>CM054124.1:32768502-35168502 GCA_028751855.1 Ambrosia trifida
TCAAACATATAACCCATCTCTATCACTTGTTCGATTATTCAAGTCATGGAAGAAGGTTAATTTCATGAGTGTTTTATAATAACGTCAGGAGTGTTTTATAATGAAAGAGAAACTAGTATGCATTAATAAGGAGTGTTTTATAATATCATCGGGAGTGTTTTATAATAACATCAAGAGTGTTTTATATTGAAACTAAACATAGTAGAAGTGTTTTAAAACAGTAGAAGTGTTTTAAAATTGATATGAGAGAGAAACTAGTGTGCATTAATTAAGGAATTATGGGAATGGTTTCAAAACTAATAGGAGGGAGAAATTGGTTTTCTCTAAATAAAGTGCATGGTTGTTTTTTTTTGTTTTATGAAGATGAATGTTTGACTTTGAATATATTTAGGGCTGCAAACGAACCTAATCTCTTTAATATATTTAGGGCTGCAAACGAACCGAACGAACACGAACAAGACCTTGTTCGTGTTCGTTTGTTAAGAAAATTATGTGTTCACGAAAAGTTCATGAACACTTACCGAACGAGATTTTTTGTTCGTGTTCGTTTGTTAAGAAAACACTCATGTTCGTGTTCGTTTGTTAATTTTGTTCATGAACGCACACAAACATAAATAGACATTAATGAACACAAACAAGTGTTCATGAACACAAAGAATTGTTCATGTATAGAACCAAACACAAACGGACATATATTAACTTTTGAATAACATCAAATTCACATACATTAAGATAAATAAAAATAAAAGAATATAAAAATTATAAAAATTAAAAACCTTGCTAAACTATAGAACACAAACGAACATAAACGAGCACGTTACCGAAAGTTCACGAACATAAACGAACGAACGCGACCTCTGTTCATGTTCGTTCGTTTAACTAAACGAATGGAATTTTTTGTTAGTGTTCGTTCATTTATTAAACTAACGAACACGAACGAACTTTCCGCCGAACGGTTCATGAAATGTTCGCTGAAAGTTCAGCTCGTTTGCAGCCCTAAATATATTAATTAGATTTTAAACATCATCCTATCTTTTAATCTCCACCATCCATCTTTAAATCTAATGGTTCAAAACACTTCCTACACTTCTTACACAAAACCATTTTCCTATAGGAACCCTACCCTATATATATATATATATATATATATATATATATATATATATATATATATATATATATATATATATATATATATATACACACCTATAGTGTGACACCCGGCACGTTTAGGTTAACATTTTATAACACACATAAGTCTACCTTAACGAAAAACGTTTTCAAACATACTTAACTAGGCCAGTTGAGTCGTTATGATGGTTCCGGGAATCATCGGGAGTCGTTACAATGATCCACGGGATCATTGGGAGTCAGTCTATAACCATGTGAACACGGATTAGTGATTTGTAGAATCGTCGGGTTTAACGCACACACGTAAATCTCGAGTCCCGGGAATTGGTGAACGGATGGGAACGTGTTAGTTATCATGCATTATGCGCTTACAATCATTGTATGACTTGTCGGTATGTGAATACGTGTTTATATGTGTTAAAATAGGTGATTACGTGTAATTGCATGACATTATAGGTGATTACGCGTAATTGCATGACATTATAGGTGATTACGCGTAATTGCATGACATTATAGGTGATTACGTGTAATTGCATGATATTATAGGTGATTACGCGTAATTGCATGACATTATAGGTGATTACTGGTAATTGCATGCTGATGGGGGCGAATAGGCCCTAATTGCATGCTGATGGGGGCGATTAGGCCCTAATCACGTGTTACAATAGGCGATTACACTCCTAATCGCCTGTTGCTGCACCCTAATCGCCTGCACTGCATCTGACGACTAGAAACGCCTATAAATACCACCCTTGACTTGTTAATCATCATTTGTGCAACCCTAGACGTCCCATAACCTCTCCCAACCCATACACACCCCTCTGGAACACGTTTCTACCCAAGAAATCACCTTTTCAAGCCTTACATCTCATAATCTTGCAATTTCAAGGTGTGTTCTTCATCCCTAACCTTTGTAATCTTATTGTTTTAATCCCTAAAGGTCCAGACCTGATTTCTAAACATTTGTGTCTTTGAAAACATATTAAAAACGGTTTCTAAACAAACCCAAACCTTTATGCTTGTTATATGTGGTGTATTCATGCAAAGATAGGATTTTTATTGATAAAACATGATTATTCTTGTGTGTTTGATATGTTTCTGACTTAAATGAGTTATTATGATGTTAATCTATGAGTTTGGAGGTTCATAGTTGTGTATTGTTGATAATAGGTGTTTTGACCCGTTTGACTGATTTTTGAAGGATTAAGGATGAAATGATGTGTTTTGTTGATAGTATGAGATTAGGGTTTGCTTTAGGATGATGCTAGAACGATAGGATAGTGTTGAACAACGTTGTTATGTGGTGAAATATGGATATTTGCTATTTAGGGTAAGATTTGCATGTTGGTGTGATGTTTACATGATAAGTATGCTATTTTGGGAAAACGCTTGCATTTGGGACTGTTAGAATGATGATAATTTAGGGGTTTTTGCTTGAAATAGGTTTATTAATGTTTTGGATTTGATATTGGGTGTTTCCACATGTTTCGGATATGATTTGGAGGGTTAAACGCGTGAAAAACCGGAACAAAGCTGTAGGGGGCGAGTAGGAATCCTACTCGCCACTAGCAGCACACAATTAGGGCTAATCACATGCACATACATGTGAGTAGGGGCCTACTTGTGTGTATGTACATGCAATTAGGCCCCAATCACCTGTTGACTTCTCCTAATTGCTAGTTGACTTTTCCTAATTGCATGCTTAATCTCCTAATCGCATGTACTGCTACTGTAAGTGTATTTTGACATCCCGAGACATGATTTGACACCTAGGAACATGTTAGGAACCCTGTGACATGTCTAATAACTTGGTAACACGTGTTCGGACTTGTTTATGTGTTAATTGGGCGTTATGCTAGACATGGTGAATTTTTGCGCATGCTAAGTGTTTAATTGCATATGTTGCATGATATCTTGTATGTGGCTAACACGTGGGATGTCGGGTCACCAATGAAATGTCGGGTTTTGTCTAGTTTGGTCGGTTTAACATTTAAACATGTTTTCAACATACACGGTCATGGTTTGGACAATTGGTGACTAATTAGCCTTCGGGTTAGTAGTCGTCACACTTATGTAAACTCATTGATAGGTCGCCACTAGTAGGGACTATCACACACGTTTCAGGTTTCTATTTTACTGAGGACGCACTCTAAGGTGAGTTTCACGGCCCCACTCTTTTATCGGTTTTACATTGTCGGGGGAGAAAACATGCTGTGTTCTTTAAACGTGTGTCAATTGTGTTCGCAAGTTCATTACATTTGGGAGGGTTCATTTGGGTTCAAAGTATTTATTTATGTTCAGTATTATATGGCCTATGCTGTGGTAGTTCGTTAGCCCCTATATGGTAGTTCGTTAGCTATGATATAGTAGTTCGTTGGCCATGGAATGGTAGTTCGTTAATCGCGGTGGCGATAGTTCGTTTGGGAGGTTCGTTATGGAGTTCAAACGTTTAACGAGTGTTTTCATCGGTCGGTTGTATCATGATAGTCTTTCAAAAATTCATGAAACGTTTTACTTAAAAACCTGTGAACTCACCGGCATTATTTGCTGACGATCTTTAGCATGTTTTTCTCACGTCGCTAAGGTAGCAGCTATCAGTAGGCGCACGGAGTCTCACGGCGTCTAGGATTCACTTGCACGTCTTTTAGTACTTTCAGACTTTTATGTTTTACTTTCAGTTGTAATAAAGTTTACGCTTCCGCAAGCGATGGATTGATTTTGAAACTTAATGGGCAATTTACGTTGTTTTCATATCATTTAGTAGTCGTTTATTGTGACCGTTCACTTGGATCCTGGTGTGTCACGCTGACGGGTGGTTCAAGGAACAACCCTTTAGATTGAAAAAACGCTTAAATTATCCTCATTTGATCATGTTATTGCTTCGGATTGGATAACTGCGAGTGCTTTGGTTGCAGGTATGATAAGGAGCTTAAAACGAAGAAATACGGGCTTTGGAACGGACTGGAACGGGATGGAGCAAAGAAGAGTTGAAAGAAGAAAAAATGAAGAAATTGAAGGGCTCCACACGCGCCTCGCGGTAAAACCCCGCACGTGGAAATTTGAGGGTGTGACATATAGTGCAAGGTTCAATGGGGAACCTAAAAAAAATGGGGAACTGGGGAACCATGCATTTAACAAGTTAAATATATTTTAAAAATTCAATATAACAATGCAAAAAAATAATTTTTTCAAAAATTTCTTCAGATTTTTTGCATATAAAAATGTGTAGAAGCTATTCCAATAAAAAAAAATTAATTTTTGTAAAAAAAATTGTTTACCTCTTTTTAACTAATTTTAAGCACTATTTTTAATTATTTCATGTTTCAATTTTTTTTGTCCAAAAAGCTTTTAGATAAATTTATATACAAAATCTCTAATTAAACTTTTTGATAAAAACGATTTTTTACATGTCAAATTGATTTTTTTATACTATAATTAACATGTTAAATGTATGGTTCCCCAGTTCCCCACTTTTTTTAGGTTCCTCATTGAACCCACCCTAATATAGGGGAGGGTTATCTTGAGAACGCTAAATATGGCGAGAACCGTCAGAACAAATTAGAAAACCAATCAAAATCATTTTTTTCAATACAAGCCTAATTATAATCAAAATACAACATTAAAAAATGAATTTTCTTTCCAAATTATTCATCTTTTCTTGCAAAAACACTTTCAAAATAACTTTTTACACATATGAAAATGAAACAGTTTACACATGTACAAATAGTAAATTTACACATGTGTAAAAACAGTTTATCTCCGTATACGTTTAAATTTTTATGCGTAAATTATGTTTTTGTGATTGTATTTTAGTAATAAAGATAAGTGTAAAAAGAAATTTTTGATATGAATGGTTTTAGATGGCGTTCTCACGGTTCGCACGAAAATAGGTGTTCTCAAATTAACTTCTCCTATATATATATATATATATATATATATATATATATAGGGTATGTATCTAATGAAAACCCATATGAGATGTGCAAACCTTGCAAACCCATCCAATGGTATATATGCATCCACGTCCACCTTTTCTACATTCTCCATAAGGGCAAGATGGTCCATGTTTAATGAGCCTCGAAATCTTGCTCATATTGCTTCCTGACACACTTTTTTCTTGCAGACCTTACACACTTTTGTACAAAGTTTCACACATTTAAATGAAATGTCTCTCTCTCTCTCTCTCTCTCTCTCTCTCCTTTAACTCATTAAACAACCTACCACCATCTCTTAACCCAAAAACCAAAGTATCATCTCTTTTCCCTAACCAAACTATCATCTCTTTTCTCCGGCCAAATTCATCAACTTTTCTTTTCATTTATAAGTTCATCTCATCATTGGAAGATGTAAGGTCTGTAAAATTTCACGGTTGTTGGAGGAGATGAGGAGGCGATGACGGCTCCGGTGATGTTAATGAAGGTGAGGACGATGATTAGGGGTGGTATTCGGCTGGTTTTAATGTTGGGTTATAGATCCGGTTGTGTGAGGTTTTTGGGGCCAGGATTGGTGGTTGTTTGAGGGGTGGTCTTTCTTGGGTTTTGGTTGTTGACAGGCGTCGAGTGGTGGTTGTGGTCCGATTAGGGGGTGGTTGCGGTTGTGGGTTGGGTGACGGCCATGGTTGTGATGATCCGGCCATGGCTGTGGTTGCTGGTCCGGCAATGGTGGTGGTCGTGGTTCTATGTTTAGTCTCGAATGTGCCGAGACGGCCTCACCGGAGTTTCATCAGACTATCGAAGCCCAGATCTACTTAAGTATGTTATTGTTTTTGTTTTGACTAATTTGTTTGTTCTTGAAAACATGAAGCAATAGTTGTGGGGAACATGAAAGTAAAGGGATTTCCTGTTTACCCAAATGGTTAAAAAATTCTTTGTCCATGAATGCTAGCTGCTGCACCGATTGACTTCTCACACGTGCCATAATTGTAAGAAGCTACCAACTGATTTCATTTATTAGTCAATTTAAAGCATGCTATCTTCTAGTATGAATTTTCATGTTATTTTTTTTCATTGTTATGCATAAATAATAATTATTTCACTTTTTTCAATTGGGTTTATATGAATTTCTATGTTATTTTTTATTCTTGAAAAAGATTTTTTAAAATTTGTGTTCTAATAGCTTTTACATTGTTGGTTGAATCAGTACCTGGTGGTTTGTTGATTTTTGGTGAAGGTGGATGAGTTGATGAAGATGAGAAATAAGGGTTTGGTTTTGGATTTTATTTTTTTTTTTTTGTAATTTTTTTAAGTTGTAATCACTTGTTTTGTTTTTTTTCGTGTAACATTGTTAAAGATTTATGTTACACTACATTTTTTATAAGATGTTATAGATTTTTTCGCAAGTAAAATACTTGTAGTTCATAGTGTTTTCAATGTTACAATGTTAAATTTATTTAGTTACATGTATATATGTTATGTTACACTGTAACTGTAACGCATACAGTGTAACATATAATTGCTCTTTTACAGTGTAACGTATAATAAAATGTAACAACGTAAACAAATACCAATGATACCTATAACATGTTACAACGTAACACATAAGTGTTACAGACAAATCTGACTGATCGGATTATCCATTAAAAGGTAAAAAATTTAAATAAATATAAAAGAGGAAAGAGAGATGATTGAGATTCAGAAGATTAAAAGAGAATAGAGGAGAGAGAAGTGAATGAATGAAAGAGAGAGGAAAGAGAAATGAATAAAAAAAGAGATAATGATGGAGGTGGTCCCAAAAAAGCAAAAAGCATGAAGCAAAAAGCAAGGAATCGTACCTTATCAATTGCATATTTTGTTACCTTTGTGACCATTCTACCCTTTACATAAGTATTAAGCAAAAAGCAATCGTACTTTATCAATTTAATACATATGGAATGATCTCAACCCTTCATTAGTGTAGATCAAGGGTTACAAAAGGGTTTTTAGAGTTTGCACAACTCGATAGGGTTTTTATTTTAACCCAACCCTATATATATATATATATATATATATATATATATATATATATATATATATATATATAGGATTTGGATCATTTGAGAACCACCATTTAGGGAGAGAACCAAAGAACCAGTGTGAACAGATGACATTTTTGTAAATATGAAGGGTGTCTACAAAAACCCCTCCATCAAAAAATAAAAAAAAATAAAAAAAAATTATATAACCTAAATAAATAAAAAAATAAAAAAAGTAAAAACACCAAAATGAATATTTTGCATTATTAATTCGAAAAAAATAAAAAAAAATGGCTGTTGTGACGTCATATGACGTCATCCCTGATGCACATGTGCATTTCACTGTATATATATAGACATATACAGTATGCACATGTGCATTTAACTATTAAATCACATTTTTGAATAAATTGTCAATTATCATAATTAAATGATTATTAAATGGACGTTACAAGGGGTAAAAATTTTATTCAACGATCATTAAATATACGTAAAGTGAGATATAAAATACACTCGAACTCGTCAATTGTTTAGTCATGCATATTATAACATAAATCAAAAAATAAAAACATGTGTACGACAACAAACATGAATTAAATTAAAACAACTCTTTATAAAAACTATAATGTAAGATACGTGTACTGCATGCACATGTGCATTTCACTAATATATTCAACTACTTCAACTAGTCGCCAACTTTTATCCGAGAAAACCTTTGCGTTCCGCTCATTCCAAAGACACCATATGGTTGTGTATACAATACCCCAGAGTAAACTCCGCTGCACAGCGATCCTCATACCTGTTTCAGCCACCTGCATCAGATCATCAACATCAAACAACAGCATCGGCTGCAACCGGCACGATCTGCATATCCTAAATAAATGTGTGACTGTTTCAGCAGCTTCAGTGCATAACGGACAGATATCGTCTGCTAATATGACTCCACGTTTCTGCAGCTCCTGTTTTGTAGGTATGCGACTCTGAACTACCCGCCATATCAGTAACTTACACTTGAGAGGAGTCCAGACTTTCCACTTAACCTTCTGTCAGACAACATTGTTGCTGCAATCGACAAACAACTGTTTTGCCTTCTGGACCATATAAATTCCGTCTTTGTCATCTCTCCATTCCCAACGATCACTGCCTTCTATCCATTTGTAGTCGTAAGACACCTGCAACAAATTAAACAGATCCAAATTAACAAGAATTAAACTTTAATGCACATGTGCATTAACATTAATTTTAACATTACCATATAAACTATGCACGACCTTAATGATAACAAGAATTAAACCTTAATGCACATGTGCTTAACATAATTTCAACATTACCATATAAATTATGCACATGTGCATCAGTCGCTCTAGTTATTTGACCATTCGGAATTCCGATTCGCTAGACACAGTTTATTTGACCAGAAAACGCTTGGGTTGCCACCGTCTTTAACGACTACCATTTGTTAAATTGACCATTTGTTGGTTATTAAAACAAAGGGACCTATTTGCCCCAATTCACCTGTAAATGTTCATCCCCATTTGCCCTTGAATTTTATGTCTTGGCTGCATATAATTGAACTGATATAAGAAAAGGCAATCACTTTTAAACCTTTGTTGGTACTAAAAGTAAAAGGGTCTCATTTGCCCTAATTTGATTGTAAGCGTTCATCCCCATTTGCTCTTGAACTTTCTGTCTTAGCTGTAATAAAACTAAATTGACATAAGAAAAAGCAACCACTTTTTTTTGCAATACAACACTGATGGAAGTAATAAGCGTTACCGTTTACGTAACTAAGTGGGATTGTAAATTAAGCAAACGGGGAAGATGACCAATCGACGAACAAATGGAGACTGGAAACCAATGAACACAAACAAAACTCAAATGGTTACAAACACACACATACATGGACCGAAGCCTTTGCAATTCTGAAACACGTTGATGTGATTTTTGGGTATCCGCTGCATCATGAAAAGACAAATTAGTCTCATTAATCAGAAACAATAGATGCTGGAATTAATCAGACAGCAATTTATCTTCTTTGTTTTGTAAACTTGAGAGCTCTCCAACCAATTCAACATGTTTTCTCCTAATTAACAAATGCAAACCATCAACCGCATGATGCAATGTAAGCTATTATAACAATGTGTTTTTTGAAAAGCACATATTATTATGCAAGTATGCTATCAAAAAGTAAATAAATAAATAGTTTTTATACCTAAGTGAATGAAGATCCAGGTGAATATGAGCTTCATCTAAATTTACTTGACCTTTAAGTGTCAAAAGAATAGCTTGCTGCTTTGTATTCTCAACTTTAGCTTCTACCCACTGCCTTTCACTGGTTTCAAATATGCATAGTTATCATTTACATGATTTTGTCTGTCGTACGATATAAATTTCGTCTTTGTCACCTCTCCATTCTCAACGATCACTGCCTTTTATCCATTTGTAGTCGTAAGACACCTGCAACAAATTAAACAGATCCAAATTAACAAGAATTAAACTTTAATGCACATGTGCATTAACATTAATTTTAACATTACCATATAAACTATGCACGACCTTAATGATAACAAGAATTAAACCTTAATACACATGTGCTTAACATTAATTTCATCATTACCATATAATTTATGCACATGTGCATCAGTCGCTCTAGTTACTTGACCATTCGGAATTCTGATTCGCTAGACACATTTTATTTGACCAGTCGGAATTCCAATTCAGTCACTCTAGTTATCCACAGAGTATTTCGAATTGAATGCACATGTGCAACACCATTACTTTGTTAATTACAACAAACAACAATCTAACCTACACATACCAGATCTGATCATCATAATAACCTAACTATAATCAACAAACAAAACTTCATCAACAACTCAACATAACAATTGACTACCTACATTCAATCGAAACAATGCATGGAGTAAGAACTTTTATGTAAATAACCGGTGAATGATGCAAACAAAACATGGATTTCTTCACGCAAATCTGTATCTCGTGTATGCAACATAAGCCGATCCGATAGTCACGGATCTGGCTTGATTATTGCATATTTGGAGGCATCAAAAAAATACAAATCTGGAAATCATCGAATCACAATCCACGTGTGGAGATATAAAAACAGTAATCTATAAATAATGATCCATTCTCGTGTAGTCAAATCACTTGAATTTACAAAATATATATAAAAATCAATCTGATCTCATCAATCAAATACAATACTAACGTAAACGAAACATATCCGATCATTATTATAAGCAAATCGGAACAACCTAACAATAACAATTAACAACAAATTATTACCTTCAAATCATTCATCAAAGAAGACTTTAGCAGACACGATCGAGAACAGTAGAATTAGAGAGAGAACGTAGAGAGAGAAAGGGTTTAGCCTACGATTTGCCATGGTTGTTTACATAAAACGTGATTTGGAGATGAAGAAACATAGGGTTTTGATGAGAAATGGGGAAGAAGATCACGTGATGTAGTTTTTTTTGTTTTTTGTTTTTTTAATTTCTTTTATGTATCATATTTACAAAAATACCCCATGTTCACATTGGTTCCTTGGTTCTCTCCCTAAAGTTGGTTCTCGTATGATCCCTACCCTATATATATATATATATATATATATATATATATATATATATATATATACTAGTGGCAATGCCCGCGCGTTGCCGCGGGTACATAAATTTACCGATAGATAACGATTTGTTACAAAAAATTCGAAGAAGCATGGGATGAGAAGCCACAAAAATAATGTAGTAAATTTAACAACTAAAAGTCTGTATGTTGATATTAACAAAATGCATATGAAATAACGTAGTGCTTTCAAGGATACAGTAGCAGTTGGATCTACACGAGGATTGTGGGCTTATGCAAAAGTTTTGTACTAAAATGTTTGGCATCTTCAAAATAATCATAAAAAAAGCATCTTAAAGCGAGCTTCCCAAATGACAGGTTGTATGGCAACTCTAGCATCCTGCATGACATCCAAATGTGATAATTAGAACCAAAACCTAAGTCAATTTAAATTCAAAATACTAAAAAAATCATATAAACATATAATATATATATATATATATATATATATATATATATATATATATAATGGTGTTGTTAGTTTTGGTCTAAATTTATATGTGCATATACACTGGATAGCAAATTAAACTAACTAGCAGTTTCGTGGACTATTTTTTAAATATGGTCTAAGTACAGCCCATTAAAATAATTAAGAATAGAGGTTATTTTGTAAACTTTTGTGTTAGTAAGTGCTGAACAGTAAGGGATATAAATGGATAACATACTCTAAATCAGTAAGAGCATGCCTCTATGATGGTATAGGAAGTGATGGTGGGCTGCTGAGCCAGTGCATGAGTGGCTGTGTAAAAGTCATGAATACCGATGGACTTAGGCATAAACTTTTCATTGATGAATCAATCATGCCCAATATTAATTAATTCAGATATAGCTTCCTAAAGAAATAACTAATAAGAATTTTAATAAGAGGCTATCAAATATCACGAATTATTTTAAGACCATGTGTAGTGGTGGGTTTATCCCTTGGGCATTTTGCGACATGTGTCACGTGGGTCGTACATGGTCTTGAAAGGACTTGAAATTAACAAGGGGCCGGTGTATTGGTTTCAAGCCCCTTCCAATCATTACTCAATTGTTATTATTATTTTATTTTTTTAAAATTTAAAACAAATAATGTGATTGGTGGATGAAAGTTGGAAGATGCCTATTGGTTCATCAAATCTTCCTTTTTCTAACATTTGCCGCCCTTGACGGCGGTATAGCCAATTGAAATGGGCTCCAAATCTCCCTTTTCATGCTCATTTAACTTACCACTACACATGATTTAAAAGCCCGACCTAGATAAAAACTTCATTAAACTTTACCTAGATTCCAAAATTAAATCACCACCAAATCTATAAAATCATGAAAATTGGAGTGTTTACTTGATAAAAAAAAAACAAGAATTATATAATCCTTTATAACTTGAACCACATAAATGTTAAGATCTGCCATTAGGGTTGGTGGCCCAATGATAGAAGCAAAGTTTCTAGAAACACCTAAGAGGGAGGTCATGGGTTCATGTCTCACAAGGAATAGAAATTTGCCGTTCAAAAAAAACATAAATGTTCAGATCTAACCTCAGGTGGGTAAATTAACTAAAAGCTCAAGAACAACAACACCCAAGGTCATGATCATATCAAAACCGAAAATTAACCAAATTCATTGTGCGGCTAACCGAATAAAACTGAACTCAACCTAATTCTAAATCAGATTAAACAAAATCCGTTTAGTTACGGTTCGGTTATGGCTTAAATCCATCGTGTATGCTAGTCTAGGCTCTTTCTAAAACTAAATTACAAATTTAATTACATAATAGGACGGGTATTTTTCAGAAACAATTGTATATTAAGGACTGCGAGAAACGTATACATGTTGCATATGACAATGGGAATTTAATTGTATATTAAAATCCATGTCCCACTCTCTTGACTTGCTAAATCAATAATTTGTATTTTGTTGACTAGCTTAGCTACATGGAAAATTCTTGCACATTTTTCGGCTATAAAGGGATAGCACTACAGTGGTTGTCATCTATCACTAAAGTAAGTAAAAGACTTCACAAATTATATTTAGGGTTTCTAAAACGTCACATTCCAAAATGGGTGTAATGACTAAGGCTTTTATCTTGATCTCCATGGTTGCATGTCTCACATCAGTTGCTCATGCCATTGCCGGCCAAGCAACCTTCTACACTCCTCCCTACGTTCGTAAGTATAATTAATTCAAACCACCAAAGTTAATTTGTCTTCTCTCATCTAGCTTGTTGAGATTTTGATTGTGGTATATATGTAGCATCGTCATGTTTTGGCTTCGAAAACCGCGGTGTTATGATTTTAGCAGCAAACCGTGGTCTGTTTAACAATAGAGCCGCATGTGGAACTAGGTACCGTGTCCGTTGCACTAGTGGAACCAATTTGGGTGTTCCACGACCTTGCACAGGCAGAAGCGTTGATGTTACAGTTGTTGATCTTTGTCCCGGATGTGCTGCAAATCAAGTTGATCTTTCGCAAGAGGCATTTGCAGTGATTGCTAACACTGATGCAGGGAGAATTAACATTGAGTATAACAGGTAATTAATTATACATAAAATCAAGATTTTTTAAGTGAAACAAATTTTATATTTTCTTTTCTTAAAATTTGCACTAATGTTTTGCTTCTATTTTTTTCTTGTTTTCAGGATCTAATGAATAATATGCGTGCAAGATGCCAATAATAGACCCTCTTTATGAATTTCTCTAGAATAATCAACTCTTTTATGAGTTTTCTTCACATTGTAACCACAAGCAGCTTATTAGTTTCTTGAAATAAAAGTTACTTTTGTGTAAATTTGAAATATTATTTCCTTTACCTTTCTTTATATCGTATACATGGGCGGACCTTGGGCCGGCAGACCGGGCCGCGGCCCCCCTCCGTAGCTTTTTCATCCAGAAGTACTGATTTTCGGATTTTTTTTTCAAAAAATAAATTATGTATTGAATCCAGGCCTCCTGGTTTTTTGAATCCGACCCATCCTAATTAAAAAAAAAAAACGTTTAGATCCAATAATCATTATCACTCGTTTAATTTATTTAGTGATTGATCTAGAATCTAACCTACTGAACATTTAACCCAACGTTTTAGTTAAACCATAAAGCCTAAACCACTACGTCAAAAGGGGGCTACGGGCACACCCAAAAAGTGTGACCGTATGCCTTTCGCAACACAAAGTTTTTTCAGGTCAAGTGTGACCAAAGGTGGAGTCATCGTAGATATCATACGGCCACACTAACGTTTAATAGCCATAACTACTAAAAAGTGTGGCTAAATAGTATCATCATTTCTTGTTGGAATCAAGCATTTTCTCTATTAAGTGTGGCTAAAGGATATCAAATGCCACATGTAATTACTTTAAGTGTGACTATTTCCATTATATTGTCACAATAATTTATTAAAAAGTTTGTTTCAGTCACATCAATTATAGAAAAACGTGACAAAGGGGTTGTTGTAATCAAGTTTTCTGTTCATTAAGTGCGGCTAAAGGATCATAACGGGCACATGAATTTTTTGCGAGTGTGACCAGTTCTACCATATAGTCACATGAATTAACTGTAAGTGTGACTAAAAAATACTTCTCGACACACTTTTTTTTTATTTATTTTAAGTGTGGTTATTGTCTAACCTTTAGTCATACTTCTTTTTTTTTTTCCCATCACATTTGCTATCATTTCATCACACAAAAAAGACAAAGTTTTAAGTGTAACTATGGTTTAACCTTTGGTCACATGTAAGTTTTTTGTCCATGACATTTGCTATCATACCATAACACAAAAATTACAATGTGCATGACGAATGTGTGGCTGATGGTTATGTAAGGCCACGTTAAATTTTGTATTTTTAAGTATGACAATTGTCTAGCCTTTGGCCATACATATTTATTGCGGTTCTATGTGGTGATTTTCGTGTAATTAGTCATTTTATTTTTATTTTTTTTTGTAAAACCAAAGCAATAGTAAATGAGAACCTAAAAACCAAATAATATTAACAATAATAAACAAAAATCCATACATAAGTTTTCAATTTATATACTGAAGACATAGACTTTTAATTAAAAGCTATATACAAAGGTGCAAAGGGTACACACAAACTAAAAACTTAAGTCGTTTTCCTGTCCTCCTTGCTCCTTGGATGGATTAACTATGGTTAGATTTGCTGGAACCAGTGCCGCTGTGGTTTGATGTTGTCTGAAATCTTGAGGTTGCTGGTGTTGTTTGCAGTTTGTTTGGCGTTGTTGTGTCTTTGATAGTTGCGCTGTCAAAGGAACTCCTTCAAAGCCTACCCAACAAAAACCAAATTATCATAAAATAGTTATATTTGCTAGTAGAGTAGTAGTTATTTCGACCCATTTACCTATAACTAGTTATGGGTTTTTTTTTATCTTTATCGGGTCAAATAAAAAGTAGCCTAAAAAAAGACGAGCGGGTATTCTTAACTTGAGGAAGTTCTCAGCCATGGACCATCATATTCAGACATTAATAATTCCTCGCCAATTTTCTCTAATCCTTTGATAGCTTACATTTCCCCTGCCAACAATTTCAGTTGAATCTAGACACATTTCAGTTGAAAAATCCAACTAGATTGGTTGCCTTTGCTGTAGGAGTTATCCTTGTTCTTCTTATCGATAAGACCTTGCCATTAGTAGAAAAATCAGATTCCAAAGCTAACGTGGTGTAAGACCCTAACCCGTAAACACGCGATTAGCGCTTAATCCTGCGAGTTATAGCTGAAGGGGTAGGGTACCGCTTTTAGGCGCACCCTACCCTCCGCCGGAAATATATTATCTCCAAAGGCACATCAGCGCCAAGGGCGCAGAGGCACCAGTTGGCAGCACCAAAGAACATCCCCCCTTGGAATCCAACTTGCCTCCTCCCGTCAGGTGTCAGCTGACAAGTGGTCAGCCGCCTGACAACTGACGCCCCTGCCGACCATCCACAACACGCCACGTGTGTGGAGGACAAAGCACCTCCCGGCCAACCAACCACGAGGCAACACGTGGTCCAATCGAAAGAAGCCCTCCTCAACTTGGATCACTTTATCTAACTAAGGGTTAGAATCCAACTAGGTGGGCCTGTCAACCGGCCGGCCCGGTCCTCAAAGCCCGGCCCATTAATGATGGATGGGCTCGACGATCCCTAGCCCATACATCTCCTATAAAAGGAGGACTTGACCTCCTTTCTCAAGGGGAGGAAAACTAGCCAATAAGAACGAATACACTTGTATCTCCACTTGTATTGTTATTTACGTTATTCATCAATAAAGATCATCTTTTCCAGTGGACGTAGATCTTAGAAGATCGAACCACTTATATCCATGTCTATTGTGTATGATCTCTTGCTATTTGTGTATACAACCATAGACCAACCATCGTTGTGAGTCAAGGATTATACCCTGCTGCGAACACGAGTCGTTACCCCACATATCACCCTGTCCTACATCATCAGTTATACTCGTTGTTTCTTCATTGGCGCCATCCGTACCGGCTGAAAGACCCACAAAACTTTCAAAACCACATCCTTTACTCGCAAAATGGCTGATCTAACCCATGTCGGAAGCAAGGGAGCAACCCCCTCTACGGTCGTTCAGACCGCCAGAGCGGCGACGCTCCAAACTCCGGCAAGGACACGCAACCAGCAACCATAAGGGAACAAACACCGCCCCACGCGGTCTCGGCCTCAGAATCCTCCGAATCTGACGCACCCAACACACCAATGGACCCCGACGAGTGGCTCTTCCGAAAACAACTCAAAAACACCAAGATCTATCAAAATATGCTGGCAAAAATCCAAACCAACAAGTCTAAAGGTAAGGCTTCCCCCTCCGCCAAACATAGCCGAAAGGGGAAGGAAAAACAAGCCACACGCCCGAGGTCTCATGGTGTAGGTCGCAGTAAGAACACACGCGACCAGGACCTAGTAGACTCCGCGTCAGAATCCGACGGATACCAACCCACCAGTGATTTAGACGCAACAGCCTCAAGGGCCAAGAAGCGGAAGGTAACAAAAACTCACTCAGTGACATCACACCACAAAGAGGACGACGACTTAAACAGACCGTACAGGCCTAAATCGTTCGCCTTAAGTTCGAAATTTTGTCAACGCATAGCCACCGCACCTATAGAAAAACAAGCGAAACTCCCCAGCAGCATCGGCAGATACGATGGCCTGCGAGACCCCACAGATCATCTACATGATTTCGAGTGCACCGGAACCACAGTCCTTTGGCCTGTACAGGTTTGGTGTCACCTATTTGCACAAACCCTTACTGGCGCAGCCAGAGTTTGGTTCGACAACCTCCCCATAGGAGGCATCTTAGACTTTGATGACCTCATCCAAAAGTTCAAAGATCACTTCTCCCATCTCAGGCGGCATAAAAGGGACAAGGCCCATGTCCTCCTGTGCCAGCGCACAGACAACGAATCAATAGACGACTACATCGTGCGCTACAACAAGGAGGCGCTGCAAATCGGTTGCGGAGAAGAACTAACCCGCGCAGGCTTTATTCACGGAGTACGCAGCGAGGATCTGATGAAGACCCTATCCGGAAAAACAGGAATCCCCGATTCTTGGGAAGAAGTCATCAAGGCTTCAAAAATATACGCATCCTCGGAGCGCTCCATCAAACAACAGCGCGGATATAACCAAACCAACAACTCTAACAGAAACAAGGGCAAGCAATCCGTTTGGTCGCGCATTTCAGGACCAACGGACGAAGGCAAATACTTGCCCTCTAATGACGCCCGCCAGACAATCACAAACAAAAAATCAAGGGACCACAAAGCCCAACCCAAGAAGAACACCGACTGGACGCCGCTCACAAAAACTCCGTCACAAGTACTCAAAACAGAGCTGGTCACTTTCAAAGAGCCTAAGGTGTTGGGCAAAAGAAAGAACGTCGACCACACCAAATACTGCGAATACCATAATGATTATGGTCACCTGAAGGACAACTGCTACAGCCTAAAGCTGGAAATAGAGGCGGCGCTAAAAACAGGCCAGCTCGGTCACCTCGTCAAAAACGTCAACAAGGGCGGGCGCAACAACTATGACGACAAGCATGAAGAACCCGGAAAGAAACACATCCGGAATCTACAAACAAGCTACATCAGGCATACACCACACCATCATTGTAACATGATCTCCGCCACGAGTAAACGCCAGAACAAAGGAAAACGCCCGAGAGAGACAGACGACTCTTGGAAGGAGGTGGACGTCCTCCTCCCCAGGGTACGAGGTGGACCCTCCGCCACAGCGCCATTAATCGTCACTGGCATCTTAGGACATTACCGAACACAATCAATGTTCCTAGACGGCGGAAGCAACACTGACATCATCTATGATCAGTGTTTTCAACAACTGGACGAGGACGACAAAGCCCGCCTCGTTCCAGTCAACGCACCAATCTCAGGCTTTATTGACGAAGTCATCATGCCGCGCGGCATAATCACCTTCCCAGTCACTCTAACAGATGGTACCCACGAACGCACAGAAATCTGTGACTTCATGGTCTTACCAGCCACATCTCGCCACGATGTCCTACTAGGGCGGGAAGGCTTGGCGAAGTTCAACGCCAACGCCTCTACCCCCCACCAAATGGTAGGCTTCCCAACCCGAACTAGCGTTGCAATAATCCGCGGCAACAAGCAGTGCCACGCGATCAACGTGGCAAAACCACAAAAAACACAAACCCGATCGGAACCGGAAAACTGGGTTCTGAACCCTAAATTTCCGGACCAAACGGTCATCAACGGCCATGAAATCTCCAACACCATACGGGCGCACCTTAAGCAACTACTAGTAAAAAACATAGACATATTCGCCTGGCAACCATCCGACATGATCGGCGTTCCAAGAGAAATCGCGAAACACAAACTCAACACATACAGATCAGTGGAGCCAGTTGCTCAAAAGATGCGTAAAATGGGGCCGGAGAAAACAAAGGCGATGAACGAGCAGGTCAACGAACTACTACACGCAGGCATTATCCGCCCAATACGCTACCAAACCTGGGTAGCCAACCCAGTCATGGTAGGAAAAGCGACGAGCGGGTGGCGCATGTGCGTCGACTACAAAGACCTAAACAAAGCCTGTCCAAAGGACTGCTACCCTCTCCCAGAAATCGACCTAAAAGTAGACTCCCTAGCGCCATTCCGCTTCAAATGCTTCCTCGACGCCTACAAAGGCTACCACCAGATCCAAATGGCGAAGGAAGATGAAGACAAGACCGCTTTCCGCACTGACACAGGCATCTTCTGTTACACCAAAATGCCCTTCGGTCTAAAAAACGCGGGAGCCACATATCAACGTCTCATGGACAGCGCTTTCATCCACGAGATAGGGGTACGCTTGGAGGTATACGTTGATGACCTCGTCATCAAAAGCAAAGACGAAGGCAATATGCTGGAAGATATCCAAAAGACATTCAACCAACTGCGAAAGGTACGCATGAAGCTCAACCCCAGCAAATGTTCCTTCGGCATGGAAGAGGGAAAATTCCTAGGCGTTATAGTCACGCGGGACGGGTTCCGCGCAAATCCAGACAAAGTCCTCGCCATCGAAAGAATGCCTTCACCAACATCCATCAAGGACGTACAAACCCTAATGGGACGCCTAGTCGCCCTCAATCGCTTCCTTTCAAATTATGCTTCCAAGTCTTTTCCGTTTGTAGACACTCTAAAAAATTGTCTTAAAAAAAGTAATTTCCGCTGGACCCCTTAGGCGGAATAAGCTTTTCAAGAAATGAAAGAATGTCTTATGAATTTACCTACTCTCACAGCGCCATTACCTAAAGAGCCGCTAACCCTATACCTCTCTGTAACAGAGCGGGCAATCGGCGCAGTCCTCTTAGTAGATCGGAAAACCGTTCAAACACCCATCTACTACATCAGTAGAACCCTGCTAGACGCAGAGACTAGATACTCCACAATGGAAAAGTTAGTGCTAGCCCTCATCCACGCTTCGCGCAGATTGCGCAGGTATTTTCACGGACATCCAATAAACGTCCTAACAGACTACAGAATCAGCGACGTTTTACGCAAGCCAGAAACCTCAGGACGCTTGGCAAAATGGGCAATCGAACTCGGCGAACACACTATCAACTACAAACCTAGACCCACAGTTAAGGGACAGGTACTCGCCGACTTCGCCACCGAAATACCAACAGACAAAATCGCGGAGTGCCTAGCAGAGCAAGACCCTGCACAACCAACGCCGGAAAATGAAAGCTGGAAGCTTTATACCGACGGCGCATCCAACTCAGATGGCGCAGGCACAGGTTTACGGCTAATCAGCCCAAACAAAAAAGAATACACGTACGCCATTAGATTAGATTTTGCCGCAACAAACAATGAGGCGGAATATGAAGCGCTACTAGCAGGGCTACGCATTGCGCACCAAATGGGAGCCTCCCACATCGAATCGCATGTCGATTCACTGCTAGTAGCCGGACACATCAATGGCACATATGACGCAAGGGACGCCACAATGGCCCTATACTTACAGCAGGCCAAGCTACTCATGCGCAAATTCGCTTCTTGCACAGTCGTCCACATCAATCGAAGCGACAACAAACCCGCCGACGCGCTAAGCAAAATGGCTTCCACAGTCTTTGACCACATGGCCAAAAACGTCCGGGTTGAACTACAAGAAATCCCATCCGTCCCTACAAGGCAAGTCAACGTCATCCAAACAGGTAACACCGCTTGGATGGCGCCACTGAAGGCGTACTTCACATCCGGAGCGTTACCCGACAACAAAGCGGAAGCACGAAAACTTCAGCACAAAGCCTTGCACTATCAGTTAACGGATGGAATCCTCTATCGACGATCATACCTGGGCCCACTACTGCGATGCGTCGACAAGGAGGATGCATCTTTCCTCATCAGAGATATCCACGAGGGTACATGCGGACTACATGCAGGACCTAGAATGGTGGTGGCCAAGCTAATGAACGCAGGCTATTATTGGCCAGGCATGCACCCAGACGCAGTGGCAGAATTGCGCAAGTGCGATTCGTGCCAGCGCCACGCGCCAAACACCCTGCGCCCTAAAAACGACTTAATTCCCGTCACAGCGGCATGGTCGTTCCAGAAATGGGCAATAGACCTTGTTGGCCCATTTCCCACAGCACCAGGAAACGTCAAGTTCTTAATAGTGGCAATCGACTATTTCACAAAATGGATCGAAGCAAAGCCACTAGCAAAAATTGACGGCGCACACACCAAAAAGTTCATTTGGGAATTTATCATTTGCAGGTTCGGCTTGCCATATCAAATTGTAAGCGACAATGGAAACCAATTCACTGACCAACACTTGCAACAATGGTTGGCACAAATGGGCGTCCAACAGATCTTCACCTCAGTCGCTCACCCCCAAGGGAATGGCCAAGTCGAAAGAGCAAATCGAAGCATCATCGAAGGCATTAAAAAGCGGCTGGGGACCAAACGAACAGGATGGGTGGACGAGCTTCCGCACGTCCTATGGGCAAATCGCATACTCGCCAAAACCAGCAATGGCGAAACTCCCTTCAGCCTAACCTATGGTTCCGAGGCCGTCATTCCCGCCGAAATAGGATGCCCCTCCGCAAGAGTACTCATGGCGGAAAAAGGACAAAATGACAAAGAGCTACGATTAAACCTCGACTTACTTGAAGAACGGCGGGAGCTCGCCGCCATCAAAGAGGCCAGATACAAAAATCAGCTGGAGCGCTACTACAATCAAAAAGTTAAACTACATAACTTTAACATTGGAGATTATGTTCTCAGAAACAATAGCGCTTCAAACACAGAAAAGCAGGGCAAACTTGCCCCAACATGGGAGGGGCCCTACAAAGTACAAGAAATTTTGGGCAAAGGCGCCTACGCGCTAGAAAAAAATGATGGCACGCCTGTCCCGCGCTCTTGGAACGCGGCACAATTACGTTTCTGTTACATGTAATTCTTGTAAACACTTGGGCTACACATGCCTAAGTCACTTTTTTTTTGGGGAATTCTAAGAAAATTCTATCGCTTAACTTAGGGTGTCCACTACTGGAACTTAGGTCTTCAAGGCATAGATACCATGTATAACTATCGCCGGACTCAATAATCAATCCAAAACAACACAAAGTTAAAGCCGAAAATTACTTCACTTATATATAACCCATCAAAATGGAGGCGTTCAAGCTGCCTCAAACTTTACAAGAAACTTGAAATAAAAAAAAAAGGAAACATAATAAACTGCCTATTCCTTCCCGGACTCATCGAAGTCCACCAACTGTTCTTCCAGGTCCTCCGGACGAGTTCCAGACGGACCTTCACCACCACTCGCCGCCTGCTTCCCCTTCTGCCGCGCCTCCGCACCCAAACGGTCGGATTCTTCTATAAAGTAACGGAGGGCGCCGGCTGGATCAGCATACTGATTACAGTCTGCCACTGTCTTCAGTACGGGGAACTCGACTTGCTCAAACTTGAGGAGTTCGGCTTCATACTCCTTCTCCCTGGGTTTACCATCATGCGCACCCTCAGTGATACGCCCTCCATTCAGCGCATGGTAAAACCCAGTGTCAAATCCCTCAGCCTCCCTAGCAGCACGCGCAGCAGCGGCAATAGCAGCAACCTGATCGCCGAGATTGGGTTCATTCCAGAACCGTTTGAAAATCTGCACAAAAAACAAACATCAGAAGGAAGATACACAGGGACAATAAAAAGAGACAAAAGTACTTACCCCGGTGATACCCTCGGTCATCACCCAGCGGATGGACTCTTGGGACTTCTCCTGCGCAACATTGGCCTCATCCAAGAGAACCTTGGCATTTTCAGCCTCCGTCTGCGATACGGTCAGGGATTCCTCCAAAGAAGCCCTCTCCTCCATCAACGCCGCCCTCTCCTTCAACCACGCTTCCTTCTCACTCGCCAACTCAGAAAGCTGAGAAGAGGCGCCAACAAGTTCATCATCCTTGTTGCGCAAGTCAGACCGAAGACCCGCCACCATGGAGTCCTTATCAGCCAAAACCTTGGCATGGCCTTCCGCGGTCTGTTGCAGCTTGGCGTTCTCATTCTTCAGCGCTTGGATTTGATCCTTCAACCTCATCGTCTCTTGGTTAGTAACCTGACAGGCATCAATCCAGCTTTTATGAGCCAGCGCATGCTCCCTCTCCAGCTCCTTCACCCGGTCCTCAGCTTTATAGGCCCTATCACGGTACCTATCCACCTCCGACTTCAGCTTTTCATCCCTCTGTGCCTGGCTAGCCCGCCGAGCATTAAACTCCGCGATATCCCGGGCATACTTTTCATCACGCCGCTTTAAAGATTCAACAGCAACAACTTGAAGAGCCTGCCCAACGCAGATATCAGTGATTAGCTGCGACCGGGACAAGCTGTCTTGATACTCCCTTTCCTTGGGAGGAACAACTTGGGAAACAAATTCCTCGGCTGTCAGAGGATTGGCAAAGCGGGAGTTCTCCCGGATACTCCAGTGCGGATGCCAAATTACATCGCCCGCGAAGTAACCCGGGTCACTCCGATCCACACTTGACCTCCCACCAGAAGGTCCACCACCACCACCACCACCCCCAGGAGAACCACCAGAAATCGCCTGAACACTGGCAAGCCTGGAGGCCTCCTCCTCCGCCCTAGCCTTGGCGGCCGCCTCCTCAGCCCGCGCTCTCGCTTCCTTCTCTGCCTTCTCCTTCTCAACGCGCAGCTTCTCAGCCGCCACCCTCTCAGATTCTGCCTTCTTCTCCAACTCCACCTGACGCAGCTTCTCCGTTGCCACTCTCTCCTCCTCGGCCTTCTTCGCAGCAGCTTCATTGGCCCGCTTCTCGGCCTCGACTGCCTCTTTGTCCGCCCGAGCTCTCGCCGCCTCCTCCTCCTCCTCCCGCTTTTTCTTAGCAGCTTCAGTCTCACTCGGTTCGGGGGAGGAAGTCGGACCTCGCGGAGAGACAACTACAACAGAATAGAAAACACTTAGAAAAATGCATCAATATAACAAACGAGGAAAGAAAAAGGCAGAACACTTACTAGTAACCTTCTTCAGCGTCTTCTGGATCAGAGGACGACGCTCAGGCAGAGGACTAATCTCCAAAGAAAAAGGCGCGGGCCCGGCCCCGCCTGACTTCGAAGTCCCAGACTTCCCAACCTTGCCTATCTTCCACTTCTTCTTCAGCGGACTCTCAGCAGACTCGTCTTCTGGGGCGGAGGAAGAAGACTCCGTACGCCTATCGCGCTGACCAAAGAGAGGCCCTTCACCACCTGCACTCAAAGGCGCAGATTTAGCTTGGGATAACACCTTATGCTTATGAAACCACAGCACACTCTTCTTACGACCACGCGGAGGCGCTGGATCCACCGTTTCTACAGAAGACCCCGTGGATTCCTCATCAGAGGAAGCAACAAGAAAAGGGTTTACCCCCGCATGCGGAATAGAGGTTAAAGGATCAGTATTTATAGGATGCTCACGTGAAAAAAGAAGGACGGTAGGCTTGAATTCCAGGTAGGGAAAATAGAATCGATCCACCATCTCGTCAATCACGGACATCCTACCCTCCACAGGATCTCTCCATTCTAGCGGTGCCTTATCTCTCAGCAAGAAAGCATCAAACTTTGACATCCCTGAGTCAAAAAAGACAAATCAGTTACTAGGCATCAAAAGACGAAACGGTTAAAAGACCCATAAAAAGCTTACCAGGGGTTGTAATCACCGGCTCTTTCCCTTGGACGACCTGAACCCTGCTCATACCCAGTAAGGCCAACATGGCTTCAGAACACATACCCGTATCAAACGGGGAAGCACGGGCCACCAGCTCTTTAAACCACTCCTGGTCCCTAAAACCCTCCATAATAGGGTGATCACCCACCCTTTGACGCTCAGCAACAACCTTCCACGGCATGTCCACCGGAATCACCCCCCTCTTGACATAGAAAAACTTCTCTTTCCAGTCATGAAGGGACTTCGGAGCAGTCGTCCCACAAGGAGACACTTGGGGACGAGGGACAAAATTGAACCAGGAACCCTCCATATTCAACACATAAAAGACATTGAACCGTTCAAACGACGGTTCAATATCCAAAGCACGACAGCAGGCTTCAAAGTGCACCAGACGAAGCATCCCAAACCCACTAACCTGGGTAACATGGACGCCATACTTCACCAGGGTATCCACCTGGAACTTCGTAGCAGGTAGCCGAAACCCACAAAGGGCAAGATGGGCCCCATACAGGCGCATCTTCCCGGTGGGAGGAGCCAAAGCAGTACCTTTGTTGGACGGCAACTCAACCTCCCATGAAGGATCAAACTCCATGGCCTTCACAAACTTAGCGAAACTCTTCTCACCCCACTTACAGGTGGTGTTGTGAATCAGCTTCTTGGCCTTTTCGGTGGCCTTACCAGGGTTGCCCCCAACATCAGAACCCTCGGACATAATTACAAGTATTTGAGAAAGAAAAAAGAAATTTTTTAGAAGACACCGGAAAACTTGAAGCTTCACCGGAGAAGATGAAGATTTTTTGGGAGAAGAGAAGAAGAAAACTGTTCGAGAGAATGATAGGAAGAAACTCCAAAAGGCTCCTCGGGTATTTATACCCATCGCATTTAATGCGACAGGAACACCTGGCAGAAGACCTTTCATCTTGCCAGGGAAGGACACATCTGGACGCTACACGTGGCACAACAGCTGGATGAGCGGTTACTCATCAGCAGGTGATGCCACGCGTCTGCCCAAAGGACGATTTCCCACCTGCCGAACGTCAGCAATCAGACTGACAACTGCACCACTCGCGTGCGTGGGCGGCCACTCGCCTGACACACAGTGGATAACTTCCCACCCACATGCTGACATGATGGCCAACTGTGCAGACATCCTCTCTGCACTCTGACACGTCCACCAAACCGTCTCATCTTCCAAAGCACGTTTCCTAAATGCAAGGAAACCCTTCAAATTTCAAAAGTAATTACAAGGGGAACATATTTAATACACCATCAATGCCACGTCATTATAACTGCCACGTCATCACTTGGCGATGGCTAAACCGCCACGTCATCACTCGGCGATTGGTGGACGTAAAATCCGAAAGACGTTCTCCGCCGGATTTTACTTTCCAACACCCAGACTGCCACGTCATCACGTGGCGCTGGGTTGACGTAAAATCCAAAAGACGTTCTCCGCCGGATTTTACTTTCCAACACCCAGACTGCCACGTCATCACATGGCGCTGGGTTGACGTAAAATCCAAAAGACGTTCTCCGCCGGATTTTACTTTCCAACACCCAGACTTCCACGTCATCACGTGGCGCTGGGTTGACGAAAAATCCAAAAGACGTTCTCCGCCGGATTTTACTTTCCAACACCCAGACTGCCACGTCATCACGTGGCGCTGGGTTGACGTAAAATCCAAAAGACGTTCTCCGCCGGATTTTACTTTCCAACACCCAGACCGCCACGTCATCACTTGGCGCTGGGTTAACGCAAAAACGTTGAAAGACGTACACTTTGCAAAAAATATTTTCACTAGCGCCAAGTCTCGACTTGGCAACCCTTTTATAAAAAAAAGAGCCATGTACAAAGATAACGGGACGCCAATATCTTTCCACATGCCACAAGAGTAGCAACGCGCACTCTTTCGCTCAAAATAAAAGTTTCAACACTCCCTCTTCAAAAAAAAACGCGACGGAGTACACCACAAAAGACACATTTTAGTCCAGCGCCCCACCAGCTCTCTAAGCAAGAACAGGAGACACCCTGGACTTAGGGGACTTGAAGGGGTAGGGTACCGCTTTTAGGCGCACCCTACCCTCCGCCGGAAATATTACCTCCAAAGTCACATCAGCGCCAAGGGCGCAGAGGCACCAGTTGGCAGCACCCAAGAACATCCCCCCTTGGAATCCAATTTGCCTCCTCCCGTCAGGTGTCAGCTGACAAGTGGTCAGCCGCCTGACAACTGACGCCCCTGCCGACCATCCACAACACGCCACGTGTGTGGAGGACAAAGCACCTCCCGGCCAACCAACCACGAGGCAACACGTGGTCCAATCGAAAGAAGCCCTCCTCAACTTGGATCACTTTATCTAACTAAGGGTTAGAATCCAACTAGGTGGGCCTGTCAACCGGCCGGCCCGGTCCTCAAAGCCCGGCCCATTAATGATGGATGGGCTCGACAATCCCTAGCCCATACATCTCCTATAAAAGGAGGACTTGACCTCCTTTCTCAAGGGGAGGAAAACTAGCCAATAAGAACGAATACACTTGTATCTCCACTTGTATTGTTATTTACGTTATTCAACAATAAAGATCATCTTTTCCAGTGGACGTAGATCTTAGAAGATCGAACCACTTATATCCCTGTCTATTGTGTATGATCTCTTGCTATTTGTTTATACAACCATAGACCAACCATCGTTGTGAGCCAAGGATTATACCCTGCTGCGAACACGAGTCGTTACCCCACATATCACCCTGTCCTACATCATCAGTTATACTCGTTGTTTCTTCAATAGCCTTAACTAAAAACCACTCCCGATTTAAAACTTTTAAAATTATGAAAAACACAAACCGTTGTAATCAATACAAAAAAATTATTAAATGGGGGGAAGAGGGAAATGTCTAATATACCCCTTAAGACAATAAAATAATATTTCTACTAATGGGTGATGTGGAACAATGAGGGTCACAAGATGGGTTTGTGGGAGTTTCTTCATTTTGGAGGGTTTCTAGTATCCCTTTAGCATATATATATATAGGGAATGGTTCTAGAGAAAACCCTTCTTATTTGGTAAACTCTGGAAACTCTGACTTCCCAATATTTTTTTTTTGAAAAAAATAGGGCAAGTAATATACATGATTTTAAGCATTTTGGGCCAAAAAAATTAAAAAAGCGCCGAGTATTTTTTTTTTTAAAAAAAAATAAAATTTTGACTAACACATGTTAAGCGCTAATAACAGGTGTTAACAATGTGTTAACTATATGTAAACAGTAGACGTTTTTTATTTTTTTTAAAAAAACCGTTCGGCGCTTTTTCGATTTTTTTTGGATCGAAATGCTTAAAAAATGTATATTACATATTCTATTTTTTTCAAAAAAAAATGTTGGGAAGTCACAGTTTCCAGAGTTTACCAAATAAGGAGGGTTTCCTCCATATACTTTACCTATATATATATATATATATATATATATATATATATATATATATATATATATATATATATATATATAGGATTTGGTTCAAATGAGAACCTTTCCCCAAATTGAGAACTGAGAGAACCATTCTGGGCCACACATTTCTTTAAGGCAAATTTTTTTATTTTTTTGCAAAAATCGCTGCTTTATATGTAAGGAAATTTTTCTTTTTATTTTTTTAGTATTTTTTTTTTCAGTATACACATGTGTATAATTGCATTATACACATATGTATAATGCAATATACACATATGTATAACTGAAATATACACATATGTATAGCTGAAAAATGCTATATACACATATGTATAATTGTTATATACACATATGTATAATTGTCATATACACATGTATAAATGAAAAAAAAATTCAAAAAAAAAATAAAATTTATTTTTCCTTGCATAAAAATGTGCGATTAAAGCAAAAAAAAAAAAAAAAATTGTTTTTTTTTTGCCTTTATATGAAATGTGTGGCCCAGAATGGTTCTCTCAGTTCTCAAATAGGGGTTGGTTCTCTTAGGATCCATACCCTATATATATATATATATATATATATATATATATATATATATATATATATATAGGGGAAAGTTAATTTGAGAACACCTATGTTTCGTGCGAACCGTGAGAACGGCATCTAAAACCATTCAAATTCAAAATTTCTTTTTACACTTGTTTTTATTACTAAAATACAATCTTAAAAACACAATTTACGCGTAAAAATTCAAACGTATACGAAAATAATTTGTTTTTACACATGTGTAAATTTACTGTTTATACATGTGTAAACTGTTTCATTTACACATGTGTAAAAAGTTAATTTGAAAGTGTTTTTGCAAAAAAAGATGAATTATTTGGAAAGAAAATTCATTTATTAATATTGTATTTTGATAATAATTAGGTTTGTATTAAAAAATTTTGATTTTGATTGATTTTCTTACTTGTTCTCACGGTTCTCACAATATTTAGCGTTCTCAAGATAACCCTCCCCTATATATATATATATATATATATATAATGGTGTTGATAGTTTTGGTCTAAATTTATATGTGCATATACACCGGGTAGCAAATTAAACTAACTAGCAGTTTCGTGGACTATTTTTTAAATATGATCTAAGTACAGCCCATTAAAATAACTAAGAGTATGTGTAGTGGTAGAGGGTTACGTGGGGTTATAGGATTAAAATATTAAAAAGTAATAGAAAAGGGGTTATGTTGGGGTTATGGAATAAGAGGGTGTAGTGGGAAGGGGGTTATGTGGGGGTTATAAATGATTGGTAATGATTGGTTAATTATTGTTTTTTATTTAAATAAGAATATTAAATAGTTAATAATATTTCATTAAATATAAAAATAATAATACAAAAAAAATATTTAATATTAAAAGATAATATTTAATAAAAAAATATTTAATATTAAAAAGATAAAATTTAATAAAAAAAAATTTGAATTTCAATCGGTTACTGTTCCAAACCGTAACCCACAGAGATGCAAATTGCAGTTAACTCTAGATAAATATAGATCAGTTAAAACAAAAATTAGTTTATTTCCGTTTACCTTAAACTTATTTTACATATCACTAAAAGAAGCCCAAACCAAGCCATTCAAATAAATGGGCTTTATCGGCCCACTAACACTAACAACCCATATATATCTAACCACATCACTCCTCTATCCCTCTTCTAGGGTTTCATCATCTTTTATTCTTCTAGCTGCTGCTGCTGCTGCACACAACCATCCACTCTGAAGCAGCAACCATGGTAACTCACCTTATTCCTTCTTTATTTTTAACTTTTTATAAAAAAAAACCATATTATCCAAACTCACCAATATTATTATTATTATTATTATTTTCAGATCATCCCTCCTCAACCCATAACGCTCGTTATGAGCATGGCTGAAACCACCAAAACGCCACCATAGCGCCTGGGGGGCGGTGTTCCCGGCGCTATGGGTGGCTAAAACGCCGGACAACGTTGCCCACTACACATGCCCTAAGAATAGAGGTTATTTTGTAACCTTTTGTGTTAGTAAGTGCTGAGCAGTAAGGGCTATGAATGGATAATATACTCTAAATCAGTAAGAGCGTGCCTCTATGATGGTATATGAAGTGATGGTGGGCTGTTGAGCCAGTGCATGAGTGGCTGTGTAAAAGTTATGAATACCGATGAAGGGACTTAGGCATAAACTTTTCATTTAACCTCAAGTTAAAACTTAATGAGTAAGATGTTTACTAATTGTTTTAGAGGTGTCCTTTTGGTGAATCAATCATGCCCAATATTAATTAATTCAGATATAGGGTTAGATTGTGCTCCCTAAAAGATAGTCAGTGACACCCGCAGCATCACGTGTGCTAACCCACTAGTATTAATTAATTCAGATATAGCTTCTTAAAGAAATAACTAATAAGAATTTTTTTAAGAGGCTATCAAATATCACGGATTATTTTATGACCATGTGTAGTGGTGGGTTTATCCCTTGGGCATTTTGCGACATGTGTCATGTGGGTCGTACATGGTCTTGAAAGGACTTGAAATTAACAAGGGGTGTATTGGTTTCAAGCCCCTTCCTATCATTACTCAATTGTTATTATTATTTTATTTTTTTGAAATTTAAAACAAATAATGTGATTGGTGGATGAAAGTTGGAAGATGCCTATTGGTTCATCAAATCTGCCTTTTCTAACATTTGCCGCCCTTGAAGGCGGTATAGCCAATTGAAATGGGCTCCAAATCTCCCTTTCATGCCCATTTAATTTATCACTACGCAAGGTTTAAAAGCCCGACCTAAATAAAAACTTAATTAAACTTTACCTAGATTCCAAAATTAAATCACCTTCAAATCTATAAAATCATGAAAATTGGAGTGTTTACTTGATAAAAAAACAAGAATTATATAATCCTTTATTACTTGAACCAAATAGGTGGGTAAATTAACTAAAAGCTAAAGCACAGCAACACCCAAGGTCATGATCATATCAATACTGAAAATTAACCAAATTCATTGTGCGGCTAACCGAATAAAACTGAACTCAACCTAATTCTAACTCAGATTAACCAAAATCCGTTTAGTTAAGATTATCAATTCACCGAAAATATTAGTTACGGTTCGGTACTTCGGTTATGGTTTAAATCCATCGTGTATGCTAGTCTAGGCTCTTTCTAAAACTAAATTACAAATTTAATTACATAATAGGACGGGTATTTTTCAGAAACAATTGTATATTAAGGACTGCGAGAAACGTATGTTGCATATGACAATGGGAATTTAAATGTATATTAAAATCCATGTCCCACCCTCTTGACTTGCTAAATCAATAATTTGTATTTTGTTGACTAGCTTAGCTACATGGAAAATTCTTGCACTTTTTTCGGCTATAAAGGGATAGCACTACGGTGGTTGTCATCTATCACTAAAGTAAGTAAAAGACTTCACAAATTAAATTTACGGTTTCCAAAACGTCACATTCCAAAATGGGTGTAATGACCAAGGCTTTTATCTTGATCTCCATGGTTGCATGTCTTACATCACTTGCTCATGCCATTGACGGCCAAGCAACTTTTTACACTCCTCCCTACGTTCGTAAGTATAATTAATTAAACATGACCAAATGTTTATTTGTCTTCATTTATGTAGCTTGTTTGAGATTTTGATTGTGGTATATATTTAGCATCGTCATGTTTTGGCTTCGAAGACCGCGGTGTTATGATTTTAGCAGCAAACAGTGGTCTGTTTAACAATAGAGCCGCATGTGGAACTAGGTACCGTGTCCGTTGCACTAGTGGAACCAATGCAGGTGTTCCACAACCTTGCACAGGCAGAAGCGTTGATGTTACAGTTGTTGATCTTTGTCCCGGATGTGCTGCAAATCAAGTTGATCTTTCGCAAGAGGCATTTGCAGTGATTGCTAACACTGATGCAGGGAGAATTAACATTGAGTATAACAGGTAATTAATTATACATAAAATCAAGATTTTTTAAGTGAAACAAATTTTATATTTTCTTTTCTTAAAATTTGTACTAATGTTTTGCTTCTATTTTATTTTCTTGTTTTCAGGATCTAATGAAAAATATGCGTGCAAGATGCCAATAATAGACCCTCTTTATGAATTTCTCTAGAATAATCAACTCTTTTATGAGTTTTCTTCACATTGTAACCAATATATTTGTATGTCACCAGAAGCAGCTTATTAGTTTCTTGAAATAAAAGTTACTTTTGTGTGAATTTGAAATATTGTTTCCTTTATCTTTCTTTATATCGTATACATGGGTGGACCTTGGGCCGGGGCCGTGGCCTCCGTCTGTAGCTTTTTGGTCCAGAAGTACTGATTTTTGGAATTTTTTTTCAAAAAATAAATTATGTATTGAATCCAGGCCCCCTGGTTTTTTTAATCCGGCCCACCCTAATTAAAAAAAAAAACTTTTAGATCCATTATCACTCGTTTAATTTATTTAGTGATTGGTCTAGACTCTAGCCTACTGAGCATTTAACCCAATGTTTTAGTTAAACCATAAAGCCTAAACCACTACGTCAAAAGGGGGCTACGAGCACACCCAAAAAGTGTGACCGTATGCCTTTCGCCACACAAAGTTTTTTCAGGTCAAATGTGACCAAAGGTGGAGTCATCGTAGATATCATACGGCCACACTAACGTTTAATAGCCATAACTACAAAAAAGTGTGGCAAAATAGTATCAGCATTTCTTGTTGGAATCAAGCATTTTCTCTATTAAGTGTGGCTAAAGGATATCAAATGCCACATGTAATTACTTTAACTGTGACTATTTCCATTATATTGTCACATGAATTTATTAAAAAATCTGTTTCAGTCACATCAATTATAGAAAAAGGTGACAAGGGGTTGTTGTAATCAAGTTTTCTGTTCATTAAGTGTGGCTAAAGGATCATAACGGCCACATGAATTTTTTGCGAGTGTGACCAGTTCTACCATATAGTCACATGAATTAACTGTAAGTGTGACTAAAAAAGTACTTCTCGACACACTTTTTTTATTTATTTTAAGTGTGGTTATTGTCTAACCTTTAGTCACACTTCTTTTTTTTTTCCATCACATTTGCTATCATTTCATCACACTAAAAAAGACAAAGTTTTAAGTGTAACTATGGTTTAACCTTTGGTCGCATGTAAGTTTTCTGTCCATGACATTTGTTATCATACCATAACACAAAAATTACAAAGTGACGAATGTGTGGCTGATGGTTATGTAAGGCCACATTAAATTTTGTAATTTTAAGTATGACAATTGTCTAGCCTTTGGCCATACATATTTATTGCGGTTCTATGTGGTGATTTTCATGTAATTAGTCATTTTATTTTTATTTATTTTTTTGTAAAACCAAAGCAATAGTAAGTGAGAACCTAAAAACCAAATAATATTAACAATAATAAACAAAAATCCATACATAAGTTTTCTATTTATATACTGAAGACATACACTTGTAATTAAAAGCTATATACAAAGGTGCAAAGGGTACACATAAACTAAAAACTTAGGTTGTTTTCCTGTCCTCCTTGCTCCTTATAGATTAAGTATGGTTAGATTTGCTGGAACCAGTGCCGCTGTGGTTTGATGTTGTCTGAAATCTTGAGGTTGTTGGTGTTGTTTGCAGTGTGTTTGGCGTTGTTGTGTCTTTGATAGTTACGCTATCAAAGGAACTCCTTCAAAGCCTACCCAACAAAAACCAAATTATCATAAAATAGTTATATCTGCTAGTAGAGTAGCAGTTATTTCGATCCATTTACCTATAACTAGTTATGGGTTTTTTTATCTTTATCGGGTCAAATAAAAAGTAGCCTAAAAAAAGATGAGCGGGTATTCTCACCTTGAGGAATTTCTCAGCCATGGTCCATCATATTCAGACATTAATAATTCCTCTCCAATTTTCTCTAGTCGTTTGATAGCTTACATTTCCTCGGCCAACAATTTCAGTTGAATCTAGACACATTTCAGTTGAAAATCCAACTAGATTGATTGCCTTTGCTGTAGGAGTTAGCCTTGTTCTTCTTATCGATAAGACCTTGCCATTAGTAGAAAAATCAGATTCCAAAGATAACATGATTTAAGACCCTAACCCGTAAACACGCGATTGACGCTTAATCCTACGAGTTATAGCCTTAACTAAAAACTACTCCCGATTTAAAACTTTTAAAATTATGAAAAACACAAACCGTTGTAATCAATACATTTTTTATTTCCATAGATTTTAAATTTTAGTTATCAAAACATAAAATAAGGTTTCACAATTTAACGATAGTCTTTTGATTCTATTGCGGAAGCTTGATGAGTGTTCGGGTGTGTTCTCTTCTTCTCGCGACTTGATCCTTGCTCCGGAATTTCCATCACATGTTTACCTAGCACCATTACACAAAGAATGGTTAGTAGGTTGTCAATAATATATTTAAAATAGTATGAGAGTCGTTACACATCGAAACGGAACGAACCAGGCCAAACGGCCCCATATCAGGAGAACAAACTGCTACACTTTTTACGCCGCAGCTGTTCTGGTTGCTTTTACCCCTTATAAAACCCATAATTTGACTTCAACTTTCAAATAAAAATGTTCTTCGTTCAAAGACCTTTCCAGGCATATAAAGAACACCTCCTAAAGATTTTTCTATGATTTTATATGAATATTTGAAAATCAGTCTATCCAACCGAACGGTCGTTCGCCCATTCACTTGGCCACAAATATTATTTTTGCTTCTGTAAAGCCTGAACGGCCATTCACACTTAGTGAACGGTCATTCACTGCTGCTGCTGCTTGTTTGTTGATTTTAAGGCATGAGAATCATGTCGCAAACGCATTTAACGATCCCTAGGGCCTGTCATTTGACTTGCCAACTAAATTAACATTTGTTTTGACTAAATCGTTTCTCGGTTCATGATGCTATGACCCGGGTCTTCGTTTTGAGTGTTTATGTCGATTTTTACCCAAATCGATCTGTTAAGGTCTTGAATTGAGTAAAGCAATATTTGACCACATAAATTGCATACCGATTAAATTGTCAAGTCATTAGACACTTGATCAACTAAAGCGTTTGTCCTATTTGTTTCATTATGATTCAGTTTCTTAGATTTAATACTTAGTAAATCCTTAAATGCTCCTTTGTAGCCAAATCTTTAAGTTTAGCCAACCATGGCGACACTTTCGATTCAAACTCATTGTGTTTTACTCATTCACTTATTTAAAAACCTCTAACTCATTCTGGGCTTAGATTTTCCACCATTTCTCGTATTTAGTCAATTCTAAGCGCATTAGCGCGCGTTAGACATAGTTATGGGAATAACTTACCTGATTGGCACCCACACTTCATTTGAGTTGTTTCCTTAACATATATCTTCATCCAAGTTCATATTTGATACTACGGACTTACCCGATAGTGTTGACCCATTCTCATACCTATCAAACCATCTATACGAATCCTTGACATCAAGTGTTCTTTTTCATTCAATTTAGTAACCTGTGTAAAAATCTTGTTTCACACACAATAATAGCCCGAGATTGAAATGGTGTCACGCCACCATTTGGCCCGTCTAACCCTTTGAATTCTTAATGCTCAATATGAAAGCATTAAGTACCGGGTTCAATTGATGCTCACCTCATCTTTTGACCCGTTTAGCTATTTAGTCAAACTATCACCCATAATCATGTTTTGTTCATGAGTTTTAATGAAAGTAACATCTTTAACTTATTTAACCGTTTAGTTCAATACTCAATTGTTGTCTTTCAAATCTTGGGCTTAGGTGACACCCATATCATTTGACCCATTCCTAAAAGTTCCCAATTATGCAATTATGCGTCTTTCCTCGGACCAAACCCTTTTTCTTTCATTTAGGCGATTCTAACCTATCTTAAGTTATAATTCCATCTTCCCATAATCCTTTCTATAAATAGCTTACCGGTTTTTCACTAATAACATAGAACCCACATTTTCATGTGTTTACACAATCAATTATTTTCTAAGAGACTTATTAGGATAAGTCACTTACCTTGGCCTCATTTGTACATTCCTTGGCTCGTTTATCCGTTTGATCCTTTCCTCCTCAAGCTTCCACCTAGCTTGACAAGATCAACTTTTTTATACTAAAGATAAATAAAGTTAGTCATTATTTCAAATAACCAACTCATATCATGAGTTTTCACACACAAGTTTATTCAAACTTATGTTAGGGTCATTTTTACTTTTAAAAAGTCAAAGTGCCCTTTACATACTCATATGCACTAACCTAAGGCAATAGTCTTAAATCATGAGCTATCCCCTTACATATAATTTATCAACATCATTAAGTTTAGTGCACATTTTAAATTCCTAATCTTAATTAGGCTTCATATTTCATCATATTGTGTTGTCTATACTCTTTCGCCTAATTTTCTTATTATAACAACTCCTAAGAGTTATTATAACTACTAACCATAGGTGGTATCCACCTAGAGGTAGAAACCCATATTTTACACATTAACATAGGCATATGATCAAAATCAAATACACATATTACGTGTGATTTGTAACCGGATTATACCTATTTAAGACTCCCCAAGACTAGGGCAACCCATATTAACCATCAAGCCAACGTTTTTATCACAACCCTAGATTTTCATAAGAATAAAAAACGAATATAACATCAATTTCTACCAAATAAAAGGTACTTTGATGTTCTTTAGGCCCTAGATGACCCGTTTCTTGATTATGCACTGAAAATTGTTACTCATAGGCCATCATAATTATTGTGGAAATTGTTACCCAATCCCCACACTTTACCCAGCCGTTTTGCTAGGCTCCTACGTTTTCAAGTATCATAATCCCAGGTATGATCCATTATGGTTCACCCTGCTTTTAACCTCACACCAATTGAGTTATCCAGCTTACTATGCTTGGGCTTACCTATAACATATCTCATTCGTGTCCGTAAGTTTGAATTCGGGCTTTCCCCAAGTTCCCGGTATGCTAACTCGATTGGAGTCATTGCCCTGACCGACCTGTTTAAAGACTTTTGAATTTCATAGTTCAATCATTTATCTATTAAGAATGTTTATTTACTAAAAGTCCTTTCCTGATTTAGCGATCTCAATATAAGTTGGGGTGAGTTTTCTTTTCATAACCCATGGTGTCGATTAGTCATTACAACGTATTATATCGACTAACCTCCTATTATCATGGTTTGCATTAGATTGTAGTAACTATACATTCCAAATGTTATCATAATTTGCATTAAAGTGTACCAACGATACAATCTAATGTTATTGCAGTTTACACATTTTCATCCTTAACCCGAGGGTTGAAGGATTTACTGATTTATCACGGCCCTCATCTTTTATTGATCATGGTTTGTGCTTTTATTCAACCAAGTTCATGACTTTGATTGAGAGTGCAATTGCCTTGGTCTCTACAACCCGCTCAGGATTGCTTATACCTTGGCTTATTGGTGTATATTTTTTTTCACTGACCCGAAAGTCCAGTTGACCATGGGTTTTTCACGGCCCATGTCCATTGTTTATGACTTATCAACCAAAACCGTAGTTATGGTTGATTTACTAAAGCAATACCTCGGCTTCTACGATCCCCACGGGTCGCTTATACCTTGGTTTTTCTTGCCTCTTTGTTTATCATAGCCCTTGAGACCATATTCGATTAATCAATGATTTTCCTATCACCTCACACTTACTTAGTCCTTGTTACATAGGTTGTATATGTATCAATTGTAGAAAACCCATAGTATCATATGTTTAACACTTACCTGGCCAGGGTAAGCAATCCACATATGGTACACATGGACTTGTTATAACTAGTACATCACATTCTATGTAAGCAAAGCTTTAGCTCATGCTTGTGTCCCTTATTTTATTTGGTAAAAACCCTTCCTTGATAAATTATTCAATGCTAGGTTTTTACCTTCATTCATTAAAAGTAAACGATATGTTTTCATTTTGTAAAGCTTTTTGTGATCACACACATTGGTATGATCACAACGCCTTTCTAGCATCCTTTGATTTTTAAACGTTAGTTTGGGATGATTACCCCCAACCCGGTCTCGATGTTCAAGTTACGTTTGTGTATTGATTGTTCACTAGTGTGAACGATGCACATTTCCCATTTAGCTTCTTTCTTGCGTATGCAAGTACCACCCTTCATGTGATGCTTGCATACTAATACACTTGATATAATTTAGAGCATGTACCTGACTGATACTTGCCCTTGTGTTCCCTTTTTATTACCGACCCATTAGCCTGATTCGTCACTTGACTTGGTCCTTAGCGAGCATTTTATCATCCGTGCTCCCGAACCCTCCACCACCTCGTTGGGTGGATCAATCGATCCCAACTATCGAATACAATGATCTTATTCCTGCACATCACAATTGATTAGTAACATGACATCACATTGTTAGTATGCATTGCCTTAGAAATACTAGAATTCTTGTTATAAAAGAATTTCGTTGCTTGAATTAATCTTTGGATAGGCCCCATGCCACCTAACCATTTCCTTACCAAGCTTTTGAAATAGCGTGTATCGACACGATATCGCTATTGACTACATATAACAATTTCTAATCAAACTAGATGTTTAGTATAGATATTACTTACCGGATTCCTTGATCAAGCCTCGAACCGAACACCCTTCAACACTTGAGCGCACAGTTCGAGTCCAAGTATCTTTCCCGACATTCGGATCCCTCAAACCTGTGGCTCTGATACCACTTGTAAGACCCTAACCCGTAAACACGCGATTAAAGCTTAATCCTACGAGTTATAGCCTTAACTAAAAACCACTCCCAATTTAAAACTTTTAAAATTATGAAAAACACAAACCGTTGGAATCAATACATTTTTTATTTCAATAGATTTAACATCTTAGCTATCAAAACATAAAATAAGGTTTCACAATTTAACGGGAGTCTCTTGAATTCTATTGAAGAAGCTTGATGAGTGTTCGGGTGTGTTCGGTTCTTCTCGCGACTTGATCCTTGCTCGGGGATTTCCATCACATGTTTACTTAGCACCATTACACAAAGAATGGTTAGTGGGTTGTCAATAATACATTTAAAATAGTATGAGAGTCGTTACACGTCGAAACGGAACGAACCAGGCCAAACGGCCCCATATCAGGAGAACAAACTGTTGCACTTTTTGCGCAACAGCTGTTCGGGTCTCTTTTACCCCTTCCAAAAGCCATAATCTGACTTCGACTTTCAAATAAGAAATGCTCTTCGTTAAAAGACCTTTCAACGCATATAAAGAATACCTCCTAACGATTTTTCTATGATTATATATGAATTTTTGAAAATCAGACTATCCAACCGAACTGTCGTTCACCCATGCGAACGCCCCTTCACTTGGCCACGAACATTATTTTTGCTTCTATAAAGCCTGAACGACCGTTCATACTTAGGGAACGGTCGTTCACTGCTGCTGCTTGTTTGCTGATTTTAAGGCATGAGAATCATGTCGCAAACACATTTGACGATCCCCAAGGCCTATTATTTGACTTGCCAAATAAATTAACATTTCTTTTGACTAAATCGTTTCCCGGTTCATGATGCTATGACCCGGGTCTTCGTTTTGAGTGTTTATGTCAATTTTTACCGAAATTGACCCGTTAAGGTCTTGAATTGAGTAAAGCACTATTTGACCACATAAAATGCATATCGATTAAATTGTCAAGTCATTAGACACTTGATCAATTAAAGCGTTTGTCCGATTTATTTTATTATGATTATGTTTCTTAAATTTAACAATTAGTAATCCTTAAATTCCAAAAATGCTCCTTTATAGCCAAATCATTAAGTTTAGTCAACCATGGCGACACTTTTGATTCAAACTCATTGTTTTTTACTCAATGAGTTATTTAAAAACCTCTTAGTCCTTTCGGACTTAGATTTTCCACCATTTCTCTTATTTAGTCAATTCTAGGTGCATTAGTGCGCATTAGACATAATTATGGAAATAACTTACTTAATTGGAACCCACACTTCATGTGAGTTGTTTCCTTAACATATATCTTCATCCAAGGTCATATTTTATACTACGGACTTACCCGGTAGTGTTGACCCATTCTCATACCTATAAAACCGTCCATACGAATCCTTGATATCAAGTGTTCTTTTTCCTTCAATTTAGTAACCTGTGTAAAAATCTCATTTCACACACATTAATAGCCCGGGATCCAAATGGTGTCACACCACCATTTGGCCCGTCTAACCCTTTGAATTCTTAAGAGTTAATAGCCAATTTCGTCCCTGAGGTTTGGGCCAGTTTGCTTGTTCAGTACAAAAGTTTTTTTTTTTGCAATCCCTTACCTGAGGTTTGGATTTTTTTGCCAAATTCGTCCTTTTGTCTAACTCAGTTAAAAAGTGTCGTTAGTGTCAGGGGTAGTGTTGTCTTTTACCCACTTTAATGAAGGGCAATATTGTCATTTGATACCCTATATTATTATAAAACCTAACCCAAACCCCCTATCCAATCCTGCTGCTCGAGAAAAGTCACACACAAACCCACAAACATATACACTAATACAGAGAGAGAGAGAGAGGGAGGGGGGAGCTCCGGTGGTCAGCGGCGGTGTACAAGGCGGAGCTCCGGCGGCGTTTCAAGATCCGGTCATCTACGCCATCGTCACATCGAACACTCAGCCTTGAACTCGAACACCCACATCGGAAACTGTACCTCACCCAAAACCTGCAACCCAGACCCGATAACCCATCTTTTTCACCCTCTGACCGGAAACCCACCACATCCATCAGAAACCCCACACCCGAAACCTGCTCCAACCCAGAACCCACCATTACCATACCTGCAACCAAACCCAACACCGTTAAAACCCAATCAAACCCGGACAAAACACACCGTTAAAACCCAACCCAGAAACCAAACTGCTCCGGCGGCCGATCCCCACAACCAAACCCTCATCTCCTCTGCCTTACTTATTATTATGAAGTGGAGTCCATTGTTTCCCTGAGTCTACTGCCTCAAAGCATTTACTTTCACAACCCAACCCAACACCACCATTACACAAACACCAGCAGCAGCAGCAGCAGCCACCACAACAATCAACACTTTGATTTGTATTGTCTCTTTCCCGCTACAACATTTTCTCTCTCTATAAAACGACGGCCACGTGACTCCAGATCCACCACTCCCCACCGCCTCTTTTGCAAATCCAGGAAGTCTTGGTTCCATAGGATGGTGGGAGAATCAGTGGGAGAGAGTCAGGTTGTTATTGTTGAAGAGAAAGAGAGAGAGAGAGAGTAAGAGTGAGAGAGGGAGAGAGAGAGTAAGAGTGAGAGGGAGAGAGTCAGATGAAGAAAAAGAAGAAAAGAAGACTGTTAGGTGGGGTGTGGTGGGGTGGGGTGGGGTGGGGTGGGGTGGGGTGTGGTGGGGTGGGGTAAGATTTTTTATTAAAATTTAAATTATAGGTAAAAAGACAACCCTACCCCTGAGTTAACGAGATTTTTTAACTGGGTTAGTGAAAAGGACGAATTTGGCAAAAAAATCCAAACCTTAGGTAAGGGATTGCAAAAAAAAAAAAACTTTTGTACTGAACAAGCAAACTGGCCCAAACCTCAGGGACGAAAATGGCTATTAACTCAATTCTTAATGCTCAATATGAAAGCATTCAGTACCGGGTTCAATTGATGCTCACCATATCTTTTGACCCGTTTAGCTATTTACTCAAACTATCACCCATAATCAAGTTTTGTTCAAGAGTTTTAATGAAAGTAACATCTTTAACTTATTTAACCGTTTAGTTCAACACTCAATTGTTGTCTTTCAAATCTTGGGCTTAAGTGACACCCACATCATTTGACTCATTCCTAAAAATTCCCAATTGTTCGTCCTTCCTCGGACTAAACCCTTTTTCTTTCATTTAGGCAATTCTAACCTATCTTAAATTAGTATTCCATCTTCCCATAATCCTTTCTATAAATAGCTTACTATTTTTTACTAATAACATAGAACCCACATTTTCATGTGTTTACACAATCAATCATTTTCTAAGAGACTTATTAGGTTAAGTCATTTACCTTGGCCTCATTTGTACATTCCTTGGCTCGTTTGTCCGTTTGATCCTTTCATCCTCAAGATAAATAAAGTTAGTCATTATATCAAATAACCAAGTCATATCATGAGTTTTCACACACAAGCTTATTCAAACTTACGTTATGGTCAGTTTTACTTTTAAAAAGTAAAAGTGCCCTTTACATACTCATATTCACTAAGCTAAAGCAATAGTCTTAAATCATGAGCTATCCCCTTACATATAATTTATCAACATCATTAAGTTTAGGGCACATTTAAACTTCCTAATTATGACTGCCTTCAACATCCACTTTTTTAAATGTGCACAATTGGTCCCTCAACTATTCAAAATTTTCATTTTTAACCCTCGTATTCTAAAAAGACCAAAAAATTGCAATTTGATCAAAACTTATAATTTTTATAAGTAAAAGTATTCACAATTTATACTCACATTTAAACCCGAGCACGAATGTTTTACAAACATCAGACACCGACACTCAAAACATTAAGTTTCGGTCTTAAATTAACTTAGAAACTGAAGAAAACGAGTCTGGAACTTAAAATTTATTTAAAATAATTAAATTGGAGTTTTGAGCTTCCGAAAACCGCGGGGATGTTAATTAATCTCTCCGCGATACGCGGAGCGTTGCAGTCAATGTTCCAGTCAAACACGTCGCCGCAGAGCACGGCAGAGACTTTAAAAGTCTCCGCGGTCCGCGGAGACATTGTTTGCAGCTGTTTCATCTTCTCTAACGTTTTGGTCAAATCTGTTCCAATATTGGCCTTTAATTCGAGGCAAAACTCATCTTTATGATGAAAACTAAAGACCATAAGTTTCACTACTGATCAATTTTCCATTTAATGGCTTTTATGTCAAGAATTCATCACAAATTCATATAAAAAACCCACTTATGTGACTTATTCTAATTGCGCCTCTAAATCGATCATTCTACTTAGATTAAAGACTACAACACCCTCTCCTCTATTAGGTTATCAGTATAGGAACCCTAGACTTTACTAAGCTTAAATACTTATTTTGGGACACTTTAAACTCTAGGTTGAATCTTTGGATTTGCTCGCTTACACTCGCTCACGTAAGCAATTTATTATTTGACGAAAGTGAGTATATCTTTCCCCTTTTTCATGGTTTACTTTTTTGGAACTACTCATGTACACTATGTCTAAATGAAATTCTTTCACTAAATGCAATTCTCATGTGTGTTCGCTTCATGTTATTGTGTGTATCTACGACTTGTCAAAATCATTAACCGTTTGGGTCTATAATATCAATGAATAGTACTATGGTATATACCCATTGTTGACTCTGTTGAGAGACATTGGTCATTGTTATGTATGTCATTATTACTGTCAATAGCGCATACTATATATAAATTTCCTATCACACTGTCTTAGGGTTAGTTTTGACCCGGATACTGCTTATTACATAATTGCAAATGGTACCACACATGAATTGCTAAACATTTTTTTACTATATGTATTCAAAACAGGGTATGCTTACCAATACATTTTTGTATTGACATATACTATTTTCGTACATGTTTCAGGTTGTTTTGAGACGCTTCTTTTAAACTTTTGAATTTATATTTTGGTTTTGACTTCATTGTATTTTAGCTAGACATGTCACTTTAGAACTATTGTATCCTGTAATTTCCTTCAATGTAATAAATTATTCAATTCAATGTATTCAAATTTACACTTTTAGTCCATAAGCTATTGAACAATCGTCACTACATGGCACCTCGATGATTCCACCATCGTTTGGGGTGTTACAGATTGGTGTCAGAGCCGTGGTTATAGGGAACTAGGTTATTAGAATGCCTTTAGCCTAGTCTATAACTAAGCTGCCTCATATGCGTATTTCTGTTTATTTGCTTTCGATTTCATTTTCACTTCATCTCCTTTTTCTTCATCCTTTTTGGCATCATACTTGGAGAAGAAGACACTCGTATTTCACAAACAAAACGATATCACCAAGTTAGGAGTGGTATCCATACCTTGGTGATTAGTTTCACTCCTCTATATGTTATATATCTTTGGAATATATCTTTGAGATAAGAGTGACAGCCACACCTCAAGGAATATTTCCTCCAAAAAGAAACTTCACCACTAAGCTAGGAGTGATATCCTTTAACTTATTGACTAGTTTCACTCCTTCGTATTGCTTGTTGGATCAGTTTGCTCTTTTTGCTAAGTAAGAACTTGCTATCTTGACACTTAAGTGTTTAGCAAGTCCTTGTAGATCAGATTATAAGCACAGCGGAATGTATAAGTTGAAGCAACACTTTTTATACTAAGGCAGAGTTATTACTCCCCCTTGATGATTGAAACTAATAAATGACAAGTATTTATTATGAATCCAAGCAGTAAATGAGAATTAGATACTTAGACAGATTCACAATAAATACTGAAATGGAATAGAACAGTTGAGAGTGTTTGAAGGATTTTTCTATTAAAATCAATGTCTAAAACAGGAGGTTGAAGCCTCCTATTTATAGACGTTTACATACATGTATCTTGCCCAAAAAGCAAGTACAGAAACAACAGAAACAAGTTGCACAAGTTGCAACATTGAAACTAACAAATACAGCTAAAAGTATAATAAACAATAAACTACTGATGCAAAAGGGCGGTGGAAAATATCTGATGCTAAGTGCTGATGAATGACAAACTACTGATGAGTAGTTTGTCTTCAGTACTTCTGAAGTGAACTTGTCTTGTTTGGACTTCAGAACTTCTGATAAAGTTTCTTTTTCAGCACTTCTCATATCTTCTCTTCAGCAGTTTCTTGTCTTCTCTTCAGTACTTCTATACTTAGCCAAAATGACAGAAGTGAATTAGACTAAGGTTTACAAAAGTGGTTTCACCAATCCTCTTTGTCCTAACATTGCTTGTTTAAAATACATCTTTGAGTTAGGAGTGATATCCGCACCTCAAAGGTTTATTTCAATACCTCGTTTTTAATCTCGCTAAAGTTTTGGAATTCACTAGTGATGGGGCACGTGCAATCTGGAAGGGTGAGCTCCTGTATCCTGAGCTTTGTCTAGGTCTGGTATTTCGTATAAATCCCAATCAAAAGAGGGACCTGTATACCTACCTGGGAACTCTTGGGATGAGCATTCACTTATAAGCTAAAACACACCCCCACAAGTCACTAGGAAATTTCAAATACTTGGGTTAGTCAAAGTTTCCTATGGAAACAATCCCAATATCATATGTTATTGGTATTTATGTTTGTTTATAACTTGAAGACTCAATTTTATCGCTTGTTGTTTCATATGCTATTATTCATTGATCATTCGCTTTTAGATTCTTTATCATCATTATTAAAACTTTTTGTCCACTATATTATCGCATTAAAACCTACACTTATGCTTTGTGACTTTTTAAAGCATCACTTCTCTTGCGTTAAAATATTTTTAGCCACGACTTAAATTTTTTAACTGTGTGTTTAACTTCGACCACATCCTAATTTTGGGAATGTTGCGTCAACACACAGTTCAAAGCGAACGTGGTTTCAAAACTTATTAAGCAACTTGTTTTATATCACCAGGTTTACAAACTCAATTGATCGACGTCACAATATATTCCTAAACTATGACCTTTTGTATCCTCTTGCATGTCTACAATACTCCTATCACAATATATCATCATTTATCCAATACTGATTCATTATCATAACCACGCCCAGTCTCCTAAGCCATAGCCAACTATAAATAGTAAGCTCCTTATGGCCAGACTAAATTCATACATAAATGCCTATCTACACGATACACATCGGTACAGTACTCTCTAAAACGATTGACTTAGCAACGTTTTCCTGTGTTGACTTTTCACAAGAGCACAAAGTACCCAGTTTTGGAGGAGCCTATTCACCAGATTAGTACACCTGGTATACACCTTGTATCTTGAAACAAAGAGCACACTATGAGCCCCAAAGAGATGCCTTAACGATCTTTACAATCAAACGGTCTTTCAATGAATAAATTTCGTAAAAATTTTCCAAGGTTTCAAGCTTGCCCAATCCTAACGGGTAACATTTGACTTTCTCAAATATTTCATAAAAACCGAATATTTTCAACTTTAATGAAATTTGAACTTACAAGTTAAAGAAATGTTTAAATATAGAAAATCCTATTTTCCAAAATTCGTCGAGGCATCCGGGATCATACTCAACCTCATACGTATCATACCCACACTTCCAAATATTATAAAAGAGAATCAACCCAAACCAAACCAGATTCTCCATTTGTATTCAACTCATAAACTTCTACCATATTATCAAAAAAAAAAAAAAAATACCGAGCCGATTTACTCAATCAGCGCATCACGCGAATTTTGTGCGCCGTGAACTTTCAACCTTGATATGGGTTTTTCAAGCCAGGTTACCAACTGATAGTTGAAGCGCGAACCCTACACGCTACTCACAACCCTTATCATTTCCCTTGCTGTGACTCGATCATCCTTTTAAAACCTAAAGTCTATTTTCATAAATGTTATCTTTATAAGTTTTTCACATTCACGTTATTTCGAAGCCTTGAATTTTTTTTTTTTAAATATTTGGGAATCTATTCGTGTCATAGACGTTGATTATCCATGTCATTTAAAAAATAGTGGTCTTTTGAAAGCACACTTGATTTATACATATACTTCATGAAATTGTTTCCTATTGCTTTTTATAACTTGTTTTGCATATTTACAAGTCAAGTGTAAACCATCTTATTTTTATATAACAAATCCAATGCATGTTTTCGGGGAAAAAATGAGGAAACTTGCGACTAATAGTATGCCTTATAACGATTTTCAAATCGACTTCTCATAAACACTTGAAAGTGTGTACTTGCGAAATCTTTTTATGCGAACTTGTTTTTTTAATCTAAAACATTCTTCTATCTTTAAATAGTTATCCTCATACTGCATTACCACTATTCTTCCAACTATTTCGCAAAGTTCGGGTAACCTATGTTTTATAAACAAAAATTTGTCTTTTTACACTTGTAATCTCTCAATCGCAACACTTTTGGTTTAACAAAATAGCTAGGCATCTTTCCATCGAGAATGTTGCTATCATTTAGTGTATATATGCAAAACTACTAAACTTTAACTCGCATGACAGTAGGCAATACGCCTGTTCTGTGCACCCTCATTTGCAGTAAATTTCATTATTTTATTCTTGCACCACTTTATTTGCAGTTATTCTCGCGCATTATCTTATTTGTGGTTATTCTCGTATTATTTGTGGCTAGTCTCACACGTTAGTTACAAAGTACCTATTAGCAGTTATATTCGCATCACCGATTTTGAGCATTAGATCAACTCGTTTATTCTCATTTTGTGCAATTGTGCGATTTACTCGATTTTTGTTATGTTGTTCTTTCGAATCGAAATGTTATACTATACTTATATCCTTTGAACGTATATTTTGAACACATACTTTGAACGCATATTTTGTACGCATACTTTCCTACTTTGAGCAAGACCCTGTTATATTTTTTCATTATTTTGTTCATCATTATGGTCAATGAACATACTAATTGATAACTCGCATGAGGAGTAAGCTAGTGCCCACGTACGACTCGGGTCAGAGTACTCCTCTAACCAGAGGGGAATGGTGTAATCCTCAGAGTCTATCAATATGGGTGTTTAGAACCCAAAGATCTGAACAGAAATTGACCTCTTACTTTAGGGAGAACCTGAAAGAGGAGAGACCTCTAACCGTGGCTTATACTTGCACATTATCCTCATTTCGGTAAACAGGTGAACCCGAAAGGGGGAAGAACCTCTAACCATGTCATGCTTACACATTATTTCATCACAGTATCTATTATTTAGCATATTTTGGTTGCACGCATTGTTTCTTATATCATTTATGTTAGTGTCGTGGAAGAGCATAACACCCTAATGTAAGGTAAACCGGTGATTACAGTCCAGAACGTAATTGTGGGTTTACAGGTACACAGGGGTGGTGTGTGATCCTACTTAGGCTATTAGTGGACAATCAGTACGAATCCAAGATATCGGTAGTGTGGTGGGTTAGCTGCGATACACCCTATATATAAGCACTAATGATACTGCGGGAGCGGACTAGGAGTCTGACTAAGAACCTACCCCATTATTTTCTATTACATTTTGGGCTATTTAATAACGTTGGGTCCGACCTCTTTAATAGTTCGTTGACCAACGGCTATCATTTTTGACAAGAACGTTCTTACACAAGCTTCAATTCTTCTTCCAGAAATCTTTCTTTTGACCACCCACACAAAAAGGCCAAATCTTGTATACCCTTACACACTCTGTTATTCGAAATCTCGCTGCATGTCCTTAATAAAGTTCAGTCAGAAACCTTTCTAAAGTAGGGGAGACTGCTATATCAACGCCCTGCCCTCGGGCCAAACGTCAAAGATTTTGAAACCTTTGCTTTGGATATTAAACAACTACTTTAAACTTTGTCAAATCGTAACTGATGTAATTCTTAAACCCTACTTGCCTTTTTAAACGCCTTTTATTTCATAGAAACCTCCACTTGAAAGGAATTTCGGGACAAAATTTTCTAAAGTAGGAGAGACTGTGACAACCTTCACCCTCCACTTTTGTAAATATGCACAATTGGTCCCCTAACTATTCAAAATTTTCATTTTTTAACCGTCGTATTCTAAAAAGACCAAAAATTGCAATTTGATCAAAACTTGTATTTTTTATAAGTAAAAGTATTCACGATTTATACTCACATTTACACCCGAGCACGAATGTTTTACAAACATCAGACACTGACACTCAAAACTTTAAGTTTCGGTCTTAAAACAACTTAGAAACTGAAGGAAATGAGTCCGGGAACATAAAATTTATTTAAAATAATTAAATTGGAGTTTTGAGCTTCCGCGGAGCGCGGGGATGTTAATTAATCTCTCCGCGGTACGCGGAGCGTTGCAGTCAATGTCCCAGTGAAACACGTTGCCGAGGAGCGCGGCGGAGACTTTAAAATTTTCTACGGTCCATAGAGACAGTGTCTGCAGCTGTTTCATCTTGTTGAACGTTTTGGTCAAATCTGTTTCAATATTGTCCTTTAATTCGAGTAAAAACTCATCTTTATGATGAAGACTAAAGACCATTAGTTTCACTACTGGTCAATTCTCCATTTAATGGCTTTTATGTCAAGAATTCATCACAAATTCATACAAAAACCCACTTATGTGACCCATTCTCATTGCCTAAATCGATCATTCTACTTCGATTAAACACTACCACACCCGCTCCTCTATTAGTCTATCACCTCTGCACAAGAAGCCCCAATTTTCATCTCATATTCATGACGAATTGGAAGCTTATTCTTTGTTTTATTTCGGTTTTATTTCTTCATTTTGAGTTACCAAATTCGTGAGTTTTTCTAATTCCTTTTGCATTTTGATTCATTATTATCAGTAGAACAATAGCCATTTACTTGTTTTATCAATTATATTCTTTAAAGGTTTCAATTGCAAATTTAGGGCTTAGGGTGTTCTAGGTAATTTGGGAATTTTGATTTAAAAGTTTATAGATATTTATAAATTCATATCTCGTTTGTTTCTTATCTAAAAATTATGAAATTTGGTATGATGATTTATATGATCGATTAAGAGTTTTAGAATCAGTTTCTAGATTTTTAGACACTGTTTAATATTTTTAATAGTTTTATGATGCTTTAATCGTATTTAATTCTTAATAAATCAAGGTATCATATTTGGGCATGAAAATTTATAGAGAAATGTTTCATTATTCTAAGATAATTATCATATAATTTTTCATTAGTTTTGACATGTTTTCATATGCTATCTTATTTTTATTTGTTAAATAAACTTTAAACAAATAATATTCATAATAAACCTCCTTTAATCCCAAAAATTCTATAAAAAATATTTTAGTGACCTTTATGTTAGAGTAACATGTTTTTATGCAAACTTTAATTTTTCAAAATGTTTTGTATTTGTTTATGATTTTGTGTAAATTTATTAATACAAATGTAATAAAAACTCTTAATTTAATTATAAATATTTTTCTGAATAAAAATTATTATTTTGACCTTAGAAAAATTCACGTGTTCGAAAAACTAAATTCATTATATTATTTTTATAACTCGTGATAGCAAAATAAATAGCTCATATTATTCTCGTTGTCTTTTACAAACTTAAAACCCCAAATGTAGACTACACATCTTAGATGCAATTCATGTACACTATGTCTAAATGAAATTCTTTCACTAAATGCAATTCTTATGTGTGTTTGCTTCATGTTAGTTGTGTGTATCTATGACTTGTCAAAATCATTAACCGTTTGGGTTTATCATATCAATGAATAGTACTATGGTATATACCCATTGTTGACTCTGTTGAGAGACCTTGGTCATTGTTATGTATGTCATTATTACTGTCAATAGCGCATACTATATATAAATTTCATGTCACGCTGTCTTAGGGTTGGTTTTGACCCGGATACTCCTTATTACATAATTGCAAATGGTACCGCACATGAATTGCTAAACATTTTTTTCACTATATGTATTCAAAACAGGGTATGCTCACCAATACATTTTGGTATTAACATATACTATTTTCGTACATGTTTCACGTTGTTTTGAGACGCTTCTTTTAACTTTTGGATTTATATTTAGGTTTTGACTTCATTGTATTTTAGCTAGACTTGTCACTTTAGAACTATTGTATCCTGTAATTTCCTTTCAATGTAATAAATTATTCAATTCAATGTATTCCAATTTACACTTTTAGTCCATGAGCTATTGAATAATCGTCACTATGTGACACCTCGATAATTCCACCATCGATTGGGGTGTTACACTAATCATAATTAGGCTTCATATTTCATCATATTGTGTTGTCTAGACTTTATAGCTGTAACACCCCAACCGATGGCGGAAACATCGAGGTGTCACGTAGTTACGATTGCTCAAGAGCTCATGGTACTAAAGTGTAAATATTGATACATTGATTGAATAGTTTATTACATTGAAATGAGATATAAAAAAATGCAACAATTGAAATACAGTAAATCTCAAATCTAAGTCTAAGTCCTAAAACAATCATAAGGCATTTATAGGATCAATTTATAGAGTAAAAAGAGCGCTTTAGGATTATGTAATTGCCCCTAAAACAATCATAAGGCATTTATAGGATCAAAATATGAAAAAATGGGTGCAAAAAAGAAAAAAGAAAACGGCTATTTTAAGACTCTAATCATAATGTTGTCGTTATCACGGTAATAACCAGTAAAACCGGTTTTCTCTGTAATATTAACAAACCTGGTTTAAAAAAAATACTGTTTTAAATTCGGTTCTTTTAAAACAATTGATTATATCAGATTGTTTTTTAAGAAATCGGTTTCCAAACCGGCTTGAGGGTTAAAATGTATAATCGATTAAAACCGGCGGATCTGATCAGGGGTAAATTTGGTTTTTTAAACCGAGTTCGTTTTTTTTAGGGTTAAAAAAACGTTTTTTTTTCGACTCTACTCGCTGGTAGCAAGGTGTTTGATGTGTGTCCCTCCCCGAAACGGTTGTTCAGGTTTCTAGTTCTCTAATAATAAAAAAAAAGATATAAATTTAGAATAGATATTTAGTGGTGGTATAGCATTCAGCTCTATGGAAAAAAAAAACCGTAGAAAGCCGCCCATATTCGGTTGTGATTGTAAGATTTTCCAAGTTTCTTTGGTTTCTATCCTTTTCTTGGACTATTTATTTTGTTTTCTAACCAAAGCTATATAAATATATTGCTTATGCTAAAACGACAAAGTATGAACTATTAGCATTAATATGGAAAATGAAGTACAGGCCCTCTCTAAATTAATTTAGGTGTCCGGATCGAGTCACGAAAAAAATGTCCCTTAGCCTTACACCTTAACGAAATAAATAACGTAAACTATTTTTCTAAAACAATGATTAAAGTAATATCAAATTGATGGATCACCTTTTCAAACTTTATATTATCCAATATTTCATTCATAATAACTATCATCCTCAATCTGCAAAGTTTATTTATTTATTTATTTTTAGCTTAAATTAGTTAGGTGGGCTATTAGCCTAATAGGTATGAGTTTTGGACTTCAGAATTATAATCGCCCAATTAAAAACTAACAAAATTTTCAAGCTATTAGTGTTAGAGCTGTAAACAAACCAAACGTTCGGCGAACAGTTTGTGAACTGTTTGGTGGGAAATTCGTTTATGTTCGTTTGTTTAATAAATGAACGAACACAAATAAAAAACTCCGTTCGTTTAGCTAAACAAACGAACATGAACAGAGGTCGCGCTCGTTCGTTTATGTTCGTGAACGTTCGATAACGTGTTCGTTTATGTTTGTTTGTGTTCGATAGTTCATTAGGGTTTTTAATTTTTTATATTTAATTTAAATATTTCAAATTTCCCAGTGGTAGATTATTTAACATATATTATTGTATCACATGTTAATATTACTTTAACTATTTTGATTAACTTGTTAGTTTTGGTGGATTAAATGAAGATTTCAAATTTAATATGATACCCCTGTGTTTTTATAAGACATTATGTGATCAAGATTATGTCACGTATATTTGGGTAATTTGATTAGTATATTTTAGGCGGACAATGTTAGCGATGAAAAATGCCATATAATTTTCAAAATTTAATGTGTTAGTTTGTGCTTGATTTTGTTCAGTAATGTGTATTTGCGTTCATTTACGTTCATTTGTGTTTGTTTGTGTTCGTTTTTGTCCGACACCTAAATTTAGCAAATAAATACAAATCAACACGAACAAAAATCTCGTTCGGTAAGTGTTTATTAACAGTTTGTGACAAGTTATTTTCTTAACAAATGAACACGAACAAAAGTCTCATTCGGTAAGTGTTCATGAATAGTTCGTGAACACATTATTTTCTTAACAAACGAACACGAACAAAAAATCTCGTTCGATAAATGTTCATAAACAGTTCGCGAACACGTTAATTCCTTAACAAACGAACTCGAACAAGGCCTTGTTCGTGTTCGCTTAGTTCGTTTACAACCCTAATTAGTGTAGGACTTACTAATTTTAAATGAATTGTAACTTTAATATATATTTAAAATGTACCCCTTAGAAATTAGACCGGACCGAAAATATTTCTCGCATCCTAAGACGGCCCTGATGAAGGCCTCATGGTAGGGTAGAAATGTTTCAAAACGTTTGAAATTATAGACAATTCAAGGATAACTACAAAGTTGTGTGGAAATATAGTTACTCATCTAGATACGTTTAATAAGGTATATATTTTATTAAATATTCAAAAAGGGCGTGTGACCGAAAAAAAAAAAAAAAAAAAATTACCATGAAACGTTAATAACCTTACCAGTTACCTCTACGAAAATTATAAAATATTATTGTTGACTTTATTAAATTTAAAAATTAAAAGGCTGGTTCATAAGATAGTTTTATGAAACAGTAAATATCTTAAACCATGTTACAATGGTGACTAAAACAAGGTAGGTTAAAGTCATCTCTTATTTAAATTTAAAATACATAATAACGGATCTTGGGTATCACATAATTAATTTTATATGCTTAAGTATGAATTCCATAGTGATGAATACAAATGCATTATACGTTTTTCGAATTCTCAACATATTGCTGGGGCTAATATAAACATGTTACATGTATAGTATGTGTGTGTGTATATGTATAAGTATGTGTATACACATACCGAATTACTTGTGCTTTGTTAAATATATGAAGTTCGGTTCCTGTACTTGGTCCTTTTTGCAGTGTATATTAATATAATTATGCACTTGTTTATAATAACGTTTTGCATATAATTACAGATCATTACACACAAACAAACACATACATGCATATATAATTGCACATAGTGAAGTGTATCAGGATTTTGAGAAGAAAAAACCGGTTTTTAATATATAACAAGAGTTTACTCTACTAACAGTGAACTTAAACTTAAAGTTACTCCTACGATATTTACCTTTTTGACCCTTTCAATCATATAACACAAGCCCAAGTCAACTAATTACATAATTGTTACCATCTCATAATATTTGACCCACGCCTCGAAGATATCTATCTACACACACATACAAATTGTTATCATCTCATAATATTTGACCCACCTCCAAGATATCTACATACACACTCCATACATAAAAACAAATATACAAATTACATGAAACACATACAAATCACCTGCGGTGGTGGATTCCGAAAGCCACGATTTTCTAATTTCATTGGGTTCCCTTTCATAATTATTTTCCAAATTAATCATACAAGATTCTCACTAATTTTATCGGAGTTTTCCATACCGAGTTGGTTTTTAGGACCCTACAAAAGTTGATTGGATCCGCCATCAATTACGTGAAATTATTTTTTGAACAACAAGCATTTTTTAACACCTTAATTCAACCTTTACCTTACCTTACATTTATAAGTATTTGAACCCATAACCTAACATTTTTGAGAAGAGACACCATACAACAAGACCAATAGGTTATGTGTATTTATCACATGAAAAAACATTATTTTTAGCCAGAACGCAGAAAAAAAATGATGATGATTATGTCTTGGTCAACGAAATAGAAATAGGCATGTGAAGTGCAACACGACTTCGAAAAGTCGCTTAATTTCTAGATGAGCTATTTATAACCTATTCAATAAAAAGTTAATAACATGCATGACTATATTGTTATATAATATGGATAAAATAAGTTTCTTAATTTCTAGATGAGCTATTTATAACCCTTCACGTTAAAACGAAATACGAAAGTTACATCAAAATAGAGGGTAACCAGGTAACAAGCTGCGTCGCCACCCCTTTTTGAATTGCGAACCCTAGTCTACCAAATACAAATCTTTGCCCCCTGGGGATGAACCATTGCTGTGGACGACCCATTGGACCCTGGTCAAGAAACGAATAGTTTCTGGCGCTAGGGAGCCAAAAGTATCAAAGGCCAAGGGGATAAAGACATGTTGGTTCTCTGCACAAGCTTTAGCATGCTTATCTACTTTCTTCGATTCCGCCTTTCTCAACGCTTTCCCAACTACAAACTCTGTTTCCCTTAACTCAACCAAAGGAGATACCCCTGTAAGGTCCACACAAGTATGTTTCTCCCTCGCCCAACCAAAGACAAGCAGATCCGCTGGTAGCAGGGTGGATCTCCCTTCCGCAGGGTCTGTGAGAAAATTTATAGGAGCCTCCTTCTTGGCAGAAATTCCAGCTCTTCTCAAGATGTCCCACAAAAACATCCCTCACCCAGTCATGCTAGTATTTGAAACAGGAAGCTCTTTGCAGTGAATTGCGTGCTTCCTATATTTATCCAAGCAAGCTTTATGGCAGATGGGGAATACAATCTTATGTAAACAATAATAAAAAATATTATGTTTACATACAATCTACGTGGTTATGTCTGCAACATCATCTTGAACGTAGAGCATCTTAACCTTGGATAGCATGTGTGGTTATGTCTATGGGGAATACTCCTCATCTCTCCCGCGATTCACCTTAGCGTCACGTTATAGTCCCCCTTCCCGTCTTCATTTTCCCTCATCTAAGGGTGTACTCCCCTTCCCTCTTCCTTTTTTTTCTTTATATTTTTTATTTATTTGTGAGAGAGGGACAGAGATTGGTCTCTAGGAGTTCGGTGGGATTTCACCCACTTCACCTATTTAAGATGGGGAGGGGTGCTGTTCCCCATTTTCCGCATCCGATGTGGCATCTCCCCCTCCCCAAAACCCACACCCCTTAGACTTAGGAACTTGTAGAACAGCTACGCTAAATAAATCCACATATTACTTCGACTCTTCTAGTCGAGCGCATAGAGCCATAAATTACGTATCTCAAGTTCTTTTTCTTTATATCTAGGTGAATGACGGGCAGTCGACTCAAGCGACCAAGTGAAATCCCTAACAAGTTAACTAAGATATTTTTTAGAACGGCCAACACAACGTATTATGTCCGACTCCCAACGGGAACTTTTTCTACAAATCTTACTCCCATTGAGAGCCAGATCCCGCACGTGGTTCCCGAACCGGGGAAAACCCAATCCCCAACCCGCCTTAAGGCACGACGGTGAGAAATTGGTAAAACCTAGGTGGGATCAAGAATCGAACCTGAGACCTCTTAGTCCCTAGCCTTATCCATCACTTCCCACGCCACCGCACCAAAGGGTGGGGGCTTAAGATGTTATGTAATACAGAAATATAACATTTAATTATTTCCTAATCTCTTTATTTTGTTTCATATTTGACAAGTTTTGTGGTTGAACCATAAACAGGGGATTTACGGGTTTGTTGTTATTCAGTTTTTTAGAATTGAATATTGTAAAGACACATTTAAGGTCTATTTGAAACATTTTGTTCGTTAAGCTTTTGATTTTAATCATCGAGTTATCTGAGCAATTTGATTGCTTCGGTTTCAGCATCCTTATTTTTAAACGTATCATGAATAAGATTTTAATGGACACGATTTCCATACACAGTGTCTTCAGTGAGTCATAAACACTGGGCCGAGTCAAGAGGAAGTGAAATAAAGTTAGAGTTGTGGACCCCTTGTTTCTTAATGCTCCCAAATTCTAAAACAATAAACTATTTATAGGTAATTTTGGATGTTCAGATTGTTGGCATTGAGGTTTGTGTAGGATCGAAACAAGATTTGATGATACCGTGTGCGTATTATCGAATCCAAAGGTGGAATCAATGGACCGATTGTTGTTAGAGATGAGATGCGAATAATGAAAAGTATGAAAATAAAAAACACACACAAACACACTCAAAATTGGACAGCACTTCGGGTAGAAAGTTTTTCAAAAGTTACAAAATGTTAGGCAAATGGGTTCTATTTATAGGCCTCTTCCCTACGCCTGGAGCCTTCCAGGCTTAGGAACTCATACGCCTGAAGTTGCAGACGTATGGACTCCATACGCCTGGTAACTTTTACATAATTACTAAAAAGTCCCTAGAACCTCATTTTCAATCAGTAAACGTCTAAAAACATGTACAAGAGATCCTAACAACATATCTAAGCTAGGTACACCGTCGTAGGGTGAACTAATAGACTCCCCCTTAGACCTAGCTAGATATCTTCAAAATCTTGCTATGCTACAACCACCTTCAAACTTTATCAGCAACCACTTCATGCTTCGAGAACAGAGACCTTTGTCCAGTCACGTCCCGAATGAACATTCTTTACAATGCAGTACCTGACCATCATCTGAAAGCGATCTGCTTGATTTGCATCCCGGTCTTGAAAATGAATCTGATTATGATGTAGTGTCTTCACGAACCACATGGGATCAAACACTCTAACCTTGCGGCATATCTTTAGATCATTCTTCAAAACAGTAACCACTTCAGATGTTAGATATTCATCGTACAAGAATATGAACTTGTCCGAGAAATCCTGCTCGATCGGCATAAGTGGGATCATGTTCATTATATCTGGTGGTGTAATCTTGTGCTTCTAGATAAGCTTCCTAGTGATGTGATGAATCTTGTTCGACTGGTAGCTCTTCGGATATTGTGGAGTCACATACATCCACCTCGTGTTGCTCTCTTTCTCAATTAAACTCTTGAACACATTCAACATGTTGTTTCCCTTGATCGACTTCAATATGTCAAGATCACAAATGTACCAGTATGGAAAGGACTTGATCTTGTAAACACCGTCAAAGTATGGAATGTTGTTCTCAAACTTGATCCATACTGCATCAGCATGAGCCACGTATGTCTAGCTAATAATATTACCAGACATGAGATTCCATTTCTGGTTTATCTTCTTTGCATGGACTGGCTCAACTTTTCTTCTTGAATACCATGTCTCACAAGCTGCCTGAACCTTTTCTTTTTCTCTTGATTGGTTTCTGGTTCACTTAACAGCTGCGACTTCAACCATTTATCAACTTGTTCAAAATCATATGAAGTTGGCACTGGAATCTCAACACGGATATCTTCATCCTCTTGGACATATTCATGATATTCTTCTTCAGTGATGTCTTCTATTTCAATATCAGCCAACAACTCTTCTTTATTGAACTTCTAAGGTTGTCTGTTCGAATGACTTGTTCATAAGTAAGCCCAAACACCTGAGCAATATCTTTTCTAGACATCTCTAGGGTATTTCACCTTCCTCCAGATCCATATAAGGCATGGATACTGGGTTCCAATCATCATCTGTAATGAATGTATTATACAACGTCTGCGTCCATTCTATTGGTACTTTTTTGACGCGTCGACTTCCCTTAATATCCTTTGGTATTCTTCAGTAGGACCTGGTTGGGTTGAAGACTCACCTATACCAGATCCCCTACTCTCGTCATGTGATTCTTTAGATCTCCTTTCTGAACTGGGCGCTAGTAGTCTTTGTTTTGCGACTACTGGCCCTACCATCAGGACCAATATCATCATCATCGTCTCCACCAGAACCCTCTCTCCCTGACTCATGGTCATCAACTGAGTCATCATCATCTTCATCAACTTCCTCATCATCATCACCACTATCATCACCATGATCCCCGTCACCAGCTGTGAGTCTCTTATGTTTGTTGAAATATTTATCAACTCTCTTCTTCAATTTCTTGATGGACTCAACAATAGCGAGACGATTCACTGTTTCATCACGAGAATCGGTTAACAGTCTAGTCTCTTGCTCATTTATAGTTAGCTTGAGCATCGCCGCATCAAGAGTTGCACATAATCTTCTATTCTCTGATCTTGTCTCATTAATGATTGTCTGAAACTGACGATCTCTATGTTCCGACTATGCTAACTTCACTGGTTCTCCAAATTCTTAGCAATTTGCTTGTGGGAGCCTGCTCACTAGGTTATTAATTTGGGTTTGGAGAGACGGACCAGTAGATGTGGTTGGAACAGGTGAGATGGAAAGCATGAAGGGTGTTTGTTCATGTTGTTGGGGAAGTTGGAACTGTGGGACTCCAAACTCAGCAGTCAGTCTTTACAATTATGCATCAATTGAAAGCTGGGTGGATGAAGAAGGCATAAAAGCTGCAATTTAGACGAACTCAGTGAAGATTGCAGTTCTAGTTGTGTCTGGTTCAGAAGTTAGGATTGTGGTTAAGGATAACGTTGTGGTTTAGTTGTGTGAATGAGAGTTTTATCATCAGCTTATTAGTAATACCAGTTTTACCTTTCTTTGATTTCTTTGGCAGTTGCGACATCTTCGTTCTTTAGAAAAAGCTTTGGCATTATGCTTCAAAGGCCATTCTTCAGCAAGTGCTTCGTATATATCATCTATACTCACAACAAATTCTATATCTCTTTCTTCTTCTCTCTGCTTCAGCATCATCTCGCATTCTTATAAGGCAGCAAGTTCGTGGATCTGCTTCAACCTTTCTTCTTCCCTGCTTTCTCTCACAACTTTACGAAGAGTTCTCATTTCATCATCTTCGTCAGTCTCTTCACTATCAATCTCTTCCTGTGCTTGTCTAGTGACTGGGACATCATAAACTGGTTCTTTGCCAAGATCACGTTTCCTAGTTCTAGAAGATTCAGCTTCAACATGAGATGAACTAGGAGCTGCAGATGTTGGTTCCCCGGTTATTGGCACAAAGATTCCTGGCTCAGTAGTAGAAGAAGACATGTCTTGGGTAAGTATTGGGGCCTCACGGGTCGGTGAAGGCATATGGAGATTCCCCTGAGGTCCTGGACTCCCTGCCTGTCATCTCCTTCATCTCCCCCTTGAGGTTGAACCACCTCAACATTAGAATCATTGTCTTCGTGTCTCCATTGATCATTTAACAGTGCATCATAATTAACACGATCAATGTGACCAATCATACTTTTAAGAGGAGGCTCGTCTTTCAACTTGTAAGTCTTCATTCTGTTAAGGGCAGTATCATTCATATGGCTTAACTTGATATCGTCAGCTTCAACTTTCGGCAAATCTAGAATCTGGACATCAAAGATCATTTACAAAAACCTCGGACTCATCAACGATTTCTTCATTTTGAACTTTAGAGACACATTTGCCTTTAAGTGATGGAAGATCATCCCCGAGAAATTAAATAGCTTGTTGAGGATGAGAGCTATGATGGTAGACGAAATGGTTTATCTTGCACCATCAAAGATGTTTACTCTTGGTCTGATGCATTGAATAAGGACATGTAACAAGTAACGGTATTGTCTACACATATTCGTCTTTAGAAGCATAGACGTTTGCACGACACCGTCATATTTTAATCTCTTGAATAATCCTCTAATCAGATCAACAGAAAACTCAATCAGATATTCTTCATTGTCATTAAACTGTAGAGCATCCCTGATTGACTGTTCAGTTATTACGGCTTCCCTATTGTTGACTCGACCAACAATCGTAATAGGAGTACGATTGCAGTCGAGGTATGTCGTCGCCCAAAATTCCCTTTGATGGCTCAAGTAGGGCATGTACTTCGCAGAGATTGCATAATAGATCCTCGACCACTTCAAGAAATTGATAATATCTACATAATCGGCCGCATTCGGTGTATCCGGATTCAAGTGAGCACATATGTTGTGACTAAGGCCCGGTTTCAAGTCCATATCTGCAATTACTCATCAAACGAACATACGGACATTGAAAACGACACAAACATGACAAAACAACGCAAATTGCCAAAATTTCTAGCTTGCAGGCATATGTCTTCTATACGCGTGGCACTTTGCATGCATAGCGCTATCAAATAATACCCCATTCGCCTCCAGCGATTATCACGGTAAAAAGTAAGGACTTTGAAGTGATAGAGTTTCACGTTTAGTTAACAAGGGACAAAAATGCGAAACTAGTAAAACCCGATTCACCCAAGGTAATCGACGTATCCCAAAACCCGGGATAAAGTAGTAGTCCCAAATCCAAACAAAAAGGTAAGTAATTCCAAACCAGAAATTAAGTTGTCTTAAAACCCAACACACATGCTTTTGAGAAAAGAGCAGTGAAACTCACCTTAGAGTGCGTTGAGCTAAATTCAAAATCACAAGTAAATAGAGACCCGCTATCAACTCCCTTTTATACGTCACTATGTGAGTTCATGTGTATACACAGCACACAACAAGACCTGTTTGTCCACGAAATCCAATGATGTGAAAAGATTTAAGTGACACCAAATGTATCTACATGCATAAGTGACCCTACGAACCCGTTGGTGAACATTACATTCACACATCATCATACACTCCACATATGATCCATACAGGTTCACACATATGTACAAGTCAAAAGCAAGTTAACCAAACCTTCAAATAAGCATTTATGTACAAATTCCATAATCTGCGTTTTCGTGGGAGATTGTGGGTCATCGAAATGAATTTTTGAAAAATACTTATCCAACATATTAAAGCCTCAAAATTTTACTTAAAATGCCTAGTGTTCAGTACCCATGTCAATACTTTTTATTTCGTGACATAAACATGTTGAAAAATTATGAAAAATCATTTATCATGGCTAGGTTCTAAAAATAAGTCTGTTGCGACAGTTCACAAGATAAATTCATAAAAATCGTAGATTCATCCAAACGGGATGACTCCACTTGGAAAAGGCTAAAACCCATGTATCAAGCTACTGTCCAAAATTCGTGGTCTAACTTTTTGTAAATCTCGAGTTATGACCTTTTATAGTCGACCCAAGTTCCATGTCCGAAAATCAGATATGACCTTGGTTTTAAAAAAATCGCAAAAACCCATCAAACGGTATTGAAAACACACAAACTTGCGAATTCTGAAAAGCTAACATCATAAGCTACATGCTAGAAACAAGTAACAATCAACACAATCATAATAAAATCAAGATATAAAGCCTTATTTGTTTGCATTTGAATGAGTCTGACTGGGCGTACGTCTTACTCAGTCGGACGAAGGGGTGTTTGGTTCGACGTGTCTGAACGTAAAACTAGTCTGACTCAGCCACTGACCCGGTCAGATCTTGGGATGTATCTGACTGATTTAGAGGTTAGAAATGGGCATGTGGATCAGTCACTGTTGCCCATTTCACCGTCGTTTGTTCGGTCGCCACCGTTATCAATGGTCGGAAATGGGCATGTGTTCCGATGTTATCACCATCATCTACAAAGCCCTAACCAGTACCATCGTCGAAATCCCAGGGACGAATTTATACTCACTCATAGTGTAGATGAAGAAAGGTGAGAAGAGTGACGAGTGAAGTAAAACTTCAATGGTTTTTCCGACCACGTCGACGATGTGCATCTTTATATGTTAAATGAAAAGTGGAGTTGAACAAGACAGAAGGAAAGAGAAGAGAGTTCATTTTTGTTTAATTTACCTTTTTATTAAGTGACCACTATTGAGTGGTTGAAAGTATGTGTATATGTAAAATATAAGTGGTTTGGTTGGGTTTTATAAGGGCGTATAGGTTAATGGTTTTTGGAAATTTTTTAACCATTCAGATGTCTAACCAAATATCACTTAATGATTCAGCATTTAACAATTCAGAACCTCTAAACCATTCAGACCTCTTACTGAGTCAGGACTTACCATTCAAATGTTGCCAAATGGCCCTTAAGTCATATAAGTGTACATATAATCTGTCCACTTTTTAAAAAAAATTAAAAATCTCAAAGTTAACGAACCGTAGTTCCATAATATCGCCTAGATATGCTCATATAAGTCATACAAGTCTACATAAAATATGTCCAATTTGTGTAAGAATTTTTGTTTTCTTTTTCACTTTTGAGGTTTCTGGTCCCGGTCTGTAGTGTCCCGGTTACCGACTCGATAACGTTAAATCACGTAATTTCACATAATCACATAATAGCACATAAATTCAAATATATCAAAACACAACACTTGTTTTTCACAATCTCACAAATGTTCGAGGTTCAAGCCTTGTGTACGCAGTTTGGTAATTCTCCAAATTACCATTCCATGCTTTTATTAACCTATAATTGTGTAATGTGTGACTCACCTAACTAAACCTAGTTAAGTAGAATACTATGAATGTAAGTACAAGTTAACTAGAGTTCAGTTAAAGTGTTAAACTGAAAATGCGGGGTATCACACATGGTGATTGGAATGATGTCAAATGAATATACGATGTTTTGGGTGAGAAACGGACAAAGTCAAAATTTTAAATGGGTCAAAATATGACTAACACAGGTTTTCACATGTAGGAAATATGCTTCCACACGTATGAAGGTTTTTACACCTTGCAACCCTTCTCATGTTTAGGCTTTTCTTTCGCCTTGCAAAAAATGGCGATTGGTTTACCTTTGAAGGGTCTTCGGTTGAAACCAACTTGATTTCATCTCATGTGACAACAGTTGGTCAATGGAAAACAAGGTTTTTCTGGGTTTCTGAATCCATCTTTCCTTTTAAGCCTGTGTGGAGACATCCCAAGGCTGTTCTTAATGAAATGGAACCGTCGGAGCCTGAACTAGATGATAATTTTCTTAAGGCTATTCGGGCATGTCCTTCAAGGCTTCGTCCCTTTGGCGAATCTTTTTTGGTTTTATCCGGTATTAGCACTCAATGGGACAAACAGGGTAGAGACCCTGTGTAGATGAAAGGTGATCAGGGTATGCTTATTTTTATTGCTGTTTTTTATTTCTTTCCCTTTGCATGTTGTTTATATTCTTGTTTTCTTTATTGTTTGCTTTGTAGTCATGTCGGCCGTAGATTTCATTAAAGGTGATGATGCTTCAGACGTTGTTTTTTAAGGATGCTGAAGCTGTTGAAGGTGAGGATGCTCTGACGAAGTACAAGAAGGGGAGGTACGATGGGACTAATTATGTTGATGTTCCAAACGTCAAGAGTTTTTCTAAACCTGCTTCAATTAGGAGGTCTAGCCGGCGTTTGTTAAAGGCTGCAAAGCCTGCTGATATTTCTGAGGCGGTGCATGTTAGTGATGACATAGAGGATTCAGAGGAAGATAAGGATCAGGATGTTGAAAATGTTGTTTGCTACCATGGGGACGCTCATGGAGGCACTATGAGCCATAGGTAGGGTGGCCATGGCTTGTGCCCATGAGGTGGCAGCTACTGGTGTATTACTGGCGATGGGTGACTGTAGGAGTTGATCCAGAGTGAGTTCATACCCAATGGGTGCACCGGTGGTGGTGGCTTGGGTAGTGAATAGGGGAAAGGCAGTAGGACTAGGCCTTGCTGCTTGATAGGAAGTAGGAAGCATGTTGCTGGGACCTGCTTCGTAGTTTCGGGGAGCAGGTTGGTGACTAGGCGGACTAGTAAGAGGACGAGGTGGTCTAGGAGAGAGTGATACTTCCTCTTCGTTGTAATCTAGTCGAATGCGAACCCCTTTCTCCCTTTCCTTCATAATGCGCTGGTTTAAGAGCGATCTGAGGTGCAAGAAGTTGCTTGCAACTCCTTCTAGAGTCAGATCCATACGCTGGGGAACTTGTACAGTGTTGGGGAGAGGAGACATCACCCCTGAACGAGTGAGGGGTGGAGTCTGAAAGATTGTAAACTCAATATGAGTTAGTGGAGTTTGAGTACCAACAGTGGTACTTCTTGGGGTGGAAAATGACACAGATCTGTTGGGGGAAGCTTGATCTGTGCCCGGTGAGATCTGATTCACCTCTTCTTGAGACTCAGGGTTAGACATGCTAGAAAGTTTGAGCTACACGATTGATTTTTCAAAGAGACAATGGCGCAGCCCCACGGTGGGCACTAACTTGTTGCTACAACAAATAATAGCCTAACGTTAGTTCTGAGTCACAAGGAGGGTTAAAGGGTTCAAGGATTTAAATCTGCCTAACGCAGGTCGTGGTGTCCTCCTACGTTGCAAAACGTAGAAGGAGGTTCAAGATAATATTGTTTTTTAGTATTAGAATTCTGGTTTGAGAGTGACTCAAGACCAGAATTGATATTCTAAACTCAAATGACGTGTTCGTGTGACGGATATATTCTCCTCACGTGTGTGGACCAAAAGAATAGAAGATTGAGTGTAAGAGAGAATAATCAGGTATGGATCAGATCTGTGGAATGGATCCTGATTTTATAAACAAAGCATCTTCTTATTTTGGCAAAGATAATATCTTAAGACATGGTGCAACAAGAGGACAAACCACTTTAAGCCGATGGTGACTTTGGACCTGCGGTCCGAGTAGTGTAGTGCCTACACGACAGCTGCTTGTGCTGACCGAGGAAAAAGATGACAAGACAGGTCATCTTTTGATCTGTGCTCCTCCGTCTTTTGAACCTTCGTAGGTTTCAACCCTTTAAGCATAGTTTTATAATACTTGTTAATCTTTTTGCTTTAGGCTACCCACGTCATCACCACAGATTTATAATCAACCAAAAACATTGTTTAATCCATATCAAATACAAACCAACTCTTATAAGAATTAAACAACACGTTCACTGCTTGGGAGTTATGGCCTTTTGCCTGATTGGAGTCAACGACTCTTAGAGCACTTACATCCCATCCACCAAATTATGTGTGTGTCCACCAAATTATATGGGGTGAGTATAAGTGGTTGTGAGTAGAGGAGAGAGAAAATATTTGGTGGAAGCACTGTTCCACCCTAAATATGAAAAGCTACTGTTCACCCCTATTAATATTTTTGTAAGTAGTTGTGAGTGAACGGGAGAAAATGTAATGATAAAATTATGAAAAAATATTATTATTTTAATTAGGAGATAGAAGATTTAGAGGTCAATTAGTGATTTTTAGTGTAATTTGATGAATAGAATTTGGTGAAGGGGATGTGAATGCTCTTACCATATGCAAGATTAAGAGCATCGTATTGAGCCTCAAACTACAACTCAGTGATACTGTTGTAATAAAAGGATGACAAAAGCTGTATAAATGCATATAATGATTAGTGTGCCATGGTGCCTTCCTCAGGAGTAAATAAGTTAGTTGCTCCTAATTAATTACAAAATAAACATATTATTTTTAGTTTTTGTAAATATTCGTATTAATCATTTAGCAGTTATCCCTCTCTCATAGGATCATAAACAAAATACAAGTGATGAGATCATGAACTGAAGAAAATCGCAAATATAAATGTGTTTTTAGGTAACACGTCACATATTTGATATAATTCCACATTAAATTCATAAATGTTGATGCGGGGGTATAAGAGTAATACCATTTCTCTGGTATGGTTATTCCTAATTGGATGGATTAGCCATTAAGAAATTAAGGTAAAGAATAACGTAACATTCATGTTCTACTTAGTTCCTGACTTTATAAACCGTTTGTATTTTCTTGACTATATACAAGAAAAATCTTGCACGTAGCGTTCCAGTTAGGTTTATTTTATCTATAAAAGGACACGCCTTTTGTGTTTCTAATCACCAAAATAAGTAAAATACTTCACAAATCACATTAAGGGTTTTCCAAAAAAATACATACAAAAAATGGGTTCAATGACAAGAGCTTTTATCTTGATCGCCATGGTTGCATGTCTCACGTCCGTTGCTCATGCCATTGCTGGCCAAGCAACTTTCTACACTCCTCCCTATGTTCGTAAGTATAAATTAATCATTTAAAACCAAAATTAATTTGTTTATCTTAATTCATGTAGCTTCTCTTGACTATTTTTATTTTATTGTGATGCATAAATGTATAGCGTCGTCATGTTATGGATTTGAAGACCGTGGCAATATGATTCTAGCAGCAAACAGTGGTTTGTTTAACAACCGAGCCGCGTGTGGGCACAGGTACCGTGTCACTTGCACTGGTCCAACCAACAACGGTGTTCCACAACCTTGTACAGGCAGAAGCGTTGAGGTGACAGTTGTTGATCTATGTCCCGGATGTGCTTCAAATCAAGTTGATCTATCCCGTGAAGCATTCCAAGTGATTGCAAATCCTGATGCGGGGAGAATTAACATCGACTACACCCGGTAATTATGAAAAACCAAATTTTTTAAGGTAAACTTGAACAATAACTGTTGAACTTTTGACTAACTATTGCATTTTCTCATTTTCAGGATCTAATTAAAGAAATATATATGCATGCAAGATAATAATAATAAACTCTATATACGAGTTCTTTTCAGAATAAACGAGACTCAAGGGCATTGCATCATGCTTGTATATGTCTCTTAATGTAATTTATCTTTTGGATGAATAAAATTGTTTCTTTAAAATCATGAAATGTTAATTTTGTTCTTGCCGCTTCTAATAGTGTTATCTTCAAGCTCATGTTGGTTTTACTCTATCTATTATACTGTAGAATAATTCTAAATTTTTGTTTGCTTGTGACACAACACACGCCGGCCCAGGCCGTGGGTGGGCGCCTACGGCCCACTTTCAGTGAGGGAAGGGTTGGGAATTTTTTTTACGTGTACTTTTTATTTTTTTTATTAACAACGGTATTTATAATGCACTGACTTGCAAGATATATTAGATAGACGGATACATAAAAGAGTACATGATTAATAAATCTGCTTGTCAAGAAAATTGCATCATTTCGAAACTTTTAGCCTACCATACTACATACCCCCCCCCCCCCCCCTTCTTAGCCAATTTAAATGATATCTTATTAACTCAAACCATTAGCTCAAATGGGAATATCGGAACTACTAGTTTCATATCAAGCCACCCTTCAATTAGATCAAAAACTATGGCAAGCATGAGAAATAAATAGTTTTCCTCGATCCACTAGGAAGCATGAAGTCATCATATCACTTTCGTACGTCCGTAATCGAGAACTCGGATATTTGTAGATACATATTCGTCTATAGTCGGGATTTTTTAAGTCCTTATGTTACGATTTTAGTAGTTTTATTATATTTGGACTTATAATGGGCTAGAATGGGCTTAGGGGCCAAGCGATTATGTTACATTCTCAATCACTCTCTCTATGGTTTTCTCTCTCTATGATTCTGTACTTTTGATATTGTCATATTCTATTGAATCATAGTGTAAATTAGTGTTATCTTATCTCGTTCCTAAAAGTTTATCATCAAGATAAGATCATTGATTCTTGTGTGTGTTAAATTCCGTACTTCACACCCACTGGATTCACACATACTTAGTAGAATATGAGACCCGATCTCAGTTTTTGGCCCTTCAGTTACACGAAATGATAGCTAAATTGATGGTGTAACAACTACAACGGTTGTGAATGAGCCCCCTGCCACTGAATCTGGTGGATCATGTGACTTATTTTCTTCTAGTCGATGTGATTCCATATCATCATTATTAGCAATACGTATATCATGTCAATTATTTGCGTATTTATGTCAGTAATTGATTGTATAATAATTGTATTTATTCCTTTCCATGTTTTAGTTCTTTCCATATATTTGTCTAGCCTAGGTTCTATATATTGTAAATGTTTTGTGAATAATAAACTTGAGAGATTGAGTCTTCATATTATCACATGGTATCAGCCTAAAGGCGATCCTTTCCTCTCTCCTTTTTCCTTCGGCCTACCCTATCTCTTTCTTTCTGTCCCTGTTTGCTGCCGCCATCATCATTAGATGGCTGCTTCCTCTTCATCGACCACCACCAATATCACCACCACTCTCCATTCCCTTCTACACTTTATACCCCACAAACTCAACTCGTCAAATTGCCTTGCTTGGAGTCAACAGGTTAACCTTGTTATCTCTCTACAAAACCTTCTCAGCCATATTGATGGCTCTGTGAATGCTCATGCAGACACCATCACCATCGCTGACAAACCTTCCTCCAACCCTGAATACGTTACCTGGTCAACCAACGATCATGTTGTATGCTTATGGATTCAATCGACACTTTCTGAAGAAGCTATGAATGAGATTATTGGCCTCCATAATGCCCGTCAAATCTGGCTCGCATTAGAGAGTGCTTATAGTCATCGTTCCATTGATAGAATGCACACCTTTCATGATAATCTCCGCCTTCTTCAGAAAGGTTCGTCATCTGTTTCAGAATTTTGGCGCAAGTTCAAGTCCCTTTGCGATCAATTAGCCGCCATTGGCCACCCTGTCAGTGAGAGCGACAAGTGCCATTGGTTTCTATGCGGTCTTGGCTCATCCTACGAGAATTTCTCTACCACCCATCATGCTCTTGGCACATCTTCATTCCGTGACTTATTGGCTAAACAGAAAATCAAGAAACCTTTGTACACGGGTTACATGGTCATTCGGCCCCTGTTGTTACCTTCACGGCCACCTCCACCAAATCTGGTAACACTTCTCTCTCTTTTTTTGCTTCAAATTCCTTTAACCGTGGTCGAGGTCGTGGTCGTAACGCAGGTCGCGGCCGTAACCGAAGACCTCCTCATTGTCAGTTATGCAGGACTGATGGACATTATGCCAATACTTGTCCAAGTCTTGCCACATTCGCCAAAAACGCCCCACCTTTAGATGCAAATTTTGCACAGGCTTTCCATACTCAGTGCCATGTCACTGATGAGGATCATACTGGACCGGCGATACAGGTGCGTCCGCTCACATGACTCCTTTTCAAAAGGAACTTGATGTCACTTTCGATACCCCTAAAAATGAATATGTTCGGTTTGGCGATGGTAATACATTGCCTGTTACGAACATTGGTACCAAAACCCTATCAAAAAATATAACCCTTAAAAATGTTCTTGTTGTTCCTCATCTTACTAAACGTCTCCTATTGGTTAGTAAGCTTACCCATGATTCCCCAGTAGATGTCTTTTTTTCTAACAATTTCTTTCACATTCAGGATCGACGCTCAAAGGAGATCCTGGCAAAGGGCACCTGTGAAGATGGACTCTACATCCTTCGTGAAGGGAATCATGCTTTCATAGCCTCGTACTCGGTTCACCATCTCAAGGCATCTTTTGAAAAGTGGCACGGTCGACTTGGCCATGTGTCTTTTATGTTATTTCTAGTTTGCATACACACGGTTGTTTATTTGTTACCTCTCTTTTACCTAAACCTGGTGTTTGTTTTTCATGCCAATTATCTAAATCTCATCGCTTGCCTTTTACTTTAAACCATAGTCGTTCATTGCATGCTCTAGATTTAATACAATGTGATCTATGGGGTCCTACACCTGTTACATCAACAAATGGTTATCGTTACTATGCTATCTTTATTGATGACCATTCGCGCTTTACTTGATTTTATCCACTTAAGAAAAAATCTGAATTTTTTGATGCATTGTTGATCTTTGTACCTTTTGTTCAAAATCAACTATCTTACAAAATTAAAACATTTCAGAGTGATGGTGGAACTTAATTTACTAATAACTATGTGCAAAAGTTTTTTCATGAACAAGGAATTCATCATCGTCTTTCTTGTCCCCACACTCCTAAACAGAATGGTCGTGCCGAACGTAAACACAGACACATAACCGAAACTGGCCTTGCCATGCTTTTTAACTCACATGCTCCTTCCACGTTATGGACTGATGCTTTTGCCTCTGCCACATTTATCATAAATCGCCTCCCCTCATCCATTCTAAAATCTAAATCACCTTATGAAATTTTATATGGTTGCACGCCCACATACTCCAATCTTAGAGTGTTTGGTTGCCGTGTTTTCCCATATTTGCGGGATTATGCCAAACACAAATTATCTCCTAGTAGTGCGGAGTGCATTTTTATTGGCTATGATGCAAAATATAAATGCTTGGACCCACGCACTCATCGTGTTTATGTTACTCGGCATGCTCAGTTTGATGAGGACAATTTTCCATTCAGTAATCATGTGTCACCTGTTGATAAAGATACCTTGGTTTTCTCGAATTTTGATTAGTCCTTACCAACACCATCTATACCGAATCCGCCCCGTATTATTTCCACCACTCCCAACCATACCTCTCCCACTTATGACTCATGTCCAGCTCCGTGCACCCTCTGTTCTCCTAACATATCTACCCAAACCCCTCCAATGCTACTCATCCTCAAACGCCACCACCTACACCTGAGCCCAACTCTACATCGGCCCATACTTCCGCTCCTCAGCCCACTTCTCCATCCCCTTCCCTAACCGGCCCACCCTCTGACCCGTCCTATACTCCCGGCCGAACTCCCACCACTTCCGCTCCAACCCAACACCATCCACAGCCCAATCCCGTACAACAGCCGCATCCACCAGCCCACACCCAATCCGCTCACCCACCTGCTTTCGGATCCTCTTCTGAGCTGGTACCATCACATCCTTTGAGGACTCGATCGAAAAATGGAATCTACAACCAAAATATTATGCTAATCTTTCTTTGATTTCAGGTCCATTACATCATGCTTTACTTGCAGCTCAGGATCCTCGTGGTTACAAGTCTGCTGTCAAGCATTCCAAATGGGTACACGCTATGGAAGAAGAACTGCAAGCTTTACGTCTCAACAACACTTGGGTCCTTGTTCCACGACCCTAGAATGCAAATATTGTTGGTTCAAAATGGATTTTTTGAACCAAGTTCAAGGCAGATGGATCGGTCGACAGGTACAAGGCTTGTTTAGTTGCTCAGGGCTTCACCCAAGTCCCTAACCTTGATTTTTCGCATACATTCAGCCCTGTTGTCAAAACTTCTACCGTTCGAGTTATTCTTGCATTAGCTACTATTTAAGGATGAAAACTACGCCAGTTAGATGTCCGAAATGCTTTCCTCAACGGTGATCTCACCGAGACATTATACATGGAGCAGCCTACGGGTTTTGTGGACACCCGCTTTCCCAACCATGTTTGCAAATTGAAAAAGGCTCTTTATGGTCTCAAGCAGGCTCCACGAGCCTGGTTTTAGCGTCTCGGAAATTTTTTGACCTCAAATGGTTTTGCGTGCAGCAAGGCTGACACATCTCTCTTTATCTTCAAGAATGGGTTCGCTATTGTTTATTTTCTGGTGTATGTTGATGATATTATTATTACCGGCAACGATCCATCAATTATTCAGTCCTTTGTTACACGTCTCAACAAAGAGTTCTCCATTAAAGATCTGGGTAGTCTTGGTTATTTTTTTGGTCTTGAGGTTATACATCAGGATAATGGTCTCTTCTTGAGTCAGGCAAAATATGCTCATGATATCCTAGCTCGTGCTGGTATGCTAGACTCCAAACCGGTTGACACACCGTTATCCACCACTGATACCTTTCTAACAACCAGCGCTCCGTTTCATGACCCTACTCTGTACCGGTCTTTAGTTGGTGCTCTTCAATATCTTACTATTAGTCGTCCTGATCTCTCGTATGCTGTAAATCAGGTGAGTCAGCATCTTCAGTCACCTACTATCTCTCACTTTCAGTCAGTCAAGCGTATACTACGCTATGTTAGAGGGACTATTGCTTTTGGATTTACTTTTTCTAAGCCTGCTTCTACCACAATTGTCGGCTACTCTGATGCCGACTGGGCACGGTGCATTGAAACGCGACGCTCAACCTATGGGTACTCAATTTACTTGGGAGGAAACCTTGTTTCTTGGAGTGCAAAGAAACAACCTGCTGTCTCCAGATCCAGCTGTGAGTCTGAGTACCGTGCCATGGAAAACAACGCAGCAAAGATTATTTGGCTTACCCACCTTCTTCGTGAACTCCATGCACTCCCACCTGCTCGTCCTACTCTCCTGTGTGATAACAAAAGTGCAATCTTCCTCAGTCAAAATCCAGTTTCTCACAAGCATGCCAAACACATTGACATAGATTATCATTTTGTTCTAGAATTGGTTTACTCTGGACGTCTCCACACGAAGTTCATTTCATCCAATCTCCAGGTTGCGGACATTTTCACCAAAAGCCTCTAACGCCTCTCTTTGAGAAGTTTCGGGGATTACTTTGCGTTGGTCCCCCACCTGTTCGATTGACGGGAATATTAGCAATACTCAAATCATGTCAATGATTTGCGTATTTATGTTAGTCATTGATTGTATAATAATTGTATTTATTGTTTTCCATGTATTAGTTCTTTCCATATATTTGTCTAGCCTAGGTTCTATATATTGTAAATGTTTTGTGAATAATAAACTTGAGAGATTGAGTCTTCGTATTATCACAATCACCTTGTTAATCAATCCATAAATGTTCATTCTGGCTAAAACTAGGTTTCTGTTCGTCGGCATCCACTTGATAGTGTGGTTGGTTCGATAGCTGATGGTATGTAAACAGAGTAAACTTCTAAACCAAACATACTTTAAACAATGTTAAGTTAGAGGGGTGCAAGGTGTTAAAGATAAAGATTTGGAACATGGAAACTCATTCAGCAATACTAAAAAGGTTGGGACTTAGATTGATCTTTTGTTAAAACCACAATGGTGCAAATTAGAGTTCTATCTTCTATATTAACTTTATAGGATTTTTATTTATAATTTTTCCCAACTAAAATAAGCGTTTAATTTATACCATGTATTTCCGTTGTTTTAAAAATCTCAAAGTAGTAAGCATTTATTAATATTCATGCCACTGTAGAATTTCATAAATAAAAACGTCATTTGTTTCTAATGTTGTTCGGATGTCATAAGTAATTAAATATATAAGATACAAATCGTCGTATTTTTCACAATTGAATTCTTGTGTTCAAACATCTTTTTCTCTTGGAGTACAATATTTTGAACTTTCTTCACATGTGTTCAAAAAAGAGAAAATTAAGACTTAGTGTAGTGAAATTCCACAAAATATATATGATGTAATGAAATATTAGAAATCTTATCCTCACAAATAAAATTCAAACTCAGTTACGGATTATGTTTGCGTGAATGTATCTATTTACGTGTGGTACATGTTAAAGCATCATCACATTTATATTTTAACATTGTAAGTGGATATAGCTAATTTTATATTTCTTATTTGTATGCGGTCATACATAATTAGGAGATATAGTCTATGATCATACATGTAATAGAATATTTTAAGCCTTTTACTCTTCTAGATTTCTTTTTAAGTTTAGAATTAAGGTCCGGTATTAAAAACATTAAAAAATATTCATCTTTTGTATCTGTAATACTAGAAGATCTCGATAACTTCATGCATCGAAAAATTATATATGTCAAAGAGTGTTTACTAGTATTACGAGCTAAAGTATGACGAACACTGTTACATATGAAAAGAATAGAGGGGTTCGAATAGCAAACAATGTAATAGCAGGGACTATAGTGACAAAATGTATTAGAAGTTGTATGTTAGTTAGTAGTTAGCTTAGGCGGGAAAGTCGGCTATGATTATTGTAACCCAACTATAAATACTAACCTCGATGAATAAGAGAAGCTAGCTTTGATTGATCGAACATTCTTCTCTCTTTCATTTCCATAGCAAATTAGTCAGAGCATCGATTCTTCGTTCTCCGATTACCAACTACGACCTTTGTTATACCTCTCAACCACAATAACCATAACCTACAACACCCACATCAAACACCATTAATCACCATAACCATAAACCGTAAAATTAAGAATCCTCAAATACCTATAAAAAGTGTTCCATGGTTAAATATACAAAGTGTTCCCAATAAAAAAAAATCCTCAAATACCTATAAAAAGTGTTTCCATTAAAAAAAGCCTCATAAAATCCATCATAAACTACTATGAGTTGGAAGAAGTATAAAACCTTGAAAGTATATTGACCCATGGTTAAATATATAGAGAATATATGCATAAAAATCACATATCACATAATAAGGCAGAAAGGACTAACCACAATGGAAAGTGTTGCAATCTTAGGCTCCATGCTCGGGGCTTCAAATCTGATAAAAATACCTTTGTTTCCCATCTGCGACACGCAAAAAATATTCATATAACCGCAATTAGAAAAATAAGACTCTAAGAGATTAGATTGATTGGTCAGTGGTCATAATAGTTTGAAGCATAAAATAGTCATTAGTTTAACCTTGATAATGCTCAATTCCATAGCCTTTATCTTTGACCTTAATAAAAAAACATTAAGAAAGTGAAACTATATGAATGTGAAAATATGCACTTGCCTTATGCAATAACAACTTACAATTGCATATTTAGATACACAGTTGGATCAGCAGGAGTAATATATCAAAAGCCATTTTTAAACTCTTGAACAAACAAACAAAAAGAGAATAAAATATAAAGTTAATTAGATATTTAAGTGAAACCTTATATTTGATAGTGATGAAATGAGTAGACATGAAACAAAAAATTAGTGATCTGGATATACAGCTTGTAGGACTCATCTACACCATATTACAACTACAAAGAAATAATATGCTACCCGTAATAACAGTTTGGAGAGCCTACTAACTTTTATTTCTTGAATATTTAAGCAAAGATTTGACATGAATGTTTATTGATGATTGGGAATATAACAGAAGTAGCAATTTTGATCCATTAACCTACCAATAGGGCAATTGGGTTACTTTTTTAAATATATCAAATATTTCAAAATAAATATAGCAGCTAAAGTTAACATGATTATGTGTGTTTGACCATACATTGGTATATAGTGAAATACAATTACAAAATTAGCTATCAATACAATTACAAAAACAGCTATCAATACCTGAATTTTGGAATTGTGATGACATCTATGCTTATGCAATAACAATTTTTTTAATTATGGGTTCCGCAGCATAGCGCGGGGTAGATATCTAGTTTTTCTTTTATTAAGCAAACTGTCAATAGGGGTTTGAAAGTAAAAAAAAAAAAAATTAGGGGGGGGGGGGGGGGATGGACCAATACGTGGATCCTCCTCACTTAATCCTTCCAAACTAATTATGCATGGGTGGTGGTAGCGTGGACGGTGGTTGGGTGACCTCCACCTCCACATCATCTTGAACTAATCTTGGGGTTTTGCAACCTTGCACAGGCGCAAGCGTTGATGTTACAGTTGTCGATCTTTGTCCTGGATGTGCTTCAAATCAAATTGATCTTTCACAAGAGGCATTTGCGGTGATTGCAAATACTGATGCCGGGAGGATTAACATTGAGTATAACCGGTAATTAAACATAACACAAATTTCTTAAGTTAAACAAACACAATATTTGCTGATGTTTTGACTAATTGTTTTTGGTTTTCTCATTTTCAGGATCTAATTAAATAAGTATGTGTGCTCTATGTCAGTAATGTGAGATTTGAATAGAGAGAATTGTATAAACTTGATATATTACTAATGAAATCATCCAAATACAAATGATAGGGGTTGGCCCTATTTATACATAATGAAAGGGTGTGATGCCCTTTGATGAACCGACATGATGGTTCACTAAATAACTACCATATAACAAACTAATATAATACTTAGGATATATACTAATAACACATACTTAGGATAATATCAAATATTATGTCTAACATTCTCCCCCCTAATTTTGATTTATCCTTTCTTGCTTCAGAGTAGGGTTGGATCTTCTTCTTCATGAACGAGAAGGGATACTTGCTCATTCCTATCTTTCTTGTCTTTCCATTTTGTGCATTCATACGATAAGTGACCATAGTTGCCACAGTCGAAGCATCTGAATTTGCTTTTGTCTTTGTATCCTTGACTCATATTTCTCTCATACTCTTTCCTTTCTTCGCTAAAGTTTCTTCCTTGACCGTTGTTAAAGGTTCTTCCACGACCTCTACCACGGTTATGATTACCACGTCCTCTACCATAGTGCATACTTCCAGAATGATAATTACTTGACGTTGCCATTAGGAGTTTCGATTGATGATTTTCCTCTGGTTCATCTTGACTTTTGAGGCGTTCTTCAAATGCTGTTATTCTCCCCACTGCTTCTTCAAATGGCATTGTGTCTATCTCTGAATATTGCTCAATAGTTGCTACAATAGGTAGGAACTTTTTCGGAACTGAGTTGAGTAGTTTTCTCACTATTGCTTTATCTTTAAGAGTTGTGCCAAGGCTTTTGAATTTGGCTCTTATATTGGCTAACTTGCTTGCAAAGTCACTTACTGGTTCATTTTCTTTCATCTTTAGAGTTTCTAACTCACTTCTCAATGTTTGTAGTCGTGCTTTCTGAACCATATCTGCTCCAAGGTATCTGACTTTGATTGATTCCCAAACGTCTTTTGCATTTTGACATTGTGCTACTTGCATTAAGATATCTTCTGGTAATGTTTGGAGAATCATTGCTTTCGTAGTATTTACTTTCTTTTCATCTGCTGCTTCTGCTCCTTCTTTCGCGTCAATTGTTTCCCAAAGACCATAAGCCTTTAAGATTGTTTCCATTAATAGTGCCCATGAGGTGTAATTTGTCTCTGTCAATTTCGGGCATTGTAGTGATACATTTCCTTGCTCACGAGATGATATTGAACTGCTAGACGCGTTTTTGTCTTCTTTTCCTGCCATGCTTTCTTGCTTTACTTTCTTCGACTTTTTCTTTCCAATCTTGCTTTCTTGCTAACTTTCTGACTTGCTAAACTCTCTTGCTTGCTTACTTTGAAGCAAAGGTTTTCTTTCTTGATTTGCCACACAGGTCGAATTTTGCCACGAAGGTCTAACTTGCCACGAAGGTCTAACTTGCCACGAAGGTCTAACTTGCCACAAAGGTCTAATTTGCCACGAAGGTCTAACTTGCCACGAAGGACTAACTTGCCACAAAGGACTAACTTGCCACAAAGGTCTAACTTGCCACAAAGGACTAATTTGCCACAAAGGTCTAACTTTTCTTGCTATACTCAACGAGTCACGAAGTGTCTCGGAGTCACTTGCTATTTTTTTTTCTCAACGAACCAAGATGGATTCGGAGTATCTTACTATACGAATCGTTTATGATTCGATTTTGACTTACTATTGTGGAATCTTTAATGATTTTGATTTCTTTTATCAAAACCAAATAATATTTTCCACAAAAAAAATCTCTTGCTTTGACTTTCAAATAAACAAACAACGTAATTTTTGAGTCTGGTTGTTGCTTCCTTTAAAATAATATTTGACTTCCTAAAGCCAAATTTCCCAATAGATATTCTGCTAGACTTACAATCGTGCCTTTCTTTTCTTTTTTTTGATAAATTGTGTTGACTTTTAAAAGTCAAAATCCTTCCTACGTAAACTTTCTTTCTATACTTACTGTTTGACTTTCTTCTCCAATAAACTTTCTCAAAAAAAATTCTGCAACTAAATTTCCCGCCCTTTTTTTCGTTGATTCCGAAGTGAAAACGAAGAACAATATTTGAATCGTTTCCACTCTTAAACGATTTTAATCCTTTATCAAACCGTTTCTTTTGATCGAATACTTTTCCGTTAAACAAACTTACTTTTGTTTTTTTTCTGAATCTTAATCCACTGCCTTAGATTTAAAACTCGTTTACGAAATCAGATTGTTTACTGATATGAACGTTCTGATAAAACGTTTTTTTTTCAGAAACGTTTCGTTTTTTTTTTAATTCAAACTTTTGCGTGTTTTTTTTCTTTCTTTCCAAAAACAGAGTGTATAAAAACTTTGATTTTTTGTTTGGATTAAGAAGTTTTTTTCGTATTCGATTCTTTCTAAATGATAAAGGGATGGGATATAAACGTCAAACCGGAACGTTTGATCTTTCTTCTTCGTTTTCTGTCTTGCCGGAACTTCGCCGGATCTTCGCCGGAGTTTCACCGGAGACTCTGGTTTCTAGTTCTGGTATGATCTACGGTTATAATCTTCAAAAACTGATCTTTCTTATCGTCTGGATTGGAGAATTCTTTCTGTGAATCGTTATTAAACGATTATGTAACGGTCTCTGTTTTTTCTGAAAACAGGGGATGATAACGTTCGATGTTCTCTCTTCTTTTCACAGGGATGGACCGACGTGAACAAGGCTCTGATGCCAAATGTGAGATTTGAATAGAGAGAATTGTATAAACTTGATATATTACTAATGAAATCATCCAAATACAAATGATAGGGGTTGGCCCTATTTATACATAATGAAAGGGTGTGATGCCCTTTGATGAACCGACATGATGGTTCACTAAATAACTACCATATAACAAACTAATATAATACTTAGGATATATACTAATAACACATACTTAGGATAATATCAAATATTATGTCTAACAAGTAATAAACACTCGTTATGAGTTAATTTCGAAATAAAGGAGATTCAAATGTATTGTAATCTTGTTTGTTGTTTGTATATGTCTCTCAAAAGCAATTTGTCATTTCGTTGTATAAAATTGTTGGTTTAAAATGATCATGAAATGTTATGTCGTTGTATAATATTGTTTTAAATGCCTGCTTAATCTTGTTTTAAATTTGTAACAAATAATTTACGTAATGCCCGAGCTTAATTGTTCTTGTCACCACGAACAAATTTTAGTGACCATCATAATTACAACAAATTCACCACTAGATCAGATTGTATACGTTAATAGTATAAACTGTGTCGTTTTAAGGGGATAAGGCGCCACCCAAATTGGTCACGCGTACCCCACTACTAGCACGGTAACACCGTCGCCACCCATGCTGGTAGTGGTCCCGTGAACAGTTTTCTGGTTGTATCTAACGGGCTGGTAACCGTGAATTTTTTATTTTTGAGTTAATATAATTCAATATTTTTTATTATAACCGTTAGTTTTATTAGTCAACCCACATTTTTGTTATAGTCTTTTTTTATTTAAACACAATAAAACTAAATTAAATAAAAACCATAAACAAAAACATAATTCATTAATACTAAACATAATAAAAATAAATCAAAACAACAAAAAATAAAAATTAAAGATTAAAGTTGGCGCATAAGTTGTCATGCCTAGACATGGTCAAACGTGTCGCAGTAACGACCCACATAGGTCACTTGGGTCATCTCCACGGCAAACTCCAGCACAATGCCCGGGTGCCGGCTCATGGTGCACCCGTAGCAGGTGGTCCACCCATCACATTTGTTGTTGAGATCGGTCCATTTCCTCTGGAAGCTCTCGATTGTGCGAACGTTTTGGCCGACTTGTTGGTTGAAGTCGGCCAAAACACGGTCACAGAACCATGTGTCCCTGCCCCTTGAGCCTTGGCGGCGTTGGCGTAGCAAGGATAGGTCATTTTGTGCGTCTTTAACGCACAAAACCAGAGCCATTTCTTCATTTTCGGTCTAGCGCGTCATTTTGAAATGTGTGAGTGTTGTTGATGTTGAAGTGTGTTTTCACCACTGTGGTATGGTGGTTTATATATACAAAAAAATTTCAACCGTATTGCATGTAAAATTCAAGTTTATGGTGGTTAGATAAGACCGGTTTTAATGCAAATAAATATTTTTTTTACCGTGTTGGGTGGGACGGTTTATAAGAAATTAAATCTTGTGTTGACCGTTTGGTGGTAAAATTTAAAAATCATGTGAATTTAAAAAAGAAAGGTTTAGATTTGTATTTAAGTGAAAAAAAAGGTCAGTGGAGTGCTGCCTCCAAAAAAATGTTTTAGTGAAGTAAATCAGTGAAGTGATATGACAGTGCATAATTGGTTAAAATCAATGAACTGAAAAAATTCGAATTGAGCGCCCCTCCCCCTAGAAATTTTTGTCCTTTGAAGCTTGAAAGGTTTTACAAGGTAATTAAATAAAACCGTTAGTCTTAACGTAGGAGGGGTCCCCTGCAGTTAGACTCTGCCTTGAGAATTAGTTAGTAGTTCAATGGAGTTGAGAAAATGGTGTCAGGGTGTAAAGTGAGTGAGATTATCTGGGTCTGTTACTTGAGGTGCGCAAGACACATTTATATAAGGGAGGAGTTGTTGGATCAGTTTCTTGTTTATAAACAGATTCTTAGCATGAACACTTGCTTTTATGAACTATCAAACTAAGTTGCACAACGGATTAAATGTTAAGTGTTCAAGTTAAAGCTTCACTTTAAATAGGAGTTATTGCCCCTCCCCCTTGAAGTATGAACTAAAGCAGTAAATGAGAATCTAAGACAGTTAATGAATAAAACAGTAAATGCTTCAAATGATTCTCAGATATATTGGAAATTATAACTACAAAGGAATGTCTAAAATAGTGGGATGAGCCCATCTATTTATAGACTAAGAGTAAACGTACATGAGAAGTATTGAAGCAATATAATATGTACAAATACTACAACAGGCTGTAGCATTGGTACTTGTACAAAGCTATTATCAAAAGTAATATATAATACTAAACTACTGAAGTATGAGTCGGTTAGAAGATTCTATCCAACATTTGATAAGTGACAAACTACTGATGAGTAGTTTGTTTTCAGCAGTTCTTCAGAGACTTGTCTGGTTCGTCTTCAGAACATCTGATCATTACTTTTCAGCACTTGATATCTTATTCTTCAGCACTTTCAGTCTTCTTCTTTAGCAATTTCTATACTTAGAATTATTCAGCAGAAACATGAATTAGACTAAGGTATCAAAAGTGGTTTTGACAATCCTCTTTGTCCTTACAATCTCCCCCTGGATTGATGAAGCCAAAACTTAATCTAATCCTTTATTCCTTCTTTCTGCCATCAAGAATCTTCCATATTTCTCTGATCATGGAGCTCTTGATTTGGTGAGCTTGTTGTTCAGTAAGAGATCCTTGTTGAGGTTCAAGATGTCGGATGGTGAGCAGGCCTTTTGTTAAAAGATTCTTCAATTCATCTATGGAGGTGAAGACCTTACTTGAATGATTTCTTCTTGTGACCATCACTGAGTTTGAATCAGCGAATGACCATTTCACTATGTTTACTTTAGACTGGTCAAAGTCTAGAGTATAGGGGACCATACTAGTCTCCTGGTTTGTTCCTGATTGTGGAACATCTTCTATTTCAGTGACCCTCAGGTGGGATTTCCTTCTTTGTTCAGTGTTCACAACATCAGGTGCATTACTAAAAGTAGGTAGATGATGTTCAGTAATTACCTTAGTGTGTTTCATGTTAGTTATGGTTTGTTGCAGTTGGTAAGCAAAAGTAGAAGGATCCCTGAATTGTGTGAGCAGAGGTTTCTCTTCAACCACAAAATCTCCTTGTACAATGGTGTTGCCTTCAAGCAATACCATTTTGAAATATGTTTTTATGGTTTCATGTGGCTTCTTCTTGGTAGCAGTCTGCTTTATTGATTGTTTGACACCAGAAGTTTAAACTATTGAAGTTTGTGAAACTTCAGAAGTTTTAAACTTCTCTGGATTAGCAGTTCTATCAGCCTTGAGTTTCTTGTAAGTGTCATATAATGTATCTTCTCTCCATTTGGACACTTGATTCTTTGAACCATATCCATTTTCTACCAATTCTTGTATGATTTCAGCTCTTTTTGCCTTTTTATCTTTCTTAGTAGCTAGCCTGTCAGATTCAAGCTGAGCTCTATGTGTTAGTTCTTTAATTGAGAGCCCTTTAAGTGAGTACTTCTTTGTTTTGCTGTTTTTGCTGATGAAGGTCATCAACTGTTGTCTCCTGTCTTCTTCAGCAATTCTTTCTTGTTCTTCCAACTCACTTAACTTCTCTTCATACCTTGTTAATTTTTCATTTTAGCTTAAGTCATCCCTTGCTTCTAGGCTATTCCAGATCTCATCTTCCATGGCCTTTTTCTTTACTGCCCTTAAACTCTTCTCCATGAGTTCTTTTGAAATTGTTATTGGAGTAGGGTTTTAAACAGTTGTATGAGTGGGTATAGGCTTAGGAATATCAGCTGGAGTAGGTTCAGTTGCCTTAGAAGGCTATTCTGTTTCAGTCTTGGAAGTGTCAACTACTGAAGGGTTGATCTGAGTATTAACTACTGAAGGATTTTTTTCAGTCTCTCTGTCTTGGCCTTCAGCAATTTCTTCTATACTTCCTTGGGATTTCTTTTCAGCTATTTCTCTAAGGAGCCTTTCTTGTTTTTCTTGCCAGTCATGACTTTCTTTCAAGGCTATTTCTTGTCTTGTCATGAATGTTTGCTTTTGGGCTTCCTTGAGATGTTGTGTTTCTCTGGCCTTTTTGGAGGCTTCAAGAGACACAACCTTTTGGTTCCTTAGACATCACCCCCTTTTTGGCTTCATCCACTTCTGGAAACCAAGGAGGTGGAGGTGTTACACCAGATAGATGAGCAAGTTGTCTTCTTTTGTCTTCCATTTTTCTTGACAACTCACCAAGTTTGTGGCCTATGGCATTATTGATCATCTCAGGTTGAGTTTTGTTCTTTAACTTCATAACAGTCATAAAGTCTTTGAGATGTTGGGAAATGAGTTGATGTACCATCTGGTATAGGGGACCAGCTGGGCTGCATAGATGATTCAAGTCTATACTTGATGACCCAGGGAATTGGGTAGGCTTTTGCTGTGGAGGGGGTATTTTTGGGTGATCCTCAGTTATGACTGGGGATGCCAGTTTAGGGGAATTAGGGTTCAAGTGGTTCAGGCATCTAAACCTCCTGAATAACTTTTCTTTTTGGGTTTGTGGGTTTGGATTTTTGTTGTTTTGGCTGTTTAGGCTTTTTTGGATTAGGTTTTGAAGATGTTTGTTCCTTGGGGACTGTGGCTTGTCCCCCTTAGTCATCTTCTAGCAAAAGTGCCGGTTTATTATGCCTAGAAAATACTTGTGAGGTCAAACGATTTAACATGGCAGCCTCACCCACAAGTATTCCATCACCAAGTTTTTTTTAATATGCATTGCATCACGAGTATTGGGTACAACAAAAATTTCTTTTTATCATATTTGTGATGCAACACCAACTCGTTAAAGAAAACGGATGATGCCCTAAATTTTGTTTCATTCACAATTGAATGGAAAATAGGTTGAAAAGTAGAGGGCATCTAATCATAAGATCCAGTTTTGGGACCTAAACACATGATTATGTAATGAAACAAAAGTTTGTATTTTGGATCAAAAAATTTCTTATAAATTGTAGCATGTGAAAGAGTTCCTTGGTAACCACACTCAGTCATGGTTAGTTGAATGGCAGCATTGGGAATTTGTTATGGTGCATCAGCATCATCTAGACCAAGTCTTATTCCCAAAGTAGCTAGTGTGATCGCCATAACTTTCCCTTGGATGGTTGATATGAGGGAAATCACTTTATTGTTCACAGTCACCACCTCAACGTTTGCCCATAACTCATTTAGAGTTTGAATGTGAATTGGAGGATCAATGGTGAAGGCTGTGTAGAACTGGGATTGGACGACTAAATCAAAGATTTCGTCGCATTAGGGCCAGCCTGGATCTTTCACGAAGCAGCCTCTTTGATTGTGTCCCTGTTTCAGTACGAGAGCCATTGTGTTTCTTGATCGAACAGTGTTTTTGATGTTGTAGGGGAGGGTTTGTGAGTGTTTTGTGCAGCACTTCAAAAGCCTAGAAAACGCTCCCCAAAGATCCAACATTTGATCAGTGAGCTGGATGGGAGTTTTATAGCAGATCAGAGCCTATGAGCGGCCGCTCGGCCTCTGTGAGAGGCCGCTCACTTTTCAAAAAGTTGAGAAAGTTGCTGATGGCTGACGTGGGCCTTCCAGAAGGTCTCCAGAAATATCTGGGGGAGGGCGCGGCCGCTCACAGGGAGTGAGCGGCTGCTCAAAGGGCCTGAGGTCCAGTTTGCGCGCCGAAATCACCATTTTTCCTTCTGTTATGCTTCCGGGACATCGTTTAAGACCTGAAATCGTAAAGATATCCAAATAAGTACCAATTCTGGTGTATAAGGTTAAAAACATATGAAAATGGGAGTTAAACGGGGACTTTTATATGTGTAATTTAACGTATATCAAACCTCCCCACACTTGAACTTTGCTTGTCCTCAAGCAAACACTTAAACAAAAAATAAACGAAAAACTCGCCAAGTGGCAACAAAGACAAAATATAGCCTGTACAGACGATACTAGACAAGCCAACAAAGATATATAAACAGGTGATAAGATAACTAAATAGCAACGACTCACTTCCGAACTACAAGCACGCAAACCCGTACACGACTCACAATGTTTACACACACTCGGTTTTATTTATGATACATACATGTAATGTGTATGTGTAAATCGCTCCATTGCCAAGACAATGAATCGTGCAATATCATAAGCTTGTCAAAAGATCTAGTCTTCACCAACTAACATGTGAAAAAGCACAAATCAAGAGGTCTTATAAGGGTTGTAATGTTAGGCAAAGGTGAGGGTGTGAAATGGATATTTACAGTGACAAATCGGCTAAAACCGGGCGGTTATGTCTAACCTATAGTAGCTACTACAACTGTACAACACAAACGCGAATATAGGCGATTTTTATTTTAAATCGAGCTAAACGTACAAATTTTAACTTTAAAGCTCTAAAAACTGCTCGAATCACTGCTAATTCACCCTATTTTAGGGTGTTCTATTTTTTTTTATTTTTTTTCAACATATATATATATATATGATATATAACTAAACTACGACTGATATAATCAATATACGGGTTCTAAATAGATATACCCGAAAACGAAGTATTTACAATACGAATACTAGTTAAACAATAACCTAAACCGAATTTTAACACAAAGGGTTTAAAAAGAAAAAGGCTATTTGGTTTAGTGGTGAAATGGTGTGGTAAATAAGAAAAACACGGGATTAGGTTCAACATGGTTAACTAGTGGATAACATTTGGGTGCGGGAAACACATAGAACGAAAAGAAAAGGCTAAATCAAAAGGGTATCCTAAATGCCTCAATCATATTCCTACAGTGTCACGGGTTTCTGATCTAAACAAGTATACTAATCACAAGTTCTAAATTACATAAAACATCCGACTCACTCGCATGCATGTCAAAGAAATGTAATCTATTCTAAGGCTCAAACGCTCACGTAACCGGAAGGAAATGGGTGCAAGTGTACGAATTAAACACGCTCGTATCTCATCTGTTTGTCGCGCCTTAAGTTATTTTTATCAAAAATTAGTTAGGCTTGATGTTTAATATAAATATATACATATATGTAGTTATAAAGGTTTTTTTTAACATATATATATATATATATAGGGCAATTATAAAATGAAAACCCTCTTGAGTTGAGAAAACCTTGGAAACCCATGTAAAAAATCATTATTTTTTTTTGAAAAAAATAACCAATGTAAAATACATGTTTTTAAGTGTTTTGGGCCAAAAAAAAACGCCGAAGGGATATTTTTTTTAAAAAAATAAACAAAGCTGCGAAAACACATGTTTACAACAGCTTTACAACAGCAAATAGCTGAAAACATATGTAAAAAGTGCAACTTTGTTTATTCTTTTAAAAAAAATCCCTTCGGCGCTTTTTATATTTTTTGGCCCAAAATGTTTAAAAACATGTATTTTACATTGGTAATTTTTTTCAAAAACAAAATATGATTTTTTACATGGGTTTCCAAGGTTTTCTCAACTCAAGAGGGTTTTCAATTTATCCTTCCCCTATATATATATATATATATATATATATATATATATATAGGGTCGAGATCCTGTGCAAAATGTGTTTTGTGTGAGAAGGGTAAGAAGTGTTTTGGACCATTAGATCATCTTAATCAATGGTTTAGATTTAATGAGTGGCATTATTGTAAATAATGTTATAGTTATAATAACTAATTAGGCTACTTAGGGGTATAATGGTAAAACACACCCTACATTTAATTCACATTTAATTGATACATCTTAAAAAATAGAAACCACCATTAATTCTCATTACTCTCTTTCTCTCTCTTTCTCCTCTCTCTCTCCCTGCGCCACCTACACAACCGCCATCAACCACCACAAGCCACCACCATCAACCGAACCATCATTCGACAGCCACCATCACAAACATAAAAATCGGAGTGTTTTTTTAGGGATGAAGATGAAGACGACATGAGGTGATAATGATGTGTTTTATGGTGGATTATTTTAAACAACATTCATATTGTTGTGTTTTATGTTCAAAGGATTTTTGTGTGGTTTAGTGTTTTTTGAATTTAAAACACATTTTAAATGTATGTATAGTTGTGTTTTTGAATGTGTTACTGATTGTGTATGATGAAGATGAAACACACTTGATTATGGAGAAGATGATGATAAAACACACGGGACTGTTTAAAACACAAAGTTGAGAATATAGTGATAAAACACACGGGTATGAACGTAAAAACACCTTGTTGATGTTACAAAGACTATAATAAAACACCAATGTCCATAAAAAAACCATATTTTTTGCATCAGTAAAACTCCTTATAAAAAATAACACAAAAGGTGTGTTATACCTTCAAACCTTATGGTATACCAGTAAAACACCATGTGCTCACATCAGTAAAACACACCAATATGAATGTTGTTTTGGTCGTATATAATTCAGTAAATGAATGATAATGTGCTGAATGTTAATAAAAATTCTATAAAAATTCGTGAGATGTGAAACAAAATCCCTAAGAATGCTCCTAAATTAAACACGAAATTAATTAGCCATTATCTCCTAAAATAAGATTAGCAATGCAATTTACAATGTTACCCTTCTATATAATAAAATAGGCTGCACTATTATTGGTTCTCACACTTCTCACAAAAAATAGGTTTTGTACATGATCCTAAACCTATATATATATATATATATATATATATATATATATATATATATATATATATATATATACGAGAGAACAAGAAGAACAAGATATAATCCCTCCCCACACTTAAACATCACATTGTCCCCAATGTGAGAAATATATAGCATTTATGAAATAGCTAACTATTTGTGCAAAAAAGGAGAATAATACTCCTCTGTTGGTGATAACCCGAAATGCATGTAGACAACATGGAGCATCCGTATCGGTGCTTGCCTGTTCCTGCACTACCACCATTCTTGACAAAAGCATAAATACATCAAAGCTAACCATTCATCACCACAATTATTCAAATAAACCAAACAATACCGAAATTTAAAATACGGAAAAGTAAATAGTACGAGTACAGAACCAACAAAAGATTTCTTGGGTGCACGCACCCAGATAATAGTATCATACAAAAGATAAGATAAAAAATACTACCAGCATACCAGTCACTCCTCAGTCATCATCATCATGACGAGTCCCGGATGATCCCGCCACATCACCACCTCAACTCCGCTTGTCCCCCGGATGTCCCCTTTGTGGGGGATTTCCAAAGTTGTTCGGGAAGCAAGCGTGAAGCTCAGTGATGAGGTAGTCGAGGGTCTCCCCCTGATGCTGCAGGGACTCTCCATGATGGTACAATGTATCGTGCATTTCATTTCTGAACGCGCCGAAGTCATCATAAAAGGCCTGAGGATGCTGGTACTGGTAGTGCTACTGCTCGGGCTGCTGCTGGGGTGGCTGCTGCTGTGGTGGCTGCTGTGCTGGAAACGGGTTCCAGATCGCTCTGTCATGGCCCTTTAGCCTGCATGTCCCGCTCTCGTACTCATGGATGATCCTCATGTATCGGAGCAAGTCCATGTCCACTCAAGATCCACCCGGAACCCTGGTCAGTGTTCTCCTCGCTGCTTTATGGACCCCCATTCCTCGTGCCAATGCAGTCACGTATTCCCCGCCATATATCATGCTCCTATGTTTTGTAACTTCTGCTGAACTGAAAAAGATGCAATCAATGCAGCAAGATTAACCGGTACATCACTAACGAGAGCGTATAGAAATAGTAAATTAGGGGTAGGGCCGCCGGTGGAATCTTCCTTTTTGGAGCCGCGGTCCCACATAGGACCTTTTGGAACACCCGTAGCAATGGGTCAATTATTTTGGACGCTTTGGAATTTTGGGGGTTATAGTTCGGTAACCCCGTTAGTTCGGTCCAAAAAGCGTTCCTTGCTACGTTGTCATCGGGGAACTTGTAGATAGCTTCATTGAAGCTATCATCCAAAATCTCTTCTTCAGAATAGATCCCCAGGTAGAGACCTAGCTTCGTGACTGAAAAGTCGCGCCATTCCCCACAAAGGCGGAATTGTAATCCCTAGCGTCCATTTTTCTGAAAATCCGGTTTGTCATGCTTACGCGGCTTGTTGTAGCGTAAGGTTGAGAAGAACTTGAGGGTAAGTTCCTCAACGACCGGTTCATTGATTGACAGCAAGTTCTCCATGGGTTGGTCCATCCACTCCCGGAACCTCTCCTCTTGGTTCAGGTCCGCCAAAGTGTCAAAACATATCCTGCGCGGAGTGGCACTAGAACCCCTTCGTGCATACAACTCGTCGAAGGTTTCTATGCACCCGCGTTCTTGCGGGTTTGCCGGATCGAACCGTAAAAAGCGGTTCACCATCTGCATCAAAATGCTTAAATATGTTAGTTATTATCGAAGGAATAGGACCCGGACCCAAAATGCGCCAAACAAAAACCAAAAAATTCACATCAGACTCTTGGAGCGGCCGCTCACAGGGAGTGAGCGGCCGCTCACTGCTCCTGGCGCGCCAAAATCTTTGTTGCAGCCCTGTTTTTCGATCCTGTGCATTGGCTTTTTCCCGGTTTTCAGTGTTTTCGCCAAATGCACTCAGAAAGCGGCCATTCAAGCACTTGGTTTTTGAAAAATTATGTAACTTTGGCTCTTGAATGGCCGAACTTGCATACTTATGATGTTTTGCAACGAATTTGGAGTTTTTAACACCTACGCGCTATTATTTTGCAAAATCATCTTAAATTCAAGTTATATAGCGCAAGGTGTTTCAAAACCAAATATTTATGAAGTAATCATAGAACTTGGGGCGCATTTGTTTAGTTATGAAGAACTCCCCAAAGTTCATGAACAACACACTTCTAAACTACAATCAAAATACTAACAATCTTAAAGTTTTGGGGTTTTGTTAAACATTTATGATAATAACCCCAAGAAATCAAGATCATAAACAACAAATTAAAACCTTAAACATGAGGAATTCGGGGATGTTTAAACATTTATGAAGAATCCCCAAAATTCCAAGAACAAACCTAAATTATACTAACATCTACACTAGCATACAACCCTATTATGAAATTAATCTACAATTACACTAGATTACACTAAATATGTGACTACAAAATGACACAAATCTTCAAAAATTTTCGGACTTCATTTAAACATTATGAAGAAAACCCAAAAACTCAAAGATTTGGACAATAATCAACCACTAATCTACACCAACAAAGCAAACAATCCATCCAAGCAATTCTAGGGTTTGTTAAACATTATGAAAGAACCGTAAAATCATGTAAATATTGCATAAATCTAAACTATATTATACTAGAACAAGAAAAATAACAAGAAAAAGGATGATTCATACCTTGATTTGGAGAATTGAATGTGGAATTAAGAGGTTTGTGTATGGGTGTTCTTGATTTTTGGGGTTCTATGTTATGACCGGCTGCCTGTATGTTTTAGGTTTAAGAATTTTTCAGTTTCAAAGTGAAATACCCATTTTACCCCTTTAGAAACTCGCACAGACCCCTCGCGCGGCCGCTCAGTGGCTTCGCGCGGCCGCTCGCACAGCGTTTTTTTTACTACTGGGCGTTTCGCACGGCCGCTCAGTGCCTCTGAGCGGCCGCTCACTGCAGCTGATGTGTTATTTTGCTGCAGTTTCGCCTCCAAAATCGCCTACACTTGTCCGTTTTGATTTAAACAGCCAACTTACCTGTTTTGAGACGCTTCCTAGTATAATACCATGGTTTTGAAGCGACTATCCACACAATCACAAGGCGCGAATCAAACCTGCAAAAGATTAAAAACAAACTACAAAACAAGTTAAAACTAACTACTTAACTAAAAATTAAACTAAGTTATGAACAATTGTACAATTTGGCGCGCCCATAGACGCCGCGCTATATTTATTAACGAGTCGCTAGCTAGACTCACTTCCCCACACTTATTAAGCATGTGGGGCGTAGAGATCGATTACCTCTACGAATTGGTCAACCGGTCCGTCAATGTAGACTTTTAATCTATGACCGTTGACTTTGAAAGTCAAACCCTCAGAATTCTCGATTGAGACAGTTCCGTATGGATATACTTCCTTAAAGGTGTACAGACCTGTCCAACGGGACTTCAACTTTCCTGGAAAGAGACGCATGCGAGAGTTGTAAAGCAGGACCAAGTCGCTTACCTGAAAATCTTTTTGATGCTTCAGGCGACTGTCATGCAACCTCTTGGTGCGCTCTTTGTATAGAATCGAGATCTCATAGGCTTGTTGCCTAAGCTCCTCCGGCTCATGGATCTGGAAGAAACGGGTCTCACCGCCGGTCCTCAGATCCAGATTCGCTGTCTTTAGAGCCCAGAACGCCCTATGCTCTAGCTCGACAGGAAGATGACACGCCTTGCCATAGACAAGTCTAAAGGAAGTCATCCCAATAGGCGTCTTGTATGCAGTCCTAAAGGCCCACAACGCGTCATCCAGCTTGTCAGCCCAATCCTTGCGGTTTTGATTTACCGACCGCTCAAGGATTTTCTTTAAACCCCGGGTAGTGACCTCTACTTGTCCGCTTGTCTGCGGATGATATGGGGTGGATAACCTGTGGTGCACACCATGACGTGCCAACGCGCGATCAAGTTGCGCATTGCAGAAATGCGTACCACGGTCACTAATTAGTGCCTTTGGGGCACCAAACCGTGAGAAAAAGCTGCGAACAAACCTCACAACTACTCGGGCATCATTCGTGGGCAAGGCTTGCGCCTCGGCCCACTTCGACACGTAGTCAACTGCCACGAGTATATATCGGTTACCCCGTGAGGAGGGGAATCGTCCCATGAGGTCAATGCCCCAAATGTCAAAGACTTCACAGACTTGGATCGGGTTCTGCGGAATCTGGTCGCGTGCCGATATGTTCGTCGCCCTCTGGCACGAATCACATGCACTGACCAACATCTGAGCGTCATGAAAGAGTGTGGGCCAGTAAAACCCGGAGTCTAACACTTTTTTAGCAGTGTAGTTCGCTCCATGGTGACCTTCGGTAGGCCCCTCGTGACAATCGCGCAATATCTGCGCCACCTCAACCCCAAACACACAACGGCGAATCAACTGATCCGCCCCGACCAAAAACAAAAATGGGCCGTCCCAGAAGTAATGATTCAAGTCTGCAAAGAACTTCCTCTTTTGCTGGTGCGACAATCCTTTGATAAGGATCCCGCACGCGAGGTAGTTCGCGAAGTCCGCAAACCAAGGAAATACATCTTCCACCGACTCGACGCTCATCAAGAACTCGTGGGGAAAATTGTCATTAATGGTCTCCCACGCGGAGTTCTCGGCATCATCATGCTCGAGTCTCGAAAGATGATAAGCGGCAATGTTGGGCTAGATTTTAAAGGTTTGCGTTGTCTTGGGTCACTTTGTCGTTAGTTGATATGGTTTTGGGTTCGGCCTTATTGGCCCATGTATGATGGCCGCCCTATGTAACTATAAATAGGGGGTTCCTTAGTCTATTTTGGGGCTGCTAGTATTTTTTTTGTTTGTTTTGCTCGTGTACCAGACGGTTCATAGAAACCGTGTGCACCTCATCAATAGAATCATTTAGTTTTATGTTTCTTCTTTGTTCTTTTTATACAATCATTGTTTCCGCCTTTGATTGTGTACGTGTTTGATACCCGGTAAAGAGGATTCTGGACTAACAATTGGTATCAGAGCCTAAGAAGTCTTTCGAAGGCTCGGTTGCGGTATCAAAGGAAGAAGATCAAAGAAGTTCTTGCTATTGAAAAGCTATGTTTCGCTTGTTTAATTATGTTCATCAATGTTTTCGTTCAAAAGTTTGATAAAATTTTTCTGGTTTGATCCGATTTGTTTGAAGGTCAAAGTTGTTTGCTAAAATCAAGGAGATAATTTGTTTTTGAAAAAGGAATTGTTTTTATTGTTTGATTATCTCCTTAAAAGTTTTAAATTTTCGCAAAACTTGGAAAGTTTGTTGTCGGGGCAACTTGGTCACGAACGTGGGAGGTTCTCCTCGAGTGAATCTGACTAGTCTAGATCGTACCAACCTCCTTGGGATATTTTGGACACTACTCGGTTCACAAACCCGCTGGATGTTGAGGAGTTTGTGACTCTATCTGTTCCACCGGCTGAGCGGGATTATCAAGATAGTGTGGATCGTAGGTCATTGTTCACTGATGTGGCTATGAACCTCGCTCTAGGAGTTAGCGGTCTTGGCTTTCTGATCCGTCGTGAGAATGAATTCATGCGTGATTGGCAGAATAGGTAGCAGTCAGAAGCCAGTTTGCAGCGCGAAGAAGAGTTCCTGCTCGCGCGTCAAGATATCCGGTCTGAGATTGACCATCACAAGAAAATAGCCCATGAAGCAGTAGAGGAGGTGAAGAAATTGATGAAAGAAAAGGTTGAATCTTCCAAATCTTGGAAAGATGCGTGCAAGCGGACCAACCAGGAGATTGGGCACCTACGCTCAACTGTTGAGAAGCTAAAGGCTGATAATTCCCGGTTTGTCAAGGATGCGGAGCAAAGTCAAAAAACTTGTGACGCTAAACAAGCGGAGCTTGCTGACAAGATTGACAAATATAACTTTCAGCACGAAGATCTTATCAAAGCCACTTCCGCGTTATGTGATGCAAAGTTGAAAATTAAGCAACTCGGTGCGGATAAATCCAAGTTAGAAGAAGAAAAAGCTTTAGCGGAATCATCTTGCTCTCTTGTTCAAGCAGATTTGGACCAACTGCGGACCGCATGTCGGGATGCTACAGACATTGTTGTTGCTGCTAATGATAGGATTACCTCACTAATGCGAGATGGTGTTGCAGGGGTAAGTTAATCGTTACCCTCATAAAAAATTGTTCATTTTGCTCTGTTATGTGTGTATAAAATTGTGATATCTTTTTTCAGATATTCAAACGTGTGTGGAATGAGCCCAAGCTAACGGAGGTCATTGCTAGGATTTCCAGTTCTTACATAAAGCAAGGTATGAATCTTGGGTTTTACGAGGGCTATTACCATCATGCGCATGGGAAGAAGATTCAGGATGGCCCATATTATAACAAACCCTATGAAGCGGAGATGTTACAAGCTCGGGGTGATTACGAAGATTTGACGTTCGACGTCTTTGAATTGGTGGAAGCATGCCTGAAGACCGACGACCCTGTTGGGGAACTGCGTGGATATTTTGAAGAATCCAATCCTCTTGGCGCGGAACTTGCTGAGAAAGTTCGCCAAGAAGAAGAAGCTAAGAAGGCTGCCCTAACGAGCGGAGCTGGTACCTCGTCCGCGGCTGGTGGGACGCAAGAAGAGGCTCCGCATGCTGATGATGTTGCCCAATATTTGAATCTTGAATAGAGATGTTGTCTTTCATTCTGAACATTTTAATTTTCTTGAACTTGTAATATTTATGAACTATCTTTCCTGTTTTCATTGTCTTTTGTGTTATGACGATTGGGTATGTTTTCTTTAATTTCCACACGTTTGCCAATCATGAGATGATGTCATCTTTTTCTGACACAAGTTTGTGTCAGTCTGTCACTGACACTATTGATTACAGATGTGACAGTTACGACGGCTGGCGTCAGGCGACTGTCACACTTCTCTAGGGTAATCAAGTGATTACCATTTATGGCAATTAATTACTGTATTCTCTCTCTTCTATAAATAGTAAGTGCATGTATTCATTCCCTCCAAATAATTCTGAAAAAAAAAATTTCACTTCCTCTGGAGAAAATGTCAACCAACCCCATTTCAGGCAATCTTCAAGCAGATGAAAAATTAGCTGTGAAGGGGATGATGAAATTATCTCGTCATCCCGTTAATAATGAGATGCATTTAGATTCTCTTGATCAACTTGCGGAGTATTGTGGATATCTTCTGTCGCAAGAGAGTATGAGGCCTAATGATCTTGATGACCAGGGAACTTCTGATGGGCAACCATTGAAGATGAAGAAGCTATCGAAGTTGGGAGATTTGCCTAAGACTCTGAAACTCAAACTCCGAAGGGTGAGGGGTGGATGGAAGCATGCTGCTTTAGGTTCCAACCTTTGAGTGTTTGTAGATAGATGCATATGTGTAAGACTTTTGCCGTAGAAAGATATATTTTCTGTAATGGTCTCCCTCTTTTGCATATTATGATATGACAACATCGTATGTGTGTTCTTGTTTAATATTTTAACATGACATGATAACTTGTATAAACATGCTTGATTGTAATATAAACTAATTGGTCATTGAGCCCTTATTACAATTTTTGAAATAGTAGATTAGACCTAACAGATGCGCAATTGCGCTGCGTTCCAAGTGCACGGGACAGGTGTACCATCCAGACGTTCTAAGGCGTATGCACCTTTTCCCAACACTTCCTGGATTTTGTAAGGTCCTTCCCAATTTGGAGCAAGCTTACCAGGTTTTTCAGCGTTTGGCGGCTCGTTGCTGCGAAAGACGTAGTCTCTGACGCGAAAGAGATGTTCTTTGACTCGCGCGTTATAATACTTTTCCTGCTGCCGTTTATAAGAGGCTTCGGGGACGGAGGCCGTATCTCGACGCTCTTCTAGTAAGTCTAGGTTCATCCGCAGCTCTTTGTTGTTGTCAGTGTGTTGCGCGAACAAGACCCTTGGGGATGGGCATGTAACCTCTGCCGGTATTACTGCCTCCGTTCCATATGTCAAACTGAATGGTGTTTCCCCATTGCTTATTTTTAATAAGGTGCGATGAGCCCATAGGACATGGGGGAGCTCATCAACCCAACCGCTGCGTTTTGTTCCCTGACGGGCTTTGATGCCCTTAACGATACTCCGGTTCTCGCGCTCTACTTGATCGTTGCCTTGAGGGCACGGAACCGATGTGAATATCTGTTTGATATTCATGGATGAGAGCCATTCTTGTAGATGCTGGTCTGCGAATTGCGTACTGTTGTCACTCACGATTTCTAGTGGTAGGCCAAATCTGCAAATGATGAACTCCCATATGAATTTTTTGATTCTTCGTCCATCGATTGAGGCCAATGTTTTGGCCTCCACCCATTTGGTGAAGTAATCAATGGCCACCACTAAGTATTTGACATTTCCCGGAGCTGTGGGGAAAGGTCCAACTAAATTGATGGCCCATTTTTGGAAAGGCCATGCTGCCGTGACTGGTACTAAGTTGTTTTTGGGCCTGAGTGTTCCGGGTGCGTGCCATTGGCAGGCCTCGCATTTGCGCAATTATTTTAATGCATCCAGGTGCATTCCGGGCCAGTAGTAGCCCGCGTTCATGAGTTTTGCAACAACCATCCTCGGGCATGCGTGCAATCCACAAGTCATTCGTGGATGTCCTTGATTAAATACATGGCTTCTGCGGAGTCCACACAGCGTAACAATGGCCCGAGGTAAGAACGTCGGTATAGAATACCGTCGATAACCTTGTAATGCAGAGCTTTTTGTTGTAACTTTCTAGCTTCGACTCTGTTGGACAGAAGGATCCCTTTGGTCAAGAAAGCCATTATGGGGGTGATCCAAGATTCTTTCCTGTCTGGACCACGTTCACTTGTTTATGTGGTACGGATGGGTTTTTTAACACCTTTACCCGCACGTCTTTGGCCATGTGATCGAATGCGGTTGATGCCATCTTGCTTAAGGCGTCTGCCGGTTTGTTCTGGCTTCGACGCACGTGAGTTACTTTGCAGTGGGTGAAGTTGTGCATTAGTTCTTTAGTGTGTTGCAAATAAAAGACCATAGATGGCTCCCTTGCTTCGTACAAGCCGTCTATGTGGTTGGCAACTAACATTAAGTCAACATGAGCTTCAATGTATTGAGATCCCATCTTCTTGGCGATGTGCAACCCTGCTAAGAGTGCTTCGTATTCTGCCTCATTGTTAGTTGTTTGGAAGTCGAGTCGGATTGCGTAGGTGTACTCTTTTCCTTCCGGTGTTATCAGACGTAACCCCGCACCGGCTCCTTCATCGTTGCAAGCACCATCGGTGAAGAGTTTCCACTTTTGTGATTCATCTAGCGGAGTTGATTTGGAAGATGCTTCGTTTATGCATTCTTCGATTTTATCTGTTGGAACTTCCGCGATGAAGTCTGCCAAAATTTGCCCCTTAAAAGAAGGTCTGGCTTTATAGGTAATTGAGTGTTCTCCCAATTCGATGGCCCATTTGGCCAATCTTCCAGAAAGTTCTGGTTTGCGCAGGATATCATTGATACGAAAATCGGTTAGGACGTTGATAGGATGGCCCTGGAAGTACCCGCGCAATCTCCTGGAAGCATGAACTAGTGCGAGAACCAATTTTTCCATTGTTGAATAACGAGTTTCGGCATCTAGCAGCGTGCGGCTGACGTAATAGATTGGGGTTTGTACCCCTTTTCTGTCGACTATGAGCACTGCGCCGACTGCCTTATCAGTGACGGACAAATTCAATGTGAGCGGCTCTTCAGGTAACGGAGCGGTGAGTGTTGGCAGATTGCTCAAAAACTTTTTCATTTCTTGAAAAGCCGTTTCTGCTTTTGCGGTCCAGTTGAAATTAGATTTCTTTAAGCAATTTTTCAGTGTGTCCACAAAAGGGAATGATTTGGACGCGTAGTTTGACAGGAATTTGTTCAAAGCTACCCAGGTTTGATACTTACTTTTACGGAGAATACCCGCCTTCAAGAGCTCCATTACTTGGTCATTCATCGCCTTTGTTTTCTCCGGCCCCATACTACGCTTCTTTTGGGAAACCGGTTCTGCATTTTTGTAGATGTTGAGCCTGTGTTCCGTGATGTCTCGCGGAACGCCAACCATGTCTGCCGGCTGGAATGCGAATATATCCATGTTCTTGGTGAGTAGTTGCTTCAGATGTAAGCGAATAGAGTTGGAGATTACATGGCCGATGACAACTGTCTGTTCCGGGAAAGCAGGGTTGATGACCCATTTTTCCGGTTCGGTTCTGACAGTTGATTTCATTTGCTTGGCGGGTTTTGGCGCATCGGCTGTGTGGCATGTTTTGTTCCCGCGTATAAAGGCAATTCCTGTCCGCGTGGGAAAGCCTGCCATCTGGTGTGGTGTGGACGCGTTGCAGTTAAATTTTGCTAGACCTTCCCATCCTAACATAATGTCATGTCATGAGTTGACGGGAAGAACAATAAAATCGCACACCTCTGTGAGTGAATGCTTTCCATCTGAAAGTGTAACTTGGAATGTAAGCATCCCCAATGGAAAAATCATCTCATGTATAAATCTTGAGATAGGCTCTGTCACGGGTATTAGTCTTGCTTTATCATCGTCATCCAGCTTATCGAAATATTGTTGGTACATGATATATGTGTTGCTCCCGTTGTCTAGAAACATGTACCTTGTCCGGTAATGTCCGACAACTCCTGTGATAATTAACGGGGCTGTTGAAGAAACCCCTCCTTTCACTCTTGGCATAATCCCTTGCTCTACTTTCCACGAGTCATCGTTTGCGTCAGCGAATGTGCGTTTGTGACTGGTGGCTCTATGAATCATATTGCAACTGTAGCGCGGCGTGTTGTACACGTGATGCGCGTTGAGGTTGCGTATTTTCTTTTGAGGGGGCTCGCCCCATTCCGTGTTATCTCGCTGCTTTCTCCGCATGTGCTTCACAAGGTGTGTTAACTGACCGGATTTTATGGCATTCTCTATTTCCATCTTTAAGCTATAGCAATTGTCTGTCAGATGGCCATAGTCTTCATGATATTCACAGTATTTGGATTTGTCAACATGCCGTCTATCACCTCGAAGCTCTTGCAGTTTTGGGAACTGGATTTGTTCCGTTTTAAATACTTCAGACGACGTTTTGGATAGCGGGGTCCACTCGTAATTCTTCCGGTGGTGTCCCTTATGATCGCGAGACCCTCTTGAGCTTAGTATGTTCCGCGCATCTTGCGCGGACGAGTATTTTCCTTCTTCTGTCGTGCTAGAAATTCTGGACCAAACAGATTGCTTTCCTTTCCCTTTGTTAGATGATGAATTGTGAGTACTGCTCTGGTGTGCATGTTTGTTGCGATTGAAAGAACGCTAAGACGATGCGTACACTTTAGCGGCTTCATCACTTCGTCCCAAGCGTTTGGCACGCCATCTTTTCCGGTAAGGCATCTCATTAGATCATCATTTCTTACCCCGTGTATGAATGCTGCACGGGTAAGCTCTTCTCCGAAACCTAACTGGAGAGCCGCCTTGTTATATCTTATGATATAATCTTCTAATGATTCGTTCTCATGGCGGGCACACAACAGGATGTGTGCTTTATCTTTCTTGTGCTTGCGCAAGTGCGAAAAAGTGATTCTTGAATTTGCAAATGAGGTCATCGAAATCTAGTAAGCTTCCAGCGGGTAGGCTTTCGTACCAAACTCTAGCTGCACCAGTTAATGTTTGCACAAATAAGTGACACCAGGCTTGTACAGGCCATAGTTTAGAACTGCCTGCGCAGTCAAAAGCATGCAAGTGATTATCTGGATCACGCAGGCCATCGTATTTCCCAATTGTACTTGGGAGTTTGCATTCTTGGGGCATTGGTGCCAGCGCAATCCGTGCGCAAAATTTTGATCTCTCAGCAAAGGTTTTTGTCCTGCAAGGCTTATAGAGATCATCATCTTTTGGAGTTACAGGGTTGCTTGCAACCGTTTTAGAACACTCTTTTTGAGTTGAGTCGTAATGCACGTCTTCAGATTCGTAGCCGTCTGGCTCCTCATCCAGGTTGACCGGGTCCTGACCGTGAGTATTTCTACCACGGTCTCCACCACGTACCGCCTGACGAGGTCCTGTTTGACGACGACCAACATTGTCTTCGGGAGGTGAGTCCATAGTACCAAAACTTAATGTTTTTTGAACAATTTAGGTGGCCGAAGCCGGCATTGGCCCAATGCATACGCTGTGATAGTCAATCGGAAATTGGCAGAGCTCCTATCACAATGTGTATCAGTAAGAACATGTATATAAGGCGTAGGCATAATACGGCATGACCATTAATCTCTATAGGAGTTATCGCTGTTGACTATGTGAAGTCAAAGGATAACATCGCGGATCCGCTAAACAAAAGGCTTAAGCAGAGAGTTAGTTCAGAAGTCGTCAATGGAATGGGACTAAAGCCCATGAAAGGCTAAGTTTATACGAAAGAAACCTAACTCAGCTGCCTGGAGATCCCAAGATCTGAGTTCAATAGGACAACCTAATTGTATGAACTGGCAAAGGTCACTGTGGGGGGGGGGGAGAGTTAGTGGAAACCCCACGTTTTGAAAAAGGGAGCTTACTATAAATTTAATAAGCTTCCTAGTTCATTCCTAAAAAGTGACAAGGTTGAGGTTAAGCTTATAGCTTTTAATGATTTGACTGAGGTAACCAGTCCTAGTAGATCATCTATGTGAGAGAGAAGTGGGGTCGCTTCGAAGGGTATTGTTGGGGCACAATACTTAAGAGCTCTCGCAGAACCAGGCACGTATCCATGACCATAACGGACACAACTATGAGGACTTGACGTTGTCAGGGAGAGTCTTGGGTGAAGCGTATTGTCGTCCACACAAACGGCAGACGCGTTCAAAGACATCGCGTTCTACTCAGAGCCAGTGGGCTAAGTGTGTTTCATAAGCGATGGTTCAAAGGGTCACACCTACCTATCGTATGCAAAACTCATCTGTTGAAATTTAAGCGAAATGAGGTTGTTTCTGAGAATAACTCCCATTCATGTGGGGGATTGTTGGAAATTTTGTATGTGAATGTGAGTTTGGTCTTGTCCCACATTGGTTGGGAGATGAAAACTGGAAGAGTTTATAAGGTGAAACTAAGTTGGAAGGAGTAAAATGCTAAGTCACATTATACTCTGGCACCTACCCGCGCGCAAGGGGGAGGTGCAAAAATGGGTTCTGGTTCGAGGAAATTCTTCAACCAACACGACGCCCGCACGACCTGCGAACACGAATGCAGCTCGAAAAATCCGGGTCCGCGTGACGCTAGTTTTTACTACCCGGTTTTAGTTTTGTGACTAGAAGTTCGAGAGAGTTTTGAGTCTCTTGGTTTTACTCTGCATTTAAATGAAAACATTAAACACAATTAATTAACATTAATCAAGTTGATTAATGTAGTTATCATGGTTGTTTCAGTTTTGTTTTCAAAAGTCTATATAAAAGGTCTATATAGAATAGTTTCAATATATAAAAAGGTGCAAAACCTGAAACTAAAACTCCCGCATGCATACGAACAGAAATAGAGAACTGTTCTGCAACCAATACTCACACACACAACAGAAACATATTCACTCGCATACATTGATTGATTGCTGCAACAAAACTTTTTCAGAAGCAGGCTTGTTTCGGTTTCTTTTCAGGCAAGTTGGATAGTCCGGCAGTGCACCATCGCCACTGTTTCGAACCGGTGTACCCTGGAAACAGACGAAAAATATGTTTAAGAGAATTGTGTCAAACACAAGCCCGGTTCACTTCTATGATTTCGTTTTTTGTTACAGTTTATTGCAGCAAGTACAGAGATTCTGATACATGTGAGCTTCATATAACAAAGGCGTGCGGCGATTACAATGTAAGTTTTCAAACATTAAACCTATAACCCGCCTTGCAGGCTTGCAGCCAAATTGGTTTTTGATTTCTTAGCCACCAGTTGTCGTTTTTTATTTGTCTTTGAAAACTTGCTTTACATTTTTCCTTGATTGCCTCTCACCTAAGCAGTTCGCTTCAGTACGTCAAATAATAATTTTTAATCTTTGTTTTGCCTCTCATTAGTTATATTAACTGTTTGTGATAAAAATTTTAAATTTCTATGAATCCCATCTGAGCCCCGAATTGAATTCTTCAGATATGTTTCTTTGAATAGTTTCACTACAACAAAACAGAGCAATAGCGGCCACATAGGTTTATATTTTTCTTTGCTTTTGTAGGTAGTTTAAAAATGTATAACTATTTTCTTGAGAATGACGCTTGATTAGGTAACGTTTTAGGGTTTGTTTGGCAAAACTAGCTGAAGGCTGGTAGCTGAAGGCTGGTAGCTGAAAGCTGCAAGCTGGTAGCTGGAAGCTGTTAGCTGGAAGCTTTTTAAATATATTTTAGTGTTTGGAAGAGTAGCTGGAGCTTTTAATAAAAATGTATAAAACGACCAAAATGGTCATAATTAAAAGATTGTAAAGAAGGTTTTTATTTTATTTTTAAAATAGAATGGGTATTTGTGTCATTTACTAACTAAAAGCTTGTAGCTAGTAGAGCTTTTTCTTAAAAGCTACTACTAGTAGCTTTTCACTGTATAGCTTTTTCTCTAACCTAAAAGCTTCCAGCCCCTTCAACCAAACAAGACTTTTTATTAAGTAGGAGCTTTTTCTTAAAAGCTTGAAGCTTGAAGCTCCTAAAAGCTCTTAAAAGCTCCTTGCCAAACATACCCTTAGCTACAACTGACTGCAGTATAGGTAGTAGGGTTGTCGAACCTCAGGGAGTTTGTGGAAAGTGCTAATTTACTAATTACTAATTAACTTAAGATTAACTAAACTAATTTTTATGAAGTTGAATGTAAAAGTGCTGCAGTGCTGCAAACGAAGTGATAATAGAAGTTTATAAAAAACAATAATGTGGAAAAACGGTCACTCCGGGTTTCTGATTCGGTAATTATCAACTAAATTATGTTAATACCCTATCTAGGAAATCACATAGACATGACTTTGTTTAAGTTGTTCGACCCAATTCAGCTATCATAACATTAATTGCAAAGTTAAATTAATCCTAGTGCAAGAAAACCAAGATACGATAACATAATGCAATAATATTAATCAACTAAACCGTCTAGATCAGTCAAACAAACAATTAGACGCAAAGACCGTTAAGGTGTTCACAAAATCTAATCCACATAATAAGTATCAAACATAAAAACAATTGATAAAATACCAAATCTTTCACCCGGAGAAACCGCAAGATGATTAGCCTTGCATCTTCATGATTTCCGCTTCAAGAATTGTTCTAAATCGTACAAGCATTAACCGGGATGATTGGATCTCTTCAAGATACTCAAAAACCTCCTTTGATGCTCCAAAAATCGTTCCCTATGTTGCCTCACCGAATTAGGGTTTGTGTTGTAAGTTATTATCTTGAAAAATACCAAAAATCTCATAAAAACTCAAAAATTTCGTCAGACAAGTCCCCCACGCCCCCTGGGGAGATCCCCCAGGGTGCTCGGCGCGTGTATTTTCAGCATATGGGCTTCATCTTTAGGCTTGGCCTATTTCTTTCACTTGGGCTTCATTTTCCTTAGTCCATTCAACTTAATTCCTCAACTAATAATTGTTCTTGGCCCAATTCTTCATAGCTCTTCAAAATAAATTTATTTTATCTTCAACTCTCGAGCCCGGATGTTCGGTTCCTGATATTATTTCTTCAATTCACGTCCTTTTTCGCCGAACATCTAAAATCAATAAAAATTGCATAAATAATAGCTAAAAATACTAAAAATATATACAACCTATAAAATTACCAAATACTCAAAACCATGCTATAAACTCCCTAAAATACTAAATAAATGACTCGAAAAACTATTAAAATGCTAAGGAAAAATGCATGTGTTTTACAACACATCAAACTCCCCACACTTACCTTTTGCTTGTCCTCAAGCAAATCTGCTCAAAACATTACCACGAACAAGTAACAAATACCTCAAACGCCCCCGCCATGCACTAGTTAGGGTCCAAAGTCATACCCCATTCATAGAACATCATTAGATGTGTTAATTCAACAGGCAACCATGATGCACAATTTTGAAAACAGAACTCACCCAACTAAGTCTAACATGCTTTCGGTTTTTATTCTCATGCAACACACCCCTCACAATTTTTCACTCCACTCGGTTTAATATCTGGACTAGCATGTAGTGCGCTAGTATTATTCACTCAAAACCAAACATGTAACTCTGTTATCATAGGCTTGTATAACAATCACACCTTAACTATAGACAATGCACATATCTAAAGGACTTACGGGTTTTTGGGCTTCGGGTAAAGGTAGGATAGATTTGGCTAAAAAGTGGCTCAAAATAAAGGTTTCAACACGCTTGAATGATCATCCTTATTCACTAAACACCATAATACAATAATCACACAACTTTGGGCATATTTGACCCATAACACATACTTCTATATTTTTTTTCACTTTCTCTTTTTTTTTTCATATATATTTTTTTTCTCTTTTTTCTCTTTTTTTTTTCTTTTTTTTTTCTTTTTTTTTCACAACTTAAACATAACTCAATCACTTGAACAAAACATAAACACAATGGATGTCATCAATTTATTACACAAAGGTAAACAGGTCAATTTGGGTAATAGGTTTAATCAAATGAAAGGGTATAGGCTCAACATGGGCTACTAAAGGTGATTTTAGGTAAACGGGTCAACACATAACAAATAAATGGGTATCAAAAGAAAAAAAGGAAAACCTAAATTTGCCTTTATCATCTATGTGCATATCTAGTCTACAACCTCGGCATGTATCAAATCACACAAGTTCTGCAACAGAGAAACATCTGGCCTACACTCAACAAATGAAAATATATATGTATCAATCTATCATCTAGTAGGCTCAAGATCTCACCAAAGTGTGGAAATGGGTTACCGATGTGTGCATGCATTTATTACCGACAGCTCGTTACACCTAATCGGGTAAATTCTAAACATTTTTTCTAAAACACCTGCTGAAAACGGTTCATATGTCTGTTCTAAAGAATTAGACCATGATTAAGGACCCACACACCACAAGAAGAGACAGAATGAAAGCATTGAAACAGTCGCTTTTATGCCCGATCAGACCGCTTTTAGGACTTTTTTTTTTTATATATATATGACTCGACTACAAAATCAAAACTTCGACTAACTTCCCCCCCACACTTGAATTTCACATTGTCCTCAATGGGAGAAAGTAAAAACTAAGACGCACTTAACGAACACAAAACAACTAAAAATAATAATAATAATAATAATAATAATAGAACTAAAATAAGAAAAAGAACACAAAGTTGGAACAGACTCCCCTGATAGAATACGCGTAAACTCCTCGAATAATCCTGTTCCAAAAGCCTTCCATTCGTCCGTATAGCATTTCATTCGCGGACAAAAGCAGCAAATAACTCACCCAATTCTAACAACACTCAACAAACAGATCAAAGCATAATAATATATATTATCATAATATCAACCACCCAGCCACCCATATGGTTCCCGTACAAATGTCATACAGTATTTAGCTTAGTACAGACCAAATGTTAATGAAAACAAAATAACCAAAAAGTACAACCAGTAATGGGCAGCTGCTGGTGCTCCATCTCTCTCAGTCCTCGTCTCCATCTCCATCTCCAGCATCCTCATCATCCTGCTCGCCTGAATCATCCTCAGCTGGCGGGGCAAACCAATCAGGAATTTTGTGTCCCTGACACGTCAGCAAATAACGGATAGCGTCGTTCTGAAGACGAACTGCATCATCCTGGAGGTGAATAGCTGCATCCAGCTGGTCCAATCTCTGCACAATATACTCCAAAGTAACAGGCTCTGTACGAGCTTGAGCCCTATGTCGTGCCGGCCTCTCAACAATTGCCGGTCCGATCCTCGGTCTAATAGTCGGTAAAGCACCAAAATCAGCCCATCTAGGCGGATCCCCATGTGTACAAGTACCAGCCATCCTCAAATCTACCAATTTATACTTCTCTGTCTTAGGATCCTCAGTCAAATGATCTCGTGGCCACCTATCAAAAACACCTAACTGCTCTGCCAACCTCCCAATATATGGCCCACAAGGTAACTGCACATCCTTTCCTACCCGACGTGCCCTAGTCATCGAAGATAGTAACACGGTAGCTATGTTGGCCTCACGGCCCTCGATCATGCAATACATGCAAAACAAGTCAATCATATTGCACTTATCGACACCTTTGTGGCGACCGACGATAGTGCATGCAAGGATCCTATGTATATACCTCAAAATAGGATCACGAATCTGCGACTCTGAAGGATCCTTATCGTCATAGTCACCCTCTCCTATCGTCTCCCAAAAACTCCTAATCTGTGCCTCAGTCATCCCCTGTGGGTGTGCGGATACATACCTGCCTCGTAACATACTGGTAAAAGATGGCTTACTTACCTCCTCCTTTGTATAAAAACCCACTTTTACTGCAAAATCCGGCACACTCATCTCAAATATCTTTCTTCCAAGAGAAAATGAAACCGCATTAGGCTCTGAGAACTTCTTGTATGAGTACTTCAGTGTGGAATAGAACTCCACTGTCAACTCTCTATACTGCGGCCAGTTGCACTTCAGTGCGGAAATCCACCTCGGTCCCAACAAAGTTTCAATCCTGTCCCTCTGACCCAATATATCTAGCAAATCATCATCCAAAGTCCTATGCTGTAACACCCCGAACTGTATCAATTTTTCCCGTGCCTCAAACTCTTTCGTATGGATCGAAAACTGCAATAGATTATGCTGTTTAAGCTGGCGCCTCTCTAATGGAGTCGGGTCTGAATCAGGAGATGGGCAGCTCTCTCGAGTAGAATAATGTATCTGTCGGGGAGTGTAAGTGAGAGCCGGCCTCGGTGGTTCAGGCTCTCCCCGTGGCATCTTTGCTGGACCCCTCTTCTTTTTTCCTGGTGGATCTGCTTCAGACATCTGCACAACCCATGTTAGACAACAAATAAAACAAGTTAGAACCGAAACAACACTTTGCGAGAAAAAATTGAAAAAATATTTCGGCTACTCATTCAAGATTATTAATCGCCAGAACATCCCCGCCCGAATGGAGATTGAGTACGGGCGAGGAGCTCTACACCTGCAAAACAATTCAGTAGGCAATCCCATTCGACTCCCTAATTAACTCTAACGCACCTTCTACCCATGATAACAAATTTAATCTCCTCAATCCTCACTTCACTTAATTATCCATGCTCGCCTACTATCAAAACCTTCGCACTTGCGCTAATTAATTACTTATGACTTTACGCCTAAACATCTCATCCTTGCGACTTCAACAAAATGATCTTATTAAGTCCAAAACTTCAAACGACCCCCCACACTTAATCCCATTTGTCCTCGAATGGCCTAGACAATACCTCGCGTAATTGGGAACAAATTCCCTTCTTATGACATAATGTGTTCCTAAAAACCAATTATCATCATCAATTTAGCAAGTCGCCGCATTTTTTCTTATCGGCTTGTATAGCTAAAAACAAATCAGAATCCGCATCACTCTTATATCATCACATCCACATCATAACATGAAAACGCCTAAAATACAAGCGCCTAATAATTCTACTTTAAACCACTTTAACAAGTCAACCTTGGGAACAAGAGACGCCCAAATCCAACGCAAGACACTTTAGCGCCATGAACCAACACAAATCAACAACTACTCCCAAAGACACAATAAACCTATACTAGACTCGACTAAACCCACTAACATTATAACAAAATACTAAAACTCAAGACTGTTATGACATAACACCTACTAAAAATAAAAAATAAAAATTACAAAAATAAGCGGAACGCACCTTGTCTTCGACACGAAACCTTCACCAGCACGGTCAGGGTCAGTTTTGGTGGTGGTTCGGGTATGTGACAGTGAGCAGGTTTTAGAGTCGGGTCGGGTTGGGCGGGTCTGGTTATGGCTTTCGGGTACAGGGGGTGCGGGTTGGGTTTGTTTGTAGAGGGTTTGGGAGTTGGGTCGGTTTGGAGAGGGGATTGCAGGTTGTGGTTGGCGGCGGGTGGAAGGAAAGGTTGGGTTATGGTGAGCTGCGGCGGCGGATGGTGGTTGGGGTAGGGTTGCAGCGGGTCGGGTTGGGCTTAGGTGGTTCTGTGGTGGAAAGCGGGTGTAGTCGGGTTGGGGTTTAGCCGGGTCAGAGGAGGAAGAAGGCATGGCGGAGAAGGGGTTGGGTGATGGTCGGCGATGAAGGCGGCGGCGGTAGGTTATGGATGGGTTCGATTAGGGTCGGGTTGGGGGTGGAAGTGGAGGAGTTAGCGGCGGCGGATGGTAGTGGGTGCGGTGGAAGGTAGTGGGTGCGGTGGTAGATGGTTGCAGGTTGGATGGTTGCAGGTGTGGTGGTTGCAGGTGTGGTGGTGATTGAAGGTTTTGAATGGTGGTGTTGTGATGAAGAAGAAGAAGGATAGGAGATGTGCAGGACTTAGGTTTTATTTTTTTTTTTTTTTTTTTTTTTTAATAAACCCCTCGAGCACCTTGGGGGAATCCCCCGCGCACCTTGGCGGGTACAGATGCCTCAAATTTACTTGTTTCCCTTCATACCCCATGAGGAGTGCCCAGGGTGCTCGGGCACCCTGTTTTGGGCAGAAAGTTTCTCCGTTTGAAGCCTTTTTTGCCTTAGAAAAAAAATTTAACTCTTTTTCTCACTCAATTTTCACCTCATTAATTTTTTCTAAGTATAAAAATACATACCTGGCCACCGAAAATTCATTATTCTTCCTGTAAACGTGTGCAAATCCCTGCAGAGTACTAAAAAAACACAAAAACACAAACGAAAAACAACTAAAATTGAACGAAAAATATACAAACTCTACAATTAAACATACCGGACGTTTTGTTACTTAACCTCATCATCCGGTTCACTCGTCAAGAAGCAAACCGGCTCTTCTGTTGTTCCGTGTATGTCAGCTGAATCCAAATACGGTTTAAGCCGATGTCCATTCACCACTTGACGCAAATGATCGTCAAAGTCTTCAATCTCGACATCACCGTAGCTTCCAACCCTCGTGACTAGGTATGGTCCCGTCCACTTGCTTTTCAACTTTCCTGGAAATAATTTTAAACGCGAATTGTATAACCATACCTTATGACCTACCTCGAAATTCTTCAACCGAATTTTGGCATCGTGCACCTTCTTCATTTTATCTTTATATGCCGATGCGCACTCGTATGCTTCATCTCGCAATTCTTCAAGCTCACATAAATTCAACTTTCTTTCTTTACCTGCAGCATCATAATCAGTGTTTACTTCTTTAACAGCCCATAAGGCCCTATGTGCTACTTCCACAGGTAAATGGCAACCTTTCCCATAAACCAACCGGTAAGGTGTGGTGCCAATTGGTGTCTTAAAAGCTGTACGGTAAGCCCATAACGCATCGTTTAGTTTGGAGGACCAATCTTTACGATCTGTTCTTACCGTTTTTTGTAAGATTTCTTTGATTTGTCTATTTGACACCTCAACCTGACCACTTGTTTGTGGGTGGTATGGGGTTGCAATTCTATGATCCACACCATACCGTTTGAGCAATTTTCCAAAGTTGAAATTTTTGAAATGTGATCCCCCATCACTAATGATCACACGGGGAAGTCCAAATCGTGAAAAAATGTTTGACCGCACAAAATTGCACACAACGGTATGGTCATTTGTCTTGGTGGCTATTGCTTCTACCCATTTAGACACATAGTCCACTGCCACCAAGATGTATAAATAACCACAAGAATTTGGAAATGGTCCCATGAAGTCGATTCCCCACACATCAAAGATATCAATTACGAGAATCGGCCTCATGGGCATCTCATTCCGTTTAGATATGCTGCCCATTTGTTGACACTTGATGCACTTTTTGGCAAACTCAAATGCATCCTTAAAAATTGTAGGCCAAAATAATCCAGACGATAAGACTTTGTGTCCTGTTTTCTGTCCACTGAAATGCCCTCCACAAGCAGATGAGTGCACCAATCCCAATACACATTGGACCTCGGATTCTGGAATACATCGTCGGATTATCTGGTCAGCTCCAATCTTGAACAAGTCTGGTTCATCCCAAATGTACTGTTTTGCTTGGGCTTTCAAGTGAGTTCTCTTTTTCTTTGCCTAATGCTCCGGGATGATACCTGCAGCCAAATAATTAACAATATTAGCATACCATGGTGAAGTAGATACTTCGAATAGCTGCTCATCTGGAAAATTCTCATTAATCTCAGTAGTGACTTCAGCATCCATATGGGGCAATCTAGACAAGTGATCTGCCACCACATTTTCACTTCCCTTCTTGTCTCTGATTTCCAAGTCAAACTCCTGAAGCAGGAGCACCCAACGAATCAATATGGGTTTCGCATCCTTTTTCTCCATCAGATAACGCACTGCGCTGTGATCTGAATACACAATCACCTTGCTTCCCCAAATGTAAGACCTGAACTTATCAAGAGCAAACACAACTGCAAGTAATTCTTTTTCAGTAGTAGTATAATTCAGTTGTGCCCCATCCAATGTCTTACTTGCATAATAAATGACTACTGGTTTTTTATCTACCCTTTGTCCCAAAACTGCCCCAATTGCATAGTCACTCGCGTCACACATAATTTCAAATGGTTGTGACCAATCGGGTGCTTGCAAAATTGGGGCTTCAACCAGTTTTTCTTTCAAAGTGTTGAAAGCTTTTACACACTCTTCATCAAATACAAAAGGTTCATCTTTTAAAAGTAACTTGCAAAGCGGTTTTGTGATTGTGCTAAAACCTTTTATGAACCTTCTATAAAAACCAGCATGTCCTAGAAACGACCTAACCCCTTTAACATTTGTGGGAGGAGGTAAAGTTGAAATAGCTTTAATTTTTGCATGATCAACCTCAATCTCACGTTTTGAAATCACATGCCCTAACACCACCCCTTCTTGAACCATAAAATGGCTCTTTTCCCAGCTTAAAACTAAGTTTGTTTCAATACATCGTTTCAACACCTTAGTTAACTATTCTAAGCAAGATTCAAAGGAAGTTCCAAAAATTGAGAAGTCATCCATAAAGATTTCAAGTGAGTCCCCAACCATATCTGAAAAGATACTCATCATGCACCTCTGAAAGGTGGCTGGGGCATTACACACACAATGTCCTGGATGGCAATTTGATTATACCCTGAATAACCATCAAGAAAACAATAAAATTTCTGACCTGATAACTTCTCGATGATCTGATCAATGAACGGTAAAGGGAAATGGTCCTTCGAGGTAGCTGCATTCAGCTTCCTGTAATCAATGCATATTCTCCACCCAGTAACAGGTCGGGTGGCAATTTCTTCCCCTTTTTCGTTCCTGACTATCTGAATCCCTGCTTTCTTAGGAACGGTCTGTGTTGGGCTTACCCAAGTGCTGTCAGAGATGGGATAAATGATACCCGCATCCAGCCACTTCAGAACTTCTTTCTTTACTACTTCTCTCATGTTTGGGTTAAGCCTTCTCTGTGCATCTCTTGCCGGTTTTGCTCCCTCCTCTGTTATGATTTTATGCATCACTATTGAGGGACTTATTCCTTTCAAGTCTGCAATAGTCCACCCAATTGCAGCCCGGTGTGCAATCAAAACTTCCATCAAAGCTTTCTCCTGTTCCTCAGTCAAACCTGCAGAAATAATGACAGGAAGAGTATCATTAGCACCAACAAAAGCATATTTTAGATGTTTAGGTAGCTCTTTAAGTTCTAATTGTGGTGGTGTCTCTAATGATGGTTTCAGCTTTGTGTCAATGTGATCTGGCAAACTCTCCACATGATAAGACCAAGGTGGTCTTCCTTCTCTCACTACCATCGCCTCCACCTTTGCATCCTCTTCCTCGAGTTCCTTGACTGTCTCAGAATATAACCTGCCAAACAAAGCACATTCTACCATGGACTCGTCCCCCTCATCATTAGGAATGTAAGGAGGAACGCGTCCGTCAATGATGTCTGCCATAAAGCATTCATCACTAACATTGGGGTTAGAAACATTACCAAAAACACTTAACCGCATCTTGCGGTTACCAAAAGTCATATCCACAGTACCTGTCCTGCAATTAATCTGAGAGTCAGAAGTAGCTAAAAATGGTCTGCCAAGAATCACAGTCGGTTGCTTGGTTTTATCAACAGAAACATAATCAAGGACCAAGAAATCGACTGGATAATAAAACTCATTAACTTTCACAATCACATCTGACAATACTCCCCGGGGTAGCTTAGGAGTCAAATCAGCCAACACCACAGTGGTATCAGCTTTCTTAAGTGGACCGAACTCATACTGGTCATACAAGCTCCCCGGTAGTATACTCACACTCGCTCCAAGATCCAAAAGGGCTTGTGTCATTTGAAAATCACCAACTTGAATTGAAATAATTGGTGCCCCTGGATCTTGTAATTTTTCAGGCAGAGTGCCTGAAATTATTGCACTCACATCTGCTGGCATGTCAAGTTTCTTTGGAATTTTATGATTTCTTTTCTGAGTGCACATATCTTTCAGGTACTTTGCATATGCAGGAATTTGTTTAATTGCATCTAAAAGAGGAAGATTGATTTTAACTTGTTTGAAAACTTCCCACATTTCATCCGATTGTGGGCCTCTTTTATTGACTGTCTTTTTCTTACCAGGATCAATGAGAGCTGCAGGAAAAGGGATGGTATTACCCTCCACACCCTTTTCTACAACCTGGTTGGAATTATTGATCAAAACACTTTTATTTTTACTTTTTTCTTTTTCTAAAGCAGTGTTAGGTGTTTTGTTCAATTCAACAAATTCCTGTTCATCTTCACTATCATCACTACCCAAATCCTCCACCACACCCTCAACAAACTGTGGTGGAGTTCCCACTTTATTATCATAAACCTTACCATTGCGCAGAATACTTACCTGGTTGATTTGCACCTTCCTCGAATTCCTTGAGCTTGATTGCTGATGTTGAGGATTAATGGTGGTGTCACTTGGTAGCTTCCCTGGATCTCTCTTAGACATATCTGCAGCCAATTGCCCTACCTGCTTGGACAATGCTTCCACAGTCTTATCCCTCACTTCATTGTCTTTTCGCATTCCCTTGACCTCCTCTTGAACTGTCCTGACATCATTCTGTACAGCTTTAATGGCATCCAAGATTGCACTCAGTTGATCATTACCTCCTCCTGATGTGCCTTGTTGATTTCCTCTCTGCTGCTGACCACTCTGATTATAGGTATTCTTTGAGTAACCCCCTTGATTATATCCATACTGCCTGTTCTGAGACTGTTGTTGATTTCCTCCCTGCACATTAGAACCAGAAAAGTTAGGATTTAATTGATTATTAGGATTACCATACCTGAAGTTTGGGTGGTTTTTGAGCCAGGATGATAGGTGTTGGAATTCATGTCATATTGCTTCCGTTCTCCATAAACTTGATTCACCTCTTCTGTATTCTCCAAAGGCCCCTGGCAGTCTTGGGCTAGATGTCCCAACTCTCCACAATCAGTACATACCGAAAAAGCATTAGCCGCCTTTGCCTCACTACTCTTCCCCAAATTAAGCTGAGCTACCTGTTTTGCCAAGAGTAAATTTTGCTGCTTTAATTTTTCAATTCTTTCTTCAGCTTCATAGTCTGCTGCCTTGACAGATGATGGTCTCAACTTCCTACATGATTGTGCCTGTCTCTTTGAAGTGGCACTCATCCTTTCCAAGTGTCCCCAATCCACAGCTTCAGTGTTAGTAAAGAATGTGCCATTGCTAATGGCAGTCAACCCCCTAACATCCTCTGGTGTCAGTCCATCATAAAAAGCTTTTATTAGTTCCCATGTCTGAATCCCATGATGAGGACATTTTCTCAATAGCTCTTTGAATCTAGTAAAAGCCTCATGGAATGCTTCCCCCGAATTCTGTTGAAATCCTCTTATTGCATCCCGAGCCTCAGATGTTCTGCTCATGGTGTAATACTCTTCCAAGAAAATTTGTTGCATATCCTGTCAAGTGTATATACTACCTGGGGGTAGTGTAGCAAACCATTGCCTTGCCTTGTCCTTCAAGGTGAACTGAAACATCATCAACATTACCTGGTCCTTAGTAAACCCTGATCCTCTAATCATATTGCACACAGACTCAAATGCTGATATATGTAAGTAAGGCTCTTCAGATCTTTTTCCATAGAACTCAGGTAGATGACCCAAATATTGGGGTCTCACCTCAAATGCTCTCCCGTTCCTGCTCACCGGTGTCACTACAGCTGAAGAATTGGGTACAATGACCAGCCTAAAATGACTATCAACCCCCTGAACCGGTGCCCTCTGACGTATCTGTGGGACACCATCTACTAACTGTAACTCATCTCCTATCCCCATATTTCCAACATTAAACTGAGGAACCCCTTGTGGCGCTTGATTATTTCTGTATCCCTGAACACGGTTCCCCTGATTAACCCGCTGTGGTGGCTGCTGCTCATACTCCATGTCATGCTCATAATTACCATATCTCCCATCATACGGTTCCTGTTCGTCCTCTTGATCCCATTCAGAGTCCCAAGTATGCACACTTCCCTCATCATATCTCTGTTGGTTCTGTTGTTGGTTGGGTGGGATAACTGCTAGTTGTGGACGAGGTTGGTTTCTTGGATTTTGTTGGTTTTGTTGTGGACGTGGGTTAGCAGCTTGAAAATACCCACCAGGTTGGAATTGTTGTTGTGGTGGTGGTGGGTTGGAATGGGTTGGTTGGGTTGGTTTGGTAGAGCAGGTGGAATAAGATCATTTGGTTGGTTGGGTATTTGTTCATTTTGGTTATCCTGGTCAGCCATCTCAGTAGCTGCTTCTTCAATCCTCTGAGCGACTGTTGAAGAACTTGATTGATTCTTTACTGCTGAACGAAAAACAACACGGTTTTGACGTGCTGTCTTCTCAATCTCTGGATCAAATAACAATGGAGACGACTTTTTGGAAAACCTAGTATGCATGCAACACAGAAGTCACCTGCACACACAAAAACAAGAAAACAAATAGAGTAGTACTGAACGAAGAAGAGAAATAAAATACGGAAACAAATAACTAAAAAGACAATTTTTTTTTTTAAGAAAATAAATAAACAAACAAACTAAACTAAACTAAACTAAACACTAAGCGCACGAACTCCCCGGCAACGGCGCCATTTTGATCGCGTGTCGAAGTGCTAATCAAAAACTAAATAAAAACTACTCCTTAGCTACAACTGACTGCAGTATAGGTAGTAGGGTTGTCGAACCTCAGGGAGTTTGTGGAAAGTGCTAATTTACTAATTACTAATTAACTTAAGATTAACTAAACTAATTTTTATGAAGTTGAATGTAAAAGTGCTGCAGTGCTGCAAACGAAGTGATAATAGAAGTTTATAAAAAACAATAATGTGGAAAAACGGTCACTCCGGGTTTCTGATTCGGTAATTATCAACTAAATTATGTTAATACCCTATCTAGGAAATCACATAGACATGACTTTGTTTAAGTTGTTCGACCCAATTCAGCTATCATAACATTAATTGCAAAGTTAAATTAATCCTAGTGCAAGAAAACCAAGATACGATAACATAATGCAATAATATTAATCAACTAAACCGTCTAGATCAGTCAAACAAACAATTAGACGCAAAGACCGTTAAGGTGTTCACAAAATCTAATACACATAATAAGTATCAAACATAAAAACAATTGATAAAATACCAAATCTTTCACCCGGAGAAACCGCAAGATGATTAGCCTTGCATCTTCATGATTTCCGCTTCAAGAATTGTTCTTAATCGTACAAGCATTAACCGGGATGATTGGATCTCTTCAAGATACTCAAAAACCTCCTTTGATGCTCCAAAAATCGTTCCCTATGTTGCCTCACCGAATTAGGGTTTGTGTTGTAAGTTATTATCTTGAAAAATACCAAAAATCTCATAAAAACTCAAAATTTTCGTCAGACAAGTCCCCCACGCCCCCTGGGGAGATCCCCAGGGTGCTCGGCGCGTGTATTTTCAGCATATGGGCTTCATCTTTGGGCTTGGCCTATTTCTTTCACTTGGGCTTCATTTTCCTTAGTCCATTCAACTTAATTCCTCAACTAATAATTGTTCTTGGCCCAATTCTTCATAGCTCTTCAAAATAAATTTATTTTATCTTCAACTCTCGAGCCCGGATGTTCGGTTCCTGATATTATTTCTTCAATTCACGTCCTTTTTCGCCGAACATCTAAAATCAATAAAAATTGCATAAATAATAGCTAAAAATACTAAAAATATATACAACCTATAAAATTACCAAATACTCAAAACCATGCTATAAACTCCCTAAAATACTAAATAAATGACTCGAAAAACTATTAAAATGCTAAGGAAAAATGCATGTGTTTTACAACACATCAGTGATGATGGTCACCTAAGGCTTCTATTGTGAAAATCAGTTTGCATTTGGGTTGTGCATATAAGGTGCAGGGCCGTCTCCGAAAACACTAAAAAAAATTTGGGCCTTGGGCGAATAAAAGTTTGGGCTCCAAATTTTGTAAAGATGAATGAATTAAAAACAAAAAAATGAATATAGTGCTTGACCCAAGGATTGAACTTGAGATCTTTACATTAAATCAACATAGTTTTTCCAACTACACTAACAAAACTTTAATGTATAAAAAATAAATATATATCCTAAATATAGAATTTAACATATATATGTGTATATTTTAAAAAAAGTTCGGGCCCGTTTGTGGGTCGGCTCTGAGCCGCTGACCACCCGACCCATGCTCAGAGCCGGCCCTAATAAGGTGTTCGTTAGAAGGGGCTAGATGACAGTGTTGGTGCAGTTGGCTATAGTGAGTATTAACAAAGGGAATAAAGGGATGTATTTAAAGGGAATAAAGATTTAGCCATTAAAAAAAACTAAAATTAAAGTTATATTAACAAAATAAAAGGACTACGTGATTAGATTTATGAACATATATCAACGTATTAACTAGGCGTACAAAGGGAAGAAATTTTCAAATCTTACTTTTGTTTCTAGATGTTATAAATGATTGACAGTTTTTTTCAAATTATATTCATGATTAGAGTAAATGTTGAAAGACCGGAACATTTTGACAGAAAAAAAATGTGGGAGACAAATTAAGCGGAATTTGCTAGAAAATCATTTTTCAGTATCTCCGAGTTAATTGCAACTGGTATTAGGAGCTTTAAGTAACTACCCGGCGTTAAGGTTGGGTGGTGCAAAATGTAGCGTTTGGAGGCTCTAATTTGTCAAATTAGCGCCACCTCAAAGGATGTTAGAATAAAGCTCACCAATAATTTATAAGAAATAGTATAAATGCTTCATTCGTCATTACCGAATCATTTATTTATTTTTGTTTTTTACTTTATTTTATTTTATATTTTTACTAAAATTAAACCAATATATTTATAAAAGCATCACATTATATTAACAAAATAAAAAGACTACCTGATGGGATTTATGAACATTTATCAACGTATTAACTAGGCGTACAAAGGGAAGAAATTTTCAAATCTTACTTTTGTTTATAGATGTTATAAATGATTGATAGTTTTTTCAAATTATATTCATGATTAGAGTAAATGTTGAAAGACCGGAACCTTTTGACCGAAAAAAAGATGTGGGAGACAAATTAAGCGGAATTTGCTAGAAAATCATTTTTCAGTATCCCTCAGTTAATTGCAACTAGTATTGAGAGCTTTAAGTAACTACCCGGCGTTAAGGTTGGGTAGTGCAAAATGTAGCCCTTGGGGGCTCTAATTTGTCACATTAGCGCCACCTCTAAAGGATGTTAGAATAAAGCTCACCAATAATTTTTGAGAAATAGTATAAATGCTTCATTAGTCATTACCCAATCATTTATTTATTTTTGTTTTTTACTTTAATTTTACTTTAATTTATTTTATTTTATATTTTTACTAAAATTAAACCAATATATTTATAAAAGCATCACATCCTACTTCTTCTTCTACTTCCCCTTAACCCAATAAAAAACCCTACAAGACCACCCCCAAACCTGAACCACTCCCTCTGCCGTCCACCACAATCAGTACCAACCTTCTCCTTCTTCCTAGCTTTAGCAACACATCAGTTGTCCACCACCATCACCACCCATTTTCCTCAACAACAAAAATCAAATCGGTGGGACCTACTTTTATCCACGTTTTCGTCTATTATTGGGATGGCAGAGCATCAATATTTTAATTTTGATAAGGAACTAAAATATGACATTTTATTTTCGATTATTTATCAATGCTTAACTAGATATAGTTATATTTTATTTTTAGGTAGGTTATAATTCCGTGTATTACACTACACTGGTTGATAAATGTAATTTCTATATATCTAATTAATTAGTAATGAAAAAGGTATGTTTTAAAGAAAAAGAAACATACGTATTGCATAGCAAAGTTGAATAAAACTGTGTATTATAGTAATTAAATAAAATATAATGTAATTATTAACATACACAGTCGTCAAGATATGTATTTAAGAAAAAAACAATCATTGATGTAACGGTTCAAAATATTGATAAGTTAGAGTTTGAAACATTATTTCATTACAGGGTATTTTTTTTGGAATGTGTGTTTCAGCGGAGAATCCAAACGACGCACAACCCCTCAACCCCAGTTCGAATCCAGGCCAAACGCGGGTGTTGAATTTCTCATCCCTTAGTGCGAGTGGGGGGACTCGAATCTGAGACTAAACCCGGGCGGGAACCTCCATAAGGAGTAAACCCTCCCACCTCCGACCAGCTGGGCTGGACATCATTGGCTCATTACATGGTATCTTAGTGCCAGATATATTTTTTTAGTTTATTTTTTGTTATTTAACATATTGTATTTTTTTCATTATTACTTTTCAACCCGTTCATAACAACAATTATCATTTCTAGTATTTTTTTTTTGATATTTCAACGAACTTATCTTTGAACCTGATGAAGATTTTAATTAAAAAAATAAGTAACGTAAGTTAAATAGTAGATAAAAGCGATAAACCTAAAAGTATATATCTCTAATGGATGACATGTGTCACCTATTGGTTGTCTTTTACTATATTGTTTTAATATTAATAATGAAATATATTTTTAGCTTTTTACCACCACTTCAAAGTTCATAATTATTTAAAACATAAATTTAACTAGGTATTAGTTACCCGCGCTTCGCCGCGGGTGCGGCTGTTGTGCGAAACGCGGCGAGAGCTCCTGTTGCGTTGAGTGTTTGGCGGACGTTAAAGATCGCGCGTCGCTGTGGGAGCTCCTGTTGCGTGGAGGGTTTCGTGGACATAAAAGATAATATTAAGTGACTGTTATTCTTGCACGAGCTTCAAAAAAAATACTCGTGACTAAAAGCTAAAAGTTTAGTGGTCAAAGTTAGAAATCCTAAAAGCTAAAAGTTTGGTGGTTAAAATTTGAAATCCCAAAACCTAAAAGTTTGGTGGTCAAATTGGAAGAAAATAAAGTTAAGTTAAAAGTTAGTGGCCAAAGTTTTAAATCCTAAAAGCTAAAAGTTTGTTCGTCTAAGTTTGGTGGTCAAATTAGAAGAAAATAAAGTTAACCTAAAAGTTAGTGGCAGAAATAAAGTTAACGTAAAAGTTAGTGGCCAATATATATATATATATATATATATATATATATATATATATATATATTAGGTGATCAAATTGGAAGAAAATAAAGTTAAGCTAAAAGTTAGTGGCCAAAGTTTTAAATCCTAAAGGCTAAAAGTTTGTTAGTCTAAGTTTAGTGGTTAAATTAGAAGAAAATAAATTTTAACTAAAAGTTAGTGGCAGAAATAAAGTTAACGTAAAAGTTAGTGGCCAAAGTTTTAAATCCTAAAAGTTAAAAGTTTGTTCGTCTAAGTTTGGTGGTCAAATTAGAAGAAAATAAAGTTAACCTAAAAGTTAGTGGCAGAAATAAAGTTAACGTAAAAGTTAGTGGCCAATATATATATATATATATATATATATATATATATATATATATATATATTAGGTGATCAAATTGGAAGAAAATAAAGTTAAGCTAAAAGTTAGTGACCAAAGTTTTAAATCCTAAAGGCTAAAAGTTTGTTAGTCTAAGTTTAGTGGTTAAATTAGAAGAAAATAAAGTTTAACTAAAAGTTAGTGGCAGAAATAAAGTTAACGTAAAAGTTAGTGGCCAATATATATATTAAAACAAAGACACTGTTGAAGTGTCTTTGAATTAATATATATAGATAATAATTAAATTATTTACAATTTAAAAATGTAAAATAGCTAGCTTATTAATATATAATAGTTTTTAGAACTCTCACATTACAGCGGCACCACAAATAAAAATATTGAACCGCACATGTATGTTGTGGCGGGTTAACTCGTATAATTTTAGATCATAACGTAAAACATTATCTTAGAAAGGAATAACTATGTCGAAACATTTTAGAACATTATTTAAGTGGATTTTAATTAATAACAATAACCAGCAGCAACAACAACAAACCTCAATGGCTAGTTTTTTTCTTTTACTAATATTTTATAGAGAATAAACTAAAATATATAACATGTAATAAAAGGTTTTACACCCGACAAACTCAGGTTAATACTTCTAACAAACACATAAGTTTACCTTAGCAAAATATTCATGAAACATAATTTACGGGGTTAGTTGAGTCAGTTAGATGATTTGGGGAATCACTGGGAGTCAGATCGATAATTCGGGGAATCATCGGGAGTCGATTTACACACACAATGTCCATTGGTCGGTGATTCGGAGGATCACCGGGTAAAGCAGATGCACACGAGTCTCGGATCTTGAGACTTGGTGAAATAACATAAGAGTGTAATTTGTTGGGTATTAAATGTTTTGTGATCATTATATAACTTGCTGATATGTGTATACGTGAATTAATGTGTTAAATTAGCAATTGACGCGTTAGAAAACTCAGTCGCCCAAGTCGGGGCGACTGGCTAGCCAGTCACCTGGAAAAGGGGAAACTGGTTAAGCCAGTCGCATATGAGGAGGGCAACTGGCTAAGCGAGTCGCCTGGTGGGGTAGCCAGTCGCCCAAAATGATTGGGACGACTGGTAACAGCTATAAATATCATACTTGACTTGTTTTTCATCATTTGTGCAACCTTAATTCACCCCAAGTGCTTTCTCATAGACCCTAACTTCTATAAACCCATTTTAGCCCTAAACACACAATTTCCAAGCCAAAACAACCTTTAAATCCATAAACAAGTGAAGATCTAAGGTGTGTGGTTCATCCAAATCATTTTTCAAACATTATATATTGTTATTATGAACCCTAAATGTCCAGATCTGGCCTTTTTATGTTTTCATAAATAAAAACCTTTGAAAAAACTTTCTAAACTAGATTTAATCTTTTCCTATGAGTTTCTAATAAAAATGCAAACTTTGAATGATGTTGGTGATCTAAAACTTGGGGTTTCTTGTGTGTTTGTTATTAGAATGACTATAGGATGTTGTTATGATGAATATCTAGGTGTTAAGAGCATGATTGAATGATGTTTGAGTTGTTATGTGTTTTGACATGTTTGAGGATTTTAGGAGGATATAGGGTTTAACATGATAATATGGTTCTTGTAACTCGTTAGCGTTTATGTTAGAATGATCATACGGAAGCTTGATGATGTTTTGAACGTGATTATATGATTAAATTAGATTATTTTCCCTTTATGGAAACTTTCGCATGCATTGATGTGATTTACCCATAAGATTAACCATTTTGGGACAAACTTCAATTTGCGTGTAAAATGGGGTGTTAATTGGGGCATAATGATGGAGTTAGGTTAGACATTGATTGTGTATTGAATGGTGGTGCCAATAAGTTTCAGATATGATTTGGAGGTTTTCGTGCGTCGAATGGGTGAAAGTAAATATAAAGAAGAGAGAGATAAATGAAAGGTATTTGTGAAGAGAGAGAGTGAAGGAATGATGATTTGTGAAGAGAGAGAGTGAAGGAATGATGATTTTATCGGAAATAGGGAGAGAGAGATACATAATTGTTTTGTTTTTTTTAGTGAGAGAGGAGGAGGCGCAAGATACAAGAAAGAGTGAATTGAAAGTTGTGTTCCATTTGAAAAGTACGGTTCACGCTTAATAATAATAATAATAATAATAATAATAATAATAATAATAATAGTGGGAGTATTATTTGGTGTGCACAAGCTCAATTTGGGGGGATCGTCCTTGATTCGGTTGATTACAGTGGACTAGACTGTGTACTATTTTTGACTGTTGACTACGGTTGGACGTTCGGTGCTTGTCTTTAAAATTTGTGTGAACGTCGAAATTTTTGGGGGATCAAGTTTCAAGAAAAATTCAAAATGTCTTGGGGAATCACAGTTAAGAAATCAAAAATGCCTTCTCAAAGTGATTTCTTTGGTGAAATGTGTTCTTCCGCTCCTACGGCTCCTGCCACTTCTGCCGCTCCTGCTGCTTCTGTCACATCTGTTGCTCTTATCACATCTGCTGCTCCTACCTCTCATGCTGCTCAAGCTTTCATGGCACAACTGAATGACCATGTGCCATCCGCATCTGAGGTACACACTGACATTTTAGCTGAATCATGTTGTACTGTACGATGCAGGTTAAAAATTAAAGGATTTAGAGAAGAAACTCTCTCTGCATACAAGCAGCTTGAATACGAGAAAATGGCCACTTGGGACATTAAAAAGAAATTTAATTCTTATAAAGAAATGGTCGAACAACAAAAACTCGATATCAAGCGCTTGCAATAGGAGGTGAGTGATCACAAGTGTTGATATTTACACTTCAAATGACTGTCTGATACTTTGACCGCGGAATTGATCGACTTAAAATCTAAATTTGAAAATGCCGATTTTCATTTTAAAAAGTTCGATTGTTCTAGTCCCAAAGTTGAAAAAATATCAATACCCAGTTAAAGTTCAGACCAAAGGAAGTGAGGAATAAAGGTCTAGGGTTTGTGGAAATTCCACCACCTTTTAATGAAAACTATTCCTCAATTCCCATGTCGGATGAAGAATTGTTGGCTCTGCCTGTTAAAGGATACGGTCCTCCAATAGAAGAGTCAACCAGTCGACCATCGAGGGAACAAGTTAAAATTTCCAAACCTGAATCGGTCCCTGTAAAAATCTCTAAACCAAAGAACAAACAACATAAGCACGAGCAGGCCCCATCAAAAACTTTTGTCAAGTCTCAAGATGCTTCAAAGCAGACCGAGATGTTAAATTTTGAGAAAAATAAAGAAATTGACAGAGTTTTTGATGTGAAGAGAGATGACGTTCCAGTTTCAAATGACACAACTAAATTGAATGATGTCTTAAAAGAAACCGTTTTTGAAACTGAACCGAAAATTGAGCAAACTGAACCGACCGGCCAATCAGACTCAAATGTGCCCTTTGAGTTTGATTTCATGAAAACATTCATGAAGATTTATGAAGAGTACAGGGCACCACAGACTGTTGAACCAGCTGCCCCATCAACTTCTGAAAGTGACTCCAAATGTGAATCACCCGAAACAACCGAATCTAAGAAATCAGTGTCAGTTGAATCGAGTGAATCCAGCTGTGAGTCCTCTAGAGCAGCTAAGTCAATGGGGGATTCAGCAGAGCCACAACATGTTTCTGAATTAAGTGGCTCAACTAAATCAAATGACACACCCTCGACTGAGCCAGAATCTGAAGAATCTGTGTGTTCAGGGCCAGTCGAGACTAAACAAGAATGTGAGGATCCCTCATCCAATACTGTTGGCACAGGTGTGATAAAGCCAATAGTCCCTGAATTTAAATGTGTGAATGTTACTGATGCTTCTACTTCATGTGCAGATTTAGTAAAGGTAGAAGTTAAGATTGAGGGGAATGATATTGTTTGCACTAACAATGCAGGTGATTGTGTGAAACAGTCTAATTTGTCTGTAGATGTTATACCATATGTGAAAAAGACTGTTTCTGAGCTATCTGTTATTGGCACGACCGATAAATACGTGCCACCACATAGAAAAACTGCTTGTGCTAACTCTCATGTACAGGTTCTTGAAGCTAAACAGAAAGCTCAAGGACAGTCATCATCACACGCACAATCTTGTTCACACGGGTGTTCAAGATGTTTTAAGCAGAGCAGGAAGACTGGAAAGCCTGCAAACAAATCATCCAACACATCCCATCACTCACATTCATCAGTGGGATCAAAAAGACCGGGATATGATTTTTATGCAAAGAAGCAGACATGCTACACTTGTGGAAGACCCGGTCACATTGCAAGGAACTGCACAAGTCGTCCTTATGTGCCCTATTATCGACCACATCAGAAGGTTATGCCTAGGGATAACTCTTACTCTAAGCCAATGAAGGTTGAAAAACCTAAGGCAAGGAAGAACACAAATCCCAAAGTTAAACCATCTGATGGAGACTGGCATGTTGCAAAGAACAAGCGACAGGTTGTTCAATCATAGAAATCAAAACAACTTGAGAAACCTAAAGCTGTTACTCTGAAAGTAGCAAAATTGTTTGTTAAGCCTGAACAAGTATGGAAAGCAAAGGCGGCAGCAACACCAGTTCCAAATGAGAAAAGGGACATGTGCTTGAGGGAAGTGTCTTACATTGATGCTTCAGGAGTGCCCAGGACCACGATGGCCTGGGTACCAATGTCTAATTAATCTCCTTTCTTAGTGCAGGGACATCCAAGGAGGATTGTCGACGACCACTGGTATGTTGATAATGGTTGTTGCAAGCACATGACAGGTGACATCTCTCTGTTATACGTTTATTTTAAATTCTTAAACGGTGAGTATGTTTCCTTTAAAGAAAATAATGGAGGTAAAATCAGCGAAAGAGGTACGCTCAAAACCTGATGCATTAAAATTCTGAACGTAATTGTTCCTTGAATCGAGAATGGTTTTAGAAAAACACAAAAAGATTTTTCTTAGTGTTAGGTTGTAAATTTGTTCTTTAAATTTTCAATTTTAAGCACAAATTTGGGGGATATATATCCTCAGAAAAATACAAAAACAATAGAAAATTTAGAAAATGAGAATTTCATGGTGCGAAAAAGAAGAAATGATAGTACATCAGCTGTTGAAATGTCACACCTTAAAATCGAAAAGAAAATTAAATCAAGTGTGATTGCAGCTCCATCATATGATGTACTGGCAGGCAGACTGCACAACGAACTCAGTTCAAAATTGCATGCTAAATATAAAGGACTATGTAGCTTGTGGGTAACACATCATCGGCGTATGATTTTATGGTCTTAAATCTTGCGTTGATAGATTGCCAAACTCTGAGATTTCAGGTCTTTAAATTGTTGATACATCTGGGGATGTCCTGGCTGTCCTTCTGCTGCATCCAGATATATGCTAACCTAGGCACAGTCAGGACGTCTTAAAAGAGCAATAAGGAAATGCCAAAACACAAAATTCTCAAAGAGAATTCAAGCTAAAGGCACAAATCAAAAGCCTAAAGCGATGATCATACCGAAACATTTGGTATTTGCCCTAACCCTGGTCGAGAATCCATTGGTCTCTCTGTTGCATCCAGATATATGCAGACCTGATCACCGATGATCTTGACCTTGTAAAACATACAGATGTCAGCAATTTACTCACCTGCTATGAAGAAGCTTTGTGCATACCTTGATCGCGGGGGTATGTCATGATGTGGGACACACAGTTATTTCGGTCTAACACACGTTAAGAAAATAAGAAAAATATCGAACTTGAGGACGTGTGTGTATGTTTGTTTAAGTGGATAAACGATGCTGGTAATCGTCTTGGACTGCTTTCTGGCACTTTAATAAGTTTATCAGAACATATATACTAATGGTGTGTTATAGTTTGACAAAGCTGATATGATCTTCTTGCACATGATTCTCACCAAAAAGATGCATTGTAATTAGTTTGAATTTTTATTTTAATTTGTTTGTTTTCTTTTATAAAATTCTTGAGGATTTGACTGATTCTCGAACAAAATTCAGGTTTTTGAGATTTTAAAATTGAAGTACACGGATGTACTTGGTGTTCATGTGTATACTGGACCCTCTGTTGCATAAATTATTTGCTTACAAAATTCTGAGAATTAAGGGCTACGCCCTTAATGGAATGTTTAAAATGAATGTAATGGTTGTCAAAAACGAAATGAATAAAACCTCTCTACTTCTATTTATATGCTTGAGTCTTCAAATATTTGGTATGGTAGACTAGGACATGTAAATTTTAATTCATTGCGTTGTTTGATTGAATTAAACAATATACCAACATTCCATATTGAATCCGATTCGAAATGCGAAGCATATGTTGAATCCAAACTTACAAGATTATTATTCAAATCGGTTGAAAGAATAACAGAACCCCTTGATTTAATTAACACTGATGTTTGTGACTTAAAGGCAGTTGCTACAAATGGTGGGAATAAATATTTCATCACGTTTATTGATGATTGCACCAAAATATTGCTACGTATACTTACTCAAAAGTAAGGATGAGATAATAGATAAGTTTACCTTATACAAGATTGAAGTTGAGAATCAACTTAAAAAGACAATAAAAGCCGTGAGAAGCGATCGAGGTGGTGAATATGTTGCACCTTTTGCGGATTTATGCGCAAAAAGTGGCATAATACATGAGTGTACACCACCTTATTCCCCACAATCAAATGGCTCCGCGGAGCGAAAGAATCGCACATTGAAAGAAACGACGAATGCCATGTTGATAAGTTCAGGAGTGAACCGTGAAATGTGGGGGGGATGCCTTTCTCTTGGCTAATTATCTTTTGAATAGGATACGTCTAAAAAATAGGGACGAAACTCCCTATGAGTTATGAAAGGGTAGAAAACCTTCATAAAATACTTGAAAGTGTGGGGGTACCTAGCTAAGATGACTGTACCACCTCATAAGACTCTTAGGATAGGACCAAAAACTGTTGATTGCATATTCATTGGTTATGCACATCAAAGTACTGCGCATCGTTTTCTTGTATATGAATCCAAGAATCCTGATGTACACAAAAACACTATCATGGAGGTGAATCCTAATATTTTTAAATATTTTGAACATGTGTTTCCTATTCTAGGACAAACACATATTAATTCACCAAGACTAATTGAGGATAAACAAGCAGGCCCATCAACATCGGTTAATGATGAAGTTCATGATAAAAGACATGAACGACCAGAAGTTGAGGAAGATGATCTTAGACGAAGAAAACGGGCAAGGGTTGAAAAATCCTTTTGTCCATACTTCATGAGCTATATGGTTGAGGGTGAGCCCAATACCTATCGCGAAGCGGTTTCCTCATCCGAAGGACCACATTGGAAAGAAGCAATTAAGAACGAGATTGATTCTATACAGCGAAATCATACTTGGGAGTTAGTAGATCTTTCGCCGGGTTGCAAACCCCTTGGATATCATTGGATATTCAAGAAGAAGATGAAAACTGATGAAAGTATTGATAAATACAATGCTTGGTTAGTAATCAAAGGATTTAGATAGAAGGAAGGTCTAGATTACTTTGATACTTACTCGCCTGTGACACGAATAACCTCTATAAGATTGGTTCTTGCTATCACGGCTTTAAGGAATTTGGATGTTCACCAAATGGATGTAAAGACCGCATTTCTGAATGGCGATTTAGAAGAAGAGATTTACATGGAGCAACCCGAGGGTTTCTCTGCCCCATGTCAAGAGGGCAAAGTATGTAAACTCGCCAAGTCTTTGAATGGCTTGAAGCAAGCTCCAAAACAATGACACCAAAAGTTTGATCATGTCATGCTTGACAATGGTTTCAAAATTAATGAGTGTGACAAGTGTGTTTGTTCAAAAGACACGCCAGAAGGTTATGTCATATTATGCCTTTATGTGGATGATATGCTTATCATTGGGAATAATGATAAACTGATAAAATCCACTAAAGACATGTTGAAAGCGATATTTGACATGAAAGACATGGGTCTAGCGGATGTGATTCTTGGAGTAATAATCATTAGAACCCAAAATGGTCTTGTTCTAAGTCAATCTCACTATGTGGATAAAATTCTTGAAAAATTCAATTCGGGATACACGGCTGTAGCGCGCACCCCGATTGATACCACCCACCATCTAAGTAAAAATAGAGGTGAGGGTGTTGCTCAGTTAGAGTACTCAAGAATCATAGGCAGTCTAATGTATCTAATGACATGTACTAGGCCTGACTTAGCATACGCGGTGAGTAGGCTAAGTAGATATACAAGTAATCCAAGTGATGAACATTGGAAAAGTATAACAAGGGTGCTTAGATACATAAGATACACACGGTATTATGGACTGCATTATACCCGTAATCCAGCAGTGATAGAAGGATACACTGATGCGAACTGGATTTCGGATACAAAAGATTCTAAATCAACAAGTGGTTACGTATTTACACTTGGGGGTGCAGCTATAGCTTGGAAGTCTTCGAAGCAAACTGTTATAGCAAGATCCACAATGGAATATGAGTTTATCGCCTTAGATAAATCGGGAGAAGAGGCAGAGTGGCTACGTCAATTTGTGGAAGATATTCCAAGATGGACAAAACCATTGCCAGCTATTTGAATACATTGTGACAGCCAATCGACGATTGGTAGAGCTCAAAGCTAAATTTACAATGGCAAATTGAGGCACATTAGACGTAGACATAACACGACACAACAACTACTCTCAATGGGTGTTATAACAATTGACTATGTGAAGTCAAAGGATAAAATTGTGGACCCGCTAACGAACGGCTTAAGCAGAGAGTTAGTATATAAGTCGTCAAGAGGAATGAGACTAAAGCTCGTGAAAAAAGGGAATATGAGGGAAACCTAACCTAGTTGACTGGAGATCCCAAGATCTAGGTTCAATAGGCAAACTTAATCATATAACCAAAGGGAGTCACTGTGGGGGAGTACCCCAACACTAAATGAAGGGGGTGCATACTTCCTAGCCCATTCTAATCAGTGACATGTTTGTGAGGTTAAACAAATTGAAGTTAATGATTGTGTAAATCAATATAACTGTTGCTTTTAATGATTCGCGAGAACCAGGACATTGTTCCATGACCATAATAGGACACAACAATGAGGGGGTTGGCTAAACCAGGGAGAGTGTTGTGTGAAGTGTATTGTCGTTTACACAAATAGGGGTATGTTCAAAGACATCACATCTACATATCGCTAGTAGGCTAAGTATTCTTCACAAAAGAAGGTTCAAAGGAGACACCTATCTATCCTGCAATGCTCAAATGTCGAATTGTATCGTTGAAACTTGTAAGAACGGATCGATCTCCATTCATGTGGGGGATTGTTGGAAATTTGGGTGAACAGAGTATTTTTCACAAATATAGGAAAATGAGTTTTTCCTAACTTTGGACTAAAATATATAATTGAAACTGAGTTTTATTTATATATCTCTTTGAGGGTTTATGTTCTATGTTGTGAGAGCTTCGCAATGAACCAAACCACGTCCAAAACGGAGCTAGGATGAATGAGATATTGATGCTCAAAGGTTGGTGAATGAAACATTCAAAACTTGAAATTGAAACAAAGTGGGTAAGTGGAACTTGTCCCACATAGGAGGAATGATGATACCATGAGTGGTATATAAGTGAGAACACTCATCCCTTATTGTTTCATGGAAGCACACACTTGTGGTCTCGCGAAGGGTGCGGAGCACCATAACTCGCACACGCGCGCGTGGCGTGGGTGATGGGGGCAATGTGGCGCTTTGATGGCACACTTTGCACTTCGCACACACGCATCACCGCGAGCTTGTGGTCAAGTGCTTGGGCTGTGATGAACAAGTGGCGGGTGAGGTGTGTGGTGCGTGAGTACCCGCGTAGGACCAGGGGGCGTCCTGGTCCGCGTGGAGGATTCCTGGTGGGCAAGTGGGTGCCAATCCTCCTAACGTAGAACGTAAAAGACGTGCTGCGCAGACCTGCGGGTCTGGTCGGTCCGCGTCTGACGTAAAACAAGATTCTCGTGTCGCACAGACCCGCAGAACCTTCGCGCACACATCAACTTGGACTTCCAGAAGCAGCTGTTTCAGTCAGTGAGTTGCAACAGACGAGTCAAACTATAACTTATAGAATTAAAGACAGAATTAAAAGGCATTGGAGACGTTCAATGCAGTTTAATTTTCGTTTTTAATTCCTTTGACTGTTTTGACTCATTTCTCCACTATAAAACAAGGTGTCCTTTTCTTTGGAGACACACCAATTCACAGAATCACCAACATATTCTCTCCAACATTTCTGATCATCTTCTTCAAGTTCTTCAATGTACCGTTCGGGTTCTTGAGCCAACTCCGGCGGTACTACTGCTCTGGCTGTTGTACCTTGGGAAACAAAACGAGCACGTAATAGACTCGGAATTTATTTTAAGGCCCCGTGTTTAACACGATTCTCAGCCACTAAATTTTGCTTCTACCCCTTTCTTGTAGTTTGATTATTTTTTTCAGTTGTAATCGTATTGTATTTTGCTTTCATTTTTCTTTTGTAATCGTAATAAAAATTATTTATTATATCTTATATACAAACGGTTCCTACACAAGTCGTATACTTTACAAGATACCCTTCACATTTTTTTTTTTTTTAAAGTAACATAATTATTTCTCACATTTCAATTGATCAATACCAATAACTCTTTATAAGTGGAAGACAGGTAAGCGGGCCACAAGTTGAGCCCATCTATAACCAATAATTTTATTAATATCCATGTCCCACTTCCTTGACTTTGTAAATCATGTGTATTATGTTGCACGTTTTAATATTAGGCATAATTTTTTTTCAACTATAAAAGGACACCATTTTTGCACTTCTCATCACCAAATTAAAAAGGATATATAAGTTCAAAAATGGGCTTGATAACTAAGGCTTTTATGTTGATCGCCACAGTTGCATGTCTCACATCAGTTGCTCATGCCATTGCTGGTCAAGCAACTTTCTACACTCCTCCCTACGTTCGTAAGTATACTAAAATTAGTTAAAAATGAACTAATTTCTTATAACTTATTCTGATCTTTGTTCTCTTTTCGGTCTATATGTAGCCTCATCATGCTATGGCTACCAAGATCGTGGTAATATGATTTTAGCGGCAAACGCTGGTTTGTTTAACAACCGAGCTGCGTGTGGACGTAGGTACCGTGTGAATTGCACTGGTAGAACCAATCTTGGAGTTTTGCAACCTTGCACAGGTAGGAGCGTTGTTGTTACAGTTGTTGATCTTTGTCCCGGATGTGCTGCGAATCAAATCGATCTTTCCCGCGAGGCATTCCAAGTTATTGCTAATCCTGATGCCGGGAGAATTAACATTGATTATACTCAGTATTGACACATTAACCAATTTTGCTTTTGTAAACTCCTACATTTATTGTTGAACTTTTGACTAATATTTTTACCTCTTTGTGATATTCTGATTTCAGGGTTTAAAAATGCATGCGTGATGCCAATAATACACTCTCTTTGAAGATGTACTAGGAAATAAATATGACTCAGGATCGAGCATTGTAACGATGTTCCTATGTATCTCTCATAGCAATATATCTGCACAAATTTGATATTGTGTCTTTACCACTTCTAACCACATTCTTCACGTTTCTTTTACCTCTCAATAAAAAAATGTTATTATTTAAATAATAACTTAGCCCCGCTTACGGCTGTGCGCATATAATGTGTATATATGTGTGGCCCTCGGAGGCAAAAGTAAAGTTGCACTAATTTTAACATTATTTTATTATATTTGTGAAAATAACGTTAAAAATGACGGATGGTTAATCATGTATCATGTGGTGGCGTTGATAGCCAATTAAATACAAGCGGTTACATGCACCAATCGGGCTTGTTTCGATTGCTAAGTGTTACGTGCCTTATGTCCAAGCCTTGATACAAAACCACTATCAAGCCGAGGGTCTCACTGGAAGCAACCTCTCTATTCCCACGAGGTAGAGGTAAGACTGCCTACATCTTACCCTTCTCAGTCCTTACCTTAGTTTTTCAATTGGTGAAATTAACTGAGTATGATGATTTAAATACTAACTGACTTGTTAAAGTTAAAAATTTGCTTGTTTCCCGGACACCAATTAAGGGCACACCTACGAATACTAGCAGGAACTGCGCGTTACGGCGGGGTTGCACGATGTTTGGTTATATATAATTTGGTATGTATACATTTGATATTTTTAGCTCTTAACATTTGTACATTTAATTTTAAGACTTATTTTATTATCAAATTATAGAGATAACCGTAGGAGATTTCTATACTATATTATAATGTATAAGGGAAGGGTAGTTTAAGATACCCAAAAGTTAAGAACTTTATTTTCATTAACAACCCTAAAATGAGGGTAAAATAGTCATTCAAACACTTTTACACTTTAGTACCTCATTTTAGTTACTTTAATTCCCACATTTTTAGTTAGTAGTTACACTTCTCTCCTCTCCACTATAAAGTTATAATTCTTTTTTTTTTTTTATAATCATATCATAACTATTAAACTATTACGTTTTAAAAACATTCAAAAATACTATTACGACATGCTCATTTTCGACGTTTTGATGTTTGTCTTAGTTAATATCGACGGGTAGATTGAAATGTACAAGAAAGAAATGCGTTATGTATAAGTTATAATAAATACCCCAACAAGCTATAATTAATACCCCTTTAAGCACTTCCTTCTTCGTACCCTTCGCTCCACACAACTCGTGCATCATCACCAAGTCTTTAACATGAAACGCAAATATATTCGGAATACGACACCATCTAGAGACACCATACCAAACGCCGGACAAAAACCCACAACTCGTGAACAAATGCTCCACAGATTCTTCCTCAATATCACACCATTCGCACACTGGATTACTAACGTAAATATTTCTCCTTATCAAAGCCTTATTCGTTGGTAAACGATCCAAAAAAAGACGCCACATAAAAATATTGCATTTTAGAGGTACCCACTTGCTCCAAGTAAACACAAAATGACCCGCATTAGTCGTCGAACCTTTTAACCACTTATTCACTTCTGAAACAGCAAAGTCTTGTTGTTGACCATTGTACCAAATCCAATCATCCTTCCCGTTTGATAAGTTGCACGAATTCAACAAAGCTTCCAGAAGACACTTGTCTTCGACCTCTTCTGTTTCAATTAAATACCTTTTCCAATCCCATAAAATCAAGTGGCCAGTCCCTTCATTCCGCAGCCGATCACAGACAAGCACACATTTATCTCTTTCCAACTCATACAATCTAGGAAACTTAACATTAAGGGGTTCGTCACCTAACCACGTATCCAACCAGAAATGAATGGCTTTCCCGTCTCCTAGATTACCACAAATGAAACTATTAATACCCTTACCATCAATCTTAATATTCTTCCACAATGTCGTGCAATTCTTCCACACACTGGTGATAGCGTTACTCACAGGAACCTTACCCTAACTCGTGCTAGAACCATGAATAGATAACACTACCCTTCTCCACAAATGTTTATGCTCATGTAAATACTGCCACATCCATTTGACAATCAACACTATATTATTCAATTCAAGTCTAGCGATGCCCCCCCTCCTCAATGGGTTTTGTAACCGTCTCCCATGAAACCCAACTTAGTTTCCTAACAACATCGAATCCACCCCACAAAAACCTCCTCATTAATCCTTCTAAATCATCAATCACTTTCTTCGGCGCCTTGAATAATGAAAAATAATACATAGCAAGACTGTTAAGAACAGACTTGATCAATGTCACCCTTGCTCCAATCGAAAGTGAATTAGCCTTCCATTTTGATAATCTTCTTCTAAATGTCATAACCACTGGCTCCCAATTATTATTCCGATTCATATTCACACCTCCAAGAGAAGCCGCTCTTCCTGTCAATTCGTCATTATCGATGCCTATACCATACAATATCGACTTGTGTAGATTAATCTTCAATCCGGAACACAACTAAAAAATCCTTAATACTTGCCTCATATTATCAAAATTAAACGTAGACCACTCTCCCATCAATATAGCATCATCTGCAAATAACAAATGAGACATGACCGGACCACCATTCGGAAGATGCACCCCATCAAATGCTCTCGCTTTCGTTGCTCTACTCATTAAACACGAAAAAGCCTCCATAAGAATGATGAATAAAAATGGCGAAATAGGATTACCTTGTCGTATACCCTTCTGACAACCGAATTCATAAGTAGGCGCCCCATTAACAAGAATAGCAGATACCAAAATCCCCCTTATCCATGATCACCACTTCGTAGGAAATTCCATTTGTTTCATAACCGACAATAGGAAATCCCAATTCACATTATCATAGGCTTTATCAAAATAAATTTTAAAAAGAAATATATTCTTTTCACGCTTCTTAGCCCACGATATCACCTCGTTCACCGTTAATGGCCCGTCAAGAATGTACCTCCTAGACAAGAAACCCGACTGTGTTTCCAATGCAACTTTTCCCAGAACCTTCTTCAGTCTATTAGCCAAAACAATAGAGACCACCTTACTAATAATACCAATCAAATTAATGGGTCTAAAATCTGATAAGTCGACCGGGTCACCAGTCTTCGGAATCAGCGTGATAAACGAAGATCCTACACCCGGATTAAAACCCCCAACCTAATGATAATAAGTCATCAACTCATGAAAATCATTTTGGAACAAGTCCCAAAAATATCTAATAAATCGGAAATTGAACCCATCCGGTCCCGGAGCTTTGTCCGTCCCACACTCAAACACCGCATCTTTAACCTCCTGCATAGTAAAACTATGGATCAACCCATCGGCTTCCACACTGCTTAATTTTTTCAACCCATGGCAAACGAGTTTCGGGCGCACCACCAACTTTTCCTCAAACTTTGATCTAAAAAACGAAGAACCTCTCTCTTAGCAATTTCCGGTTTCATTTCCCAAACCTCATTAACCATCAACCATGGAATGTAATTAGCAGCTTTCCTTTTATTAATGCAAGCATGAAAAAACCTAGTATTATCATCCCCGTAAGAAGCCCAGTTATTCCTAGCTTTCTGCTTTAAATCTCTTTGACGAAACCAATCAAGCTCCCGTAATCTTCTCTTAATCTCTTCATAACTCCATACCTCCTCCTCTACAAGTTGTCGCTCTTCCATATCCGCATCCAACTGAGTCATTTCCTGTTCCAGAAGTAATCTTTCTCCGCGCTCTTTAATGGTGCATTTTTTCCCAATCCGATATCGAACTCCTCGGCTTCTTGAACTTCAATAAAAGGAGCGTATCCGGGGCCCCATAAACTATAATACTACCCATCACATCCTTAATCAAAGAAGAAAAATCCGAGCTCCTCAACCACGAATTAAAAAAAACGAAACGGCTTAGGACAAAAACAACTACACGTAGTCTTCAAAATAAGTGGACTGTGATCGGACTATCTCCTATCCAACACCCTATACTCTGCTAACGGCCAAGATGAAAAGAAATCCCAACTCACCAAGACTCTATCTATTCGACTCAATTTATCACCAGTCACGGACGTGAACCTTCGACCTTTCAATGAATACTCATGCAAGTTCAAATCCTCAATGAAATTGTTAAAATCCTTCGCGTCAGGCCAACTGAAAAAGGAGTTCCTTCTTTCCCCTTTGTATCTAACTGTATTAAAATCACCCGCAACCAAACAATATCCACCACCTTCTCCAAACAAACCCCCTATCTCAGCCTAAAGATCCCTCTTCGCCACTGCCGAATGTGGTGCATAAACATTAATCATCTTATGCATCACCCCATTACCTTTCAAGAAACCCTCAACCTTAAACACCTTCACACTCTTATGTACCATAGAAGCTGTGAACATCTTCACATCCCAAATCGATAACAATCCACCTGACCTACCTGAAGAAGGAACCCACTCAAAGCAAAAATCACCTTTACCCCAATAACTAGCAATATCTACACCTTCTAACGAAACCATTTGAGTTTCTTGTAACATGGTAAAATGAACTTGATGTTGAACACGAATACCACGCACCCATTTAGCCTTAATAGTATTCCCCAACCCTCTGATATTCAGCGACAGAATATTCATTGGCCAATCGCTTGAAAACGTTCTTCTCTAATCGCCTCTTGGACCTTTGGAACAAAATTAGCCAAATCTGTTGCCCCTAATACCTTTCCCAACGTGACAGTTTTATCCGCTTCAGACTTATCATCGATCACCTCTTCCTTGTCAAATGAATCATGTAAAATTTCCTTCTCCACATTTTCACCCGTATAAACACTGTTATTTCCCGTATCTGCTGATTGAGCGTTTAAATCCGGCGTACAAAACACATGTTCCACCTCCCTACATCCATCTCCGGTTTGTTCTGACGGTGAGCCCATAATACCAATAGTTCTATCCAAATCAAAAATATCATTTTCATCTCTCTGTCGCTTTTTCGGTCTCTCTTGAGAGTTACTCGCCTCCCCTCTATTCTTGAACAGCGAATGTCTTTTAAACTTCTTCCTCACACCCTGCCCAGATTCCTTTCCCACATACTCGGTCTCCACTTCCACATTTGGAATCACCCGTACATTGACAATATTATCATTCCCAACCTCGTCGTCTTCCCGGATCTTTCCCACCTCAACATCCACTTCCTGACCAACAGAACCGTTAACCATCGGACCCCTAGTAACCATCTCTTCCTGTTCCATCTCGTCCCCCATGTCCTCCGGCTCTTCAACGCAATCTGGGACCCATTTGCCAACATCTTCGTATACCCAAACATTGAAAATGGTCCCTCTCCAAGCAATGTCAACCCTATCAACAATCCTACCCCGGACACAGCATAACACCCCAACATACGTATGCGATAAATTATGATCATCGTCCAATATCTTAGCCGGCTTAATAACCTTGCCATACCGACTCCCCATCATATGAAACACCTGCTCAACCTCTAACTGTACCGGTTTTAAACCCGGCCCGAGTATCCAGTTTTAGACCAGTTTTATTATACAGTGAAATGGGTTTTTAAAAACCGGTTTTTTTTAAAAATCGAAGAATAAACCGGTTAGGATTAAAAACCGGTTTTAAAACCGGTTATTTCAAAAAACCGGTTGGTAATGGTTATAAAAAAACCGGTTAAACCAGTTTCTGACCGTTAAAATTCAGCAGCAATAGCAGAAACGGTAATATGACCGTTTGAAGCTGTTTTTTGACCGTTTTTTTTGTTTTTTTAGGCCCAATCTTTTATCTTTAAGTCCTATAAATACCCCATGATGTTTTGGGTTGATTACACAACTCCAATACACTCTTAATACTCTCTAAAATCCTAAAAAACCATTTAGTATTAGCAAAAAAAAAAAAACTCTCAAATGGCGTCCTCTAGCCAACAAGATTCGACTCACATTGGTGCTTCAACTAGCGATGTGGTGGTTTGGGTTGTTCCTACCAAGCGAAATCGAGATGTTTGGCAACACTACGATATGTGTGAAATGGCTTCGGGTGAAAAAAAGGCTCGTTGCAAATATTGTAAAGGGTTCTACAAGCCGGAAGCAAACACCTCTTTGAAAACGCACATCACAAAGCCATTTTGCAAGGTTTTGAAATCACAAGCTTCGAAGGATCAACCGGCAATGACAAGTGAAGGAGAGATCTTCGCTTACTCCATTGATGCGGTTCGTGAGGAAATGGCATGTTTTGTCATTCAAGAAAGCCTTCCTTTCAACCACTTCGACAACCAAAGGTATACTCGCCTTGTTCAAAGAACTCTCCAACCACGATACACTCATGTAAGTCGTGCAACTCTTAGAAGGGATTGTTTAAAAATGTGGAAAAAAGCTAAAAATGAAACAATTTCTTTTTTTGAAAATTTACAAACCGGTGTAAACCTTACTAGCGATGTGTGGTCGACACCTCATGGTGTACCCGACTCTTACATTTGTGTCACCGCACATTGGGTTCAACCCGATTCATGGCAAATGATGAAACGTACGATTGCGTTTCAACTTTTCGATTATCCACACACGGGTCAAAATATTTTTAAGGTTATTGACAACGTTATTAAAACTTATAAATTGGAGGAAAAAATATTTTCTATGTCTTTTGATAACCCCTCCAACAATACCGTTGCAATAACACAATTAAAATTAAAATATAAACCCATTTGCGAAGGTGCATTTTTTCATAGTCGATGTGTTGCACACATCATAAATTTGGCGGTTCAAGACGGTTTAAAAATTGTTGAGTCACAAAAGGAGGGTTTTAGAAGAATGTTGCGTGATATTTTTAGCAACGTACAAAGACATACTAAATATATAAAGTTTTGTGCGGAGGCGAAAAAACCGTGTTTGGGTCCGAATTGGGATTGCCCAACAAGATGGAGTTCTACATGTAACATGTTTGAAAAGGCGATTTCACAAAAAGAAACTTTAATGGCTTTTCATGAAATCTTGTCGAGTCGTGGTAAGGTTAACCCTTACCACGCAAGGAGTTGGGAAACTATTGAGCATATAGCCGATATGCTACAAGTTTTTAAAACGTCGACAACCGCTTTATCCGGTGTTTATTATCCCACAAGTCCTTTAGCAATTCACAAAATATTTTTAATGACATCTAAACTAAGCAAGATAAGTATATATGGGCATCCGTATTCGGATATGGTAACACCAATGAAAGAAAAACTTAAAAAATATTTTAGAGAGATACCACCGGTTTTTTCTTGTGCCGCCGCCTTAAACCCTTGCTATAACATAAGGGGCGTTAATTCTATGATTGATAAAATTGCGGACGAGTTGGGTTTAAATTGTGCCGAAGACCCATGTTTTAACCAATCTTTGAAAAGTAAATTTAGCACTCATCTTAATTCCATGTATGCTTTTTATCAATCAAAGTATGGTTCAAGCTCACAAATTCATGATTCATTGAGAAACACTTTGGACGAGAATTCAAGTGATTCCGATTTCGCTTTTTATAGTCATTTATGGAATGTAAGTGAACAAGATGAAGCTACTAACACACCAAGTAGCGAAATCGGGAGATATAGTGGTACAAACTTTTTACAACACTTCACTCCCGAACAATTTAAAAACTTTGATTTGTTGGCTTGGTGGAAAGAAAAGGAAGAACAATTTCCGATTCTAGCCGCCATGGCCCGAGATTTACTAAGTGTCCAAGCTTCTACGGTAGCTTCGGAATCCGCTTTTTCTACTAGTGGCAGGGTCTTATCGATAAGGAGAACGAGGCTAACTCCTAAGGCGGTTGAGATGTCTATTTGCTTAAAGGATTACTTGGATGCGGCGGAAAGAGTACAAGATAAGCGCTCACTTGAGGGAGAATTGGAGTACGAAGCCGAATTGTACGAGGACGAGGTGAATATGGCCTTGATTGAACCAATGACCGACGAAGAAGCCGAACTTGATGAATACCTTCGAAACAACTCGGGTTCGGGCGAAGATTAAAGATGTTTTTCAAGAGAAGTTTGATGTATTCAAGACGCTTGCTTATGTTTTAAGACTTTAAGTTGTTTAAGTTTTTAGTTGTTTAAGACTTTAATTTGGATGGTTTTATTGTGTAATTTGGATGTTTTAGTAGTTAATGAAATGGTTATGGAGGTTTTAAGTTATAACTTTCTTAATTAATATGTTACAAGTTTGTTTGGAATGGAAAAAAAAAAACTGCAAACATAAGCTGCAAAACAGTAGCCATAAACAGCCCACTGCAGGTTTTTTCCGGTTTTTTTACCGGTTTTTTTTGCCAGACAAAAAAACCGGTTTTTATACTCGGTTAAAAAACCCGGTTTTAAAAAACCGGTTTATAACCCGGTCCCAACCGGTTTTAATAATACGATTATTTTTGACAGAAACCGGTTTTATAACCGAACCGGTTATAAAAAAAAACCGGTTTTGAAACCTGTAAAATAAACCGGTTTTGAAAAAAACCAAAATCGGTTTTAAAAAAAAAAACCCGTTTTGTACACGTCTACTTGGAAGTAGATGGTGCAGGGGCTGGAGAGGGGTTGGATGTGGAATTGTGGATGCTTTGTGCCAACAGTTCACTCACTGTAGTTTTAAATTAAAAATCCGAGTGGGCACCAGTGGAGCACTTGATGCATTTTGTATGGGTTCACTCAGAATTTACATATAAGGTCCTTTTATATTTTCTATATAGGTTATAATTAAAAATTACAATCGAGTGAGTTCCTGAAAACCCGGTTTCTAGGATAGATCCTCTGCTAAATGAAAGTAATATGCGATTGCTGGTCGTGTATCACATGCATTTAAATATGCATTAGTGATCATAAACTGTGTGATGCATGAGTTTTGCTAAGACATGCATCTATTTGATGTGCACTTAGAAAATACTGTAAGTATTTTATTGTTTTGTTTTTGTTCTTTTAGTTTTATACCACAAAGTATAAACAATCTTTTGGGGCTACTGTGTACTGTCGAAATCATGTAGGTTGAAAAACCTTAAAATATTTGTAAACAACAAAATCAACCCCTTAGATTTATTCTTTGTTTCTTTGGATGGATAAATTCTAGATGTTGGCACAGTATAATATTCAACGGTCAAGCTGGGCTGTCAATTTTAATCTAGTATTCCGATGGTTTTATTTTCTGACTATCTTCTAGGTACTCAGGCGCTAAGTAGTTAACTTGGTTATTGGTCATCAACTGATATATCGGTTAAAAATATCGGTCAGAATATCCGTATCGATATTATCGGCGATATTTAACTAATATTTGACCAATATATCACCGATATTCCCGATATCGATATCTTTCTTCTTAGTCCTTTAATTTTCCTTACTTCTTATTGTTGTTATTAATGTTTTAAATCCTAATTATTAATTGTTAATGTTAAATATTAGTGTTTTAAGTTTTAATAAGTTTCCACTTGCTACAATTGTTATTGTTTTGCAAGTTACAAAAGGTTAATTTGTTAATGATAATAGGTTAATTTGTTAATGATAATAGAGTATATTGAATTATTAGTGTAAATTGCTATATATATAGAGAGAGAGATTTTGCACGATACAAAAATCGTCGATATCTCACCACAATAATCTATATCTCAAATATCGGTCCTTGACCGATATCCGATATTTTACCGCATCAACTGCTTAGCAGTCAAGCGCTTTACTAGTTTTCTCTATTATTTATGTATGTTTTATTGTTCAAAACAAATACATAAAATTCAATATCTACCATCACACATCGATCGATAATATATATTTATAAGGGGAAGGTTCAATTGAGAACTCATAGTTAGGGAGAGAACTCGAGAACTCCTTAAGCACAGGGGTATTATTGTCAAATAGTTCATAAAACCTCATAACCTAATATACATCCCCCAAAACTATGTAGAACCCTATACAATTTCTAATATTCAGATCAATGAACCAATCAAGAACACATATCGTATGATCATATGTCTCAATTCATCCATTTAGCTTCTATATTTGAATCAACATTCATCACACTTTGTTATTAACGATGATCGAAGGTATCTTTTTTTTTAATCTCACATATGTGTGTATGTCACGATTAATTGTATGAATTTTTTGTTGTTGTGGTGATTGTTGTTGTTAATTAGGTCAAACCTCTTCATCTAATTCAAATAAATGTGCGATACATGAGGATTTTCATCACGTATAGAAGTTAATCGAGGAAAACAACCTATATTGATAGATGATATTGCAGAATCTACATCAAACATTGCTTCTTCTTCTTCTACATGTATCAAATCCGCTTCAGATGATACAAATTTGTCTGGCATCGAACATAGAGGTATTTGATTCAATATATACATACTGCACATGTGCATTACATTTACTATGTGTCTATTGGTAGTTTTAAACAACATATAGGTTTGTGTTTGTTTTTTAATTATGTACTGCACATGTGCAATCTTTCTGTCACTGAACATAGAGGTACCTGATTCAATATTTACGTACTGCACATGTGCACTGCATTTACTACGTGTCTATTGGTTGTTTTAAACAACATATAGGTTTATGTTTGTGTTTTTTTAATTACGTACTGCACATGTGCAATACATCCGGATTGTTACCACTTTATTTTTCAAACATAGATATATTTGTTAAAAATTTATGTATTGCGCATGTGCACTACATTCGTTCTGTCGTTCTTCATATGATACAAAGCTTTGTGGTATTGAACATAGAAGTACCTATTCCAAAATTTCCGTACTGCACATGTGCACTAAATTCAGTTTGTGTTTACTGAATGTTTTATACAACCTATGCGTATTTGTTTTTCTAAAATTTACGTATTGCACATGTGTACTATATTCCAATTGTGTTTGCTGTATTTTTTTACACAATATGTACATGTTTTTAAATTTACGTATTGCACACGTGCAGTACATTCAGTTGTTTCTACTGTATTTTTTTTTACACAAAATAGAGATATGTGTTCAAAATTGAAGTATCATACATGTGAAATACATTCATTTTGTGTTTACTGTAATTTTTACACATGTTTTAATAATTTGTGTACATGTTCACTATAAATAGTTATAATACAATTTTTTTTTTAATTGCAGGTCATGTATCCGGTTATGTCTATATAACTCATGGTGGAACCACCTATTTGGTACTTAAGTATTGGATTCGGATGATGTTCTAACATGTGACAAGTGCATTCATAGAGGCCACAATAGGAGAACTTGCAAGGGTCAATCACAATAGAATGGGGTTAATAAAAAATAATAATATGTTATGAACATGTCTTTTGGATGATGTATGTTACGAACATGTCTTTTGGGTTATGTTTGTTATGAACATGGTTTTATGATATTAGGTTAAGAACTTGGCTCTTTGGTATGTAATCAACTTGACAGTTTTATGTTATGGCATTTATCACTTATGTAATGTTGTTTGTTTTGGTATGTGTTAAAAAACTACAACAACAAAAAAGTGTTGAAATATATTAAAATCTGCAACCAAGAATGTGCCAGAATGTGTTAAAAACTACAGCAAAAATGTATCATAAACCACAGCCGAAATGGGTCATATACTGCAGCCAAAAACTGCAAAAAAAAATGTGCCGAAATGGGTCAAAAGCTGCTCCAAAAAAAACTGCAACAAAAATATATCGAAATGTATAAAAATTGCAGCCACGAAAGTGCCAAAATGTCTCATTGTGCATTGAAAATGAGTCATTATGCAGCAAAAAATGCCATTAGAATTTAAACAGCCAAACTAATATTAACATGCCATACATTCATCCGTTAAACTTGGTACATACATAAATTCAAAACACATATCCATTAAATCATACATTCAAACTTAGTACAAGGTTAATTTGTTGTAAAACAAAATATATGATCAAAGGGATCCAACCAAAAACAAAAAAAACTTCAATCTTTTATTCTTCAATGCCGCAATTCTAGCTCGTTCTTCATGTCGCCTAATATGAGCTTCCCATATCCTAGCTTGCTCTTCGTGGATGTTAATCAATCTTAATAGACCTGATATCACTTCATCAGCTCCTCTATACAATGGACTCTCAGCCAAACCCATAAATCCGTAACTCCTTCCCTGTAGCATTACACTATGTCAAATAATGTTCACATATAAAATTAGCAATAAGAGTCACATTACACATGTGAAATACAGTTACATGTATATATGGAAGCACATGACAAACAAAACATTATATCATTTTAACATTAACTATCTTAAATTAAATTACCACACATGTGTATTACATTAAACAATTAGAACACATTTGTATTACATTACATACAAACCCTATTCACACTAAACATCGACTAAAACAAGACTACTGCACATGTGAAATACAGTTATAGAAATATCTCATATATCCAACAGATGACAAACACGTACATCAGATGACAAACACTGCACATGTGTAATACATGGAACAATTATAACACCTGTGCAATAATGTCAAACAATTCCCCGTTCACTATTAATGTTAACTACAACAGGCATATTACACATGTGAATTACAGTTACATCTATAACATATGTGTAGTACATTACATACAAAACATAATCTCGATAAACACTATCAGAAATTGTACCATCACACATTAATAAACATGTGTAGTACATTACATACAAATAATGTTCACATTTAACATTGGCTAGAATAGTCGCATTTCACATGTGCAATACAGTTACATCTGTAATATATGGCAACACATGACAAACAAAACATTGTATCATTTTAACATTAACTAACACAAATTAAATTATCACACATGTGTAATACAATAAACATTTATAACACATGTGTAATACATTACATACAAAGCCTGTTCACACCTAACACCAACTAAAACAAGCCTACTACACATGTGAAATACAATTATAGATATCACATATGTGCAACGTATGACAAGCACATCAGTTTAACTTAACACTACTATCATAAATAATATTATCACGCATGTGTAGTACATGGAATAATTATCACACTTGTGCAATACATATCATACAAAGCCTGATCATTGTTAACATTAGCTGAAATAATCATACTACACACGTGTACTGCAGTTACATCCATAGCACTTGACAAAAAAAAACCCATAATATCATTTAACACTAACATCAACCATATTTAACATATATTTCATGAATAAAACATGAAATGTTGTTAAACATTTCGTTATTTTACACAAAACACCCAAAAATCGACGCAATACACGAGATGATGCGATATGTGTGTAGTACACCAAATATGTTATGATTATATGCGAATAAAACTGTTTGCAAGTATGAAATCGTACCTATATCGATCATCAATGAGTATTGATTGATTTTCGTGGTAAATTGTTGATCAAATACGAGTTTAGTGAAACCCTAGGATGTTTGTTGAGAGAGTTAGAGAGAAAGAGATAACAGGTCATGGATTTTTTGATTTGTTTGAATGAGTGTGAAAATAGGTTTTCAAACTTTAGTTTTTCAAAACTACCCTCCCTTGTAAAATCTTAGCCTTTTTTTTAATCCCCACATCCTTTTAATCATAGCCCTTGATCTTGTAAGATCAATGGTCATTATTTAGTTCTCGAGTTCTCTCAATAAAATGAGTTTTCTATTGAACCATCCCCTATTTATAAAACCTAAAAAGTATGATTGAAAATTAAAATTGTAGTTACCTTATGAAGACTTATCAATGATAAGTATTAATATGGAAATCCTTTGGATGATCGTTATGTCACCAATAACAACACGTTTCCTCGTGACTTGGTAAATGAATTATATCTAGTTGAACAATACAAGATGGTTGCACATTTTTTAACTTCTATTTTTCAGTTATAAAAACACAGCTTTTCAAGCTTTTTTTTTCACCAAATTAAGTTATCAACTTCACATATCACATTTAGGGTTTTCACGAGTCCTACAAAAAATGGGTTTGATGATCAAAGCTTTTTCCATCTTCGCCATGGTTGCATGTCTTACCTCAGTTGCTCATGCAATTTCGGGCCAAGCAACTTTCTACAGTCCTCCCTACTTTCGTAAGTACACCAACAATAAGATTAACTAAATATGTTGATCTTCATATTTTATTATCTAGATTTGTATACTATACTTTACATACAACTTTGTAATTTTTTTTACTTTTGAATTATTATATTAAACACATAACCGTGACAAATTACATCAAGAGTTTTTGGAGTCACAGACTCACAGGTCTAACTGAGGCAACCTCTCTATCTGATGGGAAAAAGAAAATGTTTGCCCTTATCCTACACTCCCCAGACCATACAAATAACACATGAGTGAGATTTATTTATTTTTTGTCCCGGACTTGTTTATCGATGAACAGGAACAAAAATCGATTTTGGTTACCAAGCTGGTAATTGACCACTTTATTTTTTTAAATATGTCGAAGCACTGAAACAACGTTACTTCAACCATCTATTTATACTAAACCCATAATCTTAAACGGAATCAAACTAATTAAACAAAATAACGCAAATGGATGAACCTAAACAATTTCAAATACTAAACTAAACAACTTAATTCAACCTGCAAACTATTCTTTTGTTGATCCTTATGCCAACAAATTTAACAGGATAAGTTTTTTTTTTCATTCATATTCATATACTTTGTTTTAAGGGTTTTTTTTTTTTTTTCTTTTTGCGTGTGCTATGTATAGCGTCTGCATGCTTTATAGCCGAAGTCTCGGGTAATATGTTTATAGCAGCAAACAGTGGTTTGTTTGCCGGCGGAGCTGCTTGTGGGACTAGGTACCAGGTTACTTGTACCAGTGGAACCACCGATGGTGTTCCACAACCTTGCACAGGCAATAGCGTTGTTGCAACAGTTATTGATCTTTGTCCCGGATGTGCTGCAAATGAAATTGATCTTTCTCGAGATGCATTTGCAGTGATTGCTAATCTTGATGCAGGGAGAATCAACATTGAATATAACCGGTAACTATACAAAAGAATTAAAATTTCCAAAGTCAAAATTATATGGTTTTGAGTTTTTGTTTGTGATTTTCAGGATTTGATTTAATACAAGACGTATACCGAAGATGCTAATAGTAAATAAACTCTGTGTGACTTTTCTTCAAAATAAATTATGTGAAGGGCATTGTTTGACTATATAAGGTTTCTTAGCAATGTATTGATTCACCGTAATAAATATTTCTTCTAGTTACCATCGGGCTTGGTCGCATAACTGCAGAATTAAGCAAAGCTTCTAGTATCACCTAAGTTGGGGTGGACATGGATTCAAGTCTCACAAGAAGTAAAAATTTGCCGTTAAAAAAAAAATTCTTCTAAGCATCTAACTTTATATTTTGTTAGAATGGGAGATCTTTCCACCAATTGTGAAAGATAGATACTAAACAAAAACATGAGATATAGCTATTTACATGAAGGCACTACAAAGAATTCGAGTAATAGCGACGACAAATGTCGCTGGTAAAAGTGGAATATGTCGCTGGTAAAGGTATTAGCGACGACCAGTCGCCGGTAATGGGTCGCTGGTATTGCTCTGTCGCTATTGGCTTGGGTGTCGTCGCTAAAGATGTCGCTGGTATTAACCCTGTATTATTAGCAACGACTTGTTGACCTTTAGCGACAAAAAACGTCGTCACTAATTATTCGAAGCCACGTCACCATCAGATCTTTACCAACGACAGATGTCGCTGGCAAAAACCAAAAATTCTTTCTTCTTTATTTTTCCTAATCCCAGTTTTTTAACCTGTTTAACCTGCTGAATTTTTTCTTACCCAACACAATAACCTACTGTTTTTTAAAATCTCACACATAAACATAAACACTTTAAGCATGAACATAAACATAGATACTACAAAATACAAGTGGACATTTCTAAAGTTACCCAAGTTAAAGTATTAAAACCTAAGTTACCCAAGTTAAAGTATTAAAACCTACACCATCAAATTCATTTCATTCATCTCTCTCATCCTCACCGTCCCCATCCATGTCTTCATTGGCTCTTTTTTTTCCCGCCCTCTTCTCTATAGCAGCGTTGATTCGTGCCATAACAATCGGGTCTTGCAACAAGTCTTCAAGTATTTCCTACAAAGTAAGATATACATCAGAACATAAATTGGGAAAAAAATGGCGACATTTTAAACACGGCTTTGACATTTTTATTGGCGACATTTTAAACGTGGCTCTGACATTTTTATTAAACCCGGGGCCATTTGTTTTCTAGATTTATTTTTCTTATGTAACAATATGTTCTAACATGATTTAACATTATAAAGAAATGTCATGTATTAACAGAAATAAAGATTCTTCTAATGTAAAGAGAGTCGCCTAAAGTGACACAAAGTTAGAGTTATATTATTGAAATTCAAAAACCGCTCCATTGGTTAACACTTTGTCAGCTTCGACCAATTGCCACCTTCATTTCTTTATTCATTTGAATATTAGTTATTTTCAATCCAAATCATACCCATTTTGACCCGTTCAAACTTATACCTCTACAAGTGCACCTATGGAACTTCATCTATCTGATATACCTCTATAAGCCCTAAAGAACCAAATTAAATACACTAATAGATAAGTCTACTCATACGAAAAATAAAGATCCTTAAAGTAAAGGGGTGTTTGGGATTGATTATTCAAAACAGATTATGCGTTTTGGAAAAGCAGGGGTGGAGCTGCTTATAGATTATTGCGTTTTGGTAGCCTAAAAAACTGATTATCTGCGTTTTCAAAATGCAATCCAAACACTAAAAACTGATTATCTGCGTTTTCAAAACGCAATAATCTAATAATCAGATTCAAAACGCACTCCCAAACACCCTCTAAATAACTTCACATCCATATACGTACCCCTATTTACGCATGAGAGAAGCTATAATAATAAAGCTCTATATTCAACGATTTCAGCACATACACCCTAATAACGAAACAAATAATCTACTAAAACAAAATAAGGTAGTTTTACCTTTGTAATTTGCGGACGCGTCTGCTCCTGCTCTTGAGAAACCATGACACTCGTGCTTAGAGAAGAAGAAGAAGAAGAAGGTTTGCGCCCAATTCCCCTAATATGGCCGCGCCGAGTACCGAACACTTTTTCAAATATTTCGACTTCATTTACTGGCTCCATACTTTCTTCAAATTCATTTTCACCTTCGAAGTAGGGGGTATCTTGGGCCTTTTTGGAATCATACTCTGCTTTTAAAGAATTCTGCATTTTACAAAAATAATTTAATAGATTTATGTATATATATATATATATAGTTGAAAAATAAACTTTAAATTAGTACTTACATATCTCTCCTGTTCAAGCTGGCTAGCAAACGTCCCATCGGGTAGAGTATGAGCATCATAATACGTTTCCAATCTATTCTTATCCTGTTAAACATAAAAAAATAGATAAACACATTGTGTGTGTATGTGTGTGTATAAAGCATTACCTTTTTGTAAGCCCAACTAGCATGTGACGACGTCCCCCCGCGATTTGTGACAATTTGCTTTTGACGGTTTAATTTGTTAACTTCACACCTTCTCATATATTCCCCTGTGCAGAAATAATCTAGAGTCTTCCTCCAATTTTCCACACTCATACCGTCGGGGGGAGTGTCCCTTATTCTCTCGATATTATCATACCCTCCCATATTCATAAGCTTAAAATGATAACGAATAACAAAGATTTAAAACAAAAAAACAGCAGACCAACCCTACCAGCTTAACTGTTTGTATTTCATTGTTTCTGATGGGTCAAGAGTTCATGTTTTTTTTGGTCATATGGCGTTTTAAAAATTCTTTCTGATGTGTTTCTGGTGGATAAATAAGTGTTTTAGTTTTGGCGTTTAGACAAAAACATGTTACGGACTATAGTTTTGTCAGTTTTTGTTGAAACGTCTAGGCCGTAGGATTATGGCGTTTTGACATAAAAGTTTTTATTCCTTCTTGGTCATATGGCGTTTCATTGTTTAATAAAAAGACAAACATAAAAGGTTCTATTCATTGATGCACTTTGAGAGATTTTGACATGATTTATCCATTCGGCTCATTTCCTTTTAAGCTATTTTTTTTATTGAACACCTTTGACCCAATAGAACTAATACATAACCCTTACCCAAGCCAATTAACTCTTTGTTAAATGCCAAAATTGCCACATGTGATACTTTGGAATGTAAACTAAAAGCCCATCAATGAAGACCAACAAACGAATCAGCAAAAAAAAAAAAAAACAATTGTATGTGAATCAACACAAAAACAATTATAGATTCATTATGTAGGAAAATAAGAACCTTTAGGAAGCTGCAGTCTTGCTTGGAGGAATCTGCACAAAAACGATTGTGTATGAATAACAGTTTTTTTTTTTTTTTTTTGAAACGAGGACAACATAATACAACTTCGTAATCCTGTTTTTTTTAACATACATAACCCCCTGTTAACCCAATAATACATCTGCTCGTTGTTATTGATGTTTGGTTTTACCCCAAAATCCTAAATGAATTTTGTCTCCCTTATAGTTTATTAAGTGTTTATGAAATCTCGAAGGATAAATGTGTGCAGAATACCCACTTGTGGGTATCATAAACATTGAGTGACCTACCCATTTTAGTTAAACCAGCTTGTTTATTTCACAAGCTTTTTAACTACAAACAATTATCCCATTTCAACAGCAAACTTTTAACATCACCCTTATTCCAACTACAAATAATGTCTATCAACATGTGGGTTCTGCACCACATTTGTCCCTCAATTGCTTGCTTGTTATAGTTTTTATGTCACCTAACTTTATTTAACCTAATGAAAAAACATAAACATGAAAACAAAACACAATTCTCACTAATTAACACCAAAACCAACAACAACTTTACCTTAATAACAATGAAAAAACATAAAAATTAAAAGATTTAAAACAAACCTGTGAGTGTCGTTGAAGCCGGAGGGGGGTTGAAGTCGGAGGTTGTCGGAGCGGGGCTGTTGTCGGAGGGTTGGTGAAGCCGGTGGGGTTGTCAGAGGTGGTTGAAGCTGGTGGGTTGTCGGAGGTGGAAGAAGTCAAGCGGGAGTTAATTAGGTCATAATAGAAGCTGATGGTTGAATGCTTTGGCAGGGAGAGAGGATTAGGTGGGATTATTGTGGGAGAATGTGAGGGAAAGGGAGGGAAAGACCGCGCCAATACGTTTTGGGGTTTTAGCGGCGACAGGTCGCTGGTAAAGGTGTCGCCGCTAAAACCCTAAGTACGATAAAACCATGTCCGTAGGATCATGCCATTGATCAACGGTCAGATTAAAAGCTCACCTGGATCTAGCGCGGGTCGCTGGTAAAGCTCCCGTCGCTGCTAAAAGTGTCGCTGGTAATGCTCGAATTTCTTGTTGTGAGGATTGAAGCCACACAACTTATATTATGTATCTAACATTCATCCACCCATCTTGGGTTCTGATGGACATGGAAGCTTTATCATGGGCCTAGATATAACAAAATTCCTTTAGCCCTTCAGTAGGTTATTCCCAGCCCAACACAGTTCAACCCAAACTTATGTTTTATTCAGCCACCATTATGGATTTGGGCCTCTACATTTTTCTATTCACTAGTCATCTCCACATTGTGGCCTCTTTACTGACTTGTCGGGTATTTGTGGGAAATTCGATTCTAAGGTACCTAGCTCGATGTCATGGTGCATGTGAAGTTGTCGGGTATTTGTTGGAAAAACTATATAACCTTCTTAAGAATCGAGGATCAAAGTGCGAAAGATACTATTAAGTATTCTATCTATATTAATTTTAAGACACTTGTTAACACCAAATAAACGCTATTCAACGTTATCCAAAAATATTATTTAAACGGCATTTTTTGCGGAAATACATACTTTTCTTACATTACTACTTATTAAGGTTTATAATTTTGTTATTATTCCTTTATGAGTAAATGGTTAAATTCGTCCCTGGGGTTTATTCAATATTGCTAGATCCATCTAAAATAACAATTTTTGACACCTGAATCACTAAGGTTAAAAATCTAGTGCTAAATCCATCCCAATAGCTTTGCAGAAGCAAAGCTTCTATTATTGTCTACATTGTTTGTATCCCGTGTTTCACTCTCATAAAACATGCAAAATAATACAAGAATCAATCCCCATAGCAATGACTTAAATATAAATCCCACAATTATACCAAAAATCCTAAGATCTTTAACTTCTGATTATTAGAAACTGAAATTCCCATGAATAAAAGCAACAGTAATTCAAAAGTCCACAAGTAATTCGACAATCACCCCAAAAAGACTATTCGAATTCATTTGACTTTAAGTAGAATCACTGATTCTCAAACTTATCCTACAATTATACTGTTGCTACAACAAGGAAAATGACCGTGATTAGGTTAAGAGATGTTTAGGTTTATAAGTTAAAGGTATGTTAGGTTAAGGTTATGATTTATGGGATCCTCTAGCTTCTGGAATGGACCTGCACAAGGTAACAGACACCGTTAGTCTTAACGCAGGAGGGGGTCTCCTGCGTTTGGACTCCGGCATGAGAATAAGTGTATATTCGTTTGGAGTAATAAAGTAGAGAGTATGAGAGTAAAAGGAGTAGTGAGAAGTGTGTGTAGAATGACTACCCAAGGGTCTCCTTATATAAACGATGGAAATCTGCCCAGGAGCTCCCTTATGGTAGCATCCTTACTATACCTGGTCATGGTTGACTCTCTTTATGCTGCCTGCAGTGAGACTTTGTCCTTTTAGTGCACTTTCAGCTTTTACTATTTCCTAGGCATGGCTTGGAGCTGTGTGATGTTTAGTTTTATGCCCATAGTAATAAGCCAAAGCACCTTTTTACATTTCCAATGATTTTACTGTTTGCTTTCTGCTGCATAGCTACCGTATGGCAGCCATGTTGCCTTATGTTAGTTGTTCAGCTCCAAGAAGTCAAGCAAACCTTAATACTTCTACTTTGCTTTATTTTTTGACGAGGGGTTAAACGTGGTCGTTTTAGGACCCACGTCATCAGCCCCCAGTCATAAGCATTTGTAAAGAAGTTATAAGTGCTTGTTACTTGTAAATTGTGTCTTGCCTCGGTGGCAATGTTAGCTAATCTTACCTTGGTACCGAGGAGTTATTAGATTCCAAGCTCCCTCATGGGAGCCGTATATTTGTGCAATGCCTTTGCCAATTTTTTATCTCAGTTTCTGTCCCTTCGTTTCTCATTATGACCCTATTTTTAATTAATATCGCTGGTCATCATTACTTTCTTGGGGGAAGATTTATGTCCCATCAGCTGCTGCGTGTGGCTGCTGATTTGATGGGGCGCCCTAGGCTGACGTCATCCTATTGGACAGATGGACGATTTGCTTCATTGGTAACCGTTTTTTATCATTAAATTCAAATTTTGAATTTATAAAAGGAGATAACTTCTCCTGATTTTTCATTCCATTCCCTTTTTAGTATAACTTCCCTCTTTCACCCACGATCCCCTCTTCGCCGGCGTCTTTGTTTTCTTCTATAAAACCTGGTAAGTACCTTCCTTTTCTTTCACACTTTTTTTTTCGTTATGGCTAAAAACGATCTTGCTTCTCAATTTACTCGGTTGTCCAAATCTGATGCCGAACAGTTTTGTTCGGAAGTTGGTATCCCGTTATCTTTTGAACCCTCTGTTCCAAAGGGAAAGACTCCGGTAACCTCTGTTTCTCCTGGTAAGGTAGCCGTTTACACCCGTCAGTTTGATCAGGGTAACCTCCGGTACCCTTTTTCTAAGTTTTTTCTTAATGTCTTAGAGTATCACCAACTTGGTCTTGATCAGTTGTGTCCTTCTGGTGTAGCCCGGGTTATTAACTTTGAAATAGTGTGTCGTTGTCTTGTTTATGAGCCTTCTCTGGTCATGTACCGTCGATTCTTTAGGTTGACTAAGAATGGGAATTGGTTTACCATTGAGAAAACTCAATGCGAACCAGCCCTAATTTCAAGTGTTATCGGTCTTGTGTCTACCTAGAAAGATAAGTTTTTCTTCTTGAACTCTGATTTCCTACCCTTCAAGGCTCCAAGGAGGTCTTCTGATGCTCCTCTGAATGAGAGGGAGCCTGATCCTGACACTTTTGATCAGAAGTTGTTGGAAAAGCTTCGTGTTTTTCCTACCCGTCTCCGCACCTTTCCTGAAGACTTTCTGGTCATGATGGGTCTAAGTGTTAATTGGGATGATCCAGAAATTGAACCTGTGATTTATCATGGTGGGGAGGGTATATGTCGCTTAGGCTTACTTTCTCGCCCCCACTTTTGCTTATCTGTTCCTTTTTCTGATTTCTTTTCTTTTTTGCAGAAATGAGTACCCTTGATTTTCTTGCTCTGGATGACATTGCTGATGTTAAGTTCAAGGTTCGTGCTTCGGAGGAGGGTAAGAATGTGGTTGTGAGGACTGAGCATGTCCGTTTCCAAGGGGAGTACACTAGTGTTATTTCGTCATCCTCAACTGTTGCGGAGCCTTCAGTGAAGAAATCCGTTACTGTTCGCCGCTCCAGCAAGCGACTTCAGGGTGTTTCCTCTGGCCCAGGGAATATAACTGCTATTCCCTTGGTCATTGAAGAGGAGGATGAAGACTCTTCCTTGATAGCTTCCGCCATGGGATGTGTGCATGCCTCTGGGAATGGCAAGTTGACATTGTCTTCCCCTAAGAAGGATGATGCTTTGTTCAAAAAGCCTAAAGATGTGGTGATCAAGGGTGGAGATCAGAAGTTGCCAAGGGCTGAAGGTGGTGAGAGTTCGAAGCCGGTTGCCAATGTTGGTGTAGATGCCCCTGTTCAGCAGGGTCATGGTGAAGGAGTATTTGTACCAAATTGGGACATTAAGAGTACTGATGTGTTGAAGACGGCTTCCGTCTGTCGGGATTTAATTGACCATTGCATCCCTGATGCAGAAAGGGCCATACACAGGGAGTGGGCGGACAAAGATCTGATGAAAAAGATGTATTATCATTTTGGTTGTTCCCGGACGGGATGGCTAGGTGGGGTGGTTTATTACTTCGGAGTGAGCAAGTTAAAGGTGCCTATGAGAAGCACGAGGTTGAGTTGGTGAAGGTGAAAGAGGAACTAGCTAAGTATGTTGCACGGGAGAAGGATCTGGTGCATGAGTTGGCCGTATCCAGGACCCAGCTTGGTTTGGAGAAGGCGAAGTTTAACAAGATATTCAAAGGGTTGAATGATGAGAAAGCGAAGGTTTCTGAGGAAAGAGAAGGTCTGGCTCGGGCTAGGGAGACGGTTAAACAAGAGCGGGTTGCTGTGGAGAAGGTTGGCATGGAGCTTAGGGCTCAAGTGGATCATTTGACTGAAGAGAAAGAATGGCTGGTTTCTATGGGGGTTGCCCGTTTTGTCACCAACTTGCTTCATTCCCAGGAGTTCAATGCTCCGTTGGCTGATATTTACGCCAAGGGTATAGCCTTCGGTCGTCATGGGGGAATTCAAGCTGGTTTCAAAGCGGCCAAGGATGGTCAGAGGATCGAGGAGCTACCATACTTTAAGCCTTCTTCTGGGGATGAGTTTGTGAATGCTGTGAAGGCGATGGAGCTCTCCACTTACCCTTATATTGCAGCCATTGCTAAGGCTTCCCAGCAACCTATCTCCTTCCTGCAAGATTTGGAGCCAGAAGGTTTGAAGAAGGAGGTGGCCAACGAGGTCTTCAGCTCCTATGTATCAAAGAGGCCCCTTAGGATCATGTTGGAGGGGGCTAATGGTGGGGAAGGTAGTTCGAAGCATCGAAAACCTGTTGATTCGTCTAAAGTTCCTGATTTGGAGCAGGTATTTGAGAATCCCTCCCCCCTTCAAGCCTTGAAGATTGATTCCACCCCTCCTGCTGGTGAGGATGATCCGTTTGCTGGACTTGACACTAAGGACCTTTATGGAGATGTTGGTAACCAAGTTCTGGCTTTCATTGGTGAGGGCAATACCACCAATGAAGCCGAAGATTTTGTTACCCCATGATCAAGTCATGTTTTAAGCTTTCGTTATGATTTAGCAGTCTTTGTAATGAAACTCTTTTGTACCTAGCTGTGACATCCGTCACCCTCGACTTTCATCTAATTTACAATATTAGTACTTCAAATATTTTCATTATAGTCCCTATAAGTTCGTCGTTTTCAAATTTAGTTTTTGAAAAAAAATATATATATATATATGTATATTTATTATGGGTCGGGTGTAAGTTTTAGTCAAATACGTATCTCGAACGTCAACGCAATGGATTTTATAAAAAATTCCAAGTTTTAAAGAGTTTTATAAAGTTTAAAAAAAAAATATATTGGTTAATTATCCTAACTTGGCTAGTGTATTTATAAAGAAAACATAACAAAAATCATAATAAATTAACCAAGTTAAAGGTTGAGGGACTAATTCTGCCAAATAGGAAAAGTTTTAAAAATTTTTTCCCCTCCCTCTCCTCTCCACATTTTTCCGGCGATCATGTCCGGCCACCGGATTTTTTTTTCCGGCCAAGTTTATAACTCCACTTTTATCAAGCATTAACCCGTTTTAATGATTGCCAAGCGTTTCTCCACCCATAATTAAGAGTTTCCAGCCATCAATTGAGTTTAAACGCGTTTTAAAGTGGGCAATGATTCGATTTCATGTTTGTAACCGTTCGAACTTGATTAACACATCAAAACGCTCGTTCAACCCATCCCTTATATAAATTGATCACCTCAACTCGTTTCTGCACAACACACGCTGAAAACCCACAACAAAAACACACCTGAATCGCGTTCAAGCTGCACGATTTAGCTTCTTTTTTTTCGAGCCTTAGTTCCCTCGTTCGGCCCTCAATTCGCATTGTAAGTCTCATTTTTTTGTGCCATCTTATTAATTGGCCCTGTTAGATCATTAGCCCTAAGGTTCTATACGTTTTTATTGTCTGAATCGATGTATTGGTTTTGTTCTAGGGTTAGGGTTCATGCTTAGTAAATTGGGGAAGAAGATGATGGTTGAGTATATTGTTAAATAAAATTCAATTTCAAATAAATAAACAAAACATGAGCTGGCCTAGTGGTGTGTGTGTGTGTTGTGGAATGAAGGGGGCCGGGTTCGAGCCTCTCTAAGATCGGTTTTTGCAACATTTTCATATTTCTTTTTTTGTTGGTTTATTATTTTTAGAATATTACAATTAAATATATATATATCTTAAAATATTCATAATAAATTCATCTTTTGTCCAAAAATTATAAAAATTTAGGTGTAGCTTCTTGACATCATAAAGAACATTTCCACATTTTTATTTTCTGAAAAATATTTTATTTTTATATTTTTATTGAATTAAATTGTTTTAATCATAAATAGTTGATAAAAAATTCATTTTTAATGATTTTAATCTCAAACTTTTTGAGTAATTATTTCTAACCATTCTCAACTGAAATAAAAATTATTGGTCTAGTAAACATTTATTTTTATTAATTTTCCCATTTTTAATCATTTAAACATGATTTAATCTCATTAAATCAGTTTTAAAAATAAATAAGTTTATATAAATTATGAGAAAATTATTCTAATATGTTTACATCAGAAATCATCCATTTTCTATAAAATAAATATTTTTGGATCACGTATAGTATTATTAGTCTTATTTACGTTTAGTTAGACATAATAAAACATTTATTTATTTATACAATTTAAACATCTATTGTATAAATGTTTTTCTTATAAAATAGAAATACTCGTATGGTTTAATGTCTTAATTATTTTTTTTTGTTGAATCGTTGTGTAACACAAAAATTATTTATTTATATATTTATGGTTATCGTATTATTTTAATTTAGTTAAAGTAACTAACTAAATTATTTTGTCTTAATTATTCAAACATATGGTTATCTAAATATTTAATCGGTAATAATTATATTACCTAAATCATATTACAAACTTTGGTATATTATTTTTAATATACAACTTTTACATTTATTCGACTAATCATAAAATCTCTAATTCCCCAAATCGACTTAGTAAACCCTAATGCCTTAGACCCTAGATACCTTAGACTTTGTAGACTTTACCTTACTAGTATTCATATGCGTTATAGGTTGAATTCCTCGGAATTCTCATTACTTAGCTCACAACCGTTTAAGTGGATTTCGATCGCTTTCACAAACTGTGAGTATATCTTTCCCCTTTTTACTATTTTACATTTCGGGGTGACTCATGTACTTACTATCAAGTTTATATTTCCTTTTACTAAAATAGCAATTCTTATGTGTGTTTGCTTCTGTTATTTTGTGTATCTATGACCTGTCAAATCATTAACCGCTGAGCGGCCTGGCATTTCAATGAATAGTACTATGGTATATACCCTTGTGACTCTGTTGAGAGTCCTCGTCATTGCTATGTATTACATTACTACTAGCGCATACTATATATATCTGCTTTCTTCTCTTAGGGTTGATTTGACCCGGATACCACTTATTACATCTTGCAAAATAACACACGAGTTGCTAAAGTTTACCTTACTATATATAACAAACGGATGTACTCACCAATACATTATATGTGTTGACAAAATTGTTTTGTACATGTTTCAGGTGACGTTTGATGTTGCATGCTTTTCACGCTTAGGCTGGACCTAGTGCTTAAATAAAAAGTTGAACCTTTAATATTTATGCTTGAGATTTCTATTAAGACTTTTGTATTTCCTTTTTGGATAATGGAAGTTATTTGCTATTAATATTTACAAATTTAGTCCATGTGCTTTTGAACAATCGTCACTACGTGACACCTCGATGTTTCCGCCATCGGTTGGGGTGTTACACTAGCCTTAGGGCTTTAATCTATGGGAATGCTCCCCCTTTAGGGGTGATGCCTTATTTATGTATAATGTTTGGTTGTGTTGAATACTTTGCTTGTCGTTTATAGTGTTTGCAATGTCTTTAACCTTTTGCAATGAGGTGGATGCTGCAGTCACCCATCTCAGGCTACTAAGCTAGAGAACCGATGCAATGCTTATCCTATCAGCTTGTTTGTTTGTAACCTTTCTTAATGGTTATCTATGTGAAATGTTCGTTTTTGTGTCTGTTGTGAACATGTATGAGCTGTCTTGGTATGAGGAGCTCACCCTCTTTCATGGGTCTAGGTATTCCTTCTAAAGGACTTGTCCCATGGAGTTGTGGATTGTATTAGGAACTCACCCTGTATACAGGAAGGTCATTATCCTTGTTACCTGTTGAGCAGTTGTGGCCTAGGAGCTCATCCTCGTTTCATGGGTAGGTATAGCGCCGGATCCCATGGAGCCTTGTTAGGAGGGGCTCACCCTTTGATAAGATAAGTGACAAGTGAACTATTTTAAAAGAAAGTTCATTCATTCATTATCTATTTCATTTGGGATACATAGTAGCATTACAACCATTAAACATAGAATCGTTTCAAACGTTTGTCATTCCAGTGCCTTGGGACCATTTTGCCATTTGGATCAGCTAGCTTGTAGGATCCTCCTTTGTGGGCTTCCTTGATGACATAAGGACCCTCCCATCGGGGACCTAGCTTTCCTACGTTCTGCTGCCTGCTAGCTTCATTCCATCTTAACACGAGGTCCCCCGGCCTGAAGACTTCTTTTTTAACCCACGTGTTATAGTAGGCTTCGAGTTTCTTTTTGTACCTAGCCTCCCTGATGGAGGCTTGGTCTCTTGATTCTTCGAGGAGGTCCAGGTTGAGCAGGACCTCCCTATCATTGTGTTGTGCATCTCGTCGTGTGCTTCTTCCTGAGCTTACCCCAATTTCGGCTGGTATGACAGCTTCGCTTCCAAAGACGAGGCTGTAGGGTGTCTTTTGGTGACTTGTTTTCTCCATGGTTCGAATAGCCCAGAGAACACTTGGGAGCTCGTCAACCCATTTTTTGCCATATCTTCCCAGCCTTGCTTTAATACCTTCGACAATGCTTCTATTCATGCGCTCAACTTGTCCATTGGACTGCGGGTAAGCTACCGAGCTGAAGACTTGCTTGATGCTCAGCTCGGAGCACCAGCTGCTGAAAGGCTTGTTGGCAAACTGCTCTCCGTTGTTAGTTACGATCTCCCCTGGTAGCCCATATCTGCAGAATATCTGCTCCCATATGAAATTAACCACATGTTTCCCCGATATGGTGGCTAATGGCCTGACCTCCGGCCACTTGGTGAAATAATCAACAACGACCAATAGGAACTTCAGCTTTCCTGGGGCTGGTGGGAAGGGGCCCACTATGTCCATACCCGACTTTTAGAAAGGCCAGGCAGAGACGATCGGTACAAGATCGTGTTTCGGGTTGGTCTTCACCGGTGATTGCAACTGGCATGCTTCACACTTTCGGATTGTCTCGAAGGCATCTTTGTGCATGGTTGGCCAATAATAACCGAGGTTCATAAGCTTTGAAACCACAGCACAAGGCCCGGCGTGCATGCCACATATCCCCTCGTGTATCTCCCTGATGAGATAGTCACTTTGATTGGGTCCGACACACCTGAGCATGGGTGCCAAGTATCCCTTCTTGTAGAGTTTGGCATCTTCAACCACATATTGCCTTGCCTTTATGACCAACCGCTTTTCTTCTTGCTCGCTATCTGGTTGCTTCCCTTCTTTGAGATAGGACATAAATGGGGGTCATCCATGTGGATTCCGTTTTAGTGACAATATCTTGGACCTCTTTGCCATCAATGGATGGTTCCCGAAGAACCTCAACCAGGACCTTTTTTGTTAAGTGAGCAAACGTTAGGGAGGCCAGCTTGCTCACGGCATCTGCCTGCTTGTTCTTGGTCCTTGACACTTGTTCTAGTGTGAAGGCTTTGAATTCCTTGACCTTGTCTTTATACTTGATCATTGAGGGCTCCTTAGCTGTGTACCCTCCATTCACTTGCTTGACTACCAGGTTTGAATCGACGAACACTTTCAATTCTTGTACTTTCATGCTTCTTGCCAACCTTAAACCGGCTAGTAGGGCTTCATATTCAGCAACATTGTTGGTACAGGGGAAGTCTAGACGGAGGGAATAAGTGTACTCGGTTCCATGGGGGTCCTTAATGACAAGACCAGCCCCGGAACCTTCAACACTTGAGGCTCCATCTGTGAAAAGACACAACTTCCCTTCGAGGTCAGGTTGTTCTTCTTCGACCTCATTCATCTCTTCTTCTGTCTGCAAGATGGGTAATTCGGTTAGAAAGTCAACAAATACTTGTCCCTTGTAAGCCCTCCTAGGTACATGTTCTATCTTGTGCTCCCCTAGGCCAACATCCCATTTTGCCAACCTCCTCGAGTCTTCCGGCTTTCAAGGATGGAACGTATGGTTTGGTCGGTGATTACCCTCATTGGGTGAGCTTGGAAATATCACCTTAGCCTTTTGGCAGTATGCACGAGTGCCAGCACAAGCTTCTCAATGGGAGCATAATTGATTTCGGCGTCTTTGAGGGCTCTGCTGACGAAGTAGACGGGTATTTGCTCCTTTCCTCGATCAACCAAGAGGACTGAGCTGACTGCTTCAGATCCTGTAGACAAGTAAACTATTATTACTTCCCCCTTTTTCGGGTGCCGCCATTTCTGGCAGGAAAGCTATGTGTTTTTTAAGCTCAAGGAAGGCTGCCTTTGCCTCTTTCGTCCAACGGAAATCCTTCTTATCGATACAATTCTTGAGTGTCTTAAAAAAGGGCAAGGATTTTTCCGCGGACTTAGGCAAGAAACGTTTCAGGGCAGCGATTTTACCGTCGAGGCTCTGCACTTCCTTCTTTGTGGAAGGTGACTTCATGTCCAAGACAGCTTGGATCTTTCTTGGATTTGCTTTGATGCTTTGTTTCCCGACTATATGACCAAGGAACTTCCCTTCCTCGAATCCAAAGGAGCACTTTACTGGATTGAGTTTCATATTTATTCCTCGGAGGTTATCAAAAGTTTCTCGGATGTCTTTTATCATTGCCTTCCCAGACTTGCTTTTGATGACTAAGTCATCTACGTAGGCTTCCATGTTCCTCCCGATTTGTTTCGAGAAGGCCTGATCCACCAATCGTTGATAAGTAGCTCCTGCATTTTTCAAGCCGAAGGGCATCTTTCGATAGCAAAAGATTCCCTTATCGGTGTGGAAGGCTGTCTTCTCTTCGTCTTCTTGCTTCATTTGAATCTGGTGATACCCCTTATAGGCATCTAGGAAGCACTTGTATTGGAAGCCAGTGAGGGAGTCGACCTTCCAATCGATCTCGGGTAGTGGGTAGTAGTCTTTTGGGCAAGCTTTGTTAATATCCTTGAAATCTACGCACATCCTCCAGGAACCATCTTGTTTGGCTACCATGACCGGATTCGCCACCCATGAGTGATATTGTACCTCCCTTAGAATGCCAGCTTCCACTAACTTTTCAACCTCCTAGCAGGCAACCTGGCTACGGGCAGGTGCCAGGCTCCTTTTCTTTTGAACGACAGGTTTGTCAGAGGGAGCTATGTTGAGGGAGTGTTCCGCCAGATCTCTCGAGACCCCAGTCATGTCTCCGGGACACTAGGCAAATACGTCTCGACTTTCTTGCAAAAGGCTGATTAGTTCAAACATAACCTTATCAGGGAGCAGGTTGTTTACTTTGATGGTCTGCTCCAGATAGGCAGGGTTTATGCTGATTTCCCTGATGGGATTACTGGCTGGTGCCTCCATCTCCCGGGATCTTTAGCTTCCTTCACATAGGCTATTAGAAGGGCTTCAGCTGATGGCTTCAGGATTGCAATTCCATTGGGCGTTGGGAGCTTCATGAGGCCATGCGTTGTTGATACTATAGCATCAAAGGTAGCAATGCCCATCCTTCCAATAAGGACATTGTAGCTCGACGGGTATCTGATCACAGAGAAGGTCAGCTCCCCCGTCCTTGATAGGTGCCCATCTCTAAAATAGACATTCAGGGTGAGCTTCCCTAAGGGATGTACCCGTTCCCCTGAGAAACCCACAAGAGAGGCATCTGATGGTTTGAGTTTGGACTTGATTTCCGGGCTCAGTGATTCGAAACACCATTCATACATTACTTCTGATGAGGCACCACCGTCCATGTACACCCTGTCTACTGGGAAGCCATCCAGTTCAGCTTCCACTATTACGGGGGTAATGATCAATTCGTCTGGAGTAGGAGGGAGGCAGATGTATTGTTTTTTCCAGGGCTCGGTACGAGCCCTATTGATCTGCTGGGTCCCCTCGTATCTGATCACGTTGACCTCTTTGTCTTTCCTCCCATCATCCTTCCTTCCCTTGATGTCTTTGATCAGGTGAGCCAGCTCTCCGGACTTAACGACTTCTTTTATTCTCTTCTTCAGCTGATAGCAGTCGTTTGTGTGGTGTCCGGTGTCGTTGTGGAATGCATAGTGCTTGCTGGCATCCCTCTTCTTGGCGGGCTTGGACAAGGGTCTGGGAGGTCGAAAGGTGTACTTGACCTCCTCGGTGGAAAGTATCTCCTGAAGGGTCTTGGTTAGGACTGTGAATACGTGCCTTTCTCTTTCTTGGTATCATCCTGATCTGGGGGACCGTCGTCTTTCCTCATTCCTTCTTGACTCGAATGTTCTTCCAGATCGTTTCTCGTTGTAGGGTTGGAAACTGGGTCTTCGGGAGCTTGTTGAGCCGTCTCTCCAGCTTCCCCGATCCCGTTTCCTGGTATCCTGCCGAGTGAGAGCTTCTTCTCCCCGAAGGAAGGCTTCTGCTCTCTCGAAGGCTTCTTCCATGGTTTGAGGAACATCCTCATGAAATCTTTTTAACAACTTTTTGGGGCGGATGGCCCCATGAATACCGACACTCGAATCTTTTCTGTGGCACCACTATATTGTAGGCCCCGCCTCTTATATCTCTCGATGAAGCTACGGAGATCCTCGTGTTCTCCCTATTGGATCTGATACAGTATGGCAGCATCTTTAGTGCATTTCCTCAGGGGATTAAAGTTTGAGGTGAAGCTTCTCCTCAAATCATCAAATGAGGAGATGCTCCGGGCAGGGAGGCCACAAAACCATAGGCGGGCTAGTCCTACCAATGTCTGCATAAACATGTGGCAACACTCGGCATTGTTCCATTTTTCCACAGTGGCTGCTCCAGAAAAAACGTTCAGGTGGTCGTCGGGATCCTCGGTCCTATCATATGTTTTCACGTTTTCTGGCATTTTGATTTTGTTGGGGAAATCAAAGTGTGCTATGTGCTCGGCAAAACATTCTAACGACTTGGGACGGTATGGCTCCGAGGGGGTAGCCTCAATTCGGACTTCCGCCGTAGAGGTTTGAGCAAGGGATTGGGGAATAACCGAGCCCTGACCTCCGGGGAGAGATGTTTCGAGTACTTGGTTTAACGGAAGCGGGTACTGTCACGGGTACCCTCCGGGCCATGCAGGGAAATATGGCGGTACATAAGGTGAGTGTTGAGGCTGGGAGTAGTTGGGATACGTCGTTGCTGAAGGAGTAACAGGCCCTCCAACAAGACATCCAGCTCCTGCCAAGGAGGTAGCAACGACACTTCTGGCTAATGGCAGGGACCTCAAAGCTTCTGCAAAGGAGAGAGGTATTGAGGACGACAAGGACACTTATGTGGTTTCCAACAATTGTCTTGTCGTATGTTCTTGGACCCCGGGGGAGAGGACGGTTCTGCTAGGACCTTCCCTTGAGAAAATACCTCCCTGACTATTCAAGTAGGGGTGAGGACTTGTGTCAATACGTTGGGTTGCTGGGGAGGTGGTAGTTCCCCATAACCGAGGAGCAGGTGAGAGGGTAGCGGTAGGTTCTTCGTCATAAGACAACCTGACTTTTACACCTCTGGACCTTTCCTCCCGTACATAGCCATTCAGGAGGTCACGGAGTTGCAAGAAGTTTCTTCGTACTCCCTCCGGGGTGATATTCATTCGTTCAATAGGTAGCAACACGTCATCTCTAGGAGACGAATAAACAGCCCTTGAGACCGGTGGAGTTTGATAGTTGAGCATGTCTCCTAGAGACGGTTCGACGTGTGGTCCGTCTGTTCCAGGTGTTTCGTGACCTGCAGCGTTACCGGAGGTGTGACTGCTGGCCGGAGTTTCTTGAAGACCCCCGTCTTGGTGGTTATCTCCACCGGTCATCACAAAAGAAGGTTACTTAGGAACAAATGGGACTGAAGAACTTTCAACAGCTTTGTTCAAAGTAGCGACAGCCCCACGGTGGGCGCCACTAATTGCTACAACAAGGAAAATGATCGGGATTAGGTTAAGAGATGTTTAGGTTTATAAGTTAAAGGTATGTTTGGTTAAGGTTATGATTTAGGGGATCCTCTAGCTCCTGGAATGGACCTGCACAAGGTAATAGACACCATTAGTCTTAACGCAGGAGGGGGTCTCTTGCGTTTGGACTCCGACGTGAGAATAAGTGTATATTCGTTTGGAGTAATAAAGTAGAGAGTATGAGAGTAAAAGGAGTAGTGAGAAGTGTGTGTAGAATGACTACCCAAGGGTCTCCTTATATAGGCGATGGAAATCTGCCCAAGAGCTCCCTTATGGTAGCATCTTTACTATACCTGGTAATGGTTGACTCTCTTTATGTTGCCTGCAGTGAGACTTTGCCCTTTTAGTGCACTTTCAGCTTTTACTATTTCCTAGGCATGGCTTGGAGCTGTGTGATGTTTTGTTTTATGCCCATAGTAATAAGCCAAAACACCTTTTTACATTTCCAATGATTTTACTGTTTGCTTTCTGCTGCATAACCACCGTATGGCAGCCATGCTACCTTATGTTAGCTGTTCAGCTCCAAGAAGTTAAGCAAACCTTAATACTTCTACTTTGCTTTATTTTTTGACGAGGGGTTAAACGTGGTCGTTTTAGGACCCACGTCATCATATACCAAAAGAAATCCTAATATCTTTATTTTGATGATCAGAAACAACAAAATCCCCATATGAATAAAAGCCATAATGATTCAAAATTCCATAAGTAAGTCGACGATCACCAGCAAAAGATTATTCAACTTCATTTGATCTTTAACAAGAATAACTGATCAGTTTAAATTCAATAAATTCTCAAACTTACCCTACAATCATGAACAAAATCAATAATAATCAAATTCTCACAATAATTTGTTCCCACATTAAAAAAATGATAAAAAAAGAAAGCATTTAGAACCTAACCTGGATTCAAACCCTCTAATATCAGCAAGTTCTTTACGAAAATTATCAATCCACTGCACTTTCTTTCTATCGATAGGCGAATCCCAACTGCGATTTCAAATGCGGACATCCCTTATTCTTCATACCACTCCTAAGAACATTAACCTCGATCTCTTATTCTTGCTTCCCATCTTCCGCAATCTGTGTCTTAGTGCAGACGATTTCACTGACGTGTAGGACCTGCGGACTATTGTTGGGGAACCACAATCACATCAAACCATTTTTTAGGGTATTTGAGTTGAGTAAATTAGGGTTCATGTTCTGCATATGTATTAGAGTTGATAATCTGATTAAGAGGGTGTTTGGCTATCCAGTTTCCCCCTCCTGACTTATCCAATAAGTCAAAAGTTAAAAAAAATTGTTTGGGTAAATGTTTGAAAAATGAGCTTTTGGACGATTTTGTTCTTTGAAAAGGGGAAAAGAGAGGAAAAGTCATAAGTCACAATTTGTGACTTTTGGGATTAAGGAACTTTTGAGGTACAAGAAGGAGAAATGAGAAAAGGAGGAGAACCAAACATGCTCTGAAAGGGGATGGGTGCGACGGAATCTAAAAAAAGAGGGAAAATGACCAATGTGCCCCTGATATAATGTTAGCATTTAACAGAGTTTGGAGATTGAAGAGGGTACCATATATACGGAATGAAATAAATATTTTCCTAAGAATGAGTAAAATGAAATTCACGGGGTTAAGGGTTTAAGTAAACTGTAAACGGGTTCAAGTCAATTTTAGGTTGAACCCGCAGTTCTGTTTAGCAAATCATGTAAAACAAGTCGTGTTCATGTCAACCACACATATACACGTCGGGTTTGGGATTGGATTCAGTTCATACGTCTGAATTGGTTTTCAGGTTCATGTCAAAGTTTCAGGTTCATATTTGAATGGACCAGCCAACCCTTGAACACGATCTACTTAATACCCTTTATTGCATTAACATTATGTTCACCATTTTTATCCTTTAAATTACACTACAAATCACTAAATCTTCTCCCCACTCTTCAAATAAATAATATTTTTATACATTTATTATTACCTTTTCTTTCACTTTCACTCACAACTATAAAAAGTAATAAAATATAAATAGCGTGGAGCAGTGCCTCCTTAAATATACAGATGAAAAATTCACTCAAAGTATTTTTTAAAATATAAAAATTTCACTTATGGAATATGATGGATCTAATGCAAATGCTCTTAATATACTAATTTAATTTGTTATCTTGTTGAAAGTGCATTTTAATAGAAACAACTTTATAATGGCAGCCGGGGTGGTCTGTGATGGCCACCCCATAATGTCGTGATGGCCGCAAAACACCGCCCCTCCTCTAAATCATGGTCGTGAAATCAAGGAAACCGTGATGGCTATCACGGTATAAACAAACCGTGTGTACAATCAATTTTTGTTTTTCTTTGAAAAAGTAGGTGGGGATCAACACTCTCTTTCTCTCTCTCTCTTGTTTTTTATTATAAAAAATAGTAGTGGGTGTGATGGAATGAGGTTTCATAAGGTTATTGGGTGTGATGGTTTTAGTGATAATTGTGAACATTACCACATGGGTTTAGTGATGGAATGTGATAAAATGTGATAGAATGAGGTGACACAAAATAATTGAGTATGATAGTGTGATGAATGTGATGAATTGGTGACCACCCTTTGTGGCCTAATGAGTTTGACATTCAAACTGTGTTTTTAAGTACATATACAATAAATCAATATAAACTCAAAACTGCCTATGTTATGATAAGAAAACATAGAGTAAATTGATACAACGAGAAACTATTAACCTCAATAGTCTCTCTCAACGGACAACGAAACCGAACACCACCATCATACTCTCCCTTCTCCGATTAGCTCATACGTTATATTATCCCAGCGAAACCGATCACACCATCGTTCCAAAAATCTTCTGCTCCAAATTTAGTATAAGTCATTTTGTAGATTTCCATTAAACAACGATATATTATGTTTTAAGATGGAGCAAAAGATGGATAGAACAACTAATTTATGGATAATCTAGAACTCTAAAAACCACTAATTTCACATGTGTCCCACTTTCGTGACTTCGTAACTCATTTGTATTTTGTTGAAATTTCTTAATTACAAGAAAATTCTTACACTCCAACTTCCTTTTTGTGGCTATAAAAAGCGTAGCCTTTTTATTTATTTTCCCCAAATATAGTGAATAACTTAACATATCATATTTAGGGTTTGCACACATTTATTTTCCAAAAATGGGTTTTATGACTAGAGCTATGATCTTGGTTTCCATTGTAGCATTTCTCACATCGGTTGCTCATGCCATTGCTGGCCAAGCAACTTTCTACACTCCGCCCTACGTCCGTAAGTATACTTGCGTCAATGATTAACTAAACCGGTTCATCATCTTCGTACGTGTATAGATTAATTTTGAGTCTTTGATTGTTGTATATATATATATATGTAGCATCCGCATGTTTTAGCAACGAAGACCGTGGTGTGATGATTGCAGCTGCAAACACTGGTTTGTTTGCCAACAGAACAGCGTGTGGGACTAGGTATCGTGTGACTTGCACCGGAACAACCTCAACTATTGTGCTACCTTGCACAGGCAATAGTGTTGATGTTACCATTGTTGATGTTTGTGTCTCATGTGCTGGGAATCAACTTGAACTTTCTCGAGAGGCATTTGCGGTGATTGCTAATCCTGATGCCGGGAGAATTAACATTGATTATGTCCAGTAAATAAACACATAACCCAAATTTCCTATGTTAAATTAAAAAAAAAAAAAAGAGGACTTTTGACTAATTTTTGTTTCTTTGTAAATTACAGGATCTGATTTTATAAAATATGTATTCAAGATGCCAAAAATCAACTCGATGTATGACTTTTCTTTTAAATAAATGAGACAAAAATTTAGTATCCATGTTTCATATGTCTCATGGTATTGTGTTGTTTCGTTTAATAAAATTGATGATTTTAGTTTATCACTTAATCTTATTTTGGTTTTCGTTTGGTCAGACGATGAACAGTAAGTTATTTTTGGTTCTTGTCAAGTGTGATGGATCCGAACCAAACGTCTATTAAACCCTAGAAGTCAAGAACGATACAACTAACGAAGAAATCTAAACAATAAAACCCGAACTAGAACAAGACTAAGACTATATTCCGATGATCTCTAAAAAACCAATGAAAACTCTAGACCATGACTGAATAAGAATTTTTTGCCAAATTAGTGACACAAGATTTGTGCATTTTGAGGGTGTCAGCAGCCATTTTTTTCTTTTGGAGAAACCGCAGGTTGAACCTGCGGTTTATGCCTACGTGGAGGGAGAACATGGTGAGCTTGGATGACTAGGAGGGATGCAAAGGTGATTAGGATAGAGGAAGTTAAAACCAGCCTTTGAACTTGCGGTTTATAAATCTGGCTGACAACAAATAGTGTGACTAAGACCGATGAAGGATATATATAGTACATGTTTAGATAGGTGAAGGACTACTTTTGTAACTTCTAATTGAAACCGGTGGATCAACTTGCGGTTTATCCATTTGGCTGACAACAACTAAGATCGATGAAGGATAATTATATTAAATGTTTATATAGTTGAAGGACTACTTTTGTAACTTATAATAGAAACCGGTCCTTCAACTTGCGGTATCTTTTTCATGGATTTGTCTTCAAATAATCAGATGTACACATGCATGCATTGATTGTTATATAATATTCGACACATGTTAATATAGTATGTAAGTTGTAGTTTACCCAATATAAATTGTAAGTGTTATTACGTTTGCTTATTCCATTTTCACTTAGCCAAAGCACCAAAGCATAATATATGATCTTTCTTTCCACAATTGTGCACACACATAAATATATCCGTATTCCATTTTTACAAAATGCAGAAGAAGGGTTACAAATATGCGGTGTTATTATACTGGTGTTGGAGGCTATGGTTTTTTAGTGTTGTTGGACCTGTGTTACATTCACATTCCATCATTTCAATGTTGTTAATGAAGGGGGTCCAAAGGCTGTATAATAATCCATGCAGCTTCTTGTTTCCTTTCCCTTTGCCATATTGGTGGTGGCCGGAGAGGTTTCATTGGAACATTGGATCGATGTTACATCAACATGAAACTACTTGGATCGATGTTACATCCAAACGTGGTATAACACGTGTAGAATGCAACACCGGTACTGTAGTTTATAATATTGGGGAGTTGCATGCCATTTTTTCCAGAAACAATTTTTTTTTAAACTCGTAGCATACAAGTTTAAAAACATACTCCCCCTGTTTCATCCACTGCCTTGCATCATTCCTCGTTGTTCTTATAGAAAAGCGGAGATTCATGAAAAAATGGTGATGCCTGGAGGGATATTTTAGTGTTCTTTTGTTTCTACACTCCAGGAAAATCCTTAGGCGGCTGGGGAGGTGCTTCAGGCACCTAAGGTAGGCGGGGGCTCTGAAGGTGGTGGAATTGCCTCAGGCCCTTGTTTCCCTTTTAAAGTAGGAATTGGTGTTCTTGGAAATTAAAGGTCGTGGATTCATCAAAGCCACTAATTTTAGCAGCAAACTTAATCGCACCTGCGGCTTCTACACCTATAGCGCAAGGCACTCCGGTGTTGAAGAAACACGCTCGGTAATTAGCGACGTCGGGGATATCAGATGTAGTTGTTCCTGCTCGTGCTCCTCCTGGAAGGGTAATCTGGCATAGTTACGTAGTTACCCTTGATTTGGTACCCATGTTCAACAGATCGATGAACTTAAAGATTGGGCCAAATAGGTTTGAATTTGAATGTGGTCCTAAGTTTAAGGATTGGGAGAATGTCGAGGGAGAATATTGGAATTGGTGTTCTCGGAAATAGATTGTTTTGTAACTCGGTAGATTGTGACATAAATAAATTTAGTTGGTAAAATTGTATTATTTAACGTTTTGTGACATAAATAAATTTAGTATTATTAAATTTCAATAATTTATGTTATTGTGTAAGTACGGTACTGATATATCCGCAGGTTGATGATGCGGAATTTAAAATGATTATCAAAACCCGCAAGTTGAAGTTGCGGTTTTACCTCTTTAATTTCAATTTATTTTATTTTGTAAGTACGCTTGTATGTGTATTAAAAGATCAAAAGTAGAAAAACACATCTTAGAACATTGTAAAAGTGTCCTAATATGTTTTTATTAGGAGTTTTTTGGGACATATTATGCGATCATAAAATTGGTTTCATAATCTTGTTTGAGATAATAGGACGCTTTTTAAGTTTCGGGACTTATTACGACCCCTTTACATGAAACGCTTTTACCATTGGTCCTATTAAATAAAAGGTCCTATAAAATAACATTTTAGGACGCTTTTGTGCGTACTAAAAACCCATTTTTGTTGTAGTGGGTACTGACATATCCTGCAAGTTGATGATCCTGAATTTAAAATCATTATCAAAACCCGCAAGTTGAACTTGTAGTTTTAGCTTTTTTAATATTGGCAATTTCACCTATAAATACATATATGTAATTTTTCATTATGAATCACCCAAAAGAAACATTTGATCGTATGGAGAAGGATGAAGAGGTCGGGACATATTTATGTTCTCAACCATTTGCTAAGAAATCAAAGTGGACGGATGATCTTTGGAGGCGTATGAAGAGGCCGTCGTCGTCCACGAAGGCTGGGTCATCTACGCAGATTCCGACTGAAAAGCCACCGGAAAAGGAGCCTGAAAAAGATAGTGCTATAGTTCCCAACAAAGATTCAAAGAACTGGTCCCAGATGTTTTAGAGTTTTACCTCAACGGGGACTCCCCATACTGCTACAGTTGTTTCATTACAAAAAAAACTCGACAGAACTTTTTGGGGTGCCCTACTAGGGAATGAATCTGGCGGTCATCTGTCGTCTACAAGACACTTAACACGACATATTAATATTTATAAGTTTTCACATGTTTACATAGTTACACGACATATTAATTTATAGTGTTTTTTCTTCTTTGCAGCATGTTGAAGCATGGACTGTAAGATTAATGCGTGTACGGCAGGCGATGCTCTTAAAAAACCCCAATAAAGAATTCTGATGGTCGGTGTTACCTCCTGATTTTTATCATTACATGCAAGATGATAAATCCACTACCCCCCTTTATTATGTTGGACAAAAGGACCCGTATCCTCCATTCTGGAGGTTGACAGCATCTACCTTCCTTTGTGGATTGGCCAAACAGACTGGCTACTTGTCCGTATTGATATGCAGAGCATGGTGATTACTCAATACTGGACCAATAAAAGATGGAGAAATGGAAAACATTGAGAGGTTAGGAACTATATGGAGATGCTACAGTTATTTTTCAAATGGTTTCTAGAATGTATTCACTTCAGGAGAAACACGAGGTCATAACGGAACGTGATATGTCCCTTGGTTTGGATGAGACGGATGTCCCCCAAGACGAGGGTAAGATTGCTAACGCCGGGGTTCTTGTTTGTATGATGATAGAGAAACTAGTTAAAAACAAATCGTTGATGATAAACCAAGAAAACACCGTAGAAGAGGCTTCTGTGAATTACCGACGCCACATGGCTGATAAGCTGTATAAGTGTCGTTGTGATAAGTTTTGGTGAGTTGCGTCAGCTGTTTTGTAATATTTCCTTTTTCATGTAATAAACTTTTCATGTAATAAAGGCGTGATCGTTTATTTAGTTCATGATACTTTGACATCACGAGAGTAATACGACAAGTTCATAACAAATAACATACAATAATCATGACATTCATTGTACCAGAAACAGTAACATACGACAATCAACGTACAATAATCACAAGAATAATACGACAAGTTGATAAGAAATAACAACAAACCGTACTACAAACATTAACTTACGACAACCAACACACGACAATGAACATCAATGGCCACGGGAGGTACAACTTTTTTTGTTGTGCCCTGTTTGTTTACAAATACTGCATCTGCAGGGAACACGTGGTTCGTCCTCATGCCTTTCATCCATCTCGTTATGGATCCTTCTCTGTTTCAACCTCCCACGTTTTATGGTAAAATGTGACGGGTTACCACGGAGTCTCCAGTTTGCTTGTGCCCACAATGTTGTATGACCTAGGGTATAAAAGTGGCTATTGTACTGAAGACGATATACAGAAGTATGATATCGTGGATCAGCAGTTTGATGAAGGTCCTTACGTTTCATGTGGCAAACCGCTATAGCATGCGAACAAGGCTAACGTTCGATTTGCCACTTTGCACACGAGCAACTTCTGTTACGGTATTCAACCGTGTAATCGTCCCCCGTCTTCAATTGGCCAAAGGCGAGACTTCACATGGTACCGTTGGTGTGAGCCGTCATACAAGCGTACAGTATGTTCTCGTGATTTAGCATCACGTTCACATATCACCTTCCAGATGCGGGGAGGCAACATTGTTTGGCAACGTTTTGCAATTCGGTAGTGAATGTTAAACTGGTCAACATCCCTTTGCAGCGTATGATGTATGGTTGTCGTTATAGGCATCATCCTTTCCTTTGACAACACATGGTTAAAGCACTCAGACATGTTCGTTGTTAGGTGACCCCACCGACGATTTTCTTTATCGTGCACCAACGTCCACTTAGAGAGATCAATATCTCTCAAGTATCTCCACGCCTTTCTGTTAATGCTCTTCATTTCTCTGGTGGCATACAGATACTTAAAACGCTGTGATGTGCTATCGATAGTCCAACATAGCTTTTTTAAAGTGGTGCTTTTTAATTTTGCCCCAAGATTGCTTCGTACGTGACAAAGACAATACCGATGGTAAGCGTTCGACTCCCTCCATCCTGACAATTCATCCATCGCCCTAATTATACCGACATGTCTGTCAGAGATAACACAAATGGGGTTGCTGGCGTTGTGTTTTGAAATATGCAGCCTAAACTTCTCCAGGAACCTACCCCAGCTCTCAATTTTCTCCCCATCTACAATTGCGTACGCCACCGAAAGTATGTAGTTATTTGCATTCTTGGCGACCGCAATCAACATCTTACCCTTATACGTCCCCTTTAGATGAGTCCCGTCCACGGAGATGACTGATGCCGAATATTGGAAGACCTCAATTATAGGCCCGAAGGACCAGAAAACATGTTTGAACACCTTACAATCGGCTGGGCTCCTGGGATGATGATTCCACTCGACAATAGTACCTGGATTTGTAACCTGTAACCATGCCACATAGGCTATCAACTGCTCAAAGTAGCTCTCCCAGGTGCCGTAGACATTCTCAATTGCTTTTCTTCGGGATTTCCATGCCTTAGAGTACAAGATATCGACATTCAGCGTCTGCTTTATGTAAGTGATGATCTGTTTCACCGGAAACGTTAAGTCAGCCTTCACCTGTGCAAAGATATGCATTGCAACATCTCTTGACCTTAGTGCCCTGTTGTTGTTGCGTTCAACCGTTGAGTAGCACGTGTGTTTTGTTGACCACTTTGACAACCGCCAGAAGGCCCCCTTGTAACATTACGCATTTAATACTTGTACGTTACGCACCGACATTAATAAAACGTCAAGTTTTCATAATTATCTTCGCATTTATTATTTTTGTCGCTATTATGGAACCCTTATACTATATACAATATTATATATATGTGTGTAAGTGTATAATTAAATCAAAAAAAATATTTTGCCTTGGCCGGGGTTCGAACCCGCGCCAAAGGCCGGTCGGATCTAACACTTGTGCACAAACCAACTGGGCTAGCCAGTTCCTTGTGATAAACCCGGATAAACATTAATCTTATACGCTTGTTTAATCCCCACAGTTGACAAGGAAAGTCAACTGTGGGATTCCTTGTTGATCAATCCATCAATTGAACGCGTAATTGTTATATTTTTGGCAAATTAGGGCAATAACCGGCCCAATACAACATAATTACACAGCAATAACACGGCAATCGTTGCCCTAATAATCAAATTGACGCGTATACATTCTATGGAAAGTCAACCATCTAATTAACCCTAACCCTAATCCTCTAGTATAAATTGAGGCATTCTGGACCTTGTCTAATCGCTCACAACTCTCTCTCAATCTCTATATCTCTCTAATTCTCTCTGTGTTTGATCAAATTGCTCGTGGTTTGACTTTCTCATTGACCCGAAGATAAACATCAATACCACACTGTGAGTTTAATATTTTTGGTGGGTTTAGTTCTTCGGCATCCCAGCAACAATAGCCCTAACATTAATCGGGCTATTGTTGTCTGAATCATTTGATTGTAAATCTAGGGTTCATCGCGTTTATATTTGGGGATAAACTAATTCAGGCTTAACGTACTTAATTATTTTTAAACTAAAGATTTCACAACCACCGGCCTAGGCCAAGTGGTTGTGACTCTGGTCCTGTTCCGAGGTCACCCGGGTTCGAGTCCGGCTCTGACCGGTTTTTGTTCATTCTTTTCCTTTCTTCTTTTTTTAACACAAACAATTAAATATATATATATTAAATCCTTTAATCATTTAAATTCTTTTTAAAATACCTAAACTATTTTATAAATTCTAAAAAATTTATAATTGTTTAATCTGATATAAAAGTGTTATTTACAATTTTTATTTTTCAGAAATTCTTTTATTTAATATTTATAATAATTAAATCATTTTTATACTATTATATTTATAAAAATCCATTATTATATCAAAACAGTATTATTAAATTCCCCAAAAATTATCCTAACTTTTTATAAAGTTAAACTTTACTGAAATAATTTTTAAATCAGTAAAATCATTTATTTTATATTTTTAATCAATTTTTGTTAGATTTAATCATAATTAAATCATATTAAATCCAATTTTCATCATTTTTGCACCAAAATTTTATACAAATTATTTTTAATCATTTAGAACAGAATTATGATTTTTAAAATAAGATTTCTTTAATTTTAGTATTTTTGAATATTAAAGTTAATATTTGGCTATTTATAAATAAATAGATTTAAAAATCTATTTTAAATGAAATAATTTTATAAAAATTATTTTATTGCTTCAAACACTTTAATGTGCACACTCAAAATTCAAATTTTGTAAAAAGACTATTTTTCATTAATTATCCAATTTTCTTTATTTAATTAACATTTTTAAATTAAATTTAACAATTGATTATCCCCAATTCGAAACCCTAGGATACACATATTAGTTATTAGACTTAGACTTATTATATATTACCTCATTATAGGGTAATATTTGGAATCACTTTGGGCAACACAATTATCATATCTTTTCAACAAGTTAACATTTGCTAAGGTGAGTTTACATAGCCCCTTTTATCACCATTTTTGGGGTGAAACATGTTATAACATTTTCATTGCAATTCAATCATCAATGTGTCTATGTGTTTTCTATGTTGCATATTGTCTTGAGCATGATTAGAGTAAGCACCATTCTAGCATAATCATTAACATTGATCAGCCGACGGTATACATTGATAGATCTATTGGACTGACAATCCCACCCGGATACGTGCCTCCTACAAAGGTTACGTGGGTGTTTGTTATCGCATAACATATTCATTGGGACCATAAGTGTATGGTATGTATCATTTTATAACAGTCAGCAGGGTTGATTATGCACTCGATTTATTTCTAATATGTTCTCACATATGGGCTAGATTAACATGACACATGAATTGCATAACATTTTATTCATTTATCATCAAAAACCTATGTAATTCTCACCAACTTATGTTGACCCAAAATACTTTCAAAATTAACATGTTTCAGGTAACAATGAAGCTGAGGCTTGAGTTAGCATGAGGATTTATCTTGAAGTTTATTTGAAGTTTTTGAAGTTATTATTTGATGTTATGTACTTGAATTCTTAGATATTATTTCACATTTTGGATATTTATGTTTGAATAAATTATTTAAAATTTATGTTATACCATGTGCTACTGAAAACAATCATCAATACGTGGCACCCCGATGTTTCCGCCATCGGTTGGGGTGTTACAGATTGGTATCAGAGCCTTGGTTATAGGGAATTAGGTTATTAGAAATAATCTAGACTATAACCTTAGGGACTAAAACAGTACTTGCTTCTCCTACTTGTAACCCTAATTGCTTCCCTAATCCTATCCTTATCCTATGCCCTACAACCCTAAACCTTCATGTGACTACTCTTAATTGTCTGCTGCAATCCTGATCCACCATTAGATTAATAGGACAAAATCCTCAGGTTTAACCTGAACCCCCTTGAGATCTCGTCGAAGTTCTAGATTTTAATAACGAACACGTGCAATCTGGAAGGGTGAACGCCTGTATTCTGAGTCTTCTGTCTAGGCTGGCATTGCGCATATATCCCAATCAGACGAGGGACCCGGATGCCTACCTGGGAATTCTCGGGATGAGTGTTCACTTATAGGCTAAAGCATGTCTTCATATGTTATTAGAATTTAGAATCTTTGATAAGTCAACGTTTTCGTTTATTCGTTTTAATTAATGAATAAATGATTACATTCCTTACATAAACTCTCATTCATTTCATTGTGTCTATTACAGATCATGCCTCCTCGTCGCAGCACTCGCAACAACAATGGTGAGAACCACGAAGAAGGTGGTGATAACCATAACCACAACCATGACCAAGCTCCTAACCACAACAACAATGGGGTCGATGCTCAACTGGCTGCGATCATTTCTCAACAAATGGCGCAGCAAATCGCAACTCTGGTTCCCAACTTACTTGCTCAGGTCATCCAATTGAATGGGAATGGTCACAACAACGGGAACGGGAATGGCAATGGCAATGGCAATGGCAATGGACCCCAAGCTTGCACCCTCAAACATTTCAACTCTTGCAACCCTCCAAAGTTCAGCGGTGAAGAAGGAGCTACTGGACTTCTCCAATGGTTTGAGGGTATTGAAAATACCTTCATCAACAGTGAGTGCCCCAACAATTTCAAGGTTCGTTACGCCATGAGTGTTCTCCATAAACGAGCACTCACATGGTGGAATGAAGAAAAGCGTACTCGTGGGGCCGAGGTTGCTCTTGCTATGACTTGGGACCAGGTCAAAGAGATCATGAAGGAGGAGTTCTGTCCTCGCAATGAGGTTAAAAAGCTTGAGGATGAGTTCCACACCTTGGCTCAAGATAGTGGGGAAAATCTTGCCTACAACACCCGCTTTCATGAGCTTAGCTTATTGTTGCCACACAAGGTTACTCCTCTGCCGGTAGCCATCGAGAAGTACATCGGTGGTCTGCCCATGCAAATCCAGGACACTGTTTGGGGTAGAAATCCTGCAACTCTGGAAGAGGCCAAACGTCTAGCGGCCACTCTTACTGATAATCATGTGAAGAACGGTACTCTCGTTCGCAAGGGCACTAAGAAGACGGTTGCCAAAGACACTCCACAGCCTGCAATTGAAGTCAAGCCTGAGACCTCAAGCAACAAGAAGCGCAAGGCTAGAAACTATATGGTTGCTGCTACTCCACCTGCTGCCCAAAACCCAGCCAAGAAACCATACACCGGACCTCACCCTTTGTGCAACACTTGCAAGTATCACCATCCCACACAGGTGCCATGTCGATTTTGTACTAAGTGTCAACGATATGGTCACCTGGTGAACGTCTGTCGATCTCCTGCTGCCCAAGACAACAACAACCCAGCTCCCAACCAACAAAACAACAGGCCTGCTCGTGGTCAATGCTACGAGTGTGGTAACCCTAATCACTACATCAACAACTGCCCTAACCGTAACCGTAACCAAAACCAAAATCAGAACCAAAACCAAAACCAAAACCAGAACCGCAACCAGAACCAAGGTGCTCGAGGTCGCGCCTACAATCTCAACGCTAACCAGGCTCGTGACAACAACGAAGTAGTGAATGGTACGTTTCTCATTAATAATCACTATGCATCCATATTATTTGATTCTGGAGCTGATAAGTCATTCGTGTCACTGAAGTTTGAACCTTTACTTAACTTACCCCACACTAATCTAGAAGACCCTTTCGTGGTAGAGGTAGCTAACGGGAAGTCTATTTCGATCGGTTCTATTATTCGTAACTGCTTGTTGAATCTCGATGATCATACCTTCCCTATCGATCTCATCCCTATGCATCTTGGTAGTTTTGATGTTATAGTGGGCATGGACTGGTTGTCAACTCATCGTGCCGAAATTCTGTGCTTCGAGAAAGTCATACGCATTCCTCTCGAATCTGGTGAGATTTTGAAGATCTATGGTGAGAAACCCTGTGGTGAGCTTAAGCTTATGTCTTGTACTACTGCCCAAAAGTACTTACGAAAGGGGTATACAGCCTTCTTAGCCAACGTAATAGAGAAGAAGGACAAAGGCAAAAGTATCCAAGACATTCCTATTATTCGAGACTATCCTGAAGTTTTTCCAGAGGATTTACCTGGTTTGCCTCCTGCTCGACAAGTGGAGTTTCGTATTGATCTTGTTCCTGGTGCTAATCCTATTGCTAAAGCTCCTTATCGTCTTGCACCCTCTGAGATGCAAGAACTTGCTAGTCAATTACAGGAACTTTCTGATAAAGGGTTCATTCGCCCTAGTTCTTCTCCATGGGGAGCCCCTGTCTTATTCGTTAAAAAGAAGGATGGTTCTCTTCGGATGTGTATTGACTACCGTGAACTCAACAAACTCACCATCAAGAATCGTTATCCACTCCCTAGGATTGACGATCTCTTCGATCAACTTCAAGGAGCAACCCACTTCTCGAAGATTGATCTCCGTTCTGGTTATCATCAGCTTAGAGTCCACGATGAAGATATTCCCAAGACGGCCTTTCGCACTCGCTACGGTCACTATGAATTCATGGTTATGCCTTTCGGTTTGACCAATGCTCCCGCAGTATTTATGGATTTGATGAATCGGGTTTGTAGACCCTATCTCGACAAATTCGTGATCGTTTTCATCGATGATATTTTGATTTACTCTAAATCAAAATCCGATCACGAGCAACATCTTCACTCTATCTTGAGTCTCCTAAAGAAAGAACAACTGTACGCCAAGTTCTCCAAGTGTGAATTTTGGCTTAAGGAAGTTCAATTTTTGGGACATGTCATTGATATGAACGGAATTCATGTTGATCCTGCGAAAATCGAAGCTGTGAAGAATTGGAGTGTTCCTACCACTCCCACAGAAGTCCGTTCTTTTCTTGGATTGGCTGGTTATTATCGTCGATTCATCGCCAATTTCTCCAAGATCGCTGTTCCTCTCACTACCTTAACTCACAAGGGTAAACCCTATGAGTGGGGACCTAAGCAAGAGGAAGCCTTTGAAACTCTTAAGCTGAAACTCTGTGAAGCTCCTGTCTTATCTCTACCTGATGGTAATGATGATTTCGTGGTCTACTGTGATGCATCAAACCAAGGTCTTGGTTGTGTTCTCATGCAACGAGGAAAGGTTATTGCTTATGCGTCTCGACAACTCAAGACTCACGAGAAAAATTATACCACCCATGATCTTGAATTGGGTGCTGTTGTCTTCGCACTCAAGATTTGGAGACATTATCTGTATGGGACCAAATGTGTGGTGTTCACGGACCACAAAAGTCTCCAACATGTCTTCGATCAAAAGAATCTTAACATGAGGCAACGACGTTGGGTTGAATTACTTAACGACTATGATTGCGAAATTCGCTACCATCCTGGCAAAGCGAATGTTGTGGCTGACGCACTTAGTCGTAAAGAGCGTGTCAAACTCCAATGTGCTAGAGTTCGTACTGATCTTCAAGATCGCATTCTCCAGGCTCAACACACATCAGTCACCCAAGGTAACATGTACGATGAAATGTCTTGTGGTGCTGAGACTCAACTTGAAACCAAACCCGATGGTCTCCTTTATTTCCTTAACCGACTGTGGATTCCCGACCGTGATGATCTTCGTACTTTTCTCATGAACGAGGCTCATAAATCTCGTTATTCTATTCACCCTGGAGCTGACAAGATGTACCAAGATCTTCGTTATTCTTATTGGTGGCCTGGTATGAAGAAAGACATTGCTCTTTTCGTTGCAAAATGCCTCACTTGCTCCAAGGTTAAGGCTGAACATCAACGACCATCTGGTATGCTTGAACAACCAGAGATTCCTGTCTGGAAATGGGAGAGCATAGCTATGGATTTCATCACCAAACTCCCTCGCACACCCAAAGGTTTTGACAGTATTTGGGTAATCGTCGATCGTTTGACCAAGTCAGCTCACTTTCTACCTATTCGTGAGAAGTATTCTGTGGAAAGGTTGGCACAGATTGTAACACCCCAACCGATGGCGGAATCATCGAGGTGCCACGTAGTGACGATTGTTCAAAAGCACATGGTACTAAAATGTAAATATTATTGAATAATCAAAATTGTCTTACATGGAAATGGAAAATTACATTGTCTAAATGAAATGTAAATATTGAAATAATTGAATTGAAATAAAGCACTAAATGTCTCTTGCTAAAGCACTAGATCAAACTGCACCTGAAACATGTACAAAATAGGTTTGGTCAACATTTGAAATGTTGGTGAGCATTCCTAGATTTGATATATATAGTAGGTTAAAAAGTTATACAATTCAAGTGCAAGCTACAGTGCAAATATGTAAACCATGTATCAAACAAATGAGCGAAATCAACCCTGTGACTGTATAATGTACTGTATGAACTGTAGTGTACTTATCCAATAAATGGATAAAAGCTTAACACTGGCCACGGATTCTCCGATGAAAAAGGGGGAGAATCAATCTAGGCGGGTTGTCAATCCAAATAGCGCTATCCAATGTTAAGGTCGGCTTGTACCATGTTAATGATTTCACTAAGTACAAATGTAATCCACATGTATTGTCTAAGCATAAAGCACGTTGTAAGCAATGCACATAGTACTAGAATTGTATTGTGAAAATGTAAACTTGTATTTGAAATTTGTAATAGTGTACATGTAACACCCCAAAATAAATAAAAGCAAAAAGGGGATAGGAAGTACTCACAGTTTACGTAATAACTTGTAATTGAACTTGGACAACGAAATATGAATTGAGATTACTCCCAAGTGATCAACCTAAAGTATTCGATAATGTGTAAGAGAAATAACTCTAGGATACATGTATTTCTAGGGCTTCGAATTTGGGGATAAATGCCTATTTGATTAATTAATAAATTGTTTATTAAATATATGAAATTTAATAAATAAATAAATAAAAGTCTCTTTGTAAAATCTTAAGTTGAATATAATCATAACATAAGGTTTTGAGTAGGAAAATAATTTTTATAAAATTATTTTCTTGCAAATAGGATATTTAATCTAATTATTTCGAATTGTCAAAATACGACTTTAATATCTAAAAATATTAAAATCAAAGAATTTCTGAATTAAAAATTGTATTTCAGTCCTAGATGAATAGAAATAATTTATGTAAAATTTTGGTACAAAAATATTGTAAAATGAATTTATTATGATTTATTTATGATTAAAACTAACAAAAATTAATTAAAAATATAAAATAAACGATTTTTCTGAAATAAAAATATTTTCTGGAATGTTTAAGAATATACAAGTTTAGGATAATTTTTGTGAGATTTAATAAAATCGTTTAGATATTTTTATAGAATTTAATAAATATAAATGAATAAACTTGTATTATTTATAATATATATTAAATAATTTATTTTTGAAAAACTAAAAATTGGGTAATGAACTTTCTCATCAAATCAACATAATATAATTTTTGTAGAATTTATAAAAGAATTTTGGTATTTTAAAATGAATTGTTAAAATACAAGCAATATATATTGAAACATGATAGAACAAAACAAAAGAGAAAAAAAATGTTGTTGCCATGGTTTGAACCCTCGTGGGCTGTATGGCATGCACCAAGCACAACCACTTGGTCCAGACCAGTGGTTGTGTTTGGTTTCAGTTGAATAAAATTATATACTACATCAGTTTCTAAGTGTTCTTCCCCAAAATTGATTTCGTGCCCTAGACTTTACAATCACACAATCTAACAAACAATAACCCGATTAATCATAGGGTTATTGCTTGTTGATGGACGATGAACAAAACCCATCAAAGAAACGTGACTTACAATAATGAAATCGTGTTCGAATGCTCGGTCAACGGAATGGTCAACACGCGATTAATTAATCAAGAACAGGAGGTTTTTGTGAGAAATTGAGGGTTGAGAAGGATTGTTCGGCACATTGAGTTAGCTAGGGAGGGTCCAATTTATAGGACAAGGGTTGAATTGTAGATGGAAAGTTTTGACCCGTCTTTAAGCTTAATGCGTGATTTGTATAAAGAAAATGGAATGTTTTGACCGGATTAACGTGTATAACATGCGTGATGCTCTGCACGAATTGAATGAGTCAATTGTTTCCAAAAAAAAAGAATGGAGGTTTGTTCTTGGTTGCTGTTCGCGTGACAGCAGTGAGGAAGAAAGGCAGCACGATCAGGGAGCGTATAAATATAATTAGTGTGGGGTTTTGATCAAACACGAGCCGTAGCTCAAGTGGTCATGGCGTGTGGTGTGGTAGAGGGTGGCCCGGGTTCGAATCCTGGGAATGGCACCAATTTTTTTGTTTTTAAAAGTAAGGGAAAGGGAGGGGGAATTGGGCCGGTTTGGGTCTGCTGGGCCTGATCCTTGGGCTGTGAATCCACCAAGGGGGGGGCTTATGGTTTGGGCTTATGGTTAGATTGTGGTTTGGTTAGAAGAAAGAAGTATATTAAGATGACTAAATGTATAAAATCTGATTTTTTTTTAATTATTATTATTATTATTATTATTATTATTATTATTATTATTATTATTATTATTATTATCATTATTATATAAAAAGTGACGGATGTCACAGCATCCCCTACTTTTAGAAACTTCGTCCCGAAGTTATTTAAAAACATAGGGTTATGGATGTTTGGGTAAAAACTAAGGTAACTGTGGTTTGGAAAATTTGGGTTAAGGCACAACGTAATTTATAGGTAACAAAGAGAATTGTTTCGAATGATTTGGATAAGAGGTTTGATAGGTGTGAGTTAAGGATTGGATCAGTTTCGTCTCGAGTAATAAGGAAAAGATCTAGTAATTCACTAAGTTTCAAGTTTTAGGAATCCTATGATAATGTACGGGTTGATTGTCTACAGAAAGACTAAATGAACTACCAAATAACCAGAGTTTGTTCCTGGTCCGACTTCCAGTCTCTCTTTCAATGCATCATTAGTGTTTGTATACAGGGTGTACCGCAGCTAACCCACCACACCTTTGATACCTTGAAAACGTACTGGACGCCTACCAAAAACTCTGATAGAATTTCACACTACCCTAATGTACCTGTAAATTCATGATTACGTTCCGGACCGGAATCATCAATTTACCTTACATTAGGGTTTTATGTCCTTCTATGATCCCACCGATTGTTGAGCAGGTTCGATAGCCTCCACCAGCCGTGGAGTAGGTTGTAGGGCCTCTCCCGACTGTTTGAAAAGGCATAGTGACCTCTACCAATCGTTGAGTATGTTCGATAGCCCCCACCAGTCGTGGAGCAGGTTGTAGGGCCTCTCCCGACTGTTGAAAAAGGCATGATGACCTCTATTAAGTGCAACAATTATTATTCACATAGATTGCAAATTGATAGCAAGTTTATGCAAGCAAGTTTGTAAGTACTACAACCATTAAGTGTAAGTGTTATCATGAATAATTAAATGTTGTACGAGTATCATGAATAATTAGATGTTCAATGAATAGTCAAGTTAAAGGAAAAATTAAGTTTCATATAATAAGCAATGATGTTTTCTTAGAAAAGCTCTGTAAAATCAAGTATCAAGTCTAAACGTTTCAAATAAATGTAAGTGTACGATAACGTAACCAATATGATAGATTACCAATTTGTGTTCGTACATAATAGCATGCAAGGAAATCTCTAGATGTTATATGCCTATGAGTATGTCATAATTGGGTACAAAATAAGATCAAGAAAATGAAAACACGAGTATCATGAATAGTTAAATGTACAGTGAATAGTCAAATTAAGGGAAAATCAAGTTTCATGAACAATGATGTTTTGGAAAAATCCTGTAGAATCAAGTATCAGGTTTTTAGTAGTTTGATTAGCATGGGTAACTAGCTCATGTGTGAGAAGGTGAAGGATATGAATTTAATTCTTGAGAAAATGATGAAAAATCTTGAAGCAGGATCAAGGTTGTGAGAGAATGTGAAGATAGTTGATAAAGCGTTTATTTTATAGTAAGGAGATTATGTAGCAGTGTAAATTTTGAGGTTTGGATCAAAAGTTATAATCAAGTGTATAAGAAAACATGATTGTGGTATATACCAAATATTGTAAAAATTTGAACAAGTTGAAAATGGGTGAGTGTTGATGGAAAATCTAAAGATTAGATATTATTCCAAATAAATATTTTCAAAATTTGGTTTTGTACATGAGGCAAAAGTTGTTAAATAGTACAAGCTAAGTAGGCTTTGTAATAGTTTAAAACATTATATACAAAATCGTTTGTTACGTCGATAAATAATCAATTGAATTTAAGTTCGAGGAAAATATGTACTTTGTAAAGTTGCTAGGTAATACAACTAGTTTTAAAAATCTTTAGTTTGTGCTAAAGTATGAAGTTATAGTTTTTAAAATAAATAATATGTGGAGAAAAGAAATAATATGATTTGGGTAGGGTGTTGAATATTTAAAAAGTGGCTAAGAGGGTAAGGTGAAGTGTGATTGTGAAATCCATAGATGGTTATGAAAGTATGAACTTGTAAGCAATCATGATATGCAAAGTATTGTATATGAAACAAGAGGGTATTATTGGAAAAACTTGTACAAAATTCTTGGAGTGCCCTTGTCTGGCTATAAAGCCCAACAAGAACGTTGACTTTTCAAAGGAATTGAACCAAATGGTGATCAAAGAAGGCGTGCTTTAGCCTATAAGTGGACACTCACTCCAGGAATCCCCAGGTAAGCATAACAGGTCCGTAAATGGATTTATGCGCTATGCTTGCCTATGCCAGAAAACCCAGTGTACAGGCGTCCACCCTTCCAGATTGCACGTGTCCTTATCACACTCATTAAAGTTCAACAACTTTGAAGGAACAAAAGTAGGAGTAGGCATTATGCCTAAGAGTGTCTTCATGAAAGGTACTGTCCCTGTTCCATGATGATGTAGACTTTCCACTCCCTGTAGGACACCATGATGAAAGATGAGAAGAATGGAGAGGGAGAAGAAGGGAAAGATAGAAGAAGGAAAGTAGAGGGAAATGAGGGTAAGGTAATTTAAGAAATATTATGCATGAAAGTTGAAGTCCGGTTATAGTCTAGGCCATTTTATCTAATAACCTAGTTCCCTATAACCATGGCTCTGATACCAATCTGTAACACCCCAACCGATGGCGGAATCATCGAGGTGCCACGTAGTGACGATTGTTCAAAAGCACATGGTACTAAAATGTAAATATTATTGAATAATCAAAATTGTCTTACATGGAAATGGAAAATTACATTGTCTAAATGAAATGTAAATATTGAAATAATTGAATTGAAATAAAGCACTAAATGTCTCTTGCTAAAGCACTAGATCAAACTGCACCTGAAACATGTACAAAATAGGTTTGGTCAACATTTGAAATGTTGGTGAGCATTCCTAGATTTGATATATATAGTAGGTTAAAAAGTTATACAATTCAAGTGCAAGCTACAGTGCAAATATGTAAACCATGTATCAAACAAATGAGCGAAATCAACCCTGTGACTGTATAATGTACTGTATGAACTGTAGTGTACTTATCCAATAAATGGATAAAAGCTTAACACTGGCCACGGATTCTCCGATGAAAAAGGGGGAGAATCAATCTAGGCGGGTTGTCAATCCAAATAGCGCTATCCAATGTTAAGGTCGGCTTGTACCATGTTAATGATTTCACTAAGTACAAATGTAATCCACATGTATTGTCTAAGCATAAAGCACGTTGTAAGCAATGCACATAGTACTAGAATTGTATTGTGAAAATGTAAACTTGTATTTGAAATTTGTAATAGTGTACATGTAACACCCCAAAATAAATAAAAGCAAAAAGGGGATAGGAAGTACTCACAGTTTACGTAATAACTTGTAATTGAACTTGGACAACGAAATATGAATTGAGATTACTCCCAAGTGATCAACCTAAAGTATTCGATAATGTGTAAGAGAAATAACTCTAGGATACATGTATTTCTAGGGCTTCGAATTTGGGGATAAATGCCTATTTGATTAATTAATAAATTGTTTATTAAATATATGAAATTTAATAAATAAATAAATAAAAGTCTCTTTGTAAAATCTTAAGTTGAATATAATCATAACATAAGGTTTTGAGTAGGAAAATAATTTTTATAAAATTATTTTCTTGCAAATAGGATATTTAATCTAATTATTTCGAATTGTCAAAATACGACTTTAATATCTAAAAATATTAAAATCAAAGAATTTCTGAATTAAAAATTGTATTTCAGTCCTAGATGAATAGAAATAATTTATGTAAAATTTTGGTACAAAAATATTGTAAAATGAATTTATTATGATTTATTTATGATTAAAACTAACAAAAATTAATTAAAAATATAAAATAAACGATTTTTCTGAAATAAAAATATTTTCTGGAATGTTTAAGAATATACAAGTTTAGGATAATTTTTGTGAGATTTAATAAAATCGTTTAGATATTTTTATAGAATTTAATAAATATAAATGAATAAACTTGTATTATTTATAATATATATTAAATAATTTATTTTTGAAAAACTAAAAATTGGGTAATGAACTTTCTCATCAAATCAACATAATATAATTTTTGTAGAATTTATAAAAGAATTTTGGTATTTTAAAATGAATTGTTAAAATACAAGCAATATATATTGAAACATGATAGAACAAAACAAAAGAGAAAAAAAATGTTGTTGCCATGGTTTGAACCCTCGTGGGCTGTATGGCATGCACCAAGCACAACCACTTGGTCCAGACCAGTGGTTGTGTTTGGTTTCAGTTGAATAAAATTATATACTACATCAGTTTCTAAGTGTTCTTCCCCAAAATTGATTTCGTGCCCTAGACTTTACAATCACACAATCTAACAAACAATAACCCGATTAATCATAGGGTTATTGCTTGTTGATGGACGATGAACAAAACCCATCAAAGAAACGTGACTTACAATAATGAAATCGTGTTCGAATGCTCGGTCAACGGAATGGTCAACACGCGATTAATTAATCAAGAACAGGAGGTTTTTGTGAGAAATTGAGGGTTGAGAAGGATTGTTCGGCACATTGAGTTAGCTAGGGAGGGTCCAATTTATAGGACAAGGGTTGAATTGTAGATGGAAAGTTTTGACCCGTCTTTAAGCTTAATGCGTGATTTGTATAAAGAAAATGGAATGTTTTGACCGGATTAACGTGTATAACATGCGTGATGCTCTGCACGAATTGAATGAGTCAATTGTTTCCAAAAAAAAAGAATGGAGGTTTGTTCTTGGTTGCTGTTCGCGTGACAGCAGTGAGGAAGAAAGGCAGCACGATCAGGGAGCGTATAAATATAATTAGTGTGGGGTTTTGATCAAACACGAGCCGTAGCTCAAGTGGTCATGGCGTGTGGTGTGGTAGAGGGTGGCCCGGGTTCGAATCCTGGGAATGGCACCAATTTTTTTGTTTTTAAAAGTAAGGGAAAGGGAGGGGGAATTGGGCCGGTTTGGGTCTGCTGGGCCTGATCCTTGGGCTGTGAATCCACCAAGGGGGGGGCTTATGGTTTGGGCTTATGGTTAGATTGTGGTTTGGTTAGAAGAAAGAAGTATATTAAGATGACTAAATGTATAAAATCTGATTTTTTTTTTAATTATTATTATTATTATTATTATTATTATTATTATTATTATTATTATTATTATCATTATTATATAAAAAGTGACGGATGTCACACAGATGTACGTAAGTGAAATCGTATGTCGTCACGGTATACCTTTGGACATTATTTCTGATCGCGATGGTCGTTTCACCTCTCACTTTTGGGAATCTCTACAAGATGCTTTGGGTACTAAGTTGAACCTGAGCACTGCTTATCACCCTCAAACGGATGGTCAGACTGAACGAACCATCCAGACACTTGAGGACATGCTCAGGGCGTGTGTCATCGATTTTGGTGGCGCATGGGATTCTCATCTTCCTTTGGTTGAGTTTTCATACAACAACAGTTATCACGCCAGCATTAACATGGCTCCTTTTGAGGCACTCTATGGTCGGAAATGTCGTTCTCCTGTCTGTTGGACTGAGGTTGGTGAAGCTCGTATTACTGGACCCGAACTAATCCAGGAAACCACAGACAAAATCCAGCTTATTCAGGATAATCTTCTCAAGGCTCGAAGTCGCCAAAAGAGTTATGCTGATAAACGTCGTAAACCCTTGGAATTTCAAGTTGGGGACCTTGTGCTACTTAAGGTATCCCCTTGGAAAGGAGTTATTCGTTTTGGTAGAAAGGGAAAGCTAGCTCCTCGTTACGTAGGCCCCTTCAAAATTCTTGACAGAGTTGGGAAAGTGGCTTACAGACTTGAGCTTCCACCTGAGCTAAGCAATGTTCATCCGACCTTCCATGTTTCGAATCTCAAGAAATGCTTAGCAGATGAGAACCTTCATGTTCCTCTTGAGGATGTGCAAATCGATGAAAGCATGCACATTATCGAGAAACCCGTCGAGATTGTTGACACTGGAGTCAAGAAACTCAAGCGCAGTCGTATTCCGATCGTTAAGGTTCGTTGAGAATCTAAACGAGGCCCAGAGTTCACTTGGGAACGTAAAGACCAGATGAAGTCGAAGTATCCGCATCTTTTTCCACCAGACTCTCCAACTCCAACTTCGGGACGAAGTTCCTAAAAGTAGGGGAGACTGTAACATTACGCATTTAATACTTGTACGTTACGCACCGACATTAATAAAACGTCAAGTTTTCATAATTATCTTCGCATTTATTATTTTTGTCGCTATTATGGAACCCTTATACTATATACAATATTATATATATGTGTGTAAGTGTATAATTAAATCAAAAAAAATATTTTGCCTTGGCCGGGGTTCGAACCCGCGCCAAAGGCCGGTCGGATCTAACACTTGTGCACAAACCAACTGGGCTAGCCAGTTCCTTGTGATAAACCCGGATAAACATTAATCTTATACGCTTGTTTAATCCCCACAGTTGACAAGGAAAGTCAACTGTGGGATTCCTTGTTGATCAATCCATCAATTGAACGCGTAATTGTTATATTTTTGGCAAATTAGGGCAATAACCGGCCCAATACAACATAATTACACAGCAATAACACGGCAATCGTTGCCCTAATAATCAAATTGACGCGTATACATTCTATGGAAAGTCAACCATCTAATTAACCCTAACCCTAATCCTCTAGTATAAATTGAGGCATTCTGGACCTTGTCTAATCGCTCACAACTCTCTCTCAATCTCTATATCTCTCTAATTCTCTCTGTGTTTGATCAAATTGCTCGTGGTTTGACTTTCTCATTGACCCGAAGATAAACATCAATACCACACTGTGAGTTTAATATTTTTGGTGGGTTTAGTTCTTCGGCATCCCAGCAACAATAGCCCTAACATTAATCGGGCTATTGTTGTCTGAATCATTTGATTGTAAATCTAGGGTTCATCGCGTTTATATTTGGGGATAAACTAATTCAGGCTTAACGTACTTAATTATTTTTAAACTAAAGATTTCACAACCACCGGCCTAGGCCAAGTGGTTGTGACTCTGGTCCTGTTCCGAGGTCACCCGGGTTCGAGTCCGGCTCTGACCGGTTTTTGTTCATTCTTTTCCTTTCTTCTTTTTTTAACACAAACAATTAAATATATATATATTAAAGCCTTTAATCATTTAAATTCTTTTTAAAATACCTAAACTATTTTATAAATTCTAAAAAATTTATAATTGTTTAATCTGATATAAAAGTGTTATTTACAATTTTTATTTTTCAGAAATTCTTTTATTTAATATTTATAATAATTAAATCATTTTTATACTATTATATTTATAAAAATCCATTATTATATCAAAACAGTATTATTAAATTCCCCAAAAATTATCCTAACTTTTTATAAAGTTAAACTTTACTGAAATAATTTTTAAATCAGTAAAATCATTTATTTTATATTTTTAATCAATTTTTGTTAGATTTAATCATAATTAAATCATATTAAATCCAATTTTCATCATTTTTGCACCAAAATTTTATACAAATTATTTTTAATCATTTAGAACAGAATTATGATTTTTAAAATAAGATTTCTTTAATTTTAGTATTTTTGAATATTAAAGTTAATATTTGGCTATTTATAAATAAATAGATTTAAAAATCTATTTTAAATGAAATAATTTTATAAAAATTATTTTATTGCTTCAAACACTTTAATGTGCACACTCAAAATTCAAATTTTGTAAAAAGACTATTTTTCATTAATTATCCAATTTTCTTTATTTAATTAACATTTTTAAATTAAATTTAACAATTGATTATCCCCAATTCGAAACCCTAGGATACACATATTAGTTATTAGACTTAGACTTATTATATATTACCTCATTATAGGGTAATATTTGGAATCACTTTGGGCAACACAATTATCATATCTTTTCAACAAGTTAACATTTGCTAAGGTGAGTTTACATAGCCCCTTTTATCACCATTTTTGGGGTGAAACATGTTATAACATTTTCATTGCAATTCAATCATCAATGTGTCTATGTGTTTTCTATGTTGCATATTGTCTTGAGCATGATTAGAGTAAGCACCATTCTAGCATAATCATTAACATTGATCAGCCGACGGTATACATTGATAGATCTATTGGACTGACAATCCCACCCGGATACGTGCCTCCTACAAAGGTTACGTGGGTGTTTGTTATCGCATAACATATTCATTTTTGTTATCGCATAACATATTCATTGGGACCATAAGTGTATGGTATGTATCATTTTATAACAGTCAGCAGGGTTGATTATGCACTCTATTTATTTCTAATATGTTCTCACATATGGGCTAGATTAACATGACACATGAATTGCATAACATTTTATTCATTTATCATCAAAAACCTATGTAATTCTCACCAACTTATGTTGACCCAAAATACTTTCAAAATTAACATGTTTCAGGTAACAATGAAGCTGAGGCTTGAGTTAGCATGAGGATTTATCTTGAAGTTTATTTGAAGTTTTTGAAGTTATTATTTGATGTTATGTACTTGAATTCTTAGATATTATTTCACATTTTGGATATTTATGTTTGAATAAATTATTTAAAATTTATGTTATACCATGTGCTACTGAAAACAATCATCAATACGTGGCACCCCGATGTTTCCGCCATCGGTTGGGGTGTTACACCCCTCCCGGGCACGTGATGCCGTAGCAGCCAACATACACGATGAGTTTTTATTTTTGCATTTTACTCTAAACGTATATGGCCTGCTTTCGACGACACACAACTCTCTATTACATTGCACGTTCCGGTACCGGATCGCTTTAATCACTTTTTCTTTACTTTCAAAGTAGATGCCCACACGGATATCAACTATGTTTCCACTCCACATCTCCATGTTATCTTCATCGTCATAATCGGGAAGCCGATATGCTGCTAACCCTTCATCTTCGTCGTCAATAGGTACGTCCATAGGGAAAGAAGGATTAAGTCCTTCATGGAATTGAGGATGTGTTGGGACAAGTGACGGTCCAGCTTCATCTTCTTTGTCGGCGTTGGGTTCTGAGTCAATGTCCGTGGGTTCATGCTCGCTCTCTATGCTCTCTTCCAACGTATAACCTAGGAAGCAGTATTCGATACTATTAGGAGACAGTAGCAATCAAAGTGCTTTATTATTAATAAGAAAAAAATACCTTGAGATGCATCCGACGGTTCGTAGTTAAACTTTACAGGAACGTTGTCATCGTCGTCGTCTTCATGATTGTTCACAAAGCCTCGAACATCATCCTCTTCTTTTTTGTCATCGTTATAACAACAGACATATTATAAGTACCTTAACATAATTATAAATATTAATAAAAATTAATTTACTATATAAGTCTTCTTTTTTGTCTCGTACCTTCATTGATATCATTAGCATGATTGTTCGTTGTCATTATGAGATAAATCAGCAACCTACTCTTCGTTACAGTGAAAATCAGTATAAATGCAATCAGAAGTACCTCCTTGATATGAGGTTCCTGTGTTGTAGAATGATGACCCGAGATCCAGATTGGTTGACTGCATATGCTAAGCTGGCGGAGTATGCAAAGTGTCATCTTCATAAGGCGCCGAGGAAAAGAGTCGTAGGAGATCCATAGCACTAGTTTCCTGAATAGAAACTATAGGCATGGTCTTCACATGTACGATTGCGACGTAACGATGTGTATGCTTCGCTAGATAGAACATCGTGGTCATACCATCGTCACCAATGATGCACATCTCCTCAGAACAACCCTCAAAAGTGTAATACAATACTAAACTCACAGTATAACAATCCTTGTTAATTTGAGCGTTATGACAAACAGCGTCTACAAACTCAGTATATGACATTCTATGGGTCATAATAAAAGTAGTTGCAACGGTGTTACTACCGTTTATGTAGGTAATGTCACCACCCAAGTAGAGATTTACAATGAAAGGGTGAAAGTCCGCCATAATTTTTTGGTAACACAAGATGGTGGTGGTAAGTACTTCATATTGCATACATATATATGAGCAAAAACCCGCAGGTTGAAGTTGTGGTTTATTGAAAATAGTATTTTATTCACCACAAAATGCCGTTTCTAGAAACCCACATGTTGAACTTGCGGTTTATTCAAAATAGTATTTTATTCACAACAAAAGGCCGTTTCTAGAAACCAGCATGTTGAAGTTGCGGTTTATTCAAAATAGTATTTTATTCACCGCAAAAGGTCATTTCTAGAAACCCGCACGTTGAAGTTGCGGTTTATTGAAAATAGTATTTTATTCACCACAAAAGGTCGTTTCTAGAAACCCGCATGTTGAACTTGCGGTTTATTCAAAATAGTATTTTATTCACCGCAAAAAGTCGTTTCTAGAAACCCGCAGGTTGAAGTTGCGGTTTATTGAAAATAGTATTTTATTCACCACAAAAGGTCGGTTTTTGATAAACCGCAACTTGAACTTGAGGTTCAAATTTTCATATAAATAACAATATTCATTACATACTAAGTTGTGTGCATCAACGAACGAAACCACAATATGGTTTATTGCAATTGTGGTTCTCCCACAGTAGTCCGTGTATCATCAACTTCAAGAAACCCAGGTCGTCGATTCTACTGTTGTAACAGGAAACCCCGTGGTTGTGGATTTGTATGTTGGGCAGAGGCACCTGTAGTAATCCATGTAGTAGAGACTTTCACTTCGGGTATGATGAATGAAATCACCGATCAGTTTCAGCGTTCTATAAACATCACTGACCAACAACAAAGAAACCCTACCTTGCAACACTCCCATTTGCAACAACCCTACCCATACCGTCCAACAACTCCACAAACACCAAACCATAACCATCCGACAACTCCACAAACACCAAACCATAACCGTCCAACAACTCCACAAACACCAAACCATAACCGTCTGACAACTCCATAAACACCAAACCATAACCGTCCGAGCCGTCATCTTCAGGTGGCCAAACTTTTGTATCAGACACTATTATTTTTTCCACATAATTTCTTCTAGAATTTTCCAAGTATGAAATTTCATCCAAAAATTGCTTGAACAAAGTCTCAAACTTCACAAATGTTGGGTAAATCAACACTTGGGTTGGCGTCGGCTGGCCGCAAGTAGATAAAGCGCAAGAGCTAGTAAAGTACAGATTCGTATGAAGTGTCCGCATATAAACTTGAACAAGAAACAACTGTCTTTGTTCAGCAAATAATGGGATATACAACTGCATAAGGTAGATTGCGTATACTATTTCCCAACACTATTCAATATATATAAGGTGGTTTATATTTAAAAAGATTAAGATGTCAATATTCCATAAAGGAGGGTAGTTGTCTTTAATTCCGATGGAAAATGGCAACACACGATAGTTGGGAGTTTCAGATAATAAGTCGAAGAATTGTGGGGGTAGTATTGTCCATGGATACAACTGTTCAGGTTTCTAAGATTTATTGATCAATACCCAACTGTACCTCATGAACAACGTAACCCAGTCTCCCACGTGCTGCAATTTTTAATAAAAAAATGTATACACATAAATAAATGTAGACAGGAATATATTAATATTTAAAAAACTTAAAGAAGAATGCTTACAAGTGGCCAAAGGTGACCATCACCGTCATATCCCAATAGGGTTCCCCAAAAATCCTTTCCGAGCGGAATCCGGCCAAGAAAAACACTATAACAAACAAGGGCGTCACCATTCTGGTAGAATTGTATGACATTGGGAGACCATTTCTTCGACTATCTAGTTGGATGATACCATCGGGGTTGGTGTGGAATCTTATACGGTGGTGTCTTAGGGACGACCTCAAATTCGAGGTTTGATTGCTCGAGATCCATCAGGATTTGTGTATGACTGTTGTTTGCCATACTGAGCTGGTGTGATATTTGGTGGTAGTAAAAGGCTGGAAATACATGTACCTTTATATACCATTTAAACCCGCATGTTGAAGTTGCGGTCTTACCTTTTCAATTTAAATCCGAAAATTGAAGTTGCGGTTTTACCTTTTGAATTTAAATCCGAAATTTGAACTTGCGGTTTTACCTTTTGAATTTCAATCCAAAATTTGTGATGCAACTAATGATGCCGAGCCAATTTTTTTGAGGCCTAAACTTGCATGACAGTATACTATGTCTTGAGAACTGCGCGCTGGCGGATCCGGTGACCGGTAAATCCGGGCCAGGGAATCGAATCACGCAGCCGAAAGTGGCCCCCGGGGCATTTTGCCACGCTAGAAAAATCTCAGAAATTAAAACACCTCATCAACTCTCAAAAATGACACTGCGAAAATGTGACTTTTCATCGTTTTTTGGCGGGTCCGGTGAGCGGTAAATCCAGGACAGGGAATCGAATCACGCGCCCAAAAGTGGCCCCCGGGGCATTTTTCCATGCTAGAAAAACCTCTGAAATTAAAACACTTGATCAACTCTCAAAAGTGGCACTGCGAAAATGTGACTTTTCATCGTTTTGTGATGCAGCTAATGATGCCGAGTCATATTTTTTGAGTCCTAAACTTGCATGAACGGTATACTATCACCTGAGAACTGTGCGCTGGCGGGTCCGGTGACCGGTTAATCCGGGCCAGGGCATCGAATCACGCGCCCGAAAGTGGCCCCCGGGGCATTTTGCCACGCTAGAAAAACATTTTATATTAAAACACCTCATCAAAACCGCAACTTGATGATGCGGACTTTAAAATCATCATCAAAACCGCAACTTGAACTTGCGGTTTAGTACCTATAAATACAAGACCAACACCTCATTCTCAGTCACAATTATCACTCAAGCCAACGAAAGATATGTCTGGCAGTTATCCTTACGAAGCTGCCGGACCTTCCAACCACTGTTTTCTTCTCCTCCTACTCAACGTGTCTCCAACCCCGTCCCCTTCATTCCTCCACTCCCAGGATACACTCCCACACATGTAGATGCTGATTTCACTGAAGAGGAGATTGTGTGGTTTGTAGATTATGTTATGGCTGAGAGGGGAATGGGGCGTCAACGGTTTGTGGAGAACCAACCGAACCCCACCCCCACTTCTAGGCTACCCCCACCCCAACCCCTCCTGATCGGGAGCTAACCGAGGAGGACCTGGAAGCTTTAAGGGATGCCATAGAAGAAGAACGAAACAATGTTTCCCTTCCTAAAGAGTACTGCTGCATCCCCTCGGATGCGAGGTCCGACGGTCGTGATAGCGATCGATCCGTGTCCCCGCCGCCGTACACACTCGAGGACTGGGATAATTACTTGCCGTACATTGCTCCGTCTCCGTAGTCGGGGATTTCGGTTTAATTATCTAATGTTTTAATAAGTAGTTTAGGATTATGTAATGTGTTTGCAATAAGTAAATTAGGATTATGTGTTTATGTGTTGTGTGTTATGTAATCGTTTTAATTTAATTTTTATTTCATATGTTTAAAACTATACATCATTATTACAGTAACCAGGACCACCACAACTAGGTTGATTACAATATCTACCACCGGTACCACATTGAGTACGCCGGCGATTTCTGGGTGGATTCCGACGTTCATCAAATTGAAGGGGTACAGGCATCCAAGAATTATTATAACCCGTTGATTGTTCACTTTGATTTTGTGCCCAGTAAGTGAACGAGGATTGCTGGGTGTTAATCGGCTAATCTGGTGTCCAAAATGAAGACGCCTGAGTGTTACTTAGGGGGTAGGGGGTATACATAATAGACTCATGAGGAGTAGGTATGAACCCCCCCCCCCCCCCCCAAACTGTTGTGGATGAATGGGGTGAACGGGGTTTTGTGAAGAAGCAGCCCCTATAAAATTACCACTCCCACCATCATCATCATTCAGCAAACTTTCTGAATCTAAATCTGTCCAGTCTATAGGCTTCTCATCATTCCTGGGAGGGTCTGGAATTGCTGAAAAAGGCTCTGCTTCGTCCACCCGTCCACGTGTATGGTTAATGCGCCGTGAAACCCTTTTAGGTCGGCTTCTGTCAGCCTGGAAACCGTCAGGGTGATCTTGTAGACGCGAAGGATAATTCAGACGATCTCCTTCGTGAATTGACGTCAACACTGCGGTGGCAGTGTTTTGAATCGCTGCAAATTTTTCCGGAGCGTTTGGCATAAACCGAGCCGCTTGACTATACATCTCTGCATAGCCTTCCATCTGCATTAATATTAAAATAACGAATATTAAAATAATATTTTGCATTATATACTAATGTGTAAATTATTAAAGTGATATACAAACCATTAGTTGGGTAATCGACCCATCATATCAAAACCCGGTTTGTGGTACTGGGTTATTCGTTGGGTTGGTGATGTATCCAACCGTGTGTTTCAGATACCAACTCATGTAATCTGCAAACATGGAAGGAACCACTACCGATTTCCGTTCCCCCACCACTCTATTTGATTTGCGATTATCCCAAGAAGATACAAAGAACTCATGTTTGATTCTCTAGTTTGTATCTCTTTGCCCGGTACGCTTCTGTTTATGCAAACTACGGTGGACTTCACGGCTAAGGGGAGGATCCTGGGGTCTCCATTGACGGAACCTGTACTGTCTAAGGACCCTTGATGGTGAGTGGTATTCAACCATATGCATCCATAAAATATAACACTTACAACACCAACAAACTGGTGCAAAAAAATAAAATATTATTAAGCCATTGTACGAAATTCACCAGTAATTTAATGTAACTTAATTCTTACCGAATCCTCATGAAGACTTTCTAGTGAGGAACGGAATGTGGGCAACGAGTGTGAAACCATCTCCGTAAAATCGTGTGGTACACGCCAGCTATAAATATAATTATGAAAACGATAATAAGAAAAATTAACATGTTTTAATAAAAACAATAATATGGACGAATAATTAGTACTTACATGGCACCAAATGGGAGTTGCCTTCTTCTACCGGCGCCTTCTTCTTCTTCATCTTCTTCTTCTTCCGGTACAATTCTGGGAGCTAATACCCGGATTCTGGTATAGGCCCACAACTGTAACAAATACACAGGACCTGCCATTGCTTCGCTGTCCCCTACTGCTGCTTTGCACAAGTTGCGATATAACCATGCCAACACAGCACTCCCCCAACTCAAGGTCCCACATTCATTGAGGTCCTCTAAATGTGGTAAAAAGGATAACGACACATAACCGTTTCTTGTGTCACTAAAGAAACAACATGACAACAGAATTAATATCACACAACGTGTGCATTGTGTGATCTCGACCTCACTCGGGTTATAGGGCAACGGACCCTTGAGTTTGTCTAGAACTTTGGTGGTCGATAGAGTGTTTCCGCGGAAAGAGTTGGTTTGTATACCCAACAAATTGTAGACAAGTTCATTCTCCGCGTCAAATTCTTGTCCTGTCACCGCTTCACCATTAATCGGAAGACCCATTAGACATGCAACGTCCTCTAGCGTCATTGTCACCTCACCGAATCGTAGGTGAAACGTGTGGGTCTCAGGACGCCATCTTTTAACGAGGGCAATTATCAACCCTCGGTTATACTGGCGGTAACCGCACTCAAGAACTCCAAGAAAAACCCGCCGTCTGCAGCATAAATTTAACACGTCTATCCAACGGATTTTTGCCAATTTCCCGCCAATAATGTAAAATGGATGAGGAAATTAACAATAATGTGGTGACTCTTTACATTCATAACACTCATGTCTTTATTATGTTTGTATCAATGTTATATAGTCTTATAAATAGGGGTCATGTATTTAGTATATAAATAATGTGGTGACTCTTCACATACATAAAATACATATCTTTTAATGTTTATAGTAAATAAATTACATCATATATTATGTATTTATATCTACTTTTTAAATTTATGTGGTTGCAGGATGGTATGATGTGACACTTCTGCACACAAATGAATATGTAGGCTTGAAGTTTGCCAACACACCCAACCCATGACATGTTTCAACCCATTAATGTGAGCGATATATGTAGGCTTGACGTTTATACAAGCAAATATGGTAGAGATACTTCATGAGCAACATCATGATCTTCCTCAATGGCTTTTTGTTTTCTCTGCTACTATAAGCTTCTAGGAATAGAATTTAAGTTTCTGATCTCACGAAGTCACCAATTGTTTACATATCCAAAAGAAGACAAGCTCTTATCAGTCGATTTGGTAGTTTGAACTATATTGATTACTAATTTGTTGGGTCCAATATATTTGTTACGGCGCTTGTTAAACTAACATAAAACGAGAGTATCTATGCAAATCATTGACTCTGCTGCATCTCGCGGGTGCCCTAAAACAATAGAAATATGTTGCACACTACAAACTGCATTTTAGTAATTACATCATTTCCACTACAATCTTATGGTCATTAAGAGATACAACGCCACTTCACTGCGCTAAGCACCACTCTACGATAACATACTTATCTGCCTTCGAGATACATAAAAGGGTCCCACCGAATGACGTGGACCAATCTAAGGGTGTTGCAAGGAATAGTACGGCTTATTGTGATGTACCCATTTAAAACATTCAGAAGATATACTTATGAGTTTCAATTTTTAATAACATATATTTTATACATAGTTGATTTCTACTTCATCATAACGAATAACCAACAAACACGATGCACGAGTAGCAAAACAGATGCACCCGCCGCAATGCACGAGCATTCCTACTAGTGTGTATGAAGTAGCAGTTTGATGCGTTGAAGAAGAAGGGTCATTCAATAAATACTAGTTAAGGGTAAAATAAAATAAGTGAAAATATGATTCATCAATAAATACTATACGGTACGCACTAACTATATATTGACCGTCTCATTGGATTTCCTGGTTCGACCCATGTATAAATGAAATTTTAATCTACTAATCTCTAAGCAAGAGACACAGTAGGAGATACTTGAGGTCAGTATAAATATATTTAAGGCAGTCATCTCTACTCACATTGACACATTTCAACAAGGTTTCCATGTTTACATAACCTCACAATGTGCCCGACACAGATTGAATTTCTAGATCTGATCCTTGTGAGTTAAGTCTGATCTACGTACACAAGTGTGGTGTCATATCTTTTCAAAAGGGTATGTTTTAATTTGTAGGGATCATTGCTATCTACATATAATAGATATGTTGGTTAATTTGTAAAATGTATTTAATCGAGACTTCTTTTTTAGTCTTTGCTTAATCGGTTATTTTAGTATTGATTGTCATAATTGATTAATCATGAATTATCCATTGAAGCATTTGTTGAAGGGTCAATTGGCAGGTTAGGCTTCATGTTGCAAGGAGGATCTATCCATTTCGGTTCTTATCTAGAACTACGAGATAAAGAATACTTGTTAGAAAGGTTCAAAATTCGAGTCTCAATAACACCCTCTCATAATCAAGTCAGTATGGATATATATAGCAAGTGTTCCTATATTTTTTTGTGTATCGAGAATATATAAAGATATGGGGTGATGTAGTAAGGAGGGGGTTAAGAGCACTTACATCTCATCCATCACTCTTCACCATATCTTCAAAATTCAATGAAAGAGATACGTATAGTGATCAAATGAAATGTGAGAGATTTTTTAAGATTAGAGAATATTTTTGAAATGTTTGATTTTTAGTTAGATTACAGGGTACATTAGTGGATGGGATTTTCCCATGTACATCTTCAAAATTTAAAAATATTAACAAAAAACATCACTACATTACATCCAGCATCTTTATCTCCACCACATAAATTTACAAAAAACCGCACACTCCCTCTCAATTTAAAAAGCTACTATTCACCCTTATATCTTGTACACACCCCCACATACAAAAGGATAAATAAATCATAGAAAAAGAGAAAAAAATAATAATAGAGATAAGTATGGTGCATGGGATGTGAGAGATTATTTTAAAATAAAAGATAAATTTTGAAAAGTTTGATCTTTTTATTAAATTTTAGAGTAGAAGATGATGAAGGGGATGTGAATCTAGAGGTGCATGCTTCGGTTTTTTTAGAACCCAAACGGTTCGAAACCGGTTGGAGTGTTAACCGATTCCTTCCCGAACCGGTTTAGGTTTAGAATCAATTTGGTTTTGTGCTTCTTTTGTTGGTATGAAAGGTCAGTTTCAGTTTATGAACCAATTCTTGCACACAATTTTTAAAAATAAAAACAAAGACAAATAATGCTTTTTTATTATATAAAGTTCAACTTTTATTGATTTTTACAATTTTTTAAGGTGTATGAGTATATATTTGTATGTGTAGACAAATTTTTGTGTAATTGTGTTATTTTTATATAAAATTCAATTTTGTTTTATAATATAGACCTGTTTTTCATACCGTTTTGAAACCAGTTTTTTTTTTCATACCGGTTTATTTTTTCAAGCCGGTTCAGTTCGGTTCTTGTAGTCGGGATGGGGAATCGATGCAGGATCGAAAGGACCGTTTCAGCCGGGTTGGTTTTACTAGCTCGGTTCTTTAAACCATTTTTTCACCTCTATGCGTAGAGGTGTACAAAAAAACCGGTTTGGGAACCGAAACTGGTAAAACTGACCCGAACCGAAACTAGTCCAAACCGGTTCCACATGAAACCAAAACGAACAGAAAACTGGGCTAAAACTAGTAAAAAAAATAGAACTGGAACCGGAACCAAACTGAAACCAGTAAAAAAATCGAAACCGAACCGAAACCGGTTTAAGAAAAATACATTTTTGACCATAAACACAAATAAAACTTTGTTTTTTTTTTTGTTAAAATTCATTTTCCTTCTTTAAAAAACCCTAAAGGTTATTAAAAGTTAAATTTTATGTAATTTATACGATTTTAAAAAGTGCGCAAGTGAACTGGAATCGAAACCAAGTGTAGGATCGGCTTTCGGGTCATCCGATAATCACGAGCTTGACTATTCAGAGTGCGGAATCCTCTGAAAAAGTTCGAATAACAGAAACAACAGTGAAACAAACACAAACGAGGTGTTAACACACACAAAATAAGATCAAAGGTTGTATTGATTAATCAAAACTGAGCACAGGTGTTTTCAAGACTAATCTCAGACCTTCAGACCTTGGGAAGGGTGTTTGAGGGCTGTGTGATGTGACAACTAATGATTAGGGCAATGATTAAATGCTTTTATACCCCTACTACTCGTGCAGAGCCCAGCAGGCGAGTAGGAAATCTATCCTATATGCACAGGAGGCGATTAGGAGCTATGCCATATGAATGCCAGGCGATTAGTAAGCTATCCCATTTGTACAACAAGCGATTAGCATGCTATCCCATATGTACAACAGGAAATTAGCTAGCTATGGGATATGCAATATAGGCAATTAGCAAAGCTAGTTGCCCCTAACAAAAGCTACTCGCCCTCGGCAATCCAAACACCCCAAATCACTTCCAAACACATCCAAACACCCGAAGCGCTATCCAAACATCACATATACTAGGTTAGGGACATCATGTACTAACAGACTCCCCCTTGGACCTAGCTAGTATGATTACGAGCCATAAACCACTCGATTAACCTAGCCAACGACCTATAGGGACCTATCACTAGCTAGGGACATACAAATAATGCACTTACACCAAGCTGAAACCGGGTAATAAACCGATTTTGTGGCCGACCAAACCGGTCTAAAACCCAACTTGTTCCACACCGAAACTGGTTCGGAAAGAAACCGGTATTCTAGGCGAACAAGTTTGGAACCAAAACCGGTTTGAGCAAAAAAAAATCGATTTATACACCTCTATCTATGTGAATCCTCTTAGCCTTAGATCTCCTTTCAAACGGGGAGGTTTGTATGCCATATTGGCCCAATGGGACAAATCATATTTGGGACTAAACCCCATATGGACAAACGCAATCAGCACAAGGAATATCCTTTTAATTTAAAAAAAAAAAATCTTTTTATGTCTTCTTCTTTTTGGTTTAAGCACGACTTGTCACTTGGACGTTTCTTCCTTCGACATGTTTTCTCAAGAAAAGTACGTTTTGTGTTCTTCCTTTTGATCATTTGCATTGGTTATTGTCTTTTGCATATGAAATCTTCGATGCCATTCCTCATTAAACTACGTTTACAAGAAAGTTTTCTAAAATATTTAATATTTCGTGGATTTGCTATGGCCTCTACATTGGAAAGCCATGAAACTGTCAATATACCACAAGGTCATTGAAAGAAAAACAATTCTCCATACTTTTCTTTAGGGTGTACAGGTTATTATAAAGTTTTTATACAAACATTAGAGGGGCATTTGCACAATGCGACTCGAAACATAAAATCCGGTAATCAAGTACCAAGTTATCTTTAAAGTTAAAAAAAAAAAAAAAAAAAAAAAAAAAAAAAAAAAAAAACCAATATAACAATACTAAAATTCAAATTAAAAAGAATGAAATGTTATTTTTATTGTGTGATTTGTTGTAATTTTTGAAAAAAAGCACTTGAAAATATATGCCAATTTAAAATTTGGGGAAATTAGTTAATATGTCAACAATGTTGTCGCTATTGCCTTTAGGTGCGACTTTTGGGAGTAATAGTGGCAACAAAAGTCGCCTCTATTGCTTGGTTTTCTTGTAGTGTTAACCATAGAGTTAGATTTACTTAAATTCTTAATATAATTTAAAATTGCATTTTTGACCTTGTTATATGTGCTATAATATTGTATTGATATATACATATAGCACATTGTCATTCTAATAATAAAATTAAATGTGTTACAAAATTATGAACATACCATTTCAACAACAGTTTTGTCAAAACCGAACATGTCAAATAAAATAGATTTATTGCCTTTATCGTGATGAACCGTTACGATATCATCCAAACAACATATGTCCGATACTCGCTTATAGAGTTTTCTCGGCGTTAATTTTTTTTTGTAAATGGAGTTGTATTCGAATTAGAGTACTCTTTTCATCATAAGATGTATCAAGTGTCAGTTCCGTACTAGTACCGTTACGAACTAAACCAATATCACTATTTATTTTTTATAGTTTTCAATGGATGTGCAAAACAAATGCCAATTGCTATAATGAGTGTCGGAACCGTTCCCGTGATGTAATAAACCAAACTTATACCGACCGAAAATCCACCATGCTAGGAGTCCCCTAGTATCTAACAGTAAATTTATATTTTTTAATTACACTTTCACCCCTAATACAATGTATAATACATGTCTTTTCTTTTATATTTTGTTCCTGAGTTTGTCTTTTTTTACATTGAATACATAGTTGTGTTTAGTGTTTTTTTTTTCTTTGAAAATTTCGGTGTAGATCTTATTGAAAACTGAGTTGTGTTCGAAATAAGTAATTTTTTGATATCATAGACTATACACAGTGCTAGTACCATGATGATATAACGAAACTAATATGACCTAACAACACCAACACCAATGTTGGTATTGTTGGAACCAATGTTAGTATTCAGATGTATAGTTTTCGATTGTTCTAAATCATGACTTTTATTTTTTCGGTTACATCCATAAGAATTTTATGCAAAATGAAACCGCTATTGTAAAATGATTGTTTTCTTTTTCGTAAACTATAATATTCGAGTAGATGTACCGTAGTAGACCGACTTGCATTAAGATTAAATTATTTAATTTAATTGTTTTATGTCACAAACTACATGGATTGACGGTACCATACTGGTAACTAAAATAACCGAACCGACTGCGCCGAACATTGTTAGTACTAGTATGATTGATCGATGTAACATATTTCGTCTCTTCTCAAGTTTATAAAATTCCAAATGTATATAGTTCATATGCTTATTTTAATCTACATTTCGATATAAATTATATTCAAAACTGAATTTCTAGCACTCGTAAGCATAACCCACTCATTCAGAGGCGAATGATATGTTGGGTCAAGGGAGGCCTGCCCCCCTGTTTTTTTGTCGCAGTGGTATAAATTTACGATTTTCGTAAGTAAATTGAGTCCGGGTTGATTCCGACCCCACCGATTTAACACTACCGATAAAAAAAATTAAGTTCGGCCCCTTCCGATTCAAAAACCAAGCTTTGCACCTGCACTCGTTTGTATAAATTAGGTCAAACAACGGTTAGCTTCAAACAAAATATAACACATGCATATTTAAAACTACAGCATTTTATATTCAAGAATAGAAAATTAAATATTTTGTATTTTATCGATTACATCCAAAATTTGGCATGTCCAAGATAGATTTTTTTCTTGGCTATAAATGGAAACCAGTTTTTTGCTCTCTTCACCAAAACACGAAACAAATTTAGGGTTTTAATTCAAAGAGAATAAAAAATGGGTTTGGTTAGTAGATCTCTAATCTTGATCGCCATTGTCACATGTCTTACCACCGTTGCTCATGCAATTACTGGCCAAGCCACTTTCTACACACCCCCCTACCTTCGTAAGCACATTGACATAACAACAAATAGACAAAAATAATTTATGTTTATGTAACATATTTTTAAGTGTGTACTTTGTATTTTGTAGCATCATCTTGTTATGGCTACCAAGGCCGCGGTACCATGATCGTAGCGTTGAATGGTGGTTTGTTTGCTAACAAAGGTGCATGCGGAAAGAGGTACCGTGTGCATTGCATCGGGGGAACTAACGCTGGCGTCCCACATCCTTGCACTGGAAAATCCATTGATGTGACGGTTGTTGATCTTTGTCCCGGATGTGCAGGCAACCAAATTGATCTTTCCCAAGAAGCATTTTCAATGATTGCTAATCCTGATGCTGGGAGAGTTGACATCGAATATGAAGAGTATTTTCGGACCCATTTGTAGTTCTTTATACAAACTTTTTTTATGAGTTTCAACTGATTATAATTCTTTTGATTTGCAGGATCTAAAATTAGTTACCAAGTAGGTATAAAAGTGATCTCTCTTTATGGGATTCCAGTGTAATATTGTATGAATAAGATTCAAGGACTGTGTAGGCATGCAAGTGTACACCCTCATGCCAATGTATCAGTTTTCTGAATAGTGTGTTGCTTCTAGTCTATTTGATATGTATTATATTGTGATGATTTGGATATTTCTAAACCTATAAGTTAAATATTTCTTATTGGATATCTTTTTCATGTGTGTTATTTTTATGACATGCTATAGAATATAATTAAGTTATTAACTAGGTTGGTTTGAAAATATGGATTGAAGGTTTCAATTGGATTAAAGAATATGGTGGCGGTGGTGGTGGGCGACGGTGGTGGTAGATTTTGACGATGGTGATGGGTGGGTTTAGGTGTTGTTATTGAAGGACACAAGATGGGATGGAATGAAAAAAAAAACATGGGGTGAGAATGAAATTGTTTTGAGAGAATGAAATGCCTTGTGGAATGGGGGATTCCATTCCATTAACTAACCAAACACACAATTTTTTACTACCTCATAATGGTCCATTTCATTCCGCATTCCATTTCAGCATACCAAATGATACCTAAATGAGACTAAGAAAAAAAGCAAACCTAAACGTATTTGTCTTATAATAAAAGACTCAAATAGATCAACAATAAAACATAAACTATAACTAAATTTAAGTCTTGAATTTTGATTTATCCAATAGCCTACGACGACTATGTGGGTTTATTCGCTAAAATCAAAAGAGTGAAATATCTACTAATGTTAAATGTTATCTAAAACTACTTCAATGTCGTTTTAAAACTGACCATGGTACTGAATTTATAAATTCCCAGCTCGGTTCGCTTTTTAAAATAACTGAATGCTTCTCCACAAAATGAGACCATAACAGAAAGTGTAGGATCAGATTCGGACAAGATCCTAACCCGATAACCAAGCTGGGGACATATCAAACGATCACCAAACGATCTTTACATAATCCTAACCCGATAACTAAGCTAGGGACATATCCGCAGGGTGTACTTACAAACTCCCCCTTAGACCTAGCTCGATATTTACAAAAATAACCCAAAACACAACCACCAAAACCTAGTTCTTCAACCAGCAACCATCTTCAAGCGTCAATATCCTACAACTTCGAATAGTCGCATATCGAATGAATCTTCTTCGTATAACAGTATCTGACCATCTTCTGAAACCAAACAGCTTGATCTGCATCTTGATCTTGAAAGTTTATCTGGTTCTTGTTCAGTGTCTGCATATCTTGTTCAAAAAGATTCATCAGCCAAATAGGATCCCAAACACGAAGCTTTCTGTAGATCTTGGGATCATTCTTCAAAACTATAACTGCTTCGGTTGTCAGGTAGTCATAATACCAGAAGATAAACTTGTCCGAAAAATTATGTTCCATCGGCACAAGCGAGACCTTGGTTATTATCTCAGGGGGCTTGATTTTCTGCTTCCAGATTGGCTTACGAGTAATGTGATGAAGTTCATTATTCTGGTAGCTCTTTGGATACTGTGATTGAATGTACACCCACTTCAATTTGCATTCTTTGTCTAACAAACCTCTATACATCTCCAACATGTTGTTGGTCTTGATCGGCTTCAGTCTTGCAAGATCGCGAACATACCAATATGGTAGGGACTTGATCATATATACACTTGAGAAGTAGAGAATACCGATCTCGAACTTGATCCCTATTGCATTAGACTGTGCCATGTACATCCAACTCACAATGTTACCAGACATGAGATTCCATTTATGGTTAAATTTCTTTGCTTGAGTTGGCTAGGGTTCTTTTCTAGAATACCACGCCTCACATGCCACCTGAACCCTTTTCTTTCTTTCTTTCTTCATTAGTCTCTGGTTTATCCTCAAGTGGCTGTAATTTTAACCATCTATTAACAACATCAAAGTCTTGGCGGGTAGGTATAGGGATCTCAACACGAATCTCTGCATTTTCATGAACATACTCTAGATATTCTTTTACTGTGATGTCTTCGATCTTGATATCTTCCAACAGATCATCTTCATTAACTGTTTCAGTAGTGTCTATTGGAATCACCTGTTTGTGTGGGAGCTCGAAGATCTTGGCAAACTCTTCCCTTGATGGCTCTGGAGTTATTTCACCTTCCTCCAAGTCCATGTATGGCTTTGTAATAGGGTTCCCATCATCATTAGTGAAAGACATGTGATAGAAAGCTTGAGTCCATTCAAGAGGAACATCTTTGGACTTCACAACTTCCCTGAATAACGAGAGATCTTCTTTAGTTGGACGTGGTTACAAGGAAGATTCTCCTACACCAGGTTCACCACTCGCATCCTGATCTTTCTTTGCTCTTCTTTCCCTGAACTGTGCATCGACCGTTTTTGGCTTTCTAGCCTTAGCACCACCATCACTGCCCTGATCTTCCTCACCCTCATCCCTAGATCTATCCTTTCCTGCCTCATGATCATCACCATCGTCTTCCTCTTCATCATCACTGTCATCACCATCATCTCCATCATTACCATTACCAGATGTGAGTCTCTTCTTCTTGTTGAAAAACTAATCAGCACGATTCTTTAGCTTTTGGTTCTCAAACTCTACAATGGCTAGACGATTCGTTGTTTCATCATGTTAGTCAGTCAATTCTGTTCTGTGACCTTTTTTCATTGATATGGTCAGGAACTGCCGATCTCTGTTCTCAGATTCTGATATCCTTATCTGGTTTTCTAGATTCTGAGCAACCTGGATGTGCAACATGCTTACCACGTTGTTAATATGTGACTGTAAAGATGGACCGGCTGATGTGGTTGGGACAGGTGATATGGATAGCATGAAGGGAGGTTGTTAAGTAGGTTGGGATGTTTGGAACTAAGGGACTCTGATATCAGATAACAATTTATGAGGCGTAGAGTCTATGGATGGTTTAGATGTGGTTGCAGTGGAAGTTGGAACAAAAGCTGTGCTAAGATGGACTCAGTGAAGATTGCAGTTCATTCAATAGATGGTGTGGGAGTGGATGTTGTGGTTGCAAAGGTTGTTGTTTTTATTGCTCTAGTAATTCTCGATTTGGATTTCTGGTTGTTTTAGTTGGTTTGGGTTAGGTGGTGGATGCAGTTGGTTCTTGGAATTTCACAGATTTGGCTTTGGAAGACTTCTTGTTTTTCTTCGGTAACCGTGTCATCAATGATTCACTCAAACTAGCAGTTGCACTTTTTCTAGACGATCTCTCTTCCTCTAGTTTGGCGTCCAACTCAGCTATACTCACCGTAAACTTAGGATCATCTTGTTCAGCTTGTTCCCTTTGTAGTGCCCCGCGTTCCTGTAGGGTCGCAAGTTCACGGGCCTGCCTTTGTCTCTCTAACTCCTTTCCTTCCTTGAGAAATATAGCTTGAGGATTGTCGTCTTCAGTTCCATCACTATCAGACTCATTGCCAGATTGCTGAGTTGTTTGAGCCTTCTTTTGACTTGGAGCTTCGACCTAGAAGTTATACCCTTTCCCTTATCAGCTATAGGTCCATATGATTCAGCTTCTACAATTGTTGTTAAGGATGATTCACAAACAACTGCACTGCTAGATTCAGGTTCAATAGTAGCAGACTCTGGTTTAGAAACAATCGGGACTCCATCAGTCGGTGAAGGCCTAGGGAGATTCCCCTAGGAAGCTTCACCACCCTCTTCACCTGCTACATGTCCCTCTTCATCTTCATCATTATCATATTCATTAGAAATAGGGTCGACAACTTCAACATCAGAATCACTTTCTAAATTTCTCCAACGATCATGTGGTGGTTATGGATAGTTTTCTCTCTGAATATGGCCAATTATCCACTTGAAATCCGGTTCTTTGCGTTTCCTGTAGGTTTTCATCCTTGACATGTCCACATCACTCATATGTTCCAGCTTCATAATATCTCCTCTCACCTTTGGAAGATCTAGAATCTGGGCATCGAATATCATCCGCAAGAACCTTGGGTACATGATAGATCTCTTGTCTATATATTTGGTTCCCAAGTTCTCCTTCATGGGTACAGATAGTCATCCGGGCCGCATCAAAGATGGTAATTCTGGTACTAATGCAATGGATAAGAATATGTAAGAAATATCGATAATTATGCCATAGTCTAGATTTCAGAAACATAGAAGCTTTGATGTTCTCTACATACTTGATTCGTTTGAAGAATCCTCTCACTAGATACTTAGGAAACTCGATACGATAGTCATCTTGATCATCCAAATGTAAAGCTTCCCGAATATGTTGTTGCGAAACCACCACTTCACATCCATTGACACATCCAATGAGCGCTATTGGATTACCATCGCAATCCAAGACCGACATTTCCCAAAATTGCTTTTGGTGACTCAGATAAGGCATGTAAGGAGTGGAAATGGCGTAGAAGATTCTCGAACACCGAAAGAAATTAATCACTTCAACATAATCTGGTGCGTTCCTTGAAATCGGTTCCATATGTGCGACAATGTTGTGTTACAGTCCTATGGTAAGCTCCATATCTGCATATGCTCATATACAACACATAAGAACACCGAAAATGGATAAAAAATGGTCAATTTAACAAAATCGCCAAATTTTCTGAACTGCAGGCGTATGAAGCCTCATACGGGTTCAATAGCTATGCGTATGAGCCTCATACATGTGAAGCAAGCCACGAGTATGAACCCATACATGTATGGCAATTCAATTTTTCCAAATTTATGTTTTCATCGATTTAAGGCTCCATTTTTGCAAGATAAGATCTAAATGGGTCGAATAACAAACCCTTAAAACCATTTTGATTATCATTCAAGTTTTGATTGTTCATTTTAGATTTTAAGATCGGGTTATCGAAAGCTTCTTAAATTGATCCAAAACAGATGATTTAGTGGATGAAAACAGATGAATTTTAGCATAATCGAACCAACTTTTGATTATGATACTAATGATATGAACAAAAAGCACAGGGTGTAATTGCATAGATAGGCCAACAGTCGGTCAATGAGAAGGATTTTGGGTTTTTAGTAACAGGTGTATGAATGAATAAAGAGGAATGAAGCTGAACTGTTGCTTAAATACCCTTCTTCATACGCCTTAACCCCTCACCAGTATGAACAGTCATACGCATGTGAAACTTGTTTGCGTATGGAAACTTCAACCATTTAACTTTTCAAAATTTCACAAAATGGCACAATTATGAATGTTCATACCTCTCCTTTCATACGTCCACACATACACATGTATGACTTCCATACATGTGACAAATACACAGAGGCGTATGAAGTTGAAATTTTTTGGAAAAAGTACCATTTTGCCCCTGCAAGCCTAAAACTCGATCATTTTATCGCACGGGGACGTGGTTTCAAGTTCGAGAAGTGATTTTAAACATTCAAAAAAGACCAATTTACCCTTGAAACCTGAAAATGTGAGGGTCTATCATCCTTCGACACATTGTCCCCCTGAAATATACAGTTAGTAAAACTTTGACTACGTGGGTCGTTTCATTCACAGATGATCAGATACTCACGCACAACTAGAACCAACAGACGTACTGAGATCCAATCTTATACAGCTTGAACTTTACCAAAACCAACATCAAACTTACACTACAGAACTCAGATTTTGAAAATTTGTCAGTTGAAGTATAAATCCGATAGATTGACCATTTGAATTTCAAAGTCCACTTAGTTAATATTTTGGCTCCAACGGTTTTGAAAAGGAAACAACACAATGCATTCAACGCACATCCTACACCGGTTCTTCAAAAATAAAACAGCAATTGAAAATCTTTTTGGATTTTTGATATATTTGACAGGAAGATAAGAAATTTACATGAAAGGAACGAAATGGAATATTCACAAACAATATTTTTGTGAGTTTGTCGGGCAGAGAATCATATCAGTTTACGGACCTATCATGATAACCGTTGTTTAATTAATTCGGATTAGGATAATCAATAAACAAGAGATTACCAATATACTTGTCCACTTAAATCTAAAAATCAAGATTACTCGCCGACACTTTAGATACGTTGAGGTAAGATTTATACTTTCGGTCAATGATCCCCACACACATGACACATTCCCGTATCAGTCATTGCGCAAATCTTCATCGTAATGGGTGAGGAAGCCATGGCCATCCGTTTACAAGACACGAGGCTGGTTGAGACTCGGTCAGGGTAGGGGCAGATATCGAAAACCAGTTTTTATGGGATACTTTCCTTAGAGTGTGTGCATGATCTGTGTCATTATCCCAACGTACAGTGGCCATAAGGTCTATATTTGTTTGATATAGTACGTTGTGGCTGAATTAAGAAACTTGGCTTAGCGGGTGTGTTCAATCTATGTCTATCACGATCCCAGTGAACAATCACCATAAGCTTCAGAATTATATATTGTATTATTTGTATACTCCACAATGCACAATGGCTTTCTGGTATGAATAGCTAAAGATGAAAGGTGCTCGCACTTCGCAACTAGAATTCTCTTATTGTTTGTACAAGAATTAGGGATTAGCTATGGATGAATCTTTTTAGCACTTGTTAAGAACGCCTTATCAATTCAATCGGATTTGCGATAAATCCAAGATTTGATTAGTTGTTTCCGGATGCATAATAGGCTTAAAGACCCGAAACTTCAGATTTTGGCAACCCATCAATCGAGGTTTTGGTACCAATACCATATGCCAATGAGGCGGGAAACCACTCAACTTTAAGTCGTTTATGTTTATATCACCGTGTCAACTTTAAAATAATTTTCAGACCTACTGATATATCACTTGTAAGTCTGATTATCATTTGCAATTTTAAGGTTTTGGGAAATCAGACAATCCATTGATGTACTATCATTTTCTCTTATCCACACAGAAAAAACTCAATTTTTTATTTTACTGATGTTTTTGTATTTTTATGATTTTTTAATGTTTTTGGTTTTTGTTGGGTACTCAAATGTTTTTTGTATTTTTTATAAGAGAAACTATTTACAAAAATAGAAGCATCGATGTGGACTAATCTTGTTTTTCTTTGACACCATTTACGATAAGCAAAAACTGAAAACGGGATTTGTCATAGGCTTTCGTAAATAGGTCAGCATATTGTTGGTCGGTGTGAATTTGAATCCAGATCACCTGCGAGCAACATCAAGAAGCGGCAATTTACTCAGCTTCACGAGTGGAAATAGCAATCGATGTCTGTTTCTTGTATTTTCAGGATACAAGTCTACTCCCTAAGAATTGACATCCAGCCGTTATGGATTTAGCATCTTGCTTGAAGCTAACATAGTCTGAATCACTTTAGGCAGTGAAATCAAATGTCTAGGCACAAGGGTACCATAGATCTTTGGTCAAAAAAACCCTTCAAATACCAAAAGAGTTGCTTAACCGCGGTCAGATGTGAAACCTTTGGATTAGACTGGTAATGAGCACACATGCATGTAGCAAAAGTGATATCCGGACGAGAGGCAATCAGGTACATGAGAACCTTCTCGTCTGGCCCAATCCCATGATTGATCTAAAGTGGAGTTGAAGCAGGTGACGCATCAGCCATCGAGAACTGGCTCAGGATGTCTACTACGTATTTGGTCTGATGAATAAAGATTGTGGTAGGTTTCTTTTTTACCTGCAGACCCATGAAAAACTACATCTTCCCCATCGCACTCATCTCGAACTGATTCTGCATAGGTTTCTCAAAGTCCTTGCACAAACTATCGTTAGTTTAGACAAAAAATGATATCATCTACATATACCTATACCACCAAGAGGTCTCCATCCTTCTCCAAGGTGAAAAGTGTACAATCAAAAAATCCTCAAATGAACCCATGAGAGATAAGGTACTTAGAGAGTGTGTCATACCATGTTCTTAGAGCTTGATGAAGTCCATAGAGAGCCTTGTTTACGAGGTAAACATGGTCTTTGTGCATTGGATCTTCAAAACCCGGTGGTTTCCCCAAGTACACCTCTTCTTTAACTTTACCATATAGAAACGCGCTCCTCACACCATCTGGTAGACTTTGAATCGCTTGTACGATGCAAACGCAAGAAACATGCGTATTGCCTCCATGCTAGCTACAGGAGCATAGATCTCATTGTAATAAACCACTTCAATTTGTCGGAACCCTTGAACTACTAAGCGGGCTTTGTTTCTCACAACTACGCCTCGGTCGTCTTTCTTATACTTGTAAACCCACTTCGTTCGATCTTCTTCGCACCTTTAGGAAGATCGACTAGGTCCCAAACACCTAGTTTCCTGAACTGAAGGAGTTCTTCATGCATTGCTTCAATCCATTGTTCTTCCTTTAATACCTCATTGATGCTTCGTGGTTTGGTTTGTGAGACATATAAAGCGAAGGACCAATCATTCTTTTCCTCAGATTTTGTAATTCTTGAATATAGAGCCGATGAACTTGCACAAAGCTGCCCACATGTCATTACTCCATTTTCTGGATTGCGAATAATATTCTACTGAGGTTGTGTGTCATGTATCCTAGATTCAGGATGAGTTGGGACAGGGACACCCCCTTGCATGTTCTATTTGGAAAGATCAATCCGAAAATTCAATATGAGAGCACCAGAAGAAGACAGACCTGCAACAGAAGATGTCACATTCTCACCTGTACATGCAGAAACATTGTTAGTATTAGTAGTAGAATTTACATTACCTGTTGGATTGGAAGTGTTAGCTGGTTCCACTGGTGGATCATGAAGTATTAGCTAGATCCGCCAGTGGATTGGAAGTATTAGATGGATCGACAAAATCATTATCATCGGATGAAGTGAATTCATTTTCCTAAGAAGCTTCCATGAAAACCTCTTCTTTTCCATTATTCCCAGCTCCTGCAGAGGTACAGTTGTAGTAGGAGCTGCTGCTGGAGATACAGTGATTGGGCGCACTAGCGAAGAACTGGTGGCACTTTCACTTTCAAAATAAATCTTTGCAATTGTTTCTTCTACAACATCATCCAGAGCAAATTCGTCGAATTGTGTAATTTTTCCTAATAATAATAATAATAATAATAATAATAATAATAATAATAATAATAATAAACGAGTGGGATATTAACAGCAACAACACAGATCAATCATCCAACCAATAAACATACCCCAATTTCTTATTCAAATCTTTTTGTTTGATACTGAGTATATGATGAGCAATTCAATACCCTAAACTTCAGGCTTTTCAACCCAAGATCATCACTTTCTTTTATAATATTCAGACCCCTGTTTCAAGAAACAAATACATATATACCAGGTGCTGTCAATTTTTGAATCTTTTTTTTTTAAAGTTTATTACTTTAAGATCTTGTGTTTAGTTGTTGCCACCCCATGAGCTTATTGCTTTTCCTTTTTTTATGTAATAATATTATTATTTTTATTATTATTCTAGATCCCTGTACCTAGTTAAAATTATTGACCTTCTGTCTCTGTTTCTTACTTTTTATTAAATATTTGTTTAATATAATTTGGGCTTGAATTCATATGATGGTGAACAGATCTGTGTGAATAACGTCAACAGAAGACGAACAGAGGAAGATGATCTGAAACTTCTTTAACGATGAAGACGATATCCACTCGTTTGTTCGCGATATGAGATGAAAGAAAATAGTGTCGTAATTAGGGCATTTATAAAGGAAACATACGACCCCTTGTAGGCCGGTTATCTTCCGACAAGTTAAATTATAAAATGGTGACATCGGTTATCTTCCGAAGATTGGAGTCAGTCGGTTGGGTGGTGGTGGTGTTGTTGCAGGTGGTGGTGGGTGGGTGGGTTGATTGGAGAAGAAGATGGGGGAGGGTGGCGGTGGAGATGGTGGTGGTGGTGTTGTAGGTGGTGGTGGGTGGGTTGGTTGGTTGGAGAAGAGGGGGAGGGTATAAATGTCATTTCACCCAAAAACTGAAGGGAATAATAGTCATTTCACTACAAACTAACAGACAAGCCTAACGGCCGTTAGTCATAGGGACGTAAAGTGTTAGAAAAAGAAACCATAGGTACTCAGGGTGTTAAGCCTGGGCTGAACCTGTTAGTTTAGGCAAACCACAGGGACGAAAACTGCAATTTTCTCTTTGTTATGGATACAAGTTTTGTAGCTACATATACAACTTAATAAAGCTTAACTGATAAGGGTAAATTAGTCACCTAGAGGTATATTAAGACACTTACAAGGTTATTATTGTAATTTTATGTTATATTTCTAGTTATAAGGTAAAATATCATTCCCTTAGTACCCTTCCTCCTTTCACCTTACCCACTTGTACTATTAAACCCAAATAAATGTAAGTTTTAATAATTATCAATTCTAGCAATAATTTCAGTATTATAAAAGATCACTTCTTCAACTAAAGGCGGCTAAAGAAGGGTCTCATCCTCTTCAATTCCAACCATTACCATCACGCCCTATTAAGTAGTGTGTCAAATCTTTAAAATCTTTCGTTTATATCTTTATTACATCATTCAACATTAGAATAATATATTAAGTTCTCGTTTTCTTCTTTACCAATTTGTATGCAAATTTTTATGTGCGTATTTCTTTGAGATTTTAAGTTTATGATCATAGTTGTTGCTCCATGTATTTATTTGGAATTTATATTTTTGTATAAAGTTATCTGCCCTAAGAAAACATACGAATAGAACAAATTAAGCTTTTGCTCAGTTTAACCTCCCAATATAATTCATATTAGTTATGCTAATTCAACTAAAAAAGAAAAGAGTATATGTTTTGAATTGTGTTGGTATATAGTAGGTTTGACTTGAAATAGTGTATGATTGACTTTGGGAACCCAAATTAGCAAATAACTAAGGAAAAAGCAAGTAAATTGTTGAGTCTTATATTTTTATTAACCGCTCATCGTTAGTTAAAGTTATTGATGATCTAAGCTTGATATTGAATTAGTTAAATCGATTTTCTATATATCATCTTGTCACATATTGTTTTCAAGTGTTTCGGCGTGAAATGTACGTCAACTTTTGGATATTATTATTTGGAGCATTGGGTAAATGGGTTCCACTTATAATTGTATTTTCTGTCTTCTTAATGATTCCACAATTTTTAAGGTATGTTTTAGTCTTGGTTCTTTTATTTTTTGTTTACAATAGATGTTTATTTCTTTTATTTGCATTAGTATATGTGAATGATATGTTCATCTTAGTTGAAGCTAAAAGTGAGTAATGAAATCCATTCACACATGTTTCACAGTGTATATTTTGAGTCCTGTGCAACAAATGTATTAAAAGACCATGCTTTTACATACAAAGCAGCCCTTTCAGTTTTCAATGTTTATACACAAGCCGTAAACTCAAACCGTGAAACCAAACTATAAGTAATAATTTGATTTGGTTCGGCCTTTATTTACAACGGTTTGGTTTTGGTTTTGATGATAAAAATATCGTGACTAACGGTTTGGTTCACGGTTTGATCTAAAAACCGTCTAAACCGACCATGAACACCCCTAATTTTGATAGTGCTATTTTCCAGTTGCCTTTTTCAAGAATCAACCCTGCCAAATTTAAGTTAAAATTTAAAAGTTATGTCATATCAGTTTGTGTTCAAGTCATCTTTTGTTTTTGTGTTGGTAGACTTACAAATCTGGATGAAATGAGTAAAATGATCCGAAATCATTTTTAATCAGCTATGACTAAAACATAAATTCTGAATTGACTCATTTTTTTTCTTCTCAAATTTAGGGTACATGCCATTTTTCCGTAATAAGTTTAATTTTCTAATGGGTTAAAATAGGTAACTTTTAAACTTTGCAAAAGGTGATGAGTGAACAAAAAGATACATGCCAATGGTACCACCAAATTAGTAGGAACCACATCCAGTTTGGAGCTGCATTGGCGTTCCTGGGCAGTAGTATAAGCATCATCCTATACTTCTTATGCAGCAACATGCATGTTGTACTCTTCTATTGCTATATTTTATCAAATGTTAAATATAATACTAGCTCATGATGTAATTATATATGTCAATACATTTGCATAATTTGTTTAAAGACACTCAATTATTGCAAATCATTTGGCCTTTTTGTGACCATAAGTGTTTACACATCAACTTTGCAATGAGAAACAAAACTAAGGAATAGAGGTTGCAAAAGGGGCGGTTCAGATGGGTTGGCTAATGGGCCAAATTTAGTTCGGGTCATAATATGTATTTTCATAGCAATTTGTTAGGTGGGGAATATGTGTGTGGTGTGTGGGGTGTGTGTAAGTTAAAGTTATGCAAGATTATGTGTTTGGTGTGGAATCTATTTGTGTTTTAAACTGTTTGACTTGCATCATACTATTTCAGTTTGTGTAGCTTTTCGATTAGGGTTAATTGAAACAAATTGGGGGATTTGACGGTTTCAAACGCCTTCCAATTGATGAGTTAAATGTCAATAATCATAAATCATTGTTTTCAGTCATGACATTCTAGAATGGCGATTCGTGTTGAGTTCAAGAAGGGCATACATTTTTTGTCTTAAGTTTTGTGTTTTTATGTATGTGATTACTGTGACCACAACAAAAAATATGGGCCAACAATTACAAAACATACATGTAAAAAAATAAATAAATAAGAGTACTCGGAGTGGGATCGGAAGAAATGGCGTGGAGGCTCTTCAAGTCCCTCTACACCACCCCCACCTTCATTCCCCCCTTTCCCCCTTCCACTCCCCACAATTTTCACCTTTCAAACACGGGTCTCACAAGTGTCACATGGCGCTTCATGCCCCTCTTCCCCCTCCAACCCGTGTAGTCTAAGATGACTTTATGTTTGTTTCAATTTTTCATCATCATACTTAGTATATCCCATCAATAGCATAGCTATGGTAGGGTCTGAAGAGGGTATGATGTAGATTTACCACTATCCTGTAGGAATAGAGAGGTTGCTTCCAGTGAGACCCCCGGTTCGATAGTAGTTTTGCATGAAGCCTTGGACATAAGAGACATAACACTTAGCAATCGGGACAAACCCAATTGGTTCATGTTCACCCTTGTCTTTTGGCTATCCACGCCACACATAATGCATTATTAACCATCCATCGTATTTAACGTTATTTTTCACGAAATTAGTAAAATAACGTTAAAATTTATGCAATTTTACTTTTGGCCCCCAAAGGGCCCACACACATATACATATACATTATATGCACACACCACAAACATGGCTTTTTATGATTTCTAAACAAATGTTGCTTGCCTTAAGAGTTCGATTCTAATTTATAGGATGGTTGTTGATAATTTTGCGAATACTTCGACACATGACATTGGGTGTATTATTGAATCTGCATTTTGCGATTTGTGCGTAATCACATTGTTGTAATACAAGCTTTTTTTGAATCCCGCTGTAATGTGCGGGTAAACCCACTTTATAACATAATTAGGAAAGTTATCCAACTATGACCAACTTATCAATATTGACCCCCAAGTTCACCGACTTACAACTTGAAGTCCGGAAATTACCAACACTTATATGTAATATTGCAAAGGGGCATACGGACATTTTATTGGCGCTGGAATTAGAATACGTTAATACATGGTCATGTTATAACTGATATTCAGCAGCACCGAAGGGAAGATAAAAGGCCTCTTCCTTCCTTCCTATCAAAGCTTCTTTTCCGTTCATGGTAGAAAACAGTATACACCACAAACATAAGGAGTTTTAACAAGCAAGAAGTTGCCTGTGTGTAATAGACCCAAATATCCTTAACAAATTTGTAGTCTTTTACCTGTCTACGATCATAGGTACTTAGAAACATATGAAAAAGAGAATGAATAAACACATCAGAAATAACAAAAGGAACTATCAATAGTGTAGCTTGTAGTCGCTTTCCTTTCATTAGCACCGTAGCTCTTCTAATGGCATTAAAACCCCCAAAACCTTCTAACACTGAAACAATCACACTCACTATCCACAAGGGAGACACATATATGTAGCAAAATGGGATAGTAAGACTAATAACATTGGAGAACAAATCTTGCCATGAATAGTTTACGACCAAGATGTGTGTTGTACCATAAGATGCAAGGTAAACACATATGATGGCAAAGGTAATTATGATCATGTAAAAGTTCGTGTGTAATGGTGCTTTCCATCTTTTTACTTTAGCAGTTTTGGCGTCCGATGAGAGCGAAACTACTGCCATCGAGAAATATAGTTTAATTACACAAGTAAAGGCTAGTGTCAAGTGTTTGTCGTGGATAATCCTAAGAATATCATCAAATGCGTTACGATAAGCGATGCGATGAAGATTATGACTTAGAAAAAACGTGTTTGGGTGCTGAGCCAACTGCATCACTAAATCTTTTACGAGTGGTATTTGTAGATAGTTCATAGAAAATTCTAACTGGGATAAAGCAAGAAATGAAGGAAGTAGGATTGCAACCAACATCTTCCAATTTCTGCTTGTGATTTTAAAAGACTCCTTGAAAACACCGAAGTACCCTAAAGAAGATTGTGGTGGTGAGATGGATTCTCTCTCCATTTCTTAATGCTTGTAGGCTGTAGTTTAGATGATTATATCTCATCGGATGTTATGTTTTATATATTGAAGTGATATTGACTTTATCATATGTCATCATCAACCAGCTTTGAACACAAGTTATTTAAAAAAAATATTCGGTTATTCCAAAGATGGATAATTAACACACATATATGAAATTTAAAAACTAATATGATAAAAACAATGAATACAATTATACAAGTATAATAATATAGAATTAATATCCGCATTCCTCTGGTAAAAAGTATCTTAACAAAAAAAAAAATGATAAGAAAGAATTTTTGCTTTCAATCTAAATAAATCAATGGATATGATTAAGATGAATATATACATTAGATTTTCCAAAATAGAAGCAGAAAGGCAAAATAGGTATAACCTATAATTATTGAATTTCACCCACATTTTTTAAACGTCTATAACTTTTTTATATAACATTCTCTTTTTTTTTTAAAGAAAATAAGCCGTAAAAACAAGCTTTTTATCTTTTTTTCATTTGCATACCCAATTGCTATACTATTTTTTTTTTAAATTTGCGGGGTTGATAACTTGCGTTTTTATCAGGTATAACTTGCGTTTTTTATCAGATATAACTTGCATCTTTTTTTATCAGGTATAACTTGCGTTTTATCATGTATAACTTGCATCTTTTTATAAGGTATAACTTACATTTTATTAGGTATAACTTGCATTTTATCATGTTTAACTTGCGTTTTAGCATTTATAATTTTCGTTTTATCATTTATAACTTTGTTTTTTACCAGAAAGTTTTATCAGGTATAACTTGCGTTTCTGAAACGCAAGTATACCCTTAATAAAATGCAAGTTATCAACCCAGCATTTTTTTTAAAATATAGTAATAGAGTATGCAAATAAAAGAGGATAAAAAATTTGTTTTGATGGTGTAGTTTTTTTTTTTTAAATAATGTCGTATGAAAAAGTTACAGTCGTTTTAAAAATAGGGGTGAAACTTGAAAAATATCAACAATTACGGTGATTTACAATAATACCATTTTAGCTAGAAACATGTGTCAGCTTGTTATTCATTCTTACACTTTTTACGTTAAGGTTCTTTTTACAATAGCATCACCCCTCATATAATTGATAACTTTATGTGATTTTATTAGACATGCACACACTATCCACTCCAAAATAAATAAATTATATATATTATAGAAATATATATGAATTTTTTATTTATGTATATATATTTGTTGTCACGGCTAAGCCTAGGACCATTTTCAAGCACAACACAACCGTCTCTCTTCTTTCAAAAACCCCATTTTGAAGCCCTCAAGAGCTAGGCTAAGTATGAATGAAATACCGATCAACATTGATTAAACCGGTTTGGACAGGCCTAAAACAATTCTACTAACACTATTTAAACAAGGGTGATGTTATTCGGACATCCCAAAATTTTTTGGACATCCTCTTTGACTTGTACAAAAGCTCCGGCCTCCATCCATTTAGAGAAGTAGTCAGTCAGAGCCAGCATGAACACTTTTCCACCAAGAGCCCTAGGTAATTTTCCCACTATATCCATCCCCCGTTTCATAAATGGCCATGGAGAGAAAATATGATATAATGGTTCACCCGGTTGGTGTAGGATGTTACTATGCCTTTGGCATGCATCACATTTTTTAAAGTATAGCATAGCATCCTTCTTCATTGTTGGCCAGTAGTATCCTGTTCTAAGGGTCTCTGAATATAAAGCTCTTCCACAAGTATGATTTCCACAATCTCCTTCATGGATATCCTTGAGTACTTCCTTTGCTTCTTCCTTGTTGAGACATCTCAAGTATGGACCTGCAAGAGATTTCCTGTACAATATACCATTCAAGATAACAAATTTTGATATCTTCATCTTGAATGCCCTAGCATTTTCTCCATCCAGGATATCACTATCCTCAAGATATTTCACTATTAAGGTCATCCAAGATGAACCATCCTGATCCTGAGTGCTAAGAACAGTGTTATCCTCAGGATGCAACACTTCAATTGTTGGTTTCAGGATATGGATGATTGGGATGTTGGATCCTTCTATCAAATTTAGTGAGGATCCTAGATTTGCTATGCATCAACATCAGCATTTTTCTCCCAACGTACTTGTGTTAGTGTAAAAATTTCGAAAGAAGATGCTAACTTTCTTACTATTTCAAGATATATAGCTAATTTTTCACCTTTAAATGCATAAGAGCCATTAAAATGATTAGTCATCAATAAGGAATCAACATATACTTTTATATTCTTAATATTCATGTTATTGGCAAGTTGTAAACCAGTAATGAGAGGTTCATACTTAGCCTCATTATTGGTTGTTTGAAATTCACATCTAGTTTCCTGGGGTATTATGTCCCCTTGTGGCGATTTCAGTAGTATTCCTAACCCATTACCTCTTATATTTGAAGCACCATATGTGTATAAAATCCAATTTTTTTGCATATTCTCATTTAATTGTTGAACTTCTAAATCCACTTCATTATGGATATCACTACTGAAATCAGTCACAAAATCAGCAAAGGCTTGTGACTTGATTGCGTTCCGAGGCTCATATACCAAGTCATAGGCACTTAATTTGACAGACCATTTTGCCATCCTGCTAGACATCTCTGGTTTCCTAAGCGCATTCTTACTAGGATAATTAGTTTTAACATGGATTCTATGTGTTTTAAAATAATGCCTTAACTTGGTCGAAGCCATAATCAAAGCTAAAATAAGTTTTTCAAGAGGAGATTATCTTGTTTTAGTATCCCATAAAGTTTTACTTACGTAGTACACATGATGTTGCTGACCTTCAAAATCTTTTACCAAGACTACACTGATAGCATTCCCCAAAACAACAAGATATAAGGACAAGGTTTTACCATCCTCAGGTTTCATCCGGAGTGGGGTTGTTGCCATGTATTACTTTAAATTTTGTAATGCCTTTTCATGCATTTGTCCCCACTCGAACCTCTTATTCTTCTTCAGGATGTCATAAAAATCTTGCACTTCTCTGATGACTTCGAGATAAATCTGTTCAAGGTTGCTATCCTGCCGGTCAGCCTTTGTACATCCTTAATATTCATGGGAGACTTGAGATCTAGGATGGCTTTAATCTGTTTTGGGCTGGCTTCGATTCCCCTCTTGGTTACCAAGTATCCTAGGAATTTGCCCGCACCAACCCCAATGTGACATTTAGCTGGATTCAGCTATATGTTGTATGCATCCAGGATATCGAAAACCTCTTTGAGATCCTGAAGATGATCTTCAGCTTTTTGGGATTTAACTACATGTTGCACTTGCATTTTTTAGTCCAAATGGCATTAATATATAACAATAAATACGTGACAAAGTCATGAATGCAATGTCTTCCTGATCATCCAGCTCCATTTGAATATGCTGAAATCCTGATGATGCATCCGTGAATGTTAACATTTCTAGTATATTGTGGGTAAAATTAGTATATTGTTGGTGAAGTTGTAAATAAATAAAAAAAAAAAACTATAACGAACGATATAAATATCGAACGTATGAAATGAGACTATATAGATAATCTGCTTCAAAGCACCACGCTTTGGCCATAGCGTGGTGTTTAGGGTTCACAGGTTTGTCTTGATCAGACAACCTCGTACCATTGTACTTCAAAGTGCCACGCTTTGGCCAAAGCATGCCGCTTAGGGAAGCTTTTTTAGCTTTTTAGAAAAAGTAGTCAACCTAGTACTATAAAAAATCATCCATAACCCAAGAACCAACCACAACCATCAACCATCCACCTTACCCTCACCTTTTGTCCCCACGCTAATATAAATCTCCATCCAATCTGCCTCACGCCACATACGAGGGCCACTCACTAATCGTTAGAGGAGGATACTTTAAACTCAATTGATTTAGTGTGGTTTTTGTTGTTTTGTTTAACTAGTGGCATTATCCGCCGCGTTGCGGCGGTAATTTAGTCGATGAATTAGAATTTGTTAATGCGGCGGTAATTTAGTCTATGAATTAGAATTTGTTAATGAGACATGGCATCTTAACCGGATGAAGCACACTATATTACATACGACATTACATAAGATAAGTTATTAAGGTTGATAAGAGCATAGGACACCACATAAAGACTGTTGCGCTACACCAGCTATATGTGTGGTTAGTATTTTGCAGTGCAATCTGGATAATGAATTGATGTCTATTAAAGTAAAGAATAGATCAAAAGCAATAACCAGACACAGTTGTGATCCACTGGATGTTGCGCCTGCAATTCTCTTTAAACCGCTAACAGCCGAACTGATTGTGCCTAAGGACCGCCTCTATAACATCCATGTCGACTTACACAGCCCAATTTTATCCTAAACCATTCAACACACATAGTAATCAACATTAACGTTGGGACGTAGAAAAAGCGCAAACACCTAACTCGTTATGGTGTCCATTTGGTCTCATAAAATATTAACTATTGATCTATTCATAAAATAACCTATAAAAAAGTGGTCAAGGCCCGAACCTGTAAGTTGTTTGCTCTTCTTTTTGGTTGTCAAAAACTCCATGAGGAGTGCCTTGCTAGACTGCACTCCAATATGAATATATTTGCTATTAATGCTTGAAGCTAACGGTAAATTAACAGAATACAATTATTCCAACTTTATATCACCTAGTGCGTACTTGTGTTAGAACGTTGTTGGCACCTTCAAAAGTTAACTGCACGTCATTAGTTAAAGACTCTCAACTTTACAAGTACGCGATTCGGATCGGTATAAGAAGGAATAGTTCTCTTGCCTTGATCATTAGCAATGATCTCAAGTTGATCATGTTGCGACACACAAGCGCACAAGTAGGTGGTTCCCAGATCCTTTTGGATCGGTGGTCCCCCAGCTTTTCGCTTTCCCCTTGAAACCTTGCAGTTACACACTACATAAGAATACAACATGTTTTAATTAAAGGTAAAAAATTTAAAGCATGTCAAAAGATGGTCATCAAAATGAAAATTAATTTTCAATGCATACTAATACAACCTACTCGATCGTTTTATTCAAAGACTTAAATTATTGTAGTATTTCTAAACTGTAATTATAATTAGTGTATTTAGTTTTTATATAGATTTTTAGAATTTGTGGTACCTCAAACAAATAGCAGAAATAGTATCTAGATATAAAGTAGGCAGAAGTCATACTCGGCCATCAGGATTCCTTTTCATTCTTTCAAGTACCCTCTCAAAAGCAGGTTTCCCAGTTGTTTCCACCAAAGCCGGTATCAAATCGGCTCTTCTTGGATCCACTAACGCACCAACTGCAGATCCGAGAGCAGCTGCAACTTGCTGCCAACCCCTAAGTCGGACTCGGGCACCTTCTACCATGGGAAGTAATCTAAATATTCAATTTTGATCGCTTTAAAAAACATAATATAGCTAAAGCTTATAAAATTATTCGCCGTCTTAAAGTCACGTTAAGTGTATATTTAGGCCAATTTTATGAACCACTAACATGAAGTCAAAGATAACAGTCAACCAATTCTCTCAGTCTTAAACATCATTAGTTAAAGACTCTCAACTTTACAAGTACGCGATTTGGAAAGAGGAAGACAAGAACATAGGACAATTTTCTCCTACTTTAGGTACATGATCTACTGACTACTGTCTAATCATTCAAAACAACTACAACAAAAAAATCATACCTAAGCAACAGTCAAATGAACAACAATTAGTTTCTGATGACAAGGAAACAACTTGCCAACATCCATACCAATCGACAGCCCTGTGGTCGCTGCAAACCTACAAAAAACGACCAGCAGCGTTAACTCGCCAGAAATTTGTGACGATTAACCTTATTTTTTTTCTTACCGAAAAGCCCAAGCTTACAACCGACGCCGCCGTATTTCGTCTTGACAGGATCTCACCGATTCACGATCGGACAATCGATCACCTCCATACGGTTCGCCATGCTTTAGGCCATGGATTGGTACCACTGTAGTTGAAGACTCACTTTTTTTAGGATACTTGATGCGTATTCACTTTCACATGCCGAGTCCTTGGTTCCTTCTGATACATGCAGTGGGTCCTATCTGATAAAAAGTAATTATTATTCAGATACATATGTTTGGACAAATAAATCGCAGGTAGGTTTCAATATACGTACAGATTAAAAGCAGCAAGTAACAACAATCAGATATCAATAATCGCTGAAAACTCGATCTAATAAGCTGAAGAAAAAAAATGACAATTAAAAAAGTAGTAGACAATTTTTGTGGGTCGTTTCCTCATGGGCCAATCAATCTTGACTCACCAAAAGATAGATGTTTCACCTGTTATCCGACCTTTTCACTACACTTTTTAGTTGATCTCTTCTTAGCTGCCCACTTGCTTTCGTCAAGTAGAGATTGGCCCTTTTGACAACCATACCAGGTGCTGAAACGCGTCGTTGTGGTCGCTACCAACACCTACAACAACACAAACAGCTGAGAAAGAGGCAACATGTTATAGAAATAGAGCGAACATGCAATCGCTTTCCCAGCCACTAACCGACACACAATCATTTCTTCGATGGCAACGCAATTGTCTCTAGTCATCACACGCTCTCAACCGCTCCAACATAATCTCCACTGCATTTCCGCCGGCTCCGCTTACCGTGGACACTCCTGTTGGAGCTCTTCGTTGCAAACAAAATTAATTAATTCTTGCTGCAGAAAATTTAGAATCTTAAATCTGTAGACCTACCTAAAAGTATGTACAACCTAACATTTTATAAGAGAGAAATACCGCGGCACAGATCGAGTTTGGGTTTTGAGTACCAGTTAGCGAATCGATTGCATTAGCTGATACTTGTCTCCCCCTGCAGTGGCAGCCGGGTTATAATCGGACAACAAATCATCGTCATCATCTTCACTATCATTGCTCAGCGTATTCGACATCATCCGAGCCAGCTTCTGTGCGGCCTCTTTCGTGTTCTGTGACCTCGATCAAGAGCGCGAATGACGCCTCTCTATTGTGATCCGCAGTAACAATTGGCCGTCGCTTTTCTCTCTTACGTGAACAGGCTTCATTCCACGATCCATACACCTGCATGATCCAACGCCCTAATTAATTAATTGCTATTATTATTCTTATTATCACATATTTATAAAGTGATCATGTGTGTTTTAATTTGAATTAACGAAACATATGATTGATTATAGTGTTAGTATATTTGGTTGATGTTGATATGAGATTATAGTGTTAGTGTTAGTATATTTGGTCTGCAATCAAGAAAACCCCCAAAATTACAAACAAAATGAAGACCTAAACCAAACACCAACATTACAAAACCAAACCTTTCTTAAAAATCCTGAACCATATAATAAACCTAAAACACACAAACCCTTATATCCAACATCAAAACCAGCTTAACCCCACTTATGAAAATCGAAACTTTTAAACCGCTTTTATCCATACCTTACAATCCATAATCTGTTTGAATCTCATAAGCATCTGGAAGGATGAGCTGGTTGAAAACAGTGGCGGCGATGACGAAGGGTTGATGTGGAACGTGTTAGACCCATAAAGAACAAACATAAGCCACTAACCCCTTCTCCTTCATCTTCCGCACTTTCTCTCCTCTGATTTCTTTCTCTAGCTTTCTCTCTCTAAATCTGATAAGGTGAGTGTAAGGGAGTTGTAATCGGCCTCAGGCAAGCATCATCGGCCGAGAACAGGTATTTGACGGTGGAGGTTTTTCGTGGCTCCTGCAGAGGCGGTTTATGTTCTCTCTCTTAAATGTTAATAATAAGGATGATGATAGATCTTTATAAAGGGACATAAATAATGAAAGAATTACAAGTATGCCATAAAACACTGTACAATAAGTTTGTACATTTATATAGTGTAATATTCACATAACATAAAATATGATTTTTTTAATGAATTGCAATATATAACTTAACAAAAAACAGTATAAATTTATAATTCGTTTAATATTTTTAAAATGACGTTAATTTTATTGAATACTGAATTTCTAAAAATAAAGTTTTTATTTTGGTCTTGTAATTATAAGAAAAATACTTTACATTGAAACAATTCATTTTAATAATATTATATCATAATGTAAAAAAACAAAATAAAATTGTGTACTTCAGTTTCTTTTTTAAGTTATATTAGATGAAAATCAAATTACACGTTAAATGAATTATTGATTGAAATAATGAAAAATAAAATACATAAATCAATTCAATGTAAAGTTCACTAGTCACGATATCTAACAAGTCCCTTCCAAATTAGAAGACTACCTAGAAACGCTAATAATCTCCAAAAGCCACCTACATACACTTCTCTTTTATCTAAATAATCCACCTAAACTACAAAAAGTTGTAAGAGAGTCGAAAATGATATTTTTTTTCGTCTCAACTTTTAGCCAGTTTCTCTCAGTATTGCCATCAAGACTTGATCAGATAATTTTCATTGGATGTTTTCTCAACTCTCTTTCACTGAAAATTAAAACACAATCAAGACATTTTGTCTTTAGCCAATGAAGCCACAGCGTAGTGATAGAGGTGGGAGGTTTTAAGGCTTTGCCTGTTTTCTATCCTGGGGTTGCAAGTTCGAGTCCTGCTTTACGCAGGAATTTGCCCAAATACTGTGGGGGGTTTGGATTGTGAGAGTTTAGCCGGTAAAAAAAAACAGAGACATTTTGTCTTTATTCATAGTTAAGATTTACATTAGGAACTTGGAATGGAACTAGTGGTTTACATCATTATTATAACATACAGCAAGATAGCATAACTTGCCATTGTAGGGAATACTGAAGAAGATCTTTAATTATACATGTATGAAGGTTTCATATATAATTTCAAGATTTAAGAGCTTTATTCAATACTGATATTGAAAAGGGGAAACCGCGACATGACTAAACTTCACCGGCAGCAACTGGAAGATATGAGCCTTTCCCTTCCTTCTCCTCATGGCTTGTTTTCCACTCATGGTAGCAAACAGTGTACACCACAAACATAAAGACTTTCAATAGGCAATAGAATCCGTTTTTGAAAGGAATCGTTATAGCCATCTCTGCGCTCAAGCTCCTGTTATAGCTTGTAAGAAAAATAGCCATCAAAACAATAAAACCATAGGCAACAGCAAAAAGAACCATCATCAATGATGCTTGTAGTTTTTTGCCTTTCATTAGCTCTGAAGCCCTCCCAATTGCTTTAAGACCACTAACACCATCTTCTAGAACAGAAACAATCATACTTACCGTCCAAAGTGTAGCGACGTATAAGTAGCAAACTGGGATTGAAAGAGTGATAGCTCCAAAGAAAAAAACTGCCCATGAATTAACTGCCAAAATGGAGATTATGCCAATAGAAATTGTGTAAAACAATGCAATGCCCAAAGCGAGCAAAATCATGTAAAAGCTAGTTACTATTGGTCTTTTCCAACTCTTTCTAATTTTCAATAAAATGTCTTTTGCGCCTAATACTTTGGCGGTGTAAGCTTCATAAGAAGAAGAGACTGTGGCAACCAAGAAAAACAGTGTGATAATTGAAGAGATGGCCATGACCATGATTTTAACAAGGAGAATCTCACGAATGTCGTTGAATGCGCCAACATAAGTAGTTTGATCAACACTATAAGCGAAATCATGAACCATGTTTGGGTGTGTAGCTACCTGCAACACAAAATCTTTAACGACAGGTGCAAGTATATACACCTGAGCAAAATCTAACTGGGAAAATGAAAGAAACACAAAGAGTAGGATTGGAACAAGCAGCTTCCCATTTCTGCTAGTGGTCTTGATGGACTCCTTGATTATTCCAAAGAACCCTAAAGAAGACTGGGGTTGTGGGATGAGTTTGTAGTCCATTTTTATGTTTCTGGTTGTGTTGATTAAACTTCATTGTAGTTTCAGTTATATAGTGTACTTTCGGCCCGGTAATTATGTCATTTTCTAAATAGTATTTCTTAGTAAAAATATTAATACCAATGGGTTGATGATTTCAAGATATATGCTAACAAAAAGATTTATGTTTTATCGTTAGTTTCTTTTCATTGTTGGACTTTCAAATGATATAAATATATAGGGTGGAGTTCATGTACAAAGTGCATTTTTCGTACAAAGTGTGAGAAGTCTATATAGGCATTGTGTTTTAAATTTTAGGCATGATGGTTTATGTTCCTTTTGTATAGTATTATATAGAAAAACACAAAAATTAGCAATTTAAAACACTAATTAATGTATATTCGGCATGCAATCTAAAACACCCTACGAAGAAAGTAATCAGTGTGTTTTAAATTTAATGTCTAGAATACATTTGATTGTGTTTTAAATTGTAACGTTTGGTGCTTTTCTATATAAATCAATGCAAAAGGAATCAAAAACATTATAGCCAAACTTTAAAACACAATGCCTATATAGGCTTCTCACACTTTATACGAAAAATGTACTTTGTAGAGGAACCTATACCTAAATATATAATATATTGTGCGTAGAGGAAAGGAAAGAGACTTTTTTTGGATGACATCAATGCTTGCCGGCCACGGGGTTAACCAAACAATTAAATATTGTACTTTGTAAAAACGTAGGAAACTGCCTAATATTTATTTGGAATATAATGTACTGTCTATTAAGTAATAGCTAATGTTGAAGTCAATGAAGTTGAATGAAGACGAAGTATGAGATGTAACCAAGGTAATACATGTTGATGGGTGACGATATATATGTCTAGAATATAGATACACCTCAAAATTCATTTAGGTTGTTAAAGGTTAATGATCATAATAGAAACAATTAAAAAAGGTTAAAATATTAGCATATTATATTATATTATACTATATATTAATTTGTAATGCCATGAATAGTTAGTGGCATTAATGTAAATAAGCTACATAGTACAGGATATATCAGTATATTATTATGCCACTCATTTGTTATTATTATTATTATATTATCATCCCACAAAACCTGATGAACACCATTTTGTTAAATGGTTCTTATATTTCGGCTATGTTTGGCTCTACTTCTTCTTATCTCCTTTTTCTAACTTATAACTTATCTTCTTTTCAACCTATAAAAACCTAACTTATAACGTATCTCCTTTTTAACCTACAAAAACCTAACTTATAACTTATCCCCTTTTCAACCTACAAAAACATCATTTTCAACCCATTACTCAAACAATATTTTCTACTTATTAACTTTTTGATTAAGTCAATAAGTTATAAGGATGGCAAATAAGGAGAGCCAAACATGTAAGTGTATTGTTTGTATGTCCCTAGCTAGTGATAGGTCTCTATAGGTCGTTGGCTAGGTTAATCGAGCAGTTTATGGCTCGTAATCGTATACTAGCCTGGTCCAAGGGGGAGTCTGTTAGTACATGATGTCCCTAGGCTAGTATATATGTTGTTTGGACGTGTTTCGGGGTGTTTGGAGACGTTTATACGCGTTTTAGGGTGTTTGGGACACATCAGGCGAGTAGGAGAATCCTAGTGGGGAATAGACCTCTATTCGCTAGTACATCATGCGAATAGGCCCCTAATCGTGTGTTCAACTAGCGAGTACGACCCTACTCGCTAGTTTGTCATGCTGGATAGCCTCGTACTCGCATGAACTGGTCTGTACGAGTATGGGAGGTATAAATAGTCCCAATCATTGCCCTAATGATCAGTTCTTGCCACACACACTCTCCAAACACCCTCCCCTGGTCTGTAAGGTCTGATTTGATCATTGTAAACACTCGAGCTCTGTTTTAGTGATAAATCTTTAATCTTTTTGATTACTCATATATCTGTTTTAGTGTGTGTTACCTACTCATATATCATTGTTTCATATTCGTTTCTGTTTTAGAGGATTCCGCACTCTAAATATCAAGCTCGTGATTGTCGGGTGACCCGTTAGTCGATCCTACAAGTGGTATCAGAGCCGAGGCTCTTATCACGAGTGTTTTGATAGCAAAAACGAGCAAAAACAGGTAGGTTTTGTGGGAAAGTTGTGATTTTTAAGCAAAAACCTGTTTTGAAGTTTGAAACTTTGAGTTTTTGATAAAAACCCTTATTTTCAAATTCTTGGTGTGTGTTTATGGATAAAAACGTGTATTTTGATTAGGTTTTGTTCTAAAAGTGTTTTGGAAGCTTTTCCAATTTGGGGTTTAAACACTTCGTTTTGGATAAGATTTTGAGGCAAAAACGGTGGTTTTTGAGCAAAAGTGACGTTACAGATCAGTTCTAGCGAGTACGCAGACCTTCTAGCGAGTACAGGTCCTATTCTCCTATCTTTAGGTGATTACAAGCAAGATCACACGAGTATGGGTGTATTCGCCCCTCTTACATGCGATTAGGGGCCTATTCGCCACTTTCTTATGTGGTATAGCCCCTAATCGCCTGAAAGGTCCCTAATCACCCCTATTCTTGTAATCGCTCAACTGTTCACTAGCATTTACGCGTAATCACTCAACTATTCACTAGCAATTACGCGTAATCACGTATAAGCTAGCATTTACAACTCCTAATCACCTATAACTTGCTGAACCTAAAATTGACCTAAGTTTGACTCGCGTTGACCGAAGTTGACTTTCGTTGACCAAGTTTGACCTTCAAAATAGGTGTTAACCGTCTTTGACCAAAGTTTGACTTTTGTTGACCAAGAGTTGACTTTTTCACAAGGCTTTCATAATGGCAAATGCAACCAAACCATGGGCTTTTCGCATCTTCAATGAACACCCAACCGGCCCAACAATGACAACAACAGAGGATTTCCGGATGTAATCCGTGGGCCCATCTGGAGAGGAAATCAACGTCAGATGCTAGTCAAAGTCAACCGAATCAAACCAGACAACTTAACAATGTTCAAAACAATCAAGAAACGGTTGTGGTTTCGTTTACTCCTGCAATTAACTCTGTCTCAGCAAACACGGATGCTGCGAGTGTACTTACTGTGCTTGCTGAGAAAGGCTTTGACCAGAAGACACAACTCATGGGAGGTGTTAATGGGGAAATTGCGTGTTTTGCTCAACGAGTAGAGACTGTGGAATCGGGAGAAGTGTTAGCGAGTGCTCAAATCTCAGAAGAGAGTACAGACGTAGATAGTGAATCATCATCCAGTGAACAAGATCCTGAACGAAGTTCTGAAGAAATCAACAGAACTGATGCAAATTATTCAACTTCTGAAAGGAGTGAATCAGAAGAGGAAGATGCTGATGATGAAAATCAAGAAGTTGGAGTTCAAATGAAGCACGAAAGTGACCCTATTGCTCAAGGATATTCCAGGTTTGTCTTTTCTAACTGTGCCGAACTCCAAAGTACGATTGAAAGGCAGCCTGAAAACGACCAGACCCTTACTTGCGATCTAGCTAATTGTATAACCATCAATGAAGTTTTGAGAGCAAAGGAAATGGAACTTAAAAACTTAAATGAAATTTTAATGAAAGAAAATTCTGAGCTTTCTAAAACTCTTGAGGAAATAAAGAAAGAATTAGCGCAAACAAAATCTGATTATGAAAAAGCTCAACATAAGCTAGATGGTTTTCAGTTTGCAAAGTTTGTACTAAGTAAAAATGATGTTGGTCTTAAAAACCAGTCTCAGCAAGAAGAAAACCAAGGACTTGGTTATAATAAACGTTCTGTAAATAGACGGAAAGTGAAATTGAAACCAAAGGCCTTACCGGAGGCAGACCTTGAGGATTCTAATAAAGAATCCCAGGAAACTGAGAAGGCTCAATCAGGTTCACATAGCTCTATTAAAAATCACATTTTATGTGAACCTGAACCGGAAAAGAAGCACTTTCAGTTTGCTGAAGGCACGGAAGGGCTGTACATCTTGGTGGGATCTGACAAATTGTTTTCTGATAAAGAGTTTCCCATTAAGAATGTGGATCAATCCTTGATTAAACATATTTTTGAGGAAGTACCAGTTACTGAAGCTCAGATATTCTCAGATTAGCTCGAGACAATCACGGTATGAACCTCAGTACTATGAGGAGTGGAGGTCATGCTATGAATGTAACGAGGTTGGACACTTGATTGCAAATTGTCCCTATCTGAGAAAATTAAAGGGCAAAGCACATAAGCCCCCTAAATACAACAACCAAAGATATAAGTCACCTGAACAACAAGTTCAGGTGACAACAAAGAATGTGAAAAAGAAACAAAAGGTTGTTGTTAATGGTGCAAAGCCTAAAGCTGACCAGGAATCAAGCTCAAAGGCTCCACCTAAGGTTTCAAAACCCAAGGGAGGCCCAAAAGCAGGTCCAAAGACTAACCAAAGGGCAAAGCCACCGGCTGACCCAAAGGTGAAGTCTCAGGTACCGCCCAAATCTGTGAAGCAAAGACTTGTAAAGGCTAAGCATGACCAGATTTGGAAGCCAAAAGCAGCTGAAGCACCATCTGTGAGTTTATCTACTTCATTAGCACCATCTACATCAACTGTTGTTGATGAGAAAACACCTACCCCTCATGGTAGGTGGATGGAGCTGCCTATGATTGATGACTTAGGCCGACCAGAGATGGTCAAGGCCTGGGTCCCCCTCGAGAACTAATCTTTGAACGAGTGTGCAGGGTGTTCCAGGAGGAACTATCAGCAGTCATTTGATTGTTGACAGTGGGGTATCTTAGCACAAAATAGGTGTCATATCGCTCCAGTAAATTGATCAGAATATCTTTGGAGGATATGTAACCTTAGCCAATAAAAGGGGGGATTTGTTATCGGAGAAGAAAAAAGAAGAGAAAATTCTCGATAAGAATAATTCCAGAACCAGTGTTTCGACTTAACAACGGATGTCAGTAATGAATAAGAGTGGACTGGGTGATTGCTGCAGAACGGTTCCTTCATTATCTAAAGGGTTACCGACCAAAGGTCTATGGTACCCTAATGGCGATAAGCTGGATCTCGTTGACTTTAGTGAATTTATCAATGGTGGTTACAATATTGAAGCTGGATCCGCAACGGGTGGATATCAGTTCTTGGGAGGTCGTCACATGTGTTTCCTGCAACCTGCGAAGACGAATCAGGTAGCTGCATTGAGCTGCTGTTTCCAGGTTTATCTTTGGATACTTCTACACACATGCTTGACTACGGTTTGCATTTTCTTATCACCTCCATTTTCTTATTAATAGTGTAACTTCCATAACAATCACTAAGGATCCAGTGATTATTTATATCCACGCTGACTACCGAATTGCCAAAATTTTTACCAAATCACTTGACAAATTGAAATTTGACTATCTTTGAAAGGTAAAAGGCATTTTGGGAAAATCTGAGTAAACCACATCGGAAAATCATTTTTTATTTAATATTTTTCTTCAAAAATCAGAAAAATCCAAAAATATTGTTTTTTCGCAAATTTTTAGATTTTTAGGGGGAGAAAATTCAGAAAAATACACACAAAAAAAATGAAAAATTGCAAAAATGAGTTTCTTATGGTGAAAATAGGGAAGATGATATTAACCAATCAGTAGGACTGTCTGGACTCTTATCATCTTAAAAACATTGGAACTGATAGGTAGCCTTTACAATGATGTGTCGGTAGGCTCAAAATCATTTCCAAGTTCGGCACGGTGATATAAACCTAAATCAACTGAAACTTGTGTGGATCAACGTGCGTTGGCATATGGTATTGGTACCGAAATCTCGTTTGATAGCATGCCAAAATCCGAGGTTTCATGGTCTTTAAGAGGTTGGTACATCCGGGGTGAACTGTACGTCTCTCAGAATAATTAGGAGTGGCACACGTGTCGTACGTTGGGGTCGCAGCCTACGACTGAGACACCTCTATGTCGTTTCCTGAAAAAAAAACAAAAAAATAGAATAAATTCTGATCAGGAGACGTCCGGGAATCCTAAAAGAGCAAAAAGATTCATATATGCAAAAACCCTATTCTCAATGAGAATTCGCTCTAAGGTATCCAATCATATACCTAAAGCATCGTACCGTGAAAAATCAAATATACGGTATTTGACTTGAACCCTGGTTTGGATCTCACTGGTCTCTCTGTTGCAGCGTTTCTATAGACTTGATCACCACTGAGTCCATTCCTTGTAAAATACGGATGACAACAGCTTACTCACCGGTTACGAGGAAGCTTTGTGCATGACTTGATACGGGAATGTGTCGCGTGGCGGGGAACACCTTTAATCAGTCTTAATATTACCTTAACGTATCTAAAGTGCCTAGCGATAAAACTTGATTTTGAGTTTAGGTGGACAACAATACTGGCAGTTGTTGTAGGATGCTTATTGGCAATTTGAACTATAACTGAACAAATAAGGGTTCTAGATTAGTCCGTACACTGATATGTTTCCCTAACAGATAAAACTCGCAAAAATATGATAGTGAATAGTGTTTTACATTTCCTGCATTTTTAATTTTTGTTTGATTATTTTGAAAAACCCAAAAAGATCTTTCTTTTGTCTTTATTTTTTATTGACCGATGTTGGAATACAAGTATTCTTCAATTGGAATCTCAGATCCGAAGACGAAACACAAATAAAATCTAAAGTTTACAAAATTCAAGGGTCAAATATCACTTTCAGGGTCACAAATTGTCAATCGTGAGAGTTCAGGGTAAAATTTGAAAGGATCTAAATGTTCAGGGGGAGAATGATTCATTTCTCAAATTGGTGGTCACTATGAACAAATCTTGAAAGTTCATCAAATGATAAACTTCAAGAATTTGATTGACTCCGGATTATTTGTTGTATCTAATACAAGTTGTAGTTTGTGTGCAGTTTTTATTATTTTTTCCTGCAGGATCAACACAACGTTTGTGCATACCATGATTCAAACGACAAGGCTCGAAGCTGAACAAGGCCCGAACCTGAACAACAAAATCATCCTGAACAGCAAGAACCCGATATTTCATCTTCGAAGAAACCAGAACGTGGTAGAGCTCCAGCAATCGAAGCTGAAGAAGATGAAAGTCAAGAGATGAAAGTGAAGATGATAATGATCTTCGTCCAAGTCAAAGAATTGTCAATCATTAAAAGCGGAGATTTCTTGTTACCTCCCAAGTTATCGAAGCAAATGGATGACCAAGACGAGATCTTATGAAGCCACGACTAAAGCTCAAATTAGTTGATATGTTCAAATCTTTAGAGGTCATACACTACGGTGTCACCCTAAGTTGAAGAATGCTGAACATGAAGACTTGAAGACATGAAGACCATATATCTCCAGCTAGATCCAACGAGGAGTCTGTAAATGCACTTCTTGTGTGTCCCCAGCTAGATGATAGGTTGAGTCTGTAAATCACTAGCTAGGTCCAAGGGGGAGTCTGTAAGTGCATTGTTTGTATGTCCCTAGCTAGTAATAGGTCTCTATAGGTCGTTGGCTAGGTTAATCGAGCAGTTTATGGCTCGTAATCGTATACTAGCCTGGTCCAAGGGGGAGTCTGTTAGTACATGATGTCCCTAGGCTAGTATATATGTTGTTTGGACGTGTTTCGGGGTGTTTGGAGACGTTTATACGCGTTTTAGGGTGTTTGGGACACATCAGGCGAGTAGGAGAATCCTAGTGGGGAATAGACCTCTATTCGCTAGTACATCATGCGAATAGGCCCCTAATCGTGTGTTCAACTAGCGAGTACGGCCCTACTCGCTAGTTTGTCATGCTGGATAGCCTCGTACTCGCATGAACTGGTCTGTACGAGTACGGGAGGTATAAATAGTCCCAATCATTGCCCTAATGATCAGTTCTTGCCACACACACTCTCCAAACACCCTCCCCTGGTCTGTAAGGTCTGATTTGATCATTGTAAACACTCGAGCTCTGTTTTAGTGATAAATCTTTAATCTTTTGACCCATTTGTGTGTGTTAATTACTCATATATCATTGTTTCATATTCGTTTCTGTTATTAGAACATATTTAGAGGATTCCGCACTCTAAATATCAAGCTCGTGATTGTCGGGTGACCCGTTAGTCGATCCTACAAAACATGAACTTCCTCTTCACACACTTTCTGTCAAGTGATGGTTGTGCCTACTCTCTTCAGAGGGGTACTCAGGTTCGATTATGATGGTGCCCCGGTTTTCTACTACCGTGTATTTACTCCACAGAGGCTTGCCTCTTGTGGAGGGTACAACATCTGTCAAGTGGCAGGTGGCGGGAAATTTTCCGGGTGGAAGCCTTAGTGCCCCTTATGCGCAGCCTCGACTCGCTTGTGAGGTGGCCACTCTCGAGTCAGCGTGGACCCGGTTAAGACAACATAGTCTGGCCATTGTAGATTGGCTAGGGGATCCCTTTCTGAGGGATTGTGATGAACTCTGCCACAACATAGAAAATCACCTTCCAAAAAAAATAATTTGATGGTTTCATGTTTGGTAGGGCCCGTAAATTACGAGAATTGTTGAGTGGGTGCTTAGAGCATTCTCAATAACCTCCTCATCCTCCATTTACTCACAACCAATCACAACCACATATTACATTAAAAATATTACAGTTTCTCTATCCTCCATTCACAACCACTTTCAACAAATATTAAAAAATAAATACAGTTTTCCTGTTTTCCCTAAAAGATTCCCAAAGAACCCAAAATTTACCGATACACAATAGATTCCTCATTTTTTCACTCACAACCACTTTCAACCCCATAAAAAATATAGGGTTTTGTTTCACCAAAATATAGGGGAACTACTGTGAATGCTCTTAGTTAGGAAGCATGAACTTTTATAAATTTTGAATGTCCATTACTGAAAAGATAATATAATAATTTTGTCCATATATATTTGAGGAAAGAACATTTTTAATAAAAAATAAAAAAATATCATGAAATTTCTTGTCTATTACACTCATTTTCTGTTTTTAACACATTTTAGGGTTTGTTAACATTTTTTCATTACTTCCTTGATGTGGGTTGTAAAAAATGTCAACGATTTGGTTACACTTGACACAACCCACTTACAAAGGTATGTCTTGCGACACACTATATGATAGTAACAAAAGCAACATGTAGAATATCCGCTGCGCGTCGCAACGCGCGCGAAGAGTAAAACTAGTATGTATTATTAGAAAGTGAGGTGAATAGTGTCATCACCCTTCTCATTGGTTGAGAGGGGTGGTGGCCTATATATATTTTTTTTACAACTTTATTAAGCAATAAATAAATATGGTTTTAAAAATAAAACATAAAGTGTGTTGGTGGTTGAGTGGTTTGTGGTGAGCTTTTGTTGTTTAAGGTCCCAAGGTCAAACCTTAGGGAGGCCTTTATTTATTTATTTATTTTTACAACTTTGTTAAACAATAAATACTTATGGTTTCATTTCAAAACATAAGTGTGTTGGTGGTAGAGTGGTTTGTGGTGAGCTTTGGTTGTTTAAGGTCCCAAGGTCAAACCTTGGGTGACGCCTTTTTTTTCCTTTCTTTCCTTTTTTTTTAAAACTTTGTTAAAGAATAAACACTTATGGTTTCATTTCAAAGCATAATTGTGTTGGTGGTGGAGTGGTTTGTGGTTAGCTTTGGTTGTTCAACGTCCCAAGGTCAAACCTTGGGGGAGGCCCTTATTTTTATTTATTTATTTTTTACAACTTTGTTAAACAATAAACACTTATGGTTTCTACTTTGTTTTTTTTAGAACGGCCAACACAACAACCGCGAGACTCCCATAAGGGAGCTCGGGCAAATTTGTTTCCCTTGCGGGGAGCCATGCCCGATAGGGGTTCCTTTGTTTTTTAAATATTAAATCAAAGTCAGTGACAAAAAAAAAAAGACATAATTATTTTTTTTTAAATGGTGGTGGAGTGGTTTGTGGTGAGCTTTGGTTGTGAGAGGTCCCAAAGTCGAACCTTGGGGGAGACCTTTATTATTATTAATTTTTAATAAATACTTATGGTTTCATTTCAAAACATAAGTGTGTTGGTGGTAGAGTGGTTTGTGGTGAGCTTTGGTTGTTCAAGGTCCTAGGGTCGAACCTTGGTGGAAACCTTTTTTTTTACAACTTTGTTAAACAATAAACACTTATGGTTTCATTTCACAGCATAATTGTGTTGGTGGTGGAGTGGTTTGTGGTGAGCTTTGGTTGTTCAACGTCCCAAGGTCGAACCTTGGGGGAGGCTTTTATTTTTATTTATTTATATTTTTTAAAACATTGTTAAACAATAAACACTTATGGTTTCTACTTTATTTATTTTTTCATTTTAACAAGTGTTTTTGTTTTGTTTTTTAAATATTAAATCAAAGTCAGTGACAAAAAAAACATAATTATTTTTTTTAAATGAGTATAGGTAGGCCGGGGCTATAACGAAAGAGCAAAGAAAGTGATCAAAATTGTGTTTTGCGATGCTGTGTTGTACCTAAACAATACGGTGACCGTCAATGCCCGAAAATACGCAGCGACGCGTGCACAGAGATCTATCTAGTTGGTTGTTAAAGGCAAAGGATTTGAACAGAATATTGTATAAGAAGTTAATTAAAAAGGGTTAAAATACAGAAAATTACAAAAATAGTCCTTTGACCATCTGAATTACGAGAATAGCCCCCTCCAATTTTTTTTAATTTGGAGAGACGGTTCGCGTTTCCCAACGCGTCTGAGGCCTCTCCCGAGAGCTTTTGGTTTCCAACCAATAAAAGACCAACACGTGGTTTTGTTTGATCCCGAGGAGGGTCAGGCGTCACCAGAGAAGTGTCAGTGCCACAAAGTCGTCTCCGATGACGGCTCAGACGTGGAAAAGACATCTCCGGTGGCATCTTTTCCAGGTTTTGAAACGTCTCCGGTGACATCTACGGTGACGTCTCAGACCTGCCGGATTCGATTTTATTTATTTTATGTTATAACTTTATAACTTTATAACTTTATTATTTAAAATACTAATTGTCAACTTAAATAAAAGGGTAAATAAAATCCTAAATAAACTAGTCATTCGATTAAAAAAGATAAAATAAATACATAAACATTACAAACTAAATTAAAATAAAATAAACATAGGCTACTCGTTAAGCCTATCTCTCATCATTTGCCAAGCAGAGACGTGTTTAAATTCTGTGTCTTGCTTGGACTTATACTCGATTTGGGTTATTCCGATGGCCATGTCTTCGGGCATATCCGAAGGTACCGCTCGCAGTGTTCGATTGTGGTACCTGTTGAAGAGTTGACATTTGGGTGTTGTTTGTTTTTTCTGCAGGAAAGTATCTGATGTCTGCGGACCACATTTGCAGCCATCTGCAGGAGAAGAGAAGAGGTGGACCAAAGGTATGCAGTCTGCAAGAAGAAGAGTGTTTGTTTGTTAGCGTCTGCATGCTGCTGAAATAAACTGATTTTTTACAGCAGTCTGGTGGTGGATGGTGGTCGACCGTGGTGGTGGTGGTGGACGGTGGTAGTGGTGGTGGACGGTGGTGGTGGTGTTGGTGGACGATGGTGGTGGTGGACGGTGGTGGTGGTGGTAGACGGTGGTGGTGGTGGTAATGGTGGATGGTGGTGGTGGGTGGTGGTGGTGGGTGGTGGTGGTGAACTGTTGTGGTGGTGGACTGTCATGGTGGTGATGGTGGTGGTGGTGGACGGTGGTAGTGGTGGTGGATGGTGGTGGTGGGTGAGAAGAAGAGAAGATCTTTGAAGACCTTGAAACAAGTCTGCACTAAGAAGAGGCCAGGAAGACCTTTTTGAGTGAAAGGTCGCCCAAAAAACAAACAATCTGCAGACCCCAAGCATCTGCGCGCGTCTACGCGGCGCAGACAAAAGAAGTCAGAAGTGCTTCTGAGCAAAAAAACAAACAGCCCCTTGGTGTTCAAATCGCTCCATTTTTGGTTAAGGGAGTTAATGGTCTGGTTTGAGCCCCCTACCAACCGATTGAACTCATTGAGGATTAGGTACCATTTGTTACCCGGATGTGGGTTGTCTCTTCGACAAACGTCCAGGCAGCTACAAGTACGATTTCGTGTTTTTCAGTCCAATGAGTGGGTGCCATTTCTTGTGTTAAGGATTCGGTTTGAACACCGAATTTTTTTGGCGGGATAGAGGTTGGTGGGAGCTCCGAATTTTTTCCTGGCAAATATACGGAGGGAGGTGATAGTGGTAGAGGTTGGTGGTTGACGGTAAATAATGGACGCCACGAAGCCCGAGTGGAAACTGAAACGACGACATGTCTCGAGGAAGTGGAAACTGAAACAACGAAACAGAAACGATGAGATGTCTCGGGGAAGTCGGATACCGACAAAAGTTGTCTCGGGAATCACGAGACGGCACCAAAGTCGTCTCCGGAAAGTGGGTAACCAAAGGCTCTCGAGAGACGCCTCAGACGCGTTGGGAAACGTGAACTGTCTCTCTAAAGAGACGGGAGGGGGCTATTCTCGTAAGTCATTCGGTCAAAGGGCTATTTTCGTGATTTTCCCGTTAAAATATTAGCATATTATTAGTCTAGTAGACGTAGTTTTTCGTTGTCTTGTTGTTAAGTAATTGTTGTTGGAGTGTTTTTGCTTAAAGCCTTAAACCGATTTCTTTTTGGTATTGCTAACACTGCATGAAGAAAATTAGGCTTTAGCGACCACATTGCGTCAGTGACGACGTGATTTTGAGCAATAGAAAGGTCGTCATCGCTAATGGTGTCGTCGCTATTGCTTCAGTTTCTTGTTTTACCAAAATACATTGAGGTTTTTAGAGATAAACATTGAGAGTGAAAATAGAGATTGGTGCGAAAAAAATAAAGAATTGATTCTAGTTGGTTTATATAGGTCTTTGGATTGTGTTTTGAAATATTTTTTTAATAGCGGTCGGATTTTAAACAGTCACACATGACCATTAACGGAAGTATTGGGAAGAAATGCCCGCTGATCAGGAACAATGTGTTTCGAGGCTGAGGGTTTGGGAAATATTGTTCCTATCCCCTATTTCCTTAAAGCTAAACTTTTTACTATGGCACATTAATCGTTTGTTTTACCAAAATAACTAGTGGACTTTTGTATTACTCTATTGGAGCACAGTTTATTCCATGCATACAAGTTCTAGTGCGTTGATAAACCAAGGAGTCTTAGGAGTCTTTTAAACCAAGGAGTAGTTATCCCGAAAGGGGTTGGCTAAATGCACTCCCCTTTTTTACTAATTGCACCCCCTTCTAAAAAACAGTTTAAAAGTTATCAAATTCTATTCTTCTACTTTAAAAAAAAATCATTTTAGTAACTCATCTTCTTCGTGTAATCAACCCTTTTTAAGTTACTCACCCCATGAACATCATCTTCATCACATAATTGAAGCATCATCGTCCCATGAATCTCGTCATCATCTCGGTGGTACAAAACCCCATCTGAAATATTGTTAGTTTTAATCTTTATGATTTAATTACTATAGTTTGAGACAAACTTAGATCAGGATAAAAGAGGAAATTCTATAAAAAAAAACATATAAGGTTTAATTATGTTTATTTAAAAACTTTAAGGGGGAAGTGTAATCAGTAAAAACAATATAAAGGGAGTGTATTTAGCAACACCCATCTCGAAATACCGTGTCATTAAATTCATAAACCCTACTTTGACTGCACAAGTCGTGTTATTAAATACACGTAACTGTCCGTTGTTATATATGGACCAATTCTTAGATCAAAAAGTCTTTCTTAAATGTCAGCAACATGCACTTAACACGAAACTTCCAAAGGGTTATCACACATTCACACTCGATCGTCACAGTCAAATAGTCTTTGGGAGTCGTTGTTATAGACTAATTCATAAATACTATTGCAAATTCTATATATAAATCAAATGTATTTGTTTGTTAATAATCATCACTTCATAGGTTCTGAATTTCCAAAAAAAAAAAAATGAGTAAACTTTCTGATTTTCTGGAGCTCCTGAAAGCACCACTAAAAATCCTATCATACAATGGAAAGCTTATGGCCATCACAGCCACTGTCTACCTTATACTTTACTCCATATGTTTCATCTTATACATGTTATCAGCCAATCCTTTTATCCTTGATTTAATGTTCAAGATTATGGACTTAGCCTCTGCTAGTCCCGGTACACCTGTCTTTAATAAAATCTTAGTCGCCATCCGCGAAGATACAGGCATTTTCCTAGGAATCGAAGCTGCTTACATGGTTCTCTTCTTCTTCATTGCGCTTTTTGCGCAAACGGCAGTTTTAATTATTTCATCATGCTACTACAATGGTTATGACTTGTCTTTCAAGGATCTTGTGTTGAAGGTGTCCAAAACATGGACAAGACCATTTGTTACTTCCTTGTGGGTACAACTTATTGCACTTGGCTACACATGTTTCTTCATTTTCCCATTCTTGGTTCCATCACTTGTACTTTACGACAGTCGTGCAATCTTGATCACTGTCTTGATCTTCATAGCTATTGTCTTCATAACATTTAATATTTATCTATCTGTTGTTTGGAGTTTGGGTATAGTTGTTTCTGTTGTTGAGGATAGTTACGGATTTTCAGCACTCGCGAAAGCTAAAGAGCTTGTGAAAGGCAAGAGGGTACATGGGTTTCTACTAAACATTTTATTCGTTCTTGTGTTGCTGGTTATTGTTATCATTGGATCAAAACTATCACTAAGGATGCCCAGGGTTGTTGGGGTTATTCAAGTTCTTTTGATTGGGGTATTGAGCATGTTTCAGTCCATGACCTATAGTGCATTCTATTTTCAGTGTATGAAAGACATGACGAAATCAGGGGGTTTGGAATATAGCAGGATACCGACTACACCGATTGTTGATGTATAATTACCATAAAATATGTTTATGTATTTAATCTATATTTGTTTGGCTTTCTTCTCTTTTATCCTCTATCTTCCAAGATCCACGATACGTGTTCAAGTATTTATTTTATCAAAGGAATGTTATTTAATGAATGAAGTTTGAGTTTGAGTTATGTTGTTGATTGTCTTTTATTTTACTTTTGATAATTTCGTGAAGTAGCGGAAATTAAACTTTACGTGCAAGGATTCCACAATAATGCCTTAGGGAGTCGTCCCAGATTTCCTCATTTTCCCTGTGTGGTACGTCTTCACATTAGCTTTTCACAAACTTTCTTAGTTTTCCTTAGATTTCCTCAAGTTGCGCACAGTCATCCTAGATTTCCTCATATTCCACAAACATAGACTATTTTAATTTAATTAAAACCTTAAAAAAAATTGATCCGGTCTACGCTTTTGATTTTGAGGATTGGGTTTTGCTTTATAAGAATGTTCACGACGGGAAATGGAGGAAAAAGATTATCCGAGGTATTGTGATGATTACCATTTGGACGATTTGGAACACTAGGAATGAAAAGGTATTCCAAAATAAATCCAAGAAGGTAATGGAAGTGGTGGCGGAAGTGAAGTCCAAGGCGTACTTATGGATTAAATTTAGATCTAAATTTAAGGATATTGTGTGGATAGATTGGACTAAAAACCCGTTGTATATGTGTATATAGTTTTTTGGCGGCTCTTGATTTTTAGGGCATGCCGGTGTTAATGAAAGTTTCTGTTAAAAAAAATTATAATAATAAAACATAATCAAAATAAAAACAATAATTTAAATAAAAAAGAAAAATAAAAAAATACAACAGCCTGCCTTAAATCTTTTCCTCGATTTCTGGTGCCAGTTCCATAACATTTTGGAGAAAAACCCCAGACCAAGGGGTGTTGTTTGTGGACGGGGCTTGGCTCCCACTCTGGGTGGTTTAATATTATTGGTGAAGGATATGTTCACAAATTTATTTCATAACAAAGTGTCATGAAGCATTTTGTGTTATTGATCATACTCATTAAATGGTCAAGATTAAATGATATGATGGCAACAGCCTAATTAATAGTATTGTAAAATTAGTGTAAATGCATTTTTATATATGTCTAGGTGATATGTTACATTAGTGTTTGTTTTACTTTGTATGTAATAGGGCAGAGTTTGTGTCCAATTTGTGTGTTTGTTAGTATAGTAGAATGAGGCTAAGCAGAATAAGCCAGTTGCTTGAGATTATAGGTGAATAAGTCTCATTCGCTTGAGGTTAGTAGGTAAATGGTAGTTGGCCTATAAACAAGACCCTCAGCCTCCTCATTCAATAACCTTGGCTCATGAACGTAACTCACGGGAAAGCTTAGCAGAATTTGATTTAGGAATATATTATGTGTTAATCATCCTGTGTTATTAATCCTAATCAACCATCATTTGGGTCGAACATTAGTTATCAAATTCTTGTAAGAATGTTAGACAAGAAACTGCTCTTACAAGTGGTATCAGAGCTTTTGGCACGAGTCCTAGTGTTTTTTGATAGATTTTGAGTACAATCAGATTCAATTTGAGCATTTACTTCAAGGTTTTAGGTAGATCACCCACTTTGAGAAGTTTGAAATTTCGGATTAGGTCTAATGTTTGGATGATGGATTTGATTTCATAAACGTGTTTAGCCTCTGCTCGTCCCAGTACACCTAATTTAATGAACCTTATCTTGATTCTTGTGTTGCTAGTTATTGTTGGCAACAGATTATAGAAATGAAACAATGAAAAAACAAATAAACAGTCGGCACAGATTAGATCGTATTATTAATGATCAAAGGAAAACGAGTACATCAACACATAATCAAAACAAACTTATATAGGCGAGTCACACCCTGTAAAAGTGGATCTCCCTAAAGACTCTCAACTACACTTAGACTTGGTTTCACACCGCCTTATTTTGAATTCAAAAACCAACGTACACTTACCTAACAACTTGAACGATCTTGTACCATGCATGCAGGAAAATAGGATCACATTTTAACACCCTCCCTTGATCCTAATTCCATAAGATTCATCTTGTCCCAGAAAAACACAAACTTTGTCTTTGCCAATGCCTTAGTTAAATTATCTGCCACTTGATCATCAGTACTGCAATACTTGAGAATGATTTGCCTTTGAGTGACCATATCACGGATGAAATGATGCTTGAGCTCTATGTGTTTTGATCTACCATCCACTACAGGATTCTTTGATAGATCAATAGCCGGCTTGTTGTCACACCACACCACAGTAGGATCCTGCTGCTTGAAACCCAACTCTTCTAAGATCCTTCTAAGCCAAATGCCTTGGCAAGTTTCTCCTGTTGCAGCTATGTACTCAGCCTCCGTACTTGATAGAGCCACAGTATGTTGTTTTTTAGATGTCCATGCTATAGCACCACTTCGTAAGGAGAACATATAGGCTGACACACTTTACCTATTGTAACATTCGCAAATTTCTAATAAGTTGGTTATAACTTTAGGGATATAAAATTTAAAATGTAACATCCCGAATTTTCAAAACGTTAAATGATAATAAATTAAACAAATAAATATTGTTATTTGTTAAATAAAATTTAGACTGTTTCAACTTTCAAGTTATATGTTTCCTTAAAAAAATATCGAAACCAATTATCAATTACTAGTATTATGTTTATTTTAAATTAAATTCTCTTAAATGAATTTTAAACTTGAGTTAAAATGTGATTGATGAGCCATTCAAAGAGCGTTAATGTTTTCTACCGTTTCAACTTTCAAATAGTCAAACCTCCATTTGTTTTACTATAAATATGGTACATGTGAAGAAAAGAAAAAAATAAAATTCAACAAGTTTCATGATATTTGATATCACGCCTTGAAAATTTTAACGGTGTTGTTATTCACGATTAAGGTACGGAATTTTAAAGGTTATTTTATTAATACATGTTTATAATTAGATATATATGGTCTTATAAATCTAAAAGAAAGAACTTAAATCTAAGTTGTGAACTGCTCGTTAAACGCCATATGCCAATTTTGTAAGGGTTATTTTAAGATTTTATAATTTGAAGTTTTTAAATAATCTTTGCAAACGTCACTTAGTTGTTCTTTTGCAGTATGATCCTAAATGTGAATAAAAGTTAATCTATACCTCTAGAGTATCGAAAGAAAATAAGAATTTATGTTTGGTAGGGATAGATGAATTACTTGAAATTCACATTCAAACATGAACTAATGTTATATAAATAGTCTACTTATTTTATTATCAAGTATATTGGTTTAATTGCATAACGTGTATGAACTAGTTCAAGATTGTAGAAGTTTAAATTATCGAATTTTAAAATAAACGGTACATGAAGGTTCTTCAAAACATATTACATTATCGTATATATGTTTACGTATCCCTTTATTACTACGACATAAAGTTTATATTGAGAAAAGTTATCTTTCACATAAAAACACACTTTGATGAAGAGTACTAAACTCACAAAATATTAAGGGACCTAGACGCAACCTTAACATTATTGGTTGATATTTAGGTTCAAGAATAATTCATTAATTCTCGTTGACTTTCTTGCAAGTTCATCATGACCAACTGTGAGTATATCTTTCCCCTTTTTACTGTTTTACTACTTTGGGGTGACTCATGTACCTATATATATTAATCATGTTTCAATTTCTTATACTTAATGCAATTCTCATGTGTGTTTGCTTTATGTTAATTGGTGTGTCTATGGCTTGTCAAAATCATTAACCGCTGGGCGGCCTAGCTTTTCAATGAATAGTACTATGGTATACCCCCTTGAGACTCTGTTGAGAGAATCTTGGTCATTGTCTTGTTAATTCATTATTCAGTTGGTTAGTCATGTGTTAGTCATTATTCTCAGGTTTGGTTTTGAACGGATATTACTTATTACATAATTGCAAATGGTACCGCACATGAATTGCTAAACACTTTTCCTACTATATTTATTCAAACAGGGTATGCTCACCAATACATTTTTGTATTGACATATACTATTTTCGTACATGTTTCAGGTTATTTATGAGATGACTTTTAAGCCTTTGGAATTTTTACTTAGATTTTGGATTCATTGTATTTCAGTTTAGTTGACATTTAGAAACGTTGTATTTCATTTCAATGTAATAAATTATTTAATCAATGTATCAATATTTACACTGTTAGTCCATGAGCTATTGAACAATCGTCACTACGTGACACCTCGATGTTTCCGCCATCGGTTGGGGTGTTACAGATTGGTATCAGAGCCATGGTTATAGAGAATTAGGTTATTAGAATGCCTTTTAGCCTAGTCTATAACTAAGCTTATTTTCACGAGTCCTCTCGTGTATATTTCTCTTATTCTTATATTTTTTTTCAAGATATTTTAGCTATGATTCTTTCTCGTTTTTCTTTTGGTATTTTGCTTGGAGTAGAAGACATTCGTATTTCACAAACGAAACGATATCACCAAGTTAGGAGTGACATCCATACCTTGGTGATTAGTTTCACTCCTCTATATGTTATTTATCTTTGGAATATATCTTTGAGATAGGAGTGACATCCACACCTCAAAGAGTATTTCCTTCAAAAAGAAACTTAACCACTAAGCTGGGAGTGATGTCCTTAACTTAGTGATTGGTTTCATTCCACAATAGTTTTCAATTTTGAAATACATTTTTGAGTTAGGAGTGAAATCCATATCTCAAGGATCTATTTTTGTATCTCGTTTTTCATCTCGCTAAAGCTTTGGAATTCACTAGTGATGGGGCACGTGCAATCTGGAAGGGTGAGCATTCACTTATAGGCTAAAGTACGCCCCCACAAGTCACTAGGAAATTTCAAATACTTGAGTTAGTCAAAGTTTTCTATGGAAACAATTCCAATGTTTTATATCATTAATATTTATATTTGATTATCATTTGAAGACTCAATATAATCACTTGATGTTTCATATGCCATTATTCATTGATCATTCGCTTTTGAATTCCTTATCATCATTATTAAAACTTTTTGTTCGTTTTATTATCACATTAAAGCCGCCATGTTTACAAACTTACTTGATCAAAGTCACAATATATCCTTAAATCTCTAAAATGATTAATTTGACAACTTATCCTATAAGTTTTTTTCACAAAGCCTATTCGCCAAATTAGAACACACTTTATATACACCTTGTGTCTTGAAACAAGTAGCCGCCATGAGCCCAAAGAGATGCCTTAACGATCCTTACAAACAAATGATATTTTTATGTATAAATTTTCATAGAAGTTTGACAATTAAAAGGTTTCAAGTTGACCCAATAACACTTGGATTTTCTCAACATTTCATAATAATTAAAAAAATTCGACTTTAATGAGATTTCAACCTACAAGTTAAATAAATGTCTAAATACGAAAAATTCTATTTTCCAAAATTCATCAAGGCATTTGGGATCATTCACAACCTTCACGCCATTTTAAATTTTGGTCTTTTGAAACACATTAGAAATACACATACTTCATGAAATGGTTTCATCTTGCGTTTTATAAACTTGTATTGCATCTTTCACAAATCAAATGTAAACCTTTTGTTTTCATATGACCTACCCAATATATGTTTTCGGGAGAAACTTGCAACTAATAATATGCCTTATAACACTTTTCAAACTAAACATCTCGTAAACACATGAAAATGTGTATTTACGAAGTTTTTTTTCAAATGAACCTGTTTTGAATCTAAAACGCACATCGATTTTTAAAAAAAGTTGTTTTCATGCATTATTACTATTCTTTCAATTATATCACAAAGTTTGAGCAAACTACGTTTTTGATAACCGAAAATTTATCTTTTTACACATACACTCTCTCGGTCACAAAACTTTTGGTCGAACAAAACATTGAATGTTGCTAATTGTCTTTTATCATATAATGCATGTATGTAAAACTAACTAAATTTAAACCCTTATGTCAGTAGACTATACGTCTGTTCTGCGTATTCTCACTTATCGTAAATTTCATTATTTTATTCTTACACCATTTTATTCATAGTTATTTCTAACACGTTATTTGTGATTATTTTCACACTGTTTATTTGCAAGAGTTCAACTCGGTTCCTTTCATTTTTTTTGTGCGATTACTCGATTTATGCTATATTTTCCTTTCGAATGAAAATTTTATGTTATACTTATATACTTACTTGAACGTTATTAGAGTATGCATATTTTCTTTCCTGTTTTGAGCAAAACCCTGTTATACTTTACATTATTTTGTTCATCATCATGGTCAATGAACATACTAGTTGATAACTCGTATGAGATCTAAGCCAGTGCCCACGTACGACTCGGATTAGAGTATTTCTTTAATACGAGGGGAACGGTGTAAACCTCAGAGTCTATCAATATGAGTGTTTAGAGCCAACGACATGAACATAAGTTACCGGTTAAGGGTGAACCCGAAAGGGAAGAACCTCTAACCATGTCTTATACTTACATGTTATTCACATTACGGTTAAAGGGAAAACCCGAAAGGGAAGGACCTCTAACCATGTCATTGTTTCATTGCAGTATCAATTACTTAGCATATCCTGATTGCACGCATTTGTTTCTGGAATTACTTAGGTTAGGGTTATGGAAAAGCATAATACCCTGGTGTAAGGTAAATCGATGATTACGGTCCGGAACGCAATGATGGATTTACAGGTACATGAGGGTGGTGTGTAATTCTATTTAGGTTGTTGGTAAACAATCAGTACGAGTCCAAAGTATCGGGAGTGTGGTGGGTTAGCTGCGGTACACCCTATATATAAGCATAAACGATATTGCGGGAACGGACTAGGAGTTTGACCAAGAACCTACCCATTACTTTATAGTTACCTCTTCATTAGATCGTTGACTAATAGCTAGCCTTTCAATAAGGACATTTTACGTAAGCTTCAATTAGTTTTGTTGAAGCCTTTCTTGTTGACCACCTCTATAGAAAACCTTAAACTTTGTAGACTCTTACACCTTCTGTTAGTCGAAATTCTGTTGCATGTCCTTAATAAAGTTCGGTCAGAAACCTTTCTAAAGTAGGGGAGACTGCTTCATTAGTATCTTTGCCCCTCACCAATTTTACACATTCCCAAAAACCATTCACATTTAAACTCTCAATTTCTTAATCTCGGGTCAACTGTCAAAGATTTTGAAACTTTTAACTTGGATATTAAACAACCACTTTAAACTTTGTCAAAAAGAATTTCGGGACGAAATTTTCTAAAGTAGGGGAGACTGTAACATTCGCAAATTTCTAATAAGTTGGTTATAACTTTAGGGATATAAAATTTAAAATGTAACATCCCGAATTTTCAAAACGTTAAATGATAATAAATTAAACAAATAAATATTGTTATTTGTTAAATAAAATTTAGACTGTTTCAACTTTCAAGTTATATGTTTCCTTAAAAAAATATCGAAACCAATTATCAATTACTAGTATTATGTTTATTTTAAATTAAATTCTCTTAAATGAATTTTAAACTTGAGTTAAAATGTGATTGATGAGCCATTCAAAGAGCGTTAATGTTTTCTACCGTTTCAACTTTCAAATAGTCAAACCTCCATTTGTTTTACTATAAATATGGTACATGTGAAGAAAAGAAAAAAATAAAATTCAACAAGTTTCATGATATTTGATATCACGCCTTGGAAATTTTAACGGTGTTGTTATTCACGATTAAGGTACGGAATTTTAAAGGTTATTTTATTAATACATGTTTATAATTAGATATATATGGTCTTATAAATCTAAAAGAAAGAACTTAAATCTAAGTTGTGAACTGCTCGTTAAACGCCATATGCCAATTTTGTAAGGGTTATTTTAAGATTTTATAATTTGAAGTTTTTAAATAATCTTTGCAAACGTCACTTAGTTGTTCTTTTGCAGTATGATCCTAAATGTGAATAAAAGTTAATCTATACCTCTAGAGTATCGAAAGAAAATAAGAATTTATGTTTGGTAGGGATAGATGAATTACTTGAAATTCACATTCAAACATGAACTAATGTTATATAAATAGTCTACTTATTTTATTATCAAGTATATTGGTTTAATTGCATAACGTGTATGAACTAGTTCAAGATTGTAGAAGTTTAAATTATCGAATTTTAAAATAAACGGTACATGAAGGTTCTTCAAAACATATTACATTATCGTATATATGTTTACGTATCCCTTTATTACTACGACATAAAGTTTATATTGAGAAAAGTTATCTTTCACATAAAAACACACTTTGATGAAGAGTACTAAACTCACAAAATATTAAGGGACCTAGACGCAACCTTAACATTATTGGTTGATATTTAGGTTCAAGAATAATTCATTAATTCTCGTTGACTTTCTTGCAAGTTCATCATGACCAACTGTGAGTATATCTTTCCCCTTTTTACTGTTTTACTACTTTGGGGTGACTCATGTACCTATATATATTAATCATGTTTCAATTTCTTATACTTAATGCAATTCTCATGTGTGTTTGCTTTATGTTAATTGGTGTGTCTATGGCTTGTCAAAATCATTAACCGCTGGGCGGCCTAGCTTTTCAATGAATAGTACTATGGTATACCCCCTTGAGACTCTGTTGAGAGAATCTTGGTCATTGTCTTGTTAATTCATTATTCAGTTGGTTAGTCATGTGTTAGTCATTATTCTCAGGTTTGGTTTTGAACGGATATTACTTATTACATAATTGCAAATGGTACCGCACATGAATTGCTAAACACTTTTCCTACTATATTTATTCAAACAGGGTATGCTCACCAATACATTTTTGTATTGACATATACTATTTTCGTACATGTTTCAGGTTATTTATGAGATGACTTTTAAGCCTTTGGAATTTTTACTTAGATTTTGGATTCATTGTATTTCAGTTTAGTTGACATTTAGAAACGTTGTATTTCATTTCAATGTAATAAATTATTTAATCAATGTATCAATATTTACACTGTTAGTCCATGAGCTATTGAACAATCGTCACTACGTGACACCTCGATGTTTCCGCCATTGGTTGGGGTGTTACACCTATCATCACGACTGCTGGCCAAATCACTATCACAATATCCACGTAACTTCACTTCCATGCCCCTTTCAAACCAAATTCCATATGACATTGTTCCTGCAACATACCTCAGAACTCTCTTTGTAGCTCCAAAATGCAATTTAGATGGCCTTTGCATGAATCTTGAAAACATACTTACTGCAAACATAATATCTGGCCTGGAATTTGTCAAATACATTAACCCACCAATCAAGCTTCTATAAATTCTTTCATCGGCTTTACCAGCACCATCATCAACTTGAAACTTCTCATTATAATTCATTGGGACATCTTCTTCCTTACAACCAAGCATTCCAAACTTCCTCAACAGATCAAGAGCATACTTAGCTTGACATATAAACACACCCTTAGTTGTTTGATACACTTCTAACCCAAGGAAGTACTTGAGATGCCCAAGATCAGACATCTCAGACTCCTTCATCATGTCCTCCTTAAACTCAGCAACCATTGCATTCTTTGAACTAGCATATATGATATCATCAACATAAATGCATACAACAATTATGTCACCTTGATCAGTTTTCTTCACATAGAGGGTTGGCTCACTATAACTTCTAACATAGTCTTGATTGGTGAGATATGAGTCAATTCTTGCATACCAGGCTCATCATCACGACCGTGAAATTGACAATTGTTAGCAATGGCCGTCATGATGTAGGAGGGTATCTTCCAGGACCCCACATGGTTGATGGTTGGGGAGGTAATAGGAGAGTTAACTCCCGTAAAACCTTGGGTGGATTCTTGGTGGACAGTGCGACGTTCGGCCATTTAGGGATGGGTATGTGGTGGACTAGGTGATCTAAATGGGATGGTAAACTCAGAATTAGATAAACTCGGGGAAGAAACACTAACCTTAAGCTTAGACTCAAAATAAAATAAAAGAGAAATAAAATAAAAATAACAAATAGCACAGATATTTCAGATAAGTTCAATCGAAGCTAATTAATGCAATCGCCAAGAGTCTCCGGCAACGGCGCCAAAAGCTTGATGTGCTAAAAGTAGTTTAATAAAAATAACTAAATTAAACCTAAAACTAGACACCTAGTAATACTCAAAGATAGATGGGTATTTTCAGGAGCCTGGGTTCTCTAGAAGTCTGAATGAGCCAACATTGTATGTTAAAAGGACTGATACACGTGATATCATTTATGTTTGTCTCTATGTGGATGATATTATCTGCACCAGTTCATGTAACAGGCTCATTCAAGACTTTAAAGAAGGAATGAAGGTTGTGTTTGATATGAATGATATGGGCTTGCTGCAATACTTCCTTGGATTGAAGGTTGAACAATCTGCTGAGGGTATTTTTGTCAACCAAAATAGGTATGCACAAAATCTCCTCAGAAAATTCCATATGAAGAACTGTAAAACTAAAGCAGTCCCTATGAATACACAAGAGAAGTATATGATGGATGATGGTGAGTTAAAGGTTAATGCATCAGATTATAGAAGTTTAGTTGGAGGTCTGATATATCTGACCCATACCAGGCCAGATTTATCATACTCTGTTTGTGTCCTGTCCAGATTCGTGCAAGCTCCTTCAAGAAATCATTCAGGGGCTGCAAGAAGAGTTTTGAGATACATTGCTGTACAATGCAGTTAGGGCTATGGTACAAGAGAGCCAGTAATGATCAACTACATGCTTATACATATAGCGATTGGGCTGCAAATTTGATGACAGAAAGAGTGTCTCTGGATATGTGTTTATGCTAGGAGAAGGTGCAATTTCATGGTCCTCGAAGAAACAAACAACAGTGGCTCTCTCATGTACTGAGGCAGAGTACATTGCTGCTACTGGGGCCACTTGTCAAGCAATTTGGTTAAGAAGACTTCTTGCTGATTTGTATGTTCCACAGTTGGAAGCCACAACTATCTATTGTGACAACAAATCAGCCATAGATCTGTCTAAAAATTCTGTATTGAATGTCAAAACAAAGCACATTGAGTTGAAGCATCATTTCATCAGGGACATGGTGTCCCAGAAACAAGTAAGCCTGAAGTATTACAGCACTGATGATCAATTTGCTGATGTCCTTACAAAAGCTCTAGCCAAAGAAAAATTTGTCTATTTTAGACATGTCATTGGTGTGCAGGAGTATGGATCAAGAGGGGGTATTGAAAATGATCCATCCACACATGTGCATGGTGCATGAGGATAATTAAATTCTGCATGAAGTTCGCATGAAGCCAAGTCCTGATCAGTTCCAGTTTTTACTCATTTGATTCAGCCTTGTTTTTCAATTTGAATAAGCTGTTAATTAGTTCTACTTTTCAGCATGTTTACGTTACAATCTTTCCTATTTATAGTCCATGTAATTGGTGGTGTTATTAATCAAAATTTTCATATTCATTCAATAAAAGTGAGAGACTTGGTTGTTAAATTATTCCTTGTTTTTGTTTGTCTAATCTATCATAATCCTCCTAACCCTAAGTCCATACTCATCTAATCCATAGCAGCCGCTATCTCTTCTCTTCTCTATAACAGCCCCCGTCCACCTCGTCTCCGACCTCCACAACACCCGTCCACCAAACGGTAAGTTTTTTTTTTTTTTTTTACATTTTTTGTTTCAGTTTTGTTTATCTAACTTCGATTTTTGTTTTTTTAACAAGTTCAGGTTTTAGACATAAAGGATAATGTTTTTTTAATTATTTTTATTTTTTTTATTTTTTTAAGTTTCGGATTATCCGTTGGATGATCTGAATCCGAATCCGAAATTTGGATAATCTGAATTTCGGATAATCCGAATTTCGGATTCGGATTTGGTAACTAATATTGACTATCCGAAATTCGGATATCCGAAATAGGGGTGTTCTTTTTAACCGATAACCAATAATCGAATCGAACCTGAAGTGACCCGACCCGAGAAAGTACCTTACCCGATTAACCCGAACCCGATTAAGTGTATACCCGAACCCGATTAGAGTCTTTAAGGTCGGTCTTCAGATTAGTTTTTTATAATTCGGGTTGACCCAAATAACCCGAATAATTCAAAAACAAATAAATGATCCAGTTTCCATATATTTATGTACATCGTAGTAGTGATTTTATAGCCAAATTTGCAAATAAATATTGTAACCCATGTTGTGGTTTTGTTTTACATATAATGTAGCCCAAATGGATAGGAATACGCAACCCAAAATGGTCGGAAATATGTAACTCAAACACCCAAACCATAACCCGACCCGAAAAACTCGTACCCGATTAACCCCATAACCGATAACTATTTAACTAGATTGGATCGGTTATCGGGTAATATATATTTTCACCACTGAAAAACCGAATAACCCGACCCGGACAACCCGATAACCGAAAACCAAACCCGATGAACACCCCTAGAGCCTAGCCTCTTTGAGATGCCAGGTTCGATCCTTGATCCCACTGGGTTTTACTGATTTTTCACTGTCATGACTTCGGGCGGGTGGGGTTAGGTTTTCTCTGGAACTGGTGGCTTGGTGGGTTCTAGCTACCCAGCGCTACCTATGGGCGGTCACTTAAGACCTGTCTTCACCCAGGGGCGTATGAAGTGCTTTTGTAACCAATTGGTTGGTACTCCATGTGTGACATCCGGAAACCAAGCATACATTTTTTTTTAGCTGGCTTTACTGTTTACTTGCTGAATTTCGGGACGAAATTCTTTTCAACTTGGGGATGATGTGATACCCCGAAAATTCAGGTTCTCACTTTAACTAAACTCTAGTTACATTCCTTGCATTATACTTAACTAGGGTTAGTTAGATAAGACATACGTGCATGGTTATGAGTCAATGTGTGATTGCATGATTAGTGAACCTCGGACGTTGGTGAATAATAAATTTATGAGTCTCGGTGATACCTGACAAACTTATGTGAAGACCATACGTGATTATGTGAACCTAAACCGAACACGTTAATAGAAATCATTAAAAGTGGAGCATGAGGTTGATTAGGGTCTTAATGCATGGGGTTACACTTGTTACGGTCCGAAATAACGAAAACGCCGAAGGATAACGCGTCGGGAGACGAAACGAGGCAAGAGCGCGCCACCCGGTCCTGTGAGCGGCCGCTCACAGGCACCGAGCGGCCGCTCAATGAGACCTGACGGGTCTAAACCGCCTCAAACTTATATTTAAGCATCCTTAACTCCCATGCAACCCCCATACTCAACCCTAATCGCCCCCTTACTGCCCCACACGAATATTTCACTCAAACAACCTCTGCTAAGGCTCAAGATCATCAATTGGGAGGCTCCAAGGCGCGCGATTGATCGATTGGGAGAGCTAAGGGTATATTTTACGATTTCTTATGCTTCTATCTTGTGTTTTCATTAATAAAAATCATATAATAAGTTTGTCCAGGTCTGAATGGGTTTATAAAACATTAAAGCATGAATCTTTTTGAAGATTAAATGGATTAAACATACTCATAAACGCTTAGTAACATCGTAGGATACTTGTTGCGCAAGTAATTGGTGTTTTGATTCTTAAAGCTTTGATCTTGACATGTTTAATCATAGAATCTGATGAAATAGGTATTAGGAATGTTCTGTGTTGATGATTGATGAATGTTAATAGTTTTTGTGCACACGGTAGGCGATTAAGGTATGATTTAGGCGAAACTAAAATCTGGACAGAATGGTTAGTCAAATTTGTAGGAGCTGTAACACGGCTCTAACATAATAATTTTAGTGTTTTCTTGGCATGGTTAGGTCACACCTGGTCTTAGCTTTTCATAATGGGTAAAATCATGTGTTTTGGACGTCGGATGAGTCGTTTTTGGAATTTTAATTGATTAGGGGTCATATCAGATTTTCGGATTGGTAAATTGGGCTAACTTTAAATGGTCATAACTTGAGATTTACAAGGAGTTAGGTTATGAAATTTTTACAGTAGGTCAATACTGGAAAAATAGAGCTTTTCCAAGTGGATTCATCTCGTTTGGATGAATACACAATTTTTAAGAATTTTCCTACTAAACTGACCTGTTGAGGAAATTTTCTGAATACTGCTGTGTTGTACGAATTTTTATAATTTTTGTGTTTGGAATTAAGACAAAACAAAAATAGGTATTGCCAAGTGAATCCCAAAGAAAATTCAGTAAAAATTTGGGAGGATAACTCACTGGTTTACTATTTTAAATAAATTCGTTTTGATGGCGCACAATCTGTCCTGAAAACACAGATTGTGTATTATGTGCTTATGTGATTACTTGAGGTCTTAGGTGATCTAAAATTGACATATAACGGAAGTACACATGTTTATGACACATACGGGCTGTAGAAACTAATTATAACCAACTCATTCACCAACGAGTCCGTAGGGTTTACTATTGCATGTAGAATCACTAGGCGTCGCATACACACTTTTGAACATTAAAACGCCTTGGACAAACGAGTTATATGGTGTAATGATGTTACGCCTATATTCACGTAGTGACACTGTTATTAGGGTGTCGGTAGCATATAATACTTGCTGCTCGGATTCTTTGCTTACGCGATAAGGTGAGTTTCACTACTCTTTTCTCAAAAGCATGCGTCTCGGGTTGAGACAACTTACCTAACGTTTCTAGTCCGGTTTGGGACTACTTTTACACATCCCGGGTTTGGGGTGCATGGTTCACGTGGTGAATCTATTTTTACTAATTCATATATATGTCCTTGATGAACTAAACCAAACACATCGTTTAAGTCCTTCAAAATACCGAATCAATTGCCGGTTGGGCAAGCGGGTTAATTAGTTGATAGCGCTATTAGGTCTAACAAACCTCACATCGTGCTGGGAGCACGGATGTGAACTATTAGCTTCAAACATAGTCATTGTTGATGGGCAATGACGCAAGGCACTTTTCTCCCGGTTATGGGAACTTGTTCATTAGTAGTTCGGTATTCGCCGGTTTTAGTTATCATGAGTGGGCTAGCTACCCCTGACATTTGAATTAGCTATTTACTTGTGGCCATGGAGGCCGACGTTCTTACGTACTGTTATGTGGTCTGGGAGACCGACGTTTTCATTTGGTTACATGGTTTGGGAAACCTACGCTTTTACTTACTCACCTACTTTACTTAGTGAACTCACCAACATTGTTTGTTGACCCACGATTTACATGCTTTTGCAGGTAGTTAGCTTCCGGTGCCAGGATTAGAAAGCACTGTACACTTCACTGCATTTGGGCTCTCGGGCATACACATAAATTATATATTATGCTTTCGTATGGTTTTAATTTGGGTGCGTTGTTTTGCGCATGGTTTTAAAAGGTTTAAATTGGTTTACGCTTCCGCAGCTTAACTAAACTTGGTTTTTCAAAACGAACTAAATGGTTTGGGCATTTAGAGTTCGTTCCTGTGACTTATGGCTATGGGATCCTGGTATGTCACGCGCCTCGCGGTATAAACCCCGCAGTGGAAATTTGAGGGTGTGACACCATGTAATCGAGACATCGTTTATTGGCCGTTAAAAAAAGAAAGGCAATCAATCATAAGCCAAGTATGAGGAATTTAAATGGTTGTGATTTCAATTTAGTATCTTTACCTAAAATGTTTGATTTTACTAATTACCGACACATAAATGATAAAAACTCTACCTTGCTCCTTGTCATGGACCAATAGCTTGTGGTCCACTAGTTGATGCAAGTTTGAATCTGAACTGATCTGGTTTTCATCCGGCTGTTACTCCAGTATGGATACTCGTGTGGAGACACTACGGTTTCCAGCGAACGTCGTAGTCTACACCGTACCAGCGTGGACCCGATTCAGACAACATAATTTGAAAGCCTGAGTGATTAGGGCCTACTAATAGACGAATGTGGTCCAACACTTGTAACGTAGTTGGTTGAGGGCCTAAAGTTTCTTATGAGAGGCTTGGGTTCAATTCCCACTAGCTACATTTGGAGGACATTGGTGGAGGGAAAATGAGGGATGACCCAGTTCCAGCCATTCGCTTGGGTTCGAGTCCTGATCCCGACCGGTTTTACCGATTATTTCACTGTCGTGCTTTCGGGCGGGTGAGTGGTCGGGTTTTCCCGGGAATTGGTGGCAATTGGTGGCCCGGATACTCTCGAGTACCTGATTCGCCAAAAGGGTGTCCGAGAGTGCTCGGAAATTGATTCGTTGGCCGTTAAAAAAAATAGACGAATGTGATGATTTCTACTACACATTTAAGAAATTCATTGTTAAAAAAAAAAACAACAATATTAATTAAATCAAAAGGTTCTTATTGGACCAATTGTTAATTAGATTCGAAAGTTTTTAATTAAAAGTCATCGGTGTGTAATTATTAGTTATACATGCATCTTCCAGTTGGTTTAAGTACTAAGTCAATGTCTTGGGAGTTGTTAAGGACCAATTCCTTAGAAAACCTTACAATTCGTTACAATACAAATCAGCAATATTTGTTTTCATTTCTTCATATTCCAATTTGTAAAGAAAATGAGCAAGCTTTCTGGCTTTCTGGAACTCCTGAAAGCACCATTGAAAATCCTATCTAATAATGGAAAGCTTATGGCCATCGCAACCACTGTCTACCTTATACTTCACTCCTTATTTTTCATCCTATACATGTTATCAGCCAATCATTTTATTGTCGTTTTGATACACAAGCTTGTAGCATTACCCTATGTGCGTCCAGGAACACCTGATTTCACTAAACTCCTAGTTGTCATTCGTGACAATACGGGCATTTTCTTAGGAATCGAGGCGGCTTATTTTGTTCTCTTCTTCTTTGTTCGGCTTTTCGCTCAAACCACGGTTATTATTATTGCTTCATTCTACTACAATGATTATGACTTGTCTCTAAAGAAACTTGTTTTAAAGTTATCCAAAATATGGACAAAACCATTTGTTACTTCCTTGTGGGTAAAAATTATTGCACTTGGTTACACAAGTTTCTTCCTTTTCCCTTTCTTGGTCCTATCACTCGTGCTTTTTGACCATCGTATAATCTTGATCACAGTCTTGATCTTCATTGCTATTCTCTTCATCACCTTCTATAATTATTTATCTGTTGTTTGGAGTTTGGCCATGGTTGTGTCTGTGGTTGAGAATAGTTACGGATATTCGGCACTTGGTAAAGCAAGAAAGCTTGTAAAAGGCAAGAGGGTACATGGGTTTCTTCTTAACCTTCTCTTAGAGCTTGTAACCCTAATTATTATTATCATTGGAATCAAACTATCACCAGTGATGCCGATTGTTAGGGTTATTCCAGTTCTTTTGATTGGGATTATTAGCATGTTTAAGTTCATGGCATATAGTGGATTCTATTTTCTGTGTAAGAATGACAAGACAAAATCAGGAGGTTTGGCATATAGCAAGATACCGACTACTCCGGTTGTCGACGAGTATTTACCATAACATATGTTAATTTAAGTTATTTGTGTTTCTTTCTTTTCCTTGTAACCCCTATCTTCCAATACCTAGTAACTTGGTCATGTATTTATACCATCAAAGGAATGTTAATAGATGAATGAAGTTTGAGTTTTGTTGTCTTTGTTTATGTTCTTAATGTTTGTGTGACAGTGACTTATTTGATGTCACCTTATCTTGCTGACACTTATTAGCTTAATGCTTTTTTATTGTTCTGGTTGTATATGCAATTTTGATTGTTGATCATAAATAATCTGAATAATTCGGTTGTATATGCGATTCTTTAGTGACACTTAGAGAGTTAAATATGTTGCTCTAACAGCAATTTGTTGCCAAATTGATAATACAAATACGATGATTAACAATAACATATAACAAATTGATGAATTGTTGAATTTGATAATACGATTGTGTAACCATTCATGGTCTACAAACTTGATGTTCATAGACACTAGTAGGGTGCACACTCGATGCGACAGGAAACACAAAACATAGGTTGGTGAAACTGAGGTGGGCATAGGGCGGTTAGGTTTGGTTTTGAGCCAAAACCATAACTAAAACCAAGCCGGAGCTATTTTCAAGCGAGCCTTTTTCCAAAAGTATAAGCAGAATCAAATTATTCTACACAGTGTAACAAAAATGAGAAGAGTGAAAAAGATATAAAAAACACAATAGATCACGAAATGTGACACAATAAACCTTAAAATACAACACAATGCCGAAAAATATAACCCAATGCTGAAGAAAAATGACACTACGAATCACAAAAATAACACAACAATAAAAATAAAAAATAGACACAATAATATAACATAAATTCTAAATGCTACACGATAAAAATCCAAAAAAGCGGAAACCTAAAAACTAAGGTGGGCATAGGGCGGTTAGGTTTGGTTTTGAGCCAAAACCATAACTAAAACCAAGCCGGAGCTATTTTCAAGCGAGCCTTTTTCCAAAAGTATAAGCAGAATCAAATTATTCTACACAGTGTAACAAAAATGAGAAGAGTGAAAAAGATATAAAAAACACAATAGATCACGAAATGTGACACAATAAACCTTAAAATACAACACAATGCCGAAAAATATAACCCAATGCTGAAGAAAAATGACACTACGAATCACAAAAATAACACAACAATAAAAATAAAAAATAGACACAATAATATAACATAAATTCTAAATGCTACACGATAAAAATCCAAAAAAGCGGAAACCTAAAAACTAAGATCGTAAGGTTTGATGAGACGATTTCAAAGCCGCTTGAATGAGTTCAGTCGGAGTCCGTTTGATATTCTTCCTGCGACTTTCTATTTTTCCTTGGGTATGTATTTAATCTTAACCCCCAATATATATACCCACCTTTTTTGCCAGAAAGGGCATGAAGGGAATAGAACACATGTTTTTTATTATTTTTAATTAAAGTTTGTGTAAAAAAACCCTAGATCCGATTTTCTAGGGAGGCGAATTGGGCGATCTGACGGCGAAAGGGTTCAACACGTCTGCATGGCAGCTCGTGATCGATTTAAGGTTAGTACTTGGTATGATGTTCCACCTAAGAAGACTCGTTACAACAAGCAGAATCAGAATTCTTATGTTTCCAATGATGGAGTGAAATTCTTTGTGTCAAACTTGCCATAGAAGTGTTCGACGATTGATCTGAATGAGGTTTTGAATAGGTATGGGGATGTCCAAGGCATTTACATAGCAAGAAAGTATGATAAACTTGGGAAAAGGTTCGGGTTTGCTACAATCAAGGTGGCTCGGAATAGAGTTGATTTGGAATATAGGCTTAAGGATGTGTGGACTTCTGGTAAGGGGTAGTGGTCCTTTGGACATGCTTTGTTGAGGTCTTTGTAGTTGACGCACATGCGCCAAGACCCGTTTTTCTTGAGCACCATGACGGGTTAGCTACCCAAGTTTGATGGTTGCATCTTCTGATGATATCTGCTTTGAGTAGGTCATCGACCTGCTCGTTCATGGCTTTGACTCTATCGGGGCCCAAGGGTCGTTTTTTCTGAGCTACCGGGCGGGCGTCTTTGTATGTGTTGAGACGGTGCTCGGCTATGTGTCTTGGGACACCGATCATGTCAGACGACTACGAGGAAAAGATGTCTTTGTTTGCAACCAGCAGTTGTTTTAGATGTATACGTACTTGGGGGGACAGAGTCGGCCCCAAGGTAATGGTTTGTTCAAGGAAGGTGGGGTTGAGGACCCATTCTTCATCTTTTGCGGTGGCTGGTGTTATTGGATGAGTGTCAGCCGCCGGTTCAGTGGTCATGAGGCATTCCTGATTGCCTCTGATGTACGCGATCCCCGTGGGTGTTGGGAAACCCATAGTTTGGTGGGGGGTGGACACGGTGATCAAGGGTTTAATGATTGTCCTCCATCATGGACTCCCAATAGAGTCAAATCAACTCCTAAACCAACAGAAATTTTACAAACTTTTGATTCTATAAACCAAACAACTGCTGAAACACCCTAATCTTCTGATACAGTTCCCAAAACTGCTGAAGCTGTACAAACAGCTGAATCAGGCATCATTAATCTCAGTAGGTTGTGTGAAGAAGCTCAAGAGTCCACCCCTATGGGCTTACAATTGATAGAACACAAAGATCATCCATTGGAACAAATCATGGGTGACATTGCTGTAGGGGTAGCTATAAGAAACCAGCTCTCCAACTTTTGCTTCTTCCCTGCATTTATTTCACAGTTGGAACCAAAGAAATACCAGGAAGCCCTCAAAGATAACAATTGGGTTGAAGCTATGCAAGATGAGTTGCCGTAATTCAAGAAGCAACAGGTCTGGAAAATTTGTCCTTTACCTCCTAACAAACTACCAATTGGAACAAGATGGGTTTTCAGAAACAAACAAGATGAGTCTGATTTAATCATCAAGAGCAAGGCAAGACTTATTGTCCAAGGTTTCTCACAAGAAGAAGGAATTTATTATGAAGAAACTTTTGTTCCATTTGCAAGGCTTGAAGCCACCGGGTTGTTTTTGGCTTATGTAATTTCCAACAAAATCAAAGATTTTCAAATGGATGTAAATAGTGCATTTTTAAATGGCAAAATAAAAGAGGAAGTGTATGTTTATCAGCCACCTGGGTTTGAGGATCCTGCCCATCCCAATTGGGTGTACAAACTTGGCAATGCTCTATATGGGCTAAAACAAGCTCCCAGAGCTTGGTATGATACACTTTCAACATTTTTACTCAAAAATCACTTCACCAGAGGTTCCATTGATAAAACCTTTTTCATAAAACATGTTGGAAATCACATCCTCCTTGTTCAAATTTATGTTGATGATATCATTTTTGGTTCAACTAATACAAAACTGTGTGAAGAATTCAAGAAACTCATGAAATCTAAATTTGAGATGAGTACCATGGGAGAATTGCAGGACTTTTTAGGACTGCAGATCAAACAACAAGCAAATGAAACTTTAATACATCAATCTAAATATGTTAAAGAATTATTGAATAAATTTTCTTTACAAGACTGTAAATCATGTTCCACCCCCATGAGTAGCTATGGCCACACGCGAGATGGACAATGTCCCCAGGTTTAGGTCATGAGACTGTGACGTATGAGGCTGGTAACTATGGTCACCTGTGAGTGAACCTTTGTGATTCACTAAGTAGGGTGTGTTAGAGTGGGGGTATAGTTTTGTGTATGTTCTTCTTTAGGACCCATGTTATGAGTATTCTAGTATGCCCTAGTTGTTAATGCCTTAGTGGTAGGATGCCGGAATTGCTTTGTCTATGGTAGTGAATGCTTTAGTGACTTGTTTAGAGATGTGACATGAATGTTATGATGCCTGTAAAATATGGTATACCTTCATGTGGTGTTCATGCACGCTATTTAGACTATATGATGTGTGGCATGCTTCGAGTTATGGGAGCCGTTGTAGAATGTATCTTTTTCTTGCCCGTATAGTTGGCAATGAAATGTGAAGGAAGTTTAGTGATGCTAATAGATTTAACGTTGAGTAATGATGTGATATGATGATTTATGACGGAAGAGTCTTGAGTACAACACTTAGTTGATGTTTATCGTTGAGGATTTAGGTAGAGATAAGAGTGACAGATGTACTTCATGGCCAGATGCGACGATCATATCAGGGATAACTAATGTGCATACGTTGGTGGCATATGTCAGGTTGTGCATGAGCTCCAAGAGTTCAGCAGCTGAGTTATGTGAAACGACTATATCGGTTTACGTAAGAGGAGTTTTGCTCAACTCCTAATAATCACTGGCTATGAAGAGAGGGGTGCTCTACGTTGTTAGACGGGTATAAGTGATGTGTGAGTTTTCAATAAATCATCGGTCTTTGGTAACTATACGACCAATGGTAAATGTGGTGCGCTCTATTGTGAGTTATGAGGTGTAGTGATGACGAATGTTGACGACTTTGACTTGGTGCCCAGTTACTATGTGGATGGTGACATAAAAGGTGATAATTACAAGATTTGTTGTGGTAGGCGTTGTCATTAGTGACGATGTAAACGATGAATAGACGATTGCATCAGGTTGATGAGCGAGTAGTAATGAACGAGTAGAGATGAAAAGCATGATAAGAATGTCTTGTAAGCAAGGTGTCGAACAAGGGCTGCATGAGGATATTAAGAGATAGTGATGTAGATTTAAAAATAAATTAAAAAAAAAACTCTTTTGACTACCACGTATGGTAATTGGATTGTGAAACAAAATGATGATGATGATGACATTTACAGAGTTAATTCGATTTATCTCTGAGATGTGGGCGTAGCATGATGAGGTTAACAGTGTGATTGGATTTATCCGGTTGAGATCTTGGATTATAAGGTTCGTAGCCTTCGTCGGAGTAAAATCCGCATTGTTAAGGTTCGTTGGAACTCAAATCGTGGACTGGAGTTCACATGGGAACATGAGGATCAAATGAATTCTAACTATCCTCCTTTGTTTCTGAAACGAGCACTGAAACCAGCACCTGTTACTGTTGAAGATGAGTGAATTTCAGGGCGAAATTCCTTTAAACAGGGAGATGATGTGACAACCAGAAATTTTTTCTTCCTTTTCGTTCTTTCCTTTTGACTTCGAGCAATTTTCGGGATGAAAATTCTTTCAACAGGGGGATGACGTGACACCCAGCAAACTCAGGTTAATACTTTTACAAACATATAAGTCTACCTTAGCAAAAAAAATCCATTTAACGTACTTAACTGGGTTACTTGAGTCGGTTCAGTGATTCGGGAATCATCAGAAGTCGGTTTACATTCACGTATTGTCCATGGGTTAATGATTCGGGGAATCATTGGGGAAACACATACACACACGAGTCTTGAGTCCGTTGGTGAAATTACATAGTTGGATTGAGTTATCGAGTATTAGAAGTTCTATGAATGATTAACAACTTGTGAATACATGTTTATATGATTTGAATGCATATTTATGTGATTTGGTGTGATAACATATGTTAAATGACAAATTAAGAGTTGTAGATTCAAAAATAGAAATATGGGTTTCCTTTCGTGCCATCGAAGGCACGAATGAAAACCATCGGCACTCATTCGTACCATCGAGGGTACGAACGGGAACAGAGTATAAATATAACACTTTGCCTCATTTTCATCATTTCACAACCCTAATTTGCCTCCAAGTGTTCTCTCTCAACCCCAAACCTATAGGAAGGAGTTTTTGCTCATGTTTTTCAGATCCTAAAGCTAAAACACATTCTATAACCAAAACAAGTAAAGATTCAAGGTGTGTTATCATCTAAACTGTTTTTTATACAATTTTTTACATTTTTGATAAACCCTAAGTGTCCAGATCTGATCTAATCTAAATGAGTTTTCATAAATAAAAACCTTCCTAACATCTTTCCAAACTAAACCTATACATAAATAATGAGTATTCTTATAAAAACCCAAATGTTGACAACGTTGGATGATGATTGTTTTATGTGTTACATGTTATGGAATGATGTGTAGAGAATTTAGGACTGATTTGGAACGTGATTTATGGTGTGTTGATGTTTAATTGATGTTTGATGGATTTTCACCCATTTTGGGGGTTTGATGCTAGATATAGGGTTTGTTCATGAATATGATAATGATGATACGATTAGGGATTTACTAATACATGTAAATCTATGCTTGTTGATCTGTACATGATGTTATTTTGATAGTTTCCATTTGATTTTTTGATAAAATGGTGGCAAAGTACAAGATTTTTGTGCAACTAGTGTGTGTCAGGGTTGCATTTGTGAAAATGGATAGTCCGCAAGTTGAACTTGCGGGTTATGCTTATGTTGACATCAAAGTATGGAAAGGGAAGGTGACTAGGAGGGAAGGTGTAACATCCCAACCGATGGCGGAAACATCGAGGTGTCACGTAGTGATGATTGTTCAATAGCTCATGTTACTAAATGAAAGTTGAATAATATTAAACAATTTACAATTCATTTTACAAGTAAATATTACAAAAGTTGATTAATATAAACTAGGTCCAAAGCTCCTATGTGTTCCAAGACTTGTACAACTTCCAATAGCAAATAAACCTGAAACATGTTAAGTTGGAAAGATGGGGGGGTCAACTATAAATAGTTGGTGAGAATACATAGGTTTTGCATATAGTTGAAAACAATATGTTGTATAGCAATCATAGTTGAAGTATAATATTGAGTAATGATAGAATATGAGTCCCACATGTAACAATGCGTCTTTTGTACAATCAAACCTTGTGTTGACTAAGACCTAACTCGCAAGTTAGTAAAAGTGTAACTGTTATCGATCATCCCTGAATTTATGCGGGGGGATGGGTTTGTCAGACCTATAGTGCTATAATCTAAACAGGCGGCTTGATCAATGTTAATGATTGTACTGTGTCTTTTTGTTACAGCCAAATGATAGAATGAGTAAATGATAGTGTATAAAATGTTTAAACATGTTTCACCCCAAAATGTAAAACAAAAAAGGGGCTATGTAAACTCACCTTAGGTGCATAATGAGTTCGTGCGTTTTATTGAGCGTGCAAACACTTAGTAATAATGCCTTGGAAAACTCGGAACTAGCTAGAGGAGATAATGATGGATGAAAACTTTAGTATATGGGAGATGGGATAATAATTTTTTTTTTTTACTGAATGGTATAAAGAGTTGAATGGTAGGCTATAGTATTTATAGTGTATAATTTGGAGTTGTAATTAGGGATTACTTTGACTAGGCTAAAATTTAGGAACAACTTTGACTTGACTAGAAGACCATATTTACTAACACTTTGACTTGACTAGGAGACCATATTTACTAACACTTTGACTTGACTTGACTAGGAGACTACGTTTGACTTTTCAGGTTTGACTAAGGGACCTTGAAAGGGTTTGAGTTTAATTGGTTTTAATTAACATCACAAAACACCAAATGGTGTAGTGGTTTCTGTGGTGTGGTTAAGGTTTAGCCCGCCAGGGACTCGGGTTCGAATCCTGGCACAGGCAAACATTTTTTTTAACGTTTTTAAATCAGAATTTTTAATACAATCCAATTTAATATTGATTACAAGTCATTATTTAAACAAAAAAATTAACAAAATGGATGGTAAAGATACTGTAAACATGAATCGGATGAATAAACGAGGGAGTTCTATATATATATATATATATATATATAAAGAAAATTTGTGTGATGTTACAGTCTCCCCTACTTTTAGGAACTTCGTCGCGAAGTTTATTTTAAGAAGAAACATTTGAATAGTGTTGAGGATAGTTAGGGTGAGTATGGTTCAGAGTAGGGTAAGAGTTTAAGGAATGTATAAGATAACCATAAATGCTAGATGGACTACCAAATAACTAGGGTTTGTTATTGGTCTGACCCTATAGTATCCCTTTCCATGTATCATTAGTGTTTATATATAGGGTGTACCGCAGCTAACCCATCACACCTCTGATACTTCGAAAACATACGGGGTATCTCCCAAAACCTTAATAGAATTTCACACTACCTTAATGTACCTGTAAATTCATGATTACGTTCCGAACCGCAATCACCAATTTACCTTACATTAGGGTTTTGTGTTCTTCTATGACTCTAAACACACATGTAAGTAATGCAAAATAGCCTTGTGATTGAATCGTATACAATGTATCCAAAATAAGTCCAACTGTTGAGCAGGAAAAAGACCTCTACCAGTCAGTGAGTAAGAACCTCTACCGATTATTGAGTAGGTGTGATAGCCTCTACCAGTCGTTGAGCAGGTTGTAGGGCCTCTACCGACTGTTGAGCAGGCATGATGACCTCTACCAATCGTTGAGTAGGTTATTTGGTACTCTACTAACTGTTGAGCAAGTACTTCATCCTCTATCAGTTGTTTGATTAAGTGTACCAATTATTACACACATGAATTGCAAATTGATAATATGTACATGTAAGCAATCAAGTATCAAGTATAGCATACGAGTTGTAATAGAGTTGCCCTAGACAAGGTTAATGACTCTAGGTGTGTCTATAGCAAATAGTTTATATTCCATGAATTCTAGTTTCAAATGTTCAAATATGGTAGATAATCGAATCCTCATGTATAACTAAGGATTATGTTTGATGCAACACACAATCAAGTTTCAATAGTTTGGTTATCATGGGTAACTAGCTCATGTGTGGGAAGGTGAAGGATATGAATTTAGTTCTTGAGAGGATGATGAAAAATCTTGAAGCAGAATCAAGGTTGTGAGAGATAATGAATGTGAAGATAGTTGATAAAGAGTTTATTTTATAGTAAGGAGATTATGTAGTAGTGTAAATTTTGGGGTTTGGATCAAAGGTTATAATCAAGTGTATAAGAAAACATGATTGTGGTATATGCCAAATATTGTAAAAATTTGAACAAGTTGAAAATGAGTGAGTGTCGATGGAGAATTTAGAGACTAGATATTATTCCTATGGATAAAAAAAATCTTATTTTCAAAATTGGTTTTATACATAAAGCAAAAGTTGTTAAATAGTACAAGCTAAGTGGGCTTTGATTAAAATATTCCCGTTAGTTGGAGATTTCAAACATGACATTAGGTTTTGAAGATCAAGGTTCTATTAAGTGTTTTTAATAGTTTAAAGCATTATATAAAAAATTGTTTGTTACGTCAATAAATAACCAATTGAATTTAAGTTCGAGGACATCTTTTGACAAAAATATGTACTTTGTAAAGTTACTAGGTAATGAAAATACAACAAGATTTAGAAATCTTGAGTTTGTGCTAAGGTATGAGGTTATAGTTTTTAAAAAAATAAGTAACATGTGGAGAAATGAAATAATATGATTTAGGTAGGGTGTTGAATATTTAAAAAGTGGCTAAGATGGTAAGGTGAAGTGTGATTGTGAAATCCATAGATGGTTATGAAATGAGATTGATTTAAGCTGTAAAATTTTGAGATTTTAGAGCTTAGTTTAAGGAAAGTGAGTGTAATCATTTATTCATTAATTAAAACGAATAAACAAAAACGTTGACTTATCAAAACTTCTAGATTCTAATAACATAGTGAAGACATGCTTTAGCCTATAAGTGAACACTCATCCCGAGAATTCCCAGGTAGGCATCCGGGTCCCTCGTCTGATTGGGATTTATGCGCAATGCCAGTCCTAGACAGAAAACTCAGAATACAGGCGTTCACCCTTCCAGATTGCACGTGTTCGTTATTAAAATTTAGAACTTCGACGAGATCTTCAAGGTGGTTCAAGCTAAACCTGAGGATTTGTCCTACTAGTCTAAGAGTAGATCATGTGATGGAGAGCACTCTTCTTGTAGGGACTAAAGAAAGGATAAGAAGTAGGATAGAGAATAGAAACAAGTAAGGTTGCAAGTAAAAGGAGCAAGTACTGGTTAAAATCCTATGGTTATAGACTAGATTATTTTTTTTCTAATAACCTAATTCCCTATAACCATGGCTCTGATACCAATCTGTAACACCCCAACCGATGGCGGAAACATCGAGGTGTCACGTAGTGATGATTGTTCAATAGCTCATGGTACTAAATGAAAGTTAAATAATATTAAACAATTTACAATTCATTTTACAAGTAAATATTACAAAAGTTGATTAATATAAACTAGGTCCAAAGCTCCTATGTGTTCCAAGACTTGTACAACTTCCAATAGCAAATAAACCTAAAACATGTTAAGTTGGAAAGATGGGGGGTCAACTATAAATAGTTGGTGAGAATACATAGGTTTTGCATATAGTTGAAAAAAATATGTTGTATAGCAATCATAGTTGAAGTATAATATTGAGTAATGATAGAATATGAGTCCGACATGTAACAATGCGTCTTTTGTACAATCAAACCTTGTGTCGACTGAGACCTAACTCGCAAGTTAGTAAAAGTGTAACTGTTATCGATCATCCCTGGATTTATGCGGGGGGGTGGGTTTGTCAGACCTATAGCGCTATAATCTAAACAGGCGGCTTGATCAATGTTAATGATTGTACTGTGTCTTTTTGTTACAGTCAAATGATAGGATGAGTAAATGATAGTGTATAAAATGTTTATAATTGAATCACAAGTTTCAACAATGATAGTGTATAAAATGTTTAAACATGTTTCACCCCAAAATGTAAAACAAAAAAGAGGCTATGTAAACCCACCTTAGGTGCATAATGAGTTCGTGCGTTTTATTGAGCGTGCAAACACTTAGTAATAATGCCTTGGAAAACTCGGAACTAGCTAGAGGAGATAATGATGGATGAAAACTTTAGTATATGGGAGATGGAATAATAATGTTTTTTTTTATTGAATGGTATAAAGAGTTGAATGGTAGGCTATAGTATTTATAGTGTATAATTTGGAGTTGTAATTATGGATTACTTTGACTAGGCTAAAATTTAGGAACAACTTTGACTTGACTAGAAGACCATATTTATCAACACTTTGACTTGACTAGGAGACCATATTTAATAACACTTTGACTTGACTTGACTAGGAGACTATGTATGACTTTTCAGGTTTGACTAAGGGACCTTGAAATGGTTTAAGTTTAATTGGTTTTTGTTAACATCACAAAACACCAAATGGTGTAGTGGTTTCTGTGGTGTGGTTAAGGTTTAGCCCGCCAGGGACTCGGGTTCGAATCCTGGCACAGGCAAACATTTTTTTTAACGTTTTTAAATCAGAATTTTTAATACAATCCAATTTAATATTGACTACAAATCATTATTTAAACAAAAAAAATTAACAAAATGGATGGTAAAGATACTGTAAACATGAATCGGATGAATAAACGAGGGAGTTCTATATATATATATATATATATATATATATAAAGAAAATTTGTGTAATGTTACAGAAGGGAAGGGTGTTGTTGAGGTGGCATTGAATCCGCAAGTTGAACTTGCGATTCACTTTCTCTCTCTCTCTCTCTCTTTCTCTCTAACACATTCTTTCTCTCTCACTCTCTCTCTCTCTCTCTCTCTCTATATATATATATATATATATATATATATATATATATATATATATATATAGGGTTAGGATACTTTGAAAACCCTTATTAGTTGTGAGAACCATAGGAACTCTTGTAGACCATTGATCTTCTCCATCCAATGGTTGAGATTAAATCTTAAGGTGTTTTGTCATCACATGATAATTAATTTGTATTATGAATATTTTATTTGAATAAAGTACATTAAAGGGTGTTTTGGTAAAAACACCATGGAAAGAGAAATAATTAATATAATATTATACTAATTTTTTATTTAATTATTCAAAATATCAAAAAAAAAATTACTATTTATTATTTTTTTTAAATCCTTTAATTTTTTAAAACAAATAATCAGATAAATATGATGAGGATGATTTACACTAGTGTAATTATTTACACTAGTGTGAATCTACCATGATTTACAAGGGTGTAATTACTTTACACTAGTGTAAAAACCAACAAAAAAAATCTACCAACAAAAACATCTATACATTCAAATTAGAGTGTAAATCTACCATGATTTACAAGGGTGTAATTATTTTACACCAGTGTAAAAATCAATAAAAAAACATCTACCAAACAAAAACATCTATACATTTGAATTACACCACTACAAAAATGCCACACAGCATCAACAAAAACACCTATACATTCAAATTACACCAATGTAAACAACCAAAACATCTATAATTTCATGCTACACACCCATACTACACATACTCAAATGTTTTACACCATTGTTTATTTTACCTTATACAAAAAAAAAAGGAAAAAAAAAAAGAAAACCCATTATCTTCAACATCATCTTCTTCTTCCATTCATCATCTTTCACACAAAAAAAAACCCATGAAAAAAATTAATATACACTGTGAGAATCATTCTTGTAATGTAAAATCCAAAACCAAAATTGCCATTCATTTCTCAATGTAAATAAAGTGAAATGCATACACAACAGAATTCATGACAAACAATAATAATAATAATAATAATAATAATAATACCTATATTGAGATGAACAATTGAAGAAGAGGCGTTATTACTGCAACTGATGAAGAAGAACATGTCATCAGCTGGACCACCTCCATCATCGGACCACCCCTCAACCACCCATTCGAACCAACCCCAACAAAACCACCATCGAACCACCAAGAAAACATTGTCCCACCGTCCCACCACCGTCCTCCGCCACCCCTGTTTCAGATCTGGCAAGATCTGGCCTCGAATCTCCACCACCACACGAAACTTCACCACCAAGCACCATCGAAAACCCCCATTAGAAACCCACCAACGAAACCCATCATCACCTCCATGAACCACCACCATCAAATTGCGAAACCCCCCACCTTCGTCCTCCGCCCGTTCATCGTCCCCCCTGTCACCTCCACCATCATGGATCCACAAATCACCTCCACCCCTACCCACCACACCGTCACCATTTAACACCGTCACCACCTACCCAGATCAACACCGTCACCACCATTCAACACTGTCACCATTCAACACCGTCACCATCGATCCACAAATCTGCCCCCTGTTATGTTTTTTAGAGAGAGAGAAAGAGAGAAAGAGAGAGAGGGAAGAGTTTGTGTGTGTTTTTTAGAGAGAGAGAGAGAGAGAGAAAGAGAGAGAGGGAAGAGTTTGTGTGTGTTTTTTAGAGAGAGAGAGAGAGAAAGTGAGAGAGAGAGAGAGATGACAGACTTGGTTTATTAAAAATAAAATCAAATTTAAAAGAGGTATGATGGGGTGTGGGTGGGGTGGGTGGGGTGGGGTAGGGTAGGGGAGGTGGTATTTGACTAAAATGCCCTCCATTCACTATGTCAAAATATGCCTACGGCCACACAAAAAAAGTGTGACCATATGCCTTTCGCCACACTTTTTTTTTCCAGCTCAAGTGTGACCATAGGTCGAGTCATCGTAGGTATCATATGGCTACAATTACATTTAGTGGTTGTAGCACTTATAAAGTGTGGCTAAAGGATACCAACATTTCTTTTTTAAATCAAGCATTCTGTCTATTAAATGTGACTAAAGGGTAGTAACGGCCACATGAAATTACTCTAAGTTTGGCCATTTTAATTATATAGTCACTAAAAGTTTTGTTTTAGCCACATCAATTAAAAAAATATGTGGCAAAAATGATTGTTTTATTAAGCTTTCCATCTATTAAATGTGGCTAAATGGTAGGAATGGCAACATAAATTCACTATAAGTGTGGCCGTTTCTATTATATAGTCACATGAATTTATTGTAAGTGTGGTCAAAACTATTTATAGACACACGAAACAATTTTGCAATTATACGTATGACTATATTCTAACTTTCGGTCACACATATTTTTTTTACCTATGACATTTGCTATTATTCCGTCACATAAAAAAGTGACAATGATGTGGCTATTGCCTAACTTTGGTGACACATAATCCGTTTTGTCCATGGCATATGGTATCATTCCGTCACACAAAAAACACAAATGGAGGATAGTGTGACTAATGATTATATAAAGCCACTTGAAATATTGTAATTTTATTTGTAACTATTGTCAAACATTTGGTTACACGTGTTTCATTTTACCCATGTCAATTGCTATCATTCCGTCACACAAAAATAAACAAAATTAAGATTGTGTGGCTAATTGTTATGTAAAGCCACATGAAATTTACAATTTTTAGTATGACTATTGTTTAACCTTTGGTTACACATAATGGTTATATAAAGCCACATGAAATATTATAATTTTATGTGTAGCTATTTTCTAACATTTTGTGACACATATTTTCTATGATTCTATACGGTCGTTAAAAATGAGAAAACCAAATGATATTATAAAAATAATAAACCAAATTCCATACATAAGTTTCAAGCTTAAATACTAAAAATCTAATTCTCAGCCAGTTTTCATCTTCTTGTTCTTTTCCTGCAATTTTTTTAATCCATCTAGAGTTGTAAAACTCTTCTTTTGCTTCTTGGCGAACTTAGTTGTAGTGTTTTGCGCTTGATTGGATGGTGAATCTGGTAGCTGGAGAAACAAAAACAAGAAAACATATATAAAAATTCCTAATTTAGTTATACTTAATTCAAGATTAATTAAAAAACAAACCTTTTCGTCAGATTTGACAAGGGATTTTGGCCAAGGAACAAAAGAACCTAATGCTTGGCCAATTGTTTCTAACTCCCCTGTTTGAATTGGTAAATATCTTGCCTCCTTTATAGCTTCATCAACAAAAACTCTATAGCAATTATCTTGTAATGGAACTCCATGAATGGTTTGATTTTCCATTGAATAATAAATTGTACCATATGCCACGCAGTTGCTCTTTGTTTGTTTTTGGATATCAGCTACCATTGTGAAACATTGCACACCTGGCTACGTTTGCCTGAACCGGTGTCGTGGTTTGATTCGGCTCATCATACATAACCTGCATTACAAATAATCACAAAACAAAGTTATTTGCGGTGACAAGGAATTATGTCTTAGATCACATGCAGTAAAAGCATAACAGTAGCAATTGCCAATGATGATGATTCAACTCCAAATGTAGATTAGTGGATGCTGTAAGTGGCACAACAATTCAAGAATGAGATGATAACATTCCACCTGAGCGCACAATCTTTTTGCGATCCCATTTCTTTTCTTTATGCTCCAACCCACAAACTAGTTCTAAATCTATCCCAAATCGGTGTTATACAACCCAGTTCTCGGTTTAAATAACTTCAAATTTTGTGTTCCATTTTCGTCTGGTCTAACCTGGTCTGGTTTGGACTGGTCAGGTATTGGCCCCAAGCTCAAGCCAACGGACACAACCAAGTTACATCATTAAACTGCACTCCACAAACCTTGGTTCCGGAAACAACAAGAAATTTTACTGTTGGATCTCTTTTCGATACATTTGACATCATATCAAGAAACCATCTACCATCCTTTAACATCTCAGTAGACCTTTTACCAACACCGTTGTTTTATATATTTACCTGACGAATCGTGTAGTGAATCAATTCAACAGTTTTTTTTTTTTTTTTTTTTTTTTTTTTTTTTTTTTTTTTTTTGAACATTAAATTTCTACTCCTTATGAGACTTGAACCCATGACCTCTCCCTTAGATGTTCCTAGAAGCTTTGCTCCTACCATTGGGCCACCAACAGTTGTTCCTTGACTTCTTGAACATCTGGTGAAACAAAATGTGAACTAGAATACATATGCTTAAGAATTTGAAGACTCAAACTAAAAGGCAAAAAATAACAAATCAAACACACACATGATATGTTGTAAATCAATTCATGAAGGGGATTGTGCTTGTTTGAGATTTCTCAAAGTGTTTGCCTCAAGCCTGTTAAGAATGGTGTAACATATTAGAGTAACTATCTTTTTTAGACGGGTCAGGCTGCTGGGTCAGTCTGCCAGCATATTGTTGTCCGATTTATAGACAAATAAAGATTTAAGTGAACGACTAGTATATATAAAACATGAATAATGACAATATATAGTGTTTGCTAGACCTTAACCATATTAATTATTATGCAAATTCTCATAACTACTGAATCACTTTTAGTCATGGTTTAAAAAAACGGCTGAGGCGTGCGCCTCGAGGCGCACCTCAAGGCGAATCGGGAGGAAAACGAGTCTGAGGCTGCGCCTCAGGGTGCTATTTTGTAGATGCGCCTCACAGGGCTGAGGCAGTAATAAAAACTGCGCCTCATCTGCGCCTCAGGGGTTTTTTAAGTTTATTTTTGATGTTTTAGACTTTTTATTTCAATTTCAAGCATGTCATGCCCTTTTAACGTGTGTTTTTGATGTTTTTGATGAATTTGATGCTGAAATTAGTTAGTATTTCATTTTTTATAAGATATATAACATTTATATATATTATTTCATTCCGCCTCGCGCTTACGCCTCGGTTCGCCTCGCCTCGTGAGGCGAAAGGAAAACGCCTCGAGGCACGTTTCCGTACTTTTAAACCTTGCTTTTAGTGACTGCTACTTATGTATATCATTGCAGAAAATTAAGTTACAGAATCTAAATAGCATAAACAAGAACAAAAACTGCATAAACAAAAACAAAAATAGCAAAAACTCTTCCACTTGATTTTAGCAAAAGCATGTTCAATGAATCTAATTTACACAGTACTTAATCAAAAATTTCTAATCTCGGTTACCAAGCAACAAGTCAACAACAACAACAATCAGATCTAGAGACAATTACCAACTTGCAGAACACCTTCAACAAGTAAAAGTACAATAGGGCATATCAAATGTTAAACTGAGATTAATCAAAAAATTGTATGTGAAGCTTTTGAAAAATCACGTTCAATGAATCTAATTTACACAGTACTTAATCTAAAAACAAAGACGAACTAGAACGCTCAAGCAATACGGTAATTACGATCGAGTATATCGAATGAACATAAATTGCCTATCTTTACTGACCAAGGATGAAGGAGGGTTGAAGCGCCAACGGAGCCACTCTTAACCGGAGATTAAACAATGCATTAAACTAGGAGGATTCCCGCGCGCGTTGCGGCGCGAAGCCATGAATCTGTTCCGGTACGTGGCGCATTTGCATATCATGGTTAGAGGGTTGACTTCACCACGACGCATTATTTGTTTGATCATGTAATTCCATTAGAGCAAGCGTAGTGGCGCGCCAAACACCACCTTCCTTATAAAAGCCTTTTTAAGCGATCAAACAACGCCCTTATGGAGGTCACCTGTTCAAAATTTCAAACCATTGATGTTTCAAGATAATTGTGACACAATTTGTAATATGAAGCAAAGCAGTTAATATAATATGCAAAACAGTAAACCCAAACGCAAACCCTCCCAAAACCACTTGTATGTATTATATTGAACTCACCATCTCCATCTCTCTCGCTAGAATGAGGACATAATAAAGGTGGCCATAAAAGATGGGGAAGTGGAAGGTCACGCGTGATGTAGCTAAAAGCCATAGCTTTAGAAATGTGAATATCTATTACCTTCACATGTTAACAATAAAGAACTTTATCTCTGCACATGCCCATACCATCTCAATCTCCCCTCTTTTATCTTATCCGAGATACTAGCTACCCCCAATCTATCCCTTAAAACCTCATTTCTGGAAGCAGTCTCTCTATCCCTAGGGGTAGAGGTAAGACTTGCCTACATCCACCCTCCCCAGACCCTACTAGTGGCTTTGCTATTTGTGGGATTTACTGGGCTTGGTTGTTGTTGTTGTTGTATCTCTGCACACTTCTTTTATTATGCCATTTTATGAAAAGCATAGTGGTGAAAATATGATGATAATAAAAAAAAAATATGAGAGCAAACACATCTCAATTCTATGTAGTTATTGATAGAAAACGCAATTTGAACACAAAAATACAGTAACAAGGGGCTAGATTGAAGAAGACTTGCAAAAAATAAGTCGATTGAAACGCTGGAAAAAAAAAAAAGAAAGCTTGCCTGAGAGCTGGTAAGAGCATTGTTTTGAAAACCGGACCGGACCGGCCGGTCGGACCGGGTTCCGGGGCCTGGACCGGTCCGGTTCGGGTAGTCGGACCGTTTTTGCAGCGAACCGGGGTTGAACCGGTGAACCGGCCGGTCGGACCGGAAAACCGGCCGGTCGGACCGGAAAACCGGCCGGTCGGACCGGAAAACCGACCGGTCGGACCGGATTTTTTATTTATTTTTTTTAATTTTTTTAATTTTTTTTGTTTTTTGGGCCGGTTCGTCGAACCGGTCGAACCGGTCGGACCGGTCGAACCGGTGAACCGGCCGGTGGTCCGGTTCGACGTCCGGTCCGGTTCTGAAAACCTTGGGTAAGAGTCATTGATGAAAACAAAAGGTGGAATTATTTGACATACTTAATTAGACATTAAATGAATCCTATTTATTTCCAAAATAGGTTCTTAAATATTTAATATCAACCCGAATAAAAAAAATGGTCAATGTAAATTAGTATGGGCTGCTGCTAGTAAACTAAAATGGGCCGATCCATCGTGTCTAATTCGCCATATTATCTCTTCATCAAATTTTAACCTTTTACCCTAATTACAATTACGGTAGAAATAAACCAAAGAGAAACTTTGTTCAGATCATTATTTGCTAATACTAGTTCCATTGATTATTATCACAAGGTAACATTATTCTTTTTTTTTTTTCTTGTTTAGACCAAACCGTTAAAAAATAAAACCAAACTGAATTGTTACTTATAAAATGAACGGGTCGAATGGGTGATGAATCACGAGATGATTACTTTAGAACTGACTGTAAGGGTATAGTTTTACGTAATGTCGATTGAATCCTATCTTGATTATCATAACATTGGTCATTTTCTTTGGTTTTTATGTTGTGTTTGCTTAATACATTTGACTAAATGGATTTAGTTCACTCCTCTAACATTTTGTTACAGCAGAGTGGGCATAATCAAATCCTAAAAAAACACCGAATCCTCAATGAAAAACGAAAACAAAAGCATAAAAAAACATCAAATATCTTTTGCAAAAGTCCTTTGACTATTGATTCCTTATATCTACACATACAATGTTTCACCGTGACAAATGATTAATTTTAGCTGCACTTGAAAATTTTAACACTAAACATAAAATACTTATAGTTACTAGTTTTGTTTCTTTAATTAAGTGGCTAATAAATATTACTCTTTGGTCACACAACATAATATATATGGCCATATGTATTATACGCTTTTAGCCATATCATCCAACAAATGCATAAAAAACATCAAACATATTTTGCAAAAGTCTTAGGCTTGACTATTGATTCCTTTTAGCCACACGTAAAATGTTTCACCGTGACAATTGATTAGTCACACATAAAACTTTTAAACGTGTTCATTTATTACTTTTAGCCACATATAAAAATTTTAAGTGTGTCCATTTATTACTTTTAGCCACATACAAAAATTTTAAGCGTGTCCATTTATTACTTTTAGCCGCACGTAAAACATTTTATCGTGACCATTTATCACTTTTAGCCACACATAAATTCAAACAAATAACAATATGACAATTGATCACATTTAGCCACACTGTTCTAGCGAGACAACTAAATGTCAAGGTTTTATTTTAAAGTGTGGCTAAATGTTTCGAAATGATGTGTTTTTGGTCACATGAAACAAATACGGTGGCCATAGATCATATTTAGCCACAGTTTTCAAGTATGGCTATTAAATGATACATTTTTTTTTGTAAAGTGTGGCTAAAGATTTCAAAAAGATGTGTTTTTGTCACATGAATAAAAAATAAACAAATATTGTGGCCATAAATCTCATTTAGCTTCACTTTTCTAGTGTGGCTACTAAATTTCACATTTTTTCCTAAAGTGTGGCTAAAAGTTTTGAGCTAATATACAATGGTCACATGAATAAATAAAATGTGTGGCTAAAAGTATGTTAGAAGCTTTGAAATGTGATTTATGACCTTTAGCCACACATTTAATCGAAAGTGTGGCATAGATGTTTTAGAAAATGTGTGGCCGTAGGCCTATTTTGGCGTAGTGATTATAATAATCTTAAGTGGGTTATGTGTCACATTATTATTGGGCTAGGGGAGTTCTCAAGTTCTCGCAACTCAGAGGAGTTTTCAAAATATCCGGATCCTATATATATATATATATATATATATATAGTTCAACATAAGTCATTGTGTTATCTAATTTCATATACAACTACTTTATTTGTGTTGATGACTAGATTCTGATCCTAAATATTGCTAATAGTTTGTGCTTAACTATATATCCCGTTAAACATCACATTTAATTTATCCATAGAAGATCTGAGCAAACATTCACAAATCTATGGCGACGTTATTTTAAATTTTTACGTCATTTTCGTGCAGCATCTTTTCGTTCTTTAATTTCTTTCCGGATGCTTTGATACAAGTCCAATCTCAAGAACAAAAGTAGTAATTGCTTTAAGTAGCAATGTGGGTGATAGGCTTAATAAATTTAATGAAGCCTTAAGTCAAATAAAGAAATCAGGCATAGAGATAACAAGACATGCATGTTTATATGGAACCAAGTCATCTTACGTGACCGATCAGCCTCTTTTTCATAATTCTGCCATCAGAGGCGTTACAAAGCTGGGCCAACATGATGTTTATTTAGAGAGAAAAGTGTGTGTGAGTGTGTGTGTGTGTGTGTGTGTGTGTATAGAGAGAGAGAGAGAGAGAGAGAATGTGTCATAGAGAGAAAGTGAAACCGCAAGTTCAACTTGCGGATTCAATGCCACCTCAACAACACCCTTCTCTTCCCTCCTAGTCACCTTACCTTTCCCTACTTTGATGTCCACATAAGCATAATCTGCAAGTTCAACTTGCGGATTCTCCATTTTCACAAATGCAACACTGACACACACTAGTTGCACAAAAATCTTGTACTTTGCCACCATTTTATAAAAAAAAAAAAAACTCATTTCCATTTTGGGTAAAGTTTTCATGCAATTAATGTGACATTTCCATGATTTACTATTTTGGGTAAGTTGTGATTTTTTTATGTGAAATGGACAGATTTATGTGTGTAAATGGTATGGTTACATCAAGATAGGATAGATATGATTGACTGCTGTGATTTCTTGCATTTCGTGAAGTTTTCGTTCAGTTTTGAAGGGTTTTTGTTCGTCAAAATATTTCAGCAGGCAAACATGTTGAATGGAATTTCCATTCGTACCATCGTAGGTACGAATGAAACTTTATGAATCTCATTCGATCCTTAAACGGGTACGAACCAAATGAAATGTTTTTTATTCGTACTCACGATTGCATAAATGAAACTTTGATATAAATAAGTGTTTTATGTGCATTTCTTATATGTGAACTGTATATGATTGATCAACTGATGTAACGGGTCACCAACGGGATGTCGAGTCTGTCTTGTGTGATCGGGTCAGCATTTCAACACGTTTTTAAACATACATGGTCATGATCTAGATAATCAGGGGCTATTTAACCTATTGGTTGATAGTCTAAACACTTATACACATTTCATGATAGGTCACCGGTATAGGGACTATCATTTGTATGTTAGATCATCTATCTAAGAAGGAAACAACCTAATGTGAGTTTCACAGCCCCGCTTTCACACACTTTCTCATGGGGGAGAAACATGCTACACATTTTGGAAACACAAAGATCATGTTATACTATGATTATCTCTTGTTTACTATATGACTCATCCAAGTCCCAGGGAAACCACTAATATGGGGGTACATAATGGGCGAAATGTGGAGAGATCTATTGGGCTTGACAAACCCCACCCGGGTCGACTGGAGGTCGGACGGGTGCATATTGTCTCTAACTTCGGGCCTACCAGGGATGACAATAGCCTACATGGGCAGAAACACGAAACGCTTGTCAGTAATGGTTTCCAATCGTAGTAGTGACATATATACGACTAGCTAATGTTCGCATAACATAATAGTAATGCGATTGATCTTTCAGAAACTTACGAAACGTTTTTATAAACTCTGTGAACTCACCAGCATTGTATGATGACATTTTTAGCATTTTTCTCAGTTCGCTAAGGTAGCAGCATTTTGATAGGCGCACGTGATATCACGGCGTCTAGGTTCATGCATCATGTGAAACTTTTAAACATTTGTCTTTCATTTACATTTTGGTGATTGTAACTATTATGCTTCTGCTGTGTTGTTGGTTGATACTTTTAAAACTACATGGTTTGGTTTACGTTATTTTTACTTATATAGTTGTCATTTATTGTGACTGTTGACTTGTATCCTAGTGTGTCACGTGCCTCGCGGTAAAACCCCACAAGCGGAATTTAATGGTGTGATAATTTTACCCTTTACTAACTTTCTAAAGCTGTTGTAGTATAAGAATAAAATATTATAATTAAGGGCGTTGCGGTGGGACATTTAAAACAAACAAAAAACAGACGAAAAAACATTGAATCACGCACATGCATGACGGGGAGTTAACTTGCCATTTAAAAAAATAGTTAAAAAAACATCATAGAAAAAGCTAAGTAAGTCGAAACCGTAACAAATCCACATAAAAAATGAATTAAAAAAACTAAAAAAAAAACTCTAATGACTTGTTCGCCTCTGCTTAGATGACTTGTACATTATCACACGCAAATTTGTTTTATACGAAACTTACATTGAAACGTATATAAAAAAAGAACCTATAAAGGAACTTTTCCTTTCTCTTTTTTCTAAACACAAGATAATATTATAAAAAACAATAAGTATGACCTATTTCATATAAAAGGATTTAAGGAAAAATATAAAGGCACATTGTTATATGAATAATAAAATTTTAGGTTGTTTAGTAGAGTAACCTCAATTTAGCTCTCAATATGCCAAATTATTCGTACAGTAGATATTTCCTAAAAGACTAAAATACCTAAAAGTTTAGTAACATTGTCAAGAATAATAACAGATTTACTAACTTTTATAAAGTATCTAATTGTATATAAAAATTATAATAAAACATGTAGCATTATAAAAATTCTTTTTTTACATGTTTTCTGTTTAATATGTTCAAAGTAATTGTAGAAATAAATGTGATGACCTATCATAAAAACACTAGTGGGTGCCCGCGCGTTGCGACGGGTAACATAATATTTAGATTAGTTATTTTAGGGGTGTGAACAGGCTAGTATTTTGGTTTGGAGCCGTAACCAATACCAAAATTTCCAGTGAAGGTGTTTCAAAAGCCGATTGGTTTTGATTATTTCGATTTTGGTTAATCAATATCTAAATGATCCAAGGCAGAGCCAAGGTCGGATCGGCTCATTCGTTTGGCTTGACTAACATCACACTTTTATATTAGCATTATATACCTAGACAATAACATACGGTTGCAAACTTTGATGGATGAACTTCTTGAAATCATTGGTATGAACTCTTGGGTTGCAAACAAATGCACTAAAAAATGCAATTCTTAAAAACCAAATGTAGTAAAAAAGAATACAGTAACATGCGTATTATATTTCATGTTTAGAAATAACGATAAAAAACAGTGAAAAAAGTAAAAATTAAAGGTACAACGAAGGAAAAAAATAAGTACACCAGTCCTAAAACACCTAGAAATAACAAAGCGTGTATTTTTTTTTGTCCATCTCATATAGGTCCTAAAGCACGTGTAACTCCAAGGTGAAGAACCCACCTTTACGTATTTAAAGGCTTGAATGAATGTTCAGTTTCAAAACAATCATCTAGAATAACTTGCATTAGTAATTTGTATAATTGGTATTAAAGATTGTACATAAGGGCATAAAGGAAAGAAAATGGGTAAAAAATAGAGGATTATACTTGTGCCTCTTGATATGCCATCTTAACTTTGACAATATGGACATATTTGCCCATGTCTCCCCCTTTATAATGTAGTATAGATAACTCTTGACTTCATTTTATTAAATATGATGCTTTAAAGACAATTTTACCCTAAAATGTAGTTATTATGTGCATTGTGTGTTGTATCATAAGCAAGTTAACTTGTACCTCTTTAATTTTAAGAAGTACTTGTCAAATGCTTTTTAATATAATGATTTATAATATAGTATAGATTAATATTAATTTAAGATTGTAACAATAATCTATTAAAATAATATATTCCCCAACTTTCGTTATTCGCATGATGGTTAATATGATCAATAGTCAAGGTTATATGTATGTGTAGAATAAAAACTCAAAAATTTACAAGTTCACAAAGGATCTAATGCTTTTACGAGGAGGAATATGAATGGATTTGAACTTCAAAAGTCACATAAGTTACTTAGATCAAATTTTAAATTATGCAATATATAATATTTATCAATTAGTTTATCATGTCAGAAGACGATTTTGCCCCTTACTAACTTTATTAATTTATTGTACAATAAGAATAAAATGTTGTAATTACATAAATTTGGTTGAAATCCTTGTCTCGTGCTTTATAATATAGTATAGACATAGATATAGATAATTGAGTTCTTTTAGTTCAAATATAGAACAAAGTATCTAGCGGGTGGTTTTAATTAACGAATCATGTTATATCATGTGAATAAATAATAAGGAATCCAAACATTTTTTAAACAGCTAATTTGTTTTTATTTTCTTATTTTCACTTTGCACAAGATTTAATCATGAGTTTTTTCTCAAAAAGGCTTTGCCTCTTACCACCAGGCTACAACCCAAGTGGCTGCATCGAATTCAAACACAGTGTCTACTTTTTGTGTATGTATAATATATACCATGTATTGTTAAGCAGTTGGATTATTCAACTTTCAATTAGATCACCCTAAAATAACACCTGTGTGCACTTGGGTTATATTTCAAATTATAAGTGGTCTTTACAATGGCGTGTAGTTGTGAATTGCCTTATAGTTTGGCATTTAAAAGTGGTGGCTAAATGTATCATCTCTCTTTCATAAACTTGGGGTTGGACCCATCATTAAAAAGCTATTCTCCCCCTAACGAGAGGAGTGGGTTGGCACGTTTATACACACCCGATTATAAATTAAAGAACCATTATGCAAGGGGTTATGCTATGTGAATACTTATCTGTGACTATTTTTGCGACTACCAGGCAGTTTGTCGTTAGATTCGTCACACTGTCACATTTTTAAGGAAATTCTCGGGTTTCTTAGCTGAGCATATAGTTTTTCTATTCTTCCGCAGCAGCTAGATATCACTCCATGGCATGTGCTACTTGTGTTAAGAATAAGGTATTTTATGTATAATCCAATTTTATTTCTAATTTACATTTGTTTAATGTTGAGGAAGCTTGATGATAATTCAAAAATTTCAACTTATACATGACGTATGTTATTGTGTGATATTTTTTATTTTGGACTCATAGGTTATCAAGTTGTGTAGGGTACGTATTTTGGGCCTGAAGTCTAAGAAGTCCGCCCAGCTGTTCACGAAGCCCAGCCCATTCAAGAAAGGATCTTAGGGTTTGGTTATAAATACATGCCTGATGTTATTGTTCAGTTCAGTTTTTACAATCAATCTGTTCTTGTCTTTCTGCAGTCTTCATCAACATAGAGTTATGATCAAAGAGAGCTGTTTTGCTTATATCTATTCACAGGATCTGATAATTAGTCTCTTCTTTCGCTCTTTTGTATAGTTTGTCTTCGTCTTGTTCATCCTCTTGATAGGGTTTGTTCGTCTGTTAGTAAGATTGTTCTTATCTTGTCTATATTTCCTTTAATGAGTTCAACTGATCTTTATAATCAGTTGAATATCTGGACTTTGTATTGTTTTGAACTTGTTATTATTAACAAGTTCTTGGGTATTTGGGGGGGGGGGGTAACGATTTGGGTTGGATAATAAGAGTTTTGTCACCTGTTTTGTCGTTATCTCTTGTCTTGTGTTGTTGATTGATGTTTTATTTTTTGATTTGTTGTTGTTGTTGTGTATTCAAATCCTAAATTTCTACATGGTATCAGAGCTATAAAGCTCTTTATTTTGTCTGGCTTCCGCTGATATGGGCTTTCTGATCGTGAACCTGTTCCGTCGGTTCTTCTTTTGCCGGCGGTTGTTCCTGGTGGGCCAAGGTTTTGGCTGGGTTCTTGAGAGCTGTAAGGTTTTTTAGTTTTTTATTATCTCGATTTTGACCGAGGATTTGTCCAAGATAGATCGCTTTTCAGTTTTTTGACTTCGTTTTTTTACTGTAGTTCTGTTTTTTTAGTCTGTCGTGTTAGTTATCAAATTTGATCTTTGTAGATCTTGTTCGTCTTTTCTGTTGAGTAGTCAGTTGTTTTGTCTTTCATGTTTTTTGTTGTATACTTTCCGCTGTTCTTGGGTCGTTTATGACAGATATGTGTGTTTGGGTGTTTATATGTTAGGTCTGATCTTTCTGTTCTTTTGTTGGGTTTGTGTCATCAAGTTTTGGTTCAGATATGTAATTCTTGGTTTCTTTGGGCCGATTATATGTTAGGGTTATTGGAAAAAATAATAACAAGATTTGGCTTGAGTTAATCGTTATTCAGCTGTTGTTCTTTAGTTTGATCGATTGTTTTTTGTTGCTTCCCGTGTGGATACCGTCCCAATTTTTCTGCTCCAAGGGATTCATTTGTTTGTTACTGATCAGTTTTTGGTCAATGTACTTAAAATCTTAGGGTTCTTTTGAATTGTCGGTTGTCTTTAATATATGGTTATCTGATCTTTGGAGATTGAGGTTTCTTGGCACTGGTGTTTTGGTTTGAAGCTTGAAACAGATATAAGGGTTTTTGATACATCTTGGGACTGACTGGCTGGAAGGCAACCCTAACTTGGGTGGAAATTTGGTGAGATCGTTCTGTTGTATTGATTGTTTTATGATAATATGGACATGGTGCAGTTTTTGCTTGTTCCGGACTAGGTGTTTGGTGTCCGTAGGTGATTCATAGTTATCATTCTTAAAACAGTTTTACTTATAGTGAGTCTGATTGTTTTAAGGAGTCTTATGTTAAACTTTGAGACTGCTATCTTGATCTTGGTGTTTTGAGATTTAGATAATAAACTTTATGATGGTTGTGATTTGAGTTGCCAATTTTATCATAGTTTTCAAGAACTATTTTGTTTTGATTGATTGTTCGTGGCTTAAAATATTACAAATTATGGTTTTTCAAGTTTTTTCCCAAGTGTTTTGACAACAGTGTCTGTTTTCTAAATGTGGAAATTGTTTTCTAGTTGGAAAGGCTTGAGATTTGAAGTGTCAAAAGGTTGTTTTAAGAATCTTGTTTGATGTATTTTGTTTACGCGTTGAACATAAGGTTCTTCTTAGATCATCTAGTACTTATCTCTCGGTTTGTTTTCGATTTTGTTGTATTTTAGAATCTATATTTGATGAGCATTTGAGAGATTTGTCAGGTGATTTGTGTCTGTTGAGAACTTGGTTATGTGTTATGTGTTACTAGTAGTAGCAATCTCAAGCTTGTTGTTCTCAAATTGTTGTTCTAACTATGTACTTTGTTTACTAGTTGAGAATCATGAGGATCTGTGTTTAATATTGTTTATTTGACATATATGAAACTTGTTATTTGATGTGTCGACAATGTAGTTCGTTGTTGTTTCGTTTGTCTGGTTTGGCACTAGATCTAGGATTTTTTGAGTAGAAATCTACAAGTTGTAGGTCTAGGTAATCCGTTAGATCATGTTAGTGTTATTGTTTTTTTTTATCATGACTGGTAGTGCTACATAAAAATTATACCTCGTTTTCTAATAAAAGTTAGTGAGTTTTTTTTCTGCCTTGGTCTTTATAGACAAGTCTTGTATGAGGTGTTTTTTTTGTGCATGCAATTTGTTTTTATCTATTTTAGGTCATAATGTATAAGGTTATCCTTATCAAGATTGAGGGGGGGCTTTGTGTCTTCATCAATCTTGTATCTTTATATGTCTTTGTAAATCTTGTTCTTATAAAAGGTGGTTGTTTTAAAAGGAAAAAAATAGTTTCGATTTTTATGTATAATCCAATTTTATTTCTAATTTACTTTTGTTTAATGTTGAGGAAGCTTGATGATAATTCAAACATTTCAACTTATACATGACTTATGTTATTGTGTGATATTTTCCATTTTGGACTCATTGGTTATCAAGTTGTGCAGGGTATGTGTTTTGGGCCTGAAGTCTAAGAAGTCATCCCAGCTGTTCACGAAGCCCAGCCCATTCAAGAAAGGATCTTAGGGTTTGGTTATAAATACATGTCTGATGTTATTGTTCAGTTCAGTTTTTACAATCAATCTGTTCTTGTCTTTCTGCAGTGTCCATCAACATAGAGTTATGATCAAAGGGAGTTGTTTTGCTTATATCTATTCACGGGATCTGATAGTCAGTCTCTTCTTTCGTTCTTTTGTATAGTTTGTCTTCGTCTTGTTCATCCTCTTGATAGGGTTTGTTCGTCTGTTAGCAAGATTTTTCTTATCTTTTCTATATTTCCTTTAAAGAGTTCAACTGATCTTTATAATCAGTTGAATATCTGGACTTTGTATTGTTTTGAACTTATTATTAACAAGTTCTTGGGTATTTGGGGGGTAACGATTTGGGTTGGATGATAAGAGTTTTGTCACCTGTTTTGTCGCTATCTCTTGTCTTGTGTTGTTGATTGATGTTTTATTTTTTGATCTGTTATTATTGTGTTTTCAAATCCTAAATTTCTACAACTTGCGAGCTAAAACAGCCAAAGGAAGCTATTGCATTTTATGTTCATCATGAATGACCTATACCATTTCACTGGATGGTGAAGTTGCTCTTTGTATCGCGATAGTCGGTTTCCCACGTGTCACGAAGGATCAAGTTATAGTAAGTTGAGCATTCTAATCAGCTCAACGGTCGTTAATGGATGATGTCTTAAATATATTATTGTATCCATGTTGGAAAAATACAACATGGTTCACCAACTATTTGACTAATGCATTTTTCTCTAAAGTTTAGCAAATCTCAAAGTTTACGAATGGAATTTAAGGTTTATATATTATTCTAATAATTATGTAGCATAATATAACTACAACAAAGATCTTTACAAATCTTTGACGGATAGAGACACATCAAAGATAAATACAAAAAGAAAAGAGGGTGAACCATTTTGTGTAAATCATCAAGATTGCCCACAATTGTAGACTTTCTGATTGTTTCACACAACTTTCTTGATATGCAACAAGAATTTGTAATCGATTAGATCCTAATCCTCAACTACTTGTGGTTTAATGTGAATATGACTTGTCTCACCTACATATTCAACTGTTTGGTTTATATGCATCTATTGCGCATTTGAAATGATGATATTAAAGAAGTCAAACGGATATTAGATACCATTCCAGTTGAGCACTCCTCTTCCAAATAATAAATAAAAGGTATCAAGTATTTTATAAAATTTAATAAAGATATTATTCTTTTTAAACATTGAACTTAAGATAAATGTATTTGCTTTGATTGTGACTCATTACAAAGTGACAAGTATTCTTCGGACAACAAATAGCAAATCTAAATCGTTTGGGCTTTTTAATCAATGATTCATATTTTTAAAGTTTTGTAACTTCCTTTTAATGACAAGGAACAACGTTTCAATCATCGTGACACGGACGCTGTGACCAAGTTTTGTACTTATTACATACAAATGCATATGTTATGCATGTGAAAAAAACTATTAAACTTGTTCATAGGTTATTTGATTTTTTTTTTTAAGATTCATGCACATGCACATGAATAAGTTATGTTTAGACAACCTATAGTGGTGAGGTGAAATGGACGTGAAATGCTCTCAAAACGCCACAAACACCGTCCCATCACCCATGGGCGTTTTGTGCCATTTTTTATCTTGACCGTGGAAATTTTAACGCTTCATTTTGGGCGGTTTTTTTTTTTGAGCCAATAACATTCCTCCACGTGGAAAGCGGGGGTGAATATTCCCTCCCCACTACACTCGGTCTTAGGTAATATAAACTACATACGATGTAAATACACGTGTAAACTATATGTATAAACGAAATTTGTTCATTTTTTTTCTATTTTCAAAAAATATAGAATAAACATTATCATTCAAGTATTTATTATATTTTTAAATGTTTTTATGAAAAAAAAAAACTAATTTATTCTGTTTATTTCTTTCTAAAAAGAAAAGTAATAAAGAGAAACCCACAACCCTCCCCTGTTTACAATTGTTTATTTTATGCGTATCATTAGTTTATATCTCGGGATTATCCCAAGATAGACAAGTCTAATATAAAGTGACAAAAATGTGTGTAACATAAAAGGAATAGTCATTTTTTTCATATTTTTTTGTAAATGATCAACAATCGATAACTCATAAAAACATATTTCTAATTCGACGTGTTCACCTTTTACTCTAGTGAAGTCTCTATGCCTAGACATGATTATCATGAATTACCTGCACACATTGCGTTTTTTTCCTGTATGAAAAAAAAAACTGACTAAAAAGTCATTTTTTTTCGTTTTTTTAAAGCACTGTGGTACTTGTTAGAAATATAATAAAATGTTCGTTAATTTGGTGTAATTTTTTTAATAAAAATCTCGTATATAAAATTTATTAACGTTTAAAAATTGTAGGGGGAAATATATGAAAGAGAAAAAAATTTTTGAATCGAAATAAGGGAAGGAATGCATCACCTATTACAATTGCATGTGTGACATAAAAGTTTTTTTTTATTTTTTAATAATCATACCTAGCGTCATGTGACATATGGGGAGGATGACCTAAATGAACGAAAGAGGTTTCTTTTATTATATAAACTAGATTATACCGTAGGCCGCGCGTTGCGGCGGCGACACTTTAAACAGTGTCACTTTATGTGATACGTTAACCATACGAAAACACATGTTTTGACGTATCTGATTTAAAGCATTGCGGTTACCGAAGAAATGGAATCAAACTCGGGTTGGTCCGATTAGTGATGGGTCCATCTAACACTACACCACCCGTACCTTTGCATCAAAACTTAGCGGCATCAAAATGTACAATAACTCGAATTTATGCCATCGAATGAAAACGTATTATATTTGACCAGACTTGTTTCCAAACACTGTTTAAATTAAAACGTAGACAAACAGAAAACAATTTTATTTGACCAGACTCGTTTATGAAAAAGAATTTATATCGAAACGTGAATTTATACCGACACATAAGTTAAAATGGTAAAATGTAGACCAACTAAAAACGTACATAAAAATAAGCATTGAAACACATTATATTTGGCCCCATTCACTTCTGACGAAATTTACGTCGAAGCGTGAACTTTTATCGACACATAGATAAAAATAACTAAGTGAGAAAATATTTTTTTTCTTTAAAGCTAAAGAATATAAGTACGGGGTGTAAGTTTGAAAAGTTGAAACTGGAGGGGGTGAAAATAACATTTATTTAAAGTTTTTAAAAAAATGAAGAAATGTAAATGTAAACTTTAAAAGTATAAGGGCTATTGTTGTCATTTCTAGAAGTTTAGTTATTTTTTGTCTTTTTGTGGGTGGCATGTGCCACCGACCATGCATATTAAGTTATATTGTCGAATGAAAACATTTATATTTGAGCCGTCATGTTTCCGAACACAGTTTAAGTCAAAGACGTATGTAACTCGAATCTATATCGTCAAAAAACCGTTTTATATTTTAGCTGACTCATTTCCACACAGTTTATGTCAGAAACTTAGGTAACACGAATTTACACTGTCAAATGAAAACGTTTTATATTTGAGTTGACTCTACGTTTCATCTGATTTGTTTCCAAACAAAATTTACATCAAAACGTAACATTTTATAATTGACCTAGCTCGTTTAAAAAAAAAGTTAAAGCGTAGACGAACTCGGATTTATACCGACACGTCCAAAAAAATAAAAACATAAGAAAATAGTTCTACGATAAGATCGAAACCTTAGAAACCTAAAGGGGTCAAAGTGACATTTACGAAGTTAGAGGGTTACCTTTGATATTATAGTAAAGTTTAGGGTAGAATGTTTTACATGTCAAAAGTTTGAAGTTATAAAGTGTAGGAACTTTTTGTCAAATTAGAAAGTAAAGTGTAATTTTTATGAAGTTAAAAACTTTGTTTTTATTAAGTTGGAAATTTAAGGGTAAGAATTGTCAATTTATAAAAGTTATGGGGGTGTGACTTAAAATGCATGGTCCACCGACCATGCATTTTAAGTGTATATATAATATATATATATATATATATATATATAGGGTCAAGATCGTGTACAAAGTGGTTTTTTTGTGAGAAGTGTGAGAAAGACTAAAAATTGATACTTAGACATCATTTTTTGAACTTAGTCGTGATGTTTTGGATTGTTTTGCCTATAAAAACACCAAACATAACAATTAAAAACCGAAAACAAATGTATTTTAGGCTTAAAACTTAAAACACCATGCTAAGAACATTAGCAGTGTGTTTTAAGCGTTAAGTAGTGTGTTTTAGCTGTTTTTTAAATTTAATGACTATAATACATTGTATTGTGTTTTAGATTGTTGTGTTTGGTGTTTTTCAAGTTAAAACAACCTAAAACATCATTCCTAAATCCAAAACATGATGTCTACATGTCAATTCTTAGTCCTTCTCACACTTCTCACGAAAAATGTACTTTGTACAGGATCCTAAACCTATATATATATATATATATATATATATATATATATATCTAATTGGATGTTTACCAATTATCTTGATTAATTTAAAATTAAAGACCAAAAAAAATAAAGATGGTGTCTCATTTTTTAGCGATAAATCTTTTATACGTAAACTGAAATGGTCTTGTAGTCATGGACGAAGGATTGTGAGGGCCAGGGGTGGCCCTGGCCCCCCCTGTTTTTGGCGCAGTGGTGAAAATTTACGATTTTTGTAGGTAAATTTAGTTCAGGTTGAGTCCGGCCCCCGCCGATTTACACTACCGATCGAAAAAATTCGAGTTAGGCCCCCGCTTGCCTTTTCAACAATCACACTACACGTTTTTATCATTTTTATAAATTAAGTTTACGCATGGGTAATATAAATATAAGAAACAACTACATGTTTTTATCCCTTTTATAAAATAACTTGACGTATGGGTACTATAACTATATAAGAAACATAACCATGTTTTTCATATTTTTTAAAGTATACATTTTATTAAAATGGAATAGGAAGAATATAATAATAACTAAATTGTATTCCTTGAGTTTAAAGAATCCAAGCTATTCCAACAGGAAATAAAAGTATTTTAAAGACAAGATGTTTTATATTCTTTATATCATGTGGGATTAAAGAAATATATATTAAAAAAAATTGATCCTCATATGAAAACGGCAGTAATGAGGGAATACAACGGATATGACCAGGAAAATGAGGCAGCTTCCTCCTAGGAAAGAACATTGTTGAATCCAAGCCAACAAAGATATGGATAAGAATTAAGAAGAGATAACAACAATGATGTATGAAATAGACCTAAAACATAATATATTTAATATTTATTTGACATATATTTCTCAAAATACATTGGAAAATTGTGGTACACAAATGTGTCATTTGTCAAAGTTATGGCCTTTAGCATCTATTCTTTCCAACCACATACCATGTTATGATGTTTTAAGTTGCTATTTAATAGGGATGGCAATCAAACTCGAACCCGATAGGTAAACCCGAAACCCGATACATTTGGGACGGGTTTGGGGTCGGGTAATCAGGTATGGGCACTGGCGAAGCTTAGTTGGGGCCGGTGGGGGCGGCCGACCCCCCCGAATTTTCGCGTAGAAGTGCCGATTATATAGTATTCGTAAAGAAAATTTTAGAAATATAGGGTTTCGACCCCCCGAAACTGGTTTTCGACTCCCGAAACTAGTGACTTCCGACCCCCCGGTGACTTCCGACCCCCCGAACCTTCGGGTCAAGCTTCGCCACTGGGTATGGGTCCGGGTATGGGATTAGTTTTTTTTTTCGCGGGTTTGGGATTTGATGATATACCCGTTTACTCGACCCGATTACCGATAAAGTATACTCGTTTACCCGATTAGATACCCAATATAATTTCTAGTATATGCTTTTAAATATGTATGCATAATATATCAAATTATCCATCTAGACTATCATCTTGTGCTAAAAATTACAAAAAATTAGTGTATACTATTTGTTATTTATGTCTTTGAGTGTTTTTATAAGATTTAAGTATTTTATATTTATACATTGTAATCATTTACATATATATTTAATAATGGTAAATGTAATTGGCTAATAGTTACCTATTAGATACCCGACGGGTTTTGGGCCGGGTTTGGGACAAGCATGACAAATCGGATATGGGGTTGAGATAATTACCTAAACCCGTCCTAAACCCAACCCATTGTCATCCCTACTATTTAAGTGTATACTAATATATAATATAATAAACTTATTCTATTATGGTCTCATATGTACACCTATAGGCTATGGTAATGTTCATTGGTGATTACAAATAGGTAAAAATGACTTTGCAATGGTATTATAGCCTAATGGTATTATGGTGTGAAATAAGCCTTACGAACCATGTGGTTCTAGGTTCGATTCCTATAATAGGGTTTTTTCCAGATTTATTGGGTTTCTTCTAAATTGGTGTATAAGCATTATTGCCTAATAAAGATAGATATGATCGGGTGGTTCTGCTAGTGACACGATAATACTCTAGTGGTTGGTTAGTTATCCAAATTTCCCGTTAGCAAAAAAAAGGTAAAAAGGACTTGGATTAAAGTAAATCAAAATGTATCTGTACTTTTTTGATGTTTTGAGAATAAACCTCAAGTAGAAATTACTAGGGTTGCAAACGAACTGAACTTTCAGCGAACAGTTCATGAACTATTTGGCGGGAAGTTCATTCGTGTTCGTTCGTTTAATAAATGAATGAACACGAACAAAAAATTTTGTTCGTTTAGTTAAACGAACGAACATGAACTGAGGTCGCGTTCGTTCGTTTATGTTCGTGAACGTTCGGTAACGTGTTCGTTTATGTTCATTTGTGTTCTATAGTTTAGTAAGGTATTTAATTTTTATACTTTTTTATATTCTTTTATTTTTATTTATCTTAATGTATGTGAATTCGATGTTATTCAAAAGTTAATATATGTCTGTTTATGTTTGGTTCCGTTCATGAACAATTCTTTGTGTTCCTTAATGTCTGTTTATGTTTGTGTGCGTTCATGAACAAAATTAACAAACGAACACGAACATGAGTGTTTTCTTAACAAATGAACACGAACAAAAAATCTCGTTCGGTAAGTGTGCTCTTTGGTGAATAAGACAACTAAATTAATTTCAGTTAATATTATTAATATTCATTCGAGCTGATAACCGCTTTTATAAAAAAAAAAAAAAAAAAAAAAAAAAAAAAAAAAAAAAACCGTTTCAATAATAAACCAAATCAACAAGTGGCTCAGTTGGTTGAAACATTGGATGTTAGGATCGACCCGGCCATCAACCCGGGTTCGACCCCCACTACAAGCATGAATATTTTTTTATTTTAGATTATTAGGTGGGCCCCACTTAAATTTCACATTTGGTCCTTGTGGTTTACCATTTGTCACGTGAGGGTAAAGTCAGTTATATATTAACCTCCGTTAGTGCTAAAACCTTTATTATATTAAAAAAAAACTAAACTTAAACCCTTAACATAAACTTTTAAACCTTAATACCTAAAGGTGAAACTAAAGGCAAACAACAAGGACTAATTACGTAATTTTCTCTAATTTGTAGGTTACAAGGTGATCTCTGAAACTTAATTTGCAATTAAGGATTTTTTTTTTACAAGTTTTGCATTTCGCGCAGTAACGCTCGTTGTTGGAATCATAGGTTTAATCAAACTGAAATCTACAACACAACACTCATACCTACTAATTAAATCTCACAAATACCAAAACTATTGGTAGGGTTTAAAATCAAGAGTGAGGTGTAAGCAAACCTTAAATCTATCTCTTGCGATAGAGATGTTGTTTCCGGAGAGACTCCTAGCTCCAAGACACACTGAAGGAAAGCAAACAAAACTAAATATATATGAATGGAAGCTTATGAAAACAACTAGTGAGATTATCCGCGCGTTGCGACGGGATCCAAAAAAATTGTAATACACTAGCAGTTTTCCCACCGCGCATTGTTGGATATTTTAGTGTAATTGGATTGACTGTTTGATCAATATGTTCATAATAATACATCATATAGGTATGGTGGTGCGGAGTGCACGCCTATTTGAATTTATTATGAACTTATGGGCGAAGCCCCTAAAGAACGGGGGTCCGGGGGCAGCGCCCCTGGGAGCAGGGTCCAAGGGGCGGCAGCCCCTGGCAGGGTCCAAGGGGCAGAGCCCCTGGCTGGGGTCGAAATGTCTCCGAAAATTAATTTTCAGAAATAGAGGGACTATTTTGGCAACTTTGAAAACCTTGGAAAACTGCCTAAAAGGCAGTTTCTGGCCCATCTGTTTCATTACGATATTATCTCCTTCTTGATCAATCTCTCTGGTTCTGATAATCTCAGATACAACATACAGAAAATTCTCAATCTCTGATTGTATCCGGTTGAATATTCGATAGAACCGTCGAATTGATTCAATCTGAAAGCGATCACGTGCCTTCAGAGATTTCTGTTATCCGGTTTTGTTCGTTTGTTACAGTTATTCCCCAACACGCATTGTAACGGATAAATCCTATCGACAAACATTTATTCTTTTAAGTTTGGTTCGTATTGGTCGACTTATTGTATAAAGTTCTAAGAAAAGGATATAGGGAGCGTAGTTCTTGACGCTTCTTATGCAAGTCCTCCTCTTGCTTATACACACATAGTCATTGATCAATTAAAGCAACACTAGAATTTGAGAGGAAAATTCTTCTAGGAAACAAATTTTATCTAGCAAATTCATCTTTAGTGTCATAAAGATCCAATACACATACCTGTAAATTAAAAAACACAAAGATGTCAAGTAAGTATCAAAATCATTAAAGCATTAGTTCCAAATTAGAAGCAGGCAATTTTTTTCACAGAACTCCCGAACCCAAACTTAAGAAAAAACCCTTGAGTATTTGTTCTTAGGTGATACAGTTGCGGTGTAATTGATTGTAAGATGTCTTATTTGATCATTTATTTTTCTTCTTTTATTTACATAGGTGAGTCGTAATTGTAATCTTATTCTTTGTTTGTAATGTTTTTCTTAACACAACAAAGATTATTTTTTCCAAAAATTTGCCTAACCGAACTTCCCATCGAACACGTCAATGTGATATACAGCCGTGATATTTCAAACTTCCAATCGGGCTCGGATTGTTTTGCCATCCACTAATAATGTTAGGATCTATAAAAAAATGAAAATTGCCATTAAAGCTCTAATGTTATCATTCAAAGTAATTTGAGAAACAATTGTAATTTATTTTTAAAATTTAAAGTTAAATCAACGAAAATTCAAATTTATACTCAAATGATGACATGGAATGCATGACTGTGAGCACCAATTATAATCTAAGTTGTCAAAGGTATGCGCCAGGGACGCGGTGCTCAAGGTCAGCCCAACACACCATATGTGTAGTTAACTGAAAGACACGGTTTCTAGCTTTTATGAGTGCTCTTATGCGCCTTCACAAGATAGATGACAATATAAATCTCACACACACATCACTATCAAATGTCACCAAGCTGGGATTTGCTTCCCTCTCCTTATTGTAAACTATGCGGGTAAAACGAAAATAACAATTGGAAGCGAATATCACATTATAACGAGTATTTCAAGGTTGCAGTCGATTGTTACTACGAATAATAGGGATGATTGGGTTTGGGTTGTCTCGGAGTCAGTTTAGTTCTCCGTAGGGGTTGTTAAAAATTTATTGATTAATGGAGAAGATGTTGGTAACCACTTTGTGATGAAGTGGTGTAGATGGGTTCTGATTAAGTGCAACGTGTTAACGTGAATGGCTGAAAAAGCTTATATAAATCTTGATATTCAAAGGCTAAGGAAGAGAAATTAAAAAAAAAAAAAAAAAAAGCGTTCTACATGTATTGATTTTTTATTATATATTTAACATGTTAAATGCATGGTTCTTCAGCATTCTATTTTTTTCTTTTTTTAAGATTCCCCAGATCCAATCAATATATATAGCCAAAGAGTGTGTATGGTCCAAGCAAAACCACATAAACTGGTTTCATTCCGAGTGAAGATGTCGTTTAGTTTGGGCCAGAATATAGTTTTCGAGTGTTCTAGGAATAGTACCTTCAAGAAGGATTGTAAGATGAATCGGGGAAATTGAAGAGGTGGTAAGGTCAAGGACTATATCCAATGAAGATACACAGGATGCTCCTTGGAGCAAGCTTATGTTTTGAATAATCCCGTAAATACAACAACCAAAGGTATGAAAAATGTTGTAATTGGGGAGACTAGAAAATAGAAGTTCATAAGGAGAATTATTGTAAAGATTTTGTGTTGGTAACTTGTTAATAATATAAACAGCAAAGCTAAAGGATTCAACCCAATATGATGACAACACATGGCCATTAAAAAAAATTGCCAACCCCATTTCAACTACGTGTCAATATTTTCGTTCTACTAGACCATTTTGTTAAGTAATATAGGGGCTTGAAAGATGATGTAACATGTAAAATGTTATTTTCGTTCTACTCGACCATTAACACATTCTGAGCTATCGTCACTTTGAAAATCCTTGATTTTTTTTAGCTAATTAGGTTTGAACAAAGTTCATGAATACCAACGAAACTAGCATATTGTGTTTTTATCTATTTAATAGATACTAAAGTAAATTGAAGAGAAAAATGTGTATTAGTTATTTTTTAGATACTTAATGAAATTGAAGATAAAATGTAAATTTGATTAGTCTATCTTACAATCACTATTTGTATTTTGTTTCAATGGCCTTTGAATCTTTGTTTCATATACTTTTTTTTTCATAGAATTTTGGGTTTAGTTATATTTATTGAAAGAAAGATCTGGATTTGATGATATGAAAGAAAACAATAAACATTATGAGAAAAAAGCATAAGGATTAGAAGAAGGTAAAATGGTCAAATGTGACAAACTTTTGACGTGTTGAATTAGAAGGTTGAAAATTTAAAGGATCAAACCATAGCTTCGGAATAACATTCCCTATAAGGAAATGTAAATTATATGCCAAAAGGAGAAGTTAGATATTGGAATAAAAGAGTGGGGTTTTCTCATTCTTTAACATAAGATTAAATAAGTGCTAGCCTAATCCTTAATTACTTTCTAATGATGTTCTAAAAGTGGTATGATAATGGCCATCAAGAAAGATTCTAGAAAAGCTTTGATTCACGGTGGCTTACCCTAACCTCTTAATATTATATTTATATTTCTATTTCTCTTTTAAAAGGGGTTAAATACTAGGTGTGCCAATTATATCAGAATGATAGATTGGCATGTTTCAGGGTGACGAGTTAAGTTGTTTAGCATGAAAAGACCCAAAAAAAATTTTGTGTAAAAATGGACATAATCAAAACTTTGTATCGTTAAACTTTTTCATCTAAACATGGCAAATGAATTGGCGGATAGACAAATTTTAATTGAGGTAATGGGGTTGGTGGGTTTAACTTCCGGTGAGACCAAGTTACCAATGATCATATATTATATACATATCAATACATTACATATATTGTATTATTGTTTTACCAACGAACTGGATACGAGACTCGTGCGCGTGTGTTTCCCGAATCACCGAACCATGACCCATGTGTGTGTAAACCAACTCCCAATGATTTTCCCGAATCACCGAATTGGCTCAACTAACCTAGTTAAATTCGTTTAAATTTTCTTTTTGTTAAGGTAGACTTAAGTGTTTGTTAGGAAAGTTAACTTGAGTTTGCCGGGTGTCACATCATCTCATGTTGAAAGAATTTTCATCTCGAAAATTATTGGAAGTCACTTACGAAGGAAAGAAAAAAATTTCGGTTTAACACAATAATACAAAACGTTAGCCATAAGTACAAAATATGAATAAGACTAAATATTCAAGGTTTTTTGGACTTCAGTATAACTGAAAAACGATTAACGAGAAACTAGCCAAACAAAGTACAAAAAGAAATACAAAGCCTAAGAAAAACCTGCTACCAATTAATTTAAGTGATAGGAATAAAAAAAGAATAAAGTTAGTAATATTAGACATTCTAACGAGAAGAAGGAAACGTGGCGTGTCGGGGTGAAATGAGAGTTTGAGAGTCAAATTCACACAACTTGTTTAGATTTTTTTATTCCAAATTGTATACGTTATCTACATGGATAGTAATCCAAACGTTCTTTTTTCTGTTTCATACTAATCTTGACTAGTATTTATTTTAATCTTATTATTTCTCATTTTATCTATCTATATATATAAAAGAAGATGTATATGTTGACGTGGCGTTTAATGGAGGCATCAACCTCCCTTTGAAAGTGTCACGTGGCATTATAATTGAAAGATTTTATTTTTTTTGAACTATTTCATTTTTTAATTAAAAAAAATAAACATAAAACCCTAAATTAAATTGAGTTATTTTAGGAAAAAAGAATTTAAAAATAAATTTAAAATTTTCTCTCTCATGTATCCTCCCATAATTTTTAAACGTTTATATCTTTTATATACGGGATTTTTTAAAGAAAAAAATTACACCAAATTAACGAGTGTTTTATTATCTTTCCAACGAGTACCATAGTCCTGTATAAAAAACGGAGAAAAATCGACTATTTTTTGTGGGGTTTCGTTCATACAGGAAAAAAACACACAAAGTGTTCATGTTATTCATTAATCATGTTTTTTCTTTTAAACCAGGTTCTTATTTACGATGATGAAAATCAACCCAATCGCCATGTGATCATTGAAATTTTACTAGGCATACTTCATCAAGAGAAGATAGGAGAAAGAATCGAGCAACACTGCAACACATGGTCTAACCTTATAGCAAGGTTATTTTTTTATTTATCTAATTACAAGAGTAATAATTATTACTATTAGTATTAGTATTATTAGAATGGTTATATTTTTCAACTCCGGGACGCTCCCGGAAAAAATTGATAGTTGCTGACGTGGCGTTCAATGGTGGCCTCAACCATCTCTTGATTATGCCACGTGGCATAATGAGATGCAATGATTACAACTTCCAACTTAAGTGTTTGTTTAGTTGATTAGGTTAGGAATTATAAGAGCCATTAGAATGTGAGAAATTAGAGAGATGTGATGAGTTTTTTAATAGTTGCAGCTTATATAAGTGATTCTTTAGATGATTACTGATTAGGTTTTAGATTAGGGAATATGAGTTATTACTTATTAGAATACTATGAACATGTAATGGTTGAGAGATTTTGTGGTTAGTTAACTTGAGCCATTTGCAATAGGTTATCACATAAAATTAGATTTTTCAACCCCGAGACCCTCCCGGAATAATCAGCTAGTATATTTAAAAAGCAAAATTGAAGGGGTGTGTCATGTGTGAAGTCTTTTCACGCTACTAGCACCACCCCTTATTTGGTTTGGAAAAAACGTGACTTTCTTGGGATTGAAGATCTCCAACGCTATGAGGCAAATGTGAGGATGAGATGGATTGTTTTGATTGGTAATTCGACTATAAAAATAATAAAACCCCACCACATCACTCCCCCACGCCACCACCACCCATGTTTATAACACAGATAACAGATATATGTTTTATGTACTAAACCTACTCAAATATGTTTAGCAATTATAATCTAAGACTAACTATATATCGTTATCTCTACTAATTAAACCAAACTAGATAATTCTAAACATTCAAACTAATCTATAAATCAATCTTTCAACTTGGTCGTTAAATTTTCAACTCATACGTCTTTTAAGACCAACTTTCAACAAATTTTGCATAAGGTTTTCAAATCTAGAGTGGATTTTCAAAATAACCTTTCCATCTTTTTAATATCTAATTAAGTTATAGTGACTAGAAGTGACCCAACACTACACGATGGGACAAAACCAATTTTGGATGAAAGTTAAATGGAAATTTAGACGAAATGGTAATAATAAAACTAATAAAAAAACCTAAAACTAAAATATTGTAAAAATAAAAAATACGCCCAACGATAATCGGTTCTAAGAGGTTTGGTTTATTTTTGGCTCACCCTGGTTTCTAGCTCGTGTTAATTTGGCCAAAAAACTTAAAAGAAGCCAAACTTGTTCAACCCGAACTGGTTTTAGAAAAAAAAGGGGGGATTATCTGTAGGCTAATTTAATGTAATGAACACTTTTCGGGCATTTTTTTTCTATTTTGTTGTCAAACAAGTTGGAATATAAGATTCTTAAAACATTAGTTCAACATCTATTTAATCTCCATAATTTCATGTATTCGGAAGCACGAATAGAGAACTTGAACCAATATGAATATCCAATAATAATTGCAACGAGCGCATCTCCTCATGTACTTTCAAATATTATGTGCAAGGGTATTTTTTTATATAATGCTCCTAAGACTATATGGTGTGGAGACCAACTCCCCCAAATGTCACATCAGCGCCACCTCATTTTCCCTCTTTCCTCCCCCAAAGTTTGAAAATGGTATTCCCCTAATTCCCCTACTCTCCCTTCATTTTTTTTTATTATATGAAGTTTGATTTAAAAAAAAGGCCAATCACATTACAAGGGGAGAAGGGGGAAGAAACCCCCAAGTCACAGATTTTGAAAAGGGGGGGGGGGGGGGACGGTGTTCCCGTTGGGGGCCGAAGCCACCTCATCAACCCCGAACTCCTCCCCTAAACCACATCAAACAGTCTAATAAGTAATACAATGTTTTTTAGGACCGTCAGTAAAAAAAAGAAGTATGATTTATAGTTGGATTTAGTCGACAAGTTATACTTTTTAAACATTTGATAAACAGTTAAATAACTTAATATTATTACATATAATACTAAATATTGTTATTTTAATTTTAACAATATAATACATTTGATAAACTGTTAAATAACTTAAGCTTATTACATATAATTAATAATGTTATTTTATTTTAAAAAGTATATAATATTTTCAATTTTATGTGTCGTGTCAACGGTATGATATTTAGAAATAGTTAACATTAAGTCTATATATTTGCTCCTTAGTTATATATAATAACATAATACTATTACTCATTGTATTTTAATAAATTTCATTAATTTTTATTATTCTAATTATATATGTATTTCTACCTAGTTTTTTTATTTAGATAAGTATAAAATTTATTATTGAGAAAACGTATTTAGTTCATTTAATTAAAATTAGAAGTTTATTAAAGAAAAAAATTAATTACTTAGAAGTTTTTATTAAATAATGTATTAATGTGTATTAAAACTTGAGGCAAATTACAATAATATCCTCCTCTAATGAAGTTAAATTACTTTTTTGTCAATCTAAAATGCATTATATAGTAGTATCATAGTTATCAAAGGTGCTAGACGCACTCGAGGCGCATAGGCCTCACTTGGGGCCTAGGCGCGAGGCGCAAAAAAAGTGAGGGTCTGAGATAAAAAAAACGAACAAAGAAAATAAAGTAAAATATAATAACATAATATTATTTTTCATCTAGTTAGTATCAAAAGTTTCAAAATATTGATGTATTAGTTTATAAAAGTAGTTTTCCTTAGATAAAAGTTTAAATTTGGCTGGAATCTAGCCATAGTTTAACGAATTTGGCTGGAAACTCTCCGGAATTTGGGACTTTAGCTGAAATCAACGCCTAAACCATCACCTGGAGAATTAAAGCGCAATTTCATCGACTCAATGCGCAAATGCATCGCCTCGCCTAAAAATTGGGCCAAGGCTCCAAAAACGATGGATTTTAACATGGTATACATAATAGAGTGTTCTAATTTTATCCTTCTCTATATATAAAATAATTAGAAACAAATTTCTCTAACCCTTGGCATTTTAATTTATTTTTTCTAGGATCAACCTTTCCAACCTCCTGTCTTTCAACATGCACAATCCCATAATTTATGGGCCATAAAACTAGTATTAACAAGCATGTTTATTCTTTTACTAAACAACAGAATTAAGCAATTCAAAGAAAGTGGCATTCCTTTATTCCAATTTCGTATTGTGTATTGGGCTGCAAACAAACCGAACGAATAAGAACAAGGCCTTGTTCTTGTTTGTTTGTTAAGAAAATTATGTGTTCACAAACAGTTCATGAACACGTACCGAACGAGATTTTCTGTTCGTGTTCGTTTATTAAGAAAACACTCATGTTCGTGTTCGTTTGTTAATTTTGTTCATGAACGCAAACGAACACAAACGGACATTAATGAACACAAAGAAGTGTTCATGAACACAAAGAAGTGTTCATGAATGGAAACAAACACAGACAGACATATATTAACTTTTGAATAGCATCAAATTCACATAGATTAAGACATTAGCTAGATCCACCCAAAATATAACATAATTGTCTAAGCATACTTAATACTGGAGTAGGGCGTTGGTGGTGGATGGCAGATGGCGTTGGAGGCGGAGGGCATCAACGTTAGAATGTGGAAACATATAATGAGCTCGGATACAATAAGTATGTTTATTGTACTCATATATATTATATTTACCTCATATAAATTATTTATTGGGTAAAATAAATAAAAATAAAAGAATATACAAAAGTATAAAAAATAAAAACCTTAATAAACTATCGAATATAAACGAACATGTTACCGAACGTTCACGAACATAAACGAACGAACACAACCTCTGTTCATGTTCATTCGTTTAACTAAACGAACGGAACTTTTTGTTCGTGTTCGTTCGTTTATTAAATGAACGAACACAAACAAACTTCCCACCGAACGGTTTATGAACGGTTTGCTGAAAGTTTAGTTCGTTTGCAGCCCTAATTGTGTATTTCCCTTGTTCTTTGACCAACGGACAAGAAAACAATATGCACTGACATTATGAGTATATCAAATAAATTACAATCTACATGAGCCTTTTGAACATTGGGTGTTAGTGACTAGTCACTAGATTGTATCAATAACAAGTCATGAATCCATGTTTACTAACCCGGTTTAGAAAAGTCATGATGAGTTACGTATGTGAGATGTTTTTTTTTATGTGAAGTTTAAACTCTTATATATAAAACTTCCCCACTGAAAGGTAGGGTGCAAACGAGTCGAGCTCGAGCTCGAAAAACTTATGACAACTTGAGTTCGAGCTTGGCTCGTTAAAAATTCTTAAGCTCGAGCTCAACTCGTATACTATCTACTCGTTAATATATTAAATAAAAATAGTATATATAATAGGCTCACGAGCTCGTTTTTATGAGGGTCGGCTTGGGATCGCTAGTAAACAAGTTTAAATGAGGGGTAATATTATTAAATATAAATAAAACTAAAATTATACTAACGCTCGATAAGGCTCGACGAGCCTCACATGCCATTCCTAAGTTCTGGCTCAATCAATAAACAAGCTTTCTTTTAGGATCAAGCTCGGTTCGAAATTGATAAGGCTCTACTATTTTCGACCTTTTTACCGAGCCTAGCTCAAGCACCTCGCGAGCTGCTAGGCTAATTTGCACCCTATTAAAAGGTTATCTTTTAGATGAATGTGTGTTTTAACTGTATGAAAAACCCACAATGTAATAATCCTACATGATTTTCTACAATACTAAAACCATGGTTTACCCTACATGTAAATTTCCATGTTGATAAGTGCATAATGATCATTCATCAAAATGGGTTTTAAGAGCGGATAAGACACCCTCTCGAGAGCCTTTTGGCTTGAGTAGCCCAGCGGCTACATTGTCCTAGCCAATGAGGCTTCATTTTAGGGCTTGAATTTTCGGCTTGCCAAAGCCGATTGGGTTTGTGTGGTTGTGAACGGTCATATGATCGTTATCATATTAAAACAATTTCAATAAATGAAAAAGTGGCTATTGCTTGTAAACGGGAAATTGCATTAGCATATAATTGGCCGATGGATGGACTCGAGTCGGATGAGGATTAGTTTTATTTTTTGTTTTATGTTTCGTATTTTATTTTTATTGTATTGACGTTTATTTTATTTTATTTAATTATTGTTGGTTTGTTTTATTTTTTTAATTAATTAAAGAAAAAAGTTTTACGCTACTTTAAGTTAGGACATTTCCAGTGTTGGAGCTACTTTAGGATAAAAATGACATGACACATTTTGATTGGCTATGAGGCTACATGAGGATTGTACCCCTTCCCCCTAAATGTCTTTAATAATTGGTGAACAAATCTAATAATTGGTGAACAAATCTATACATATAATAAACCAAAGCCATTTTAATGACATGGCATTCAAAGAGACATTCTCTTCCATGAGTGTGCCATGTGTCATCCTATGTGGCATTGAGATATTTTAGGAAAAAAATAATTTAAAAACAAAATTGGATTTTTAACCCTCATGTTTCCTTCCATAATTTGTAAACGTTAATATCTTTAATATACGAGATTTTTTAAAGAAAAAAATTACACCAAATTAACGAGCGTTTTATTATCTTTCCAACGAGTACCATAGTGCTATATAAAAACGGAGAAATTTTTTTGTGGGGTTTTGTTCATACAGGAAAAAAACACAAAGTTTCAGGTAAATCATTAATCATGTATAGGCAAGTCACTAATTATGTTCAAATCAGTAAATATGATTTTTTTTTTCAACCAGAGCCGAATTGGTTAATAGAGTTATACGTTGTTTTAAGTTAGGTATCAATATTAGTATGTTATAGTTGTACATTTGTTTAGTCTTTAGGATAGGTGTTAATATTAGAGTTACATTAAAGTTCTACATTATTTTAGGTTAGGTGTTAGCATTGGAGTTGTACATTGTTAATTTGTTTTAGGTTAAATATTAATATTAGAGTTATACATCAGTCTATTTCATATGTAAAATTAATGTATCATATTAAATAAATAATAATATAAAGAGTTAATTGCCAATTTAGTCCCTGAGGTTTGTCAAAAATTGCGACTTTCATCCAAATCTCTTTTTTTTGGTCAATTTAGTCCATGTGGTTTCATTTTTTTGTCATTTTAGTCCCTGAGTTTTGTCAAAAATTGCCACTTTCATCCAAATCTTGTTAGTGCACAAGGACTAAAATGACAAAAAAATAAAACCACGGGGACTAAATTGACCAAATAAAAAGATTTGGATGAAAGTGACAATTTTTGACAAACCTCAGAGACTAAATTAGCAATTAACTCTAATATAAAACATAATCTACTAAAATTAAATTGAATTATTTTAGGAAAAAAGAATTTAAAAACAAATTTAAACTTTTATCTCTTATGTTCATAATTTTTAAACGTTAATATCTTTTATATACGAGATTTTTAAAGAAAAAAAATTACACCAAATTAACGAGCGTTTTATTATCTTTCCAACGAGTACCATAGTGCTATATAAAAAACGGAGAAAAAAACCGACTATTTTTTGTGGGGTTTCGTTCATACAGGGAAAAAAAAACACAAAGTGTTCAGGTTATTCATTAATCATGTTTTTTCTTTTAAACCATGTTCTTATCTACAATGTTGAAATTCAGCACAATCGTCATGCTATCATTGAAATTTTACTCTTCTAAAGATGCATAGGTATACTTCATCAAGAGAAGTTAGGAGAAAAAACCACGCAACACTGCAACACATGGTGTCACCTTATAGCAAGGTTATTTTTTTTATATATTTAATTACAAAAGTAATAATTATTACTATTATTATTAGTATTATTAGAATTGTTATATTTTTCAACCCGGGACGCTCCCGGGTGAAATGAATCTTTTGGTATTTTCTTTGTAAAAAGTATCTAATGTAAGTTGATACATACATGCCATTTTATAGTTTAGATACTTCTAATTTTATTCACCTTACTTAGGTTGGTCAACCCGGGACGCTCCCGGGGTATAAACTAGTAATAGATAAAAGGTTCTCTCAAATATACAAAATGAACAAGATTTCTTATAAGCTAGTGGTCCTCATAAGATTTCAGTTTTTTTTTTTTTTTTTTTTTTTTACGTGTAGACACTTGTTAGACAAGATATGTACCAAAGCAACACCAATAGAACAGGATAAGATCCCAAGTGAGCTGATAGAGAACATAACATAACACTATCACGTGCATTCATATTAAGAATCTCAAGAGCGTTAAGTCGTTAACATTGTTTATCTATGAATATTTGTTTAGGTACTCTTAAAGATTCCGTCGTTATGATACATTGCAATCAACATAAAGTAAAGATAAAAAAAAACAATTTATTAGAAATAGTGTTTTCTTGTAAAATTCTTGAATATCATTATGTTCTAAAGTCCATTAGATATGTAATGGCGCACCATTAATTAAGAAGGTAATAGTTAAGTTAGTGAAGAAACAAATAGTCTTATCACCGGTTAGGGATGATAAGATTATGAGTCTCTACAGGGTTAGCAGCTTCGGATTGAGGGACCAGCAAACAAGAGTTGATTGTGGATGTGGAGACGACTACACGAGGTAGTAGTTTATGACAAAAACGGGATGAATAGGGATACTATCTTTTAGTGATAGCTCTTCAGGTTAGCAGAAAGTGTCCTCTCCTACTAGGGATGTGATCCCTTTTATAGGAGAGTTCGTATGCCACCATTACCCAAGTCCTAACCGTGGTTAGGTTGTCTCCATCACCCTTAATCGTGTTAGTATGGTGATATAAGGAAAGCTAAATCAATGGGAATGATGGAACGTTGTACCGCCTTTAATGTTGAGTCCACGTGATTGCCTCCTTGATTCATGCATGGCAATTGATCAAGGATGATATCTGCCTTTGACCAAGACTTGACTGTTGACCAGGTATTAGCTTGTTTTGACCACTCCTTGCGCGCAGGCTATCTCCGCGTAGTAGTGCTTTTCCGGGTTTGGGTATGCGAAATAGTCCATTTAGTACCCAATCCCATCAAGTCCCCCCAGTCCAATGTGTCTCTTATCTCAGAAGTTATGATGAGAGGGGGGGGGGGATGTTGGACTTATAAAAGATAAGTTATTGATGATAGCTCATCATAGGGGTGTGGTGAATAACTCTTACGCTGCGGTGGTTTCTGCGGAGAACGGATATTGTGAATTTACGTCAAAACTCCGCGAATGCAAGACATGTCAGCACTTTGCTGTGGACAGTTGTCAATTCCCCATGAGTTTGAAAATGTGTGGTCATCCTGGCGAGTGAGGTTTGACATGACTAGTGACAGTTGAGACGCGTACAGTCACGTTGTTTGGCGGTTGTCAGGCGAGTGGGCGCGTGAGGCGCGTGTGGCGTCTGTTTGTCTTCATTTGTGCACGTGTCACTTCCCTATTGGGCTCATGTATGAAAAGGTATGGATGGCCCACTAGTCACACACAATACACCAAGCTATAGTTACACTTATATCTATCTCCTTTATATCTTTATTTGCACACACGTAAAAAAAACCTGCAACTTAAAAGAATACTGAGGGAGAGAAGAAATTAAATAAATATACAGAGATAGAAAAGAGAGATTAGAAAGAAATAATATTTTATTTAAATTTACGGGTTCACATTCGTTATATAGAACCAGTAAAAGGTTCACGGGACCCCTACCAACACTACTGGCGGCGATGTTACCGTATTGATAGTGAAGCACCCGTGACCAAATCTGGTGGTGCTCCGTCCTTCCCTTATTGTAGATACGAAGGTAAGTCTTTTAGAGCATTCGCAACCCATCGATCAAATCTCCTCCATTAAATTACACTAAAAATCACTACTCCACCCTTAAATCTTCTCTCTCTTAATTAAAATAATAATACTTTTTTCATACTTTTACCATTATATTTTCTCTCTCCTCACTCACAATCACTTACAAAAATATTAAAATATATATAGGGGTGAACAGTAGTTTTTCAAATATAGGGCTGAACAGTGTTTTTACCAAATATTTTCTCTTTCCTCCACTCACAATCACTCATACCCATCCTATATAATTTGAGTGAACCCTTCACATAATTTGGTGAACGGGTTGTGAATGCTTTTAAACCTACTATTCACTACCCTCTATGATGCAGTGTAGACAAACAGATATGAGATGACGGCTAATTATCTTAAATTAAAAAAAAATTAAAACTTTTTCTTTATCCAACATATGGAATAATTAATGCCCCTCAATATTTCTAAAGTAAAATATGTTCTTTTTATTTTTCTATGTTTACACTGCAAGTTTTATTGTATTTGTCTAAATTACCTACTATTTATACACCTGCTCTTTGAACAGTACTCCTAAAACGTTTTTTTTTTGTATATATGGATTGTGAGTTGGATTTAATTATATATCTTTCTTTGGCATAGTGGTTTGTCTTTGGGTTTGTTATTTGCACATCTGGGTGTTCGATTCTTGAGGCCTGCTTTTTCCTTTTTTTCCCCCTCCTGCCACATGCCCTGCCTTTTGTCACCTGGCCTTCTTAAGTTCTTATCTTCTCCAACATCTAATCGCCTGCTCCATCTACATACTCGCTGCCTGTACACTTAATATTTGGCTCTCCTTTTTTTTCCCAACCTTTCTACTTACTCTCCTATCTTTTCATCCCTGGCTTCGGTATCTACTCTTCTTATGCTCATAGGCTTTGCTTGATTCTCATACTTTGTATATCTTTTTGCTTGAAACTTGTATGCACGCCACCTGCTCGACCTAATGCTTACATCTGGTTTTTTTTTCCCTCTTCTCTTCTGAAATTTCTTAGGAATTGTTATGGGTTTATGAAATCTTGATATGTGATTACGTTCTGCGACTCTAATGTTAGTATCAGTTAAGAAAGGTTTTTAGCCTCACTTAGGCTTGCTGATATTATTACCAATTAAGGTTTTAGGCCTACTCAAATTGCTTAGGAATTGTAATGGCTTTATGAAATCTTGATATGTGATTATGTTCTGCGACTCTAATGTTAGTATCAGTTAAGAAAAGTTTTTAGCCTCACCAATTAAGATTTTAGGCCTAATTTGCGAAGTGCAGGTTTTTTAATACTCTTTTCCCAATATAAATTTTTAAAGGAATGTGATTATTGTTTTATTAGATTTCATATCCTGTGATATAGAAGTCAAAGGTTTCATACTTAGGAAATTAGCTGCTTAAATTATTATTCAATAGTATCAAAGTGACAGCAGCCCTCACTCAATATATATGTTGGTTTTTTTTTATTTGGCGTCGCGATACAAATATGACAGCGGAATGTTACAACCTGAATTAAAGGCAAGCAATAGAGAGTGGTTGTGTTGAGCGTCGATTGCTCACCCACGCCATCAACACCACTCTCATTGTGGCGTCATCGCAGTGTTTTGCTTCATTTTTTTAGTATTTCTTTTTTTTTTTTTTTTTGCAAATTTTGCAGTTGAACTGAACACTGGTTTTTCTCCCTTTTTTTGTGTTTACTTACACTTGATTAAAATGTCTCAGTCAAATAGGTTTACATGTACAGAGTGGTGTACATGTAATTCTTATTACAATATGAGTCAAAGACTTATAAGAATGTTGTTTTTTAAGATCTGCCCATACGACCAAATGTACACCAAGGACGCCACTGTCTATGTTGGCAGGGCCATTTGGTAAGAAAAAAAACAGGGACGCTTTGTGGAAAAGATGAGGTCACAAGCGGCCATTTTGTGGATTTCTCAAAAATTAAAACCACAAAAAAACATTACCTACATTCTAAACACACAGTTAATAGTCATGGCATCAAAAAGTCTCATGGAGGTAGACGACGTTGACTGGTGGTTGGTGTTGTCATCTAATAATGGTAGATATTTAAAAACATCCTATTTTTTTATGTGTGGATATATATATATATATGTTAATAGTTTAGTATTTCCTATGTAAAATAGGTGAACACTTTATGGCTGTAATTAGAAAAAGAGGTTATTTGCAAATAGGAAAAATTCAAAAAACACTTTGTAGGTTGATTGCGTTACTGTATGCAAGTTTCAGTTTGTTTTTTCTTGGTGCAGGGCAGCAAAAATTTAAATGAGTTTATACACTCAGTAGGTATAGGTTTGTCCATCATGTTAGCAAATAAACTGTCTTTGTTTGGCACCTTTAGTCTCTCCACTTGCTTTTTCTGCCAGTTTTGTTTTGTCAGTGTAAGATTTTTTTTTTTGTTTTTTTTTTATCCTAACGCTTTCGTCACACTTTGTTTTACAAGTTCGTAGGTTAATAAATGTTTTGTCCAATGTTTTCTTACTTTATTAGCAACAACCTTTGCATTGCTTGTGATACATCTACACGCTTTTAGGAAGCACGCTCTAAGCGTAGGCGTGTTGAAACTGGACCCTCAACTTCCTCATCATCAGTTGGGTCTTCATTGCTCTTGTCATATCCAACACGTCGCCAGGAGGCTTGCCGGTCTTCCATGTTGCGTTCCAGGAGGCCTTCAACTGCAGCTTTACAATCGCCGCAGTATGTGGACTTAGGAAGCTGCATTGAGGTTTGTGAGTTTTGTGGCGCGTTATTTTGGTTCCAAGAGCGCGTCACATCTTTTCCTGTTAGCGTTCGCCCCAGGTACAACAAATGTTGCAGGTCTGGTGGAGTTCAGCTACATTATCCAACTGATCCTCCTGTACTTTTGCGCAACCTGTTTTCCCAGCCAGATTTCTTGCTAAATATACGTGCCTATAACTCCATGTTTTCTATGACATCTTTTGGTGCTACAATAGATGAATCTGTTAACCGTGGTTGTGGTCCTTATGTATTCAAGGTCGCTGGGCAGGTGTCGCACTGGCTAGGTTCTTTATGCCCAACGCCTGGTGATCATCCTCGGTTTTTACAGATGTATATCTTTGATGATCATAATGAGGTTCAGAATAGGTTGCGCTTTTTCCACAACGATGGCTCAACATCTCTTCAGCAAGAAATCGTTTCCTCGCTTTGTAATATGTTATCGGCAGAAAATCAGTATGTGCGCCTATTTAAGTCTGCTAGAGAGCTTTGCCTGCAGCCTGAGGTGCCAAATTTTGTGATGAAGCTGCATAGCCGTTCTGCTGATCACCGTTATAATATCCCATCTTCAAATACCCTTGGTGCTATTGTTCGTTCAGGAAATTTTGCCTCCGAAGATTTTGATGTTGTTATTAGGAGCAAAGATAACACACCTCATAGGGTAAGTAAGCTGCATTCATCCTACATGCCTTTGCAGTATCCTTTACTTTTCCCACGCGGTGAACAAGGCTGGTCACCCGAGCTTCGCTTGGTTGGTGATGTCTTACCCGTAGATCAGAATGCAGCCTCTGAGGATATTAACATTATACCTACACCGGATCCTGGTAAGTTAACATTGCTTATGTATTATAGTTACCAGCTACATGACCGGGCTGATGTTTACACGCACTTACTTAAAGCTGGTAAGTTATTCCAGCAATATTTGGTCGATGCTTACATCTCTATAGAACAATGTCGCCTAGAATATGTAAGAGCCAATCAAGTAGAATTCCGTTGTGAGTTCTTAGATGGTGTGCATGACGCAATTTCTAACGGTGACACTGAAGGATGTTCTATTGGTAAGCGTATTTTCCTTCCATCTTCTTTCACCGGTGGCCCGCGCTACATGTACAAACACTACCAGGATGCACTCGCACTTTGCCGTGTTTACGGAAATCCTCAATACTTTATAACCTTTACTTGCAATGTTCGTTGGCCTGAAATTCAAAGAGAAGTTGATCGTTGTGGCGCTTCAGCTGCACAGGACAGACCTGATATTATTGCACGTGTTTTTCAAATGAAAGTACGCTCTTTTATCAAGTTCTTACGTGATGCTAGGCCATTTGGCGATATAACTGCAGGTATATTTCTCACTAATCTGTTACTAATCAGTATGTGTGCTTCTTCCCAACCTCTGTTATTATACTCTGTCTTCTCCTAATAGTGTATAAATAAATACTAATCAGTATGTGTGCTTCTTCCCAACCTCTGTTATTGTACTCTGTCTTCTCCTAATAGTGTATAAATAAATGCAGATCTCTACACTATTGAATTTCAAAAAAGGGGACTTCCTCACTGCCATACCCTGATATGGGTTTCAAATGTCTACTGCATTCGTAACCCCGCGCAAATAGATCAATATATTTCCGCAGAAATACCTGACCCAACAAGCACCCCTGTTTTGCACAGAATTGTCTCTGACTTTATGTTGCACGGGCCTTGTGGTCTGCCTAGAATGAACTCACCTTGTATGAAGGATGGTACATGTAGTAAAAGGTTTCCCAAGCCATATGAGTCGAACACCTATTTTGATGATGCCGGCTATGCACATTACAAAAGATCTTCACACAGCCAATCTTTTCTTAAGAATGGAGTTCCACTTGACAACGGGTTTGTGGTTCCATATAATCCTCGGTTGCTACTGCGATTTGACGCCCACATAAATGTTGAATACTGTGGCTGGTCCATGTTAATTAAATATCTCTTTAAATACATCTCTAAAGGGGCTGATAGAATTCGTTATATGTTGTCAGAGAGCAGTAGCACAGTGTCTTCTGCATCAAATTCTGAACATGCCATTGTCGACGAAATTAGCAACTACGTTGACGCACGTTTTATATGTCCTCATGAGGCATGCTGGCGTATTTTTTGTTTTCCCATACATCACCGAAATCCAGCTGTACAGATCCTAGCTGTTCACTTGGAAGGAAAACAAAACGTTACTTTCCGGCAAACAGCACAACTTACACAGGTTACTGCCAGTCCAAACGTTGGGAAAACAACTTTAACCGAATGGTTTACCAGCAACCAACGTCAGCAAACCATCGAGACTACCTTCTCTGAACGTGCTCTTAACCTTCGTTATATAGATTACCTAACACATTTCCGTTGGGATAAATGCGCTGCAGAATGGAAGGTTAGGACATCTAAGAAAAAACCACCGGTTGGTCGGCTTTCATATGTACATCCAACCTCTGGAGAATTATTCTATCTCAGAATTTTGCTGACTTACCAAAGAGGATGTTGTTCATATGCTGATGTAAAAACCGTTTCTGGTTTAGTTATGCCTACATTTAGAGAGGCTTGTGAAAGGTTAGGTCTCATTGGCAATGATAAAGAGTGGTCAACTGCAATATCTGAGGCTGCCGAATGGGCAACAGCTAGGGAACTTCGGTGTCTATTTGTTTACCTGTTGCTTCATTGTGACGTAACAAACCCTTCCAGATTGTGGCTAGAAAACTGGCGATCCATGTCTGACGATATTGCTTATAATGTTTCCCATGTGCCGTCAACCAGTTCTGGGATAATGAATGACATTGACTTGCAACAATTTGTACTCCATGAACTCGAAACATTCTTAAACTCTTATTCAACACCTCATAGCTTGACTGATTTTGGTTTACCCCTTCCTGATGCTTCAGTTACTTCAATGCTGGGAAACAACTTGCTTTTGGAAGAAAAAAATTTTGATAGAAATACATTAAAGATTGAACATACTCTCTTCTATTCACAGCTACAACCAGAGCAGCTTACTGTATATAACATTGTTATGCATGCTGTTGAAACCTCATCTCAGGTACTACTATTTATATATGGGCATGGCGGAACTGGCAAGACATTTTTATGGAAAACGTTACTGGCTGCTTTAAGGTCAGTTGGTAAAGTTGTACTGGCAGTTGCAGCCTCGGGTATTGCCTCTCTATTACTTCCCGCTGGTAGAACTGCACACTCACGGTTTAAAATACCCTTGGAACTCACCGAAGAATCAGTTTGTCATGTTAAAAAGAAAACAAACTTGTGTCAGTTGTTGTTGGAAACGACATTAATCGTAGGTGTTTCGAGTCTCTTGATAAAACTCTTCAAGACCTAACTGGCAATACCTCTCAACCTTTTGGGGGTAAGTCTATTTTGCTAGGTGGTGACTTCCGACAAACCTTGCCTGTTAAGCCTAAAAGCACAAAGAATGATATTATAAGATCATCACTTCCTAGATCTTATATTTGGAAGTTTCTATCTGTGTATAAACTTAGCATCAATATGCGCCTTGGAAGATCTCCTGGTACATCAGCCACTACCCAACATTTGCAAGATTTTGCTACATGGCTCCTTAAAATTGGTAACGACGAGGAAGGTGTGCCAGTTGACCCGTTAAATGAGGATGTCAAAAGAATTGAAATCCCAAATGAATACCAACTTCAATCGCCAAACAACAACCTTCAAGGATTAATCAACTTTATCTATGGTGATGGTATTCTAGCTAATCCAACACCTTCGGCGCTTGCTGAGCGTGCCATCATTTGTCCAAAAAACAATACGGTCGATGACATTAATGATATAGTTCAAAATATGTCGCCAGGACAATGCACGACCTATTTGAGTACAGATTCAATAGTCCCTCATTCAACAAACGCAGAAGAAACCGATGCTATGTATCCCCCCGAATATTTAAATGTGCTTAACTTCAGCGGTATTCCCAACCACTCTTTAGCTCTTAAGAAAAATAGCCCTATTATCTTAATGCGCAACATGGATCCAAAAAATGGATTGTGTAATGGTACTCGACTTTTGGTTTCACAGTTACTACCAAGGGTAATAGAGGCGCGAATAATAACAGGAACATCAATCGGTCATAGAGTATATATACCACGTATTAGTTTTGTTCATAATCCCAAGGAATTACCTTTTGTATTTACTAGGCGTCAATTTCCGGTAAAAATATGTTACGCCATGACTATAAATAAAAGTCAAGGCCAATCACTCAACAAGGTTGGCGTTTATTTGCCCGAGCCAGTTTTCGGCCATGGCCAGCTTTACGTTGCATTCTCAAGGGCAACATCACCAGACTCCTTAAAAATATTAACAATCAACAACAATGATCCTTCCAACAAAACAACACTTAATATTGTGTACAAAGATCTCTTAAACGAGATTAGTAATACACAGGCATAAAGTCTACCTCAATTGTTGTATAGGTGTTCATAAATTTTATTTTTCAGACCGCTTTATTACTTTTGATAACATGCATGATCATTCATGATCATTCATTTTCCACTAATATTGATATTATATTAACTTCCGCAGGTTTTAAATAATGGAGTCTGGGCGAATTTCCAGCCTTACGCCAGCAGGAGTTACACCAGGCATAAACGTTCGTGTTGTGCGGAAATGGATTCCAGATCATAGAGATAATGAATTACACTTTTTATTAGTTGATAAAGAGGTAAGACCCAAACATATAACCTACTTACAACTGGAAAACTATACATTTGGAAACAATAGGTCATCATATGACAAATAATCTTGCTATAATACCTCTACATTTACAACTTCTTTTCAGGGATCTGCTATACAGGCTGTCGTTAAAGGTGAAGATCGAGCTGTTGTTGAATCAAGGCTCAAAGTCAACACGTGCTACAAGATGGATGGCTATGCATGTGTTGCTGCAGATGACTACACAAACAACTTATTAAATCCAGGAATGTTACGAATCGGATCAGCCTCTGTTTTCACCTCAGTTCCAGACACAGGCGACATACAGGACTACTACTACGAGTTCGCGACGCGCGCCTTCCTTGGAATCCAGTCTGCAAAGACAAAAGGCATTGCAGGTATTTATCTGCTTGAAAAAGCTTTTACAAATATACATTATCGATACGTACAAATTTATGTTGTTTACCTTTTTTTGTTGTTCCAGATTATATTGGAATTTTACAAGGCATGAAAGACAAAAAAACAAAAGATAATCAACCGTACATCGTCATGTCGCTTAGGGATTGTAGGTAGGCAAATATAACCTTCTAACCTGTTACTAACATATATTTTGCTCATATACATCCAACTTATCTTTACATATCAACATAATTTTTACAGCAACAAATTAATCAACGTGGCACTATGGCATGCAACAATTCGTTCACCAATGAAGTTTAACAGATCACAGATAGAGTCAGCTTCAAAACCAATTATAGTTGGCATTACTGCATTACATGTTACTACGTTTGACGGTATGTTGTTAACACCCAAAACTCAATGTCAACTTACACATCTTTGACTTACTATATATGATCCTTTTTGTATTTAAAAACTTGGATCTTAAAATGTCAACTTACACATTTATTACACTTACTCTCGAAACCCCATCAACCTAAATTTTAAAATTTCTACTTTATTCAAAACAGGGACACTACAGCTTAAAACAACAAATGCTAGCTATGTCTACCTGAACCCCAAAGCCGCCGAAACTAGAATGCTAGAGGAATTGTAAGCGTTTTGATTTGCTACCTTTGTTACTATTTACAGCCACAGTTTTAATAACTGCACATGTTACCCAAATCAGGTACAAAAGTGGCGTGCCCTATGGCATAGACAGCACTACATTAACTGAAAATTGCATTCTACTCTCACAGATATTACAGATGAGCGACAGAGACGTCAAGGTGAAATAAATCCCCATTCTTTACATTAAACTGTTTCCTGCCTATTGACATTGGGTTCGCCTTTTTTGTTTCTTTGAGGGCAAATACTTTACTGTCAACGGTGTCATCAAAGAAATCGAGACTGCTAAAGATTGGCATTACACAGGCTGCCCAACATGTAACCAGCTTATCTACCCATCTGCTAACCAATGGTTCTGCACACGTGATGGCATGCACAACACATCAAACAATCTGTAAGTAATTGTCACCACATTCTACTTCCTATCAATGGTATCATTAACACCTACTTTTTATCAGGTACAGAATCGAGGCAAAAATCTTTGATATTCACAACAGCATTGATGCGACTATCTTTGACAATGCAGCGACCCAACTGCTGAAAAGACCCTGCAGCGAATTGTTAAAGCAAGCTAACCCAGTAAAACTCCTATTCAATATCGAAAATAAAAGAGCACAGTTCCACATTCAAATACCTCCTGATCAAAACCCAGGGAAACTTAAATGCATTGTTAACAAAGCTGTTTACTTAGATGATCAGCCTGAATTTGAAACCTCTCTGACTCCACAACCATCAACACCTGCACCAAAAACATACCCATCATCTTCGGCAAAAAGGTCGTTACACTTAATCGATGGTAAGTGACTCATTCACACTACATACATTTACAATTGTCTATCGTTTATACCATACTATTTGCAGAAACCGAAGATCCTCAAGACGTCCCAACACACAAAGACAAAAGGAGGACATAACTCCTGCAAATTCTCAACACAGATCTACCAAATCAGTTTCAGCAAACCTCATGTACCAGCCACCTTTTTGTACTACGTAGAAACAACCTTTTATGTACTAACTTAACTCTCTTACTTTTTATAAGACTATTAGGTTACTATCAAACTTCTTGTATATACAGCTGTAGCAACCACTTTTTGGTTATCTGTATAAATTACCCCTTTATATATTACCTTTACTATCTTACTTTCTATCATAGTCTTTTCCATACAACTACTGAAAAGCCCCTTCACAGCGCGCAGCGCGCGCTAACAAATATACCTAGTTGTGTTTATCGTATATAGAGAGAGGGGCATTAGTAATCGTATTTCTAACCGATTAGCAATGCTATAAAAATGTAGACCGTCTTAAGACAACTATATAACCGATTACCCACTCTCTTTGTTAGTGTCATCATACATCCTAATTACGAAACAAAAATTATGTTAAAAATCACAATGACCAATATACGTTACTAGATTATACCCCGGGAGCGTCCCGGGTTGAGAAATTTAATATAATACATCAATTTTACATATGAAATAGACTGATGTATAACTCTAATATTAATATCTAACCTAAAACAATGTACAACTCTAATTCTAACACCTAACCTAAAAGAATGTAGAACTTCAATGTAACTCTAATATTAACACATATCCTAAAGACTAAACAAATGTACAACTCTAACATACTAATATTGATACCTAATTTAAAACAACGTATAACTCTATTAACCTATTCGGCTCTGGTTGAAAAAAAAAATCATATTTACTGATTTGAACATAATTAGTGACTTGCCTATACATGATTAATAAAACCCCACAAAAAATAGTCGTTTTTTTCTCCGTTTTTTATATAGCACTATGGTACTCGTTGGAAAGATAATAAAACGCTCGTTAATTTAGAGTGACTTTTTTCTTTAAAAAATCTCGTATATAAAAGATATTAACGTTTAAAAGTTATTGTAGGAAACATGAGAGTGAAAATACCAATTTTGTTTTCCTAAAATATCTCAATGCCACATGGGATGACACATGGCACACTCAAAGAAGAGAATGTCTCTTGGAATGCCATGTCATTAAAATGGCTTTGGTTTATTATATGTATAGATAGATAGATAGATAGATAGATAGATAGATAGATAGATAGATGTGCTTCAATGGAAAAGATAAATTCGGAAAAAGTTGTTTATATCACTATCCTAATCACTTTTTCTCGAACATAATCTTCTCACAATCTCACCTAAATTTTTATTTTAACATATCAATATGCACTAGCTGATTACCCCGGGAGGGTCCCGGGGTTGAAAAATCTAATTTTACGTGATAACCTATTGCAAATGGCTCAAGTTAACTAACCACAAAATCTCTCAATCATTGCATGTTCATAGTATTCTAATCAGTAATAACTCATATTCCCTATTATAAAACCTAATCAGTATTCATCTAAAGAATCACTTATGTAAGCTGCAACTATTAAAAAACTCATCACATTTCTCTAATTTCTCACATTCTAATGGCTCTTATAATTTCTAACCTAATCAACTAAACAAACACTTAAGTTGGAAGTTGTAATCATGCATCTCATTATGCCACTTGGCATAATCAAGAGGTGGTTGAGGCCACCATTGAACGCCATGTCAGCAACTATCAATTCTTTCCGGGAGCCACCCGGGGTTGAAAAATATAACCATTCTAATAATACTAATACTAATAGTAATAATTATTACTCTTGTAATTAAATAATAAAAAAATAACCTTGCTATAAGGTGACACCATGTGTTGCAGTGTTGCGCGATTCTTTCTCCTACCTTCTCTTAATGAAGTATACCTAGTAAAATTCCAATGATAACATGGCGATTGGGCTGATTTTCAACATCGTAGATAAGAACTTGGTTTAAAAGAAAAAACATGATTAATGAATAACATGAACACTTTGTGTGTTTTTTTCATGTATGAACGAAACCCCACAAAAAATAGTCGATTTTTCTCCGTTTTTTATATATGACTATGGTACTCGTTGGAAAGATAATAAAACGCTCGTTAATTTGGTGTAATTTTTTTCTTTAAAAAATCTCGTATATAAAAGATATAAACGTTTAAAAATTATGGGAGGAAACATGAGAGAGAAAATTTTAAATTTATTTTTAAATTCTTTTTTCCCTAAAATAACTCAATTTAATTTAGGGTTTTATGTTTATCTTTTTTTTAATTAAAAAAGGAAATAGTTCAAAAACACTAAAATCTTTCAATTATGATGCCACGTGGCACTCTCAAGGGGAGGTTGAGGCATCCATTGCACGCCACGTCAGCATATACGTTTTCTTTTATATATATAGAAAGATAAGCGTATTTAGCGCATATGCATGTATACACATATTTAGACAATATTATCAATTTCACATTTTTTTAATAAATTTTCAAGTTTTATTTCTAAACTTTTTTTTTTACATTAAACAGTCTTTTTAACATTAAGCTTTTACTAATAACTCTTACAAGTGGGAGGCGGGTAAACGGACCACAAGTTGCGCCGCTACCCATTTTGAATAGAAAAACCTACTCTATTAAAAATAAAACTTAGGTCCTTCATCGCTGTAGAGTTACTCTGCACCACCTTTTAAACTCTTTTTAAGAACCGGATTGCCTCGGAGGCTAAACCTCCAAATGTGTCAAAAGCAAATAGCACAAAAACGTGTTGGTTCTCTAGACAGATAGCTTCATATTTGACAACTTTTTAGGATTTTTACAGTTTCAACATATTATGTTTTTTTTAATCACAAAATTTTAATCATTGGCATACAAAGGGCAAATTACATAAGGAAGACAAGTAAACGGGTAACAAGCTGCGCCGTCACCTATTTCTACATAGAAAACCCTAATCTACTAAAAACCAATTCTCGCCCCTGAGGGTCGAAATGTTGTTGTAGACCACCCGTTATACTCTTGTCAAGAACCAAATCCCCTATGATGCCAAAGAATTAAATGTGTCATAGGCCAAGGAAACGAATGCATGCTGATTATCCTTCATGCTCGTATATGTGACCGAACCACCTCCCGCTCATATAAGTTAAAAAGATTTTTACAGTTTTTCAACATATATCACTCTTTGTATATATAATAAATAAAATCCTATATACAAAATCCATTATATAATTATACAAATTCTCCACAAAACATTAAAAGGTCTCAAGTTCGAATTTAATTTCACCCAGGTTTTATTGTAGCGGGCGTTTTGATGAGCGGGTTTTTCTCAGTTCGAAAACTTGCGAGCTTAAACTACCCAACACTATTAATAAACCACAGCGTATGGGAAGGTTTAACTCAAGGGACGAACGTCGCCAAATAGTCAGGTATTAGTTTCGTTGACAGTTAAAAAAAATCTTTTTAATTTTCAAATATCCAATAAAATAACAATAAAACAAATTCCCAAAAAGTAACAATAAAAAATATATATACACAGCCCATTATTATCATATCTATTTATAGCTTTTCATTGATTCAGCCAACTAAAGTCGGTCTCTCTGCTTCTTCGTCCTTATCCTCTCTCTATCACCACCATCTTCCATGAAATTCTCTGCAATCCCATCATCCCATAATAATCAATCAACCCACTTCACACCCTATAGCCCCTCAATTCCCACTCAGTTCCATCCCAATTCCCTTAATTTCACTATTATTCAATGTCTTCAATATCTTCCTTTAATCTCCTCAATCTCGACGATTATTCCTGCTTAATTGAATCCCCCCGTATCCCAAGACTCATGACTGTTCCCGGATTCATCTCCGATTTCGAAGAACCCGAAAAAAACCGCTCCGAAAGCCGGGTTTTCGCCCCATACTCTGTTTCCCCTGTTTCCGGTCGGCGGATTATTGTTTCTAATCAATTACCGGTAAAAGCCCGGTTTGACCCGGAATTTAAAAAATGGGTATTTGAATCCGACCCGGATTCGGTAGTCTTACAGTTGAAATCCGGGTTAGGACCCGGAATTGAGTGTGTGTATGTCGGGTCATTACCGGTTGAGATTGACCCGGTTGATCAAGAAGAAGTGGGTCAAATGTTATTTGATAAGTTTAACTGTGTCCCCACTTTTTTACCGTTGGAGATTTTAAATAAATATTATCATGGGTTTTGTAAACATTATTTATGGCCCATGTTTCATTACATGTTACCCGTGACCCGGAAACAAGGGGTCCGGTTCGACCGGGTTTTGTGGAAGGCGTACGTTAGCGCCAACAAGGTTTTCGCGGATAAGGTGATGGAGGTGATTAACCCGGATGAGGATTATGTTTGGATACATGATTATCATTTGATGGTTATGCCCACTTTTTTAAGGAAACGGTTTCATCGGATCCGGGTCGGGTTTTTTTTGCATAGCCCGTTTCCATCGTCCGAGATTTATCGAACGTTGCCGGTTCGGGACGAGGTGCTTCGGGCGCTTTTGAATTGCGATTTGATCGGGTTCCATACGTTTGATTACGCGCGACATTTTTTATCGTGTTGTAGTCGGATGTTGGGATTGGATTATAAGTCGAAAAGGGGGTACATTGGGTTAGAATATTATGGTCGAACGGTTAGTATTAAGATTTTACCGATTGGGATCGATATGGGTCAGATTGAGTCGGTTAAGTCCTCATTTGAAACCGCCGCGAAAGTTAGGGAACTTTCGCGGCTGTATGAGGGGAAAATGGTGGTTTTAGGGGTTGATGATATGGATATGTTTAAAGGGGTTAGTTTGAAGTTTGAAGCGTTTGGGAAGCTTTTAGATGATTATCCGTTTTTTAGGGGTTTGGTGGTTTTGGTCCAGATCTTGAACCCGGCTCGGAGCCGGGGTCAAGACGTTCTAGAGTTGGAAAATGAAATGCGAAGCGTGGCTCGCGAGGTTAACCGTAAGTTTTCGAAAGACGGGTATGAACCGATAGTGTTTATAACCGGGCCCGTGTCAACGCACGATAAGGTTGCCTACTATTCGATAGCCGAATGTGTGGTTGTGAATGCCGTTCGAGATGGGATGAACTTGGTACCGTACAAGTACACAGTGTCTAGACAAAGTAACCGTGAGTTGGATAAAGTGTTGGTTGCGAATGAACCCGAAGATAGGCCGAAAGCGAAAAAGAGTGTTATTATAGTATCGGAGTTCATCGGGTGTTCACCTTCGTTAAGTGGTGCGATCCGGGTAAACCCGTGGAATATAGAGTCGGTCGCTGAGGCTATGTATTTAGCGATCACTATGCCCGAACGGGAGAAGGAAATGCGACACGAAAAGCATTATAAGTACGTTAGTTCTCACGACGTTGCTTATTGGGCTAAAAGTTTCGATCAAGATCTCGAGCGGGCGTGTAGGGAGCATTTTCACAAACGGTGTTGGGGTGTCGGGTTCGGTTTGAACTTTCGTGTCGTGGCTCTCGGTCCGAACTTCAGGAAGTTATCGGTTGAACACATTGTGTCGTCTTATAACAAGACGAATAGTCGATTAATTTTGCTTGATTATGATGGTACCGTGATGCCACGCGGGTTGGTTGATAAAGCGCCTAGTAAAGAAGTTATCGCGATATTAAACAACCTGTCAAACGACCCAAAAAACGTCGTTTTTATCGTGAGTGGTCGAGGGAAAGACTCGTTAGGCCCATGGTTCGATTCATGTAAAAAGCTAGGCTTATCCGCGGAACACGGTTACTTCACTAGGTAAACTCCTACATTTCGTTTTAGTTTCGGTTTATAGTTTTCTGACTATTTTTCGATAAATGTAGGTGGAACGGGGAGTCGGGTTGGGAGTCCTGTTCATCGACGGTCGATGTAGGGTGGAAGAAGGTGGCGTTGCCGGTGATGGAGCATTACACCGAGGCGACGGACGGTTCTTTTATCGAGCCGAAAGAAAGCGCGTTGGTATGGCATCATGCGGAAGCCGATCCCGACTTCGGGACATGGCAGGCTAAAGAGTTGCTTGATCATCTCGAGAGCGTGCTTGCTAACGAGCCAGTGGTTGTGAAACGAGGTCAACAAATCGTCGAGGTTAATCCGCAGGTAAAAATACTAAAAACCTTTTTAACGTATGATATGTTGCTAGTTAGCCATTTATACGAAGTTATTATTATTATTATTATTTTAATCATGGATATTAATTATAGGGGGTGGGTAAAGGTTGTGTGGTGGACCGACTTGTCACGACTATGCAAAGCAATGGAAGACCACCCGATTTCGTGTTGTGCATAGGTGACGACCAATCAGATGAAGACATGTTTGAGAAAATATCAAGTTCTATCGGGAGTGAGATTGCTGAAGTATTTGCTTGCACCGTAGGGCAAAAGCCTAGTATGGCTAAATATTATCTTGATGATACGGTAGATGTTATCAAGATGTTACATGGGCTCGAAACAGCTTCAGCTCATGTAGCACGAAATACAGGTTTTCATGTAGAACTGTGAACCTAGATTTAATTATAGAAAAATAGTGAATTTGACTTTTATATAATTTAGAAATGGAATCAAGTTGTTAGATTTTTTTAGTTTGTACAGACTATATAGATATACATGTGTTTTTTTTTTATATAAGTTGTTATGTTTATTAATAATTAATATTGTGGATAATGTTTTGAAGTTTGGTACAATGATGACGTGGATTTGTCATTGGATATGTAGTCATGCTTTCGTCTCTAAAAAAACTCAAATTTGTGGAAGTCAACATACGTGGCCAAATTTGATTGTATAGGTTATCGACACGTACACGAAAAGTCATATAGTACTAAAACATTATCCATTTGGAAAGAGAATCACATCTATGAATATTATCCATTTTTTTAAGGGAAAATGACCAATATAGCCCGTTGACCGGGAATTTTGCACAAATAGCCCCCTCCACCGTCTTTGGAGAGACGGGACACGGCTTCCAACCCGCCTGAACCGTCTTTGGATAGACGGGACACGTTGTGACCCCCCCAACCGCCACGTGGCGTCTCTGATCCCGAGGCTGTACCGTCTCTCTCCGGACGGGTCAGAGATCTCTCCCAGACGGTTCACGTTTACCAAGACGGCTGACCCTTCGGTTCAACCGTCTCCAAAGACGGTTCACGTCTATCAATGCCGGCTGTCCCTTCGGGTCAACCGTCTCAAACAGACGGGTCACCTTTCCCAATACGTCTTAACGAAATTTGTGAACCGTCTGAACCGTCTCACGAGTGTATATAAATACCCCAATTAACTTAACGAAATTTGCACCCACCGCTCTCCTCTAAGCTTTCATCTTCCATGCACCCACCCGTCTCCTCTAAGCTTTCATCTTCCAATTCAATGACGTTTTTTTACTTTCCCAGCCGAAGCCTTTTTGACTTTCCCAGCCGAAGCCTACCGGCTTCGGAAAATATGTCCCGGTTACTTGGATTGTTGTTTCATCTGCGTACGGCTACTTGGATTGTTGTTCCATCTGCGCGTGGTTTGCAACCCGTGTAATGGATCGATGATGTGGTGGTCTACATTTTAGGCAAGTTCGTTCGCTTTCCGAATTTATGTCTCGATGTTCGACGTGTGCTCACTGAGAACTATTGTTACATAAAACGAGGAAATGTTTCGGACTTGTCTGTGTAGAGCACATACACCATTCGAAACAACGTCTATGTAGACCACTGCTACTACCGCCGCTGTGGAGGACAAAACATCTAACACTAAGATGTAGTCCTCAATAGTTGGTTAGACATTACTATTACTTCAAACAAAGTTCCTAGTTCTGGAAGTAAATTTGGGAAGTTTGTTGTAATAGTGTAGTTTTTTACTTGTTGCTTTTTAATTTTCTCTTGTTGCTTCTTTATTCTCGGGAAGTTTGTTGTAATAGTGTAGTTTTTTAATTGTTATTGTAATAATATTTATTGTTTATTTGTGATTGTAATAGTATAGTACGTTTATATATAAAAACAAAACGACAAATTAAAAATATAACCAACTATTGCATTAAAAATAAAACCATTACAAATAATTAAAAATATAATTACAAATTACATAAGACGATGTTTAATCATTTGCCACACGGACACATGTTTAAACTCTTTACCCTCCCTGTTTTTATACTGCCTTAGACTGTGTCTAATGGCCACGTCTTCAGGAAAGTTTGTGGGTACGTCGTAAAGGGTCCGGTTGTGGTGGCCGTTGAATATTTGACACTTTGTCGTCAAATCATTCAACTTGCGGCTAAGCGACTCGGTGGTACGTTGTGAGCCCCCAACGAGCCGGTTGTATTCATTCAGGATCCGGAACCATTTGTTGTTGAGGTGTGTACTCTCTTCAACATGCAGCCATGCCGCAATCAACGCAATCTCTTGTTCTTCCATCCATCTTTGGGGTGCCATTGGTGTTGGACGGTGGTTTGGACGGTGGTTTGGACGGTGTTGGATGGTGGTTTGGACGGTGTTGGACGGTGTTGGACGGTGTTGGACGGTGGTTTGGACGGTGTTGGACGGTGGTTTGGACGGTGTTGGACGGTGTTGGACGGTGGTCGTCGGGTAGTAGATGGTGTTTGGACGGAGTTGTACGGTGGTTGATTATGTTCAGACGGGGTTGGATGACGGGAAATGGACGGGAGACGGGTATTTATAGGGCTGAGCCGGACAACCGAAGCGTCGCCGCTCATCGGGAACCACCGCGTCGGTAAATGTGTACCGTCTTGAGAGACGGTTGAACCGAAGGGTCAGCCGTCTTGGGAAAGGTGACCCGTCTTTTTGAGACGGTTGACCCGAAGTGTCAGCCGGCATTGATAGACGTGAACCGTCTTTGGAGACGGTTGAACCGAAGGGTCAGCCGTCTTGGGAAACGTGAACCGTCTGGGAGAGGGTTCTGACCCGTCTGGAGAGAGACGGTACATCTCGGGATCAGAGACGTCACGTGGCGGTCCTCTGTTGGCTGAAATGGGAAGCCTCTCGGGAGACGGTTCAGGCGGGTTGGGAGCCGTGTCCCGTCTCTCCAAAGACGGTGGAGGGGGCTATTTGTGCAAAATGCCCGGTCAACGGGCTATATTGGTCATTTTCCCTTTTTTTAATATTAGGTATGGTTAAGATCAAATACCTAATCAAAAAGGAAATAAGAAGTCATAGAATAGTACTAAACGATTCTGATTAAACTCAATCAAGCAGCATTGAAATTATCTCATTGAATCTTACGATTTTAGTTTTTAGGTTTTCGATATTTTTTGGATTTTTAACTTATAGTTTTTAGAATTTACGTTATATCATTGTGTATTTTATTTAGCGTTATGTCTTTTTTCATAATTGTGTATTTTTGCGATTCATTGTGTCTTTTTTCTTCAACATAGTGTTATATTTTTCGGCATTGTGTTATATTTTGTGACTCATTGTGTCATATTTCGTGATCTATTGTGTTTTTTGTATCTTTATCACGCTTCTCATTTTTGTTACACTGTAGTTCGTGATCTATTGTGTTTTTTGAATCTTTCTAACGCTTTTCATTTTTGTTACACTGTGTATGATAACTTATATTTACGATGGTTAACTTTAATTTTACGAAAGTTGTATATATATATATATATACTTATATATAGGGGAGGGTTATCTTAAGAACGCTAAATATTGTGAGAACCGTGAGAACAAGTAAAAAAATCAATCAAAATCAATTTTTTTAATACAAACCCATTATAATCAAAAAACAACATTAATAAATGAATTTTCTTTCCAAATAATTCATCTTTTCTTGCAAAAACACTTTAAAATTAATTTTAAACACATGTGTAAATGAAACAGTTTACACATGTATAAACAGCAAATTTACACGTGTAAAAACAAATTATTTCCGTATACGTTTGAATTTTTACACGCAAATTGTGTTTTTGAGATTGTATTTTAGTAATAAAGACAAGTGTAAAAAGAAATTTTGAATTTGAATGGTTTTAGAGGCCGTTCTCACGGTTCGCACGAAATATAGGTGTTCTCAAATTAACTTTCCCCTATATATATATATATATATATATATATATATATATATATATATATATATATATATATATAGGGTTGGGTTATTCTACAAAGGCTACAAAAAATAAGAAGGGTGAGAAGCCATTAGAAAATGACATGTGTCCAAAGGATTAACAAGTGGGAGGGGTAATTTTGTCAAAAACATATGCACATGCAAGTCACATGCCATTTCCACCTTCATTTTTAAATGTCCGTAACTTTTTTATACGTCATCCGTTTTTAAAAAAAAAATTATACCATAAAATTGAGCGTCTTTTTATCTTTAATATGAGTACCATATTGCTATACTTTTGAAAAAAAAAAATTCAAAACCCACTTGCGTAAGACACAATAGAATGTAAAACACAATGAACACCAATTAAATATAGGGTATAAAACACAATCAAGAGTCTAGTAAAACACAATGGACGACATACTAAAAATACAATGAGTAGAAGACTAAAACACAATGAATACTTTTGAAAAAAAAAAGTTGAAAACCAGTTGCATAAGACACAATGGATGACATACGAAAGACACAATGAACAAAAGACTAAAATACAATGAATACTTTTGAAAAAAAAGTTAAAAACCCAATTGTGTAAAACACAATGGACGACATAATAAAGACACAATGAACAGAAGATTAAAACACAATGAATACTTTTGTAAAAAAAGTTGAAAACCCAGTTGCGTAAGACACAATGGAGATAACGTAAAACACAATGAGTACCAATTAAATATGCAATGAACAATAGGGTATAAAACACAATGAACAGTCTAATAAAACACAATGGACGACATTCTAAAGACACAATGAACAGAAGACTAAAACACAATGAATAATAGACTTAAACACAATGAACAACATAATAAAACACAATGTACACCTAAATACAAAACTCATTTGCGTAAAACACAATTAAAATCATACTAAAAACACAATGGACAAAGTTAAATCATGTGTAGACTAAAAAAACATAAATAACATATTTATAAAGCACACATGCATACTATAACACAATGAACGTGCAGAAGACACAACGGAGAAAAAAAACCCATTTAGCACGAATTTTTTTTTTTTTCAATTTTAATGTAGCAATGTGGTACTCATATTAAAGATAAAAAAACGCCCGTTAATATGGTGAAATTTTTTTGAAAAAAAAATGTCGTATGAAAAAGTTATAGACGTTTTAAAATGATGGGGGGAATTGACATGTGCATTGCATGTGGAGAGAGAAAGTCAACAAATATGTTTTCCTTTTATGCCCTTTCTCTAATTTATTATTTATTTTTTTCAAACAAACTAATCTCAACCCTTCAAATATATGATCAATGGATCACAATCCTTCTCACCCTTCCTAGAAAAAGTATCTTGTGTATTTGATCCTAACCCTATATATATTAGTCAATTTTAATTTATTTAATTATTTTTAAATTTTTTTAATAAACCAATTTAATAAAGACAAAACAAGTTACATTTAGATGGTAAAAATAACATATTTGATAAAATAAAATAACATACGAAATGAAAAATAAGTATTAATAAAAATAAAAGTTGAAAACTAAAATCTCAAGTGTGAACTACTTGAATAATGAGATTAATTTAGTCAAAAGTCTTCTGAATCTACATGATCTCATCTATATGGTCTACCCACAATTTGTCATTAAGAGCAGCGATCCCTAGAATTTCTTGTATATCTTCATATTTGATTATTACATCTTTTGATGATGATGAGTTTCCTCCATTTTATCCTATCTGCAGTATCATCAAATACGTCTTATTTGTCATTTTTATCAAAACTGTCTAGATCAATAACTTAACTCCATTTTCGTTAAAAGAACCTCTTGGACCTATTCCTATTCCTATTCCCATTAGTTTCATGCATCCAATCCATAAAATACATTAAAAATATTGAATACACAAGTTAATAGAAGATTAAATAAATATTGATTTTACCTCTTCACTAAATTCACGTTAAAGATCAGATTTGTAGGGACTAAACATTGCACCATAGCAAATAATCTCAACATTATTACCACCATTATCCTTAAATAAAACACATACAATATACCACATAAAATAACAACCATCTAAATACTAAAAAGTAAACATTTTATTTATGCATGCATACCCATATACATATGCATATACTGTTAATGTTGATTATTTAAACAGGGTACTGCAATTGAAGATATCAGTAACAAATGTGATAAAGCATTCTTAAAGCACAGGCTTGTGTTGCATATTGTTACCGTGTGACAAATTATTTGCCTGCCAAAGGAAGGATGAACCATAACGTTTAACAACATTATCATGTTTTAAGAATCACCAGAGCTAGGTTATAAATTTCGAGTGCCATTTTAGTATTGTGAATCGTTGCATTTGACTTATGTGATTTTTCATTATTGGATGGAACAGTATTTAGAACCAAATTCAATGTTACTTGGTCATGAAATGTTGTTATGATTCAACATCCATATTAACAATAAATATGTCTAAGTTCTTTAATTGTGGCCAAATTATGTTGATCTATAATCCAACTTTCAATTACATTTTAGTTTTTAATTTAATTTCTATTCAAACTTTATAATATTTTCGCCTAAAACAAAGCGTTAGCTGCTATATGTTTACTTCTGCATTAATGGAATGTAGCTTATAACAATATTAGTTACATTTTTTAAAGTTTTAGCAATAAAGCATTTCGTTGTAGGTGAAGTTTGGATTCTTTCAGTTAATTAATAAATATTAGTTCTTTTTAGATTCTTTTAGTTAAAAATACAATGCAATAATCATTTGTACATAATGCATTTCTTTCTTTTACATTTTAATCTACACATCGATATTGACTAAGTCAAAATCGAAACATCGATAAAAATGAGCAGGTAGTCACGGTATTTTCGAATGTTTTTAAAACATAATAGTTTAAAAGTTATGATAGGATCAAATAAAAGAATTATAATTTTGTAGGGAATGAGAGAAAAGTGTAACTAATAATTGAAAATGAGAAAATTAAAGTAACTAAAATGGGGTACTAAAGCGTAAAAGTATTTGAATGCCTATTTTACCCTCATTTTAGGGTTGTTAATGAAATAAAGTTTTTAACCTTTGGGTATCTTAAACTACTCCCTCTCATGCATTATAATATAGTATAGATAGGAGCTTAATATATATGGAAAATATAAATTGAAAACCCCCTTTAGTTAAGAAAACTTATGAAAACTCAAGTTACAAAACTTTTTTCTTTCTGAAAAAATTACATGATGTAACAAACATGTTTTTAAGAGTATTGAAGAAAAAAAAGCGTCGAGTGGATGCTTTTAAAAAAAATTGTAACTTTGGTGTAACATACTTGTAACCGACAAGTTACATATGTAACACAGCATTTTGTTTTTTTTTTAATTCTTCGACGCTTTTTTTTTATTTTTTTTACTCAAAATGTTTAAAAACATGTTTGTTACATCTTATAATTAAAAAAACCCCCTTTTTGTAACTTGAGTTTTCATGTATTTTCTTAACTCAAAGGGATTTTTAATATATCCACCCCTATATATATATACATAGGGTAGGGATCCTAAGAAAATTAACCAACCCCTATTTGAGAACTGAGGGAATCATTCTGGACCACACATTTCTCTAAAGACAAAAAGAAAAAGAATTGCTTAATCGCTGGTTTTTGTACAAGAATTTTTTTTTTTATTTTTTTTAATTTATACATATGTGTATATTGCATTATACGTATGTGTACATTTCCAGTCATACATATGCGTATATTGAAAAAAAATAAAACAATTATTCTTGTAAAAAAACCTGCGATTAAGCAAAAAAAAAATTGTTTGCCTTAGAGAGATAAGTGTGGTCCAGAATTGTTCTCCCGGTTCTCAATTTGGCCAAATGTTCTTATTTGAACCAATTCCTATATATATATATATATATATATATATATATATAGGGTGAGGTTAGTGTACAAATGTCATATTTCGTGAGAAGTGTGACAATAATTAACAATTGATATGTAGGCAACATTTTTTTTTATTTATTCATGATGTTTTGGATTGTTAAGGCTAAAATAACGCCAAACATAACAATTAAAAACACAAAACAAATTATTTTAGGCCATATATATATATATACACACACACACACTATAAATGAAAACCCTATTGCGTTGAGAAAACCTCAGAAACTCATGTAAAATCTATTTAAATTTTTTTGAAACAAATATAGGATGTAAGAGCACTCACATCTCATCCACCAAATGTATGTGAGTGTATCCATCAAATTATATGGGGTGAGTGTAAGTGGTTGTGAGTGAAGGAGAGAGAAAATATTTGGTGGAAGCACTGTTCCACCTTAAATATGAAAAACTACTGTTCACCCCTATATATTTTAATGTTTTTGTAAGTAGTTGTGAGTGAGGAGAGAGAAAATGTAATGATAAAAGTATGAAAAAAGTATTATTATTTTAATTAGGAGAGAGAAGATTTAGGGGTGAGGTAGTGATTTTTAGTGTAATTTGATGGATGAGATTTGGTGGATGGGATGTGAATGCTCTAACATACATGTTTTTGAGCGTTTTGGGTAAAAAAAAGCGCTGATGGGATATTTTAAAAAATAAATAAAGTTGTACTGTTACATATATAGCAGCTCTGTTACAACAGTTAAAAGCTGAAAACATGTGTAAACAACATAAAATTGCTTATTTTTTTTAATTATCCCATCGGCTGTCACACCCTCAAATTTCCACTTGCGGAGTTTTACCGCGAGGCGTATGAAAACCAGGATCCAAGTCAACGGTCACAATAAACAACACTATATGAAATACGTAAACTCAAAAACGTAGTTCTCATAATCATAAAACCGTAGCGGAAGCATTTAACCAGTTACAAAACCAGGTACCAACGTGTTCAAAATATTTATTTCAAAACATGAAACTAAGCCTTGAAGCCAATGCAGACCCGTGCGCCTAGTCCAACAGTTGCTACCTTAGCGACCTGAGAAAAACATGCCAAAACGACGTCAACATATATAATGCTGGTGAGTTCACAGGTTTGTTCAATATGTTACCAAATGTTACCACGTGTTACCAAAACGTTACCATGTCCATACTATATCAATGTTACCAAGTACGCTAGCTAGGCGTATGTTTTGTTACTACTACGATCGGAAAACCATTACTAGACTGTTACCAGTGTTCAGCCCGAGTGTTCAGCAAATGTTTAGCAAGTTAGAGACAATATGCACCCGCCCGGCCCTACAAGCCATCGAGTGGGGCCTGTCAAACCCAATAGATCTATCCACATTCCCCCCTATGTGCAACCCCGCACATTCATAGTTTCCCCGGGGACTTTCAAAGATCGTATAGAAGCGCAAAGTTAAATCATAGTATGATATATGTTACCAAAATAAGTTTAGCGCATGTTTTCTCCCCCAAAGATAAAAGCAGTAAAAGTGGGGCCGTGAACTCACCTTAGGTTGTGTTCTTCAGTAATATAAGAAAGCCAAGCCTTTGATAATCCCAACTACCGGAGATCTATCAAAATGTTCACATAAGTGTCCCGACTAATAACCATAAGGTCATGTAGTCCCCGATTGTCCATATCATGACCAAGTATGTTTTAAAAATTTGTTTTAAATGTTCAACCGACACACTAGACCGACCCGACATCCCGTTGGTGACTCATTACCCTAACTAATCAAGTATACATAGATTACACACAAGGTTCAAGCATAAAACACTTAGTTTGCATCAAAGATCTCATTTTTGATTCCATAGGGTCGAACCAGGAATTTTTGTTCCACCTTCGCCCCTTTTTAACCACGTTCGCCCCTTTGGAAGCCACATTCGACCCATTGAAACAGTTTCGACCTATATTGTCCAGGTTCGACCCTGAGATTCCACCTTCGACCCCACGACTGGTCGAAGGTGCCCAGGTTCGACCCTGGCAGATTGTTTTTCCCCAAAATGCTTCAAAAACATTCGAAAACATCACGAAACATCATCAATCACAGCAGTCAAGTATGAATAACCTATCCCCGCAAAACCCCACCAATTTTGCCCCAAAACCTGTTCATTTTAGCCCTTTCCCAAAATGGCAAAAATTATGAAAGTGTCACATCATGCATGAAATCTTTACCCAATTTGAAACCTTTCTGAAATCAAAATCCTTAATCATCTTAAAATGCTTAATCTATCGTGTATATGAAAACCCCCCAATAGTTCTATTGATAATACTAACATGCAACAAGCCCTAGATTCATTAAAATCCCCAATTTAGACATGATATCATCAATCATCTAATTTGTAACCATAAACAATCCTAAACTAACATCAATAGCAGTCCTAGATCATGTTTCTAACATTAGTACAGTAGCAAATCATTAAACAACACATAATATCACATAACACATAATTAACATATGTTTATTGATATGAAAACCTATGTTTAATGATAAGGTTTAGGTTTAGGAAGATGTTTAAAAGGTTTTTAATGGTGAAAACATCCTTAGAACAGATCTGGACCTTTAGGGTTAGATGAAAACGAATTAAAATGCTTTAAAAAGGGTTTAGGATTAAGAACACACCTTGGATTCTTGATTAGATGTTGTTTGTAGGTTAGATTATGAAAAACAATAGCAAAAACTCCTTCCTTAGTGATTAAAATCGTTTGAGAGTGTTTAGAGACGGCTTAGGGTTTGTGAAATGGTGAAAAATGACAAAGTGTGGTATTTATACAACTCCACATTCGCCCCTTGCATGGGGTCAAAGGTGCCACCTTCGCCCCTTTGCAAGGTCGAATGAATATGTTCTGTGGGTTGTTCCTGGTTCGCCCCTTATCTAAGGGTAGAACCAAGGTTCATGTCCAGGTTCGCCCCCACGCCATGAGTCGAACCAGGACTTGTGTTTTCCATGTTTTTCAGTTTTGTCGTTTAACGCATTTAAATACATCCTAACGTATGATCATGCAGTTCTAACACATGTTAAGCACATATGGGCACATATAATCATGTTCACACCTTGTAGCACATATTATCATGTTAAGTTACACATGTGTTAATAATCTACCTGTCCTACTTGATTCAGTTCATGTAATTTCACCAACAACGGGACCCGGTACTAGTGTATTCCCAAAATGACTCCCAATGATCCTCCAGATCATTGAACCATGGACAATCCTATTATGACCCGACTCAACTAACCCAGTTAAGTCCATTTATAATTGTTTCTTGCTAAGGTAGACTTATGTTTTACCAAAATGTTTAAGCCGAACATGCCGGGTGTCACATCATCCCCATGTTGAAAGAATTTTCGTCCTGAAAATTGCTAGCATTGTCGATAAGAACGTTCTTACACGAGCTTTAATTCGACTTCCTAGAGTTTTTCTCTTGACCACCCGCACAGAAAACACGAACCTTGTATACTCTTACACACTTGATTATTTGGATACTTGCTGCATACTCTAATAGTATTTAGTCAGAAACTTTTCTAAAGTAGGGGAGACTGCTTCATTAATACCTCTGCCCCTCACCAGTCACACATTCCCAAAGCCTTTCATATTTAAACCCTAAATTTCTTAACCTCGGGTCAACTGTCAAACATTTTGAAACTTTTACTTTGGATATTAGACAACTACTTTAAATTTTGTCAAAACATGGTTGATTTTTTTTTTAATATACTTGACTTTTACAACGCCTTTTATTTCATAGAAACCTCCACTTGAAAGAAATTTCGAGACGAAATTTTCTAAAGTAGGGGAGACTGTGACAACCTACACCCTTATCTTTTAGCAAATTGTCAATTTTAGCCCTTCGTCCATTTTGAAGTTTCACCTCTAGTCCTCGTCAATTATTATTTATTTTATTTTAACTTTTCTTTTAAAATGGTGTATGTATACATTTTGTATACGCACGTTTTAACATATAAAACGTACCATATTCGTATAATCATGTTATCTTATGAAAGTCCCATTTATTTTATTTAAGTTTAAAAAGTTTAAAGTTTAAAAGGTTAAATACAGTTAGTTTGGTTAAGTTTTCTAAAGGAAAAACTAACTAAATTGTAAAGAAACTAACTTAGTTAAGTTTGAGGGACCAAAATTGCCAAACAAACAAAACTTTTAAAATCTGCTATTCCTTCCCTGTCCCCTCGTTTTTTTTCCGGCAGCCCATGTCGCCGGCGGCGACATTTCCGGCGAGCACCAAAATCATACAAACCGAGTTATTATTCAATAATATAAATCAAGTTCGGTTTCTCCATCATTTTACAACAGTTACATGGGTTTTTTTAATTTCTTTTAACATGTTTAAATTCGTGCTTTAATTCGTGTTCAAGGTGAAACCGCCGGTTATTAAAGAACTGGTACAAACGGTATAATTTCCCATTAAACCTTATAAATTGGCCATATAATTTCATTCCTTAGCCTTTACTCACTGTAAACCCACGAAAATCGTTGCCTAAACGCATCTGAAGCATTAGAAATCGGCTATTATAGGTTCGGACCTAGACCATCGTTTTCAAGCATCAAATCATTGTTGTAAGTGCGATATTATCATGCCATTTCATTTGTTTTATACCCGTCTTTGAAAGCCCCATGAAATCGTGGCTCAAGTCTGTTGAATCGGGTTGATTATTTTTAAGGTTACGGTTAGGGTTCTTGTCTAATTGGGGAAGAAGAAGATGAAGTGAATAATATGTTAAATACATTTTCGGGTTATAAATTTCAACAAGTTCATGGATGGACCAGTGGTTGGTTTGCATCTCCTAAGTATGTAGGGGCTGGTAGACCCGGGTTCGACCCCAGGCTCCAACCAGTTTTGTTTCTTTTTATTTTTATGTTTTATTTTAATTATATATATATATATATAAATCATAAAACTAAATAATTCATAGTAAATTCATTTTTGATACAAAAATTATGAAAATTTAGGAGTAGCTTCTTGACACCTCATAGAAAATTCCCACACTTTTATTTTCTGGAAAATGTATTATTTTTATATTTTTATTGATTTAATTTGTTTTAACCATATTTAATTGATTAAAAATTCATTTTTAATGATTTTAATCTCAAACTTTTAGGATAATTATTTCTAAGCATTCTAATCTGAAATAAAAATTATTGGTTCAGAAAACACTTATTTTTATTAAATTTCCTATTTTTAGTCATTTAAACATGATTTAATCTCATTAAATATAAATAAGTTTATAAAAAAAATTAGGGGAAAATTATTTTCATTAATTTACATCAGAAAGCATCCATTTTCTATAAAAATAGAATTTTTGGGTCATGTCTTGTATTATTAGCAATATTTATGTTTAATTAGACATAATTAATCATTTATTTATTTATTTAAACACCTATTTTATAAATACTTTTATTATAGAATAGAAATATTCTTATGTTTTAAAGTATTTATTATTATTTGTTGGATTATAGTGTAACTCATAATTATTTATTTAAACACTTATGATTATTGTAATTATTTCAATAATTAGTTAAAGTAATTAACTAAATTATTTTGTTTTAATTATTCAAACATATTTTTATCTAAGTATTCAATTGGCAATAATTATATTACCTAAACCATATTTACAAACTTTGGTATATTATTCTTAATATATAAATTCTATAATAATTCGATTTAACATAAAAACTCTAATTCCCCAAATCGACTTAGCAAACCCTAATGTCTTAGACCCTAGATACTTTAGACTCTTAGACATTTCCTTATTAGTATTCTTATACATTATAGGTTGAATTCCTCGGAATTCCCATTACTTAGCTCACGACCGCTTAAGTTGGATTTCGATCGCTTTCGCAAACGGTGAGTATATCTTTCCCTTTTTACTGTTTTACTATTTTGGGGTGACTCATGTACCTATTAATCAAGTTTCTATTTCTTATACTTAATGCAATTCTCATGTGTGTTTGCCTTATGTGATTTGGTGTGTATTTATGCTTAATCATTAACCGCTGGGCGGCCTAGCATTTCAATGAATAGTACTATGGTATACCCCCTTGAGACTCTGTTGAGAGAATCTTGGTCATTGTCTTGTTAATTCATTATTCAAATTGTTAGTCATGTGTTAGTCATTATTCATAGGTTTGGTTTTGACTGATACTACTTATTACATAATTGCAAATGGTACCGCTCATGAATTGCTAAACACTTTTCTTACTATATATATATATATATATATATATATATATATATATATATATATATATATATATATATATAGGGTTGGGTTATTTTGAGAACCATAGGAACCATTGTAGGCCATTGATCTTAGGGATCCAATGGTTGAGATTAAAAGTTGATGATTTTGTCTTCACATGATAACCTTTTTGTCTTGACATGTGAATTAAATAATATAAAGTACAATTAAGGGTGTTTTAGTAAAAACACAATGAAAGAGAAAGAAAAAATATTATAATAAGTATAATATTTTTTATTCAATTATTTAAAAAACAATATTTTTTAATGTATTTAATTTTTAATTTCTTAACTTTTTTAAAACAAATAATCAGATAAAGTCATTGAAGATTATTTACACTGGTGTAAATATTTACACCAGTGTAAATCTATCATCATTTACACTAGTCGCCATACATAAATTATTCAAAATTCGTAATTTTTACATTTGCTACTATGTCATCTGTCCCCTCGAGTTTTACACTTTTGTCACATTTACGTTGGTGTAAAACAACACAAAAACGTCGTAAAAAAAACTTGAACATGCGAACTTGCTCCCCAAAATGTTGATCATCATCGACCTCTCTTCATTGTCCACCCTACCGAATTTAATAAAACCACGAACTCAAAAAACTTGAAGATCGTCATCATTCGCCTCTCTTCGTTCACCCGCGCTACGCCTATCCCAAAAAAACACACAATTTCTTTACCTACATTCACATTACATCAAAAACATCTATTACTATCAAAAAGACCAAATTTGATCAAGCATATATTTAACCAACAAAAATCAAACCTAAAAATGTATAAAAAATAACAACTAGTTTTTTTCCAAACATGTAATATGTATATAAATACGTATTACGCCGGTTTAAATAACCAACAAAAAACTCAAATTTCATCAAGCATATATTTAACCAACAAAAATCAAACCTAAAATGTATAAAAAAACAACCAGTTTTTTCCAAACATGTAAGACGTATATAAATACGTATTACACCGGTGTAAATTACCAAATAAAAAAACTCCATTATTAAAAATATTCATTTTTTTAACTTTATTTTTTTAATTGATTTACTTTTTTAAAACAAAAAATCAAATTGTACCAACCATCCATAAAATTTGTATGATTTACACTGGTGTAATTACACCAGTGTAAATCTGCAACACACAAATTTCTACAAAAATACACTAGTGTAAAAAACAAACTAGAAAGATGTTTATTAGAATGCTAAGCAAAAAGCACCAACTTAATGGCGTTTTATTGTCATAATCCCCTTTTATTTTGTTTTTTTCTAATGATTTTTAGACGTGCCTAATGATTTTTGTTTTCTGTGTTTGGACTCTTTGATGATATGTCTACTGATTTTTAGATTTAGAAAAAAGGTGTGCATCCTTTTTGGTTGTTCAACTCACTTGGATTACACCATTAAGTTAGTGTGCACCAAAAAGAGAAAAAAAACATAGGCTACTCCCTATTTACATTACACCAATGTAAAATGCCCCACAAATCATATTACACCGATGTAAACATCCATACAATCAATTTAAAACAACCGAAAAAATGTTTTACATCCAAATATAAAATCAACCAAAACTTATATGCATTACATCATCATCATTTGGTCAGGGCTTTTGAAGCTGTGTAAAACAGCCTAAATTAGTCCTTAAGCCTGTTTTACATCTATGTAAAATACCAAAACGTACCTTCATCTTCATTCTTCTTCACCATCGCCTTCACCAAAACACCTGTTTTACATCTATGTAAAAACCCACCAACAAAAAAACCCATCACTGGAAATAATAATAATAATAATAATAATATGGCTTCTTGCCCTAACACTGAAAATAATAATAATAATAATAATAATAATAATAATTAAAAAAAAACCCAAACAAACCTGTTCCTCCCCCGGTCGTCCTTCATCTTCGTCTCCACCAGCCCCCACCACCGCAGATCCACCACCTCCCCCCATCGGACCCACACTCGAAACCCAACTACCCAGATCTGTATTCAGAGACCCAACGAAAAACCACCGTGCTCCGCCTTCATCACCGACCCCCCCCCAACGTCTTCATCTGCCGTCTTCGAACCCACAAACCCCACCGTTCAGATCCCCCCTCCCCACACCTCGAAAACCCCCCACCATCTTCATCTGCTATCGGTTTTTTAGATGAGAGAGCGAGAGAGAGAGAGAGAGAGAGAGAGAGAGAGAGGGAGGCAGAGAGAGAGAGAGACAGAGAGAGAGAGTCGTTGATGAGAGAGAGGGAAAGAGAGAGGTGTGTGTGAGAGTGTGTGTGTGTGTGTGTGTGTGAGAAGAGTCTGTGTGGGGGTGTGTGTTTATTTAAAAAAAATCAGATTTTTTATTATAAAAAGGAAGGTTTGGAGTGGGGTGTGGGTGGGGTAGGGTGGGATAAATTACTTTTGTACCCTTTTATATTATAATGTTATGGGGTATATGTGTCACATTATCATTGGTGTAGGGGGGTTCTCAAGTTCTCTCAACTCAAAGGGGTTCTCACATGAACCCATTCCTATATATATATATATATATATATATATATATATATATATATTCAAACAGGGTATGCTCACCAATACATTTTTTATATTGACATATACTATTTTCGTACATGTTTCAGGTTATTTATGAGATGACTTTTAAGCTTTTGGAATTTTTACTTAGATTTTGGATTCATTGTATTTCAGTTTTAGTTGCCACTTTAGAATCATTGTATCTTGTATTTTTCTGTCAATGTAATAAACTATGTAATCAATAAATCAATATTTACACTTTTAGTCCATGAGCTATTGAACAATCGTCACTACGTGACACCTCGATGTTTCCGCCATCGGTTAGGGTGTTACAAAGCCCAAAAATGAAAGAGACGAAAGGAAGGAAACGAAAAGAAAATTTACCAGTTGTCACATCATCCCCACGTTGAAAGGAATCTCGCCCCGAGATTCATTCACCTCCAGCGGTAACATGCCTAGACTCAAACGCACGCTTAGGAAAAAGATGAGGATACTTAGATTTCATCTGATCCTCCCGTTCCCACCTGAACTCCGGTCCATGATCCGAGTTCCACCGAACCTTAACGATGCGGATTTTACTCCGGCGAAGGTTACGAATCTTATAGTCGAGAATCTCAACAGGTTCCTCCATGATGCGATGACGATCATCAACCTTGATCTCTTCCAGTGGTACAATAAGATATTCATCAGCCAAACACTTCTTCAAGTTAGACACATGAAAGACGTTGTGAACACTACCGAGCTTCGCCGGTAAGTCAAGTCTGTATGCCACCGGTCCAATCCGTTCCAGGATTGCAAACGATCCAACATAACGAGGGTTAAGCTTGCCACGCTTTCCAAAGCGTATGACGCCCTTCCATGGTGAAACTTTCAGAAGTACCCTGTCCCCAACCTGGAATTCCAAAGGTTTGCGACGAATATCGACATAACTCTTTTGACGATCCCGTGCGGCTGCCAAACGGTTATGGATATGCACGATTTTCTCTGAAGTTTCATACACCAGTTCTGGACCAGTGAGCTGGCTCTCGCCCACCTCGGCCCAACAAAGAGGAGACCGACATTTCCGTCCGTACAGAGCTTCGAACGGAGCTGCCTTGATACTAGAGTGGTCGTTGTTGTTGTAAGAGAACTCCTCCAACGGTAGGTGAATCTCCCAACTTTTGCCAAAATCGATAACACATGCCCGAAGCATGTCTTTCAAGGTTTGAATCGTCCGCTCACTCTGACCGTCAGTTTGCGGATGATAAGCCGTACTCATATCCAGCTGAGTACCCAAAGCCTTGTGCAGAGCCTTCCAGAAACGCGAAGTAAAACGAGAATCACGATCAGAAATAATAGAAACAGGCACCCTGTGCCGAGAGACCACCTTCTTAAGGTAAAGTCGAGCCAACCGCTCGATTCCATCCGTTTCCTTAATAGGTAGGAAATGCGTCGATTTTGTCAACCTGTCGACAATCTCCCAAATCATATCGCAACCACTTGGTGACCTCGGTAGTTTGGTGACAAAATCCATCGTGATTCGTTCCCACTTCCACTCTGGAATCTCAGGTTGTTGTAGGAGACCAGACAGCTTCTGATACTCCACCTTGACTTTAGCACAAGTCAAACACTTGCTCACGTATGAAGCTATATCAGCCTTCATGTTTGGCCACCAATAAAGTATCTTCAAATCCTGATACATCTTATCGGAGCCTGGGTGAACAGAATACCGGGATTTGTGAGCTTCATCCAAGACAAGCTCCCGTAATCCCCCGAACAAAGGAACCCAAACACGCTCTGCGAAGTAGTGTAGGCCATCGGACCTAAGTTCAAGGTGCTTGTCAGCACTATGCATTGTTTCAGCTTTAAGGTTTTTCTCCTTCAAAGGTTCCAGTTGTGCAGAACGAATTTGGTCAGACAAGGAGGAATGAATAGTGAGTTGTAGAGCCCGAACACGACGAGGTTTCGCGGATTCCTTCCTACTCAAGGCGTCCGCCACAACGTTCGCCTTGCCAGGATGATACTTAATAGCACAATTATAATCGTTTAGGAGTTCAACCCAGCGACACTACCGCATGTTTAACTCCTTCTAGTCGAAAAAAAAAACTTTCTTTTAAAAAGAAAACACACCCAAAATTAATATTATTCACATCATCATCTTCAAGAAATCATCAAGAATCTTCACCAAAAAGGCCCGTCGTCTTCGTTGAGTGGGAGCCAGTCACGACGGGAACGGTCCTTGGGGCAGTGTGGGCGACACAGGACCGTCCCCCACACCCCGATTTTTTTTTGAAGGCTTAGGGTCTGTTTGGTTGCCTCTTAATGACGATCTGAATCATTCAGCTCTGAATGGTTCAGCATTCAGACTGTTTGTTTGAACCTAAAAGAGGCTCTGAATGGAATGATTAAGAGCTGAATCATTCAGACTTGGTGAATAGCTGAACCATTCAGCACTTAATCATTTAGAGCCTCTTAACCATTCAGACATCTTAATGATTCAGTACTTAGGGGCTGTTTGGTTGATTAAGTGTTGGATCATTAAGATGGCATGAATGGTTAAGAGGCTCTGAACGGTTAAGAGCTGAATCATTCACCATACCTTATTAGCTTAATGGTTTAGCACTTAATCATGTCATTCAGGTGCTGAAAAAACGGTCTGAATGCTAAATGATTCAGACCTGAATGGTTAAGAGACTGATTAAGAGGCTACCAAACAACCCCTTAATCAACCAAACAGCCCCTTAGTTCAGTGGTAATCCTTGTACAACCCTAACCTAGCGGTCCTAAGTTCAAATTCCTACCACACGCCGGTGTCCTCCTTGCCTAAACTCAAACCGTCATGGGAGAATTTTTTTGTAGTGTGCATGAATTGAACCTGTGACCTAGCTCTAAAATGAGAACCCTAAAGGAAACCTACTCTACCTCAAGCTGAAGATCATTGGAGTCCCCCACACCCCGATGGCCTTACCTATATGGCTATATGCCTATATTTGACTATCAGATTTATGTCATGGAGGATAGTGGTTTGACTAGATTAGATTTGATGTTGTCAACCTTGGCTGAATATAAAATTTAAATTAGATAAGTACTAGGAAATCCCCAAGAATCAAACTTGTATTCAGAATTTCAAAATTTCAATACAATAAACTTTTTTCTTATAGTTTATTTATAGTTTATTAGTATAATTTATTTCTATTTATTTTTAATTCTAATATGTATTTAAAATACATATCATTGACGTTTTCTTTTTTCTATATGTTATATAAGGGAATTGATCCTTTGTATAATGATAAAATAAGGAAATTGATTTTTTTTTATAATAATAAATGTAATGTCACACAATTTATACAAGAAAAAAGATTCAAGTTATTCTACACAGTGCAAAATAAATGAGAATAATACAAAAAAAACATAATAGATTACGAAATATGACACAATAGTCACAAAATATAGCATAGTGCTAAAAATATAACACAATGCTAAGAAAAAAGGCACGGTCAAAAAGACGAAAAAGACACAATCTTACATAGAAGACATAATTATCTAACACAAATTTTAAAAACTACAGGAAAAAAAACAAAAACCTAAAAACTAAGATCGTAGGGTTCTATGAGACGGTTCCAATGCCGCTTAAATGAGTTCAATCGGAGTCCGTTTGATACCCTTATGTCCTTCCTACGACTTCCTGTTTTTCTTTCAGTGTATATTTGATCCTAACCCATAAGAAAAAATGTCAAGTGCAATATAAAATATTTTTTTAACAACCAACCAAAGTTCGATCACCCTGGTAAATATAACGGCAAAACGAAACTTACCGTTCAAAGTCCCACTGCGGTAATAAACTCTAGCTCAACCCAAAAAAAAAATTGTTTTAGGCGAGACTTGAACCAATGACCCCCACTTTTAAAGGTCATGCGATTGTAAATGCACCAGAAGTTCATTAGCACAAAATCATTTTTATTCAAATAACAGCAACACAATCATATAATACACTTATGTAAAGTTGTTTGTTGATTTAATGAAATACAGAAATGAGAGTAGTTTTTTTTTTTGAAAATAGAAATGAGAGTAGTTGATCTCCTTATTTCTTGACACTTTCACAATATATATTAAATGATGAGTTACCATGATTTAACAACTTGAATTAGGTTTAATAGGGTTATGACTTATGAGTTGTGGTTTTCTAGCAAACACATATCCAAAATTGATTCTATTCGACAACTTTACAGAAATGAGTGGATAAGATGGATCCAATGGCTAGATGTGGAATAGAGGTGTCTAAAGTGGCATTGATACATACTATAATCGTTTGACATCTTCAACTAAGGTAACTTTCACTATTTAATTTCATGTAGACAATGTTTGCAATATTTGACAGAATAGTAGTTCTGACTTGTTTACATATATTTGTATCAAGCCAACAAATTAGCAAAAATGAGCCATCCTTAATATGCGCACTTTTCAAGATGACGAAACAGTAAGCATGTGAGATGTACTTACGGATCTAAGGGTGTAAGGGCAACTTCATGTAGTTTAGGAACGCCGTTGCATGAATTGCAAAGTTCATTCGGCAAATAGATTTGGATTTGTGAACTCAATGAGGAAGCGAAATGAGCTCGAAATGGAATTTGGGTACTTTAGGTTTAGGTTAGTTGTTCCCTTACAATTTGCGTACCTTGAGTTCTATTTGGGTAAAAATGAGCGCCACTCGATCATATGTGAATACAAAATGGGTACCTATCATGATATGTGGTATCTACACTCTAAGAGCATTCATATACTCATTAAAACCTTAAAATTCAACAAAATTATATAAAAATACTACTACATCATATTTATTATCCACATACCTTATCTATATATATTTTTTAGGAAAAACTAAAGTGAATTCTTATATTAAAAAAAAAAAACTAAAGCAAATCATATATTTTTATGGATAAGGAATCGGATGTATAAGGAGGGTTTTAAAAAGTGAGAAATAAAATTTTCAAATAATAATTTTTAGTTAAATAATATGAATAAGAATTGAGAATGAGATGGGAATGTTATTCATCACTTGATTAAGTGGCACCTGTGTACCATAATGATTAATTACATTCAAGACTATTTAAAATATTTGTGATTTTGTAAGTTTCTTTGCTAAAATTATATAACGTTTAGCAATCATAATCTATAATACATTATAAAGGAGGAGTGATGTACCATATTGGAATTTTGACATGGGTACAATTTTTAAAGCAACAAGTATAAGAGAATAAAGCTTATTTCATAAGGGTATTATAGGGATATTGGGGACAATTAAGACACTTAGAGGGTTAGTAGAGTAATTTTATCTTTTGTTTTTAGTTAAAAGCTAAAATATCATTCCTATAGTACCCCTAACTCCCTTCACCTTCCCTCTTATGTCATATGAAGAGCTCTCCTAATCAATTATTCATTGATTGTATTTTATTTATATTAATCATTCATAACAAATTCTATTCCATTCCATGAAGAAACTTCCATTGATAGTATGGAGAGATTTATCTTCATATTATCCATGGGTACTCTTTCTCTCACACACAATCTCTGTATTGTTTCTTCTCATCATTCAGTTACTCGTATTGCGTAATTTAGGGTATAAAGTTTCATTATCTTGTTTACTTTTTTTCAAATTATTATTACAGCTTGTTGAATGTCTCTGCACGTGATAATCAGATTCTAGATATGTGTGTTAATTAGAGTTGCTTTGATTCGCAGGTACATTTTAGCTATTTTTGGAGCCTTTCTAAATTCTAACTAAAAATACTTTGATTCAACTGGCTTGTAATTTCATCCTTTATGAATTCTTTATTGGTTTGTCAGCTATATGCACTACGTCTCAACTTATAAAGTCTGAAATCCAGAACTTAATAACACCAAAAGCTGAAATACATACAGTGCATTTTTCTATATAGTTTATGATTTATGAACACATATTTGTTTTGCTTTATTTTTAGTATGAAGAAAAAATTGAAATGGAAGGCAATTCCTTTTCTTTCTATATAATAAACTTTTATAAGAACTTGAGTCAGTTATATCCTTAAGTGTTAAAGTGGAAACAAGAACTTCTAATTAAAAACCAAACAATTGTTCCGCCAAATGTTATACTATAGTTAATTACATAATCTCACAACAATAGTCATTAAGTCATTTGCTTATTCTTTTTTGATAATAAAATTAATCTATGCATACAAGCATGTTTAGTTGTTTACACAAGAAAAAAAACATGCAAGTTAAAATTGAACTCCATGCCTATTAAAACTTTTTAGCTTATTCTTGTTAGGTCCCAAGCCCGGATAATAATGAAATTTAACTCCATGCCTATTAAAAGATGAGGGTGTATAATAATGAAATTTGACAAAGGGCACCGAATTTCATTTAGCTTTGGGCTTTAAAAAAGATCGAGTCGCTCCTGCGCAGAATTCAGGTAATGTTTTATGATGATAGCTTCACAATTTTTCAATATACTACATTGTTTTTGTTTCTTGATTTTCCATAGGATCATCAAAACATGAAAAAAAGGAAACGTATCGTATGAAAATCCAACAAGACTTTAAGAAACTAGAAATGGCATGTCATGTCATGATATAGCTTCATTATTGTGTGGTTTGGGGGATTTCGGCAACAGCCTGTATGTCGCTCATATCAAGTAACTTGTGTTTGGTTATGTTTTATATTGGGTTGTGACCATGTAGCCCACTATTTCTTAGTTTAATCATCCTATTAATGGTTTCATATGCTTTTTCTTATTATCATCTTTTCTCTAATAGACCTGGTTCATAGACAAAAGTAGAGCGTACAAGTGATCCAGAGTTCTATTGACAAGTCAACTCGGAATGGGACAAAGGGCGAGGTTATAAAAAATCTAGCAAGTAATGTGTCTAGATAAGGTCTAGATTTTGCATAGGAGAAGCCGTTGGGACTTTTGACTTTGGAGGACCCCTATATCTTGAATTGTAGGTGTGGACACGTTTATTTCTTGAATGCACGCTGACTTTTGTAATCGTCATTTTGTTTATATCAGAAACACTATTCGCTTTGTTGGTATTAAGTTGGTATCAATACGTCGATTTTGGAAAGAAAAATGAATTATTATTTGGGCCCTTTGCCTACTATTTTGTTGGTATTAGTTCAATATGATATCAATCGGGACACCCGCCGCAACGCGCGGGCATTCCCACTAGTGAATATAATGAAATAGGCTATAGTCCTCTATATTACACAAGTTAGATAATGAAAAATATTTATATATATAGGGTTGAGTTATCTTACAAAGATTAATAAAAATAAGAAGGGTGATAAGTCATTAAAAAGTTACATGTGTTAAAGGAATAAACAAGTAGCAATGGTAGTTTTATCAAAACAGGAAAAACAAATATGCATATACAAGTCACATGTTACCCCCCTCCCCCTTTCCATTTTTTAAACATCCATAACATTTTTATGAGTCATATTTAAAAAAATTATATCATACAATCAAGCATTTTTTATCTTTAATATGAGTACTTTTTGTTATATCTTTGAAAGAAAAATTGAAAACCCATTCGTGTAAGACATGACGGAGAACGTAAAACACAATTAATTCCAAACTAAAAATGCAATAAACAATAGAGTATAAAACATAATGCAAGAGAATAAAACACAGTGAATAACATGTTAAAACACATTGAACAACAGACTAAAACACAATGTGTAAGGACAAAAAGGATTGAAGAAACCTCTTTTGCTAACCTTAGTCTAATTCCTATTTCTGTCATTATATTCTAAGTATGAAACTACTGAAGAAAGAAGAAGAAAGTACTGAAGAACGATTTAACAAATACTGAAGAGTAAAGATCAGAAGTTCTGAAGTCAAACCAGACAAGTCAAACTGAAGAACTGTTGAAGACAAACTACTCATCAGTAGTTTGTCACTCATCAGCATTTGTAATAGAATCTTTCCACCGCCCTTATGTTTCAATAGTTTATTAGTTTATTATTACTTTATCTTTTGTACAGGTTCCAAGACTACAACCTGTTGGAGTCTTGCTTTTGTAACAAGGTTCATGTATATGTTTGTCTATAAATAGATGGGTTAATCCCACTGTTTTAGACATTGATTTTAATTGAAACTGAAATCCTTCAGAGCTTTTACTTGAAATACCATTTCATATTATGAGAATCTCTTTGCATATTTATTATCATATACATTCAATTGCTTAGATTCTCATTAACTGCCTTTAGTTTACAAACATCCAGCGGGAGTAATAACTCATGTTGATAGTGAAACTTTATAACTTATTCCGCTGCAAACTGCTTTGATTAAACTTGCAAAACACATAAGTGTTCATAAGCAAGCAACTGTTAAAAGAGCATATTGATCCAACACAATGGATAGTAGATTAAAACACAATGAACAACAGAATAAAACACAATTTACAACACAAATGCAAAACCCAGTTGTGTAAAACACAATATAAAGTATATTAAAATACAATGGATAAAGTTAAATCATGTGTAGGCTAAAAAAACACAATGAACATATTTGTAACGCACACGTGCATACTATAACACAATGAACGATCAGAAGACACAACGAAAAAAAACCCAGTTAACACGGATTTTTTTTCAGTTTTAATATAGCAATGCGGTACTCATATTAAAGATAAAAAAACACTCGATAATATGGTGAATTGGGGAAAAAAACAATATCGTATAAAAAAGTTATAGACGTTTTAAAATGATGGGAAAAAATTGACAAATGATTTTTCTATATATTTGGATTTAGCATTGATTCGAGAAAATTACGGTAATTACCAACGAGTGTAGACATAGCAACTAGTTTTTTTTTTTTTTTTTTAACGCCTAGCAACTTGTTAATTATCAAGAAAACAAATGGTTTACGTGGCTATAGTCGTTGCTAACATCATTTAAGGCTATCCGGAGTGGGGGCGGGAGAGGGGCGGGAAGGGGGGAACACCGCCGCCGGTATGGCGTGGAGGGGGGCGGGGGGGAGGTCACCGGCGTGGGGCATTTTTGGTCGGTGACGTGGCATGACCTGATTGGTCAGGTTTTTTTTTTTTTTTAACTTTAACACAATATAATATTATTTCCTCCCCCCCTTCCACTCCCCACAATTTCCCCCCCTCCCCCACACCCCACATGGGTCCCACAAGTGCCACATGGCGCTTCATCCCCTCCCACTCCCACTCCGGATAGTCTAACAATGGATATTTGGTTTTTGCAACGGAATGTTTTTAAAGTATTGAGAAGTTTATTGTATGACATTGAAACGCATGTTTGTTGCGAGCTGTGGTGTTTTTCTGTCATTGTCTCATTGATCACGAATGAAAAGGGTTGTCTGAGACTTTGTTCGATAAAAGTTTTTCTGTCATTCTCAACCCCTTTGCGGATTTCGTTAACCTTTAATTAGAGAGTGTGCCGGTGCCCAACTCAACCTGTCGTCCTCCTAATCACCACCTGCAACCTGTCGTCCTCCTCCAAGTAACTCCGTCGTCCTCCTCCGTCACCTAATCACTACCTGTAACCCGTCGTCCTCCTCCAAGGAATTCCGTCGTCCTCCTCCGTCACCTAATCACCACCTGCAACCCGCCCCAGACTCACCGTCACCAAAACCCAAAACTCACAAATCTGCTTCAACTCGTCACCCACCTTACCCCACTTCTGTTCACAACACCGGCACCCAACGACCCCAAATCAGACCCGTGTCGAGTCCTTCCTAAATCTTCGTTACCTGTGAAAACCTCCATCCCGGAAACCGCCACCTCTAGCCTCGTCGTACACCACGTCAACTGCTCCAACTCCCAATCGCCCGTACACCGCTCGCCACAACGGTCACTTTTCAAACTAAATCCCAATCGCCCCCTGCTACCCAACCTAATCGCCCTCCTTTTTTTTTCTTATCCTAATCGCCCCTATCTATGTTTCTATCCTAATCGCCCCTTCCTGTTTGAAGCTAATCGCCTGTTTTGAGATGATGATTGGGCATTTAGCTCCTGTTTGAAGCTAATCGTCTATAGGTAAATTATACATCTTTTAAAATGTTGGGTGTGAAAGTGGGGACCCCTTTATATTAATAACTATAACTATATTATAATAATAATAATAATAATAATAATAATAATAATAATAATAATAATAATAATAATAATATAGTATGATGGCATAAAATAGGGTGTTGCGGTTGACGGGTAGGAGGTGAGCAATTGTTGGTTGCTCCCCCTCTACTCTCCCGTTGTCTACCTGAAGTTTTTAAGTCCTTGTTTTCATCGTTTTATTGCCCCACCTCGCCTCGAGTTGGGGTCCTTTAGGTTTTTCCTGCTTTTTATCTGGGTTGCTTTGGATGTGTTTATGGCTCCTAAAAAAAGGGGATCGGATTGGTAAGCCAGGAGGTTCGGGCCTTGGCTCAAGCAGTGGGCTTAGATCATGCCCCTTCAAACATTTCCATGAGTGTAAAGATGGTAAACCGGGGTTTTCGGGGTTTTTCCGCCTTCTCGAGCACATGCAGAGTCTGCATTTCAAGACAGAAAATCGGAAGGCGTCATTGCGAGATGCCATGTCTCAAGATCTGGACCTGTTTATGGATGTTGGGGGTGCCCTTCAAGATGGGGCCAAATGGCTATGTGGGAGGTGCATGGTGATGCATGCTCTTAGCAAAAGGTGTAACCACGGCGTTGATGATGTTTTCTCCTTTTCTGTGAATACAGGGGATGTGGAAGATTTCATTGTGGGGATTCAGAAACCTCGGCATGCGGCTACTGATATGGAACCAGGTCCTTCAGGAGGGGTTGTCGGGGATTTATCCCTCCTTGAAAAAGTTTTCTCTCTGCCCATTCAAACTGTCAAAAGCATTCCGCCAAGCTTGTGTTCCAGTGGGGTTGCTCCTTTTGGGGAATCTACCATGAACGCCCTTATTGACAAACATCCGGTGATGCCTCCTCCGTCCCTGCCCGCCAACTCTGACGTCATGCCCGCCCTTATTGTGGATATGGATTGTGTGCTTGGATGTCTCCGGTCTTTCCCTAAAGGGACTTCTTGTGGGAGGGACGGTTTGAGGGCCCAACATTTGCTAGACGCTCTTACTGGAGAAGGGTCAGTGACTTCCACGGGGTTGCTCTCAGCTATTACTGAAGTCGTCAACCTTTGGCTAGGGGGTTTGTGCCCAAGGGTTCTAGCTGAATTTATTTCTTCGGCCCCCCTCACCCCTTTATTGAAACCTGATAACGGGATTCGGCCCATTGCCGTAGGGGCCATTTGGCGCAGATTAGTTTCTAAAGTGGCTATGAGGAAGGTTGGGAAGGAAATGGCTAAGTACCTTGGGGACTTTCAATTTGGGTGGGAACACCGAATGGGGCGGAGGCGGTGCTTCACAGCGCGAACAGGTTCTTAAGCTCCTTCCATGCGGACGGGTCCTTGGCTATGCTCACGGTAGATTTTTCGAACGCCTTTAATATGATCGACCGCACTGCCCTTCTTCGAGAGGTCCATCAACGTTGCCCGTCTATCTATTCATGGGTCCAGTTCCTATATGCCCAGCCAGCTAGGTTGTATGTTGGTAATGACTGTATAGGGGCCACCACGGGGGTTCAGCAGGGGGACCCTTTAGGTCCCCTCCTTTTCGCCCTTGCTTTACACCCTATGGTTCTCCGGGTACAAGAAATTTGTAAACTCCCATTTCATGCGTGGCACCTGGACGACGGGACGATTATTGGTGAGGCCACCGAAGTTGCTAAAGCCTTAAACATTATCCGGCTAGAGGGGCCATCCTTGGGGCTTCAGCTTAATATTAAGAAAACAGAGGTTTTTTGGCCGTCTTGTAATGGGGTGAAACTTCAAGAGGGGCTTTTTCCCAGCGGGATTGGTAGGCCAGAAAAAGGGGTGAAGCTCCTCGGAGGGGCTGTTAGCCGTGACCCTTATTTTATCCGCGGATTGGCAAGGCGGAGGGCATCACGCGCTGTTGAACTCATGCAACTCTTGCCCTGCCTTAGGGATCCCCAGAGTGAACTCCTCCTGCTCAGGTCATGTATGGGGGTTGCTAAGTTGCTTTTTGGGTTACGGACCTGCCAACCCTCCATGATGGATGAAGCAGTATCATGTTTTGACAAGGGTTTACGGGAAGCCATTGAAGACATAGTGGTATGTGGGGGGCCTTTCTTTGGTGACCTACAATGGCGGATGGCGTCTTTGCCGATGCGTGTGGGAGGATTAGGGCTCCTCTCTGCGAAGGATGTCGGCATGTATGCGTTTGTGGCGTCACGAGCTCAGTCCTGGAACCTTCAAGACCACATCCTAAGAAATAGCGGGGTTTTCGGCGCAGACTCGGACTACGTGCAGGCCCTCGAAAAGCTAAATGACTATCTCCCAGGTTTTTATATTGGCGGTTTTTCTAACAAGGACACCGCCCCCCCAAAGCCTCAGAAAACTTTGGCGAATGCCCTTTATGGCAAAATCGCTCAGAACCTGGGTGAAGTTTTTGGTTTGTCCCCCCCGTCAGAGGGCAGTTATTGAATGCCTGCAAACCCCCCACGCCCAAGATTTCCTAACTGTTATCCCGATCGAAGGTTTAGGCCAAAGCATGTCCGCTATTGAATACAGGGTCATTCTTAAATATCGTCTGATGATCCCAATGTACCAGGAGGATGACATCTGTCCGATGTGCCGTAAGGCCTGTCTGGATGAATACGGGGAACACGTGGTTCATTGTAAGGAGTTGCCCGGTTTTAAATATCGGCATGATTGGGTTCGAGACATTCTGTGGGACATTTTAAGACGGGCTGGGATCTCAGCCAAGAAGGAGGCCCCTGTAAACTTCCTCTCGGATCCAGCAGAAGGGAGATCCACCCTCCGACCAGCAGATCTCCTTGTCTTTGGGTGGGCCGGGGGGAAGCATGCTTGTGTTGACCTGACGGGTGTATCTCCCCTAGTTGGGTTGAGGGATAGTGGCTTTGTTGCAGGGCAAGCGGTCCGAAAAGCAGAGGCAAAGAAGGTAGAAAAACATGCTAAAGCCTGCGAGGAGAACCAACACGTTTTTGTACCTTTGGCTTTTGATACCTTTGGCTCATTGGCACCGGAGGCTACCCGTTTCTTGACCAGGGTCCAGCGGGTTATTCACAGTAGTGTCTCGGCTCCGGGTGGACATGGTTATGTTTTTAGTAGATTAGGATTTGCTATTCAGAAAGGGGTGGCGGCGCAGCTTGTTGCCCGCCTGCCCGCTATCTTAATGTAATTTTCTTTGTCCTGGAATGAATTTGATGTCAAGCTTTCAGTGTCAAAAAAAAAAAAAAAAAAAAAAAAAAAAAAAAAAAAAAAAAAAAAGTATATCAACGTCATCTCAAAATTCTACTGTTTTTTTTTTTCATTTTTAAGGAACTAGTCTCACTTGGGGAATGGTGCTACCAACCGAGGATTTCTTTCCACGACTCCCTACCCGCTCGGTATGCTCTTATAAGGGAAACTGATTTTCATTTGAGTTATATAAAAAGTCGAAATGTCGTCAATGTTTTCTAGCGTTTTTATCAGGTTGTTTGTAAGAACTGTGAGAATCAAAGGGGGTAAAAAAAAATATTTTTTTTTTTAGAATTTTTTTTTCCAATGTGCTTAAACATTCTTTCTAGATGAATAATACAAAAAAAAAAAAGTAAAAAAAAAATTTTTTTTTAGTGTAATTACGTCATTAAGGTAAATACATTAGTTTACACTAGAGTAATTATGTAATTACTCTACACGTAATTACTCTACACCAAATTTTTTATTTTTATTTTTTTTTTTAGTTTTCAATACTATAATACATGTTTAACAATATGGGAAAAAAAATTTTGAAAAAAAAAATAAAAAAAAAATACCCTCCTTTGATTCTCACAGTTCTTACCAAAAAAGTTATTTGTACCGGATCTTTACTCCATACACAAGTTAAATATGTATTTGATTTAGCTATATTAAGGTTGAACTGGCTAAAAAATAAAAATAAAATTGAATTCATTTCCAAAACCGGATTTAGAATTTAGTTACAATACTAGCCCGATTTGAAAAGTAGCAAATCTGAATTCAAATTCGGTTTAGGTCAAATTTCTTTTTCTTTTTTTTTTTTAATTCCAGTTCTAAAAATAAACATCATGTGTCATTGAAGTTGAACACTCACTAAACTGAGTTAGGAGAACTCTTACAAAACTAAATTCGAATATCTATGAACGATAGCCTAAGAGAATATTAAAACACAAAATACAATAGGATAAGTCCCTCTATGATCAAAGGTGGAGTGGCTTTTGTTTCACCTATGTGATCAAAGGTTCAATCCCTACTTCCATCATTTATGGTTTGGTATCCGGGTGAAGATCGAATACGGGTGACGCCGGTTCGAATCTGATGGGCGGCGAGGTTTTACCGAGTTCTATAACACTGTCGTGTCAAGGGTGGTTGCCACACAGTTGTTCGCCGATCAAAAAAAAAAACAAAGTCCCTCTGATTGAAATGTTGAACAAAATCCAAAATAGTGAAAGGCCCCCAACTTGTTATGGTCCTCTTGAAATCAAAATCAAGTGAAGATAGTCTAAATCTAACAATGATATGTTACCAAATGTATTAAAATAAAATGTATGGAGTAAACATCAAACACTTGAATGCTCTTATTGACATAGGATATTGATATTTATGTATGGGTGTTAACAGTTCGATTTTGACAACGTATTGAGCAAACCGTGATCCAAACCGTTAGTAACGGTTTTTTACTATTGTAAGCTGAAACCAAATCGTTGAAAATTAAAACCGATCCAAACTAAACCGTGAGGCATTATTTGGTTTCGGTTTGGTTTCATAGTTTGAAGCAAATATGGTTGTTCCTTTAAAAATAGGATCGATAAATTGAGAAAAAAAAAACACATATCAGAAAAAACAAATCGGAAGAAATACTAAAAGATTAAAATAAGAACAAATCGCTAACTAATTATAAAATTAAGTGGAAAACAAAAATTAAATTATAAAATGGTTAAGACTTAAAAACTGCTTAAGCCACAACTATTGTACAATTTGGCAATTTGCTAAAGACTAATCTATAGCCTAAGCAGGTACCTTTAAAAAAAAATCTATAGCCTAAGGTGCACTTCTGTTTCTTTTGGCCGGTTTTCACTCGAAACCGTAAAACAAACCGTTCATGACATTTAGAAATATCTAAGGGGCTGTTTGGTAGCTTTTTAATTAGCTTCTTAACAATTTAGGTCTGAATCATTCAGCATTCAGACTGTTTGTTTCAGTATCTGAATGAAATAATTAAGTGCTGAACCATTAAGTTAATAAGAGATGCTGAATGATTCAGCTCTTAACCATTCAGAGCCTCTTAACCATTCAGACCATCTTAATAATTCAGCACTTAATCAACCAAACAGCCCCTTAGTCAAACTTTTATAGAAAAAATCAATCACGAAACAAAGCTGGTGACCGATTTAGAAGATTTTATGGTTTTAGACACCCTTAGTTTTGTGAGTTTTGGGTGGTTGTCTACGTGGCAACATTTTGAGATCCATATTGTAGGTGCCACAAAGAGGGGAAAACGCTGCAAGACTATCAGACTTAAGGTAGCGAAGACGTTAGAAACATGATATTGCCAAATACCTAAGAATCAAATATGATAATAGAAAAAAATGAATTGGAATTTCATTTAGAGGTGCTTCTTGGCTTATAACTTCTTGAAAATGAGTTTTAAAAAAAAGTGTTTGGATTAACTTTTGGGATGAGAAACGTCAAAAAGTACATAGATTGGCTTTTTTTTAAGTGTATGTCTTGAAGCTGCTGGTTCATCTCAGCAAACGACGGGATTAACTCGTTCACCCCCGACGAAGACTCCGCCCGGGCGGCTCGTTCACCCCCGACGGGGTAGCTCATCCGCCCCCTCCTCCCCTACAAAATACGCATTTTCTTTGGCGTTTAGGTCGATGAAACGCGCGTCAGACGTAGGGGTCTCGGTATCAACCGACTCAGAGGTCTTCGACTTCTTTTTGGCCCTAGATGAAGAAGTTCCAACCGTTGGGCGGACGGTGTGCCATTTGGAGGAGTCTTTCAGCAGCCGCCAAACCCCCATGTACGGAAAATTCCCATATTCTTGTTTGTATTCTTCTAAAGCGGCCTCCAAAATCATCGCGTCGTTTTGGCCAGTTTTCCACCCGAACTATACGCGTTGATAAACACCTTGAAAGTTTGTGCATTTAGCATTGATATCGGTCCACTAGCCCGATATGAAATCGTCGGGCTGGTAGTTGTCTCCCTTACCAGCCAGCTCAAAAAATGCTGCTCGGACTCTCCTCCAAAAATCTTCTTTGTTTTGATAGTTCGCTAAAAAAACAAACCAAAAAAATATATAAGTGCCCGTTTAAAAAAACTATATGTAAAAAAGATATAACATAACAAAAAATATATATCTTACCAATAACAGGATCCTCCGACACATCAACCCACGCTCGGGCTAACGTGAACAACTCGTCGTCAGTCCATGGTAGGACGGTTTTTTTTCGCGTGAGTGTCTGTGTCTTTCCTTTTGTGAGCCCGTCTTCCTCATCCGGTTGTCTTGCCTCGCGCGGGCTCTGACTCTTGCACCGGTTCCTATGTCTCCGGAACCGACTGTGTGTCTTGCCAAGCATTTGAGGACCCGAACATTTGAGATGTCCCAAACACTTGTATTGAGCCAAACCCACCTCTCATGTTAATGTTATACATGTTCGGGTCTCAATTCGTTGGTCGGTTTAACAGGTTCATAAAAGTTTGTGGGTTGGGACCCGACACCAGTAGTTTGAGGACTGAACCCAAAACCACCTCTACCGAATGGATTTATCTTGTGTGTGTAAAAACTTGAAATTGTGTGTGTTAGATTGTATGAGGATGAGAATATGGTTTGGAGGTGTTTGATAGTGGATATGTATTACATATATAAATGCACAATTTTTTTTTTTTTTAATTTACTGACCGTTCAACGGTCAAAAAGGGGCCTACACGTTTTTCAAACCCAAAACGCTCGTTATATCTACAACGCCTCAACCACAAAACGCCCTATAGCGTCCGGAGGACGGTGTTCCCCGGCGCTATAGGGGTCTAAAACGCCACATAACGGGCCACTACGGGTGATCTAATACCTATATTTTTTAGAATTGTTCAATGTACTACAATTTTATTTTTATTTTTATTTTCAAAATACTACGAATTTTAATTTTTAGAAGTCCAGCCCAATCTTACTGCTTGCAATGCTCTAAGGCCAAGGTATTACATTAGCCCAACTGCCCAAGAAACTTCTAGGTAGCCTATTACTACTGAGAGGTGCACAAACCGATTTTTTTCCTTAGCCGGTTCAGTTAACCTAATCGCTTGTGATTTTCTCATTTTAGATTTATATGATTACTTTAACCGGTTATCACTTTAACTATTTCACTTATTCACTTTGACTGTTTCGGTTAATAACCGGTTTTTTTCCTTTTTTTTTCCTATATTTTTCCCGGTTAACTAGTAAATCGGTTAAAACCGGTTAAAACTAACTGGTTAATTAACCAGTTACTTCTAAAAAGTCACTAACCAGATACTAACCTATAGTTAAAAAATCACTAGTCAGTTATTAACCCGGTTACGGTTTCAATTAACAACCATTTATTTTGTGCATTTCTACTACTACTAAAGCTTACTGCTTTCGTCACCTAGGATATAATGTCTGATGTAATTTAAAATGAAAAGCTTTAAGATGCACAACGCGGCTACTAAAATGATCAAAATGTACGATATAAACATCCATTTTTTCAACCATCTTAACAATGCACGTATACAGCATACTAGACGTGTGTCAATCACGCGTTTTGTATAGACAAACCACAATGCGGCATGACTAGAGGTTGCAAACGAGCCGAACCGAGCCCGAGCTCGAAAACTTTGTGAGAGCTCGAGCTCGGCTCGTTAGAAATTTCTTAAGCTCGAGCGTTGCTCGAGCTCGGCTCATTTACTATGTTTTAGTTAATATATTAAATAAAAATAATATAAATAATAGGCTCGGAGCTCGCTAAATTAAGCTCGACTCAGGCTTGTTTAGTAAACAAGTTTAAATGAGGGGTTAAATATTATTAAATATTAAAAAAAACCAATATTTTACTGAGGCTCGACAAGCCTGGCGAGCTTCACATTCCAGGCTTGAGCTCCGGCTTGATAAATAAACGAGCTTTGTTTTAAGCTCGAGCTTGACTCGGACTCGATAAGGCTCGGCTTGTTTCGAGCTTTTTACCAAGCCGAGCTTGAGTAGCTCGCGAGCTGCTCCGCTCGTTGCACCCCTAGACATGACACATGACACGTGTGAACACAAATTTACGCAATATGGGATCCAGAACCCGTAAATTATCAATTGGGCCTAAGTTTGTGACGGGTCGTTAAACGAAGTTAGGTTATTTAACTTGATTCGTATTTATTGATTAGGCCTTAGTTGGGCCAAATCTCTTGGGCCCAGTTATGTTTGATTCAATCTTAGTTGATCCCCAAATTAAATGTTAAAATTACTTATAATATTAATACATAAATTCCATGTAAATATGAGATATTCAAATTAGACATGAATTTAGCATCAAAATTAATTATAGCAATAACTTAAACTTGTAAAGTTAGACACAATGGTGAATCCATTTTTTTTTTCCAAAGAGTATTTGAGGTATTTAACTGAACTTTTGAATGGAGCGATCAGGCTTTTACGTAGAAAATACGCTAATTTTTTTAACATTACAATATTAGGCACTCTTTAAGTGATTTACATGTTGTCTCAATGTAATCAGTAATCTAATTAGCTAGATGCATGGTCAAGTTTATTGACGCACCATTGCAAACATTTGCATAAAAAAGCACTACAATGGTGTATCAAAATTACAAAGTTTGATACAGTCTTGTAATGTATTGAAGCCAATGTAGAAAAAAAAATAATTAAATGGAAAAAAAAAATTAGATTTAATAATATATGCAATTTTTGCCAAACTGAAATATATTAACAAAACTTATGTGTTGTAAAATACACCCGTCTTTCCCCTGTATTTTAGTAGTTATTGAGTTGTCTTAATAGTGTTTTTATTGCTTTTTGGTATTTCTTTGTTAACTTGGTATTTTTTTTTTTTAGGTTTTTATGTATTTTTGAGTCATTTTTGCTATTTATTTACTGATTTTATATTGTTTTAGATGTTCGGTGAAAAAGGAGCTTAACGAGAAGAAAAATAGTCAAGTCAGAACACCCGGGCTCGAGCATGGATCATTAACGAGAGAATATTTTAGAAAAAGAAGTCAAGAAAGTGGGCCAAGAAATAAGAAAAGAGAAAAGTAAGAGAATAAGGCAAAAGAAAGAATAAAAAGAAAAACACGAGCCTAAAATGAAGAGCCGGTCCAAATGGGCTTCAGGCCCACTTGTCTTTAGATCACGCCGTGAGGCGCGGGGAGGTTCTCCAAACAGCCCACGATATGTGGGGGACTACTGAACCAGGCCAAATTGTTTGATTATCCAGATTAGCCACATTAAGCCCATAAGGAATATAATAAAATCCCTATAATCAGCCATAAACAAACACTTGCGAATTTTGGAGGCTGAAGAAGAGCTCTAGGGCAAGAAGAATGATATTGGAAATGTTGGATTTACTTTCAAAGAGCTTTCGGTTTGGATTTACTTTCAAAGAGCTTTCGGTTTGGATTTACTTTTGTTACTTGTTTTTCATTGTCCTAAACATGTTTGCTTTGATTTCTGTAAACTTTGAGATGATGTTTTTGAACCGTGGGATAGTTAAGCCTTTCATGGCTGCTTAGGAACGATGAACTAGACATTGCAATTTATGAATGATTTTTTATTTCAGATTTGGATGTGTTGAATTACATGATTATATCTTAATGATTGATTATAAGTATTTGTGTGCTGGTGATATTTAATGTTATTGTTTAGTTGTTCATTTTTCGGGTCTAGGCACATAGAAATATCCCCTAGGTCTAGAAGCTATTCTCGTTTGATTACGTAGGCTTTCGGGTCAGTTCTTATAGTTAGAAATAAAGCAGGTTTAACAAACTTTTCAAATCAACTAACTAAAGTGTGCAATCCTTTCCTGAAGGTTAGAAACATAATTCAAGATTGCTAGGTTAATTAACTGGACATTGTTCGATAGTTAGTAATTGTGTGGGCAAGGTCAGCTATTTGTTCGTGTTTAGTGTCTTCCTAGAATTTTAATCATTAAGGTTTAAGTCTACTTCATAATTTAAGGGTTTTTCATCCAAGAGTGGTTGATAATCCATATTCATCTTAGCATTTCAATACTTGTCCCGCCTTGAGTCTAGTTAACTATCCTTAGTAGTAGGTTTATTGGATAAGAATAGGATCTCCACTTAGTCATCATAGTCAGGATTGTTTGCTTTGTCTACGGATTTTTACCTAGGTAACCAGTTTTCCCCCTACTTGATTTCCAAACCAATTTTCACCTTTCGTATTAGTTTTTAATAGTTTTTCATAGTTTTTCATAGTTAACCTTTAGTTATAAACAAACACCACACTCCTCCAATTAATAATATTAATATAATAATAGGTAATTCAGTAAATGTGATAGAGTCCATCGGATCGATACTTGGTCTTCCTATTCGCTACTTGTGATTGATACACTTGTCGTTTGTGTGTAGTTAATTAGTGAGTTCGTTTCATTTTAAAGTTTGATTATTTTTATAGACACGTTAACACATATTAAAAACCGAGATGCCTTATGTTTTTAGAAACAATTAGTCATATTATGGTTATCCGTAAATTTGTGTTCTATGTGCATCGTAGTTCATTAGTAAGATTACCCATTCTACATGTATCGAGGATTTGATTCCCTTACTAATCACCACGTACATGTGAGTTCTTGCGGCCCCATTTTCATTTTTTATTGTTTTCGTGGGAAAAAACATTACTTGTTTTTTGCACATGTTTACGCTTGATGTTTATTGATAAATTGTCATATATCATACTGAATTCCCCATTACCATGATTATTTAACTTTTACGAAGCTGTTAGATATATGGGTAGTACTACATTGGTTGGGAGCCCCGCTAAAGGTTGGTCGCGCCAACCTTGAGCTTGATTCATAAGTCGAATACATGCATTTATATCCATTTCTTTGAGGTTTTGTGATATAACATCTTTCGAGGTTTACATCAGGTCAAAGTTTTTTCATGGGCTCAAGCAATTTTATATCATAACGTCTGAAACACCCTTAAACTATTTTACATCATTACGTCTTCAGGAAATGCAACTTGAAGACTTTACACGCTTACATACTTTTGAAGGACATTTTGATAGTTTCTGCATTTTGTTTAAGTATTATCTATTTTTTTGTTAAGACATCATGTATTAGTAACATTAACACTCGAAGCATGTAGTCCAATGCTATCCTTAGTATCTCTTGTTACTATGTGTTCAATGTGGCACACTTGTTTACATCTCATGTTTTTGCCTTAGCGGGGTTTGACATGACAATACATGTCAGTAAAAGAATTAACTACAATTAGGGTGAGGGTTGAGTCCAATGATAAAACCTTTACACTTTTAGAGCTCCCTTTGAAGGTTAATGGTTCGAGTCATAGGAACCATCGCTTTAAAAGCTTTAAAAACGAAAGTGATTACAATCTTTGTAGTTGGTTTCTTTCTTCTTTTTTCTTTTTCTATTTTCGTATGTATTTTACTTTCTAAATCAATCATCACGATCTTCTTCGGCTGCTTAAATATGTGACTAGATTTTCCATCTGCCATTTATATAAAAGAAAATATAAGTGGATGACTAAAAAGGTGAGTGGTTAATTTTGAGTTGGAGATGGAAAAGGCACCTTTAAACACATGTTGACTCATTCATGTTGTACCTCCAGACAAACCGAAGGGGAGCTTTCCTTCTAATCAAAGACTACTTTAGAAATCATTAAAGAATATTTCATTTCTATCATTTCTAATTCTTTTTATTATAAATACTGGTTTTTAAATTTATATACAATAAATTTAATTACATTCATTTTTCTCTTATATATAACCATTCAAAAGAGAACATTTTAACTTTTCTAGTATCTATGCTACATTATAAAGAGTCAAAGATGACTACAATAATAATTTCATATGATTTTTAAGATACATGTGAAGAATTCCTTGCTTCATACTCAAGATGTCATGAAATTTCTTTTAATACTACCTCTATTTGCAAAAGAAACTTTTACATTTTTTGTGACTAGTGGGAAACCCGCGCGTTGCTATGTGACGGTTAAGATAAATATATTTTTTTAACAATGCACAAGCGTAGCCGTATTAGCTCACCAAGTTATAGGAAAAGTGTAAAAACGTAATTGTCTTTGAATGCGAAACGATGTATATGAAATTAATCCATTTCTCTTCATTGTTTAAACTTTGAAAAGAAACTATATTTTTTTATATCCAACATATATGTTCTTATAACTTTTCATGCCACACTATGTAAATTGTCTAACCATATGTCCTTAACTTCCAACATCTAAGAGATGATGTGTACAGTACACCCAAGTATAAAAAAAGATTTTACTATATATGAAAATGAACTTCTTTGACCATCAAAATTCAGTCATCAGCACTGTTCTCAAAACCAAATATGAGCATAGATAATTTTTATTCCCAAATCTTTCTATATAATTTTTCACAAATTTAGACCAAACCACCATATGGATACGTATTGTCAAGCATGAACTCAAAACTAAATATGAGCATAGAAACCAAAACAGAGTAGATAAACTAAAACACAACCATTCGATATCAGTATAAACAAGTAAACAGAGAAGTAAACAAGTATCAACAAGACATTTATTTTAATAAACAAATCAAGTTTAACCTGGAAGATGAACTTGCAGATACAATCCACTTTCGGATTGTGTCGACGTTTTGCCAGATTCGTTACAACATGATTACTCTTTTCAGCGTTCTCGGTCGTACCTTGTCGTTCTTATTAAATAATTAAAATAAAAAAAAACTTATCAACAGAAAATCAAAATGTACCGTACTACTCGGTGTTATGTGTGCGTGACTTCGTACCACTATTAACTCTCTGCAAAGATAAAGATAAAGTAACGTGTTTCAGCAATTCTCATGATGAACGACACTGTATATTTATATAAACATATGCAATTTTAAAGAAAGAAAGAAAATGTAAAATTAATATTTGTTGAATATAATTATTTGAAGTTTGTGGTCATACCACATCACATGATATTATATATAACAATTTGAACGGATTTTTGCGAGCAAATATAGAAACTTAATTATCTAGAAAATGAACCTTTATTTATCTTTACTATATAGTACAAGTATCTTAATGCATTGAAGGGTAATCTGGGAAAGATTTATATGACATTTGAGGGTTGAAGCACATGACTTTTCACATCCCATCTTAACTTTACCAAGTTGGACATGTTTCCCCATTGCTCACTCTTTATGATGTAGTAGAGATATCTATATCTATGTCTATACTATATTATAAAGCATGAGGCAATGATACAAACCAAATTTAAGTAATTACTATACTTTATGCTTACGGTACAACACCTTAATGAAGTTAGTAAGAGGTTAAAATAGTTTTTCTACAATATTATTAAATTATATTAATTAAAACCCATCTAGCATTAAGTATAAATTTAGATAATATAAAAAGATAGCAAAAAGAGCTATGATATAATTAAAATTTCTTTGTTATAAACATATACATTATGGTGACTATACATATTCTAACTCCCATATACCATTAAGTTTGTATTAATGTTTTCTTTGTTATAAACATATATATTATGGCGGCTATACATATTCTAACTTCCATATACCATTAAGTTTGTATTAATGTTATGTCCCTATAAATAGAGGCTTATTGTACTTGGTATAACTCATTGATAAAGAGCTTTCTCATTTTCCATCCTATCTTTCTCTATATAATATTTGTTCTTACGTTTACATACGTTATATAGTGGTTGCTAAGAATAACCATTGAGAATACAGGAAGTGGTAGCATCTTGCGATAAACTTTAACAACACATGTTCCTGATTGAGATATAGCTCCAAAGAGAAACACGCAAGATGTGAAGCGACATGTATTACGAGGGAAATTGTGGACAATGTTGGAAAATTTGTGCATCATGACACATGTCAATGAAGTAACACAAATAAAAACACTCCCGTTTTGTAATATGATTAAGCTCGTTGTTTGTTTGATTTCGCATGTATGTTGGTGATGATGGAACTCTAGCATCTAGGATGATTTGTGGGAGTTTGATGTTGTTATTTGAATCTCTAATCTAATTCACATCCATTTGAATTAGAACGTACCAACATGGATGGCTTCCATGTTATTGTTACATAACCAAATACATTAACTTTCCTTTTATTCGTTACATTTATTATGAGTAAAAGTTACTATAATTCCCTATATAGGTTGTCTTCATAATGTCATGTACAAAGAACAAAAGAAAAGAAAGACTGATATTGAAGTGAAGAGGTTAACAAAACAAGAATAATAAATACACAACAATACTAAATGTATGTAAAGCTATATACATTGCTTATATAGGTTTAGATTACCAAATAAAATTCATATTTTATTTATATAAAGAAATGTTAAGAATGTTCACAAGTTTTACTGTATCTAATATTGGTATATCTTATTAACGTAGTTTAAAGCAACTATATCTTATTTACATTCAAGTTTAAAAAGAAAAACCTTGACAGAAACCCAATCACTTATAAATAGAATGATTCGGATTAAAATTAAATATTTTTTTCTGGCAAACGACTAGAATTGAAGATTTTATGAAAAGACTAGAGGGGGGAAATTGGAAGGTTGGGTAGATCGGGTAAGAGGTTAAAATGGGTAACTTTTTCTACGGGTTGAAATCGGTTAGGTTGACCCAAAACATTTAAGGTGACAAATTGGTGAGTTGGGTAGGGCTGTAAACGAACCAAACGAACATGAACAAGGCTTTGTTCGTGTTTGTTTGTTAAGGTTTCTTGGACAAACGAACCGTTCATGAACACACTAACGAACATAATTCTATGTTTGTGTTTGTTTGTTAAGAAATTCAGTTGTTTGTGAACTGTTCATGAACACGGTTATTGAACACAAACAAACAAACAAAAACAAACATTTAATATGCAACTAACTAAAAAACATTGTTAATATTAACCGTTAGACAAAGTACATCCACTAAACGATAAGTCAAATTGTACTAACTTAAACATAATTATCTAAAATTACTTAGGCATGAATACATGATATTCTTAATTCAAAAGTTCATAATTATCCTAAAAATTGTCTAGATTCGTCAATATCTAACTTTCCTAAACTCTACACATCCTTCGATTTCTTGTGACCATATAAAACAAATATTAATTAGACAATGATACATAAACTTGCATTATAACTATACAATCAAAAGTAGTAGCATCTTTAATTATCTACTAAGGAATCAAAACAAAAGGTTGACATTTTTCATTAGTATAGTAAGACCAACAGCTAAAAAGATTGATGTTTTGTTAATGCGAGAATGATAAAAACATTACTTAAATATTTAATGTATAAGGGAGAAAAATTTTAGGAGGGAAATAAAAGTTAGGAAAGAAACTGAAAGACTATAAACTTTTAAGTTTTAACTAGTGATCGAACATAAACAAACATACACGAACAGATATAAACAAACAAACGTAAACAAACACGTTGTCAAACGTTCACGAACGTAATCGAACGAACGAGACATTCGTTCGTGTTTGTTTGTTTAATTAATCGAACGGAATTTTTTGTTCGTGTTCGTTCATTTATTAAACAAATGGACACAAACGAACTTTTCGCCAAACGATTTACGAACTGTTCACCAAACGTTTGGTTTGTTTACAGCCCTAGAGTTGGGTAATAGGTCAAAAATAGGTAACTTTTTTAATATAGGTTGTAAGGGATCATGTAACACTTTTATGAAGACATTAGGTTTTACTAGAGGTGGCAAATTGGTGGGTTGGATAACGGGTCAAAAATGACTAACTTTTTAATATAGGTTGGAAGGGATCACGTTGACCCAAAAACAGTTTTTTTTTCCCTAGATTTAAACTTATGAAGATTAAATGCCAAAGAGGAAAAATATAATTGTCGAATATTATGGTTTATGCATCCTGGTGGTGTTGTGGCATATAATAACTTTAGACAGAAGAAAGAATTCCATTTTAGTATGTTTATGAATGATTGTATCATCTCTTAGACCAATACATATTATATCAATTCTTTGTTTTATACTTATTTACTTTTTGTGAATTGATATATTATTTGTTATAGCAAATTGGTATTCAAATAATTACGTGATGACTGCACACAACATGCGCCAAAAAACACATAACTACCTGTGGCAACGTGCGGACATTTTCACTATATAATTAGTTAGGGAGGATCAATCTACATTACTCCACCATGCTAGACCTAAGAGCATTCACATCAGGTTCGTCATTTTGGTCCATCAAACTACACTAAAAACCACTAAATTTCGTCTCGCCTCTTCAAATAAATACGACTTGTTATACCTTTATCATTACATTTTATCTCTCTTTCACTCACAACCACTTTAAAAAATATTAAAATATAGATAAGGTAGAATAGTGTCCCCCAAAGATATAAATAAACATTAACTTTTTCTCTTTTCTCTACTCACAACCCCTTAAACTACATTTTAAAATATGAAAAACTCAGTCAAATAATATGGTGGACCTAATGCGGATATTCTAATACCACATAAATATATGTACTTGTATACATTTAGGTGTATAAAATTACAATAAAAGTATACATTAAGATGGACAAATCTGATATTTCATTTATTATAATTTATGATATTTAATGTTTTAGGTTTATAAAATTACACTAAAAGTATACATTAAGATGGACGAATCTGATATTTCATTTATTATAATTTATGATATTTAAAGTTTGATTGGGTGTATATTTGATGTTTACAATTTGTTCAGATAGGAGTAGAACTGAAGAAATTTATCTTTCTTTAGTTAGGCTGGATGGTGCATGGTGTGGCGCTCCTGCCAACTTAGCATTTTAACATCGAATTGTGCACCTCTCTTATTTTTTGGATGTCATTGAGGGCGTCATTAAAGGCACGTTAGCCCAATAACAAAGGCCAAAAAGTGTTTTGTGAGGCTCACTTTAATTTAAGCCAATAAGAAAAGATATACGGGAGGGGGCACCATTGGAGGCCCTATTCCATTTTTTGGGCGTTACTAAAAGGGGAAAATGAAATCTCATATTGACATGGCGTTGTGGTTGCGCAATAAAGCCTCTAGAGGCTCTGTTCTATACCATCCAATATATGGGTTGATTCAAACAACATAGTTCAATAATTTTAATAATATATATATTTTTTTTAAAGTTAATCATTAATAAAAACAAAGGGTGATTTAGTAAATTCATTTTTAGTTTTAGTTAGTTATACTTTTTTTTTCTTATTTTATCTTTTTTCTTTCGGGACATCTCTCTTTACAACAACTCCCTCTCTTTTTACCAACCAGCCCATCATTGTTACCTTTTTAAAGATAAAAACAAACAATTTTTCATCCTCATCCAATCATAATAAAATAGGACACAAACATATTGTATACGCTTGGGAACTAGTTTTGTGCAAACAAAAAAGTATAAGAACTTTGAGATTAAAAATGTCTATACATATGTGCACAAATTAGTGTCAACCATATAGTGATATAACCAATGGAGAATTATTCAAGTATCAACTTTAGACCTTATGTGCTCTAAGTGAATAATTACGGTGTACTATTATAATACCCTAAAGTCTCATTTTTTTTCATGCCCAAAATTCATATGTGCACTTTCTAACAAACAATTTTCTTCGTCATATTGTAAACCCCCAAACCTATTTCATTATCTTCAAGAACGAAATCGTGTATGCACTTCATTGTGTGTTTTTAGGCCTTATTTGCTAACAATTGTTGTAAACACCGTAACATGTCATTTTCTTTATGGTCTGTTACGTTATCTCCTACAATTTACATGGCGCTTTAATAGATAATGTGTATTTAGAGTAAATTGTAATTTGTATTTAAGTGTATTTATCTCATACCAAAAATAGGGATAAACTTTGTATTATATATTGATTCCATAATGAATGACAAATCAAGGATTCAAACTCTATCATGGTATCAAGAGTGTATCCCTTCTAAACCCTACTCGATCCTCCATTCTTCCTGCTGCCGTCGCCTTTCTTCTACACAACAAAACATTCTGTTTAGCTTCTACCCGTACCCTCTACATCCCTATATTCATCACAGCTTCAACCTGTAACCCTTTAATATATTATGACTTCACCCGCCGCTTCTTCTACAATAATCCCACTCTTAATGTTGAATCCAAACTGCACCCCGCTGCTACCGTATCCAATATCAAGAACTTTGTCCCTATCGTTCTTGAAATCGAGTCATCACAATACTCCTCTTGGGCTACCTTGTTCAAACTCCACTACAAAGCGTTTATGGTTGATGACCATCTAAAGCCTAGAGTCATCTCCTCTGATCCCAATGAAGCCGAATCCTCTGATGCTAATGATACCTGGGAGCGTATCGACGCTATTGTCCTACAATGGATTTATACCACCATCTCCAATGACCTCCTACACACCATCATCAACAACATCTCCAACACCCATGAAGCCTGGGTCGTCATTGAAGACTTATTTCATGACAATAAGAGCGCTCGGGCCATTCATCTCATGGGTAAGTTTTCCAACACTCGTTTGGATGGTTTTTCTAACATGTCTGCTTACTGTCAGGCCTTGAAAGTCTTGGCTGACCAACTTGCTAATGTTGACGCACCGGTGGATAATGACCGGTTGGTACTACAACTGCTGGCTGGCCTCAATGACCAATACGAAAGTATTTCAACCATACTTAAAAACACCCATCCACTCCCTACTTTTTATAATGCACGTTCGAAATTAATCCAAGCTGAATCCGACAAAGCAGAGCGTGCCTTAGCCTCCTCCAAAACAGCCGCAAACGCCCTTACCGCCACCACAAATAACCGTACCACACCACACCATCTGACCATAACCGGCCCTCTGACAGCACCTACGGGCGCGGACGCTCTAGTCGCCGTGGACGAGGCCGAGGCAGCTTCAAACGTGGCCAGCAAACACCATTCTGGCCTTCCAATTACTCACCGTTTACACCTTACTATCCCTCGGCCCAGCAAAACCCAACCCAATACCCACCCTACAATTATCCACAGGCCCAATACAACCTTCCCCCTCCCTTCACATGGCCCAACCCACCATGCCCATACCCCTCAGCGCCTCGGCCCAGCAGTAACAACCAACCGGCCCACTCACAGTCGGGTCTTTTAGGCCCGCGCCCACAGCAGATTAACTATGCAGCCTATAGCCCGACTGATATCGAGCAAGCACTTTATACTATATCTCTTCAGCAGCCAGACCCGACTCAGTACATGGACACTGGCGCCTCCTCCACCATGACACATGATCAAGGTGATTTCCATTCTTTTTCTAATACGTGCATTCCTCAACATATTATAGTAGGTAATGGTCATACTATCCCGGTAATAGGACAAGGCACAAAATACCTTCCCAAACCATTCCCACCCTTTGTCCTTAAAAACGTCCTTTATTCCCCTTAATTAGTTAAAAACCTAATTTCAGTCCGTCGTTTTACTAGAGATAATTGGGTGTCTGTTGAATTTGACCCGTTTGGTTTTCTTGTGAAGGACCTCAAGACGCGGACGCCGCTCCTGTGGTGCAACAGCAGCGGTGACCTCTACCCTCTGGTGCTCGGGTCCTCCTTTGTGACACCCGGCATGTTCGGCTTAAACATATTAGTAACATCTAAGTCTACCTTAGCGAGAAACGTTTATAAACAAACTTAACTGGGTTAGTTGAGTCGGGTCAAGTTAGGATTGTCCAGGGTACAATGATCTGGAGGATCATTGGGAGTCGTTTTGGTAATACACTAGTACCGGGTTCCGTTGTTGGTGACATTACATGAACTAATTAAGTATATGTGTAGATTATGGGTTGTGTGGTGGATTATATACATAAATATGTTTATATGATGTGTCAATGATTATCTGTGCTTAAATGTGTTAAATATAGACTAAGGATGCATGCTTATGTGTTAAGATGTGTTAGAATGCGTTAAACACGACAAACTGGAAAACTAGTTTAAAAGAAGTCTTGGTTCTACCACTTCGAGTGGTCGAAGGAGAATAAAAATGTCTGGTTCGACCCATGCAAGTGGGCGAACCAGGAAAATGGAAATTGAGGAATTCCCTTCGACCAATCAGGTCTCATTCGACCCTGTGAAAGGGGCGAAGGAGACTACATTCGACCAATAAGTTGGTGCGAAGGAAGACTAGTATAAATACCAACCTTTGTCATTTTTCATCATTTCACAAACCCTAACCGTCCCAAAACGCTCTCAAACGATCTTAAACACTAAGGAAGGAGTTTTTGCTCTTCTTCTTCATAATCTAACCTATCTACAACATCTAAACAAGAATCCAAGGTGTGTTCATAATCCTAAATCTTTCAAAAAGCATTTTAATTCGTTTTCATCTAACCCTAATGGTCCAGATCTGTTCTAAGGGTGTTTTTATGATTAAAAACCTTTTAAACATCTTTCTAAATCAAAACATGATCATTTAACATAGGTCTTCATAATGAATAACATGTGTTAGTTGTGTGTTATGTAGTGTTATGTGTTGTTCACTGATTTGCTGCTATATCTATGATAGAAACATGATATAGGATTGTTGATAATAAGGGAATATGGTTGTCTAGGGTTAGGATTGGATATATTGATATTTGGGGGTTTTATTGGGTTAATACTTGATGTATGAACATTTATGATCAATAGGATGAATGAGAAAGATCGGGTAATCGACAAACTGAGTATTTTAAGCTAAACATGAATCGATTTCAAAAGTTTCCAAATTGGGTAAATAATTCATGCATGAAAGTGATGTTTCCATAATCTTTGCCATTTTGGGAAAGGGCTGAAACGGATGTATTATCGGGGGAAATCGATGGGGTTTTGTAGGGATAAGTTATCCATGCTTGACTGCTGTGTTTGATGATGTTTCGGGTCGTTTTGAATGTGTTTGAAGCGTTTTTAGGAAAAATATTACAACAGGGGCGAACCTGGCCTCCTTCGACCAGTCGATGGTGCGAAGGAGGGATCCAGGGTCGAACCTGGGTTTTTATTGGGACGAATGTGATAAAACGGGCGAAGGAAGCATCAAACGGTCGAACGAGATGTAAAAGGGTGCGAAGGAGACAAAAAGGTGCGAAGGAGACTCAAAACTGACTGGTTCGACCGTTCTGATGCAGAAATGAGATTTTTGATACAAACTAAGTGTTTTATGCTTGAACCTTGTGTGTAATCTATGTGTACTTGATTAGTTAGGGTAATGGGTCACCAACGGGATGTCGGGTCGGTCTAGAGTGTCGGTTAAACATCTAAACACGCTTTAAAACATACTTGGTTACGATTTGGACAATCGGGGAGTAGATAACCTTATGGTTATTAGTCAGGACACTTATGTGAACATTTTGATAGATCTCCGGTAGAGGGATTATCAAGGGCTAAACATCTTTACTTATATTTGAAGAACGCTATCTAAGGTGAGTTCACGGCCCCACTTTTACTGCTTTAACTTTTGGGGGAGAAAACATGCGCTAAACGGTTTTGGTAACAAATGTCATACTATGGTTTTAACTTTATATTGCTATACGATCTTTTGGAAAGTCCCGGGGGAAACCATGAATGTGCGGGTTTGCACAACGGGGGAAATGTGGATAGATCTATTGGGCGTGACCTGCCCCACTCGTCGGCTTGGAGGGCCGGGCGGGTGCATATTGTCTCGAACAGGTACATTGGTATCATGCTGAACATACGGACTGCTTAAACATGCTGAACATTGCTAAACGTGTCTAGTAATGGTTTCCAATCGTAGTAGTAATAAAACTTACGCCTAGCTAGCGTACTTGGTAACATTGATATAGTATGGACATGGTAACGTATTGTAACATTTTGAACAAACCTGTGAACTCACCAGCATTATATGTTGACATCTTTTTGGCATGTTTTTCTCAGGTCGCTAAGGTAGCAATGAACGGAACTAGGCGCACGGGTCTGCATTGGCGTCTAGATTTTAGTGCACGTTTTGTAATAAGTGTCTTGGATACTTGGGAACACTGTTTTGTAGAGATTAAATTCTTTAAATGCTTCCGCTTATGAAATTTATGTTTTTTTGGGTTTACGTACTTCATATAGTGTCGTTTATTGTGATCGTTGACTTGGATCCTGGTTTGTCATGCGCCTCGCGGTAAAACCCCGCAAGTGGTAATTTGAGGGTGTGACATCCTCCTCCACTCCCACAGCCTGTGTTGCCATCTCTGCGGATCTTTGGCATCAACGTCTTGGCCACCCAGGACGCTCGTCTTTAATTTCTCTTAAAACTAATAACTCTGTTTCCTTTAATAAGTTTAATAAACATGTTTGTGACTCGTGTGTTTTTGGCAAAAGTATTCGGTTACCTTTCCTTTCATCTAATAATTCTGTGTTTCAACCTTTTGATATTATTCATAGTGACGTGTGGACCTCTCCCATTATTAGTTCTTCTGGTCATAAATATTATGTCCAATTTTTAGATAATTATTCAAATTTCTTGTGGACATACCCTCTTACCCAAAAGTCAAATGTATTTAATGCCTTTATTCAATTTACTTCCACAATTAAAACACAATTTGAGCGCACAATTAAAAAATTTCAATGTGATAATGGTGGCGAGTACGTAAATAAATCTTTCCAAAATTTCTTCACCACTAATGGCATTCTTTACCGTTTATCCTGCCTATACACCTCATCCCAAAACGGCAAAGCCGAAAGAAAAATTTGCACCATAAATAATGTCATCCGCACCCTCATGGCCCACGCGTCTTTACCCACCTATTTTTGGCATTTTGCCCTTGAAACCGCAACATACTTACTCAACATCCTTCCCAATAAAGTCACCAACCACAAAACCCCCCCACCGAACTTTTATATCATTCCACACCCACATACGATCACCTTCGCGTCATTGGGTGCCTTTGCTACCCTCTCACTCCCTCTACCACCATTCACAAACTTGAAAACCGTGCTCAACCTTGCGTCTTTCTCGGTTATCCTCCCTCCCATAGGGGGTACCGATGCCTTGACTTGCAAACCAAACAGGTCTAAATTTGCAGACACGTAGCGTTTGACGAAACCACCTTCCCCTTCAAACAATCGGTTACCCCAACACCTTCCTACACCTTCCTAGACGACCACTTCCCACATCACTTATTACCTCACTTAAACGGCCTGTCCACTACCACCCCTACCCCAGCACCCACGGCCCAACCATCCCCTCACCCAACTAGCTCAACACCCACGGCCCAAACCCACTCACCAATACCGCACTCCAACCTTCCTACACATACCCCCTCTGGCCCATCACCTAACGACCAGTCCTCGCACTCGTCCAACACACCACAGACCTCTACTACGCCTTCCCCAATCCCGCCACCACCTCCCCCACCAACCCGGTCCATGCACACCCGCTCCATGAGCGATATATTTAAACCAAAACACCCATTTAACCTTAACACCACCACTACACCTACTATTGTGCCCGTTCTCAAAAACCCAGCAGATGCCTTGACTATACTGGAATGGTACTCCTCCATGACTACTGAGTACGATGCACTTGTTAGAAACGGAACTTGGGAATTAGTACCTAGGCACCCGGACATGAATGTTATTCGTAGTATGTGGTTGTTTAAACACAAATACAGGTCGAATGGGTCATTGGAACGGTATAAGGCTAGATTGGTTTGTGATGGCCGTTTACAGCAGGTAGGTATCGAATGTGGGGAAACTTTTAGTCCGGTTGTTAAGCCGGCCACCATACGCACTGTCCTCTCCATTGCGCTGTCTAAGCACTGGTCCATTCACCAGTTGGATGTTACCAATGCCTTTCTACATGGGAACTTGAATGAAACAGTATACATGTACCAGCCTATGGGGTTTCGTAATAAACAGTTTCCTGACCATGTTTGCTTGCTCAAGAAATCTCTTTATGGTCTAAAACAAGCCCCAAGAGCATGGTACCAACGCTTCACAGATTTTGTCTTATCCATGGGGTTCAGTCACAGCAAGAGCGATGCCTCTTTATTTACCTTTCATCAGGGTTCTCACACGGCTTATCTTCTTCTTTATGTTGATGACATCCTTCTGGTCACCTCCTCTGACAAGCTTCGACATTTTCTCATGGCAACGTTGTCTAATGAATTCGCCATGAAAGACCTTGGCCCTCTCAGCTACTTTCTGGGTATCACTGTGTCTCGCAAGAAAGACACCATGTTTCTCACACAGCAGTCCTATGCGACTGACATCATTGCACGAGCCGGTATGCAGTCGTGCAATCCTGTGTCCACTCCAGTTGACACGAACAGCAAACTTAGTGACCATACCAGTGACTCAGTGAGCTGTTCCATGACCCCACATTATATTGGAGTCTCGCTGGCGCACTTCAGTACCTTACCTTCACGAGACCCGATATTTCCTACGCTGTACAGCAGGTTTGCATGCATATGCATTCTCCCCGCCTTGATCACTGGAACGCTCTTAAGCGCATCATTCGGTACATCAAGGGCACTTCAACGTTTGGGTTAACACTTCATGCCTGCAGTTCTCAATCATTGATTTCCTACACTGATGCTGACTGGGTTGGCTGCCACGACACCAGGCGTTCCACTAGCGGCTATTGCATTTACTTCGGTGATAACCTCATTTCTTGGTTGTCCAAACGACAGAGTACAGTGTCCAGATCCAGCGCCGAAGCGGAGTACCGAGGAGTTGCTAACGTAGTAGCCGAAATCTGCTGGATCCGAAATTTGCTTCTCGAGCTACAACATCCTCTCTCTCGCGCGATTATTGTTTATTGTGATAACGTGAGCGCAATTTATTTGGCAGGGAATCCTGTGCAACATCAGCGCACCAAGCATATCGAGTTAGACATCCACTTTGTTCGTGAACAAGTTCAACGGGGACACGTCAGGGTACTTCATGTTCCATCTCGTTATCAGATTGCAGACATATTCACGAAAGGTCTACCTCGCGTTTTATTTGAAGATTTCCGAGACAGTATCCTCATCTGGTCACCTCCCGCTTCGACTGCGGGGGTGTAATAGATAATGTGTATTTAGAGTAAATTGTAATTTGTATTTAAGTGTATTTATCTCATACCAAAAATAGGGATAAACTTTGTATTATATATTGATTCCATAATGAATGAAAAATCAAGGATTCAAACTCTATTACGCTTTTCGTCTTCATGGGTGGCCTTTGCACCAACGTCTAACTTTTTTCCATGAAGCCAACATGTCCGAATTAGTGGCAAAAAAGGTGTGACACTTTGGTAAGAAGGACAAGGAGAACGATGAGGATGAGCAAGAGAATGAGATACAAGAAAAACGGGGAGAAGGATAAGAAGAATGCGAACGAGGAAGAAAAGGAGCATGAGAAGGAAAATTAAGAATTACAAGAAAGCGGATGGGGATGTAAAGGTGAATTAAAGAAAACTAATCTTAACACGTTTTAAAAAAAAAAAATCGTACTCATCGACAAATATGGTAGAAGCACAGCTTCTAGGAACACCTAAGAGGAGGTCATGGGTTCAAGTCCCACAAGGAGTGAAATTTGCCGTTAAAAAAAAAAAGTAAATGCCACAAAATTTACACTCATTTACTTTTACATAATTATACACAACAAATTGTTATAAATAAATAAATAAAATGTTTTAAAAGGCTTTAATATTACCCCAAGTATCCAAAGAGTTTTGTCTATTTACAACTGTGATCCTAATAGAAACATAAAGAGTTACACATCTTAACCCCTCAACTTTTTAGACTGTATCTACAACTACTGTTACATCAATTTTACTAGGCAACCGATCTCTGCTTTGGTTTGCCTGATCAGGATCGCAATCTGACTCGAGCCGAACTACCAAGTCTTCAACTGAAGACGGTGGCAAGTCTCCCGCGAGCTTGTGAAGGCTCGGGACCAGAACCTGTTCCGCCCAGTCCTCTAAACCCGTTCTCCCAAACCATAGCCCGCTTACTATGTTGTCAACGGTTGCTTCATCGACCTCAATGGATAGTTTCTCGTCGAGTACAGTGGAAAATGTGGTTTTCACTGTTTTCTCGATTTCACGACGGATAAGCCCAAATTGAACCGGTTTAAACACGACTGTCGCGTCACTTGGGCCCGCAAGCTCGTGTGGAACCAAAACCGAGGTACTTGCAAAATGTGGATTCTCGTCGATAGTCAGATCGCTTGTGTCCGTCCGCTCTTCCTCATTGTCCACTGCAAGGTTAAGGTCGAGCGAGAGACTGGACCCGACTTTCTTTTGTCGTTTGGGTGACGAATTTACCTCCGAAAGCCAATCGGCTCGTCTTTTGGGCCGTTTTTTACAAATAGTTAGCTTTAGCCGCCAGTCACCGGTTGTCGACGGATGCAACGGCTTCTTGTCAACCATTTCATCCCCATTGTTTGTCGACCAGTTCCCCGTTAACACAAATATAATGTTTCCGAGACTAATCTCACGACCGTGAGAATCCGCCAGCCGGCCTCTTTTCATTGCTTCTTTTATGCTCCCCCGAACGAGCATATCCGCTTCATCGATATCTAAAAGCACAATCACTGAAAACGGGTTCCTACGAACCGCGTCAACAACCCGATCCAACATGGTTTTACCACGAAACCCGCAATCCATTACATCCTCTTCGCGCCTTGACCCAAGGCATATCGTGATCGGGTCAGCCCCACATACATGCTCAGCAAGAACTGATGCCATCTTCTTCTTGCCAACCCGATCAGGACCCGCAAACAACAACCACAAACTACTCCTTGAACATCGTGTTACCGTTGTCGCAATCGTAGAAGCTGCCTCAGGTTGCCACCATGCCATTTTCATCAGACCTTTGAGAAGTTTCTTGAATGAGTCCACGTCTGCAGAATTGACTAATTTAACCTTCGGAGATCCGTCACATTTGGCTGGGGGTTCAGATGAGATGCACCCTAAGTAATCCTTAACCGGTAAATCCTCATGAACCTCCTTCGGTCCAAGAACTAGTTCTGTACGAACAGGGCTTGGTGGAGCCTCTCGCTGTTGACCCGTTTGACACAGAAACATATTCGGTTTATATGTAGGTACGATTCCCATCCCCATCCCCATTCTCTCGAAGCTTGCGATTTGATTATGGTTCGGATGGATTCGTGAACATATCTCACTCCATTTCTTCATCAATTCTTGATCATTAACCTATAAAAAACAGCAACATGAAACCAAATTCTACAACAAAATGTGAAACAAATTCATATGAAGTAATGAAACCGAATTTAGTACCATAGATCGATGAGGCAGTTTCGGCTCGCTTTCAGTTTCGGTTTCAGTTTCACATCTCTGTGCTTTTGCATTCTGCAACCATCGAGGTAGATCACTCTTCGTCTCGACAGACGATTTCTCAAGCTCTTGTTCATAATCATGAAAGCATTTCGGACAGCACTGTGGCAACGACTGAGCCGCGAAGTTAAACGAATTCAACCTATATATATCATATGGATTCTACATTAGGTAACTTCAAGAACACCAAATTTCAAACAAATAAATAACATACTATTATTTTTACTTTTTACAAGAACACCAAATTCCAACAAATGTGTCTAACAGGTGACAAGGGTGAATACTATGGGAATATTATGTGATGATATAATTAGCATTTCAGTATTGGTACCGAAAAATGGCGGTACTCAACCAGTACCAGTACCGAATGGTAGTGTACCATTAAAATTCGGTACCAATTTGGTACCCAATTTTCATGTTTTAAGAATTAGTACTTTCGGTTCAACATGGAAGGTACTTTTTACCGTCAAATACCATACCCAAACTTTAAAACATTTTTTTTTTAAACAAACATTTTTTCTTTATTAACACATAGCCGCAAAAGATTACATCAAAATACCAGGCAGGCGGGCAACAAGCTGTGCCGCCATCATTTTTTATTTGTTTTTTCTACAAGAACATCAAATTTCAAACATATTAAACAAAAGATATTAAACTTTACCTTTCAGAAAAAGGTGATCTTGAAGAAACAGGCAAAGCTTGTAAATCCCAATCACTCTCCATAGAGGGATAAACACCCTGACACCTTAGGTAAATCTCACATGTCGCGGTCCCAATCAACCAAACCCGACGCTTCTCAACCGCCACCAATTTCGCCATCTCCCCCACCGCCTCCCGCGCTTCACCCGACCCAACCACCCATTTCAAATCCCCTATATCCACCACAACACATCTCTCCCCACCATCACACTCAACCATCTCCCTCAATTCCCTAATCCTCACTGCAACATCCCCCTTTTCGGCCGAAAACTCGCAGCCTATCACCTCCACATTCTTCAACTCAAACTCATCATTTTTAATCCTCATTAATATCGCCTCCTTCATCGCTTCCGCCTCCGTTCCCCCGACTAATATCGGGTTCTTTCTCTTGGATTTTGACATAATTTCCATCACTCGGGATATATCTTCGATTCTTGAATTTTGTTGTAATCTTGGATTCATATAAAAATTCATAGGAGTTGTCAAAGATTCATAACTTTCTTCATTGTTTTGTAATCTTGGATTACAACCAATATTTCGGTTATCTAACGATAACCGAAATAAACTATTACCATTACCAGTATTACTATTACTATTACCATTACTATCACTGCTATTAAAAATATTATTAGTACTATTTCGGTTAATGTCCATTAACCGAAATAAACTATTACTATTATTATTATTATTATTATCTATACTGTTATTTCGGTTAAGGGGATTAAACCGAAATAAAGTATTACTATTACTATTACTGTTACTATTACTATTACAGATACCGGTACTACTAATATTATTATTATTATTAGGGTGTGATAATGATAAAGATTGTTCAATAGTGGCTTTAACAGCAGGACTAGAGAAGCTAGCTTCACGCATGACACGGCTAACACTAGGGTCATCAAGAATGGAAATAATAAGCTGTTCAAGGTGAACCTTAACAGCTAGCAAAGGCTGCTGTTGGTTTTCAGGTGAGCCACGACGTTGATGAGCCTGAGCTCTTTTTAAAGCAGCCAACAAAGCATTGGAAACAGGTGGCTCAGGAAGAGCAGGAGAAGAAGAAGACGAAGCAGAGGTTAAGCGTTCTAAGGCGACACTAAAACAGAGCTCTAAGGCTCGGGTTTGGAGAGGGTGGGATGAGTTAGGGTGGGACCGGATGCAGGCGTGGCGAAGGAAGTTGGTTGGGGAAGAGAGGAGAGAAGCGGCTACATGGAGGGGAGTGGTTTGGTTGTGGTTGCGACGACTGGCTTCGGAGATGGCGTGGGTTAGGATGGAGGAGGCTTCTGGGGTTAAGGTTTGGAGGATTGTGGAGAGTTGTGACCTCATTTGGAGGAGATTGTGGGTTTGGGTTTGGGTTTATGTTTAGGATATTATTATTACCCAGAAATAAAAGTGAAGGAGGTTTTTGTTGGAGAGGGGGTTCATGAGAGAGAGAGAGGGGGGGTGATGGAATGGAATAATAAGAAACAAAATGTGCTTTTTGAAGGGGGGTGTTTTTCAGCTGGGTTTGTGATTTGTTCTTTGGTAAGTTTTTGAATTGGTGAAGGTTTTATAAAAGAATTGGTTTGGAGAGAGAGAGAGAGAGAGTATATGGAGAGGTGGAAGATTGGAGTATTGGTTGAAAGTACTTCTGGTATTTTCTGCATTTTATATCTTTCTTTGTTTTTACTTTCTTTTTTTTCTTGTTGATTTTTAATTAGTTTTTATTTTTTACTCATATCTCTTGGTATAATGGTATGGTTGAGTTTAAGGTATATTTGGTAATGAGTTTTTAAGAGCTACAAGTTTCAAGCTTTAAAAAAAAAAGCTCATACTCAATAAAAAGTCTTTTTTGGTTGAAGGAGCTGGAAGTTTTTAGGTTAGAAGAAAAAGTTCTACTATCTACAAGCTTTTAATTAGTAAATGACATAAATACACATTCTATTTTAAAAATATAATAAAAACCTTCTTTACAAGCTTTTAATTATACCCATTTTGGTCATTTTATACATTTTATTAAAAGCTCCAGCTATTCTGCCAAACATCAAAATATATTTAAAAAACTTTTAGCTTCCAGCTACCAGATAGTTTTGCCAAACATACCCTAAATGTAAGGTTGTGAGTTAAATCCTTACAAATGCAAGGTTATGTGGAAATAAGGTGTTATAAAATTTGCTGTTAAAAAAAATAGTTTTTTTTATTTTTATTTTGAATTTCAACTTTAACGATGCTTAATCGCATCCTTCTTTGGTGGAGGCTAGTATTTTAATCTGCAAGATTATGTTGTCTTGATTGGGCTCCCCCTTGCATCAAAGTTTGGTCTAACGTACACTAGGAAAACCCCACAGAAATCAACCCCACACAAGGGGATGGCATGCGACTTGCTACTCGTTGGAGTCGAACCCAGGTCTCATGAGTAAATCAGGATGCTCAACCATGTTGCCATGACATCATTCAGTGATTTTTAATTAGTTACAAGTAGTTTTTTTTTTTTTTTTTTTTTTTTTTTGCACTATTTTAAAATATATTTTTATTGGTGGGATTTTGTAGAAATATTTAATGGATTCTTTAAGCTTTACTACCAATTTTTTTAGAACCGGAGCAGACGTCGAATGGGTCTTCTTACAAGTTCACTGGTCCGACCGGTCCAACCAGTCGAACTGGATGTAAAAACCGGATCGTATCGTAAAATTAATATGGTAAAACATTAAAAAAAACGATTCAACCCTTTAAAACCCGGTTCAACTGATCCAGTTCTCGGGCCGAGCGCCGTCCAACTTCCGGTCCGATGCACCCCTGGTTCAATACCCTAACCTGGATTGATTCGATCCATTCTTGATCCAACCGGTCTGACCGGCCAGTCCAGGTTTTAAAAAAATGTAACTACAAAAAAACTTCAAGCTCAGTATGTATTGATCGAAATAATATAAAAACATTAAATGAATAAAGTTTTATAACTTGTAATCATCAAAATTTAGAGGTGACACTTGTAATTATTAGAATTTTGAATTTATAGAATTGCATTTGAGTTTTTTTTTTCCAATTTAAGTTGGTTTTGAACTATCTTGAGATAAGATTTTTGATGACAAATTTCATGGTTTGTTTCATCCATCAAATGTCATAGATGAATATCTTATACATGTAAAGTGTAAACCCAATTTTTAATAAACATTACAGTTCCTTGTATGTTGTGCAAGTTTTGCAGGTCACATGTTGAAACTGTGAAACACATTTTTACAGGATGCTCTTTCGCGTTCGAGATTTGGCAGCAGCTATCGGCATGGTGCAAGATCCTAAGTCAGTTTATTTTCCACGTACGAGACCTTCTGGATCTGCACTCGTCGGTTATGGTTGGTGGTCGGCCTAAGAAGGCGTTTTCATGCGGTGATTCTAACAGCATTATGGAGCATTTGGAGAGCTCGTAATGGAATGGTGTTTGGTCAGGCAGTAGCTTCTACGTTGCGGACCTTGGAGGAGATAAAGATCATGAGCTTCCTATGGGTGAAGAATCGGGCCAAGATGACGAACTTGACTTGGGATGCATAGGGGAGTTTTGATACGGCAAAAATGTGTTAGGACCCTTGTTTTGTTTTTGTGTTTCTTATATCTCGGTTAAGCTGTTGTTTCCGGGTCTCTAATGATTGTATTCGGATCGTCGGTTATTGCTAGCGTCTTGTTGGCTTTCAGAATAAATGGAAGTTTTATTGACCGTTCCAAAAAATAAGCAATCAGCTACCCGAAATAAATGAGGCAACGTATCAAACATTGTTTACAAATACATACAAGACTAAAAACATCAAAATTCGTAATAAATCCAACACAGTATTATTTATTATCCTTTAACACTACCCAATATGTTCTAAAAAAACATATTAAATAAGATAACTTGTGTCGCCATCATTTGGTGGAGTGCAAAAGGCATTGAAGATAAGAACCATGCCTCATTGGGGGGGGGGGGGGCGCAAGTTCGAATCCGAGCTAAGCGGAGGGTTTTGACCAATTCTGCTTACATCAGAAAGTTTCGACTCTTGTGATGATGCAACTAGTATCAAGCGTTATGGTTCCTTCTAAGAGGGTGTTTGGGATTGCGTTTTGAATCTGATTTTTAGATTATTGCGTTTTGAAAAAACGCAGATAATTAGTTTTTAGTGTTTGGGATTGCGTTTTGAAAACGCGGATAATCCGTTTTTAAGCTACCAAAACGCAATAATCTATAAGCAGCTCTACCCCTACTTTTCCAAAACGCATAATTTGTTTTGAATAATCAATCCCAAACACCCCCTAAGACCTAACGTAGTGGAAAAAGAGTATAGCGCCCATCCTTTCCTTTGTGTTTCTCACAAGCTGTCCTGCAATCACCTTGTCATTCAGAGAAAAGTTGCTGTCATAAAAAAAATAATACATGTATATAATGGTTTTTAACTTTATATTTAGGTTACGAAATAAAATTGCCAAAGGAGTTGGAGAGAGGGATAAAAGGTACCTTTTCAACCTTTTTAGAGGATAAAAGATTCATGGGTGAATATATCACTTTATTATTAGTTTTACTTTTTGATATAATATTTCTATAAATGTGACTAAACATTGACCGACTCGTTAAGCTTCACTCTGACAACCTTTTTCCACGCGCTTAAACATTGGGGTTGGTGGCCCAATGGTAGAAGCAAAGCTTCTAGAAACACCTAAAGGGGAGGTCATGGGTTCAAGTCCCACAAGGAGAAGAAATTTGCCGTTCAAAAAAAAACAAAAAAAAAAAAAAAAAAAAAAAAAGCTTCACTCTGACAACCTTTTTCCACGCGCTTATATTTCTGTACTCATTGTCAACGCGCTTTAAATGTATTTTCTAAACAACACTTAAATTGAAAAATTACTAGATACAAAACCAAATTAAATAGCAAAAATGTTATATTGTTGTAAGAGACTAACAATACTAAAAAAACTTATAAGAAAATAAAAAATGGAAAGAATAAAACTGAGTGAACTGTAAACTTAAAAACGGTGAATCATGTACGCACGTTGCGTCGCAATAATAGACAAAAATTTGACTGAAACTTAAAACATAGTGTCTCTGTTTGATGTGAAAAATAGAGGTAAAAATGTTGACCTACATACGCATGCTGTAGCATGACATCTCAAAAAATTTGGATTGAAACGTAAAGCTAAAAATCTGTTTAAAATACATGAGATAAAGTTCAAAAAAAAAAATAGCAGGGGTTGAATGTAAAAGATGAAAATTGTTAAGGTTAAAAGTAAAAAAAGAAAAGAAAAAACAAAGTAAGGTACAACATACAAAGCATGATGAAAATTGTGGATGGATTTGAACGTTGGAAAGAGAGTGGGTTTGGACCTTTGAAAAAAAAAGGAAGAATGGAGGTGGTTGGTCTATCGGAGCTTGGCCGGAGAAGATGACTAGGAATCACTCGTTCTCACTCTTATTTCCCGTTTTTGTTGGTGGTCTACGGTGGTGGCTCCGATGTGGGCGGTGAGGTGGTCGGTTGGAGGTTTTAGGGGTGGGGGTTAGGTGGGTAATGGTTGGTTTCATGTCTTGGTGGGTTACAGAGGATGAATATTAATTTGGGATTTTATGTAGTATAAAAAGTAAAAATAAATAAAAGAGAAAAATAATAAAATAAAAAAAATGAGGGGGAAGTAGGGGAAACCATTTCCTTGGTTTGGGGGAGGAAAGGGTGAAAATGATGTGGTGCTGATGTGGCATTTGTGGGAGTTGAGGGAAATCATCACCACACCATATAGCCTAAGGGTGTGGGGAGGGGGGGGGGGGGGGATGATTTGGAGTTTTTTCATTGTGCCATTAAAAAAATCTCAAAAAGTAACTGTTGGATGTTTAAAAAATTTATAAATTTTATAAAAAGTAACTGTTGGATGTTTAAAAAAAATATAATTTTTTAAAATGTAACCGTTGGATGTTTATATATATTATAACATTACATTAACTTTAATTAAAACATTACATAAACATAAAATAAAACATTACATAATCCTAAATTTTACATAATCCTAAATTAGAACATTTATTAAACCTAAATTACTTAAACACACCTACGGAGAGTAGTTATCCTAATCTTCTAGAGTGTACTCCGACGATGACACGAAACGATCGCTATCACAACCGTCCGACCTAGCGTCCGAGCGGATGCAACCAAAGTCAGGAATTGGAACACGATATGGTTCATCATCCATATTCACATAATCCCTATCAGTGTCTGTTTCGTACCCTTCCTCATTTGGAACAGGAGCAGTAGGGTTTTGGGTGAGATTTGTTTGTTTGTGTCTCCACAAGTTGTAGTTGCCCGAATCCCAGCACAGCCATGGTGTAGTTATGCGCCCAGATACATTCCCTGTAAGAGGAGCATCTGAATCGATACATGCCTGACTTGGTAAAGGAGGAACGGTTATTAGTCGAGGAGTGTACACTGGTTGACGATGATGAGTGTACACTGGTTGAAAAGGAGTGTACATTGTAGGAGAAGGAAATAACACTGGTTAAGGTTGGGGAGGAGGAGATGACAAGGGTGGAGGCAATTACATGTCAAACTAATCATTAAAATACTCATGACCTCTTGGTCTAGTGGTATGGTGTCCCCTTTTACAACTGTAAGGTTGTAGGTTTAAATCTTTGCAAATCCAAGGTAAGGTGGAATAAAGGTGTAATAAAAATTTGCCGTTAAAAAAAACTAATCATTAAAATAAAATTTAAGAAAAAAATATAATCTCTAATATAGCCGTTAATATAATTGAAAGTTAATTTGTTTTTTTATATGATGAAAAAGAAAAAGATCTAATAATTGAGTTGATTGAGGTATTGTGTTGGCTTTAAAACCAGTACTTCGGCTTTTCACACGCAAAATCTGCCTTCGCACGACACTCACCTTTTCATCTCTCTCATACTTTAACTTTTCACTTCTAAAATACACAAAATCATCATTAACTTTTTAACTATTTTAATCAATCATCTTTTATTTTTTTTGAACAGAAACTTCAAATATAAACACAGCAAGACCTTAAACTAAGGCCTGCACAAAACCATACTTACAAAAAATACAAAGGCTACTTCACCCACTCTTTTCACTCAAGAATATTACGACTTGAACGATACTTAAACCAAAGAAACGTCATAGACTTTACAGTCGCAACGACCTCTACAACCTTAGGCGAAGAATCCTGAAAAACCTTTTTGTTTCGCTCTTTCCACAAAGCCCAAAACATAACCATTATAATGCTTCGCATAATTTTCTTACCCCACGTCGAAATCGTCAACAAATTTGACCAGTGTAACAAATCTCCAATGGATTCTATATTGGGTGGAGCCATTTTACTCCATACCTCAAAAGAGAAACCACACATGACAAGAAGATGATCGGCCGACTCCTCATCCGTGCTGCACAGCGGATAGGACCTATCCGCAATATCTATCGTCCTCCTAACCAAAGCCAAACGGGTCAGAATCCTATCCTTTTCGATCCTCCACATCAAGATATTAACTTTAATCGGAACCCAATTCACCCATCTCATATTCTGATTCGGCTGAACATAATCATCCGACCTCATATCCTTCTTAACAGCAGCAACAGAGAATTCATTGCTGCTGTTTGCACCCCAGAACCAGCTATCTTTGTTTCCATTGTAGCGAACTTGAGTCAGCATGCTCATAACGTCTTGAACCTCCGAAATCCCTTCCATAGTAGACGCATTCAACATCCAGCTCTCCTCCATACACATATTATCTCAAATCTGTTTCAATCGTTCCTTTACCTTCCCATTTTTATTCTTATCCCCAGCAAACAAAATCGGCCATCTATTCATTAATGGAGTTGTACCAAACCAAACGTCCTTCCAGAAACTGATCCGTTCTCCATTCCCTAGCTTACATGTGATTAATTTATTTAAATGGAGATCTTTAATGCAGATTTTATCCAAGAACGAGGCCATGGACTTCCAACTGCAGGTATAGATTTATTAACCGGTAAAAACGACCATCTATTACGACCTCCATGAATGCTAAGAATCACCCTCCTCCATAATCCCTCGTGATCACTTTTAAACCTCCATGCCCATTTAACAAGAAGCGTCGTATTAACTTCGGACAATTTTGAAATACCAAACCCCCCGAAACTTTTTCGGTCTAGTAGCCACCTCCCAAGATACCCAATGCATACCTTTTCCTTCTCTACAACCCGTCCACAAAAACTTTAACATCATTCTTTCAATGGCCTCGGTCACCGCAACAGGAGCTTTGCACATCGAAAGATAATACACTGGGAGACTCGCGATCACCGATTTAATCAACGTAAGACGGCCACCGATCGATAAAACATTTACGTTCCAAGATTGAAGCCTATTACGAACCGTATCTAAAACAGGCTCCCAATGTGAAAGACGATTCATATTCCCTCCTACTTTAATCCCAAGGTATTGAAAAAGAAAAGTACCAACTTTATAACCCACCAACTCGGCCATGTCTCCCACCTCATCTTCAGAAGCCCCCAACCTGAAAAGCTGAGACTTGTGTATATTTATTCTCAAGCCTGGACACATATAAAAAATACGAAGCAACCCATTAGTCGTGACAATATTTTTATTGCTCCATGTTCCCATAATTAGCGCATCGTCTGCATAAAGAATATGAGAAATAATCGGCCCACCATGAGACACTATGATCCCCTCCATGTCACCTAGTCTACACGCCCTCAGAATCATACTCGCCAGAGCCTCCATAACAATCAGAAACAAAAACGGGGAAAGAGGGTCGCCATGTCTAAGCCCTTTTTGACATTGAAACTCAAATGTTGGCGATCCATTTACTAATACTGCAAACCAAGCCGACTAAAGGATACCTCTAACCCAAAGACACCACCTGGACGGGAAGCCCATCTACCCCATAATAGAAATTAAGAACTCCCAACACACGTTATCATACGCCTTTTCGAAGTCAATCTTCAATAGAAACGCCTTTCTACCCTTTTCTTTATCCAACCCATAAGCTCATTGAGAACCAACGGCCCATCCAAAATAAACCTCTCCTTTAGAAAGGCAGATTGAGAATCAGAAATCACATCCCCAATAACCTTTTTAATTCTAACAGCAACCGCCTCAGAAATAACTTTGTTCACGACACCTACTAAGTTTATAGGTCTGTAATTCCTCAACCCCACCTGTGTCTTTATTTTAGCAATCAAAGTGATAAACGAAGTAATACAATCTTTTCTAATAACTCCTAAAGCATGAAATTCTTCAAACATCCTAAAAAAATCCTCCTCCAAATGCTTCCAAAAGTGATTAATGAATCTGAAATTAAACCCATCCAGACCGGACGCCTTATTTGCACCACATTTGAACACCGCTTCCTTGATTTCTTCCTTAGAAAAGGGAGCAATCAAATCTTCTATCTTCTCCATAGGCACCTGTTTCAAATTATCACATGATAAAATCGGCCTACTAACATAGGCCTTATTTAATCAATCATCTTATTGTAATCACATAAAAATAAACTTTAAAAGTTGAATCATTTATACCAAACTTAGGGTAAACTAGTGTGTTACATCCGCGATCCGCAGCAAGACCCGATATATAACAAATATTAAATGAAAACGTATACAACACTTCCCGCATGGTTCAACGTTGTCTCCGTTAAATCACTTCTTTTCTGTTGCTGACCCATATCTTGTGCTTGTAAGCTGCTGCTAATACATGTTTAGAAAAAAAAATACTCATAAGGGTTGCTAAAATGGTCTCGAATGTGTCTACAGCACCATTGAAAGGAAATTCAAGTGTTGTTACTTTAAATTAGTTGCAGTTAACACCCTAGATGCTTCTTTCACCTCTATAGTCAGATGAGATCAAGTTAATTGGTATACCATTAGCCCGATGGAAGAAGTGAGGCATGCAAACCCTTGCTAACTTATGTCATACCATTCTTTCAAATTAAAGCAATTCATTGAGTTATCTGCATGTCTGATCAAGGAAGTGCATTTCATATGTTACTTCTGAAAAAAGAGATTTTTTTTTATTGTTATACAAAGTTCCTTCTTTTCTAAGCCTGCCTCCATTATGAGTTCACTTGGCATAGTAATGGGCTACTCGAAGCATTTCTAGAACATTTGCTTGCTTTGTTTGTGAATCCTGGTAAAATGTTAGGGCAGGAGACAATCTGACAACAGAGCGGGTAGATGAACTTCACATGGGCGGAAGATTGTTGTTCCGAGTAGAATAAGGCAAAAGGCATCTTTTTCCAGTCGATATTGGTTTTGTTCGTTAAGAATCGACACTTTCTATGACAACCGAAGGAGAAAAAAATCAATCGATAGAAAACACTAAAAACTTTTATTGAACCGGTACCGACGTTATTTGGTCAAGATCGGTCTGGTCTGGTCCGATTCGTTTCACTGCCCACACAATACCAACAATTGGTATAGGTAACGAAGGCAAGTTATTCAAATCATAAGGGTGAGGTTAGGGTTATACTAAAATATTTAGAATATATAAGAAAAAAAAATAAGGAATTGTTAATCAATATAAACGGAGGTAAAGAGATTTTTTTTATGATGTTGTTAGAACATCATAAATTAATAAAATTAATATTGAGACATCCTTTTCTCTCTCCATATATCTATATTTAAAGAGATATAGAGAAGCAAATGTACTAAGACTATAGAGAGTGGATGGGGGGGGGGGGCATGAAGCGTCATGTAACACTTGTAGGGTCCATGTGTGAAGGGTGAAAATTGTGGGGAGTGGAAGGGGGGAAAATGGGAGAAGTGCCACGTGGAATTTCTTTTTTTTTATAAAGTATAATTGGAAAATAAATCTATTTAATAAAAATAATCAATTTAAAAATTTTTAAAAAACATTTAAATATTTAAAAAAATTATTTAAATATTTAATAAAAAAATATTATTCAAATGGCTAATTTAATAATTAATTTAGGATTATCTAATGTTTTTATTTAATTTAATAGGGTTAATTATGTAATTTTTTTTAAACCCAACGGTTACTTTTATTTTGTTTTAATTTTTTTTTAATCCTAACGGTTACTTATTTTGTTTCATTTTTTTTAAAACTTAGAAGTGCCAGTCCCACCTTTCACTCCTCCTCCAATAAAAATCAGCCACGTGTCCAACCCCAAACCCCTCACGCCCATGAAACCCTCCCCACCCAATGGGCTTCCCCCCTTCCACGTTTTGGGCTTGGACTACATTCCCCCCACCCACTCCGTTCTGTCTAAGGCTAGTGGGTGTGGAAGAGACCCATCATGGATGATGGCCCTCCACCTAAGCTGCCACATCACCATGACCTAGGAACATCATCACCATGATGATCCAAGGGCGTGGAGTTAGGAGCATCATCACCATTTTAGTTTTATATATTTTTTTATTTTTTTAATTAATTAGTATTCTAATATTAATATTAAAAAGTTAAAAAATTACATTAATAAACCTAAAATTACAAATAAAAAACACTTAAATAAAATATAAAAACGAACACTTAAATTAAAAAAAAAAACTACGAATTATATTTTTTGACGATATTCTCCTTCATTTTAAGCAAGACGGGACAGTCTTCTTGGGGATAGTCGTTGATGTTGGTTGTCATTATTCTCCATTCTTCTAGTTGCGCAGCTTCATTCTTTTGGTGAATTCTTTCCTCCACTTGCTTTTGCTTCAATCGAAGTTTTTCTTCAACTTCGCGTTCTTTCAGTTTTACCTTCACTGCTTGCGTTTGACTAAAGGTATGTTTGAAGGATTCCAATTCAACCACCAAACTGTAAGGATCGGATTTTGACAAATCAACACAAAGATCACACAAGTATAAGTAATCTATGTGCGGAAACCCTAAATCACATGAAAAATGATAATAATCAGATCAGAACACGATAATATCAATTTTCAATAACATTTTCATTAATATAAGATTGGTAAATCAATTACAAGTTTAGATATTAATGAAAACCTTCAAATTAGAACTCTCTAGAACACACACTAACACACACGGCCAAATGACCAAAAATTATGTTGGAAAACAACTCTAACATATATATAAGCATTCCATTCGACCTTTACCAGGTACGAACGAACATCCAATAAACAAACTAACACACACACACATTTACATTCGACCTCTATTAAACTCATTCGACCCCACGACTGGTCGAATGGGTTTCTTCAAAACTTCAAATCTTCACAAAATCACCAATCTTGTACAATCCAAAAGCGATAGCCACATATATGCATTTACAAACTCCCTCTTGGCTATTGCTCGGATTGATTATGCATTGTCAAATCTTGCATTCCGAAGCTTTATCTTAATCTTTGATTTAGCACGTTCACTCATTTCAGGTTCAGCTTGTTGTTTAAGTGTGCGTTTCTTCGATTCATCTCTAATCTTCAACGTCTTGCCTAGCAGCTTTTCGTAATCACAGTCAGCATGCACTCCCCACGCAAAAGAAAATATAGCATGGGGCCGGAGAAAACAAAGGCGATGAAATCTATGACGCCATTCGCACATATCTAAAGCAACTGTTAACAAAGAACATGGATATTTTTGCCTTCAAGCCATCAGATATGGTTGGTGTTCCGCGCCACATTGCGGAACACAAACTCAACGTCTACAAGAACGCAGAACCGGTTGCTCAAAAGAAACGCAGCATGGGGCCGGAGAAAACAAAGGCGATGAATGAACAAGTGATGGAACTTTTAAAGGCGGGAATTCTCCGCAAAAGCAAGTATCAAACTTGGGTGGCAAACCCAGTCATGGTTGGTAAATCCAATGGCACTTGGCGCATGTGCGTCGACTACAAGGATCTGAATAAAGCTTGCCCAAAAGATTGCTACCCGCTGCCCGAGATTGATTTAAAGGTCGACTCGTTAGCGCCTTACAGATTTAAATGTTTTCTGGACGCCTACAAGGGTTATCATCAAATCCAGATGGCCAAAGAAGACGAAGACAAGACAGCGTTCCACACAGATATGGGAACTTTTTGTTATACCAAAATGCCATTTGGGCTTAAAAGCGTTGGGGCAACATATCAGCGTTTAATGGATACCGCATTTGTAAAACAAATTGGTGTAAATTTGGAAGTATATGTCGACGACCTTGTAATCAAAAGTAGAGAAGAAGACCAGATGTTAAATGACATTCAAAAAACTTTCGATCAATTGCGCAGTGTGCGGATGAAATTAAACCCGGGAAACTGTTCTTTCGGAATGGAAGAAGAAAAGTTCCTAGGGGTCATCGTACCAAAAGACGGATTCCGCCCCAATCCAGACAAAGTACAAGCAATCGAACGCATGCCATCTCCATCTTCGGTCAAAGAAGTCCAAACATTAATGGGGCGCCTGGTAGCTCTGAACAGATTCCTGTCAAACTACGTTTCCAAATCCTTTCCCTTTGTGGACACACTGAAGAATTGCTTGAAAAAATCCAACTTTCAGTGAAGAAGCGGAATTGGCCTTTCAAGAAATGAAGAAGTGTCTGAGCAATCTGCCAACACTTACCGCTCCGCTGCTCAAAGAACCGCTTACCATGTACTTATCCGTCACTGACAAGGCAGTTGGCGCAGTACTCATGGTCGATAGGAAAGGGGTACAAACCCCAATCTATTATGTCAGCCGCACATTGCTGGACGCCGAAACTCGCTACTCCACGAAGGAGAAATTGGTTCTTGCGCTGGTACACGCATCTAGAAGATTGCGCAGGTACTTCCAAGGGCATCCAATCAATGTCCTCACAGACTTCCGCATCAACAACATCTTGCGCAAGCCAGAACTTTCTGGACGATTGGCCAAATGGGCAATAGAATTAGGTGAACACTCGATCACATACAAGGCAAGACCTTCTTTCAAAGGACAAATCTTGGCAGATTTTATTGCGGAAGTCCCAACGAATAAAGTTGAAGAATGCGCAAACGAGGCATCATCAAAATCAACTCCGCCTGATGAAACTCAAAAGTGGAAGTTGTTCACTGACGGTGCTTGTAATGATGAAGGAGCCGGCGCGGGGTTACGTCTGATAACTCAGAAGAGAAAGAGTATACCTACGCAATAAGGCTCGATTTTCAAACAACTAACAACGAGGTAGAGTATGAAGCACTGATAGCAGGCTTACGCATTGCCAAAAAGATGGGAGCACAATACATCGAGGCCCATGTTGATTCAATGTTAGTTGCTAATCACATCGATGGCTCATATGAAGCAAGAGATCCATCCATGATCTTATACTTACAGCACACCAAAGAACTGATGAATAGCTTGCTCCACTGCAAAGTTATCCACATACGTAGAAGCCAAACAAGCCAGCAGATGCTTTAAGCAAAATGGCGTCAACCGCGTTTGATCATATGGCAAAAGACATACGAGTTGAGGTGCTGACCAAGCCATCTGTACCACAAAAACAAGTAAACGTGGTCCAAACAGGAAAAGAATCTTGGATCACCCCCATAATGGCCTTCCTGACCAAAGGGATCCTCCCATCAAACAAAGCGGAAGCAAGGAAACTACAACACAAGGCCCTACATTATGAGGTCGTCGACGGTATATTATACCGACGATCTTATCTCGGACCATTGCTACGATGTGTAGATTCTACGGAAGCCACGTACTTGATAAAGGATATCCACGAAGGTACCTGCGGCTTGCACGCAGGACCTAGGATGGTCGTAGCAAAACTCCTGAACGCGGGATATTATTAGCCTGGAATGCACCTCGATGCATTAAAAGAATTGCGCAAATGCGAAGCTTGCCAACGGCACGCGCCTGGTACACTCAGACCAAAAAATAACTTGGTACCAGTCACAGCAGCATGGCCATTCCAAAAATGGGCCATCGATCTGGTGGGACCTTTTCCTACAGCGTCGGGCAATGTCAAATACTTGGTGGTCGCCATTGATTACTTCACCAAATGGGTAGAAGCCAAGACATTAGCCACAATTGACGGGCGCAATATCAAAAAATTTATATGGGAATTCATCATTTGCAGATTTGGTCTACCACTGGAAATTGTAAGTGACAATGGCACGCAATTTGCATATCAACATCTACAAGAATGGCTCTCATCCATGAAAATCAAACAGATATTTACTTCAGTCGCGCATCCTCAAGGCAATGGCCAAGTTGAACGCGCAAACCGAAGCATCGTTGAAGGAATCAAAGCATGTCTGGGAACAAGACGTAGCGGCTGGGTGGATGAATTACCCCATGTTCTATGGGCCCATCGCACTCTTTCAAAAACAAGCAACGGGGAAACACCGTTCAGTTTGACATACGGAACTGAAGCGGTCATTCCGACAGAAGTAACACATCCATCCCCAAGGGTCTTGTTCGCGCAACGAACTGACAATGATAAAGAATTGAGGATGAATCTAGATTTGCTAGACGAGCGTCGAGATTCGGCCTATGTCCGCGAAGCCTCATATAAACAACAGTTAGAAAAGTATTACAATGCGTGAGTCAGGGAACACTTTTTCCGTGTTGGCGACTTTGTTTTCTGCAACAATGAAGCATCAAACGCGGAAAAACCAGCTAAGCTCGCTCCAAACTGGGAAGGACCTTACAAAATCCAAGAGGTATTGGGAAAAGGAGCATATGATTTAGAACGCCTAGACGGTTCACTAGTGCCACGTACTTGGAATGCAGCGCAATTGCGCATATGCTATGTTTAATCTATTATTCTTAGATTTTGTAATAAGGACTTTAAGTCCAATTCATTTATATTACAAGCAAGCATTTGTCATACAAGTCATTGTTTAATACTACAACATCCAAATCAAAGACATAAACTGTTGATACATCGACATACATATAAGAAGGGGGTCATCACAAAAACAAAATATACCCCACAAACAGATGTTCAACAAAAACTACAAAAGATTTTACTTATGATCTACCTATAAAGACTTAAAAAGATTGGAAGCATACATCCATTAACCCCTAACCTTCCTAAGTTTACGATGGGAAGTCATGGGTAAATCTTCCAACTCTGACAGCTTCTTCATCTTCAACGGCTGACCATCAGAGGTCCCTTGATCATCAAAATTATCAGGCCTCATATCTTCTTGTGACAACAAATGCTCACAATATTCATCAAGTCGATCAAGAGCATCTGTCGAAGACTGATTATGGATGGGATGCTGAGACAGCTTCATCATCCCTTGCAATTGTTAGGACAAAAAGGATTGTTGAAACCACTTTTGCAAACCTTAGTCTAATTCACTTCTGTCAAAATATTCTAAGTATAGAACTGCTGAAGAAGAAGGATCAAACTGCTGAAGAAGAGATTCACAAGTGCTGAAGAAGAAAAGTCATCAGAAGTTCTGAAGTTCAAACCAGACACTTCTACTGAAGAACTACTGAAGACAAACTACTCATCAGTAGTTGGTCATTCATCAGTACTTACATGAAGATCTTTTCCACCGCCTTTTTGTATCAGTAGTTTATTACTTTAGTATTTCTTTTTACTTTATGTACAAGTTCCAAGACTGCAACTTGTTTCTGAACTTGCTTTTGGCAAGGTTCATGTATTTGTAAAGTCTATAAATAGAAGGGTTCATCCATCTGTTTTAGACATTGATTTTTAATACAGAAATCCTTCAACACTTATTATTGTTATTTCCATTTCATGTTTATTGAGAATCTGTCGAAGTGTTTCATTCTCATTCAATACTTAGATTCTCAATAAACACTTATCATTTATTAGTTCTTGAATCCAAGGGGAGTAATAACTCCTGTTGATAAGTGTAGCTTTAAACTCATAACATTCCGCTGTGCTATCACTGATCAAGAACTTGCTAAACACTTAAGTGTTCACTAGCAAGTTCATACGAAAGAGCAATACTGATCCTACAATTGGTATCAGAGCACTGGTTTATCTGATCACATATCAATCTAACACATTGAGAATCAGACACAGGCTCTTATTGATATTCAATAAAGGATTATAAGCTCACTTTTATCAACATCCATCACTTTAAGAGATATTTGACAAATCAATACTCTTTAAGATGGATCCTCATAATACTGGTTCTGCCACTAAACCTGCCATGCTAGTAAGAAATGAATATAACATCTGGAAAAAGAGAATGGCACATACCTTATCACAGACCAACACAGGTTGCTGGAAATCTGTGATATATGGTCCTCATAAACCAGTAAATATAAATCTTGAAACTAAGGAAGAGATTCCAAAAGAACCAAAAGACTATACTGATGATGATTTCCAAAAACTTGAGCTTGATGCAAAAGCTTTCTCTATGTTGGCAATGGCACTCCCAAATGAAATCTACTCTGGCCTATTACATTGTGATAGTGCCAAAGAGCTTTGGGACTGCCTAAAAGAACAGTTTGGAGGAACTGAAGAGGTGATTGCCAACACCAGAGAAATCTTGGCTTAACAATATGAAACTTTTGCTCACATTAATGGGGAAACTTTAACACAGCAATTTGAAAGATTTTCCTCATTAATATCTGAGCTAAAACTAAATGGTCAGACCTACACAATTGTATCTATGCTTCATAGATTTTAAGGTCTTTACCTGAAAAATGGGAAACTTACTCTATAGTCTTAAGATCTTCACCAGACTTTAGCTCCCTCACTCTTACAAAACTTCATGGGAGATTACTTACTTTTGAGAGAGAAATTGATCAAAAGAAAAAGTTACAAAGTACTGGCAAAACTGCTGATGACTATCTACCAGGTAGTACAGCACTATTGGGACAAGACTCACCAACTTGTTCAAATAGTTTTGGATCTTTTGACCATATTGACATAACTGCTGGGATCTCATCTGAAAGATCATTCCCAGGTTATGACAATAATGACTTTGGTCAAACTGCTGATAACATGTGTTTTATCATTGATGATTTAAATAGTTTCAGCAGTGATGACCTAGAAGAAATGGATATTTTGCACCAACTGGCCATGTTAAGTTTAAAAACAAATAAATTTTACAAAAGGTCAGGAAGGAAGTTTCCAGGACTTAACAGTTCAACAAAAATTGGTTTTGACAAATCTAAACTTAGATGTCACAAGTGTCAAAAGTTGGGACACTTTGCTAGAGAGTGTAGAAGCTCTGGCTTTAACCAATCTCAGTCTGGAAACAATTTTAACCCCAATTATAACAGGAATAATGGAACACAAGGGAGTGCACATTTTGTACAGGCACAAGCTCCACAACTCCAATATGTGCCACAAGTACAATATGTACAGATGCCTGCTCAACAGATGCAGAGCCAACAATCAATCCCTCCCTTTCCAGCTGCTCAACAACCTCCACAGCAACAGCAACCCTCTCAACAAAGTTTATTTACTTCAGGGTATTTTGACTGGAGCAGTCTTCCTTTTGACACCACAGAGTGCAATCCTAATGCAGACAACAAAATGTTTGACATCAACTGGGGAGAGCCTGGCAATGGCAGAAAGAACTTTGCCTTAATGGCATTTGAGGGATGCTCCTCAAAATCTGCCTTGTCACAGGTATCAAAAGAATCTTTGACAAAACTGTGTTCAAATTCATGCAAAGAATCTTTTGCTCTCATAAGAGAGACAAATGTGCACTTACAAGGAAAAGCAAATGACTCTGAGAGAAAATTCACTCAGATGAAATGTGATTTAGAAAGAAAACTTTCTGCAAAAACAAAAGAAGTTTCTAAATTAACTAACACTGCTATTGAAACCCAAGCACAAATTAAAATCATGATAAATGACCTAGGAAATGTCAGACAAGAGCTTGCTGACACTAAGGTCACATGTGAAAAATAGGTGGAATCTTGTAACGGGTACCAATTATTGCTAAACAAACAAAGTGCTTCAAATGTTAGGTTTGGCATAGGGTACAATCACACTGAAACACCAACAGATTTTTCCCCCAAAACTACTGAAGATGGGAGAAAAATTGTTTCAGGTGAAACTTCTGAAGAGGAAGAATGCACATCTTTCCATGAAAACTTTCTAAAAACACACAAAGAAAGTTCTTCAGAAGTACTGATTAAATCTGACTTTAAGCCATCAGTAGTTTCAACTACATCAGGAGTTGAGAACCTGAAAACTACTGATGACCTAAAACCAATCAAAACAGTCAGAAACTTGTCTTTGAAAGAAAAGACAAAAGAATGTGAAATTTGTGGTCTGTTCAACCACAAAATAGAATTTTGCAGATATAGAAAAGGTATTCAGTTCAACAAGAAAAATCAACAACTGGTTGTGGGAAAACAAATCAAAAATGACTATGTAAAAACTTTTTCTCCCAAGAAACAACAACCAGCAAACAACTTTTCTCAGAAAAAGACAAAATCTCAACAAAAGTCTTTTTCTCAAAATTCTTTTTCAGTAGTTAGACCTGAATCATCAGCGGTTTCACAAACTGCTGAGATTAAAGATCTTATGAACTTGGTACAACTACTGATGACCAAAGTTGATGGTGGTCCTCAAAAGGATACCACCATTGTTCTTAATGCAAAATCCATTGCCAAAAAGACATGGATTTCTCAACTTGGTCAAGAACAAACTGTAAATGTTCTCAATAGCAAACCCAAAGCCAAACTGGCTTGGGTTCCTAAATCTAACTAATTTGCTATCTTGTGCAGAGAGTTTCCAGAGGCTTAAATAGCATTTGGTATGTAGACAGTGGAGGCTCAATGCACATGACAGGATGCAGATACCTGATAAACAATTTTATCAGTCAAAGAGATGGATCTGTATCCTTTGGGAACAATGCTAAGGGATATGTGCTAGGACATGGCAATGTCTCCTCTGGCAAAATACAGTTTGACAAGGTCAATCTGGTTGAAAACCTTGAGTACAACTTGCTGAGTGTGTCACAAATGTGTGATAAATGATATTCTTCTTTTTTCACAAAGACAACATGCAAGATCATATCACCAAAAGGCCAAAACTTGATAGAGAAGATTATTGAAGATCATACTTTGTTAATAGCCAAAAGATGTGGCAATGTCTATGCAGTGGACATTGAAAAAGACAAAGTACTAAACAACACTGCCTGTTTCTTCTCAAGGGCATCAACTTCAGAAACTGATATCTGGCACAGGAGACTTGGCCATTTGAACTTTAAAACCATAAATAAAGTCACAAAAATGGGCTTGGTCAGAGGTCTACCCTTAAAAGTATACTAGTGTCAAGAACACTGTGTATCCTGTTTAAAGGGTAAACAGCATAAGTCCTCCTATAAGTCTATTGAAGAATAAAAAACAACTGCATGTCTTCAACTACTCCATATGGACTTATTCGGGCCTGTAAAAATCATGAGCCTTGGTAAAAAGAAGTACTGCTTAGTCATCATTGATGACTACTCAAGATTTACATGGGTATTCTTCTTATTTTCCAAGGATGAGGCTGCTGAAATCATCAAGTTCTTCATTCTACAAGTAGAGAAGCAATACTCTCTACCTGTCAAAACCATTAGAAGTGATAATGGGACAGAGTTCAGGAACAAAACTCTGGATGAATTCTGTTTGTCTAAAGGGATTATTAGACAATTCAGTGTTCCCAGAACTCCTGAACAAAATGGTGTGGTAGAAAGGAAGAACAGAACTTTAATAGAAGGAGCAAGAACAATGTTAGCTGATTCTGGCCTACCATTATACTTTTGGGCAGAAGCAGTTAACACATCAAAATAGAGTTCTTATTGTCAAGAGACATTCAAAGACTGCCTATGAAGTTCTTCATGGCATGAAGCCCCTTATCTCCTTTTTCAGGGCTTTTGGGTGTCAATGTTTCATCTTGAACATTAAGGAATGTATTTCAAAGTTTGCTGCCAAAGTTGACTCAGGTTACTTTCTTGGTTATTCCTCAACTAGAAAAGCCTACAAGGTTTTTAACTCAAGAACCAAGATAGTAGAAGAAACACTGAATGTCAAGTTCAATGAGTCAAAACACACTCTCATTCCAGCACATCCTGCTGAACTCTTTGACCTTGACAACTTCCATTTTGGACCTGAAAAGACTGTCACTTCATCCAAACCTACTTATTATGGTGATCAAAGGTTTGATGATGAGGATCCAGCACCATGGACTCCTCAAATAGTCATTAAGTCAACTTCAAAACCATCAGAAGTTTCACAAACTTCTGATTCAACAAATACTGAAGGACAAACTCAAACATCTGCTTCAGCACCTGCAACTACTGAAGACACTGAAACTGTTGGACCAGATATAATAGACCTTAGTAGTTTGTTTGAAGAACATGAGCCACCAACACCTGTCAGTGGTTTACAACAACTGATCGAACACAAAGACCATCCACTTGATCAAATCATGGGTGATATTGCATCAGGTGTTCTTACAAGAATCCAGCTTTCCAACTTTTGTCTATTCTCAGCATTTATTTCACAGTTGGAACCAAAGAAGTACCAAGAAGCCCTCAAAGACAACAATTGGGTGCAGGCAATGCAAGATGAATTACTTCAATTCAACAAGCAACAGGTTTGGGAAATCTGTCCCTTACCACCAAACAAGCAACCAATTGGCACAAGATGGGTTTTCAGGAACAAACAAGATGAAGCTGGTATTATAATAAAGAACAAGGCAAGACTGGTAGTACAAGGTTACTCTCAAGAAGAAGGGATTGACTATGATGAAACCTTTGCTCCAGTTGCAAGGCTTGAAGCCATCAGGTTATTTCTGGCCTATGCCATTTCCAACAAAATAAAAGTTTATCAAATGGATGTCAAGAGTGCATTTTTGTATGGAAAGATAAAAGAGGAAGTGTATGTTTGTCAGCCACCTGGGTTTGAGGATCCTTCTCATCATGAGTGGGTGTACAAACTAGACAAAGCTCTTTATGGGCTCAAACAGGCTCCAAGAGCCTGGTATGATACACTTTCAACCTTTTTACTCAAAAATAACTTCACAAGAGGTGCCATTGATAAAACTCTTTTCATAAAACATGTTGGAAATCATGTCTTACTTGTTCAAATATATGTTGATGATATCATTTTTGGTTCAACAAACACAAAATTGTGTGATGAATTTAAGAAACTCATGCAATCAAAATTTGAGATGAGTACAATGGGAGAACTGCAGTACTTTCTGGGACTGCAGATTAAACAACAAACAAATGGAACTTTTATACATCAGACAAAATATGTTAAAGAATTATTAAACAAATTTTCTTTACAAGACTGTAAATCATGTTCCACTCCCATGACACCAACCACACAAGTTGAACCAGATGATCAAGGAAAACAGGTTGATCAAACCATGTATAGATGTATGATAGGTTCCCTTTTATATCTAACTGCTTCTAGACCAGATATTATGTTTTCAACATGTGTCTGTGCTAGATATCAATCAGCTCCTAGGGAATCACACCTTATTGTAGTCAAAAGAATCTTCAGATATCTGAAAGGAACTCCAACACTTGGAATTTGGTATCCTACTTCAAGCAATACCAAGTTATCAGCTTTTTCAGATAGTGACTATGCAGGGTGTAAAATGTCAAGAAAATCAACATCTGGTGGTTGTCAATTCTTGGGAAACTGTCTAGTGTCCTGGCAATCAAAGAAACAAACATCTGTTGCAACTTCAACTGCTGAAGCTGAATACATTGCAGCTGCAAGTTGTACATCATAGATACAATGGCTCCAATATCAACTTCTTGATTATGGAATCAAAGAGACCAAGACACCATTGCTTGTAGACAGCAAATCTGCCATTAGCATCATTCAAAATCCTGTTCAGTTTTCAAAGACTAAACACATTGAAATCAGGTATCATTTCATAAGAGATTGCTATGAAAAAGGCAAGATTGAAGTGAAACATGTAGCAACAGCTAATCAAATAGCTGACATATTCACTAAACCCCTTGACACATCAACATTTCAGAAGTTAGTATCCATGCTAGGGATGCTAAATTTGTAAGTGTTTCTCTTTATTTTTCTGCACAAATTCTTTATTTTTCACTTACATCTGTTTTCAAAAATTGAAAAACTTCTGAAAAGAGAGAAACTGCTGATGTACAAAACATCAGTATGGGGATATTTTTCTGAAAAGTGATTAACTTCTGATAAAACAACCTTCAGAAGTTATGAATAAAGTATTTATAAAGTATTTCTCATCAGCTGTTCAAAACTGCTAAAGAGAAAGTGGGAACTACTGATGAAAATAATTCTTCATCAGCAGTTTAGTCAAAAAGGGCAAATCAGACTTTTCCCATCATCTGAAGTTTGACCTAGTCGGTTTAAAACTTCTGATAAAGAGATTTTTAACCTAGGCGGTTTAAAACTTCTAATAAAGAAGTTCCAAGCGGTTAAAAACTTCTGATAAATATCTTTTTTCAACACTTATCCATTCAAAACAAAAATTCCCTCCTTCTCTCTCAAGAAAGCTCTCAAACCCCTGAACCTGCAACAAAAACACTGTTCGATTCATACATACACACAAACCACATGGCTTTAGTTCTTAAACAGGGACACAATCTTAGAGCCTACTTAGATAAACAAGAAGGCTGGTCCCAATACGATGAGATCATTGATCTCGTCGTCAAATCCCAATATTTCACCGCTCTCACAATTGACCCACCAATACATCCTGAAACTCTCAATGAGTTCTGGGCTAATGCTGAGACAGTGATGGTGGATGATGAAGTTATCTCTCTCAATTCAACAATTAAAGGGAGACAAATGGCCATCACACCGGCCATACTTGCAAACAGACTAGGGTTGAATGATGTGAATGCCCCTGAAAAGTTTGACAACTCTGCAATCCACCTAACCATGACTGAGTGTGGTTATCAAGGTACTCTCTCACAAGCTACCATCTTTAAAAAATATTTTGAACCAAAATATAAACTTTTGTTTCATTATATAATTATGTGCTTGAGTCCTAAAACAGGGTCTTATGACCAGATGCCCTCAACCTTTCAACCAATTTTTCATTCCATTGTGAATGAAACAAATTTCAGGGCATCAAAACTTTTCTTTAATGAGTTGGTGTTACATCACAATAACACTAAGAAAAAGTTTTTGTTATATCCAAGGTTCATTATGCAATGCATAATAAAAGAACTGGGTGATGAGGTGCTTGTGGGTAAAACTGAAATTTTGAAACCCTTAACCTCACAAGCATACTCAAGGCACAACAAACAGGCTGCCTGGCCAGAAGATGACCAAGGGGAACCAGAACCAGTCCCCATGGAACCCTCATCTTCCAAACCTACTCCACCAAAGGCCAAGAAACCCAAGGTACAAAAACAAAAACCCACCAAACCTAAAAGAAAAGCTGTTCAGGAGGTTGAGATGCCTGAACAAACTATTGTGCAATCTGCACTTCTTAAAGATGTGACTGAAACATCCTCTCAGTCTCATCCATCTCAAACCCCACCAAGAGCACCAATCACAATCCTTTTAAAAAAAAAAGACTTAAGAAAACTATTCCCATTGATTCTTCTTTTGAAACTGCTGAACCCACTGCCCAAACTACTGAACCAGCACCCCAACTTTCTGAACCAGATATTGAAATAGCCAAACTTCTCTCTGGGCTAAAAGAGAAAGTCCCATCTACACATGTCAGTCCCCAACAACCACATAAAACAAGGGACATAGCCTCAGAATTTGACATGGATGTGGACACTCAAAGCCCTAACCAAAGAGATGAGGATGAACCAGAGTCTCTAAGCCCAAACTTAGAGGTGGACCAAAGGTCTGCAGTCTGCAAGAAGAAGACTGTTTGTTTGTTAACGTCCGCAGGCTGCTGAAATAAACTGAAATTTAAATAAACTGATTTTTTTACAGCAGTCTGGTGGCGGACCGTGGTGGTGGTGGACGGTGGTGGTGGATGTTGGTTGTGGTGGTGGATGGTGGTGGTGGTGGTGGACCGTGGTGGGTGGTGGTGGTGGTGGACCGTGGTGGGTGGTGGCAGTGGTGGTGGTGGGTGAGGAGAAGAGAAGAGGAGAAGACCGTTGAAGACTTTGGAACAAGTCTGCACCAAGAAGAGGTTAGAAAGATTTTTTTGAGTAAAAAGTCTTTCAAAAAACAAACAATCTGCAGACTCTAAACATCTGCACGCGTCTGCGTGGCGCGATAAAAGAGGTCAGAAGCTGAGAAAAAACAAATAGCACCTAAATGGAGTTGGGTATCCATGTACCCTTGACAAATTTTTTGATGGCATTTTTAACAATTGTAACTAAAAAAAATCCACTATTATTATTTACTATGATGACGACTATCTCTCAATGAACCTAGTAGATCATCAATGCACAGGGGCGATTCTTTTAAGGGGCGGGGAGGGGCGGCTGATCCCTTCGAATTTTCGCTCAAAAGTTCCGATTATATAGTATTCGTATAATTTTTTTTTTTTTTTTTTGGTATATAAGGTTTCGACCCCTCAAAACTAGTGACTTCCAACCTCTCGAAATTTCGGGTCAAAATTCGCTACAATGCATGAAGCATCCTAAAAATGACTCTGTCTTTATCTAACAAAAAGGCTATTATGAGTGGGATTTGAATCTTATACGTTTTATCTAGTTTTTAAAGATCATATCTTCACATAAAGTATTTCCTCCCTTTTAATGAGTTTTATTTCACTTTATATGTTCAACTCTCTTTATTTTCAACTGAAGAGGATGTATAAACGTGTATAAATCCGTTGTCAGGTGACATTAATATCATATTATGAAGGGTATGTACAAGATTATTATTTTTCTTATTTTTGCTTAATTTGTAATAAAGGCCACATTAAAATGAGAGTTATGTGAACTTTATGTATCAAAAGTCACGTGGCGTACTTGAAACCTTTATTAAACTTCTGTATACTTCGGTGACCTTCTGTATATATAATCGTTTAAATATTAATCTTTTTTATCGGTATATTCAACTCACAAAATCATCAAACTTTATGTTAAACTAGTATATTACCCACCGCGCTATGCGCGGCGCAGAAACATACAGCTTATCGAATTGTCCTTCACGCGACCCTTGTCTCAGGTCAAACTGTTGTCGTCAGCTAACCTTTGAACCACTTTCACGACCGTTATAACCGCCGTTGTTAGTATCGGCCTTCCGACGTCATACCTAAACGCGGTAACGCCATTTACGCTGCTTACCTAGTGCTGACCACCTGTCGTCGCCACGACATCGACCACCTAAACGCGGTAACGCCACGACGCTGCTTACAAAGTCTTGTGATGAGAGTGAGAAGCTATAAATGTCATAGAAGTGCGTGACGAAGAACACGACTCACAGTAAAAGTTTATAATAATAAAACTAACGTAATGGTATTTTCATAGTTACTGCAAAATTAATGCAATGGCATTATGGTAAATACTGCAAAATTGAATGGTTTTTATTATGGATTTACTATAGCGAAGGTTTCTCGATTGCTATATATAATAATATAGAAGTTGAAACATTTCTTTTCGAATCAATGGGTAACAATATTATAGGGTTAAGTTATTCTACAAAGGCTACAAAAAATGAGAAGGGTGAGAAAGATACAAAAAACACAATAGATCATGAAATATGACACAATGAGCCATAAAATATAACACAGTGCCAAAAAATATAACACAATGCTGAAGAAAAAAAACACAATGAATTGAAAAAATGACACAATGATGAAAATAAGAAAAAGACACAATGGTACATAAAAAGACACAATAATATAACACATATTCTAAAAGCTACAAGCTAAAACCCCAAAAAACGAAGACCTAAAAACTAACGTTGTAGGGTTCGATAAGACGATTCCAATGCCGTTTGAATGAGTTCAATAGGAGTCCGTTTGATACCCTTCCTACGACTTCTTATTTTTCTTTCACTGTGTATTTGATTCTAACCCCAATATTATATACTAGGTGAATTTATATAAAGTGCTTGCAATTTGGTTGTGTTAGAAGTTCGGAAAAAAAAGGTGTTTTAAGTAGTTAAAAATTCTAATGGATAAACGTATAAATTTAGGAATAGATTTAGATATATATGAGTTAGGGGCTGTTTGGTAGCCTCTTAATTAGCCTCTTAACCATTCAGGTCTGAATCATTCAGCATTTATACTGTTTGTTTCGGTATCTGAATGGAATGATTAAGTGCTGAACCATTAAACTAATAAGGGATACTGAATGATTCAGCTCTTAACCATTCAAAGCCTCTTAACCATTCAGACAATCTTAATGATTCAGCACTTAGCCAGTTAGAATAACAAAAAGGTACAATACAATAAAAAGTAGAATTAACAATTAGCGTCATTCAAAAGCTCATGACTTATATATTTGCTCTAAAAACATGTACTCGAAATTGGCTTGTTTGTAAACCAGTCAAGTCAAGTTGGCTTGGCTTGTAAACTCATGATCGGTTCGGTTAATATGTCAAGCTCAGGATAACAATTAGTCAAGTCAATAAAAAGGAGAATTAACAATTAGTCATGGCAAGCTCAGGATAAGGTAGGGGAGAGCAAATATTGGTTTGGTTCGGGTTTTACACATAACCGAAACCGATAAACGAAATCTGGTTTTAGGAAAAACCATAACGATAATCAACCTGTCAGATCGGTTCGGTTAATATGTCGCTTATCAGTTACGTTCGCTTAATTACCAAAAGCAAAATTTGTGCAAAATTATAATCTTAAAATAGTTAAGTGTTTTGAACATTTTCAGCATACAAATATATGAAAACACATGAAGATACATGTAATACCCAGGAAATACATGAAAATGTATTTTCAGTACATAGATGATATACATGAAAAACACATAAATATATAACTATATGTTCGGTTATGGAAAAAGCGTAAACCAAAACCGTAACTGAATGATTCGGTTTCGGCCATATCTTAACCGTAACAGCTTGGTTAAGTCAGTTTCAGTTATTTTCGGTTCGTTTTTTCCAGTTATTGGTTTTCGTATGCTTACCCTAGGCTAAGGTAAGCTTGTTCATTTAAATTAAGTCCAAATGTTTTTAGATGATTATTCAAATAATGGTTGTTTCTTTAAGCCCATTTTTTTTAATCAATAATCAATGTAAGCTTGCTGGCTCGCTTGTTGGGCACGTAATGAGGTTGATGAATTTTGCATTCATGTAATAAATATTTTTTAGAAAATTAAAACTTATATAAATAAACAAGCTAACCAGGACATTTTACGAGCCAAAATCGAGCTAAATTTAAGCCCATCACTAAACAAGCCGAACCGAGTCGAATCAAATTCAACTTTGAGCTCAATCCTAAATTGAAGTTGGATTAGATGCAGTTGGACCTAATTGCGACTAACATCATTAGCGAAAGGTTTTGTGATCGATTTCTGTTTCAAACTTGCGATCGTAGGTTCATTTGAAAAATAAAAGTGGAATAAAAAACATTAGTTTTTCTGGTTTTCTTAGTACAATATTTTACAAACTTTAAATTTGTTGTCGGTAAGGCATGGTTAGTTTACGGGGGTAGAGGTGCTCATCGAGGAAAACATCTCAAGTCGGTGTCACGTCGACTATCCATCGGAATTAGTGTGGAACCAGTTCAGGTACCACTCACACAACTTCTCTATCCCCCCCCCCCCCCTCTCTCTCTCTCTCCACACACTTCCACAATCCAAATCAGTAAACAACACCCGCTTAACATACCCGGTTACCCCTACCCTAACAAGTGGTATTACTAATCGGGTAAGGGTACCCGATCATGTATACCCGATAGGCGATAGACACCCCTTCTTCCTAATTAGTATAAACCGAATAAGATCTATTTATTGAATCAGTTAGACAAATAAATTTAAATATGACTTATTATGGTTATCATTATTCACTAATGCCATTTCTCAAAACATGCAAAGGTTTTTTTTTTTTTTTTTGGCAAGAAAAGTTTGCTTTTGAAGCAAAATATGAAAAGAATGGTTCACCAATAAGAAGAAGCGCATCATTTTTTTTTTTTCTATTGAATGTAATTATTTATGCTTTTTATTTGCAAAACAATGATGGTAAACCAATAGCCTTTTGGTAGTGCACGCCCTCTCTTCTCTTCCCCTTTACGCATTTTCATATCAATAACAAAAACTCCATCGAGTATAAAGCAATCAAAATCGTTTTCTTAAAGCCATAATTTATTGAAAAAATAATGTATTATTTTGTTATGTATTATTCTTAATTCAATAGTTCGATATAAATCACATTTGTTTTTGTTATCATTTGTGTGTTGTTATTAATAGAGCAGGCTTATCTATTTAAAATGGGTAGCGGCATAACTTGTTGCCCATTTACCCGTCGCACACTTATAAAACTTGTTGGTTATTAATTAATTATTAATCTAGGATAATCCATTAATAGTTTTGTGTATATTACCATGAGGCAGAACAAAAGATGTGAAACAAAACTAAGGCCAGACTTTTATGTAGTACACATAAATATAAAATAGGGTCGTAGCCACTTTCACGTTGCATCTGGACGTGGTTGGAAAACGGTACGCATTGCATTCTATGACGTGGTCATTTACATATTTCCCCTTGCTAAGATCATTTATTACATATTTACCCAATTTAAAAAGTCAATTACATATTTCCCCCTCTTAAGGCATACAATAAGTAGCAAGTCAATTACATATTTCCTCATCCCAGAGGAAAATATGTAATTGATTTTTAGGATTATGTAATTAAGAGGCTTAGCAGGAAATATGTAAAAAAATCCAATTTGTAATGTTACACACACAAAGATATCTAAATAAGTTATGTTATTTATATCGTTGATCGGCTCTGAACATTAAAATAATAAGAAAAGATAAAACAATAAAGTAAATATCGAATAAAATGATATTTAGATATGCTATGTTACCTTTAATATAAAAAATGTTATGTTATTGCATCGTAGCTCGGCTCTGAATATCAAATAATAAGAAAGGGTAAAACATTAAGGTATATAATTAACAAAGGTAAAAAAAAGGTAAACGAAAAAGAAACAATAGGAACTCGGTCGGTTTAGTTGCACTCATTATAAAAAATTAAAAAGAAAAGTTAAAAAATATGTCCAAAAGGTAGATAATCTATACATGTTCATGTTCATAGTTAAAAGCGGGTTTTCCAAAAGGTATCTATACATGTTCAGTTCGTTAAAAATATTTCAAAGTTAAAAGCGGGTTTTCCACTCCGATATCGACTTTGTTCGTTAAAAAAAGGCGCAAGTTAGCTAAGCCTCCAAGGCTCACACTAGCATATCGACACCATTAAAGGTTCTTTCCTTTTATACAAAGTATAATGTTGGGGTGAATAGTTTATTTCCTAAATTTCGGGGTACTATTTGGAAATGATACAATTTACATGTATGCATAGAGAGATAAGGGAAGGAATGACACCAGATACATCATGGTTCAAGCAGTGGCGAAGGTTGAAGATTATATTGGCGGAGGCCAGACTTAATTTTTTCTGATCGGTAGGGGCCGGAAGATCAAATCGGCGTGGGTCGGACTCAATTTATATACGAAAATCGTAAATTTCTACCAGTGCGCCAAAAAACAGGGGGGGCATGGGGTGCCCTGGCTCCAAGGATGCTTCGCCCTTGGGTTCAAGTGGATGTTAAAAAAATTCATCGGTGATAGTGATCATTGACGAGAATCTGCCAGTAATCCATTGGTGATAGTGTTCATCGACAAAAATTTGTCGAGGATGCTCCATCAATATATTGGCAATAGGTGATATATTTTCCAATAGAACTTTGACAAATATTCCCAAGGATCCACTAATAGAGAATTTACTAATGCATCTTATACGACCAAATTTTTACTTATTTGGCCAAAGTTTGACTCTTTACCAACTGATCACTGATTGACCTTTCTCCGCTGAAGTTTAAATACTGATGGCTAATCCATCAGGAATTAGTTGGTAATTGTTTTTTTCGAATATAAACATACAAATGTCTTATCATGCCTTGGCACATCTCTCGTTTTTCTTATTGTTTGATTCAAATTAGCCACTGACTATGTGTTTCTTATCTAGTTTTCTAACACAAATTTATATTATATGCCATAACATGTCATTGTGGTTGTAAAATGCACATGTATATACCGTACCTAAAAAATCACTTGGAACATTTTTGTTTGTTTTATGAGGTGATGAACGAGTAAACCACATAAGAGGATTTTTAGACTATCGTGAAGGGCTTTGTCTATTGAATGACACACCAAACGCGTCACTGTATTAATAGACTAAAGTTGTACTAGTACACAGTCATTTGCTAACATATATTTAGAACTATCATGAATTAACGATGTATCATGTAAGCTCAGACAAACAAGCGTACTTCAAGCCTAAGTTTGTCATGGTTTAATTTTGAGAGCACCAATTACAACATCTTTACCAAACAACGAAGATTTGGTTAGGGGACATTACCAACGGATTTAAAAAGGATATGCTGATTGTGTGCTTCATTGGCTTCTTATAAGCCCAGTCACGTGTTTCTCATTTTGTTTGGTTGCACAAATTTATATTATGCCATAACATGTAATTTTTTATCACAAAACACATGTCTATATGTCGTTAGTGATTTTCGAATTTGAAGACCGATTGTTGTGCTATTCATAGTTTACATGGACAAAGTGTTTGCAAGTGCGTAGGGTATGTTTTTAATGGAAGGCACCCCAAAAACACTTAAAACGACTTTTTATGGAGCCACGCTAACTTGATAACATAGGTGAACTACCATGCATACAGAAGTGAACTCCTGGCCCAAGTTTGTCGAGTTTGAATTTTGAGAGCACCAATTCCAACTTTTTCATCAAACACTGGGAATATAGAATGAGGCGGTTTAGCTAGGGGAAACAAACGATAATGAAAACAAACAAACAACGGTACTTCTAGTTTCATTGATCTTGGATTGCAATGAAAAGCTAGCTAGTTAAAGTTTTTATAATTGTATTAAACAATGCTAACATATGTAAGAAATAATGAACTAATTCAATAACTAAAAGTATAAAAATACAAAAATTTAAATTGATTAAAAATTAGTAAGGTGGTGTTTGTTTTCTGGTTAGAAGAGCTTCTAACCTCTTATGTCTGTGCCGCGCAGACGCGGGCAGACGTTTGAGGCGGGCAGATCGTTTGATTTTTAGAAGACATAAGACATGAAAAGATCTTCCCTAGCTCTTTTTCGTGCAGACATAAGCAATTCTCTTCACACATCTTCTTCTCAAACACTTTACACAAAAAACCCCTTGTTCATCTCCTCCATGTGAAAACCCTAGCAGCCAACTCCTACCAATCGATCTGCACCTCCTCTCTCTCCCTCCCTCTGCCCTCTCTCCCTGCACGCCCTCTGTCCTCCCGCCGCTACAGCTCTGCACGAAAACAAGGTAAGTTTTTTTTTTAAATCCGTGTTTAGTGTTGTTCATGACAAGGTGTGTTTGGATTTTGGTTTTAGGATAACAACACTTTCAGATCTGATTGTTGTAGATGGGTTTTTTTACTTTCAGTTTTTTTTTTAGTATTTTCTGATCTCTTTCAACGATTTGTTTAAAAACACATTAATTTGGTCAAAGAACTGCGTGCAAGTTATGTTTCAAGATTTTTAGATGGTGGGTATTACATTTTTGTCAAACCAATTTGGACTCCCCCAAACCCAAGTGGCGGCTGCCACTCTTCTGAAAATATTATTGATGGGTCAAAATAATTGTATGTTTATGTTTAATCTCTTGCAATGTATCACTATCGTTTGTTGATATTGTATGTTTATGTTTAATCTCTTGCAATGTATTGATGGGTCAAAATATGATAGTTTGTTAATTGTTTTGGCAATAATGAAATAGTTGTTGAATATTATCCATTTAAAAGCGAATTAGTTGATACCTGATGGCCTATATTAGTTGTTGATAGTTATAATATATTAACCATATTAGTTGTTGATACTTGTTATTGAATATTATCCATATTAATAGCGAATTCATGCTTTTTATGTTAATAGGAATGGGAGAAAAACAACAATGGTCAAATGAGCAACTAAAATGTTTGTTAGAGACTTGCATTGAAGATGTACGCACAATTGGTAGAAAAGGCTTGAGTTTGCATAAGGAGTCTTGGAATAAGTTAGGAAAAACGCTTAAGGAAAAATTTGGTCTTGAGTTGACCCAGAAGAAAATGAAAAATGCTTATGACACTCTTAAGGCCAAATACATAGGTTGGGTGTATTTAAAAACAAAACCGGAAACATTTACAATACTGAAACAAATACTTTTTCCCTGACGAACGAAGAGTGGGAAGACTTTAAGAAGGTATGTTAGTATGAATAATATTTTCACATCTACCTATAAACAAAACTTATAACATTTTATTACTTTGGGTTTAGTGACATCCAAAGGCTAGATCCTTAAAAACAGTCCCATTGCCTTTTCCAGAGCTTTGTGCGGAGTTGTTTGATGGTAATGCAGTAACTGGTGCTTGCAAGTGGACCTCAAACCAAACAACATCAGGGGTTGGCTCATCTTCTTGTTTTCGTGCCAAAACACTTATGATTACAAACACCATTTTGCATGACACAGAAGATGATGCCTACACTGATCAGCACACCTCGGAGCCTACTCGTGAACCTACACCTGAAACCTACTTCTGAGCCTACTCCTGAGCATACCCCCGAGCCTAATGCAAGGAAAAGGGCAAAAACTTCAAAATCATCTGTTACTGCTAATGATTTAATACAGGATCATAATGGATTATGATAAGAAATTACTTCTCTTAATTCTTATGTACTTGTATGGTCGCTTTTTTTGGAGGAGAGGTTTGAAACGAATGCGAGACAATGATTCGAATATGACGGGACATAGATACATGTTAGAGATATTGCAAGGAAATCCCAAACAATGCATTGAACTGCTATGTATGTCTCGTGAAACATTTGTCCGACTTTGTGCACATTTTAGAATAAATTATTCGTTAAAGGATAGTAAACATGTATCAGTTGAGGAGAAGATGGCTATGTTTCTTATGATAATCGGTCATAATCAACGCTATGTGGTTATCAAGCGTAGATTTCAACATTCAAAGCAAACAATTCATAAATTTTTTATGAAGTCTTGGATAAAATGATGCTTTTCGCCAAAGATATGATAGTACCAACTTCTTTCAATCCGAATCCAAACATTCTGAGACATAACAAGAGGCTACGACGGGTTTTTAAAGGTGCGGTTGGTGCATTGGATGGAACTTTGATACATGCTGTTGTCCCTACTAGTAAACAAGATTTATATAGAGGACGAGGAAAGGGGGATTGTTATCAAAATGTATTAGCAATCTGTAACTTCATTTACGTTCATTGTGGCCGGTTGGGAAGGGGTAGCACATGATGCTAGAATATTGTCACAAGCATATCAGATCCACATGCATCGTTCCCGTTTCCACCACCATGTATGTTTATGGTTTATTAAATATTTCTATATTATTTTCATACCATAATTAATTGTATTTGTTTGCAGATAAATATTGTCTTTGTGATGCCGCCTATGCACATATACAAGGATTTATGGCTCCGTATCGTAATGTGAGGTACTAGTTTGGAGATTTTCGTCATAAACGTGCATTGACCAATAAAGAGAAATTTAACCATGCACATGCAAAACTTCGAAACGTCATTGAGCGTGTTTTTGGTGTGTTGAAAGCCCGATTCCCTATATTGAAGAGGATGACACCATTTCCGTTAGTTATACAATGGAACATTACTATTGCATGTTTCGCGCTACATAATTTTATAAGGAAGGAAGGCTTGAGCGATGAGTTCTTTACTGAATACGATCAACCCAATGTGTCGTTAGGAAATAGTCATGTGCACGTTGATGCTGCTGAAGACGAGGTTGAAGCACATGGTACTGCATCGGATCGGAAATACATGACTCAGTTTACGAGATGAAATTGCCGAGGAGTTAATGCAAAATGTGGAATAAATTAGTTCAAACATTGTTATTTGCGGTTTTATGAATATTATTTCAATGTTGTATAAATTTAAATTTCAATGTTGAAAAATATTGTTTGCCTTAAAAAATCAGTTTTTTTTTTAATTTCAGCAGCCTGCAGACGTTAAAAAACAAACAGTCTTCTTCTTGCAGACTACAGACCTTTGGTCCACCTCTTATCCTGCAGATGTCTGCAGACCTTTTACCTCTTCAAAAACAAACAGCACCTAAGTTTCTATAAGGGGAATTGAAATTAAATAATCATAACTTTGTCGGGATGGAAGACAATAATCCTAACTTGAAAACTGGAATCCAACAGGCCTAACTTGTCTTGGTTTTTATTTCACTGAAAACCCAGTTAGTTTCTGCCTACGTGGCATGCCATTTTATGCCTTCTATTGACCCATTTGCACTTTATGGCATGTCACGTAGGCAAAAAACTAACTGGGTTAAACTCAGTTAGCTTTGGTCTAGTGAAATAAACCCAATACAAGTTGGGTCTGTTAGATTCCAGTTTTCAAGTTGATATTATTGTTTTCCAACCAGACAAAGTTGGGATTATTTAATTAGATTGTAAGGGTTAGGATCAAATAGACAGTAAAAGAAAAATAAGAAGTCGTGAGAAGGGTATCAAACAGACTCCGATTGAACTCATTCAAACGGCATTGGAACCGTCTTATTGAATCCTACGATGTTAAGTTTCGGGTCTTCGCTTTTTTGGGTTTTTTGCTTGTAGTTTTTAGAATATACGTTATATCATTGTGTCTTTTATCTAGCATTGTGTTTTTTTCTTATTTTCATTATTGTGTCATTTTTGCAATTGATTGTGTCTTTTTTCTTCTGCACTGTGTTATATTTTTTGACCTTTTGTTATATTTTGTGGTTTATTGTGTCATATTTCATGATCTATTGTGTTTTTTGTATCATTCTCACCTTTCTCATTTTTGTTATACTGTAAAGAATAACCTGACTCTTAATTCTAATTCCCCTTTCTATAAAATAGTTTGAAATCTGAATTTGAAACAAAAATACATAACGTTTTCAAAATAGGTATTAAAAAGTACGAAACAAGGTTTGAACCTTGATTGCGCCCAATGAATGTTAATGCATAGTATGTGTGTTCGACATCAAGGCATTAGGCAGGTAGTCGACCATGATAGGTACCGTGCAAAAACACTTGCATGTGTTCTTTTACAAAGCAGGATGCAAATCATACAACTTTTTTTTTCTTTTTTTCTTTTTTCATTTTCCGAAAAAGGGTTCATGACAAAATGGTGTATCAATAATGTAAAATGTAATCCAAAATGAAGTGCCATCAATAAACAACAACGACATGGTCGATTGATTGACAATGCATCAACTACACGAACACTAGTTAAATTATAATAATGAATCGAGATGTACAATCAATTGAGTGATCTTCAACATTATTAGACGCCTATAATTTGAAGATTAATCTTGTATTTTATGTATGGAAGTATTAAAGAGTATATGTAAGTGAGCGGGTTGTTAGACGCCTAAATACCAAGTTTAAATTAACTTTATTCATTCATACTTTTATATATACTAGTAGGTATGCTCGCGCGTTGCCGCGGGTATATATGATTTTTTAGTGCAAGTTGTGCAACGACTTTAGTGTATTTTTAGTTATAATTTTTATTTGTTAATAAAAATAATACATCAATTCACAAAAAATCAATTGAGTATAAACCAAAGAATTTACATAAAAAGGCATTGTAATAGATGGTTGATGACATTATGCATATGTAAATCATTATCAAACTACACATCATGTTTTAACTATTTCAAAATTACATATGTTCACTTGTGAAATACAATTGATATCTTGTTTTAGTGCGTAACTTTACAAATTGTAATTTATAAGTGTTGATAAAAGTAATTTTTTAATAATTTTTATATTTAGTTGTGATGGTTCCGATGATGGTGTGCATCACAAAAAGAAGTAAAGCAAACCTGTTGACAAAGAGCCGCAGTGGTGGATCCAGGATTTTTTCCAGTGGGTTCACTATTTTAGATGGTCCAAATTCATAGGATCGGACATAAAAGATTTCGGACCGGTACGACGGTTCGGGTCGGGTATAAACTTATGGTTCATCACATAAAAAAAATATGATACAATAATAAAAACATCTTCATTAAAAATTAAAAAAAAACACATAATAAATTACGATGGTCTTTGCAAATTAAAAAAAAAAAAAAAACTTATAGATGTTCTCTTCATTCAAAGGTTTGATGGTTCTCTTTGGAAAAAAGTGTCAATTTTCTTCATACCTATATATCACATTCGACTTTCAACAAATAAAAAATTAACATCACTAATTGTCTAATTCTAATTCACTTTTCGTATAATCATTCAAGTAGAACAAATTAATAATTTCACACGTTTAATCAAGATCAACAAAATGAATCTAAACTTTTAACCTAAATTGTAACATAAAAAAATTGAAAACAAAAAAACTAATTGAAAACCTTTAAACTTATTAACCTTAAACAATTAAAAAAACCACTAATTGAAAGCCATGAAATTCATCTAAACTTTTAACCATGAAAAAACAATAATTGTAACATAAAAATAAAAATATAACTAATCTAATTTATTTGCAGGTAAGCAAGAATATTGGGAAACGAATGTTGGAACTTGGGTTGGCGCAATTTTTGTTTAGGTTAGAATTAAATACCATTTAAACCCATATTTGTAGTTGGGCCCGTTAAAAAGAAATTAAAAAAAAAATCACAGACAACAAGTATAGAACTCATGATCTATGATTTTAAAGGTGAAAGTCTTAACCATGGAACCACTCATAAGATATGCCTATGGGTTCATGCCAATTATTTTTATGGGTTCATGGCTTATTTTTCATATATATTTCTACTAAAAATCGAAAACCGAATGGTTCGCATGAACCCGTCACCTCCTTCTTAAATCCGCCCCTACAAAGAGGAGAGAGTAGACTATATTGTGCATCTACAAAAAGAAAAAGAAAAAAGAAAAATATATAATGTAATTCATGTCAATATAAGAAGTAAACTGAGTTTTCAATACCTGCAAAGTTTCCCTGGGTGTATATACAATTAAGGGAATATATCAATTATTTACATGAAAAAAATTCATGTATTTTGTTATTGTATGAAGTACACCAATGCAACCAGTCGATTATTCCATATAAAGCTAGGGGAGGAAAGAAATTGTGAGTATACAAAGATAGAAGAAGAGATTTTTAACTCATGTATATTAAATTGGGTGTTATGGGTGTTTATGAATGGGGTTACATAATGAAAAGGATATAAAGTGTGCATTAGACAATTATACAATTGGCATTATAGGTTGTACACAAGGGTATAAAAGGAAGAAAATGTGTAAAAATTAGAGATTTATACATGTGACTCTTGACATCCCATCTTAAAATGTGTGTATAATTACTTTTCTAACCATGTCTCCTCCTTAATAAGGTAACATAGATTAATCATTAATGGTACACTTCTAATCTATGTATGTCATAAATTAAGACAACATGCATAGGTAAAATGCTTTCTAAGAAATGTATGCACTTAAGTTGCTACGTATGTAATTAGGATGACAAAATTCATCAAGTTTTAATCAAGAAAATCATGAGCACTTAAAATGTATATTATAGCAAGTTTTCTTTGTAATCGAAGGGATATGGTATCAAAAACTAGTAATACTATACCAAAAATCAACTCACAGGGCTGCGCCAAATAAACATGACGATGGTTCTCCCGTCCGTTCTACGTCAGCGGACTACCATACGTCCATAACCTAAGGGACGCAGAGTTTTGCCACCCGTTTTACGACAGTGGACTACCACACGTCCATAACTTAATGGACGTACGCTCTCCCGCTCGTTTTACGTCGGCGGACTAATATGCGTCCATAACCCAATGGATGCACGACGAAGCTTCTTCATCAAGATAACTGAACCTTCGTCAACACGACTGAAAGATACATTTCAGGGCAGCATCGAGACACACACCCTAGGACAGGTCTGCCCTGGACGACTGCCCCTGACGCAGTAGGCTCCCCGTCAGAGTCCTCAACCAATCAAAGGCTGCACCCAGCCTGACACCCAAAAGGACGATGACGTGGCAGCTCCCCAGCCAAGATATCTCTCTGACAGAAGACTTTCTCAACCCCCACTGGTCTCGGCTTCTAGATAAGGGATGATTTCCCATCGCCCTGAAGTAGCCAACTTGCGGACACCACGTGTCCGCCACCCATCAGCGTCCACTCAACGGACGCCACGTGTGTTTTCGTCAGGACGGTAACATCCCCCCTTTCTCTCTTTTTTTTAATCAAACACACTTGCACCAATTGGGCTTGAGGACTTGGGCCGGAAACCAAGAGACACCTCTACCTGGTCCGGGCCCCCCAAAAGGTAGAGGATGGGCTGAGGAAGTCGAACGTTGAGGTACTATAAAAGGATGAGCCCCTTCTCCTTATATTGGCATCCGAGATTCACTAGAACTTCCATCGAAAAGACTATGAGCTCGTTGTACTTTTCCAATCCCTTGTTTTATATACTAACGTTTAGAGGCTTAGCTCTTCTAATCTATAGTCTCTTAACATCCTTGGTCTTGTCCTTAGACCCACACCTTTTATAAACACACATTTTTATAAATACCCCGTGGAATCACTACCAATATTAGCGCTAACCCGGTGATCTAGGATTCGTGTTTCTTCATTGGCGCCATCCGTGACCTTACCACAATAATCTCTCACAAAACAACTCTGATCTGCCATTTTTTCCATAAAAAATGACACATTCATCACCCAAGGTCTATACTCCATCAGGGGTCGTTGAAGACGTTACCCCAGGACCACATACAACTGAGGGTCACAGCGATGACAACCAAGACAACGTCGTCATCATCCCTCGAACCATAGACTTCAAAGCTGGTGACCTACCACCTCCCACCCAAGAGGAAATTGACGCTCTAAACAATGATTAGTATGAAAACCAGAAACAACTGCTAGACGCTCAAGTTGAGTGTCGCTGGCTAATCGGCAAAGCCATCATGGAGTCCACCTCCAAAAGGCATGTTGGATCAGTGTAGCTTTAACAGATTCTTATTCTAGAACACTTGTTTAGATTTATCAAAGTTTTTAGCACAGCGGAATAAGTATAAGTGTTCCCAGTTAAGACTTCACTTTTAACAGGAGTTATTACTCCCCCTCAGTTAATGAACTAAAGCAGTAAATGAGAATCAAAGTAATGAATTAATATAACAGTAAATGCTTTGAATGATTCTCAAAATATATTAGAAATTTTAACTACAAAAGCTTGTCTAAAATAGTGGGATAAACCCATCTATTTATAGACTGGATGATACGTACATGAGAAATATTGAAAACAATATAATAATACTACAACAAGTTGTAGTATTGGAACTTGTACAAAGACTTTAACAAAACTATTATAATACTAAACTACTGAAGTACAAAGGCGGTGGGAAGCTTCTAAAGAAGTACTGATGAGTGACTAACTTCTGATGAGCAATCTTCAGGAGTTTGTCTTCAGTAATTTTTCTTCATATGCTTGTCTGGTTCATCTTCAGAACTTCTGATCTTTACTCTTCAGCACTTGTTATCAGCTTCTTCAAGACTTTGCAATCTTCTACTTCAGCAGTTTCTATAATTAACCAAAATATGCAGAGGATATAAGACTAAGTTTATACTGGCTTGTCAATCCTCTTTGACCCAACAATCTCCCTGTGGATTGATGAAGCTAAAACCTTTGTCTATATTTATTTATGAGATCCTCTTTTCCTGCAGTCAAGAACTCTCCAAATTTCTTTGATCATTGAGTATTTGAGTTCTCTGACTTGTTTTTCTGTAAGGAGTCCTTGGTCCGGTATTATGTACTGAATGGCTTGAAGATCTTCATCTGAAAGTTTCTCCAATTCAGTTCTATGATGTAGGACTTTTGAAGTGAAATCTTTTCTCTCTAGAACAATGGAATTGGACTTGTGGGTGAAGTACCATTTGATAATTGGTGATTTGGAGTTGAAAAAGTTGTCATTGAATGGTACTATTTGTTGGTTTGAAGATAGGTCTGATGTTGGTAGTTTTTCTGCTTCAGTTGTGATCAAATTGGATCTTTTTCTTTATTCAACTAATGCAGTGCCAGGTATATTACTAGAAATAGGAATGTGATGTTCAGTAATTACCTTGGTCTGCTTTTGATCTGTTATGGTTTGCTTCAGTTGATATGCAAATGTTGTTGGATCCCAATCTTGTATGAGCAGAGGCTTTTCTTCAATCATGAAGTCATCTTCAACAATGGTGTTGCCTTCAATCAAAACCATCTTGAAGTCTGTCTTTACTTATTCCTCTAGCTTTTTCTTTGTTTTGGCAGCAACCTTGCTTTTTACATAATCAATAGTTTGTGAAACTTTTGGTGTTTTGAATCTTTCTAGGTGAGTCTTCTGCAAGGCTTTGAAATTCTTGTATGTTTCAAACAAGGTAACTTCTCATCATTTTTCCTTTCTAAGACGCGTCTTGCTCTGTTTTCTAATTCATCAGTTGAGCGGCCCTTGAGAGACAGTTTCTTTGATTTACTGTTCTTGACAATGAAGTTCATGAGTTGTTGTCTCTTATCATTCTTAGCAACAAGTAGATGTTCTTCTTCAGCTCTTTCCAGCTCATTGATTTATTCTGCCCAGATCTTTAACTTGTCTTCATAGCTCACATCTTCCATTTCATCTACCTTTTTCCCATATCCCATCTTCCTTGGCCTGTTTCTTTATCTTTAAGTTTTTCTCTAACTCCTTTGAACTGAAGACAATATGATCAGGGTTTAAAACAGATAAAGTATTAGAAGGGTTAGGTTGTGATTGTGATTTTGGAGATTTGGTTGGTGCAGATGTTTGTGGTGTAGCTTGAGTTGCAACTACTGATAGGCATTTCTCTTCAGAAACTACTGAAGGATTGTCTTCAGTACTTTGTTTGACCTCATCAGTAGTTGTTTCTGTGCCTTTGGAAGATTTTAGTGCTTGTTCTCTCAACATATTTTCTTGAGCTTCTTGAAGCATATGTCTTTCTTGTAAGGTTCTTGCTTGTTTCTCTTGTTAAGACCTTTTGTTTGCTTCTTTAATTTTCTGGACTTTACAAGCTTTCTTGGATTGTTCAAGGTCAATCTTCTCAGGTACCTTCTCTTTCTCCCCCTTTTGGCTTTATCAACCTCAGAAAACCAGGGTGCAGGATGTAACACCCCAACCGATGGCGGAAACATCGGGATGTCACGTAATGATGATTGTTCAGTAGCTCATGGTGAATAATAACTTTCATTAAATGATTTAAATAAATTACATACAATTGTTCTACAAAATTCGTACATCAAAATGAATAATACTATGTACACATCTTCAAGCATTAGCTCAAATCTTCAAGCAAGTAGAACCTGAAACATGTTAAGTTTGAAAATATGTTGGGTCAACAAAAGTTGGTGAGAATACATAGGTTTTTGATAACAATAGTTTGTACAACAATCACAGTTGTATAATGGTAGTGTATGAGACCGACATGTAACAATGCGTCTTTGTACAATCAAACCTTGTGTCGACTGAGGACTAACTCGCAAGTTAGTTAAATGTTGTTACTGTTATCGATCATCCCTGAATTTATGCGGGGGGATGGGTTTGTCAGACCTATAGCGCTATAATCTAAACAGGCGGCTTGATCATTGTTAATGATTGTACTGTGTCTTTTTGTTACAGTCAAATGATAGAATGAGTAAATGATAGTGTAAATGAATCATAAGTTTCAACAATGTAAGAATGAGTAAATGATAGTGTTTAAAATGTTTAAACATGTTTCACCCCAAAAATGTAAAACAGAAAAATGGGCTATGTAAACTCACCTTAGCAAAATGTTAAGTCTCACGAAATAGAATATGTGTTGCCCAAATGATGCCAAGTATTACCCTATAATTAAGGTAATAAATATGTCTAAGTCTTTCTAGTCTGCAAATAGTTTCTAGGGTTTCGAATTTGGGGATAGGTATTCGTTTGATTAATAAATAATATGTTTAATAAATAAGAGAAATTTGATAAATAAATAAACTAAAGTCTTTTTGTAAATTTTAAATTAGAGATGGTTACAATATAATGTTTTAAGTATGAAAATAATTTTTATAAAATTATTTTCTTAAAAATAGAATATTAAATCTATGTATTTCAAATTGTCAAAAATATAACTTTAATATTCAAAAATACTAAAATTAAAGAATTATTAAATTAAAAATTGTATTTTTGTTCCAAATAAATAGAAATACTTTATATAAAATTTTGGTGCAAAAATATTGAAAAATGAATTTATTATGATTTATTTATGATTAAAACTAACAAAAATTGATTAAAAATATTAAATAAATGATTTTTCAGAAATAAAAATCATTTCAGAAAAGTTTAATATTATATAAACTCAGAATCATTTTTATGGAAATTTATATAATTGTTTTGATATTTTTATAGAATTTTATAAATAAAATAGAATAAACTTGAATTATTTATTATATATATTAAATAAATAATTTTTGGAAAACTAAAAATTGTATGTTAAACTTTTCTACTAGAATAACATAAGATAATTTTTGTAGAATTTATAAAGTAGTCTTGGTATTTTAAATGTATAATAAAAGTTAATTAGAATAGATATAAAGTTAAAAGTGTATATAAAAAAATATCGCTGCTGCTGGGACTCGAACCTGGCTCCTGGCCGGTTCAATGGTTTATCACAAGTGTGGCTCACCACTGAGCCACACCCTGAGAACGTTTTATAACTGAAACAAAAAATATTTATACACTAACTGCTTTGAACCTTCTTCCCCAATTGAAAGCTTCGAACCCTAGCCAAAATAATTGAACAAATCATCAATCAATAACCCTTGGATTCATAGGGTTATTGATCACGTGATAACTAATATTGAAAACATGTAAAGGATCGTAACTTACAACCCAGATTTGATGATGATTCGCCTAGTCAACCAAAAAGTCAAATCATGAATGGTTGAAGATTACTATGTGATTTTTGGAGGAATTGCGGGTAGAGGGGTGATAATCGGTGCCTTAAGACTGAGGAGACAGGTTTAATTTATAGTGCTCTCGTGGTTTTGGAAGGTCATAACTATTTGACCATGGTTGGTCAAACACGCGCCTAGAACACTCAATTAAGGAATGATTTGTGCGAAAATTCGTTACTGCAATAACGTTAGACCGTGTTGGTGTTAATTCAGTCAACATGGTTTCCCGATTTACGTCTATAATTGCGTTTCTTTTTTACCGGGTCAGGTACTTTGTGTTGGTCGGGTCTGGTATGGAAACCGGGGTAGCAGGGAAAGGTGGTGATGGTGTGGGCCGGGTTCAAGGGATTTGATTGTTGGGCTTGTGGCTTGGGCTCCGAAGTAACACAAAAGAATTGGTTGGGTTTGGGCTTTGTTGAGGGGTTTTAAGGGTCTGGATTATGTATGGTTTGTTTGTAAAGAAAAGAATAACTTTGTTATTATTATTATTATTATTATTATTATTATTATTATTATTATTAAAGAAAATATATAGTTTTATTAAAAAGAAAGTTTGTAAAAAAATTTATTTTAACTTGTCAAAAATTTTGGGGAAAAATACGTGATGTTACAGTCTACCCTACTTTTGGAAACTTCGTCCCGAAGTTTATTGAAAAACACAGGGTTGAAGGTGATTGGGTAGAAATTAGGACAAGTGTGATCTGGAAAATTTTGTGTTTAGGCACGACATGAATAGAATAATCTGTTTCGAATAGTTTGGATAAGAGGGTAGGATTAGGGGTGTCTTGAAATCGCAATAAGAATCTGAAGTTTTAGGAGTCCTAAAAGGAATGAGTTGATGGGCTATTGAAAAACCAAATGATCTACCAGGTAACTAAGGTTTATAATTGGTCAACTACTGAAAACCTCGTTAGAATTTCACACTACCTTAACGTATCTGTAAATTCATGATTACGTTCCGGACCGCAATAACCAATTTACCTTACATTAAGGTTTTGCGTCCTTCTATGACTCTACCGATTGTTGAGCAGGTTCGATAGTCTCCCCCAGTCGTGGAGCAGGTTGTAGGGCCTCTCCCGACTGTTGAAAAGGCATAATGACCTCTACCAATAGTTGAGTAGGTTCGATAGCTTCCACCAGTCGTGGAGCAGGTTGTAGGGCCTCTCCCGACTGTTGAAAAGGTATGATGACCTCTATTAAGTGCAGCAATTATTATACACATAGATTGCAAATTGATAGCATGTTTATGCAAGCAAGTTTATAAGTATATCAAGCACAGTATATGAGTTGTGGTTGTATAGATTTAGATAATTAGTTCACATTCAAACAAGCATGCATTCAAGTGTTATGATTATACCATGTAAATAACTCTCAGACAAAAATTTCTGTAGTCCCGAAATACTAGATCTTGTTGAATGCAATAGATTGTTATCACTTAGAAACACCTATTAGTTAGGTGTTTCAAGTGATTAATCCAAGAAACAAATAAAACTAGATGAACATTGAAAGACCCGACACACACAATGAATAACATAATAATTCCATAGCAGATTTGAAGATGAATAACCTTGGAATATGATTAAGTACGCACGTATGCAAAGTGTGCTACAAAGATAAAACTCCAAAACCCCAACCCTAGAGCTGTGCACACACATTCTTTATATAGGACAGCACCTGGGCCTGCGCACTTAACACAAGTGCGCAGGGCCCGTCCAAATAAGTGCGCAGACTAGGGTTTTGGGCACTAAACATTGTATTAATTACATACTAAGTCCTTCAACTATCAAACTATACAATAAACACTCAAAAGTCTCTATTCTGGTAACTGTGGTCTCAAAATAACCCAACAATACTCCCCCTAGACCACAGCTACCAGTCTTCAATCTTCAGTCAACCTCCACATCGCTTTCCTCCCCCTCAACCTGTGCAGGAGGGTCTTGTAAGTACAGTGTGACTGGATCTACCTCGGCTGCTGGAGAAGTTTGGATAGATTCTGTTGTAATTCCTTCAGGATTAGCTGCTGATGCAGGATCTTGTGGAAGTACCTCTGAAGCAGCAGTTTCTGTAGCAGCAACAGCTTCAGTTTCTTTAGCAGCATCAGCAGCAGCAGCAACAGCAGCTTGTGCAGCCTTCTCCATGTCTTCTTTTTCTTTATCAGCTGCGTTTATCCTGTCAACTAAATCCAGCAGCTCACTCTTCAATTTCAAAGCCCTATCTACTGCTCTTCTAAACAGCACGGCTTCTTCAAACAGTGTGTTTCCAGCACCAACGTTGATCTGATTCGCAAAAAGCATATTCAGATCTGATAAGTTTAGTGCGAACACATCAACCGGATCCAAGATTCTCAACACCTCTGAATCATTTTCCAGCTTGATCACTGCTTCACCAGTGTTGCTGTCATAAAACCATTTCTTGAAGTTTCTTAGCATCACTGGAAGCTCGGGTCTAATCGGAACTCGTGTGACGACCTGAGGAGGGTCTATCACATAAGTTATCATTCCTCTTCCCGTTGCTGGATCAATTCTGGTCTTTGATATTCTTCTTCTAGGCTTTTGTGGCTTGAATATCTGGAAGTCACTTTCACATTCTTTCCTGATAAAGTTCTCAACCATGCCAGCTTGTGAGTCAAGAGAGGGATTAATGAATGGGGCCCTGCTAAGTTCCCTGATGTCCCATCGGGGAAGAGATTTCAGCTCCTTCTGACCCTTGAAGTATTGGATTACCCCCCCTCTCCTTTTCACAGCAAACAGTCCCTTTTCAGCATCATACTTCCACGAGATAATCTTTTCTCGATGAGCTGACCTGGTATGATGAATGTTCTGATGTAAAGCAGGAATGGTAATTGGCTTTCTTGGGAACCATGCTGCTCTTTCAGGGTCTAGTTTGTGCCCATCAGATGTCTCATAGATGACTTCTTGATCGGTTCCCATCTCTACAAAACTGTCAGGCATCTCATCTTCACTGACCTCGTCCACTTCACTAGCCTCAGCCTCCTTTTCTTTCTCCTTTTCCGCCTCCAGAAACTTTCCAAAATCAAAGGTTTCGTCAAAAGTGGCTCTGGGAGCACCTGTTAACTGCTGCCTCAGATCCTGAAACATGTCAAACATCTGCACATGAACCTGATGTTGAAACTTAATCAGGTATCTTTGATCCTTGATCACTTTCTCCATTTTCTTGTTCTTGACCTTGAGCTTTTTCACCTTCTTTCTTAGCTCTTGGTTATTGTGCACATCAGCTTTCATTGTGCAGAATTCCCTAGCCGCAACCTTACCTATTTCCTTCACAAGCTTCTCGTATAGTTCCTGATGCACCGGTTTTCGACGAGGTGCAGCAGGAGCCGATGAAGAAGGTTCAGCTGATCGGTGGGTAGGAGCTTTGGGGGCTGATGCAGTGGCAGTGGAAGGCCCTGGAGCAGAAGTTGCAGCAGTAGAAGGCCCTGGTTGGTTTGGTTGTTCTTCCCCAAAAATCCGTTCCATGTACATTTGCTCCTCAACATCATCCGGTGTTATCACTCGAGGGATCTCAGATTCAGGAAGCTGTTGTCTTCTTTTCTTTCTAGCTTCCCTTTCAAATTCGGCTACTGCTCGTAAATTTTCTGCAGCTTCAATCTGTTCGGGTGTCAAAGATTCTCTCGATTCTTGCAATAAGCCAGCTGGCCTTTTCTTTATGCTGGGCTTTGCTCGAGCCGGCTCAGATGCCACTCTTTTGCCTCTGGCCTTTTCTTGGGCGATCTCTTCAGCAGTGGGCTGAGCTGATGTAGTGGGTGCAGATGGTTCGGGTGTGGGAGCAGCTGTGGGTTGTTGTCGAGCCTGAGCAGTGTCTGCCTTTCTCTTATTGATCTTGTTGTAGATCTCTATGACAATCGGATATCGCTGAGCCGCATACATGTGCTCAAGCATTGGTTCCCAATCCGGTGTGTTGCATTCTGTGAAGAATCTAGCCCCTCTGGTGAAAATGTATTCAGCACCGAGAGGCAGATTCTCGTGCTGAGTGTTGATCATCATCTGAATGAACCTGGGGTACATCGCCCATTTCCCCGACCCAGCTTCTGCATTCTTTATCAAGTAGTCAAAAATCATCCCGGATAGGTTGAACTTTTCATCTTTGCAGATCTTTATCATAGCCGTCGACCATTCAGTACTGAGTGCATTGTAGCCTCCCTTTCTGTGACCTAGAGACATAATGAATACATGACTAATGAGTCTCCAGTCTCTCGTCAGTTGTGTCTTCTTAACATCGCCCCTCTTGTCAAATTCGCCTTTGCAACCGAACCTCCTGAACTGTTCATGAATGTCTGCTTTTGCCATAAATCTGACGTTTCCTGGTTCATCCCGTAGTTTCAGCACTGTTCGAACTGTATCTTCAGTAATGAATAGAGGCTTGTTTCGGACTGTTGCTTTGATACGCTTGACACTTGCAACTGTTTCAACTCGAGCAGAACGCCAGAAATCTTCAATGTGTGAAACGTACACTGGTTCGACGTTCTCTACAGCAAAACCGATTCGGCTGCGTCTAATCCAGGTCACAACGTCTTTGAACTGCACATCATCGGTATCCAGATTCATTGGCTGGTTGTGCATTCCTCTACGATCCCACTCAAGTTCCATCTGTTTAATCCAAGAGCACGAAACGCCAATTAGATCTCGGATAATTGATTTTAGACTTAAACTTACACGGACAACGAACTTAGACCTAGATCTTATTAATATTTTTTAGATTTTGAAATTTAACGGTCATTGGATTAAGGATTGATGAATTGATGTTATCGGTGTCAATGGTACGTTTGAATTTTAGTTATTTGATTATAAAGGTCCGGTTTTGAGTTCGCAGTCCGTTAAAGTGTCTTAATTGTCAAAATGAAAGATGTGTGTGGTTTAGAGTCCAAGTGTTCAAGAGTGTCAAGTACTCAGTCCAGTTCAAGTACTCAGGCCCATTTTAGTTCGCAGGCCCATTTAGGTACGCAGGCCCGTTTAAGTACGCAGCCCCATTTAAATATGCAGGCCCATTTTAGGTACACAGGCCCATTTAAAAATCAAGTGCTCAGTCAAGTGCGCACATACTTTGACTGAGCACTTAGTTATCACTTAGACCAAACCAAGTACGCAGGAGAGTTCACCCGGGCATGGTAACCCCTTAGATCATAGAGTCAGGTCTGCGTACTAAGCAAGTACGCAGACACTTGAACCTTCGTTCAAGATTTCAAGTTCACAGTTATGTACGCAGATGATTAGGGTTTCTGTGCACTTATATGACTATGAAACAAGTACGCAGTCTCTATGAGACAAGTGCGCACATGTTCATATGTCAAGTACGCAGATCTTCAAATCTTCAAAAAAATCCAATAATACAAGAACACCAACTGATTCATCAGGAATCATACGATCCGTTTTTAACCTGTAATAACAACTAATAAATCATCAGAAACATAATATCTACCTTAAACAATAGATGAGATGCAATAATCAGTGCAAATAGGTATGAGATGATGTGATTAGGGTGTGATTGTGGTGTGGTTTAGGATGATGATGATGATGAAACGGTGATGATGATGATGATTATGAACGGTGATGATGATTAGGGTTTGAAAAAGAAATTTAGGATGATAAAAGTTTTTGACCAACATTGACCAGAATATATATACATGGGCTATTGGGCCTGCGCACTTGAGTTAAGTGCGCAGGGCCCCAACAAGTACGCAGATGCCCACAAATTTGGCCCAAAGATTGAAATTAAAGCCCAAATCCTTTAGATTAAGGGGGTTTTACCAAATCCTACCTTCTGCATTCAAGATCATACTAACCATACCTGCCGGAACCCGTTTCAACTTCCCGTTGGATAGCTGCAGCCTAAGAACAATTGTCGGTATGCTTGTCCACTTAAATCCATGCCCTTTCTCTTTCAACATGTGTTTGGTGATATTGTTTATCATGTTTTTCGGTAATATTGACGAAAATATTATGGACCCCACAGTGTGCTAGGTATTGGCCTACCGATCCTCAAGGTTTATTGAAATATAATGATGAGAGCTTCAGGTCTATGTTACCATAAGCAGAGAAGATGATCATTATCTTGATCAGATGATGAGAGCTTCAGGTCTATGTTACCATAAGCAGAGAAGATAATCATCTGATCGTTTGGTGAGCTATCTATGTATGTTTGCACGTCACTAACATTGCGTGTCTTTTCTGCTCAATTTCAAAAACTTTGTTTTTCTTAGCCCCGCATTGGTAGCTTGCACTCTTAGGTGTCTTTTGATTTGCTTATGCACAAAATTTTCTGTGTCTTTTAATTTCTCAACCTATGTATGACCGGACTCAGCTTGTGCAGACCTAAAGCACAGTGGGAATCCAGCTTTCCGTGTAGATCTTCATTGTTGATCACCTAGTGGCAGTTTACTTGATTTCAGGCTGAATCTACCGACATATCGTTGCTTGAGGCCACAACATCCTCTGGGTCCTATTCACATGCTGACGAGATATGATTAGTTCCTATCATTTCCTGAATTAATTTTGCAATAAGAATAGACCGGTTCACTTTCTCCCCCAAAAATCTTGTTTTAAAGGAAAATAAGATTTTTCTTTTTATAAAATATACAATTTTTTTTTTTTTTTTTTTTTTTTTTTTTTTTTTTATTCAAAGTTGATCATCTCAAGCCATGAAACCAACTGATGAAACCGGGTTTTATCAAAAGCTTTTGTAAAGATATCTGCTTTTTGATCAGCAGTATCGATAGGCAACACCTGTATGTACCCTTTGTCGTGTGCATCGCGAATTGAGTGAATCCGAATTTCAATGTGTTTGGTTTTAGAGTGGTCAATTGGATTCTTCACGATGTCACGACATGCATCATTATCAATGAAAATAGGTGTATGCATGACATTCAAACCGTAGTCCAAAAGCTGATTTTGGATCCATAACACTTGACAGCAACAACTGGAAGCAGCTGTGTATTCGGCCTGAGCAGTAGAGATTGACACGGTGGTCTGCTTCTTGCTCTGCCAAGACACTAGCCGGTTACCCAGAAATTGACAGCCACCAGAGACAGATTTTCTGTCTATCCTACAACCTGCATGATCACTATCAGAGTAAGCGATTAGATCAAAGTTATCGCTCTTAGGATACCATAAACCAAGTTTAGGTGTTCCTTTGAGGTAGCGGAAGACTCTTTTTACTGCAGTCTCATGCGATTGCTTAGGATTAGACTGAAAACGCGCACAGCATCCAACTGCCCACATTATATCTGGTCTGCTAGCTGTAAGATACATCAGAGAGCCAATCATTGATCGATATGTATGAGGATTCACTGAAGGCCCCTGAAGATCTGGTACAAGTGTTGTTTGGGCCGCAAAAGGAGTATTGGACGGCTTGCAATCGGTCATGTTGAATTTTGCCAAGATGTCTCTTGTATACTTCGCTTGATGAATTAGAATTCCGTCTTCTTTTTGCTGTACTTCCAAGCCTAAGAAAAACGATAATTCTCCCATCATGCTCATTTCAAACTGAGACTTCATGATGCTTTCAAATTCCCTGCACAAATTTTCATCAGTGGAACCAAAGATAATATCATCAACATAAATCTGTACAAGGATAGAGTGTTTATTGACTTCTTTGGTGAATAAGGTCATGTCGATCTTCCCTCTAGTATACCCATTCTGCAGCAAGTATGATGATAAGGTCTCATACCAAGCTCGTGGAGCTTGATGAAGTCCATAGAGAGCCTTATCCAGTTTGTAATATTTATTGGGATGATGGGGATCTTCAAAACCTGGGGGTTGACACACATAGACTTCTTCTTTGATTTTCCCGTACAGAAATGCACTTTTCACATCCATCTGAAAGACTTTGAAGTTCTTGTATGAGGCGTAAGCCAGGAAGATACGAATAGCTTCAAGTCTAGCAACTGGAGCGAACACTTCCTCATAATCAATGCCCTCCTGTTGACGAAATCCCTGAACGACTAAACGAGCCTTGTTCTTAATTACCACGCCTCGTTCATCCATTTTGTTGCGAAAAACCCACCTTGTTCCAATAGGATACTTTCCTTCAGGTAAATCCACAAGCTCCCAAACCTTTAGCTTCCTAAACTGATACAGCTCATCCTGCATGGCTTCAACCCAACTTGCATCTCTGACAGCATCTTCAATACTGAAGGGTACCGTCTGAGATAAGAAGGCTGAAAGTGCAATATTCAGTTTGTCTGCCTGATTTCTAGTAAGAACACCCTCAGAGATTGGTCCAATGATGTTCTCCACAGGGTGATCCTTAAAAGATTTAAATCCCATGTTCGGTTCTTCTTGAATATGGGAAGGCAGATTGGAAAGATGATCTGTAGGAGTTGACGAACTGGATGGATCATTTGCAGACTGTTGTGCTGAAGATGTTTCTTCTGAAGCTGGAGTAACTTCAGGAGATGTAGTGGTATCAACAGTTGCATCACCATTTGTGGTTTGAAGGGGAACAATTGGATCAGCTACGAGTGGAGAGAAGCGGGTGGTGAAAGGTGCTGCATCGTCTTCTGAAGAGTAAAGAGTATCTTCAAGAGGAGAAGGATCGGCTGCTTGATTTTCAGATGGTTGTTCATCTATGATGCTGAAATTGTTGAAAACAACATCTACATCAAAGAACCAGTCAGGTCCGGCTCCTGTATTGGTAGAGTTGGATTCCTGCCAATCAACATAAAAAGACTCGAGAACCATTTTGGTTCGTTTGTTGTATACTCTATAAGCTTTTTGACTAGAGGAGTATCCAACAAAGAAACACTCATCACCAACTGCATCGAACTTCATGATGTTCTCGAAATTGTTGAGCAGCGTGCATGAGCATCCAAAAGGCCTGAAGTAGTCAATCAAAGGTTTTCTCTTAAAAAGCAACTCATAACCTGTTTTCCCGCGCGTCTTTACGATTAAGACTCTGTTAAGAACATAACAGGCGGTATTTACAGCTTCAGCCCAGAATATGATCGGCAGTTTGGAGTCGATAAGCATGGTTCTGGCCGCCTCAATAAGTGTACGATTTTTCCTTTCAGCAACACCATTCTGTTGAGGAGTTCTCGTAGCACTGTACTGAAGATGAATTCCTCTATTGTTGCAGAAAGTCACGAAACTTTGATTCTTGAATTCGGTTCCGTGATCGCTTCGAAATGATCTAACTTTTGTCTTTATAATGTTTTCAATAAGAGGAACAAACAGCATCAGAATCTCAGCAACTTCACTTTTGTATTCCAGAAAGTACACCCATGTGAATCGGGAAAAATCATCTGTGATTACCAAACAATAAGACTTTTTAGCTAAACTTTTAACACTAATAGGACCAAACAGATCCATGTGTAATAAATGAAGAGGTGAGTCTATAGAATTCACAGCTTTGGACTTATGCGACTTTTTGTGTTGTTTTCCTTTGGCACATGCTAAACATTTTTCAGAAAAGGGGAATTCCTTAGAAGGAAGACCTCTTACAAGGTTTAGTTTTGAAAGCTTATTAATGTTTTTGAAGTTAACATGTCCTAATCGCCTGTGCCAAAGCAGTGACTCTGACTCGGATGCTTTAGAAAGTAAGCATGTCATTTGACATTCAGACTTTGCATCCCTCATATTTATCACGTAAGTATTATTTTGTCTAGGAGCTTTAAGCATAATCATGTTGGTAGGGGGAATGAATCCTGGCTTTAGAAAGATGCACTCCATGTCATTAAATAACACTGAGATTCCTTTGTCGCAGACTTGTGATACACTCAGCAGATTGTAACACAATTATGGAACGTAGTTCACATCTTCCAAAGTCAATGCATCAGAAATCACGTCCCCTATCCCGACTATCTTTCCACCCTTCTCATTGCCGGCAAAAGCAACAAACTCTCCATCAATGAATCGATAGTTTTTAAGGAGTTCTTTCAGTCCCGTCATGTGCCTTGATGCCCCGCTATCAACGTGCCATAGATATCTCATCAGGGCAATCAACCACTTTTGTAGTTTATTCTGAAAAATACATAAGACAACAGAAATATACAGATAAATATATGAGACACTATGTACAAACACGACTCAGACCACCCGTTAAGTAACTTTTGGAATCCAGGTCTGTTTTAGTTTTAATTTGTCGTGATTTTCCCCCGACACAAACTCTTGCCTTTTCCAATTTTTAGTGACCTTAACAAAACTTTTTATGGTTTCTTGAAGATCTTTAATTTGAACTGCAAAAGATTTTTGGTTATTGGTATCAGTTTGTGGTTTGGGTTGCAAATGACATTTTTTAACCACATGTCCTTCATTTCCACATCTAAAACATTTAGAGTGTTTAGGTTTGATCTTTGAAGAAGATCTGGATGATGATGGTTGTGATGTTCTTCTTTTGTTGTTGCTTGAATTGAGGCTGTCTGTTGAACATGCTTCATCACTGTTGTTGTTACTTGATTCTTCGTTTGTGTTGCATTCTGGCTCGCTGATATCACTTTCTGTATCACTTTGTGATTCTTCAGAAATTGTGTTATCTGTTTCACTTTGCGACTCTTCAGAACATGACACATCTGTTGATGATGGTGTAAATTCTGGAATTTCTTCAGTAAGAAATTTCCCGAACCTGTTTCTTTTTAGTTCTGGAACAAATGGAGATGGTCTATATACATTTTCATTATCACAGAATGCATCATTAAGATCAACACAAACAGGCACAACATTTTCAACACAAACATCCGATCGTTTGATAGGATTCATCCTATCATTTGGGTCCACAACACCCTTTAAATCAAGTTTAGAGGTTAGAGTAATACAGTCATCCGGCCTAGATAAACTATTACAGTTATCCATCCTAGATAAACTATTACAGTCATCCAAATTAGTTAAGTTATTACAGTCATCCGAATTTAAAGAAATGTTTGACTTATCATGGTTCCAGATGAACCAATTCACTGTGGAGTAATTGGCACCTGGGTGACCTAACCCCATTGTTTGACCACCACAACTGTCATCATCGTCCACCTGATCCTGTTGGGTCATATCTGCACTACTTTTACTTATATTAGAGTGTGACTCAGATGTGACACATTCTTTTTCAAAAAGATCATTTTTTGGATGTGGTTTTGGAATGGGTATATATTCACTTTTGCTCAAGGGTAAAAACAGGGATTTTACAATTCCCTTTTTATCCTTATACCCGATTCCATCTTTGACAAAAGATTTCCTTGAACAATCAAGGATATCAGTATGAGCATGCTTACTTACGTTCCATTTGTCCACAACAATTTGGAGATGATTGGTTTCATTTCTGGATTTTTCTAGTTTTTCAGTTAAGTCATTTATTAAAAAATCTTTTCTGAGAACAAATTCTTTTAGAGTGTGCATTTCAGCAATTGTTGCATTTAACTTTCGCTGATAGGCTAACTCGTTTTCTTTCATTTCAGTATTGATTTTTCGTATGTCATCCATTTCTCTTAAGATTCTCCTATTGTGGGACAAACAGTAAGCAACGGCTGTAACACACCTTGGTGAGCACAGCTTTGATTTTATTTCGAGAGGAATACTTACCAGGTCTCTCTCTTCAGCTTCCTTCTTCATGCTCTGTGATTTCTGATTGTCCTTGCTTGTGGAGGTCTTTTCAGCAACAAAGGCTTCCTCAGCAGCAGTCTCCTTCCCTTTCTCCACACTCAACACGCCTTTTAAACCAGCCTTCTCCATCTCTTCTCTTTTTGGCATTTCAGCTGAGGACCCCTCCAGAGAGCTCACACCAAGAGGTGACTTTGTGCAGATCTTTGCCATCAGTGCTTTATTAACTTCAGCTTCTGCCACAGTGACTTCCTCTCCCCAGTCGAAATCCTGAACCACAAGCGCCTTCTGCTGGTTACCTTCTCCTCCTTCTGTAATTGCCACCACTCTCTTTGCTGGTTTGGCTTCAACTTGATTCAGAGTTGGACATTCATACTTGAAATGTCCGAGGATTTTGCAGTTATAACACCTGATCTTAGATTTGTCAAACCCAGCTTTCCCCATGCCGACTCTTCTACCGGTTCTATCTTGAAACCTCTTCACCCTCAAAGTGATCATGGCCATCTGCCATTTCAGATCCATTTCCTCCATATCATCTGGATCAACTTGATACATGTCCTCAGGACTCATCATATCACTTTTTAGATCACCAGTCTTTAAAGCTTCAAAGCTCGTCATGAAAGCGTTGAAAAGTTCAACGTGTTCAGTTGCCAGCTTCGTCTGTTGAGGATTGAGAGTTGACGGCTGAGAGTTAGTGAGACTGGATTGAGAGTATGGGACAGCTTTTCCTGAACTTGAACTACCACCAATTGTTCCATCAGCATACACGTGAGATGAGCTTGAACCCATGTTCCCCACTGGAGTCATTAGCGCTAAGTTCTTCATTGCAGTGATAGGAACTGCCTTTGGATTGGTCTGATTCATCTCCCTTTTTGTAATGTCCATCTCAAAGGACTTCAATGTGTTGATGAGATCAGCCAATGTAGACTGGGCATCAAGATATTCTTTTCTGATTAGCATGCATTGGATGCTCCATTCTTTTGGTAACGAATCCAGCAGCTTCTTGATAGAATTTCTGTTGTTCACAGGAATTCCAGCCTTTTTCATTTTTGTTAACATACTCATAAACCTATCAATGTGCGAGCTCAGACTCTCCCCACGAATGCTACCGAACATATCATATTCTTTTTGCACCATGTCTTGCTTGTATTGGCGCATCTCTTCATTGCCTTCGTAGTATTCATTCAGTGCAAACCACAGATCATGTGCCGTTCCATACTCTTCAAACATGTTGTAAACATCATTAGATAGGGCCATGGTTAGAGCACCATAGGCCTTATGATCTCTTTGAAGTAATTGTTTGTCAACATCGGTATAGGTTGTTGGATCAGGGTTGAATTCTTCTCCAGTGGCAGTGGTTCTCATGGGAATGTGTGGGCCCAACTGGATGGAGTTCCATTGGGTAAAGTCAGTCACGTAAAAGAATGACCTCATTCGGTTTTTCCATGTCCCGTAATCTTCAGCACCTTTTAACTTAGGTACTCTTGTAGTAGTTCCGGTTTCAAGATCTTGTTGTGTGATAGGGTTAACAGTTGATTGATTATTGTTACCAGCCATGTTTTAGATGAATTTTAGAAACGTGGTTCAACAGATTTTAATTATCAGTCCAAAAGATTGTCCAAGTCCTTAAGTACACAGCAAGTTCGCAGTTAAGTGCGCAATTAAGTTCACACTTAAGTTCACAGCAGTCTGGATCAGTATGCAGCAACCTGTAAGAATATAAACAGCCTTGTCAAGTTGTAGTCTTAGTTAAGTATGCAGCTTGGAAGTATACGTGTGGCTATAAGTTCGCAGATCAGTCAACATTTGGGCATTATAAGTGCTCAGTGTTTACTGATCAGCCTGCGCACTAAATTAAGTGCGCAGACTCACTTAAACTCTCGTTTAAGATTTTAAGTTCGCAGAAACCCTAGCCAAGTACTCAACACTACACCTTCAGTAAGTGCGCACAAATCCAAGATTTCTGTTTAAGTATGCAGAAACCCTAGATAAGTACTCAAGACAATGAAATGCTATAAGTGCGCAGAGATTAACTTATGTAAACAAGTGCGCAGAGATTAACTTATGCAAACAAGTGCGCAGAGACTCAAGTGCGCAGAGACCAAATTCAAAAAAAACAGCAAGTGCGCAGGGATCAATTCAAAGGAATAAGTGCGCAGAAACCAAAATTTAAAAGCAACAAGTGCGCAGAAACCCTAGATGCGTACAAAATGACAAGTACTCAAACTAAGAGATAAGTGCTCAGCTTATGAGATATGTGCGCAGTATATATGAAATAAGTGCGCAGATACGAGCTGTAGCAAACATGAAATTCAGCTGAATCCTTTCCAAATCATTTTCTGATCAAAATAATATACTCTAAACATTTAGAAACACGATTTTCACAAGATTTGAAACCAAAATATGAGAAAAACACCAAAATTTAAAGTTTACAAAAAAAATAATCTTGATAATAAAAGCTTAACAAGATGAGGGTTTTGGTATCTTAAAGTAGATACAATCTAGAGCACAATGGCTCTGATACCAAATTGTAGTCCCGAAATACTAGATCTTGTTGAATGCAATAGATTGTTATCACTTAGAAACACCTATTAGTTAGGTGTTTCAAGTGATTAATCCAAGAAACAAATAAAACTAGATGAACATTGAAAGACCCGACACACACAATGAATAACATAATAATTCCATAGCAGATTTGAAGATGAATAACCTTGGAATATGATTAAGTACGCACGTATGCAAAGTGTGCTACAAAGATAAAACTCCAAAACCCCAACCCTAGAGCTGTGCACACACATTCTTTATATAGGACAGCACCTGGGCCTGCGCACTTAACACAAGTGCGCAGGGCCCGTCCAAATAAGTGCGCAGACTAGGGTTTTGGGCACTAAACATTGTATTAATTACATACTAAGTCCTTCAACTATCAAACTATACAATAAACACTCAAAAGTCTCTATTCTGGTAACTGTGGTCTCAAAATAACCCAACAATTTCAATACTAGAATTTATTACTTGAATCAAATAGCGTCAATACATAGAATAAAAGCAACCAATAGTCAAATGGTGAGACTTGCTGTTAGGTAGCTGGAGGGTCTTGATCTCTGTTTAGTTTAGGGCATTGGTTACGGAAGTGATTTGGGTCTCCACATTCATAGCACTGACCATAGTTGTAGCGATTAGGATTAGCAGCCTGAGCAGGGTTGGTAGGTTGGTTGGCATTAGGATTTGGGGTCTCGCGACATGTGTTGACTAGATGTCCATACTTACCACATTTGGCGCACAAGCGACACGCTGAAGCAGTGGGATGATGTCGTTTGCATGTGTTACACAATGGATAGTTTCCTATATAGGGTTTCTTGTTAGAAGCTTGTGTAGTGAGGTTGGCATCAGGATCCCTGGCCTTACGCTTCTGGTTCTCAGTAGTTATCGCGGCTACAATGCTTGCTTTCTCGCTGTTCCGAACTAAGGTACCGTTCTTTACGTGATTGTCAGTTAAGGTAGCTGCTAGACGTTTGGCCTCTTCGAGGGTAGCAGGGTTCCTTCCCCATACCGTGTCCTGAATCTGCATGGGTAAACCACCGATATATTTCTCAATGGCCACAGGTAGCGGAGTGACCTTATGGGGCAACAACAGACTGAGCTCATGGAAGCGGGTATTATAAGCAAGGTTTTCCCCACTATCCTGAGCAAGGGTGTGGAACTCGTCCGCTAATTTCTTGACCTCGTTACGTGGGCAAAATTCATCTCTCATTATTTCCTTGACTTGATCCCAGGTCATAGTAAGTGCAACTTCAGCTCCTCGGGTGCGCTTTTCCTCATTCCACCAAGTGAGTGCTCGTTTGTGAAGAACACTCATAGCATAACGGACCTTAAAGTTATTGGGACACTCACTCTTAATGAAGGTATTCTCAATACCCTCGAACTATTGTAGAAGACCAGTAGCTCCTTCATCTCCACTAAACTTAGGGGGATTACAGGTATTAAAGTGTTTGAGAGTGCAGGCTGGGAGACCATTCCTGTTTCCATTCCCGTTCTCATTGTGGTTTCCATTGCCGTTTCCGTTGCCGTTTCCGTTTCCATTGCCGTTTCCATTCATTTGGATGACTTGGGCTAGTAAGTTAGGAACAAGAGTTGCTATTTGTTGCGCCATTTATTGGGAAATGATCGCGGCTAGTTGGGCATCGACACCGTTGTTGTTGTTATGGTTGTTGTGGCTGTTATTGTTGCTATTTCCTTCCTCATGATTACCACCACTGTTATTGCGAGTGCTGCGACGTGGAGGCATGATCTGTAAGAGACACAATGAAGGTTCAATGAGACATGAATGAGGTACTATAAGGAATGTAATCATTTATCCATTTATTAAAACGAATAAACGAAAACGTTGACTTATCAAAGTTTCTAGATTCTAATAACATAGTGAAGACATGCTTTAGCCTATAAGTGAACACTCATCCCGAGAATTCCCAGGTAGGCATCCGGGTCCCTCTTCTGATTAGGATATATGCGCAATGCCAGCCTAGACAGAAAACTCAGAATACAGGCGTTCACCCTTCCAGATTGCACGTGTTCGTTATTAAAATCCAGAACTTCGACGAGATCTCAAGGTGGTTCAGGCTAAACCTGAGGATTTTGTCCTATTAGTCTAAGAGTAGATCCAGTGATGGAGAGCAATCTTTTTGTAAGGATTAAAGTAGGGATAAGAAGTAGGAGGAAGATAGAGAATAGCAAGCAAAAGAAACAAGTACTGGTTAAATCCTATGGTTATAGACTAGATTATTTTTCTAATAACCTAATTCCCTATAACCATGGCTCTGATACCAATCTGTAACACCCCAACCGATGGCGGAAACATCAGGATGTCACGTAATAATGATTGTTCAGTAGCTCATGGTGAATAATAACTTTCATTAAATGATTTAAATAAATTACATACAATTGTTCTACAAAATTCGTATATCAAAATGAATAATACTATGTACACATCTTCAAGCATTAGCTCAAATCTTCAAGCAAGTAGAACCTGAAACATGTTAAGTTTGAAAATATGTTGGGTCAACAAAAGTTGGTGAGAATACATAGGTTTTTGATAACAATAGTTTGTACAACAATCACAGTTGTATAATGGTAGTGTATGAGACCGACATGTAACAATGCGTCTTTGTACAATCAAACCTTGTGTCGACTGAGGACTAACTCGCAAGTTAGTTAAATGTTGTTACTGTTATCGATCAACCCTGAATTTATGCGGGGGATGGGTTTGTCAGACCTATAACGCTATAATCTAAACAGGCGGCTTGATCATTGTTAATGATTGTACTGTGTCTTTTTGTTACAGTCAAATGATAGAATGAGTAAATGATAGTGTAATTGAATCATAAGTTTCAACAATGTAAGAATGAGTAAATGATAGTGTATAAAATGTTTAAACATGTTTCACCCCAAAAATGTAAAACAGAAAAAGGGGCTATGTAAACTCACCTTAGCAAAATGTTAAGTCTCACGAAATAGAATATGTGTTGCCCAAATGATGCCAAGTATTACCCTATAATTAAGGTAATAAATATGTCTAAGTCTTTCTAGTCTGCAAATAGTTTCCAGGGTTTCGAATTTGGGGATAGGTATTCGTTTGATTAATAAATAATATGTTTAATAAATAAGAGAAATTTGATAAATAAATAAACAAAAGTCTTTTTGTAAATTTTAAATTAGAGATGGTTACAATATAATGTTTTAAGTATGAAAATAATTTTTATAAAATTATTTTCTTAAAAATAGAATATTAAATCTATGTATTTCAAATTGTCAAAAATATAACTTTAATATTCAAAAATACTAAAATTAAAGAATTATTAAATTAAAAATTGTATTTCTGTTCCAAATAAATAGAAATACTTTATATAAAATTTTGGTGCAAAAATATTGAAAAATGAATTTATTATGATTTATTTATGATTAAAACTAACAAAAATTGATTAAAAATATTAAATAAATGATTTTTCAGAAATAAAAATCATTTAAGAAAAGTTTAATGTTATATAAACTCAGAATAATTTTTGTGGAAATTTATATAATTGTTTTGATATTTTTATAGAATTTTATAAATAAAATAGAATAAACTTGAATTATTTATTATATATATTAAATAAATAATTTTTGGAAAACTAAAAATTGTATGTTAAACTTTTCTACTAGAATAACATAAGATAATTTTTGTAGAATTTATAAAGTAGTCTTGGTATTTTAAATGTATAATAAAAGTTAATTAGAATAGATATAAAGTTAAAAGTGTATATAAAAAAATATCGCTGCTGCTGGGACTCGAACCTGGCTCCTGGCCGGTTCAATGGTTTATCACAAGTGTGGCTCACCACTGAGCCACACCCTGAGATCGTTTTATAACTGAAACAAAAAATATTTGTACACTAATTGCTTTGAACCTTCTTCCCCAATTGAAAGCTTCGAACCCTAGCCAAAATAATTGAACAAATCATCAATCAATAACCCTTGGATTCATAGGGTTATTGATCACGTGATAACTAATATTGAAAACATGTAAAGGATCGTAACTTACAACCCAGATTTGATGATGATTCGCCTAGTCAACCAAAAAGTCAAATCATGAATGGTTGAAGATTACTATGTGATTTTTGGAGGAATTAAGGGTAGAGGGGTGATAATCGGTGCCTTAAGACTAAGGAGACAGGTTTAATTTATAGTGCTCTCGTGGTTTTGGAAGGTCATAACTATTTGACCATGGTTGGTCAAACACGTGCCTAGAACACTCAATTAAGGAATGATTTGAGCGAAAATTCGTTACTGCAATAATGTTAGACCGTGTCGGTGTTAAATCAGTCAACATGGTTTCCAGATTTACGTCTATAATTGCGTTTCTTGATTACCGGGTCGGGTACTTTGTGTTGGTCGGGTCTGGTATGGAAACCGGGGTAGCAGGGAAAGGTGGTGATGGTGTGGGCCGGGTTCAAGGGATTTGATTGTTGGGCTTGTGGCTTGGGCTCCGAAGTAACACAAAAGAATTGGTTGGGTTTGGGCTTTGTTGAGGGGTTTTAAGGGTTTGGATTATGTATGGTTTGTTTATAAAGAAAAGAATAACTTTGTTATTATTATTATTATTATTATTATTATTATTATTATTATTATTATTATTATTAAAGAAAATATATAGTTTTATTAAAAAGAAAGTTTGTAAAAAAATTTATTTTAACTTGTCAAAAATTTTGGGAAAATTACGCGATGTTACACAGGAGGGGCAACACCAGATAGATGTTCAAGCTGTCTTCTATTGTCTTCAACTTTTATAGACACCTCTCCCAGTTTATGGTCAATGGCATTGTTTATCATCTCCAAATGGGTTTTGTTTTTAAGTTCCATGGCTGTCATGAATGTTTGGAGATGAGCAGAATGGAGTTGATGAAGCATTTGGTATAAAGGTCTTGCTGGGCCGCATAGATGGTTAATGTTTATGCCTGTGGCACCAGATGAAAATGGTTGGTTAGGCTGTTTTTATTGTGAATGGTGTGTTTTTGGGTGATCCTTGGTATGAACTGGGGATGCCACTTTTGGGGAATGTGGGTTTAAGTGGTCTTTAACCTGCTCATCTGTGACCAACTCTTTTAGTTTGGATACATCAGAGTCAGGACCTTCAGAACCAGTCGTCAATTCCTTGAACTTTGAATCATCATCCAAATTAATGGAATCGTCTGAATCCCTGACAATATCATCAGTTATATCATGAGCTAGGCCTAACCTAATTGTCTCATGAACCCCTTTTTCTTGGTACTGGGGTTTTCCTACGTCAGGCATAAAGCCTTCATCAACAGCCTCAAATGTACCTAAAGACTCTAATTTTGGGCTTAGAATCCTTGGTTCCTCCTCATCTCTTGGGTTAGAGCTGATAACATTCTCATCAATGTCCATATATGTGTTTTGATCCCCTGTTTTATGTGGTAATTGGTGATTGACATTTTCTAGATGGAGTGTTTTGTTTCAGTCTAGAGAGAATATTAGCTATCTCAACTGCTGTATGTGATGGTTCTTGTTCAGCAGTTTTAGGGTCAGCAGTTGGGTTTGTTTCAGTAGTTTCAAAAGAAGGGTTAGTAGTTATGGTCTTTTTAAGTTTCTTTCTTGAAAACTGAATTGATATGGGTGCTCTTTTGGGGTTTTGAGATGGATGAGACTGAGAGGAAGTTTCAGTCACATCTTTTAAAAGTGCAGATTGCACATCAGCAGTTTTAGGCATCTCGACTTCCTGAATTGCTTTTCTTTTTGGGTTGGCGGGTTTGGATTTTTGTTGTGTTGGTTGTTTAGGCCTTGGGGACTGTGGCTTGTTCCCCTTGGTCATCTTCTGGCATGAGAGCCGGTTTGTTATGCCTTGAGAATACTTGTGAGGTTAAAGGGTTTAAAACAGTTGTTTCACCCACAAGTACCACTTCTTAAAGATTTTTAATAATGCACTGCATAATGAAACTTGGACACAACAAAATTTTCTTTTTATCATTTTGGTGATGCAACACCAACTCATTGAAAAAATATGATGATGCCCTGTAAGTAGTTTCATTCACAATGGAATTAAAAATAGGTTGTAAAGTTGAGGGCATTTGATAAGATGATCCAGTTTTCGGACTCAAACACATGATAATGTAATGAAACAAAAGTTTGTATTTCGGATCAAAATATTTCTTATAGATGGTAGCATGTGATAGAGTACCTTGATAACCACACTCAGTTATGGTTGATTGAATGGTTCCACTGAGAATTTGTTCAGGCGCTTCAGCATCATTCAGTCCTAGTCTGATTCCCAGGGTAGCCGGTGTGATTGCCATAACTTTCCCTTTGATCGACGTCTTCAGGGAAATGACCTTACCATTCATGGTAACCGTCTAAGCGTTTGCCCAGAACTCATTGAGAGTTTCAGTGTGGATTGGTGGGTCAATGGTGAATGCCGTGTAATATTGAGATTTTAAGACCAAATCAATGATTTTGTCGTATTGGGACCAGGCTTCATCTTTTTTGAAGTAGCCTCTTTGATTATGTCCCTGTTTAAGAACTAGAGCCATGTTTGTTTGATAGAACAGTTGCAGGTTTCAGAGAGTGTTTGAGAGAGGGAGTCTTTGTTTTTGAAATGATAATTATGAAAAGAGGAGTTTGTAGAAGTTTATAACCGGCCTAGATTAAACTTCCAAAAATAGGAAAAGACTGATTTGCCCTTTTTTGTCCAAAACTTCTAATGAACTATTGTTATCAGTAGTTTCTTATTTTACTCTTCAGTAGTTTTGAACAACCGATGAGTTTTGTTTTGAAAAACACCCAAAATTAACTTCTGATGATTTTATTATCATCAACAGTTTCTCTTTTCAGAAATTTTCCCATATAAATGTTTTGTACATCAGTACTTTCTCTCATTATGATCATCAGAGGTTTTATGACAAATGAGTAACAAAAATAAGTGAAAATGAAATATGTGCAGAAAACTAAAAACACTTACAAATTTACCCCAAATTTAGCATCCCAAGCATGGATACTAACCTCTGAAAGGTTGTTGTGTTAAGAGGTTTTGTGAAAATGTCAGCAATTTGGTTTGCTATTGACACATATTTGACCTAATTCTTGCCTTTTTCATAGCAATCCCTGATGAAATGATACCTGATTTCAATATGTTTAGTCTTTGAAAATTAAACAGGGTTTTGAATTATGCTAATGGCTGGGGTACTATCTAGGAGCAATGGTGTCTTGGTCTCTTTGATTCCATAATCAAGTAATTGATTTTGAAGCCATTGTATCTGTGAAGTACAGGTTGCAGCTGCAAAATACTCTGCCTCAGCAGTTGATGTTGCCACAAATGTTTGCTTCTTTGATTGCCATGACACGAAACAGTTTCCAATGAATAGGCATCCACCAGATGCTGATTTTCTTGACATTTTACACCTTGCATAGTCACTACCTGAAAAGGCTATCAATCTGGCACTGCTGATAGCAGGACACCAAACTTCTAGATTAGGAGTTCCTTTCAGATATCTGAATATTCTTTTAACTGACATAAGGTGTGATTCCCTAGGAGCTAATTGATATCTAGCATAAACACATGTTGAAAACATAATATCTGGTCTAGAAGTAGTTAGGTAAAGAAGGGAACCTATCATACATCTATAGGTGGTTTGATCAACTTGTTTTCCTTGATCATCTGGTTCAACTTGTGTGGTTGGACTCATGGGGGTGGAACATGATTTACAGTCTTGTAAAGAAAATTTATTTAACAATTCTTTAACATATTTAGATTGATGTATAAAAGTTCCATTTGCTTGTTGTTTGATCTGCATTCCTAAAAAGTACCGTAGTTCTCCCATAGTACTCATCTCAAATTTAGATTGCATGAGTTTCTTAAATTCTTCACACAGTTTTGTATTGGTTGAACCAAAAATGATATCATCAACATAAATTTAAACAAGGAGGATGTGATTTCCAACATGTTTAATGAAAAGAGTTATCAATGGAGCCTCTTGTTAAGTGATTTTTGAGTAAAAATATTGAAAGTGTATCATACTAAGCTCTGGGAGCATGTTTTAGCCCATATAGAGCCTTGTCAAGTTTGTACACCCAATTGGGATGAGTAGGATCCTCAAACCCAGGTGGCTGACAAACATACACTTTCTCTTTTATTTTGCCATATAAATATGCACTCTTTACATCCATTTGAAAAATCTTAATTTTGTTGGAAATAGCATAAGCCAAAAATAACCTGATAGCTTCAAGCCTTGCAACTGGAGCAAAAGTTTCATCATAATCAATTCCTTCTTCTTGTTAGAAACCTTGGACCACCAGTCTTGCCTTGTTCTTGATGATTATACCAAACTCATCTTGTTTGTTTCTGAAAACCCATCTTGTGCCAATTGGTAGCTTGTTAGGAGGTAAGGGACAAATTTCCCAGACCTATTGTTTCTTGAATTGTAGAAATTCATCCTGCATAGCTTCAACCCAATTGTTATCTTTGAGGGCTTCCTGGTACTTCTTTGGTTCCAACTGTGAAATGAATGCAGAGAAGAAGCAACAGTTGGAGTGCTGGTTTCTAGTAAGTACCCCTGCAGCAATGTCACCCATGATTTGTTCCAATGGATGATCCCTTTGATCAATCAATTGTGGATCTTGTATTGTGGGAGCGGGCTCTAGAACTTCTTCAAACAAACTACTAAGGTCAATGATGTATTATCTAGCTGTTTGTACAGCTTCAACAGTTTTGGGAACTGAATTAGAAGATTAGAGTGCATCAGCAGTTGTTTGGTTTATTAAATCAGAAGTTTGTGAATCTTCTAATAGTTTAGGAGTTGATTTGACTGTATTTGGAGTCCATGATGGAGGACCATCATCAAACCCTTGATCACCATAATAAGTGGGTTTAGATGAAGTAATGACAGTCTTCTTAGGTCCAAAATTAAAACTGTCAAGATCAAAGAGTTCAGCAAGATGTGCTGGAATGAGTGTGTGTTTTGACTCACTGAACTTGACATTCAGTGTTTCTTCAACTATCTTGGTTCTAGAATTGAAAACCTTGTAGGCTTTTCTTGTGGAAGAGTAACCAAGGAAGTAACCTGAATCAACTTTTGCAGCAAACTTTGAAATAGAGTCTTTGATATTCAGAATAAAGCATTGACATACAAAAGCCCTGAAAAAGGATATTAAAGGCTTGATGTTATGAAGAATTTCATAAGCAGTCTTGGAATCTCTTTTGTTGACAAGGACTCTATTTTGAACATAACAAGCTGTGTTGACTGCTTCAGCCCAAAAATAAAGAGGTAAGCCTGAATTAGCTAACATTGTTCTTGCTGCTTCAATCAATGTTCTATTCTTCCTTTCTATCACACCATTTTGTTTAGGAGTTCTGGGAACGCTGAACCATCTAACAATCCCTTTAGACAGACAAAATTCATCCAGATTTTTGTTCCTGAATTCTGTCCCATTGTCACTTCTTATGACTTTGACAAAGAGAATAATGTTTCTCTACTTGTAGAATGAAGAATTTTATAATATAAGTTGCCTCATCCTTGGAAAATAAGAAGAAGACCTATGTAAATCTTGAATAGTCATCAATGATGACCAAGTAGTATCTCTTCTTACCAAGGCTCATGATCTTGACTGGCCCATATAAGTCCATATGGAGTAGTTGAAGACATGTAGTTGTTTTTTATTCTTCAATAGACTTATATGAGGACTTATGCTGCTTTCCCTTAAGACAGGAAACACAGTGTTCTTTACACTGATATTCCTTCAAGTGTAGACCTCTTACCAAGCCCATTTTAGTGAATTTATTTATGGTTTTAAAGTTCACATGGCCAAGTCTCCTATGCCAAAGGTCTGTTTCTGAAGTTGATGCCTTTGAGAAGAAACATGCAGTGATGTTTAATACCTTATCCTTTTCAATGTCCACTGCATAGACATTGCCACATCTTTTGGAAATTAACAAGGTATGATCTTCTCTATCAACTTCTGGCCCTTTGGTGATATGTTCTTGCATGCTGTTTTGGTGGAAAAGGAAGAATATCCCTTGCCACACATTTGAGAAACACTCAGCAAGTTATACTCCAAATTTTCAACCAGATTGACCTTATCAAACTACACTTTACCTGTAACAGTACTGATTTCTGAGAAAATTAACATGGACCTTTGTATGACACCCTAGGCAAATCCCACATTGGCCGTGGTCAGGAGAGATCCTTGGTTCATAAGTAATCCAAAGCCTCTTAAATCACCAACGCGTTTTGGCATAATGCTAGTGGATGAGAGAACTCCACAGTTAAGCGTGCTCAGGTGGGAGTAGTATCAGGATGGGTGACCTCTTGGGAAGTCTCCACCGGGGTTACCAAAAACAAATCCGTGAGCTCTGGATGGGTAACCCATCGGGGCAAAGCGGACAATATTGGTGGTGAGAGGGGCCGGATGTTACAAATGGTATCAGAGTCACTCCTGTGCCGTTCGGGATGGTGGGGCAAACCTCATCGAGGACGATGAGTCCCTAAGGAGGGTGATTGTAACAGTACTGATTTCTGAGAAGATTAACATGGACCTTTGTATGACACCCTAGGCAAATCCCACATCGGCCGTGGTCAGGAGAGATCCTTGGTTCATAAGTAATCCAAAGCCTTTTAAATCACCAACGCGTTTTGGGCTTAATGCTAGTGGATGAGAGGAGAACTCCACAGTTAAGCGTGCTCAGGTGGGAGTAGTATTAGGATGGGTGACCTCCGGGGAAGTCTCCACCGGGGCAACAAAAAACAAATCCGTGAGCTCTGGATGGGCAACCCATCGGGGCAAAGTGGACAATATTGGTGGTGAGAGGGGCCGGATGTTACATTACCAGAGGATACATTGCCATATCCTAGCACATATCCCTTGGCATTGCTCCCAAAGGACACAGATCCTTCTCTTTGGCTTATAAAATTGTTGATCAGGTACCTGCATCCTGTCATGTGCATTGAGCCTCCACTGTCTACATACAAAATGCTGTTTAGACTTTTGGAGACCCTTTGCACAAAATGTAGATTTGTTAGTTTTAGGAACCCAAGCCATTTTGGCTTTGGGTTTACTCTTGAGAACAGAAAGAGTAGCAGTTTGTTGTGGACCATTTATAGAAATCCATGTCATTTTAGCCATGGACTTGCTTTTCAGCTCAATGGTGGAGTTTTTTTGAGGCTCACCATCAACTTTGGTCATCAGTAGTTTGACCATATTCATGAGATTTTTAACCTCAGCAGTTTGGTTTTGGTCTAACTACTGAAAAAGAATTTTGAGAAAAAGGCTTTGGTTGAGATTTAGTCTTTTTTTCTGAAAAAAGGTGTTACATGGTTGTTGTTTGTTGGGATATAAAGTATTTTCAAAATCTTGTTTTATTTATTTTCCCACAACCAGTTGTAAGATCTTCTTATTGTACTGATTTCCTTTTCTGTATATGCAAAATTCTGTTATGTGGTTAAACAGACCACATACTTCACATGGTTTTGCCTTTCCTTTCAAATTTTCACGAGTTTTGACAGGCAAAGTACTGACAATATCAGGGCTTTGAATTAGGTCATCAGCAGTTTTCAGGGTCTCAACTCCTGATCTAAATGAAACTTCTGATGACTTGATGTCTACTGAGAGGCGTAAGTCTTGTGAGTTAGGGTATGACTAGGGACCACATTTGAGAATCGACAAAGAAAATGGAATGATAATATTTTTTTGTCAAGTTGGTTTGCAATAAACAATTTGCTTGAAGACAAGCAAAGCTCAACTACTATGCGTCCATAACCTAAGGGAGGCAGGGTTTTGCCGCCCGTTTTACGTTAGTGGACTACCACGCATCCATAACTTAATGGACGCACGCTCTCTTGCTCGTTTTACGTCGGCGGACTAATATGCGTCCATAACCCAATGGATGCACGACGAAGCTTGTTCATCAAGATAAGCGAACATTCGTCAACACGACTGAAAGATACCTTTCAAGGCAGCATCGAGACACACACCCCATGACAGGTCTGCCCTGGACGACTGCCCCTGACGCAGCAGGCTGCCCGCCAGAGTCCTCAACCAATCAAAGGCTGCGCCCAGCCTGACACCCAAAAAGGACGATGACATGACAGCTCCCCAGCCAAGATATCTCTCTGACAGAAGACTTTCTCAACCCCTACTGGTCTCAGCTTCTAGATAAGGGATGATTGCCCACCGCCCTAAGTAGCCAACAGGCGGACGCCACGTGTCCGCCGCCCATCAACGTCCACTCAACGGGCGCCATGTGAGTTTTCGTCAGAACGGTAACATCCTCCCCTTTCTCCTTTTTTTTTTTTTTTATCAAACCCACTTGCACCAATTGGGCTTGAGGACTTGGGCCGTGCCCCACAAAAGGTAGAGGATGGGCTAAGGAAGTCGAACGTTGAGGTACTATAAAAGGAGGAGCCCCTTCTCTTTTTATTGGCATCCGATATTCACTAGAACTTCCATCGAAAAGACTACGAGCTCATCGTACTTTTCCAACCCCTTGTTTTATATACTAACGTTTAGAGGTTCGGCTCTTCTAATTTTTAGTCTCTTAACATCCTTGGTCTTGTCCTTAGACCCACACCTTTTATAAACACACATTTTTATAAATACTCCGTGAAATCATTACCAAGTTCAGCGCTAACCCGGTGATCTAAAATTCATGATTCTTCAGTAAGTACCTAGCCTAAAATTATATCTAAACATAACTAATCGTAATATGTTTTACTATCTTGTTTATTGCTACATATATTTGAGAATTAAGTGTGCATTTTTATCACCCAACAAGTATATTCCTGTTATGTTGCTTTATGTGAAGAATTAGAACATACAATCTGAAGTTAGCTATTTTAAATAATTTTATTATTCATGCATGTATTCACTCTTTACATACTTTTATGATAATCTATATCTATATCTATAAAGGTAGACATGGGCAAATATGTTCAAATTGTCAAAGTTAAAATAACATTTGAAAAAATATATGTTTTAAACCTATAATATCAAGGCCGGCTGGGAGGGTGAGCCGGGTGGTCACCGGCTCCGGGCCTGACTCTTAAATGGGCCCGAACGTTTTTTTAAAATATGCGCATATATATATATTAAATTCTATATTTAGGATATATATTTGTGTTTTATACATTAAAGTCTTGTTAGTGGAGTTGGAAAAACCATGTTAATTTCATGTAGAGGTCTGAAGTTCAATCCTTGGCTCTAGCACTATACTCAATTTTTTTTATAATTCATTCCCCTTTACAAAATTTTGGGCCCAAATTCTTTTTCGCTCAAGACCCAAATTTTTTTTTTGACGTTTTCGGAGACGGCCCTATATAATATCATATAAATCTTTCCCATATTACCCCTTTATGCATTGTTACTTGTACATTCATTGCCTTCACTCTTCACATATCATTTTACATGAATTTTAAGATGACATATGAAAAGTCTCATGCTTAAAATTCAAATGTCATGTAATTTTTTTCCTTTTTCACCCTTCATGCAAAACCTACTTGTACATATTCATTTATCATAACCTTCAAGTACTATTAATCTATATCTATAATATCCTTATGTCTATGTTTATATCACAAAAAACTACATGATTTCATCTCTGCGATGATATCCACCATAATTTCATGTTTATTTAGAAAGAAAGTTTTCGGTTGTAGTATAGACGGACTTGTGCCATATGACCACACATCATGTTTTAAGAAAAATGTTTTAAAGTGGAATTACTATATATGGTGTATGAAAAAATATTAACATCTTTCACATAAAAAATGCATTTACTTATATACTTTATTGATTTTAAAAATATATGTTTTCTTATATATCTAAATTATTGCTACTATTTGTATTCATTGAAATTTTCTATGACATTATTTGGTTTTAATTACATACTATATATAATCTATATCTATATCTATACTACATTATAAAGGAGGAGGCATGGGCAAATATGTCCAAAGTGTCCAAAGTTAAAATGGCATAGCAAGGGGTTCTTTACAATTTTCTAACTTTTACCACTTTTCTTTCCTAAATGCCCCTAGAAGATAATTTCCTTTTATATGAAAATGGAACTCACCCAAACTAAATAAATACACGGGATAGCAATATTTTTGAACAAATTTCATATAATGGCGATGCAATATAATAATTTATATTACCACAATAAATAATCTTATCTCAGCTAAATTTGTATGAATTTTAAAACTTTGCCATAATAATACTTATATTATAAACCCTTTTCATATATATGAGTCTACCCAGCGGCAAAGTGGACGGGATGGTTTGACTCACGGGCTACATTGGGCAATTTTTTAGCTGCTGGACAAGTCTATTACAAACTTACAAATCACAACTTTTAATTTCTAAATGTACAATGACCTTCATATGATAGTTTATAAAATACCATATTATTACTAAATGCTTTTGTCATGTAAATGAACTTTATCATTTATCAAGGTGTCTTCAATGGCACGGTTATGTAGATATGCAATAACCGGACAACTTACACAAGAGTGATGTTTATGTTCATATTGGTCTATTACAGTAACATACCTTTGGTTTATTAAGATTTGTTCAATAATGAGTACATGATTTTTGTGGTGAACTACAATCAGTTGTAAGTGGCGGTGCAAATTTCTTTTCTTTTCTTTCTACGAATACTTGTTAAAACATAATGTGCATAATTCTATTCTTTTTGCGTAACTTGCGGCAAAAAACCTAAGTATCATAATGTTGTATTGCAACCCATTTATGGATCCCGCTGCAACGCGCGGGTAAACCCACGAGTTATTATATATAGATAATTGACACAAAAGTATGCTTAAGTAAAGAGGGTTGATCATAAGATTTAGAGGTATTGGATTTAAATAATCCAAAGTTTGGGTCATTGGTTGATAATAATCCGAACTTTAACGTTGGCCCAAGATAATTCCAAGTGAACATGTGGATGTAAAAAATGAACCTCTGTTAACTCTGAACTAACTGAGTTAGTTCAAAATGACGTGGCTGCTGAGGTGGCGTGTTGACGTAGAGATTTTGTGTTGGATCATAAGCAAAAAGGTAGACCACACCACTGTTAGTGAACCCTGTGTTGGATGGAAAGTGTCTTCGGCTTAAATGTATTTGTTGAGTTGAGTTGGAGCAATCCCTGTGTTGGATGGAAAGTGTCTTTGGCTTAAATGTCTTGTTGAGTTGGAGCAATGTCGATAAAAGTTGGTGGTTATTATTTTGTTTTTTAATTTTATAATTTTTTTACAATAATTATATTAAAAAATAAAAAAAATAAAAAACCAAATCAAAACACAAAAAACACCACAAAAATAAAAGCTGGATTTCAAGCGCCTCGCTTAGGCCAAAGTGAGGCGCCTGGGGTCAAATAAGAAAGAATAACTTACCTCGGACCGAGGTAGTTAAAAAAGTAACCAAAGCGCCTCGCTTTGGCCAAAGCGAGGCGCTTTGGGGGGGGGGGGGGGGGAATAGAAGTGGGAGGTTTTAATATCACCTCCCTAAAAATATTCTTTTTGCAACTTTCTAGAATATTATTATTAGTATTATTTATTTATTGCCAAAGGTATTATAGCCTAGCGGCATCTTGGTGGTGAGATAAGACTTAGGGACCATAAGGTCCTGGGATCGAATCTCACAAGGGGGGTTTTCTCATAATTATTATGAGTTTCCTCCTGAATTGGTGATGATCACGTGGCAACATTGGTGGCATGATGATACTCCAGTATTCCGTGAGTGATTCCAAATTGTTGGTCGTTCAAAAAAAAAAGTATTATTTATTTATTATTATTATTATATAAAACCATGAAATATTGATATAGTTTAATGTATAATTAATTAATCGTGTCAAAAGAAAGTTGCAAAAAGTAAACTTTGTACGTTTCTCCCCAAGCTTCACCTTTACTTGACACTTTGTGACACATTGCTTTAAAGGCTTGTAAAAAGTTAAAAAAGTAGTTTTCTGTTTCTATCAGAAAAACGTCTTCATTAGTGAAATGACGAAAAAATCCTTTTGTTTTTGGTGAGTTAAATCAAACGATATGATAAACTTAAACATAATAATAAGAATCACAATCTATAAAATGCTAGAAATTTGTTATTGTAATTTAAAAAGTTATAATTATGTATTGACTTGAGTATTTACTATATCTTTTTGTGGATAGAATATTAAATATAATAAACATTATATTATTTATATCTATATCTATATTAGATTATTACTAGATGTGCTCAAAGGTAATTTACTATATTTTTTAAGATAACATACGAAGAGTTTCACATTCCATAGTCAAAATGTCATGAAAAACTTTAAATACCACCTATAATTGCAAAACGCACTTATACATGTTCAACTTTGAGAACATAAAAAGTCAATTGTGATTTACTATAGGTTAACAAATTCGATCTGAGAATTTTTGTAACCCAAATCAATTTGAACTTGATCATAATAAGATTAAACAAAATAGACCTCTATGTACTCAAAGTTGAACATATACAAGTTGGAACTTGATCATATGATATTTAAACAAAATTCTTTGTTAGTGGTAATATCATTCAAACTCCGTACTAGATAATAACTACGATCTTAAAAATAACGTGTTTATATATCTCTCATCAACAAGTGAACGTAAAAACATACTTAAATCCAAAATCAATTTAAAATGCCATATATTGCTTTAACTTTCTCATCAAGTTTTTTAATGTTGGCTTAGTGGCAGAGCCACATGTATGAGTTGGGGTCGGGCATCCCCCTTAGAAAAATTCATTATCATTTCTTATATTATTATTTTTAATGTCAATTCTTTGCTTTATATTCTTTTGTTTTTGAAAAAGAAGGGGATAGTGTTAGTAGGAGGGACTCAAAGAAAAAGAAAGTAAAGCAAAGGGCTCCGATGGCGAAAATTGTAGTTTACTCTTAAAAGATTAGAAGATGAAAATTTAAAAAAAAATTTATAAATTTAAAAACAAAAGATGTTAACATAATTCTTGATATTAGCCAAAGTAGTACTATTGTTATTTGTATTTTTAAGTCCCTATATTTGGATCTACAATGCTAATGATTGTTTCTTAACAATAATTAGATCCAATGAGAAAAATGATAGAATTGTCATAAGATAAAAAGAAGAGCATGATGATGTCAATCAACAATATCAAGATTAATAAGATTTAACACCCAGAGTGTTTATATTCAATGCTCCTAGTTATTACAAGTTGCTACCTTCAAACTTAAAGATCTACAGTGATTTTGACAGAGTTTTGGGGCAAAATGTTACCAAATGAGGTTTCCCAAGCTTATAGAGTGTCGCCATGTGCATTAACGACACTCTCAGTGTTGCCAATGCATATAATACATGCTCGTTATTAACAGTCAAGTTGTCGACACTTGAAGCTAGTTAATAACTGACTGTGCCCAAAACCATCTAGTCAACACATGGCTGTCGTGTGGTTCATTACAAAGCAAAAACCAAAATAAACTAACTATCGACACTTATAGGCAATTACATGAAAATCTAAATAAAAAATATACATATTGGGTGGAGACTCAGGTTGAGTCCCTGGCTGAAGCGTGGCCAATGGTAGAACATGCAAAGCAACCACTCCTATTTCTAGCATATTCTCACACCTGCTATCACTCCTTATTCTGGTGAGGACTCAATCTCATAATCAACTACCTGAGTATCACACTTGATGTTACTCGATGGCTCTCCTTCAGCATTGGTCAGAGTTTCAAGCCATTCGTCTTTAATTATATCTTCCTAAATTGTGTTTGTTGGATTGTTCTCAGCAAACTTTAACATTAACTCAACTGAGTGTTGTTCATGCTCAGTTGAGGTTGGAGCAGCTTGGGTGACTTCTTCTTGATTTAAATAATCAAAATTTTGAATCAAAGACTGCAAAACATCAAACAGTAGTGTAAACACTAGAGTTGGTCAACATTTCAGTCTCGACGATTTTTAAGTTTATAGGCTCAAATACAAAGGATTTTAACTGCTAAATCTTCAAAACATCGATGTTGGTAAGGAGGATGCCATGTAACCTATCAAATAGATCGTAAATAAAAAATGAACAACATATACTACCTTATTCTAATAGGAACCAAATAACACAATGTAGATATGAGACGGAAAAGTGTAAGTGTCGATGGTGCAACAAGAAATTTGAGATAATAAAATAGAGGTAAAAGTGATAATGAAAGATAACATTTGGTTTTTATAGTCGGTTAAAATGTGCATCGTCGATACAGGGTTTGTCGACATATGTGTCGACGTCGTGTCACATGTGAAACAACGACACCTTGTCTAACGCCTGAAGACAGTACCGAGTGTCGACCGTCCACAAAATTAAATCAGATTTTGGTGTAGCCTTCACCAGTGATTAGGGGTGAGTATGTGAAAACTAATAATTGAAAAAAAAAAAAAAAACGAAAACCAAACCGAAAATTACAGAAACCAAATTAACTGATTGGTTAAGTTAAGATATGGCCAAAACCAAATCATTCGGTTGCAGTTTCGGTTTTTCTTTCGTCCATAATCGAAAAAACTGAAATCAAACTAATAGTTGTATATTTATGTGTTATTCATGTATATCCATGTATTTGAAACATATTTTCTTAGAATTTCTTGTATTTTTCATGTGTTTTCATGTATTTGTATTCTTGAAAAATGTTCAAAACACTTGACTAACTATTTAGGTTTATAATTTTGCACAAGTTTTTAGCTTTGGTAATTAACCAAACGGAACCAAAACAAAACCGATAACCGACATATTAACCAAATTGACCTAATCGTATTAACTTATCAATTTTGATTATGTGTGAAAGCCGAACCGAACTAACATTTCCTCACCCTTACTAATGTTGTCCCATTCCTTGAAATTTGATTTGGTCAAAATTTTTATTTGTATTGTATCACCTAATTGTTGACTTTGTCATGAGTCCTTCGACACATAAGTTATATTCATACTAGTGGGAATGTCCGTGCGTTACCACATGTGCTTATTATTTTTTTCTTTTTGTGCACTTTGCGTGGCGGATTTAACATAATTATTTTTAAAACCAATTTGCAATTACAACTAATGCAAGATCCCAGCCTCAAGTGTCGTTCCTTTGGTCTGCGCTTCAATTCTAGTAACCCCAAAGTTAGCTAGCTTAATTGATATGTCAACAGGTATTGAAATATTATCCGGCTTCAAATCCCTGTGAATTAATCCAAGTCCATGCACATACTCCATTCCCCTTGCAACATCTAGTGCCTACTTAACTACCAATTTCAAAGGCACTAATATTTTTAGTCTCCTACTGTATAAACATCATGTATCCATCAATAATAAATATATACTATTGGGAAAAATCAAAGAGATTCCTGAGTTCAAAAATGTTTTATGGAGAATATAAATAAAAATGTTACAAGACATAAATGAGAAAGAAAACTGAAATCAGCTTTCTTTTGTTGGCAAAAGCACCTTTGAGCTTAATCTTAAAAGTCATAATTGTCGAAGATTTTAAAGTAACTTACTGAATGCCCCAAGATAAAGATCCTTGTTTCTAGTTACGCGGCCTATCTGAGATTGCCATCGGCTGTGTTGATGGTGTCTAAAGATACATAACATTGATGAAGGTAACTGACGTCTTAAAGAAAATAGAAGGACACGTCTTAATAATAATAATAATAATAACAATAACAATAACAATAACAATAACAATAACAATAACAATAATAGAGATCACTTGCATTATTCATTTGTACAATTATAATCAAATGTTGCACATAGGGCATAAAAGGAAGGATTTGGCAAAAATATAGTTGTTTACCTTGTAACCTTTTGTATGACATCTTAAAATTGACATGAAGTGACTATTTTAATCATCTCTCCTCCTTTATAAAGTAGTATAGATATAGATATAGATAAATTGGGAGTTCCTTTTACTAATTTATTAATTTAGACATTAAGAACTTAACTAAACTCCGGCAATGCAATCTGTGTAATAAGAGAAAAACACAAAAGAGTTGAGATAGAATATACAACTTCATAGATCAAAATCTTTATTTATATTTACATATGTGGAGAACATGGTTTTACCTTGATGTTCCCATAAAGATCATACTGATATAACCATGGCTTAAGAATGATTGTGAGTATGTTTGTGTTCTTCAATATCCATGCTTCGTTCTTTTAGCTAACACTTGGTGATATCTTATCATATTTTAATGTTTTAGACCAGAATAGTCTGGACCCTGCATATACTAAGTGTAAACCTACCAATCCTCCACTTATTTTTGAGAAGTTTGGTGAGAGCTTCAAGTCGATCTTTCAATGTGTAGATGTTATCATGTCGTGTTCATGTTTACATGTTCGTGTCTTAAAGGTCGTGTCTCACACGATATCCCAACCCTAGTTTTGTTGATGTCTATGTAGGATTAGGATCTAATACAAAGTGAAAGAAAAACAGGAAGTTGTAGGAAGGATATCAAACAGACTTCGATTTAACTATATCAAGTGACATTGAAACCGTCTAATAGAACCTTACGATCTTAGCTTTTAGGTTTTCGCTTTTTTGTTTTGTTTTTTAGCGTGCAGTTTTTAAAATTTACGTTATATCATTGTGTCTTTTATGTAGCATTGTGTCTTTTTCTTATTTTTATCATTGTATCATTTTTTAGATTCATTGTATCTTTTTTCTTCATCATTGTATTCATATTTCATGATCTATTATGTTTTTTTGTATTATTTTCATTCTTCTAATTTTTATTACATCGTGTAGGATTTCTTGACCTGTCTTATATAATCTGCAAACCTATTGCTGGCTTGGCTTCTCGTTAATAAAGTTGTTCAAAAACCTAATAAAAATAAAGATTTAAAATAAAAGTGCTATATTTGAAAAAATAAAAACAGATAACAAGTAATATTCAAAGCATGAAAAATATGATAGAAGTTATTTGATATCTGTACTCAATAATATTTGAAAAAAAACACATGTAAAACAAACAAAAAAAAAGTTTAAGGAATTTAAAAAAAAATAAAAATACAAGCATGAAAAGGTAACGTAAGAGCTTTCCTTTTCTGGAGTCAGAGAAAAAGTCTCCATTCTTCAGCTTTTCGTAATAAATGTATCCGGCAAAACCTGCTTGTACTTTCTGTTGTCCAGTTGTTACCCATGCTTCAAAATTACATAAATACCCTTATACTTTGTGCCCTTTTACGGTTTTCGTTAAGACAAAACAAGTGGGGAAAAGATGACGTGGAGAAGTTTTCAAGCAGAGGTGTAAAAAAAAAACCGGTTTTAAAAAAAAACTGTTATTATAATCGAAAGCGGTTTAAAAAAAATCTGTTTTTTTAAACTGATTTAAAAAGAACCGCTTTGAAAAAAACCGTTTTTTTTTTCTTCAGTTATTCATCATCAATGAACAAACCGGTTTTAAAACCGGTTTTTTTTTTTATGATAAACTGGTTTAAAAACCGATCCTTAGCGGTTTCACCGGTTTGAGTTTTTTTGCAATAAAAACCGGTTTTAAAACCGAACAGGTTTAAAAAAACGATTTTGAACCAGACAAAAAAACTGATTTAAAAAAACCGGTTAACCAATTTGTACACGTCTACTTTCAAGCCCTCAACACCACCGCCAGGTGGGCGGAAGAGGGCGGGAGGGTTTCACTGGCGTGGAGCGGGAATGGAGAGGTGTGAAGGGTTTTGATTGGCCTATTTTTTATTTTAATTTTTTTAAAATCTAACACACAAACTATAATAATATTATTATTCTCTTCCTCCCCCTTCCACTCCCCACACTTTTCACCCTTGAAAAATGGTTCCAACATGTGTCTCATAGCGCATCACGCCCCTCTTCTCTGTCCACTCCTTAGATCATGTGTGATGGATTTGCCCACCTCCCCCCTCCCCACCCAAACGGGGGAGGTGGGGGGGGGGGGGGGGGGGGAAGCATGACACGGAAAAATGATGATGGCCAATCAGATTAATGTTTTATTAAAGAAAAAAAATTAACATTAAATGATTAGATGCTCCATGAAAATTTTACCACTACATCCTATTTTAATTTGAATCCCTTAATGATCCACATGTCAAAAGTCAATTAATGCCCTCTTGGAAATTTTTTACCTTAGGATTACACATTGTCTTATAGTCTAACAACATTTGTATTCTGGTTTTATGCAATTTCTTTTCTCCTTATGACGCATGCAATGTTTTATAAAACATTAATATTAATAAAAAGTTTAATGGTCTAAATATCTAACTAACCTACTATTATTATTATTATTTTTATAATAATAATAATAATAATAATAATAATAATAATAATACTCTCTTCGTCCCAATTTAAATGTCCTAGTTCCAAAAACACATATTTTAAGAAATTTTTTGTTTTTATGTGGTAAAATGACAATAATATCTTTAAAAGTGGTGATTGTGTTTTATCTTTTATGGGCAAAACAAGAAATTGTATTTCTATTTCTGGAAAGAGACATTTAATTTGAGATAAACAAAAAAAGGAATAAAGAACATTTAAATTGGGACGGAGTGAGTAGTAATTACGGTGGCGTAATGATGATGGGACTTATTGATGTAGGTTTCAATGTTTGTGGCTATTTTATTAATGTACTTTTAAAAAATACATGCTTTATTCAATCGAATTTAAAGTGATTTTATGAAATAATTATTTTCAAGTTTATCGTTTATGCAAACACTAGATTACACCTTGGAAACATCTGGGGGTTAAAAAATCTAATATGACATATCAATTTAACATATGAAATAGACTGATGCGTTTTACAGCTACATGCATGAAAGCTTTGGGTAGCAACATACTCTAAAACAATTAACAATGTATCTCCAATGTTAACGTCTAACCTTAAACAATGTATAACTCTAATGTTAGCATCTAACCTAAAACAATGTATACCTAACCTAAAACAATGTAGAACTCCAATGCTAACACCTGTTGAAAATAGAATTCATATTTACTAGATTGGACATAATTAGTGACTTGCATATACATGATTAATGAATTATCTGAACACTTTATGTTTTTTTCCTGTATGAACAAAACCCCACAAAAATAGTCGTTTTTTCCTCGTTTTTTATATAGCACTACGGTATTTATTGGAAAGATAATAAAACGCCCGTTAATCTGGTTATATTTTTTTCTTTAAAAAATCTCGCATATAAAAGATATTAACGTTTACAAATTATGGGAGGAAACATGAGAGAGAAAAATCCAATTTTGTTTTTATTTATTTTTTCCTAAATTCACTTAATGCCACATGAAATGTCATTTTTAGCTTTAATTTTATATCATTAATTACATGTCATTGCCACATGACACACTTAAGGGAGATGATGCCCTCTTTAAGTGTCATGTGTGATTTATTGCTTTCAATTATTATAATATACGAGGTGAAATCCCGTGTGAAAACACGGGAATACTATATCATATTTTAAGATCTGTTTACTAAAGACCAAATCAAGAAGCCAATCGTCTGTTGTAAGAAATATTTGTTTAGTAAGATCTGTTCCTTTCACGAAACCAGTTAATAGAACTGATTAGATGTTTAATACTGAAGGGTGCTACAACCACGGAAAGATAAATCAACAGACGCATGAAAAGCTCTGTTGGGATAACATATATTAAAAAGAAACAGAAGATTCCCTAAATATCAATCCCTCTACTTAATTTGCAGACAAAAATTTAGCTAACTTCAATATAGTCACAACTAGCAAAACTTCAAACATCTAAAAAATATATAAATACCTGAACATCTAGGTGAAATCCCGTGTGAAAACACGGGAGGAGTATTCCTTTTTTTTTTAAAAAAAAAAACAATACCTTCAACTGATTGTTTAAGTTAGAGATTTTGCCAAAAAGAGTAGTACAATTGTTTAGAAAAACCTTAATTTCAAATGTGGACATATCTCTCAACTCCAGAAACACAAAATCGAAAACATCCAACTTAAGATCTTTAACTACTTTCATCCACCCATCATACAAATAATACTGTTTCTCCAAAGAAATCATCTTTAAACGCTATGAAAGATCACCAAATTTAATAGTTACTAAAGCCTCAGAAACTTTATCACGAAGATAGACAGAAGAAAAAGCATTAGGTACTCTCTGTAAGTAAACCAAATAAAAAACTTCTATTTTTTTTTTTTGTTATTTTACTTGTAAATATGCATATAACAATAGCAGAAAAATACGTACTAATAATTCGCTTGAAGGGTCATATAATAACTGCATGAAAGACTTCCCACAAATCAAGTTCCGGAAACAGGACATTAACAAAGTATCTTTAGAAACATAATCAAATAATAATATGTCATACACTTCAAGTCCCATATCCTTAACAACAGTTTGACATCCTTTACTGAAGTAAGCATCATTAAGAGCAACCCTCCTGAAAACAACTTTCCATTTCCTTCTATGTGTTGTAGTAATTATTATTACGTGATTATCCATAGCTTTAGAAGGATAAAAGTTACCAACAACATTTTCTGATAAGATCTACAAAGAAACAACATTTACAAGAATGTAAGAAACAAAAACATTTTATTAGAGGTTTTAAGAGAAAATATAACTTTCAATAACATTATAAATACCAGATTTCCAGCTTTTAGATAAAAAAAACACATGCAATGAATGAGCCCATTTCAACTGTTTAACCTAATAGAATCAATGTAAAACAAATTACTAAAACAACTATAATCCTTCAAACAAATCATAAAATATAATCATAATAACCAACACATCTGATTTGCATGTTACTTAAATATTAGAATACCCAAAATGAAACACTAAAACTGATAACAAAAGAACAGTAAATGCTAAAACCTATAGTTAACTAACTTGTAAATATTCACATAATATAACTTGATTTGGAGATGTTTCTTACCTGATTTACTGTTTGTGAACATAACTTTAGTAATTGTAAATAATCGATATGTAGATTACCGATTCCTTTGAAAGACTTTAGTACACAACATTGATAGAAAGCTTTAACAGTGACAATAGACAGCTTATATATTCAGCGGGAATACAAATGTATTATACACTATAATTAGTTGTATTTCAGATTTTGTATTATAATAATGCACTTAAAATTCTATATTAAATTAATTTTTAGTTAAATACCTTTCATAATAATCTTAATTACATAAGTGAAATATTTATTTGACATCTTTTTACTATTTTAAATTACATTTATAAATTTGCTTAAGTACATTTAAATCAATAATAGTTACGTAACATTTTGTAAACTTATTTTTTTTGTATTTTCTAAATATCTGTTCTCTCGAACATATTTTACGAGCATTTGATGACATGCTTAGGGCTGAGCAAAAAACGGTTCCGAACCGCGAAAACCGAGGAACCGACACCGAACCGAATTAATGTTAGAGGTTCCAGTTCCGGTTCTCATAATTTGGCAAAATCGGTTCCCGCTTCAGTTCCGGTTAAAACCGACGGGTCCGGTTAAGAACCGTTAGAACCGGTTTGAATTAAAATAAATATTTAAAGACCTATTTATTTAATGGGCCATTAGAATTCTGACAATCCAAATTTCACATTCTAATGCATATGTATATATACAATCCACAACCCTAGCTATATACCATCCACAAAGATATTTCATCTCTCTCAACTCTTACCCTAATCACTAATCACCCAACCTTCAAGCTAGGCTTTCCAACTTCTAATATAAATCACCAACAGGAATGTAATCATCATATACTTATTTCATTTTATTTACAAGTATGTAATCGATTTCCATGTATTAAACTATAGTAGCATCGTCATATACTTGATATTAAAAAAATACAGTAATCGATTTTATGTTGAGATAAGTGAGCTTATTTCCCATTTACTTATTTCAATTTATTTCCATGTATTAAGATAATGCGTTTTTTAAACTGACACAAAGTCGTCATATACTTCTATTATAGATTGTTGACACAACAGTTGGTGATTAAGAGGTTTAGTGGAAAATACATGGATTGTTTTCGTTTTTATGTCTAAATCTTAGTCCAGATGTCAAAAGATTAAAGCATGCAACCATCATGATTGATAACTCATTAAGCCTAGCTCATTCACTACTTCAAATTAGTTTTACTGTCATGATGTGTTCTTGTTTAAATCTTTAACTATATGTGATATGAATCATTTTTATTAAACTATATGTGATATGAAATATTAAAAAAATATATATAGGGTTTATTCGTGCCAACTTAATAAAGAGTTTGATCTTTTAACAGAATGGATCGTACAAAAAATGTTTCTGGTGACGAGAATGGCGAAAATGAAACTACAGATGAAATGCAAACCGGGAGTCAAAAAATGACAACAAGAAAAAGGAAGCTCGTAGGTGAATGTTGGAAACATTTTGATGAATTTTATGATGAGGATGGCAATAGAAAGGGAAGATGCAAAACTGTGAAAAAGAATTGTATTGGTTAGGCAGGAACGGGACATCATCAATGAATAAATATTATAAAAATGCGAAAAGAATCCGGCTAACCAAAGAGAAGATTAACCCAACTTGGTTTTTAACAAAGCCGATGACGCCAAAGGTACATTGAGAACATGGAAGTTTGACCCGATTAAGGTTAGACAGTTATTAATTAAAATGATTATTATAGATGAGCTTCCGTTCTTGTTCGTTGAACGACCAGGGTTTAAGGAGTTCATGGAAGCCTTGTGTCCTAATTTTACCCGTGTGATCCTATTCTTATCAAGCAATCTAACCTAGATCAATGAGGATATCTACACCATCCTCATGTAAATCAATCGTCCCACTTATGTCATCTCTCCTAAGGCATGATCTTTTCCAGCTAAATCTGGGAACACCAGAAAATATTTTTAAATACGAGTGGTGAATCAGGATCCTATCCCCACACTTATATTTATTCACTACCTCAAGGCTAGCTTCAAGCAATGCCCTATCCTCCTCATCTATCTGGTGCTTAGTCTCATACTCGTGGGATAGCAAAATATGAACTGAGGCCTTCTCCATCACCTCCTCGGAACTCTCAACAACCTTAACTACCTCTAACCTAAGGTCGTAGTTGTGACACCCGGCATGTTTGGGTCAACATTTTATAAACACATAAGTCTACCTTAGCGAGAAACGTTTATAAACAAACTTAACTGGGTTAGTTGAGTCGGGTCAGATTAGGATTGTCCAGGGTTCAATGATCTGGAGGATCATTGGGAGTCATTTTGGGAATACACTAGTACCGGGTTCCGTTGTTGGTGACATTACATGAACTAATTAAGTATATGTGTAGATTATGGGTCGTGTGGTGGATTGTATGCTTATACTTGCTTAAATGATGTACAAATGATTATACGTGCCTAAACATGCTAAGTATAGACTATGGATGCATGCTTATGTGTTAAGATGTGTTAGAATGCGTTAAACACGACAAACTGGAAAAAGGTTAACATGTGTTAAAAGTGCTGTTAACATGTGTTAAAAAGTGCTGATGACCTGAATGTGGAAATAATGGGCGAATGTGGAAATGGGACTTGAGAAATGGGCGAATGTGGAAACAAAGTGGGCGAATGTGGAAAGATTCCACATTCGACCATTAAAAAGGGGCGAATGTGGAAAAGTTCCACATTCGACCACATAAACTGGGCGAACGTGGACTGGGTATAAATACCATCCTTAGCCATTTTTCACCATTTCACAAACCCTAAACGCCTCCAAACACTCTCTATCAGCTATTATCATTGGGGAAGGAGTTTTTGAACTTGTTTTTCATAACCTAACTCTCTAAATCATTACAAGTGAAGATCTAAGGTGTGTTCTTCATTACAAATCCTTTTTAAACAATTTTAACTTGTTTTCATCTAAACCCCAAGGGTCCAGATCTGATATCAACATGTTTTATGGGTAAAAACCTTCCTAACATCTTTCTAAATAAAACCTATTCATAAACAATGAGTTTTTATGCAAACTAAACATGTGTTAATATGATATTATGCATTGTTTGATGATTACTTGTTGTATAGATGATATGACAACAACCTAGGGCTGTTATTAATGATGGGTTATGATTGAAACATGTTACCTTTGATTGTTGATGGTGCTTTGACTATTAAAGGGGTTTTTAGTTAGATTTAGGGCTCGTTTTTGGATGGTTATGATAAGGTTATGATAGGGGTTTCTTGTTCATGATGATCTGAGTATGATGAGCTGATTATTGATTGATTTCAAAAGTTTCCTAATTGGGTAATATTTTCATGCATGATGATGTGACATCTCCATAATTTACTATTTTAGGAAACTTGTAAAACGGATAGATTTTGGGGTAAAATTGGTAGGGTTTCGTAGGAATATATTAATGATGCTTGACTGCTGTAACTCATGATGTTTCGTGATGTTTTCGGATGTTTTTGGACGCGTTTTTGAGTAAACAACACAGCAGGGTCGAACCTGGAACACCTTCGGCCAGTCGAATGGGCGAAGGTGGGTTCCAGGGGTCGAACCTGGAAACTTGAGGGGCGAATGAACCACAAGTGGGCGAAGGTGGAAGAAAAAGGGGCGAAGGTGGAAGTTTGAACCCACATTCGACCAATCCAAGTCACCTTCGACCACTTACCACTACATTCGACCCTACGTTAACAGAAATGAGATTTTTGATACAAACTAAGTGTTTTATGCTTGAATCTTGCGTGTAATCTGTGTGTACTTGATTAGTTAGGGTAATGGGTCACCAACGGGATGTCGGGTCGGTCTAGTGTGTCGGTTAAACATTTAAACACGTTTTAAAACATACTTGGTTATGATCTGGACAATCGGGGACTTGTTAGCCTTCGGGTTAGTAGTCATCACACTTATGTAAACTCATTGATAGGTTGTCATTAGTTGGGATTATCATACACGTGTTGGAATTCTAGTTATCGGAAGACGCACTATAAGGTGAGTTTCACGGCCCCACTCTTTTACTGGTTTTACATTTCGGGGGAGAAAACATGCTGTGTCCTTTAAACGTGTGTCAACTATGTTTTCATAAAAAGACGTTTCAACTATGTTTTGGTATTCATGAATTCATTGGGTTTGGAGTATTCATTATGTTTTCACGTATTCATTATGTTTTGGAAGTATTCATTATATTACTATGCGATCTTTGGAAGTCCCGGGGGAAACCATGAATGTGCGGGGATGCACAACGGGGGAAATGTGGATAGCGCTATTTGGGCTTGACCCGCCCCACTCGTCGACTGGAGGTCGGACGGGTGCATATTGTCTCTTAGGTATTCAGTATTCAGTATGCAGTATTCAGTATTCAGTATTCATTCGGGCACGTATTCAGTATTCACAGTATTCGAGTCCAGTAATGGTTTTCCAATCGCAGTAGTAACAGGTATTCATATGATTTGCATGCATGTGGTCTGGATTGATCATGGTATACATTTGGAGTCGGTATTCATTAAAAACCTGTGAACTCACCAGCATTATTTGCTGACGTATTTAGCATGTTTGTCTCAGGTCGCTAAGGTAGCAGCTGTCGATAGGCGCACGGAGTCTCACGGCGTCTAGGATTCATGTGCATCTCATTTAGTATTTTCAGACTTTCGTACTTTTGATTTCACGTTGTAATAAAGTTTTACGCTTCCGCAGCGTTGGATCATTTATGAAAACTTAATGGTTTGATTATGTCATTTTTACGTATCATATAGTGTTGTTTATTGTGACCGTTGACTTGGATCCTGGTGTGTCACGCTCCTCGCGGTAAAACCCCGCACGTGGAAATTTGAGGGTGTGACAGATTGGTATCAGAGCCAATGGTTATAGTGAACTAGGACTGCATATAGAGTCTAGTCTATAGCCGAGTATCACACACGTTAGACGGTCACACATAGTTACGAGTCGTGTCATTTGGTAAACATACTAACCTTGTCGGGGTGTCGGTGTCCTCATCACACAGTATCACGTTATCTATCTTTTGTTGTTCCTACCTGGGTTTTATCTTCTTCTTCGGGTTTGAAGTTGAAGGGACTATTCGCTTACATACTTGCTTACTTACACACTATCATGCGCTAGTACTTGTCATAGTACACTCCTGAGTGACTGTTCACTTTGGGATCTTCGTGCGATAACAGTTTCTTTTAGGAATGTGGGTATCGGGTGATTTGAAGTTCTAGCTAGGAGCACGCCTAGAGGACCATGTAGAGCGATTTGTTATTTCGGGTGCACACGAAATCATAAATCGAAATGCATGAGAATCTTGGTGGACTTCGTGTTCGGACTAATGGTCATGCTGGAACCACGTTCTGAATCCGTTTGGTCACTTGTAGCTCGATCTGTTGGTGATTTTGTGTGTCTTGTCTCATGTTTGACAGAACATGTCTGGTCGCGCTGGTGGACGTGCTGGTGGACGCCGTGGTGGCGGCGGGGGTCGCAATGGCGGTGGACGAGGTGGTGGGAACATCACCATGACTCAGGCGGAGTTGGAGCACATGTTGCAACAACAGTTGAACGTTGCGTTGGCTGCTTTCCAGGCTGCTCAGCAGACCCTGGGAAATACTAATCAGATGCAGACTGGGTGCACGTACAAGAAGTTCATGGACTGTAAGCCCCATTTCTTCAATGGGACTGAAGGAGCGGTGGGACTACTTAGGTGGTTGGAGAAGATTGAGTCGGTGTTTGCTATGTGTAACTGTCCCGACGCTGATCGCGTCAAGTATGCTTCTGCTACACTGGAGGGACATGCGTTGACCTGGTGGAACTCCACCACTGCGAACCTTGGTCTGGGTGAGGCCAATGCTATGCCGTGGTCCGAGTTTGTTCAGATGTTGAGGGCAGAGTATTGCCCAAGAGACGAGATTATGAAGTTGGAGCATGAGTTCTGGAATCTGAAGATGGTTGGGTCGGAGATCGAGGAGTTTACTGCTAGGCACAACGAGTTGGCTGTGATGTGCCCCGGGTTGGCTACACCGGAGTACCGGAGGATTGAGCACTACGTTGCTGGGTTAGTGCCGGAGATCGCTGGACTTGTTGCTGCTGCTGATCACACTACTATGTTGGCCACTGTTCGGGCAGCCCACAAGCTGACCAACATGAAGGTTGCGGAGGGTGTTCTACCTCCGAGGGGCGCTGCTGTGAAAGCCCCTGCGGACAACAAGAGAAAGTGGGAGAGTGCTGGAAAGAGCGCTGGGTCGTCCCAGCCGCAGACGAAGAAGCAAGAAGTTGTGGGAGCATCATCCGAGCAGAGGTCTGGGGGATATACTGGGAAACTCCCGAAGTGTGGTGAGTGTGGGTTTCATCATACGGGTGATTGTGAGAGGTTTCGCTGTCGACGGTGTCAGCGTTTTGGTCATCATGCTAAGGACTGTAGGACTACTCTTCAGCTACAACCGACACAGGCCACTACTACTACCACTGCTACTGCTCCTCAGGGGAGGCAGGGATGTTATCACTGTGGGGATAATGGACACTTCAAGCGGGATTGTCCTAAGCTGAACCAAGGGACGGCAAGTGGTGCTGGGAATGAAGGCGGCGGTCGAACTACTCGTGGTCATGTCTACGTCATTGGCGCTAGGGAGAACCAGGAGGATCCTGACACTGTTACTGGTAAGTATTCTTTTCTTGATTCTCGTTATGCTCGTATTCATTCTCGTTCGCATTGTTTGGCAATTCGTATTCATTGTGTGCATTCAGTTGGTATTTGGTCATCATTTTGCATTCATGAGTCTGATGTGGGTCCTTTGGAGATGTTACTTGGACGGTACCGGTGTATCATTTATACCGATCATAGTAGTCTCTAGTAGGCCTTCGATCAGGGGGATTCATTGTTTTCTATTCACTTTGGGGAGGGCGGTTCCCCGGCACGGAGTATTCGTTGATATCATCTTTCGTTCGTGGTTATCATTTCGTTTGTGTTCTGGGGAAACGTTACTTGGGTTAGGTCGACACTCATTACTGTCGAAGAGTGAATCTCGGGGCGAGATTCCTTTCAACAGGGGGATGATGTGACGACCGGGAAAATTTTTCTTTTTATCGCTTCGTTCTCTTTGACTTCGGGAAATTTTCGGGACGAAAATTCTTTCAACAGGGGGATGATGTGACACCCGGCATGTTTGGGTCAACATTTTATAAACACATAAGTCTACCTTAGCGAGAAACGTTTATAAACAAACTTAACTGGGTTAGTTGAGTCGGGTCAGATTAGGATTGTCCAGGGTTCAATGATCTGGAGGATCATTGGGAGTCATTTTGGGAATACACTAGTACCGGGTTCCGTTGTTGGTGACATTACATGAACTAATTAAGTATATGTGTAGATTATGGGTCGTGTGGTGGATTGTATGCTTATACTTGCTTAAATGATGTACAAATGATTATACGTGCCTAAACATGCTAAGTATAGACTATGGATGCATGCTTATGTGTTAAGATGTGTTAGAATGCGTTAAACACGACAAACTGGAAAAAGGTTAACATGTGTTAAAAGTGCTGTTAACATGTGTTAAAAAGTGCTGATGACCTGAATGTGGAAATAATGGGCGAATGTGGAAATGGGACTTGAGAAATGGGCGAATGTGGAAACAAAGTGGGCGAATGTGGAAAGATTCCACATTCGACCATTAAAAAGGGGCGAATGTGGAAAAGTTCCACATTCGACCACATAAACTGGGCGAACGTGGACTGGGTATAAATACCATCCTTAGCCATTTTTCACCATTTCACAAACCCTAAACGCCTCCAAACACTCTCTATCAGCTATTATCATTGGGGAAGGAGTTTTTGAACTTGTTTTTCATAACCTAACTCTCTAAATCATTACAAGTGAAGATCTAAGGTGTGTTCTTCATTACAAATCCTTTTTAAACAATTTTAACTTGTTTTCATCTAAACCCCAAGGGTCCAGATCTGATATCAACATGTTTTATGGGTAAAAACCTTCCTAACATCTTTCTAAATAAAACCTATTCATAAACAATGAGTTTTTATGCAAACTAAACATGTGTTAATATGATATTATGCATTGTTTGATGATTACTTGTTGTATAGATGATATGACAACAACCTAGGGCTGTTATTAATGATGGGTTATGATTGAAACATGTTACCTTTGATTGTTGATGGTGCTTTGACTATTAAAGGGGTTTTTAGTTAGATTTAGGGCTCGTTTTTGGATGGTTATGATAAGGTTATGATAGGGGTTTCTTGTTCATGATGATCTGAGTATGATGAGCTGATTATTGATTGATTTCAAAAGTTTCCTAATTGGGTAATATTTTCATGCATGATGATGTGACATCTCCATAATTTACTATTTTAGGAAACTTGTAAAACGGATAGATTTTGGGGTAAAATTGGTAGGGTTTCGTAGGAATATATTAATGATGCTTGACTGCTGTAACTCATGATGTTTCGTGATGTTTTCGGATGTTTTTGGACGCGTTTTTGAGTAAACAACACAGCAGGGTCGAACCTGGAACACCTTCGGCCAGTCGAATGGGCGAAGGTGGGTTCCAGGGGTCGAACCTGGAAACTTGAGGGGCGAATGAACCACAAGTGGGCGAAGGTGGAAGAAAAAGGGGCGAAGGTGGAAGTTTGAACCCACATTCGACCAATCCAAGTCACCTTCGACCACTTACCACTACATTCGACCCTACGTTAACAGAAATGAGATTTTTGATACAAACTAAGTGTTTTATGCTTGAATCTTGCGTGTAATCTGTGTGTACTTGATTAGTTAGGGTAATGGGTCACCAACGGGATGTCGGGTCGGTCTAGTGTGTCGGTTAAACATTTAAACACGTTTTAAAACATACTTGGTTATGATCTGGACAATCGGGGACTTGTTAGCCTTCGGGTTAGTAGTCATCACACTTATGTAAACTCATTGATAGGTTGTCATTAGTTGGGATTATCATACACGTGTTGGAATTCTAGTTATCGGAAGACGCACTATAAGGTGAGTTTCACGGCCCCACTCTTTTACTGGTTTTACATTTCGGGGGAGAAAACATGCTGTGTCCTTTAAACGTGTGTCAACTATGTTTTCATAAAAAGACGTTTCAACTATGTTTTGGTATTCATGAATTCATTGGGTTTGGAGTATTCATTATGTTTTCACGTATTCATTATGTTTTGGAAGTATTCATTATATTACTATGCGATCTTTGGAAGTCCCGGGGGAAACCATGAATGTGCGGGGATGCACAACGGGGGAAATGTGGATAGCGCTATTTGGGCTTGACCCGCCCCACTCGTCGACTGGAGGTCGGACGGGTGCATATTGTCTCTTAGGTATTCAGTATTCAGTATGCAGTATTCAGTATTCAGTATTCATTCGGGCACGTATTCAGTATTCACAGTATTCGAGTCCAGTAATGGTTTTCCAATCGCAGTAGTAACAGGTATTCATATGATTTGCATGCATGTGGTCTGGATTGATCATGGTATACATTTGGAGTCGGTATTCATTAAAAACCTGTGAACTCACCGGCATTATTTGCTGACGTATTTAGCATGTTTGTCTCAGGTCGCTAAGGTAGCAGCTGTCGATAGGCGCACGGAGTCTCACGGCGTCTAGGATTCATGTGCATCTCATTTAGTATTTTCAGACTTTCGTACTTTTGATTTCACGTTGTAATAAAGTTTTACGCTTCCGCAGCGTTGGATCATTTATGAAAACTTAATGGTTTGATTATGTCATTTTTACGTATCATATAGTGTTGTTTATTGTGACCGTTGACTTGGATCCTGGTGTGTCACGCTCCTCGCGGTAAAACCCCGCACGTGGAAATTTGAGGGTGTGACAGTAGTTCACGCCCGGCTCCCAGCACGGTGTAAGGTTTGTCAAACCTAATAGCGCTATAAACTAGTAACCCACTTGCCACCCGACAACTCATTTGGTAAATAGTGAAGGACTTCCGTGATAGAGTACAGTTTAGTTCATCAAGGACACAGAGTGTGAAACTAGCAAAACTCGAGATAAAAATAGTAGTCCCAAATCTGGACTAGAAAAGTAAGTAAGTTGTCTCCCCGAGACGCATGCTTTTGAGAAAAGAGTAGTGAAACTCACCTTAGTATGTAAGCAAGTAAATCCAAACTTCCAGAGTAGGGTGTGCTACCGACTCCCTATTACATGTGTCACTAAGTGAGTATATGCGTAATATCATTACACCATATAACTCGTTTGTCCAAGACGTTTAAAAGTTCAAAACCGTGTAAGTGACACTTAACGATTCTACATGCATAAGTAAACCCTACGGACCCGTTGGTGAATATGTTGATTATCATCAGTTTTACACTTCATATGCATCTCATATAAGTGTCCATACAAGTTCATGTAAAATACATACCACATAAGACTCCAAATAGTCACATAAACGTACATTGCACAATCTGCGTTTTTAGGACAGATTATGCGCTGTGAAAAATAATTTATTAAAAATACTTATCTAGTGAGTTAGACTCCCAAAAGTTTACTAAATATTCTAGGGGGTCTACTAGACAAATCCATATTTTTAGTTTGTGATAAAACCTTATACAAAAATTATGAAAAATCACGGAACACAGCTACGTTCAGAAAATACACACAACAGACCAGTTTAGTAGAAAAATTCCCAAAAATCGTGTATTCATCCAAACGGGATGAATCCACTTGCAAAAGCCAAGTTATTTCAATGTTGACCTACTGTCCAAATTTAATTCTTTGTAAAACTTGAGTTATGATTGTTTAAAGTTGACCCAGTTTTATAATTCGAAAATCTGATATGACCTTTAATCTAAGAAAATTCCAAAAACTTATCAAACGATGTCCAAATCAGATGATTTTGCACATTATGAAAAGCTAAGACCATGTATAATACAACCACGCAAAGACATCATCAAAAGCAATATGTTTAAGTCACATAACAGACCCTACAAGTCGAACCAAACATTCTGTCCAGATTTTAATCATGCATAAACACTTATTTAAACCACTCACGTATGCATATAATCGATCAATGATTATCGAAAACCATCATAAAACATTCATAGGACCTAACATGATCAGAACCTATCATAACACATGCAAAACCATAAACCCTAAAGATCTAAACACCATAAACATGCACAACATGCAACCTATCAATTACTAATCGCATAAGATTATGTTTAACCCACTCAATCTTTATAAACCTCAAGTTTTAATCTTTATGAAAACGTTTCAGACCTGGACAAACTTAGTTATAAGGTTTTATTACATATTAAGGAAGATTAAAACACAAGAGATTGAAGGTTATACCGCAAGCTCTTCAAAACAATCAACCGAATGCTCTTGAAGCTTTTCGATCGATGTTTTTGCGCCTTAGCAGGTGTTAGGGGTTGATAATTTCGTAAAAGGGCAGTATGGGGCGATTAGGTTTTGAGTTTAGGGGAAACAAGAGGCTTAAGGTTGCTTAAATACTAGTTTAAGTCGGTTTGGTGATTGCTAACACCCGCGCGCGGCCGCTCACAGCTCCTCGGCCCGCGTTGGGTAGCCTGCTTCGGCTTACAACGTGTTTTTATCGATGTTTTCGCTATTTTGGACCATAATAAGTGTAACCCCATGTGTTAAGAACCCAACCATCATAATGGTCCACCTATTATGATTTTTATTAACGTATTCAGTTTAAGTTCACGTAATCACATACGGTTTGCACATAGTTTCACAGAGTTCCATACAATCACATAATTGCAATCAATCTCAATCAATTAATTCACAATTATTTAATTTCATTATTCACCAACGTCCGAGGTATGTATACAGTCTGGTAATTCCCCGAATTACCACTTCATGCAATTATTAACCTATAACTGTGCAACGTGTGTCCTATCTAACTAACCCTAGTTAAGTAGAATGCAAGGAATGTAACATGAGTTTAGTTAAAGTAAGAATATGAAATTGCAGGGTATCACATTATCCACATCAGCGCTACGTCATTCCCTCCTTGTCCCCCCTATTAAGGGAAATGGTTTCCCCTTCCCCTTCCTATTCATTATTATTTTATTTCATATATATATATATATATATATATATTAATGGTCAACATGTTGGAAAAGTGGACAGGGAGAACGGTGAATACTCCCCTTCTATAAAAGGGGGGGGGGGGGGGGGGCGTCGGTGGGCTGCTGAGATGGTGGTCACCAAACCCCTCCCAGTGACCACACCCCTTGGTCTAATATGATTTCTCTCTCATTAATTAATTTTTTATTCCCATTTAATCATAACTATAAATCTTTTACTTAATTATTTAAATGGTTGACTAATAACTGAGTTCTTATGGTTCTCACAACTCTATTTAATTCTCATTGTAACCCAACTCATATCCAATATATATGCATGGATGCATATATGTGTATATCCTACCGACAAATAGGAATAACTTAATGGACACCAATATCTGGGAGATATGTTACTTTGAAGCAGGGTGTCTTTCTATGAGAAAAAAAGATAATTGCCCCACTAGAACGCCCATGCCTTTTTCATATCATAACCCTATATCCCATGCCCCACTCCACATCAATAATAGAAGGAAGAACCATAATTTAAAGTACCCTTAGTTCATCTTTTCCTTTAAATAAAGATTGCTTTCGTTGAATCCATTCATATAAAGATTCCTCTTGTCACAACTCATAGTACATCTAGCATTTTATCTTACAAGATAATAAGATAAAACTGTAATAACTGTTGAGTAACTTGAGTTAAAATTGTCTCAATAAAGAAAAACAAACTCGTATAACGGGTTCGTTGTAGAAAAAAGTTATTAGGGTCCTATTACGAGATGGTTTATCATGGTTACTCGTGTTGGTTAATATATTTCTTAATCGATTTTTAGTCAAAAAGAATCCCTAAAAAGCTTGTTATAAAGGTTTAGCTAGCTTATTGGTGGAATGTGATTATAACATATGGTTACTTTTAACTAGTGCAAGCCAACCCTACTTCACTTTTTGCAAGTATTAGGAAAATAGTGGTTTGATTATACATATCATCAAAGTCAAAGATGAAACAAAGATATATATATATATATATATATCAACAAAATGACTAAGTGTAGGGTTTTGAGTCTGGAATTTGAAAAGAGGCTTTGACAGTACTTGCACTCAAAGCAACTAAACTTCAAAACAATCACTTCCTTTCTTTTAACCTCTCCCTTTGTTGTTAAGATTACAAAAAGAGAAAAGTGCTCTAGCTTTTTTTTTTTTTTTTTTTTCTAAATAATAGATTTGAGAGAATTAATGCATCGATTATGATTTCTTACGATGAAAGATCGAGTAAGCATGTTTAAATCAAATAGTTCGTTTTCACTTTTTTGTGACTACACGATGGTTTTTTTTTAAATTTTGGATTTATTTGCTATATTTCTCAAAGTACACCACTTTGTAACATATTTAGTACTCAGCTATATTTCTCAAAGTACACCACTTTGTAACATATTTAGTACTCTGTCAACAAGTATAAAGGTTTAGCAAGTCCAAGTTAAGGACTATAAAGTGTAAAGTACATGGACCATACATGTACGTTTGGTAAAAGTTGAGGGCTAAATGTGTTATAAAGTAAAAACTACAAGAATCATTCATGTATTTATGAAAAGTTAGAGATCAAATCCAAAATTTTAGAAAGGTATTTAGGAATTATACACCCTTTATTTATGATTCATACACCCTGACTCATATCACACACTAATTGGAGGCTGCCACAGTACCACATACCCTAAAATATGATGTCACCGGTTGTATGAAACCCATAACCTTATTAGAAAACCACAAAAACTATCCATGTGCTTTACTCATGGCTAATATTATTCGCAAGAAAACAAAAGACTTTTACCGATATTGAACAAAGCGTCGATAAAGGTTTCCATTGGTGGAAGTCTGTAAGTAAATTGGGCAAGATTCATTCATAATTAATTGTTTTTTCTATTTCATAAATCCGTCTACTTTCATATAATATACAGATACACACACAGAAATATACTGAAAACTAAATTACTGCAAGAACAAATTTAAATCTTTTAAGATTTTGGTTATTTATTTATTTGTTATTATCAGTGGTTCATATGTTTAAGAACTTCTATTTCTTGGATTCAAATGTCTAAGTTATGTACATAAAAAAAGCATTAAACTAGCTTGTTCACATTATAATACATTAATGTGCAAACTGATTGAACAGTGTTATCAAATGAACAGTACGATTTTAGACAGTTGTTAAATAGAATTAGATTTGAAGTTGGTTAAGGTGTTATGTGTGTGGTGTAGTGGTGAGGTGGTTGTTGTCTTGGCAAGAGGAATCGGGTTCGAGTCTGGCGGTATGCACCGGTTTTGTAAATTTTTTGCACATTTACCTTCTTTCGCACTCCCACACCCCTTTCTTCTTCAATCGTTATATCTCCTTTCTCACTCCCTCTCTCTGCTGACAATCCATCTAACCCCCTTTCTTCTTCAATCTGTACTGTTTCCTCATCATCAACCGCGAACCAAACCTAACAAATAACACAATCGATCGGTTCTTTATGTGGGTTTTTTTTTTCCCAAATTTGGGTAAAGATTAGAGATGATCTCAGTCCATTTTTCATTGCTCGACGCCTAGATCAGCGGATCCACGGCGGCGACACAAGGTTTGCGGGTCGGGTTTTACCCAACTATCAGGACAAGAAACAAAGCCCTAACCTTTAAACCCTTACCCTCATATCTCTCTCCATAACCCTATCACAAGCCTGCGTATAAACCCTATTCGCCGTCATCTTCATCATCTCAGGTTAGTCCTTAAACTCATTCATAATCAATAACTAATAACTAAAGATTAATATTCTGATCTGGGTCTGTACAGAATTGTTTATTTCGTGTAACTAATAGTGTAATTAATAGTGTTGTATTGATTATATAAGGTTATGGGTAACAAACGTAAGGAACGTGAGGCTGCATCAGACGATGATGCACCGGCTAAATCACGTACTAAGAACATGGACGGTGGAAAGCCTCAGCTTCTACCTTCCATGATCAAAAACAAAGACAAACGGTCTGCTTTATATGCTAAGCTAAAGCATGAGATGAATACAACATTTATTATAGTATGAATACAAGCATAAAAAATAAATAGTGTGAATGATAATGTAAAAAATACACCTCTTACAGTCGGAGGTGCCTAGGCGAATCACACACCTTAGCGCTTAAACACCTAAGCGAATAAGCGCCTATGCGCCTACGCGACTAAACGCATATGCGCCTACGCGACTAAAAGCCTATGTGTTTAAGCGAGCAGGTGCCTAAGTGAATCAAGCGCCTAAACGCTTAGTCGCCTAAGCGAATCATACACCTTAGTGCCTAAATGCCTAGGCGTCTAAGCGAGTAGGTGCCTAAGTGAATCAAGGTATGCAGCGCGATTTTGGTCCTTAATGGTTTGTAACAAAGTTGTGATTTTACTGTTGTATTATAGTATACATGTTTATTGCATAGCATAGCTAAGGTTGCGATGATTGTAAGTTATCGTTAAAAGTATTTTACAATATAATATAGCATATATGTAATTTTAAATCCAATTTGTTTAAGGTTGTGTCAGTGTCTTACTTGAGAAATATGGTAAGGTATTTTATCATAGTATGTAAGTTTGTATTGTACTAATAGAGTTTACAAAAAAAAGTGTTTCATGACTGTATTATCCAAAAGTAATGTAGGTGTTTCATGACTGAATACCGTAGCTCTTTTAGTTAGAATGTGAACTTATTTATCTTAAATACAGGTGTTTGGATAAGTGATTATTCAATTTCATGAATCATAAACAGTGTAGGTTGTGACAACAGCAACCGGGTAACAGGCTGCGACAGCAGTAGCAGTGCAGGCTGCTACCAACAGCAGTGCAACCTGCGACCAGCAGCCGTGTAAGCTGCGTCCAGCAACACGCTGCAATCAACATATGCGCAGCCTGCAACCACACCCGCTGTCGGCGGTTGGATTGTTTGTTTCATGTGTACAAATGTTTGTAACATCAATTTAATATTATTGAAAATGAAAAGCTGTTGCTACTTATCAAGTTTTTTAGCGATTGGCGCGTTGGCGCCTAGGTGAATCACACACCTTAGCGCCTAAACGCCTATGCGTCTAAGCGAATCACGCGCCTAAACGCTTATTTGTCTTCGTTTTCATATCCCAATAAATGTTATAAAATTCATATGATTACGTTGCCAATTGGAGATGATAGAAAATAACCAGCTGCAATGTGTTTTCAGAATAAGGGTGTTGATGTAGTTATTGTGACATTAAGCTGCCAGTTGATTGTTGTTGTATGGTGCCTTGTAGGTTGCAACAGTAGCAGCAGTGCAGGCTACGACCAGCAGCACTGCAGCCCGTGACCAGCAGCAACATGAGCAGCTCTTGATTCGTTTTAACAGCGGTATAAGCAACCAACTGATCAGATCTGATAGCAAAGGAGGAGCCGGTGGTGGCGTCGCCTTTGTCACCAATCACAGGTCCTATTTACTTGTATAGGTATCGATTTGGGCTTTACTTAAACTGAGCATATATACGTGTAAACGGGTCGATTTGGGTCGCATTTTAAGACAACCTATTTGCTTTTCAACGGGTTGATTTAGGTTGTATTTTAAGACGACCTATTTGCTTTTAAATGGGATTCAGGTTATGTTCAACAAAAACGCATTATGCATTTCCTATATTTTAACAGATAGATGCATTATTTCTAATTTTGACTTTATTATTATTAAGTCAGAATTAGTGGCCAATGATTCTGTTCCAATTTCAACAACCCCTTGTATTATAAAATGAGTTCTCTGGACTGAGTGAATAATTTGACATTTTTTTTAGGAGAGGTCAATGCTATGGTATTTGGTGTTCACATATTTGTTTGGATTATCTTTTTTTTATGCAGGTCTAGGACAACCAACTTTGAGGCTTGTGCAACTTTATAAACTTACTGCACTATTTTTGGTTATCATCATAAGTTGATAGTTGGATTCCATTCAAGCTAGAATTATTATATTACACTTGCTTCGCTTTTTTTCGGCGTTTGATATTTGGCAAAGGTATAGTCGCGTTGATTTATATGAATCGCCTTAACTCTTAATTTATATATATTTTTTGTTTACAGGCCGTGTAAGGAAAATAAATATACTTCAAAAGTTTGGTTTCAAGCGAAATTCTTATTTATAACATCTTTTTCCAGTATAGGATGACTCAAGCAGTCTATAGCACATTCCCTTGAGACATTACTTGTAATTTGCCTTCCCTGCATTAAAGAGCTTCATTTTTACTTTTTAGGTCAACACCATGACTTTGCAACTCAATGCTGAATGTCGATAACGCTTTTCTAATACACATATTAAGTATGTCATTACAATACAACTTGCTTTTCTTGCATGAGTACCCATACAGGTTGCTTCTTTGACGGCTACCTGACCTATTTGGGAGGAGCTGAACGCTACATTTGAGTCTCGGTGTATCAACCGCGCAACGCGCGGAGATGAATACACCTAGTTTATTTTTAAATGTTAACCTACATGTGTAGGAAATATGCCTACAGTGTGCTACACATGATGTATTGTATGCTTTTATAAACAAACAAACTTGGTTTATATATTTTTAGGAAGTTAGTAGAGATGAGTAAACATTACATTTCTAACAATTTATTTATTTTTAAATTTGTTAGTACTACAAGTTGAGAGGGGTAATTGTGTTTGACCAAAAACATAAAATTATGGCTGCAAAAACATATATATTTTAAGGGAAAATGACCAAAATAGCCCGTTGACCGGGCGTTTTGCACCAATAGCCCTCTCCACCCTCTTTGGAGAGAGGGGCCATGGTTCCCAACATGCCTGAACCGTCTCCCGAGAGGCTTCCCATTTCAGCCAACAGAGGACCGCCACGTGTCGTTGTTGATCCCGAGACAGACCTTTCTCTCTCCTGAACCCTCTTTCTCTCTCCTGAACCCTCTTTATGTGTACGTGGCCGTCGTCTTCACATATAAACCCTCTGAAAATATTTTAGCTGCATTTTCTTATCCTACACCCTCTTTATGATGAAGGAAAAAACACAAAATAAAATCTTCAAACCATTTATGATGAAAACCACAATAAAACTAATCGCATCTGCTCTGCACATTACATTATCATCACAAACTAAGAGTGAGAGGGAAGAATGAGGGCCGGCCATCGTCTCCAAGGCTGAGCTCCGGCCACCGGAACCAGCGAATCAACCCTAAACCCCCACCCTTTCTTCCCTAATAAACCAACACATCCACCATCACTTCATCCTCAAGAATCCGAGTTAGAGAGAGATCTGCGAGAGAGATGGTGAGACCAGAGAGTAGAGAGAGAAAGACGGACAGAGAGGGAGGAAGACGACGGCTAGTCATAGGCTTGCTGAGGGTTCGCCGGAAACAGAAGGGCCGGTCACCGGTCCGGTGACCCTGCTGGTGTACTGATTCTTGTTTCTTCGTCTTCTCCGGTGAGTTCTCCGTCTTCTCCGACGAAGTTTACTGTTTTTTTCTTGTTCTTCGTCTTCACCGGAGACGTCTTCCGAGACGTCACCGGAAGCGTCTCTGAGACGTCACCGGAGGCGTCTCTGAGACGTCACCGGTCTGTCTCGGGATCAACAACGACACGTGGCGGTCCTCTGTTGGCTGAAATGGGAAGCCTCTCGGGAGACGGTTCAGGCATGTTGGGAACCGTGACCCCTCTCTCCAAAGAGGGTGGAGAGGGCTATTTGTGCAAAACGCCCGGTCAACGGGCTATTTTGGCCATTTTCCCATATTTTAAATACACCACTGTATTGTATTAGTTATACATGCCATTGTATTGGCACAAAACACCGTAATTTGGGTGGTTGCTTGAGTTGAACTCTTCGTTATAAATGTGTTGACTCATCTTTGTACATACAAGCATCAATATTCTGTCCTTGTGCCAATTAGGTTTTTTAGTCGGTAACTTTTTGTTTCTAAATAGAGAATTATGTTACATCATGTGAAATAGACTTTACTTTTGTTATGTTATATCGAGCTCGTAGATCCGTATGTATTAGACCATGTGTAGTGGAGGGGGTGAAATATAACGTCCTGATTCTGATTGGTTCACATGGCAGCTGAGTCAATATGGGGCTTGAAGTGAAAAAAGGGGTGTAATGGTAAGGGGGAAAATATAATGCCCCTGTTTCTGATTGGTTGTTTACTTTATTAATTAATAAACTCAAAATAATTAAAATAAAAGACAACTAATATTAAAAAAAAGTTACAACTAATAATAAAAAAAAAGTTACAAATAATATTAAAACACACTGTTAATATTAATTTAAACATTACATATTCCTAAATTACTTATTTAAACACTAGATAATCCTAAACTACTTATTTAAACATTACATAATTAATCCTAATTTTCTCTCCTATGAAGAGTAATTATCCCAGTCCTCAAGTGTGTACTCCGGCGGGGGGACAGGGAACGATCGCTATCGCAACCATCGGATCTCGCATCCGAGCGGATCCAACAGTACTCACGAGGAGGGGAATAATTGTAGAAGCGTTCCTCTTCCTGAGCAGCCCTTAGTGCTTCATACTCCTCCTCAGTGGGTTCCCGGGGAGGAGGGCTTGGAGTGGGGTTGGGGTTTGGTTGGTTCTCCACAAACTGTAGCCGACCCATTCCTCTAACAGCCATAACATAATCTACACACCACACAATCTCCTCTTCAGTGAAATCAGCATCTGGGTGTGGGGGAGTGTATCCTGGGAGTGGAGGAATGGAGGGGACGGGGTTGGAGACACGTTGAGTAGGAGGAGAAGAAAACAGTGGTTGAGGAGGAGGAGGAGGAGAAGAAAACACTTGTTGAGGAGGAGGAGGAGGAGAAGAAGAAAACAGTTGTTGAGGAGGAGGAGGAGGAGAAGAAAACACTGATGCACGACGTCTCTGGCGAGCGTATCGCCGGATATTGGAAGGTTCGGCAAGATCATTTGGATATCCACCACCCATAACTTTAAATACTGTCTGGTTGGTAGTAGAGTTTTAAGTTGATAGTGGGTATAAAAATATTGTTTTTGGTTGAGATTGTAGTGTAGTTTTTAAAAAATTGTCGTGTGGGAGTATATATATATTCACACTTTTAAAACATTAGCCGTTTTAAAAAATTGAACGTTGGCCATATAAAATTTACCGTTTGAATTTTAAACTTTGCCCCCGCCCCCTCGTCCACGTGTCCTCGAGTGATTGGTGGTTGAATTTGTCACCCGGCGTTATTAACTTAACGCATGACCACCTTTTTCAAACATAGAGCCCCCCGTAACGGTGTGGGGGGCGCTATTTTTTGTTTTCACGCCATTAAACGCCACCACTACAGGGGGTCCTACATGAGAGTTTGTAGTAAAAATGTTATCATATATATATATATATGAAAGTTAATTTGACAACACCTATATTTCGTGCGAATCGTGAGAACGGCATCTAAAACCATTCAAATTCAAAATTTCTTTATACGCTTATCTTTATTATTAAAATACAATCTCAAAAACACAATTTACGCGTAAAAAATCAAACATATACGAAAATAAATTGTTTTTACACATGTGTAAAAAGTTAATTTGAAAGTGTTTTTGCAAGAAAAGATGAATTATTTGGAATGAAAATTCATTTATTAATGCTTCATATAAAGATGGTTTTCACAGTTCTCAATTTGGGAAAAAGGTTCTCATTTAAAGCAAATCCTAGTATATATATATATATATATATATATATATATATATATATATAGGGTAAGGATAATGTGGAAACCCACTCTTATAGTGAAAACTCTGGAAACTCTGACTTCCAAATTTTTTTTAATTTTGAAAAAATTAGGGCATGCAATATACATGATTTTAAGCATTTTGGGCCCAAAAAATCAAAAAAGCGCCGAGCACTTTTTTTTAAAAAAATAAATAAATTTTTGACTAACACATGTTAAGCGAAACTAACATGTGTTAACCATTTGTTACCCGAAGACGGTTTTTTATTTTTTTAAAAAAAAATGGCTCGGCGCTTTTTCTATTTTTTTTTGCCCAAAATGCTTAAAATCATGTATATTACATACCCTAAAATTTTCATATAAAAAAAAGTCGGGAAGTTAGAGTTTCCACAGTTTACCATATAACAAGGGTTTCCAATATAACCTTATACTATATATATATATATATATATATATATATATATATATATGTATTGATGTAATATAACATTTTCAAATTTTACAATATTTAATTGACATGAGAAAAAAAGAGTATAAGCATATTCCACGAATATTTATAATATATTTTAGTTTATAGTGGTAAAGATCTTGATATACTGCATTCTAGTTTTTTATTTTTACCTAATTTTTCCTTCTTAATAAATAAATATATTTTCTTTTCATGAGTGGTGTACATTGTCCACAATTGATAGTTATTAGATGCATTGGTTGTAAAATTTTATAGAGTTTGATTAAAAACAAACTAAATTAAAAAAGAAAAAACCAATCGCGCTAAGTACTCTAATTATTTTTCTTTTTCTCTTTATACAACTCATACATCCTCTGCTTTCACCTGGTTACTCAAAAATTGTATAGAAAGTGTGCAAAGTTGTCATTACGCATGCGAGTGCGTGTATACAGACACGTGCGCACTCACACACATATATATGGGGAAATTATAAATTGAAAACCCTCTTAGTTGAGAAAACCCATGAAAACTCAAGTTACAAAACTTTTTTTATTTTTGAAAAAATTACACAATATAACAAACATGTTTTTAAGCGCTTTGAGTAAAGAAAAAAAGAAAAAAAATGCCAATTATATATAATTTCCATATATATATAAAATTGAGCCCAACCGAAAATATCATATTATGATAGGAATACATATAGTTTTGAAACTATTGTATTTGCTGTGCATTGAGTTCTAAATGCATTATATTAAAGATATCATAGTTATATTCATTTTAAAAAGAATTAAATGATTGATTTTTTTGTACTTGAGTTTAAAAGAATTAGTGGGTGTTTGGGATTGAGTTTCAAAACTTTTTTAAGAAGTCAATAAATCAATAAGCTGTTTATGAAACCAAAAATCACTTTTGGTTTTAGCTTTTCAATAAGAGTGAAAAAACTGTTTTCAAGAAGTTAGAAATCAGAGCTTTTGATTTTTTAGCTTTTGGTCATTTTACAATAATAAGCTAAACTAAACACTTTTTAAAAAAAATAACTTATCGACTTATTGATTTTTCTCACCATAAAAGCTAATCCAAACACTTTTTTTTAAAACTCATTTCCAAAAATAAATAAGTCAATAAGTTTTGACAAAAACACTTTTGAAGTTAAATAAGCAATCCAAAACACTATATGAAAAAATTAAGTACATATCTCTTTGAGAAGTTTGAAAAACAAAATTAATTTTAATTTATTCTATAATAAATCAAGATTATTGGAAATTTGAACATAAAAGATTTATATTTATGAGTAGAACGGGCATGCCAAACTTTCCACCTTGCGTGGCTTTTGCTTAAATGAAAAGGTTTTAGCATGTACCATCTTTTGAGCGGTTGATTTTAAAAACAAGAAGGGAAAGTTTTCACTACAAAAGAGACCTAAGAAAGCCACTTTTTAAATTTGTGAACATATGAAGTGTGGAATTGTGCTTCACTTCATATTTTAAAAACTGTTTCCCATGCTTTACACACAAGCATTCAACTTTTTGATGTGAGAAGATGAACTAAAATTCTTGAAAGTTTATTTATTCAATTATTAAGTTCTGGTTTCATACTTACTTGCTTTCAAAAGCCGAGACAAATGTGGAGAAAAAACCATATTCTCTTATATGGGACATTTGAAAAGTTTTGATCATATATTTTTTTAAGACTAACTTATTAACAAAACGAATCGTGTTGCCAAACTAACCGGCTTTCAGTTTTGTGACTCATGTATGACCATAACGACAAACTTGCATGGAATAACAAATATAATGCATTTAACTAGTGTGTGAGTATGCTCCACTCATGCATGGATGACTTTATGGTGGCATAAGGATGCCTCGACCCCCAACGTTTTTTTTATTAGTGTAAATTTATGCGTCTTTGTCAGAAAATTTATACGTATTGAGTTCGGCCTCCTCTGTTTTAAGGGTTACGTGACTTTCGGTCCCCATGAAAAAAAATTCAAGCTCTGCCACTCCACTCATGAACCAAGTTTTAAATCTTATTTACATAAACTTTATGTGTAAGAAGATGATTTTGTATCAAAGCCCATCTAAATCCTTAAAGCACAAGTATTAACCAAACACGAACACAAACACATAATCAAACATATTTGTTCGTGTTTATTCATTAAGAAAATCGTCATGTTCGTATTTGTTTATGTCCATTTGCTTAAAAATTAAACAAATAGTTCATGAACGAACATAAACAGGTGTTCACGAACATAAGTGAATTTAAACGATTTTGTATTACTAAAAACCCCAATTGCTAATTGCTTATATTTATACAAGCAGCTAGAAAGCCTAATTTATGCTTATATTTATAATATAAATACTTATGTAATTAATAAAATTTAAACGAACGTAAACCGACGTTCACGGACATAAGTTAACGAACACAACGTTTGTTTATGTTCGTTCATTTAGCTAAATGAACAATTTTTTTTAGTTCGTCGTTGTACGTTTATTAAATAAACAAACTTTTCGTCAAATGTGTTCACAATGTTTGGCTGGTTGACATGCCCACTATTCATCGCGCTTTTTGAAAGACTGGAAACTATTAATAAAAAGTATGTATTTCTTTCCTTGTTAACTTTAACTAGCAACAACCAAAGTAGAATTCAATAGGCTGGGAAAGTCATAAAGTGGCTTTTTCATAATACACTCAAAGTGGCCACAAAACATTCCCTAGGGACATTACTTTATAAACCGTCACAAAAATGCTTTAACACCAATTGAGCTAAAATGTTGACTTTCTAAGTAAACACACCACACTATTTTTGATTTCGGTGAATAAAGTCACCGCCACAAAACACTTTAAATACCTTAAATGGAAGACTCCCCAAACACGTGTATATGTCACATTCATGATTCATTATTTTAAAACCGGGTTAATGGTTCGGTTCGATTCGGTTCAGGTAGAAAGGTATCAAAAACCAGGTTTGAAGGTGAATTCTTTTTGCGATTTGTAACTGAGTTATATGTTATTAATGAACCATTCTTATCATTTTTAAAAGCTTAATATGTATGTATATGTCAAAGTACAATTTGTGAACCGTATTCAAGAACAAATTTGGGCCACTATCGCCAAATTTAGTAGTGAGACGCGATAGTCTTTGTTTACCTCTATGAGGCAGCTTTGACGTTAATGTTAGGGTACATTGTATGTGGATGATAACTCAATGAAGATTACACAAATATTGGTCTAATGGCCTACTATACCCTATAGTGTCAGAGTATGTAGCATAATAGCCCAGCGGCATCTTGGCGGTAAGATAAGACTTAGGGACCATAAGGTTCTGGGTTCGAATCTTACAAAGGGGGTTTTTTCATAATTATGAGTTTCCTCCTAAATTGGTGACATGGTGGTGGAATATGATCGCGTGGCAACATTAGTGACACGATAATACTCCAGTGTTCCATGAGTGATTTCAATTTGTTAGCCGTTCTAAAAAAAAAAAAATATTTGTTTTTGTAGAGCAGCAGTATACAATAAAAACGAACTTTGTAGCTTTAAATGACTATAGACGATTAGGACGTTAAGGTAGCGCCTCGAGGCCATTTATAAGTTTTAGTTATAGATATAACTAGAGGTGCACATGCCGGGTTTTTTTAAGAACCAGAACCGGTTTGGGCTGATACCGGTTCTTTTCTGAACCAGTTTCGAGTTGGAACCGGTTCTGTTTCGGTTCGTGAGTCAATTCTTGCGTGCGCTTTTTTTTAAAGTAACACATATTTTTAACGTAAAGTTCAACTTTTATTGATTCTTACATTTTTAAGGTGTATGGGTATAAATTTGTATGTGTAGAATCTTTTTTTTTTTTTTGTACAATTTTGTTATATATAATTTATTTATATAAAATTGCAATTTTTTAGTTTACTGGTTTTTCGTACTAGTTTGAAACCGTTTAACCGGTTTGGGACCGATTTGATTTAAAACCGGTTCGGGTCAGGTTCGATGAGAAATGAAGGGAATTGATGGGGAACCGCCGGGCTGGATCTTGAAATGGGAACGGTTTCGAATATACCGGTCCCAGAGCGGGTCAGGTTAGGTCGGTTCGTTTGGGTCGCTTCTAGAAAGCGGTTTATTTTATGCACCTCTACTGCATATAACCCTGGGACTGGGAGGATATCCTTAAACTAAGTTCATGTGTAGTGGATGAGGGTTATAGGGGCGTTATGGGGATTAAAATATTATAAAGTAATAGAAGGTAGGGTTATGGGGCGTTATGGAAAAAGAGGGTGTAGTGGGAAGGGGCGTTATGGGGCTTTATAAATGATTGGGTAATAATTGGTTAATTATTCTTTTCTTTTTTAAATAATAATACTAAATACTTAATAATATTTCATTAAATAAATAAAAATTACAAATACTAAAAAAAATTATAAATACTAAAAAAAAATTATAAATACTAAAAAAAATTACAAATACTAAAAAAAAATTACAAAATACTTAAAAAAAACACAAATACTAAAAAAAATACAAATACCCATAGGTTATATTTTTGCTCGATTTTTGCCTTTTGTTTCAAACACATTTAAAGGCCTTGCCTTCTAGGTGGTCGTGTGGCTTCGTGAAAAATTCAAAGTCGCGTTGAAATTGTCGATCCCTCATAAGCTCAACCACCACTCGGTTTACTTGGATACGCTATGCCCCAATGTCGCGTATGTCTTGGAGCCGCTGGTTCATCTCAGCAAACACCGGGATTAACTCGTTCACCCCCGACGAAGACTCCGCCCGGGCGGCTCGACCAGCCCGTCGACCGGCGGACGGGGTAGCTCATCCGCCCCCTCCTCCCATGCAAAATACGCATTTTCTTCGGCGTTTAGGTCGATGAAACGCGCGTCAGACATAGGGGTCTCGGGATCAACCGACTCAGAGGTCTTCAACTTCTTTGAAGGCCTCGTATTTCTGGCTCCAGATGAAGAAGTTCCAACCGTTGGGCGGACGGTGTGCCATTTGGAGCAATCTTTTAGCAGCCGCCAAACCCTCATGTACGGAAAATTCCCGTATTCTTATTTGTATTTTTCCAAAGCGGCCTCCAAAATCATCACGTCGTTTTGGCCAGTTTTCCACCCGCACCGGATGCGTTGATAAACACCTTGAAAGTTTGTGCATTTAGCGTTGATATCGGTCCACTTGCTCAATATGGAATCGTCGGGCTGGTAGTTCTCTCCCTTACCAGCCGCTCAAAAAATGATGCTCGGACTCTCCTCCAAAAATCTCATTTGTTTTGATAGTTCGCTAAAAAACAAACCAAAAAAATATATAAGTGCCCGTTTAAAAAACTATATGTAAAAAAGATATAACATAACAAAAAATATATATCTTACCAACAACAGGATCCTTCGACACGTCAACCCACGCTCGGGCTAACGCGAACAACTCGTCGTCAGTCCATGGTGGGACGGTTTTTTTGGCGCGAGTGTCCGTGTCTTTCCTTTTGTGAGCCCGTCTTCCTCGTCCGGTTGTCTTGCCTCACGTGGGCTCTTGCTCTTGCACCGATTCCTGTGTCTCCGGAACCGACTGTGTGTCTTGCCAAGCATTTGAGGACCCGAACATTTGAGATGTCCCAAACACTTGTGTTGAGCCAAACCCACCTCTCATGTTAATGTTATACATGTTCGGGTCCCAATTCATTGATTGGTTTAACAGGTTCATAAAAGTTTGTGGGTTTGAACCTGAACCCGGAGCTATGGGTTGGGACCTGACGCCAGTAATTTGAGGACTAAACCCGAAACCACCTCTATTGAATGGATTCATCTTGTGTGTGCGTTAGTTTGTATGACGATGAGAATGTGTTTGTATGTGGATATGTATGTATACATATATAATGCATGATTTTTTTTAAATGTTAGTGAACGTTCAACAGTCAAAAGGGGGCCCACACATTTTTCAAACTCAAAACGCCTGTGAAATATAAAACGCCATCAACACATAACGCCCTATAGCGTTCGGGGGGGGGGGGGGTGTTCCCCGACGCTATAGGGCAATATAACGCCCTAAAACCCCCACTATGGGTGGTCTAAGGAGACTTACTCATTGGGCCTAACAATTGGGCTATAAGTCCCATCCCAATGTGATATAGTTCGGCTCCAACACAATTTGTCTTAAGACCCAGTCCAAACATACTTACAATATCATTGAACCATAGCTGGCCCAAACAACACATTTTTGTAAGCACATATTACTAATTTTTGTAGACAATAGGAATTTCAAAATGTCAGATGGAAATCTGAAGTCTGAATATTGTTCATAGTATATATAAGGCTGAGGGGTGTGGTCACCGACTCCCTGACCGCCTCATCCTCACCACCGCCTCAACCTCACCACCGCCTCAACCTCACCCTAGATAAATTGAAGAGAGAGAGAGAGAGAGAGAGAGAGAGAGAGAGAGAGAGAGAGAGAGAGAGAGAGAGAGAGAGAGAGAGAGAGAGATGGTCATGGAGGACGGGGAGATTCACCATGTTGCACCGAAGAAGAGACCCCGGGGGGGGGGGGGGGGGGGTCTGTCGGTGAAGCCATCCACCTCAGTTCCCCGACCACCTCACCGTTCCCACACCCCTCAGCCTAAGAGTATCGACCATGATGATCCTTATAAAACATCTCAACTTACGTTCCAAACCTCTTTTGAGCAAATAGACACGTCCTAGGATATTAGTATGTTACAAACGTTGTCAAATTGAGGACACTCCAATATTTGAAGAATGGATTACATTTCAAGGAATATTGGAGTTTCACGTCATCGACACCACAACAATACCAGCAAGACGGGCGAGCCGGTCTGGGCCATGTTCAGGTCACAACATGGTTATCTTAAAAAGAAACAACATTTTGGTACGTTCATCATTCTTGTCCAATGGAAAACCAAAACTTAATTGAACTTAGAAGAAAATAATGTTTTTTTAGAAACTAAAAAAATAAAATAAGCGCAAAGCAAACAGTTAAACATATGAATTAAGAACCATTAGGGTTGGTGGTCCAATGGCAAGGCAAAACCTTTTAATACACCTAAAGTGTGAGATCTTGAGTTCAAGTCTCACAAGGAGCAAGAAATTTGCCTTTCAAAAAAAAAAAAAAAAAAGCCATATGAATTAGGAAAGAGAAGGACCCTAACGTTTCATTCCAAAGACAAGCTTCAAATTAAGGTGGTTCCAATTAACTAACCGCCTCACCTTCAATTTAGAACACAATTAGCCACTGAATAACTCCTAATCTACACCAATACATTTATGAACGTAGTCTAGTCCACACTCTATCAAAGACACTGAAACTCTTGAGAATTAATATGTGATTCGAGTAGATACAAAGACACAAATTAACTAGGATGATTGTAGTTTTATTTAAACAACTATAGTTTGGTGTATTTTACTATTTTATAGTTATGGTAAGCTATAATATAGTTATGGAAGATCTATCAACCGCCTCTAAATACTTCAAGATTGAAACAAAAAATACACAATGGATGTTCAAAATCAATTTACCAAATGGTCTTTGGCTTAGTGGTTTAATTCCAGTAACACTTCAAAATCAGGTGGTTCCAATTCGGTAACCGCCTCACCTTTCAATTGAAAAGTACCATTACATGGATGATGGAAAATAATTCGCTATCAACACCAATACAGTTATAAGAGTAGTCTAGTCCACTATGTATAACTGTTAGTACACAGTTTAAAAAAGTATAAACTTTGTACATAGCTTTGGATCCTCCATTTCCACAATTGGTTCACCATGTGGTTGTATGAGAAAAAGGGAGATTGGGTTTTGTTGAAATCGGTAGAATACATAATTACGATCATCGATCATGATCAACACTCAAAGTTGTGGGATATAAAGATACAAACAAGGATGATTGTAGTTTTAATTTGTTTATATTTTATAGTACCCAAAAGCTATAATATAGTTATGGAAGAAGAGTAATAGGCGTTGATGTGTCGTTGAAAAAGTTATGATATGTTGTTGAAAATTGAAATAGAAGAACATGTTATGTTTAATTTTATTTATAATAATAGGTGTCGACGTGTCCTTATTGTAGTTAGGTCACCCGGGGCGGTCTGCGATAGGCCCGCCGTGATGGCGTGGTCACCGCGAAACACCGCCCCACCTAATATTATCACGGCCGCGATTCATTTGACCGTGATGGCCATCATGTTACTTTGGCCATATTGATGACCGTTGGCGAATGGTCATTTGACCGTTTTGATTTTAAAAAAAAAAATTTAATTTTCAACCTAAATCTATATATATATTTCGTTTTCAACCAAAATCAATACCACCAACAATCAAAACTTACATTCCACAATCAAAGAAGCAAAAATATATATATATCAAATGGAAGGCCCCTCGTGTCCACTCGACTCGTCTAGTTCTTCCGACTCGTCTAGTTCTTCCGACTCGTCGGGTTCTTCGATGGAATTTTTTGTAATGGTTTGTGAGGCGGCGCAACATCAAAATACGGAACGTCCAAAGAAAAGAATGGTGCAGCGTGATCGGTGGGGGGCAAGTGACGTTTTGATGAACGATTACTTTGTAGAAAACCCAAAGTACAACGACGAGGTGTTTAAAAATCGATTTCGTTTATCAAAAGAATTATTTTTAAAGATTGTCGGGGACATCGAAGGTAAGTTCGAATGGTTTCAAGTAGGGTATGATGCTAGCGAGAAAAGAAGCTTTACGGCTATACAAAAATGCACATCCACGATTCGTCAACTTGCTACCGGTAACGTTCCTGACGAATATAATGAGTATTTCAACATGTCTTGTAGAATTTCAAGTGAGTCTCTTCACTATTTTTGTAATGCTATTATTGATTTATATGGTAAAGAGTATCTTCGAAGACCGACTAGACACGACATTACACGTTTGTTCGCCGCGCATGAAGCTAGATGGCATTTTCCCGGTATGATCAGTAGCATCGACTGTACCCACATCGTGTGGAGAAGTTGCCCGAAGCAATTGCGAGGTCAGTTTATGAGAGGTGACCATAAAAAACCGACGATAATGCTCGAAGCCGTTGCGTCGAACGATTTATGGATTTGGCATGCTTTCTTTGGTCCCTCGGCTCAAACAACGACATCAATGTTCTAAATCAATCACCGCTTTTCGATACAGAGTTAAAAGGAATTGCCCCGACGTGTCTGTTTACGGTGAACGGACGACAATATAGACGTGGCTTCTATCTTGTCGATGGCATCTACCCGGCTTGGTCAGTTTTTGTGAAAGCTTACTCGTTTCCGACAATCGAAAAAGAAATATTGTTTTAAGAAGCTACAGGAATCTACGAGAAAAGACGTTGAACGGGCGTTTAGTGTATTGAAAGGTAAATGGCGCATATTAGACCGCCTGGTGCGTTTGGTTGATCAAGCGAAAATAAGTAGTGTTGTGTACGCGTGTGTCATATTGCACAACATGATCATAAAGGAAGATGGGCGCGCAATATCTCCGGATTACGTTATGGATACGGATATACCAGCAAACGTTCCAAATGATGTTCTTTTGGAGTTGCGGGATGAACAAGTCCACTATCAGCTTCGATTTGATCTAACGGAACACGTGGATGGTTTAGATATCGAGTACGAGGACCCTTACCCACCACTCACTTATTTTTTTTATTTAATGTAATATTTTTCTTTAATGTAATTTTTTTTTATTTAATGTAATTTTTTTATTTAATATAATGTTTTTTTTATTTAATATAATGTTTTTATATTTAATATAATGTTTTTATATTTAATATAATGTTTTTTATTTAATATAATGTTTTAATATATTTAAAAAAAATAAAGTTTAGTGATGAAATGTGATGGAATGTGAACACCGTCGCATGGGTTTAGTGATGGAATGTGATAGAATGAGGTGGCAGAATTTGATTGAGTGTGATAGTATGATGGTAGCGATGGAATAGAAATCACCCTTTGTGGCCTTAGAGAAAGATACCATAATAGGTATGATACTCCTCCTCTGGCCGAACGTATGGATTCGTCATATGTTGGTGGATCATCTGTCTCGTTCAAGTTGATATTTACTCGACATCCGACGATGGCTAGCATCTTGGGCTAACAGTTTATATTTAGATTTTTTTTACTTACTAGCGGGAGTAGAGGGACGAGATGGCATATTGAGCTCTTCCTTAAAAGGTCTGTTGGTCTAATGTAGGAGAACAAACCTTTTTTTTTTGGAATTCTAACAAAGCTTCTTATTGGTGAACGTCGTCTTGCCCATTATCCCTACCATTCCCATAACTGGTTGTAGATGATGTTGTACTCAATTACTTTAACCCTTATATACCTCCATTTACTCATACATTGTTCTTTAAAACGGTAGTCACCCGGTTTTTTTATTTGGGAAAAATTTTCTTCCATAATTCTCCATCAAAATACCCTTTCTTCTTGATAATTGACTAAAACACACACACACACATATAAATTAACAAATAATATTTTTAACAATTTACTCAAATTAATAAAATGTAAAATACATACTTACCCACTTTCGGGTCATCGGCTACGTCGAGCCAAGCATGAGCCAAAGCATATTCTTCTTTCGGCGGCCATGCAGTTTTCGGTGTTTTTTTATATTCTCCATGTCGTCATTTTTTTTATTGGACCGTTTCTTACCTTTTGATGTTCCCGCCTTTTCTAATGGCGTCTCGGCCACGACCTTGGCTGTGACTCTGAAAATTGAAAGGCTTTGAGACATTGGAGCTTGTTGTTGAAAAGCCATAACATTTTGTTGAACCCAAACAGATTGATAGGCATGTCTTGTACCATGTTATATAGGTTATGATCTCGGGGCGAGTGGGTTCCATAGAAGCGACTAGGTGGAGGTGACTGGGTTAGAAACCCAGTCGCCTATTAGCATACACGACTGGCCAGTCGTGTATGATCAAACACAGTCGCTTGGCAAAATGACCAAACTGCCGTTTATCATATGAAATTACATAAATACAACCAAAACAACGTACAAACACCTATAATAGGCTAGGGACATCTATACAACGTGTACTAACATATACAAACATATAATTATACATAAACGAGATATGGGAAGACTCAAGTTTATACGAATATACACACACAGTGGCATAGAGAATTTATTTGACAACTTGGAAAACGGAACATGGACCAGTAGGATGAAACATAGGAGGGCCACTGAGACGAGTGGGTATTTAATACAACTTGGACGATTAGAACCGAAGAACACAACGTGGGAAAATCAAACTTCCATCAAAGAGAAGCAAAGGAAAGGCTTTCATAAAAATTCTCGTAGAATCGAGAATGAAGTTTTCATTTTGTATATCTAAAAGCAGTGAGCTCCGCAACAAAAGCGAAGTGAGCCGCGGTACCCTATTCAGTTTACGGCATTAGAACTACTCAGATAAGTTCGATATGGAAGGTATACAGTTGATAGATCGGTATTGAAGTGAGATATTCAATCCTCTTTCTATTTAATGGTATTTCACTGCCTTTCATGTACAGGTATTGCAACTGAGACTGAGAGACAAGAGAGATCCCATTGAACTTGCCTTGATTGAATGAAGGCTAGCTGACTTCGATACTGAATGAACTCGCATGCTGGAGAACCGATGAGAGACATAGTCGATGCCAATATAGCTGTAATTTCACACTTAAGCTTTTCCCTTCGAAGAGTTGATCTTTCATTTCAAAAGTGGTATCTCACTAATGGAGAAATGATGCTAGCCCTTTTTCCTTAAATGACAGAGATTGAAATGGATAAAGTGGATTTCTCCCTAATGGTGATTCGACCTGGTTTAACAACAGCTATTACGTTCTTGAGTCACGATCAATGGAAAATCCTCTAGGTTGGCCAAATTACTTTCATCGTGTAAGCACCAATGCTCTTGCTTAAGTCGTTAATGTGGTCGAAGATTCTTTCCCTTCAGGCATTAAGAACTCAAGCCGGAAGAAGAAAAAGAGGCGCGCACCCCCTCACACAACTACTTATAGGACCAGTCGAAAAGAAAATGCACCTTAAACAGAATGGGACACTAGCCAAGTTAATAAAAGCCACCCTAGCAGAATGGGGAAAGGCATACTACCTACCTCTCCTTTGACTCCATTTACCTTAGAAAAAAAGAAGAGCGAAGGAGGTTCTGAAAGAAAGAAGGCATGAAAAAACACTCAGACACGAAAGATAGATAAAGAGGATCAGTCCAACAATATAAGATTATAGACGCCACACACTTAGATAATAAAATTAATAATCAAGACAAAGGACTTGGGAGATACATGCACATACACCACGACTATGAATGTGGAGAATATTAGATGTGCACTATAAGTAGAAATGTGTGTGTGTGTATGTAAACCTGTAGATAGCACGCCGACACCAACACAAACGGTAACAAAAACTAGGAAATAGAATATGTATAAATACATACATACCAGAAGTACGAAATCAATAGAAGAACACGAAACTGTAATAAAAAGAAACCATATGCTCGAGCTCGTCCCAACGTGTAACTTTTATAAATAAAACAAGACACTAATAATACTTTTCACAATAAGGTCCGATGAGGAGAGTACCAGTACGCGATATGAGGCTTCCCGCTTTACCATATTTTTATTTGCGCATTGCTATCCAGGTGAGTTTCGTAAAGGTGAATACATGATTCCTACTAGTTTATAAATTTATGGTGTTGTATTAAATGAGCACACAGTCTGCGTTGTTAAACCAATACTTGGCCCTCATTAACTCTAGGATAGAGCCGCTTTAATATATGGATAGTACTGCTTGAGGAATCCCTCACTCACAGTGGTTTGGCCTATAACAAGGAAACCCCACTAAGACTGACGGGTCATCATGGAATATATTTTGCCTTGGGAACCTATGTTGTAGGGCGTAGGTTAGAACATATAACAATAACAGGTATGGGTTTTGGCGTCACATCTAGGCATAATTAAGCATGACGTTAAGAGCAGGATGGAGTTGGCCGGTTTATATAATAAACATCATAACCATTTATCTCAAACTTATTATTGAAACCATTTATAAACTTGTTAACTGGCGCCTACCAAACTAAACACACGAACTCACTCAACCACGTGTTTAAAAGAATATATTTTAAGCATGTTTTCAATTACCTATGCTGATGTACAAGGGAGGTATAGTTACGACTCAAAGTCACACCGGCTAATGGTAACAATGTGGTATTTCGTTCAGACCCTCTCTGGTTGGGGTGTGACGCTATGAGAGCTTCACGAATTATCGTTTAGTTATTATGATGTCATTAAAGCTATAACTGTCACACCCTCAAATTTCCACTACGGGGTGTATACCGCGAGGTGCATGACATACCAGGATCACATAGCCATAAGTCATATGAACGAACTCTAAATGCCCAAACCATTTAGGTCGTTTTCAAAAATCAAGTTTAGTGTTTACCAAAAAGTTTAGTTAAGTTGCGAAAGCGTAAACCACACATAGACAATTTAAAATCATACGCAAAACAACACGCCCAAGATAAAACCATATGAAAGAAAACGTAAAAGCATGATATGTAATTTAGGTGTATGCCCAAGACCCCAAATGCAGTGAAACGTGCAGTGCTTCCTAATCGTGACACCGGAAGCTAACTACCTGCAAAAGCATGTATATCGTGGGTCAACAAACAATGTTAGTAAGTTCACAGTTTAGATAACAGGTGTAAAGTTGTCAAAAACCCAAATGTTAAAGTGTCATCAGTTTAAGCTTGTCAGGGGTAGCTAGCCCACTCATTGTAACTAAACATGTGATTATTGGGAACCTTCAGAAATGTGTTAACATACGTTAAACTGCCTTAGTACTAGTGTCTATCAACACTAGTAGGAAAGATGTGGTCAGAAGTTCCTGCCCGTGACACAAGCACCTCAAGCATGAGGTTGCTGCACAACCTAATAGCGCTATCAACTAATACCCCGTTCGCCTCCAGCGATTAACCCAATAATATGTAAGGACTTTTAGTGATAGAGTTTGTTTAGTTTCACAAAGGACAGTTAAAGTTGTAAACTGATAAAAGTGCGATCCACACAAGGAATCGTAAAACCCGACCCACACAAGGAGTCAAAGCATCTAAAAACCCGAGATGTAAAGTAGTCCCAAACCGGACTAGAAAAAGTTAAGTAAGTTGTCTCAAACCCGAGACGCATGCTTTTGAGAAAAAGTAGTGAAACTCACCTTAGGATGCAAGCAAATAATCCAAACTCCACAAATAGGATGTACTACCGACTCCCAATTACATGTGTCACTAAGTGAGTATATGTGCAATATCATCACACCATATGACCCGTTTCTCCAAGAGGTTTAAAAGTTCAAAACCGTGTAAGTGACACCTAATGACTCTAAATGCACAAGTAAACCCTACGGACCCGTTGGTGAACACAATGATTAACATTAGTTATGCACTTCATATACACCTCATATAAGTTCTCATACAAGTTCATGTCAAATACAAGCCATATATGACTCCAAATAGCCACATAAGTGTACATTACATAATCTGCATTTTTAGGATAGATTATGCGCTGTGAAAACCAATTTATTAAAAATACTTATCCAATGAATTAGACTCCCAAAATTTTACTAAATATTCCAGAGGGTCTAACGAACAAGTCCATATTTTTAGTTCGTGACAAAACCATACACAAAAATTATGAAAAATACACAATACAACTATGTCCAGAAAATACTCACAACATATCAGATTAGTAGAAAAATTCCCAAAACTTGTGTATTTATCCAAATGGGATGAATCCACTTGAAAAAGTCAAGCTTCATTGATGTCGACCTACTGTCCAAATTTCATAATCTAACTCTTTGTAAAACTCAAGTTATGATCGTTTAAAGTTGACCCATTTTACTAATCCGAAAATCTGATATGACCTTTAATCAAAGAAAATTCCAAAAACCTATCAAACGACGTCCAAATCAGATGATTTTGCCCATTATGAAAAGCTAAGACCATGTACAATGTTTTCATACAAAAAAATCATCAAAACAAACAATTTAACATCACATTAAATCCTATGAAAGTTGACTTAAACATTCTGTCCAGATTTTAAACATGCACAAACCCTAGTTATAATCAATCATCTATGCATATAATCGATCAATAATACTCAACAATCATCCTACCATGTCAATAAGACATAACCTGATCAAAACCTAGCAAGATACAAGTTAAACATCATTAATCATAAACCCTAGAAGTCTAAAACATCAAGAACATGCAAACTCATGCAATACAAACAATCATTATCACATGACATCATGTTTAACCCCATCAATCTTTATGAATAACAAGTTTTAATCTTTATGAAAACGTTTCAGACCTGGACAAACTCGGTTATGATGTTTTAAAACATATTAGGGAAGATTAAAACATAAGAGATTAAATACTATACCAAAAGCACTTCAAAACCACCAACCGACTGCTCTTCAAGCTTCATGAATGGTGTTCTTGAGCCTTAGCAAGTGTTTGGGGTTTGATATTTTCGTAATTAGGCAGTAGGGGGCGATTAGGGTTAGGGCTATGAGGTACTTGGGGCTTAAGATTGCTTATACCTACTTCTCTTAAAAAAAACACATATGTACTTCTGTGTAGAAATGGTAAAAAAACATAAATGCTTCAAAAACAATCTGACCTTCTGATAGAAGACGAGTGAAGCCACAAATGACGTTCTCTCCGCTTTCGTTGCCTTTAACACAAGTTTGAACTGTGTCAATGCAAAAAAAAAACCATAAAATGAACAAAACAACGAATTTAAAATACATAAAAAAGACAGATTTTATTGTCACCTCGAACAGTGAATCCTACATTTGGGGAACCCACGTTATATTTTGGATATGGTGACAGATTGTGGGGTATGACAGTGATGGGGGAAGGCTTAAAATCGTTATCAACATCCTGAACATGTGTTACACCAGTCTCTAGCCGACTAGGAGAATCCATATGTGTGACTTAAGTTTGAAACCACTGAAAATTACATTCACGTAGAGAACAAAAGTGAACAAAGAAAGAAAGAGGGAATGTAAAAGAGAAGGAGATGATAACCTAGTATATATGGTTGGGAGGGAAAAAGTAGGAAAAAAGGATGAGAGAGGAAAGTGGGATGTTTAGTACAATATGTAAAGAGTTTAACAAAAGTTAGTCAGGAATGTGCAGATGTGCAGAATGTTGAAACATTAAAATGACTATATTGCCCTTAAACAAATATTCAGCATTGTATACGTGGAAGCATAGATGGCCACAAGATGGGGTTTATATGGTTTCTAAAGTCAAGGTGGTTTTCTATTTAGAATTCCCCATAAGGTCTAATGGTTATAAAGAGGGTATTTAGATCAATCTTTCCTTTTTTATTACTTCCTTAAGCAATATGTTTGACTTTGACTTTTTCATAGAAACTTACTTCCTCTGCATGCCATAATTGCACCTGCATTTCCATGTGGATAGGGTGGAAGTGTACTTAGATAGCCATGCTTACAGGCCGTTAAGTATCTATGCAAATATAACTTTCTTGTTTGGGATTTATTGCTCATTGGTGAGGTTATTAGTCACTACTTTCAAGATCAACATGTTTCTTAGATAAACATTCATTTACGTACATGTTTCTTTTGGGGTCAAATGATTATGTGTTGTAAAATAGGGAATTGTCTAGACAAACATGCTCTTGCTTGTCAAAGTGGTATAGGCTTGATTCTTTATTTATATGTAGTTAAATTGGTTGAGTTAATGAATTTGAAACTTTTTCCCTGCAAACCTAGTCAAACCTTACCCGCGATAACGCGCGGGCATTCCCACTAGTTTGTTAGTATATAAACCTTTCGTAGGCTTATGTTTCAATATCATAATATTCTGAATTTACTAGTCGTAGAAGAGTTTCTACTAATTATTTTGTGTGTTATTCGAATCAGGTTGGTGGTAATTCCTAACCCACTTGATAAATTCAACATATATAACTAATTATGATTGTTAGGATTTCTATTGACAACCTATACAAAACACTTCCTTGGTATCAAATGTAAGTTTCCTAGAAATTAAGTGATATAGGATAAAAAAATTTTAATCCATAATTTCATTTCAATAAAACATGCAAATTAATAAGGATAGCAGGTAGGTGGGCAATAAGCTGCGCCGCCACCCCTTCTAAATAGAGAACCCTAATCTAGAGAAAACAAGTTAGAAAAAGAATCCACATAAGAAATATCGTCCATTACATACTCCATTTCTTTAAACCTCTACAAAGTTTATAATTGTTATAGTTTTCTAAATGATACGTTATAATCGATATTTATACACTCTTCTAAAGAAGAAGAAATATTATTTTGTTTGTATCTGTTACGTCTGTGTATGTATGCAACTTTGTTCAAAGAAAAGCCAAAAGTCACATGGACACTTGACCGTATCACACCAGCTCCAACATATTATAATGTTCAATTAAGTACCGAGTAATGATCACCTCTTCATTGTCCACACAATTAGTTTAAATAGTATTCCTAGCTAATCTTCTTTCATGTTAAAAGTGTATAACAATAACAACCATGGCTCCTAATGCTTCCCAATCCAAATGTTCCATAAAACTGATGGTAAACAGAGAAGAAAATAGAGTGATATTTGCTGAAGCCGACAGCAACTTCGTTGACACTCTTTTCAGCATTATGACATTGCCAATGGCCACAATTGTCAGGCTTTTGCGTAAACGCCCCAATGAAAGGGTTAAGCAGATTGGGAGCCTAAACAACTTGTACCAGAGCCTAGTGGATCTTTCTACGAATTGTATGTCGGCTGAAGAAAACAAATGGATGCTCCTTAATCCAAGAACTTCATCATATGATACATGCAGAAAACTTAAACTCATCATAAATGATGAAGAGCCCGCACAATACTTTATATGCCAAGATTTTAAATGCTTCCGACGCTCTGATGCACGTTTTAGCATCTGTAACCTTGCAAGATGCATTTATTGTGGCAAGACCATGAATCGGGAAATTAAGTACGAGGATTTAACTGGTAATATGAGGGACGAGGGTCTTGGTGGGGTCTTTGTTTCCAATTTGGCATCCTATATTGTCACAGATGATCTCCGTGTAATGGCGAATAGTCCAGTCTCTATTGTTCAGCTACTATGTGAACATGGAATCACTGATGTTAGTCGTTTAGAGGACAGGCCATTTAACATTGGTCTTGATCAGGTAGTTTGGTATTTTATTTTTTTATTTTTTTGTTACATGAATTTGCTATTTGTACCCTAAGCGACACCTAAAACGTCACAACCTTTAACTTAAATGACGCATTCCTTAATATCGTTACATACGTATACAAATAGACGCTTCTACTTTAGAGTTTTATACTTCTGACCGAATACAATACAAATACTAATAAGATGATTCAACTTCTATTTGATCTCAATGTTTAAGGCCAACATATATTTATAATTTATTCTATATAGTTTGTACATAGTAACATTTTTTTTCTTCTTAAGTGCACATCACATATGCCTCAAGTTAATAATAATTAGATGACATATCTTAGTCCACCTATATTGTAAGTCTAATTACAATTTTTTTTTTCTTCAGATCCTTAATATTTTAGAAGGGGCACTATTATGCAAGCATCCCTTGACATACTTGGTTTTTCCTAGTTCACCTATCGCACGTGATTTAGTCAATCCAAGACAAGAAACTTCAGTTCAACATTTTACTAGTAACGAAACTTCGGAAATTTTAAAGAGTTTCACGTTGAAAGTTACTATGCAAAAGTCAACATCTAAGTTTCTGTTTGCAGAAGCCGATTCTGATTTTGTTGAGTTTCTCTTTGGATTTCTTCAAATTCCTCTAGGAACTATAATCGGCAACTTAATGGATCGTGCTAGTTCTTTTGAGAGTCTGAACAACATATTTAAAAGCATTTCTAATATGAGTGTTGGAGAATACATTAAGTCACAGGAGCTTAAAAATATGCTTCTCCAACCTCAGTTGGTACATACAAATCTTTCAGTGAACCAGATTTTTCCTGTAAGTGTTTTATGTGATTCCAAAAGTTATTGTCATATCTATTGGGAGCAAGGAACTTGTGTTACACAAATGACATATTCCGTGAACGAAAAGCGAAAACGTTCATTGATGTATATGTTTTATGAATGTTCTTTTAAAGATTCAAGAGTTGAAGGACAATATTTGAAGGCATTTGCTAAGTTCATGTTGACAGATGATCTTGTTATAACTGCATTACCATCTTTTTCTTCAATTACTATGCTGGGTAAGTTGGAGATTCCTTTGAATGATTTTGAGGTACATACAATAAGCATTGGCATTGAGGAGGTAAAGACTAATAATTTAATACTGAATAATTTTTTATTTTGTTCCTTCTAATCATTAAACGTACGTTACATTATATGCGCAGGGTTTGAAAATTCTGGATGCTTCTCTCACGTCTGCCACGGCTTTGACAGATTCCATACTGAAAGGAATACTTGAAGCTAGAAACTGAGCTTCTGTTTACTTAAGTATCATGTTTGATATTATATTTTGCCAGTTTCAGTTTATCATCAAATGCATGTTCTATTTGTTTTGGTCAACATAATTGCCGAAATATTACTTAGTACTTCGTCCATAGTTTTTCACTGTTTTAATTTTACTTTACAATCCAGACACCACCTGAAAGATTAACTCATCACTAAACAACAAAAACGTAATTCAAACATTAATTGGTTCACAAATACGTGTGTCTTTGATTAACTACTCTAAACTTAGAGATCGTAATGATAAAAAAAAGTTCACAAGTAGTATCAAAGCACCATTATACACTGTTATTAAGGATCACTTTAGTTATTACATATGATGCTTTTGGAGTGTCCTACTTTGATGAACTTTTTATTCGCCCTTATGAACTTATCTTGTCTTCTAGACGCACCATTATAATCATATTGATGCATCAATATAGCTTTCATCCATAACTCATAAATAATACGTACACCTGTCAGTATGATGATGGTTGATGCACAATTATATAGAAGTTCGTATGATGCACATATATAGGAATTTGATGCACCAATGCACTCATATTGATGCGCTGTAAATTAAAATAATAAACGTATGACGTATCACGCTATTTAAACTTACGCACTACTATATCAAATATCCAATGGGTTTGCTGTTGTACGATGCACATCATAGCTTATCTTTTCAACTAAATAAGTTTGTAGAGTGGAAAGTCCATCGTTTTATGCACATATATGATGAACCAAATAATAATCACTAGGGTCTTGTGTTGATGAATCTTTATATTATCAAATGGAATCAAATCGCTGAATATTACTATTGTATTACTTTGAATGTTTTAGATTGCCAATTACAATACAGGAAGAATAAATAGATGATTGGTCTGACTATACAAGGAAACAAGAAAAAATAAAGGCTGAATATCCTTGATTGAAGGACCAATGGCCAAAAATGGCTGCATTTGGGGAAACCAAAAAAGGAGAAATGATGTCAAAGCTGATCCAAAAAATCTCAATTTCTAATACTCCCTCTCAAGTTGAGGAGTAGGGTTCCCGATACATACCTTGCTAAGACAATGATGAAATTTTTTCCTAGTAACGGCCATAGTTAGGATATCTACTAGTTGGGCTCCTGATCAAATGAAAGGGAGTTTAATAATCTATGTTTCGAGTTTCTCTTTGATGAAGTGCCTGTCAACTTTCACATGCTTCGTTCGATCATGTTGAACTGGTTTTTCTGAGATTTGTATAGAAGCTTTGTTATCACACATTTAGTGTCACTCAACACCCACTTTACTTTTTGTCACACCCTCAAATTTCCACGTGCGGGGTTTTACCGCGAGGCGCGTGACACACCAGGATCCAAGTCAACGGTCACAATAAACAACACTATATGATACGTAAAAATGACATAATCAAACCATTAAGTTTTCATAAATGATCCAACGCTGCGGAAGCGTAAAACTTTATTACAACGTGAAATCAAAAGTACGAAAGTTTGAAAATACGAAATGAGATGCACATGAATCCTAGACGCCGTGAGACTCCGTGCGCCTATCGACAGCTGCTACCTTAGCGACCTGAGACAAACATGCTAAATACGTCAGCAAATAATGCCGGTGAGTTCACAGGTTTTTAATGAATACCGACTCCAAATGTATACCATGATCAATCCAGACCACATGCATGCAAATCATATGAATACCTGTTACTACTGCGATTGGAAAACCATTACTGGACTCGAATACTGTGAATACTGAATACGTGCCCGAATGAATACTGAATACTGAATACTGCATACTGAATACTGAATACTGAATACCTAAGAGACAATATGCACCCGTCCGACCTCCAGTCGACGAGTGGGGCGGGTCAAGCCCAAATAGCGCTATCCACATTTCCCCCGTTGTGCATCCCCACACATTCATGGTTTCCCCCGGGACTTCCAAAGATCGCATAGTAATATAATGAATACTCCAAAACATAATGAATACGTGAAAACATAGTGAATACTCCAAACCCAATGAATTCATGAATACCAAAACATAGTTGAAACGCCTTTTTATGAAAACATAGTTGACTCACGTTTAAAGGACACAGCATGTTTTCTCCCCCGAAAATGTAAAACCAGTAAAAGAGTGGGGCCGTGAAACTCACCTTATAGTGCGTCTTCCGATAACTAGAATTCCAACACGTGTATGATAATCCCAACTAATGACAACCTATCAATGAGTTTACATAAGTGTGATGACTACTAACCCGAAGGCTAACAAGTCCCCGATTGTCCAGATCTTAACCAAGTATGTTTTAAAACGTGTTTAAATGTTTAACCGACACACTAGACCGACCCGACATCCCGTTGGTGACCCATTACCCTAACTAATCAAGTACACATAGATTACACATAAGGTTCAAGCATAAAACACTTAGTTTGTATCAAAAATCTTATTTTTGTTAACGTAGGGTCGAATGTAGTGGTAAGTGGTCGAAGGTGACTTGGGTTGGTCGAATGTGGGTTCAACCTTCCACCTTCGCCCCTTTTTCTTCCACCTTCGCCCACCTGTGGTTCATTCGCCCCCCAAGTTTCCAGGTTCGACCCCTGGAACCCACCTTCGCCCATTCGACTGGCCGAAGGTGTTCCAGGTTCGACCCTGCTGTGTTGTTTACTCAAAAACGCGTCCAAAAACATCCGAAAACATCACGAAACATCATGAGTTACAGCAGTCAAGCATCATTAATATATTCCTACGAAACCCTACCAATTTTACCCCAAAATCTATCCGTTTTTACAAGTTTCCTAAAATAGTAAATTATGGAGATGTCACATCATCATGCATGAAAATATTACCCAATTAGGAAACTTCTGAAATCAATCAATAATCAGCTCATCATCATCAAATCATCATGAACAAGAAACCCTTATCCTTAACTCTATCATTATCATCCAAAAACAAGCCCTAAATCTAACAAAGATTCCTTTAATCGACAAAACACCATCAACAATCAATTGTAACATGTTTCAATCAGAACCCATTATTAATAACAGCCCTAGGTTGTTGCCATATCATCTATATAACAAGTAATCATCAAACAATGCATAATATCACATTAACACATGTTAGTTAGCATAAAAACTCATTGTTTATGAATAGGTTTTGGTTAGGAAAGGTTTTTATTCATAAAATAGGTTGATATCAGATCTGGACCCTTGGGGTTTAGATTAAAACAAGTCAAAATTGTTTAAAAAGGATTTGGAATGAAGAACACACCTTAGATTTTCACTTGTATTGATTTAGAGAGTTAGGTTATGAAAAACAAGCTCAAAAACTCCTTCCCCAATGATAATAGCTGATAGAGAGTGTTTGGAGGCGTTTAGGGTTTGTGAAATGGTGAAAAATGGCTAAGGATGGTATTTATACCCAGTCCAGGTTCGCCCCTTTTATGTGGTCGAATGTGGAACTTTTCCACATTCGCCCATTTGTAATGGTCGAATGTGGAACTTTTCCACATTCGCCCACTTTGTTTCTACGTTCGCCCATTTTTCAAGTTCCATTTCCACGTTCGCCCACTATTTCCACATTCAGGTCATCAGCACTTTTTAACACATGTTAACAGCACTTTTTAACACATGTTAACCTTTTTCCAGTTTGTCGTGTTTAACGCATTCTAACACATCTTAACACATAAGCATGCATCCATAGTCTATACTTAGCATGTTTAGGCACGTATAATCATTTGTACATCGTTTAAGCAAGTATAAGTATACAATCCACTACACGACCCATAATCTACACATATACTTAATTAATTTATGTAATGTCACCAACGACGGAACCCGGTACTAATGTATTCCCAAAACGACTCCCAATGATCCTCCAGATCATTGAACCCTGGACAATCCTAATCTGACCCGACTCAACTAACCCAGTTAAGTTTGTTTATAAACGTTTCTCGCTAAGGTAGACTTAGATGTTACTATTATGTTTAAGCCGAACATGCCGGGTGTCACATCATCCCCACGTTGAAAGAATTTTCGTCCCGAAAATTTCCCGAAGTCGAGGAGGGAAAACAAATAAAAAGAAAAATTTTCCGGGTCGTCACATCATCCCCCTGTTGAAAGGAATCTTGTCCCGAGATTCTTTCGGCTTCAACAGTGATGAGTGTCGACCTCTGTGCCCGAGTAACGTTTCCCCAAAATACAACAAGTGAAGGTCATGAATCAAACGTGACAGTAACAACCGGGAAACCACTTTCCCAAATGTGAGTATGAGACAAGAGACCACCGATGAAAGCCTACTGGAGACTACTATGATCGGTATAAATGATACACCGGTACCGTCCAAGTATCATCTCCAAAGGACCCACATCAGACTCATGAATGCAAAATGATGACCAAATTCCAAACTGAATGCACACAATGAATACGAATTGCCAAACAATGCGAACGAGAATGAATACGAGCATAACGAGAATCAAGAAAAGAATACTCACCAGTAACAGTGTCAGGATCCTCCTGGTTCTCCCTAGCGCCAATGACGTAGACATGACCACGAGTAGTTTGACCGCCGCCTTCATTCCCAGCACCACTTGCCGTCCCTTGGTTCAGCTTAGGACAATCCCGCTTGAAGTGTCCATTATCCCCACAGTGATAACATCCCTGCCTCCCCTGAGGAGCAGTAGCAGTGGTAGTAGTAGTGGCCTGTGCCGGTTGTAGCTGAAGAGTAGTCCTACAGTCCTTAGCATGATGACCAAAATGCTGACACCGTCGACAGCGAAACCTCTCACAATCACCCGTATGATGAAACCCACACTCACCACACTTCGGGAGCTTCCCAGTATATCCCCCAGACCTCTGCTCGGATGATGCTCCCACAACCTCTTGCTTCTTCGCCTGCGGCTGGGACGACCCAACGCTCTTTCCAGCACTCTCCCACTTTCTCTTGTTGTCCGCAGGGGCTTTCACAGCAGCACCCCTCGGAGGTAGAACGCCCTCCGCAACCTTCATGTTGGTCAGCTTGTGGGCTGCCCGAACAGTGGCCAACATAGTAGTGTGATCAGCAGCAGCAACCAGTCCAGCAATCTCCGGCACTAACCCAGCAACGTAGTGCTCAATCCTCCGGTACTCCGGTGTAGCCAACCCGGGGCACATCACAGCCAACTCGTTGTGCCTAGCAGTAAACTCCTCGATCTCCGACCCAACCATCTTCAGATTCCAGAACTCATGCTCCAACTTCATAATCTCGTCTCTTGGGCAATACTCTGCCCTCAACATCTGAACAAACTCGGACCACGGCATAGCATTGGCCTCACCCAGACCAAGGTTCGCAGTGGTGGAGTTCCACCAGGTCAACGCATGTCCCTCCAGTGTAGCAGAAGCATACTTGACGCGATCAGCGTCGGGACAGTTACACATAGCAAACACCGACTCAATCTTCTCCAACCACCTAAGTAGTCCCACCGCTCCTTCAGTCCCATTGAAGAAATGGGGCTTACAGTCCATGAACTTCTTGTACGTGCACCCAGTCTGCATCTGATTAGTATTTCCCAGGGTCTGCTGAGCAGCCTGGAAAGCAGCCAACGCAACGTTCAACTGTTGTTGCAACATGTGCTCCAACTCCGCCTGAGTCATGGTGATGTTCCCACCACCTCGTCCACCGCCATTGCGACCCCCGCCGCCACCACGGCGTCCACCAGCACGTCCACCAGCGCGACCAGACATGTTCTGCCCAAACATGAGACAAGATACGCAAAATCACCAACAGATCGAGCTACAAGTGACCAAATGAATTCAGAACATGGTTCCAGCATGACCATTAGTCCGAACACGAAGTCCACCAAGATTTTCATGCATTTCGATTTATGATTTCGTGTGCACCCGAAATAACAAATCGCTCTACATGGTCCTCTAGGCGTGCCCCTAGCTAGAACTTCAAATCACCCGATACCCACATTCCTAAAAGAAACTGTTATCGCACGAAGATCCCAAAGTGAACAGTCACTCAGGAGTGTACTATGACAAGTACTAGCGCATGATAGTGTGTAAGTAAGCAAGTATGTACATTAGAGCATAGAGGGGAGATATCCAAAACCCGGAAAGATCTCAAGAATGCGCCGAAGGCACCCCAATGTACACTACTGCCAAGTATAAGCGATAAGCCCCTTCATCTTCAAACCCGAAGAAGAAGATAGAACCCAGGTAGGAATAACAAAAGATAGATAACGTGATACTGTGTGATGAGGACACCGACACCCCGACAAGGTTAGTATGTTTTCCAAATGACACGACTCGTAACTATGTGTGACCGTCTAACGTGTGTGATACTCGGCTATAGACTAGACTCTACATGCAGTCCTAGTTCACTATAACCATTGGCTCTGATACCAATCTGTCACACCCTCAAATTTCCACGTGCGGGGTTTTACCGCGAGGCGCGTGACACACCAGGATCCAAGTCAACGGTCATAATAAACAACACTATATGATACGTAAAAATGACATAATCAAACCATTAAGTTTTCATAAATGATCCAACGCTGCGGAAGCGTAAAACTTTATTACAACGTGAAATCAAAAGTACGAAAGTTTGAAAATACGAAATGAGATGCACATGAATCCTAGACGCCGTGAGACTCCGTGCGCCTATCGACAGCTGCTACCTTAGCGACCTGAGACAAACATGCTAAATACGTCAGCAAATAATGCCGGTGAGTTCACAGGTTTTTAATGAATACCGACTCCAAATGTATACCATGATCAATCCAGACCACATGCATGCAAATCATATGAATACCTGTTACTACTGCGATTGGAAAACCATTACTGGACTCGAATACTGTGAATACTGAATACGTGCCCGAATGAATACTGAATACTGAATACTGCATACTGAATACTGAATACCTAAGAGACAATATGCACCCGTCCGACCTCCAGTCGACGAGTGGGGCGGGTCAAGCCCAAATAGCGCTATCCACATTTCCCCCGTTGTGCATCCCCGCACATTCATGGTTTCCCCCGGGACTTCCAAAGATCGCATAGTAATATAATGAATACTCCAAAACATAATGAATACGTGAAAACATAGTGAATACTCCAAACCCAATGAATTCATGAATACCAAAACATAGTTGAAACGCCTTTTTATGAAAACATAGTTGACTCACGTTTAAAGGACACAGCATGTTTTCTCCCCCGAAAATGTAAAACCAGTAAAAGAGTGGGGCCGTGAAACTCACCTTATAGTGCGTCTTCCGATAACTAGAATTCCAACACGTGTATGATAATCCCAACTAATGACAACCTATCAATGAGTTTACATAAGTGTGATGACTACTAACCCGAAGGCTAACAAGTCCCCGATTGTCCAGATCTTAACCAAGTATGTTTTAAAACGTGTTTAAATGTTTAACCGACACACTAGACCGACCCAACATCCCGTTGGTGACCCATTACCCTAACTAATCAAGTACACATAGATTACACATAAGGTTCAAGCATAAAACACTTAGTTTGTATCAAAAATCTTATTTTTGTTAACGTAGGGTCGAATGTAGTGGTAAGTGGTCGAAGGTGACTTGGGTTGGTCGAATGTGGGTTCAACCTTCCACCTTCGCCCCTTTTTCTTCCACCTTCGCCCACCTGTGGTTCATTCGCCCCCCAAGTTTCCAGGTTCGACCCCTGGAACCCACCTTCGCCCATTCGACTGGCCGAAGGTGTTCCAGGTTCGACCCTGCTGTGTTGTTTACTCAAAAACGCGTCCAAAAACATCCGAAAACATCACGAAACATCATGAGTTACAGCAGTCAAGCATCATTAATATATTCCTACGAAACCCTACCAATTTTACCCCAAAATCTATCCGTTTTTACAAGTTTCCTAAAATAGTAAATTATGGAGATGTCACATCATCATGCATGAAAATATTACCCAATTAGGAAACTTCTGAAATCAATCAATAATCAGCTCATCATCATCAAATCATCATGAACAAGAAACCCTTATCCTTAACTCTATCATTATCATCCAAAAACAAGCCCTAAATCTAACAAAGATTCCTTTAATCGACAAAACACCATCAACAATCAATTGTAACATGTTTCAATCAGAACCCATTATTAATAACAGCCCTAGGTTGTTGCCATATCATCTATATAACAAGTAATCATCAAACAATGCATAATATCACATTAACACATGTTAATTTGCATAAAAACTCATTGTTTATGAATAGGTTTTGGTTAGGAAAGGTTTTTATTCATAAAATAGGTTGATATCAGATCTGGACCCTTGGGGTTTAGATTAAAACAAGTCAAAATTGTTTAAAAAGGATTTGGAATGAAGAACACACCTTAGATTTTCACTTGTATTGATTTAGAGAGTTAGGTTATGAAAAACAAGCTCAAAAACTCCTTCCCCAATGATAATAGCTGATAGAGAGTGTTTGGAGGCGTTTAGGGTTTGTGAAATGGTGAAAAATGGCTAAGGATGGTATTTATACCCAGTCCAGGTTCGCCCCTTTTATGTGGTCGAATGTGGAACTTTTCCACATTCGCCCATTTGTAATGGTCGAATGTGGAACTTTTCCACATTCGCCCACTTTGTTTCTACGTTCGCCCATTTTTCAAGTTCCATTTCCACGTTCGCCCACTATTTCCACATTCAGGTCATCAGCACTTTTTAACACATGTTAACAGCACTTTTTAACACATGTTAACCTTTTTCCAGTTTGTCGTGTTTAACGCATTCTAACACATCTTAACACATAAGCATGCATCCATAGTCTATACTTAGCATGTTTAGGCACGTATAATCATTTGTACATCGTTTAAGCAAGTATAAGTATACAATCCACTACACGACCCATAATTTACACATATACTTAATTAATTTATGTAATGTCACCAACGACGGAACCCGGTACTAATGTATTCCCAAAACGACTCCCAATGATCCTCCAGATCATTGAACCCTGGACAATCCTAATCTGACCCGACTCAACTAACCCAGTTAAGTTTGCTTATAAACGTTTCTCGCTAAGGTAGACTTAGATGTTACTATTATGTTTAAGCCGAACATGCCGGGTGTCACATCATCCCCACGTTGAAAGAATTTTCGTCCTGAAAATTTCCCGAAGTCGAGGAGGGAAAACAAATAAAAAGAAAAATTTTCCGGGTCGTCACACTTTTACTTTGAAATGAGATATTGCTTACGTTTATTTGTTTAGTTTTACTTTATATGAAATATTACTGAGTACATTTATTTGTTTGTTTGTTTTGTTATTTATATTATCAAAATGACCTATAAAAGTACATACAAAAAGAAGCTAAATGATCTATAAAACTATTCAATTATGTGACATTTTTTTTGTGATAACCTATAGTTCACTTAACTCTTCTAACTTTGATCTCAAGGATCTAAGTCAGGAAAACGAAGCTAAAGCTCATCCAAAAGTTCCCAAGTAGTATCAATGGAGTACCACTCCTAGCTACTTTTCTCCAATGAGTTAAGCGAGTTCAACTGTGGACATGGTTTAGATTTAGGATTAGAGTTGATTATTGTTTCAAAAAAAGCTACTATCTTTTCAAGATTTGCCTTGAACCAAATTAAATCCCGAAACTATGATGGATTTGGGCATCACTTGGTGAATCAACACGATCCTCATTTTATTTCGTCCGAACTGGAGTTGTAGTAAAATAATGTCTTAGCACAACAACTATTGAAGTGGAGTCATCGAAGTGGTCATCTGTAACTTTTTGCTTACCACAAATTAAGCTAATGACAAAGATTTACTGCATGTATTGGACATTTCCAGTGTCATAAATGCAAATACCTTTCCAAACCCTGGTTTACAACTTTTAGAGGCTGTTTGGTAAGCCTCTTAATGAGGCTCTGAACCATTCAGTGCTGAATGATTCAGCATCCAGCGCATTTGTTTCAGCTTTTGAATGGAATGGTTAAGGCTGAACCATTAAGACTTGAGATGTTGTTGAACCATTAAGCACTGAACTATGCTAAACCTTAATGAGACTCTCCTACCAATATGAGACAAAAATACTAACCATTAAGAGGTCCAACTTAATCATTCGGTACTTAACCATTCAGACCTCTTAATGATTCAGCACTTAATCAAACAAACAGCCCCTTAGTTGTTTAATTAATTTGTGGATATGTTGTCAATATTGTTAATGTGATGCCTTACAACCTAAGCAAGATGGCATCTTAATCAGAAACAATTGCAAACAATATTAATGCCTGCATATGTTGACTGAAAATTCAATTGTTCCACCTCAAGAAATTGCTCTTGAAAGCCAAGAAAAAATTGTTTTGAAAGACATGAATTGTGTCTTTGAAGGATACATGATTAAACAATTAGTTTTATGATCAAATACAAATAGATTTAGGGGTTGTTTGGTTGATTAAGTGCTGAATCATTAAGATGTCTGAATGGTTAGGTGCTGAATCATTAAGTTAGACTTCTTAATGGTTTGTTTTCTTGTGCCACATTGGTAGGAGAGTCTCATTAAGGTTCAACCTGTGCTTAATAGTTTAGTACTTAATGGTTCAGCAACATCCCAAATCTTAATGGTTTAGCCTTAACCATTCCATTCAAAAGCTGAAACAAACGTACTGAATGCTGAATCATGCTGAATGGTTCAGAGTCTCATTAAGAGGCTTACTAAATGCTTGCACATTTGACTAGACTTTATCTATGGTAGATGAAGTAAAGGTCAGTGATTTCTTTCTAGATTATATGCTCCTCTCTTTCTCTTCCTCTACATAGGCTATGGTTTTGAAGATAAAAAAAGAAAACAGTGTCTTAGAGCATTCACATTAGGTCTCTATTTTAACACGAGTTAGTTCTCTATATTATATAGAGAGTGGTTGTAAGTGGTTGTGAAGAGAAGAAAGCGAAAATATTACTATTCATCAGCAAATTTGAAGGAGACATTGTTCACCTTTATAATCCTTTAGTATTTTTCAAAAGTGCTTATAAGTGGGGGAGAGAGAAAAAATAATTATAAAAGTATAAAAATATAGCATTTAATTAAAAATGGGTGAGAAAATGTATTGATTTTTAGTGTAGTTATAGAGATAGAGATCCAACTGTGAGAACATTCACCGTAGCACCTCTATATTTATGTGAGTTGGTTCTCTATATTATATAGAATTGTTATGAGTGATTGTAAGTTGATGTGAGAGAAAAGTTACTGATCATTAATAATTTGGAGCTATGAGCACTGACTACTCTATATAATTTTTTGATATTTTTGAAAGTGATTGTGAGTAGAAGAGAGAGTTCACGTTCGTATGTTGAGGAAAAGAACATGTTTGTGTTCATTTGTCTTTATATGTCAAATTTAGGTGGCTAACAAAAGCGAACACAAACAAACACCAATGAACATAAACGAATACAAACAGACATTAATTAACAAAACCGAGCACAAACTAACACATATTAAATTTTGAAAATTTCATCACGAACATTGTCCACCCAAAATATACCAATCCAATTACCGAAATATACTTAACATAATCCTGATTACATAATGTCTCATAAAAACACAAAAAATATCAAATGAAACTTGAAATGCTCGTTTAATCCACCCAAAATAACAGTTAATCAAAATAGTTAAAGTAATATTAATATGTGATACACTGATATATATTACATAAACGAACAAAATTTCTTGTTTGTGTTCGTTTATTTATTAAACGAACGAACACAAACGCACATCCCGCCAAAAATTTCACGAACTGTTCGTTGAACGTTTTGTTTGTTTATAGCCCTAAAAACACCATTTAGGGGGGGACGGGGCGCCATCCGAATTGTCCACGGGTACCAACTACCAGCACGGTAACACCGCCGCCACCCACGCTGGTAGTGGTCCCGTGGACCGTTTTGCTGGTTCTATTTACCGTGCTGGTACCGGTTGTTTTCTTTTCTTTTCTTTTTTTGACTTTTATATATACCTTTTTTGTGTATTTAACCGTTTGTTTTATTTTTATTTTTTTTTCACCGTTTGTTTTATAAATATCTTTACCTTATTTTAATTAACCGTTTGTTTAAAATTTACTTAAATAATAAGAACATTAAAGATAAATAAACATAAAAAACTAAAATTCATAACTATTAAACATAAAAACTAAATATAAAATACATTAAAAGAAATAAAAATAAACATAGGGTTGGCGCAACTGTTACCATGCCTCGACATGGTCAAAGTTGTTGTCATATCGAGCCGCATAGTCCACATGCGTGAGCTCGATAGCCAACTCCGGGTCAATGCCCGACTCCTCCCTCAACGTGTTCTGGTACATGCTTGTCCACCGATCACACTTATTGGTGAGATCGGTCCACTTCCGCTGCAGGTTGTCCGGTCATTGATGCCAACGTGGCGGTTGAAATCGGCCAGTACACGTTCCCAAAAAACCTGCGAACGACGTTGTTGAAGTGTCGGGTCGTTCGAGGCGTCTTGGTAGCATATCACCAATGCAATCTCTTCTTCAGGCTTCAACGAGTCATTTTCGTGTGTGTTTCTTTGTATCTACGGTGGTAAAAGTGTGTTTTAACCCCACGGTGTGCTATGTTTATATATAAAAACTTCAAACGGTTTGGTGAAACGGTATCAATGCCATTGAATTCGATTGAACGGTTTCCATACTGAATTCTGACCGTGAGGTTGTGGGACGGTTGAAATAGTTTTGGTAATTAATTTTAACCTTTAAACCGTGCGAAATAATAATAATAATAAAAATAAATAAAAGAATCAGTGGAGTGCTGCCTACAAAAAGGTGTTTCAGTAAAGTAAATCAGTGAAGTGACATGACAGTGTATAATTGGTTAAAATCAGTTAAAAAAAATCTACAAGGGCCCCTTGGCAACCCTACCTTTAAATATGGGCCCACATTTTTAGTTTTTTCATCCCCCTCTCTCCTACCCACAAACAATCCTTCTTGTCGCCAGCAACTTGAAATGCATATCCGGAACCTACTATCCGGAACACTGAAAATAGTGGTCTCATTTGGTGATGGGTTGTCTCAGAGCATTCACACTAAATACTTTATCTCCATCTCTATAATCTATATCTATACATCTAATAAACAAAAGTCCATGAGGACACTTGGCAATCCCTCACACCCCTTGCAATTAATGAGAATCCTACATGGCACAATGTGGGAATTTATAAAATTTTCTTTTTTTTTAAATCAAAAATCCCGAAATTAGTAACCTTCCTAATTTATCACAATTATTAACTTTCCTAATTAAAACATAAATATGGTCAAAATATGTGAATTAATAACCTTCTTAATATCATTAACCCACTCAATCATTAACCCTAAATCACAAAACTCAATCATCTCCTTCTTCTCTTTATACGCTCAAGCTTCACATGAGTCTCAAAGCGATAGACATAATAATGCAACAGAAGCTCGTGTTCCTGACTCTGGGTCAATCTCCATTTCAAGCAATGACAACAGAAAAGTTTCCAGGGAGGATATTGAACTTGTATGGAAATTTTATATTTTGTTTTGTATATTGTATATTATTCTCTTTTGTATAACTATTAAAATGTCAAGATTTGTCTATATTAATTCTGTTATTGAATATTGTAGGTCCAAAACTTGATAGAACGCTGTTTGCAGTTGTACATGAATAGAGATGAGGTGGTGAAAACTCTACTAAATCGTGCGAGGATTGATCCCGGTTTTACAACTCTAGGTAAATAGTATTTAACAATTTTTTTTTAATCTTTTAATCATTGTGTGACTTTCAGTTTTGACCTTCCATGCTGGTTGAAGTTTTAGTTATAGACAAGGAAGATTGTTGTAACATGATAAAAAAATGAATTTCATAATGGTATTTCAAATAATATCGTACATTTGACCTCTTCAATTTGGTTCCAGTTGGGATTAACAATGGGGATGGTGGTGGTAATTTGATGGGTAAGAAGGTCATCAATAAAAGGTAATCATCTTTTTTTCTATTTAGGATTAATCTGTTTTTGAATATGTTTTTAATTGATTTGAATCATTTATGTTTTGTAATCTGTTTTTATGTTGGTTAATCTTAACTGGTTATATTTGTTCATGATATTATGTTGGCTCGATGATGTTTGTCTTCGGGTGAGTTTGAATGTTCATATGTTCTTCGAGGTGTTCTTGAGAATCATAATATTAGATGAAAGGTAAAAGAATGTTGGATATTTTTTAGTGATTAATCAGCTTAGGAAAGCTATTCGGGTCCGGGTCCTGTTTGTTGATTCGGGTCTCATTTATTGGCATTTTATTTGTTTCCTAAGTTGATGGCTTAAAGTTTGGAAGGATAATTACAATAATTAATTGTTATAAATGGTTGTTTGAAAAGTCTTGGATGTTAAAAGGAAGGGTCGAGTTTTTTGGTAAGAGATTGATTGATTGTATTATAGGAAAGTTAATAGCACAATTAGTTGTACACTTTCCATATAGTCATAGTCAAATGTATTAACTGCATAGTCAAATGTATTAACTGCATAGTCAAATGTATTAACTTAGGAGTCTCCTGTTTGCAGGCACAATCAAATAAACTACAAAAGGATGTATAAGTTTGAGTCATTCTACTGGTTCGTTCATCTCCCAATTTATTTTTATTTATGTAAATTCGAATGTGTATGTATAATTTACAGTATGCTCATTGAGTTCGAGTGTGTATGATTTCGTAATTTCATTTGATTTTCAGGTTAATGTTCTATGGCATGGATAGGTGGCTCGATATTGATAACATATCATATGAGGTAACAATACAAAAATTGTCTCATTTTAATCAAAATTATTTTTATATCACATTAATAACTTTCTTCTTTCATAATATTAGTCAATCTTCGACAAGTATTTAGGCATCCCCTTTCATTCGCAAACCTTAATACTTGGCTCCATTTTGTTTGAGTGAAACATTAATGAATGATTTTCGATTTTTAAAAAATAAATTCTTTTATAAAAACATGACTCTTTTTTGAATTTTAAAAATAGAATAGTCATTAAATGTTTTTTATTTAAAAAAAAGTAAAAATTTGGATTATAGTGTTTAGGAAAGTTATTAAACACGTTGACCGAAACATTAATGAATGATTTTCGATTTTTAAAAAATAAATTCTTTTATAAAAACATGACTCTTTTTTTAATTTTAAAAATAGAATAGTCATTAAATGTTTTTTATTTTAAAAAAAAATTAGAAATCTGGATTATAGTGTTTAGGAAAGTTATTAAACACTTTGACCGAAACATTAATGAATAATTTTCGATTATTAAAAAATAAAATTTTTTATAAAAACATTAATGACTCTTTTTTGAATTTTAAAAATAGAATAGTCATTAAATGTTTTTTATTTTAAGAAAATTAAAAATATGGATTACGGTGTTTAGGAAAGTTATTAAACACGTTGACCTAAACATTAATGAATGATTTCGATTTTTAAAAAATAAATTTTTTTATAAAAACATTAATAACTCTTTTTTGAATTAAAAAAATGGAATACTTATTAAATGTTTTTTATTTTAAAAAAAAATGTGGATTATATTGTTTAGGAAAGTTATTAAAAACGTTGACCGAAACATTAATGAATGATTTTCGATTTCTAAAAAATAAATTCTTTTATAAAAACATGACTCTTTTTTTAATTTTAAAAATAGAATAGTCATTAAATGTTTTTTATTTAAAAAAAAATTAAAAATCTGGATTATAGTGTTTAGGAAAGTTATTAAACACTTTGACCGAAACATTAATGAATAATTTTCGTTGATGTAAAATAAAAAATTTTATAAAAACATTAATGACTCTTTTTTGAATTTTAAAAATAGAATAGTCATTAAATGTTTTTTATTTTAAGAAAATTAAAAATCTAGATTACAGTGTTTAGGAAAGTTATTAAACACGTTGACCCAAACATTAATGAATGATTTCGATTTTTAAAAAATAAAAAACATTTATAAAAACATTAATGACTTTTTTTTTGAATTTTAAATTGTGAAATTTAGGTGGTAGTTAGTTTCTTATTTTCATTTTTATTACTTTCTTATTGTTGAATATGCCATAAGTCTATTTTTAACACATACCATTTAAGTCGCCTTATTCAGGTTGGATTGTATTTAAGAAACCCTGTATTCTCACATGGCCAGCTTTATGTCGCATTGTCAAGAGTTAAAAGCAGGGCAGGAGTGAAATTAATTATACTTGATGCTGATGGCCAAGTGAAGACTAAAACAAAAAATGTGGTGTATAAAGAAATATTTAATGATATTTGAATAGAATGTGTATTGGTTTCTTTTAAATCTTAATAAAATATTTCTGCTACATTTTTTTATATGTTTTACCACTCGAAATAATTGTACGTTGGTGAACCGCGTGTAACGCGGGCAAAGATCTAGTACCTAATAAACAAAAGTCCATGAGGACACTTGGCACTCCCACATTCATCCTCAATTGTGGAGCCAATCATATTGTGCCAAGTGTCTCATTGTGGGATTTAATAAACTTTTTGATTTAAAAAAAAAACAGAAAATATAAATACCTAACTAAAAAACCCGGACATAACCATCTTCATATCATCGCCTCCTCAAACAAACCCTTCCAAACCCTAATCAGAGCGATAAACAGCGATTGACCCAATCATTCATCTCCATTATACGGTAATCTCTATTTCATTCTTATTTCATTCAATCCATCTTTATCCCTCATTTTCACTGTGTTTTTTTTCGTTTTTTTCTAATATCTTTGTCGATTGAATCTTTCTTTTTCCCTGTTTTCATTCTATTTGTTTATTTATGTTTCGATTGGTGTGTTTATGTTACGACAAAGAAAACCTTGGTTTGCCCTTAATTATGGTTCTTGATTGTTTGATTATGGTTCAAATAGTGTTGCTGTGTAACTGTTAGCACTAGAGTATGGTTGTTTTTGGGATTGTGATTAACTGTTATTGGTTACATACATTGGTTTGTTATACCTGTTGATATGTCTTTTGAGAAATAGATTTATGATATTCTTTTTTTTTAACACATATGAATGCTTATTAACAAAGTCAAACGTTTTATTTGAAAATATTAAATTTTTCGAATAACATTTTAAAAAAAAATTAAAACGTTGTTTAATATTTTTAACTCACAAGTAATTAATAATTTTCATATTCAAACCGTTTTATGTTGAGAAACAACATTTTTGGAAAGACAATCAATTAACAATGTATAATTTGACTACTTTTTATGCTTTCAATCAACCTATAATTTATCTTTTTTTACATCCAAATTTATGCCGTTGACTTTTTCCTCTTAAAATTGTGTTGCTGTGTAACTGTTACCACCTTAGTTTGGTTGTTTTTGGTATTGTGATTAACTGTTAGTGGTTACATACATTGGTGTGTTTTTACCTGTTGAATGCTTATTAACAAAGTCAACCGTTTTATTTGAAAATGTTAAATTTATCCAGTACCATTTTAAAACAAAAGAAAACGTTTTCTCTTTATTTTAAAATCACAAGTAATTAATAATTTACAAATTAAAAAAATTTTAAATTGACAAACAAGATTTTTGGATAGACAAAAAATTATTCTTTGACTTTTTTACAATAAGATTTAATAAATAACTTTTATTTTCATAATTTCGGAAAGTTTGACCACTTAATTTGATTGAAAATGTATTATGGAAACCTTTAAACTTAATCAATTAGATTGGCATTTCATATTTTGTTTCTATTTATATAATCAATACCAAAAATACAACATTTCTTCCTTATTTATAATTGGTATACGAAATTATATATACATGTAGAAATTTTTCGAATATAATTCAGTTTTTTTCTTCTACATTTCGCAGGTAGTATATACTACTTTAGGTTCTTACATTTTTATTTATATATCACACGAGTACTAACATATTTTTGTTCGCAGTTATTTGTGATAACTATTACACACGTGCAGGCAGATGGATCCAAATAATGTAACATTTTTGAATGACATAACATGGCGGATGAGTAATTACACAATCAAAGTTAAGGTACTTAGGCTTTGGAAGAGAGCAAATCGAAAGACACCAGGTGAAACTCTTGCCATTGATATGGTTGTTATGGATGAACAGGTTAGATTTTATATCATCAATTCCTTTGTCACATATATGTTACCAAAACTCGATTTAATATTTTCTGGTCAAATAATGTCTTCTAATTACATATTTTTACGCAGGGTTCTAAAATGCAAGCGATTGTGTGGAATAGATACATGAAGAAGCATGAAAAATTTCTACGTGAAAATGAATCATATTATATCTATAGACCACAACTAGCGGATAACAAATCTGTTAAACACTTTTCTAAAAATGACATATTATCTTTTACTTTTGAAACAAATCTTACAAAGTGTAACAGATTTGATGGTAGCCAATATGGTTTTAATTTCTCTTCTTTTGAGTCTATTAAGTCTGGTAACCTTTCTCAAGAACAAAGGATTGGTAGTTTTCGAAGCCTTAATCTTTTATATATTTTTATTCTTTTAATTTGTCTTCTTATTTATTAGTTGAGATAACATTTTAAATATTTTAGATTTCATTGGCTTTGTTGAAGAATGGAGTCCACCCGAGCCTATCGAAACAAAAGCTGGATTGAAAATGAAAATGAACCTACTCTTGATTGATCTAGAGTATGTGTTTCATTTTTCTTATTCATAATTTATTATCTCATAATCTTTCATTATATATTCATTTCTCATTTGTACGATTAATACTTTGGAAGAAATGTTTGAAATTTATGCATGCTCTAATAAAAAATGTATTGTATGTAGTGGGGTAAAAATGTCATGTTCTTTGTGGGATGAATATAGTGAGCAGATGTTTGAGTACATCAAGCAGAACGAAGCTGAAGTCCATGTAGTTCTTATTGTTCAGTTTGGTAGCTTTACCAATTATAAAGGTTTGTCATTTCTTGCAATTTGTATTACGTTTGACATTTTTTTTACTTTTTTTAAAAAAATAACGCTTGCTTTTTTATTTTTTTTTTAGGTAATGTAAGTTTGCAAAATGGGTTCAATATAACTCGCCTGTTTATCAACGAAGATATTGACGATATTCGTGCTTTTAAGAAAAGGTGATATGTTTAAATTATCCTGTAATTATTTACATATATCTAAATATTTGACTTATTATATATATGTTATATTAATTTTTTTATTCTTACAGTTATATTGAAAAGTTTTTATCTACGGAATCATCGTCTGTGCAACGATCTCTTGGATCGTCTGGTAGTATGAATATTAATGATGAATTCTTGAATAAAACCCCTTTCAGCACTATTCGTGATCTTCCTTTGATAACAGAGGTAAGATTCAATTGATTTATCATATCATTATATACAAGTTTTTTTTAAAATTCATTTTTTAACCGATTCCGGTTTCTTTTGTAGGTGAACAAACAGGTCATTGTTCTTGGAACCATTAAGGGTGTCGATGATAAAGATGAGTGGTATTATTTGGGATGTGAGCACTGTAATCACAAGGTGGAGCCGACCTTAAGTTTACCTGATGATAATGAAGAAACAGATGTTACTTCGTTTAAACAGGTGTTAGTTTGCCCCAATAGAGAATGTCCAAAGCACATCGTCTCTGCTGATCCAGTGTATGCTTTATCTTAAATATGTACATCTTAAAGTAAAACAGTATTAAATTTGTTTAATAATATTTTGTAATTTGTAAATGTAGGTTCAGAGTACCTTTAAGGGTTCAGGATTTTACTGGTATTACATCCCTTACTTTATTTGATCGTGAAGCAAAGAAATTGCTGGGAATGTCAGCAATGCAACTTTTAGAAAAATCTAAGCAAGTAAGTTGTTTACACTCAGTCCAAAACAAATTAGTTATTTTGCTTTATATTATTTATGTCATTTGTTATTAAGGTTTCTGGTGAAGAAAAAACAACTCCAACTGAGTTTCGTGATCTTGAAGACAAAAAGTTTGCGTTCAAAATTAAAGTGGGTCAATTCAATATTGACAAGCACCTAGACGGATATAGTATACGCAAGTTTACGAATGAGTCATCGATACTTTCTTCACTAGAACAAAAGTTCTCCGATATTCAGGTTTTTTATTCCCATCCTATATTCCTCTATAGGTTGATTTTATAAAAATTTATTATTGTTTTACTATATAATGTGACACATACAAATCCTTTAATGTTTTTAGGTGGATCAACCTGGATTTGAAAGCTTGGATGGAGTTGAATCGTCTACACAAAATGCAGTCTCTCTTAAGGTTCTTTTCACCTATTAAATCACTCCCGCAATTTAATTTAAATTGCTACTATTATCAAACATTAAACCTTTCATTTACTTTTGTAGGATTCTGTTGTAGATAACAACACTCCAGAATCATCTTGCAGAGTTAGTCTGGTCCATGACGAGCAGGAAGTGAAGCGTAGCCTCGACAAAGTTTACGGTCTAGAAGATGATGCAAGTGAGTCTACTACCAAAGTGCGTAAGGGTGATAAGAAAGTTTGCACCGACAAATCAGTTGAGATCCCCCTGTTGATCCCAAAGCTTGAAAAATAAGAACATTTATCCGTTTGTTTGCTATTTTTTTGGGGATTTTTTCTGAATGTTTGTTTATGGTTTGAAACAATTTGGTTTTTATTATGGTTTGTTTGATGTTTGCTACTATTTTTCATTTGAATTAGTTGTTGGTTTGAACATTTATGTTTTTTCCTTACCTTTGGCAAATAATTGTTTGTTGTTGAATAAATTTTAATTATTTATACGTTATGTTGAATTATCTATAAGAATCATAACATTATTCATAGGTCCACCTATATATAATTAACATTTTTTTATCATATTTATATTTTTTCAAACAATTTATCAAACATAAAGTTCTAATACATTCCATAACATTATTCAACAAAATATGAGTAATATTTAATTATATTACGTTTTTAAAAACGGTTTTTTAAGTTAGTTTAATATAAAATTCTAAGTATTATAACTAAAGATTATGTTAAAATTACAAAGTTGCTATAGTACAGTTAATTTAAACAATTGTATTCTAATTACATACTTAATAAAAAAAACATAATAAATACTAAAAATAATTAAGTTGACTTTTTCGTTTTCTTTAAAATTCAAATACTATTTCTTTAATAATGGTAAGTATTTAAGCTTATTAATAAACATTTTTAATTACAAAATCTTTGTAATTACACACTTGCTAAAAATAAAAACCTATACATGTCCATAAATTCAAATTTTCGAAAAATTTGAACGTAATTACACCAAAAAATTCAAATCTTGAAATTCATTTAAATATGGTAAGTAATTAACAATATTAAAACAGTTTTGACTAGAATATTAATTTTTAAAAATCTATAAAACCCTACTACTATAAATCAAACCAACACCTTTCATATAAACGAATCCATTCAGTCTTACAGACAAATCAGAAGACTCAAATATTCAAGAGTTCATCTTTGCTTTTTTATGTTTTCTCTACTTTCTACCAAACAAGTTGAAGGTAAGTAATTCTTTTATTTCAATATTACATGTTTTCGCAGAACATGATTATCTACATGTTTTTTCTCTACTGTTCCATCAAAGAAGATGAAGGTATGTAATTCTTTAATTTCAATATTACATATTTTCGCATAACATGATGATTCGTACTTTATGTTGATTTATAATATATTTTTAGTTAAGTATTATGTATCGTTGAATGTTTATATATATATAAACCTATCATCCATAATTTTAAGTTTGTTTATATTTTGTTAAACTCTTATAATGCATTTTATGTAGAATTGCATCCTTTTAGTTGAAATGGGACGTAAAAGACTCTCTAACAGTTCGAATGGTAATTTTTTTGGCATAAATATACAATGTATTTATAATTTTATTATTTTTAATTTGTCATCTAATTTTTTGATTTTTTATAAGGTGATGACAAACGAACGCCATTATCTAATATCTCAAACGGTACACTTATTTCGTAGTTATATATCTCTTTATTTATATTATCGTTTACTTATGTAACTAATACGTAATTCTTCATAGTTATCTCCCATGAAGAAAAAGTTAGGCATGCGGCCGAGTGTCGTAGATATAGAAAATTACAACTGGATGCAAAGAGATGCAAGGTGAACAATCATAATAATGGAATTCAAAATGTGCCGCCAACTACAATATTTAATCGTTACTCCGTTGAAACTTCCAACCATTATATTCATCAAAGCTCATCTTTCCAAAGTACATTGAATGTTTCTACACCCGGTAAATCAACGAATAACACTTTCTACTTTTAAGTCTTTCTATACAGTCTTAACTACCATTCCACATTTATAATTTAAGTCAATTTTATTTGTTCGTCTTTTTTTATAGCACAATTGCAACAAAATCATTTGTTTAATTTATCAAATGTTATTTTTATTTATTTAAACTACATGTTTCACTGTATACGAATATCCTATTTTCTTATTGATTTCATTATAAAAACTAATACTATTTCATACGTTGTTTCTACGATTGAAGTCAATAAAAATATTGCAACGGAGTGTCCAAAATCCAGAAAACTACAAATGGATTCTAAGAGACTCAATGCTAATCAATGTCAAAATTCAAACTCATCAACATCCAGAAGTACTTTAGTTTCAATCGATATGCCATCCTTTAGATCAACCTTCAACAACCCATTTAACGCATCCTTCTCTGGTAATAAATTTGTATGCCATTTAAATATTCGATAGCTTTACTTTTTAAATTGATGACAAATTTTTTACTCTAACACTTTCTCTTTGTTATTTCATTATGTATTATCAGGTTCCACACAAAGAACTCCTTTGTCCAATATTACAAACGGTATCATAATACTATGTTATACACGTTTTATTTTTACATTAGTCCTTTATTTTAACATTAAACGTTTATTGAATATACAACCTAATATTATTTTTATCTATAGTTTCCGTGACTGAAGTCCAAAGACAAAAATCTGCAGAGTTACGAAACGTTAGAAAAGCACAACTAGATTCAAAAAGACGTAAAGTTGGTTCTGTTAGTAGACCTCGAAAACAACCCACTGTTGCACATGAGTGTTCAAATGATGACACGCTAAGAACTCCTACTTATCCAACCCCATCTGGTACAATTTGCTTTGTGTCGATTAATGTAATGAATTTCTGAATCTTATTAATACTAACTTTTAAATGTTATTATTAATTACAGGTGGACTTACTGATGTTAATACGGTCTCACTTGCATCATCTTCTGCTCAAAGAGAACCGATTAATACATCAAGGAATAATCGACGTTGCATCTCACCTGTCCGAATGGTTAGTTTGTCTGACGAAGAAAATGTGGAACCTCAAACAATTGAAGGCTTGCAATTTAAGGGTGTCTCTAAAGGTAAACATTAAATTTACAAAACATTTAAAAGCCTTTTTTTTCTTTTATAAGTTAATTTTATTTTATTTATTCTGTTTGCAAGATTATCTGGATCATGGTGATCAAACGGTTGTATGTCAAATGTGTAATGCAAAGTTGTGGAGGTCAGAAGCTATTAGAAGCGTAAATGTTTGTGGAAAAACAACCTATTTGCTATGTTGTGGTTATGGAAAGGTACAACTTCCAGATTTCAAAGAGAGCAATTCAGATTATCAGAACCTTTTCAAGAACATAGAATTAAAGAGCAAATATTTCTTAAAGCACATTCGCCGCTTCAATTCTATGTTTTGTTTTACTTCAATGGGAGGGAAGGTTGATTCAAATATCAATAGTGGAAAGGCTCCCTTCATATACAGAATAAGTGGTGAGAATTATCACACGATGGGTGGTCTTCTTCCTTATGATGGTTCGAAACCGAAGTTTTCGCAGTTATATATATATGACACTGAAAATGAAGTTTCAAACCGAAAAAACATTTATAGGTAATATTCTACAAATTTTATTCTACTTTTTTTTAGCCCTGTATATAAATTTTAATGTATTAAATTTTTTTTTTTTTCATTCTTTTCAGTAAGGAAAAGGAAAAGTGTAAGGATATTTCTGACCTCCTTGACATTGAAATCATTCAGTACCTGAAGTCGATGTTAGACTCAAATAATGCGCTTGTGAAAAGTTATAGGAGTGTACGGGATCGATTTCATGAAAATCCAGAAGTTACCCTTAAGTTGCGTCTTATTGGTAGGAGAACTAAAGATGGCCGAACATACAACCTACCAACTTCGTCAGAAATCGCTGCTCTTATTTTTTCAGACAATGATGAGCAGCTTGACAATAGAGATATTGTCGTCGAATCAAGATCAGAGGGACTTCAGCGTATATCTGAACTTCATCCGTCGTATCTAGCCTTGCAGTATCCATTGCTTATTCCCTTTGGAGAAGATTGTTATAGGGTTGATATACCACATAGGGAAGAGAGGAAATCTAAAAAGAAGGTGGATTCAAAGTGTTCAATGAGAGAGTATTTTGCATATCATATTCAGGACAGAGTTGGTAAGTTCTCATTGATTTTGAATGCTAGGCGGCTTCTTCAACAGTTTTTGGTTGACGTTTATACAATGATTGAGAGTGAGCGCTTATTTTATGTCCGTTTCCAGCAAAGTAAACTTAGGTGTGAAACTTATACTAATCTTCAAACGTTGAACCAAAATGGACCTACTGACTTGGCAAAAGTAGGGACACCTGTGATTTTACCCTCTTCTTTTACTGGTGGTGCACGCTACATGAGGGAAAATTATCTTGATGCAATGGCTATTTGTAAAAGGCATGGATACCCTGATTTTTTTATTACAATCACATGCAATCCAAAATGGCCTGAAATTAGACGGTTTCTTAAAGACAAGAAGACAAATCCAGAAGACAGGCCAGATATTTTAGCTAGACTATTCAAAGTTAAGCTAGACTCAATCATGAAAGATTTACGTGAAAAAGCACTATTGGGCAAAACTTCAGCAGGTAAAATTGATTACCAAAAAAAAAACCTCCAATATATATTCATATATTAGCATCTTTATTCATTTATACTAATACAATTCTTATTTGTTGTTTCTAAATAGTAACGTGTTTTATTATATTGTTTTACTTTATGTTTCAGCTGTCTATACTATAGAGTTCCAAAAACGTGGACTGCCCCATGCTCATATCTGTTTGTTTCTTAAAGAAGCCAGTAAGCTACCCACAATTGAACACGTTGATCGTTTTGTTTCGGCTGAAATCCCTGATAAGAATCTTGATCCGGAGTTGTTTAGTCTTGTGAGTGACTTTATGATGCATGGACCATGTGGGCGTGAATATCCGAACTGTCCGTGCATGCTTGACGGTAAGTGCTCCAAGAAATTTCCAAAGAAGTTTTCTCCTGCTTCAACTTTAGATTCAAATGGATATCCGGTTTATAGAAGAAGAGAGTCAGGGATATTTGTTGAAAAAGGAACTGCTACGTTAGACAATAGGCATGTGGTCCCTTATAATGCAAAACTTTTAAGGCGTTACCAAGCTCATATCAATGTTGAATGGTGTAACCAGGCCGCTTCAATTAAGTATTTATTTAAATACATTAATAAAGGACCTGATATGGCTAAAGTTGCTTTTGTAGAAGATAATGGAGAAGGTGAAGAAGTGATGCAAAGAGATGAAATCAAAAAACATTTTGATTGTAGGTTCCTTTCAGCATGTGAAGCTTCGTGGAGAATATTTAAAAATGAAGTGCATTATAGATACCCTCCAGTTATAAGGCTTCCATTTCATCTGCCCGGTGAGCAAAGTGTTGTATATGGTCCAAAAGAAAATATTCAAAATGTGCTCGACAAACCAACGGTGGCTGCCACAATGTTTCTAAAATGGATGGAACTGAACCAAAACGAAGCTGTGGCACGTGAACTAAGTTATATTGAAATCCCAAGTAAATTTGTCTGGAAAGAGGAAGAAAAAAAATGGGACTTTCGAAAGATGGGTAAGGCAATTGGTCGTGTTCACATGGTTAATCCATCTATGGGCGAGGCGTATTTTTTGAGAGTGCTTCTAAATAAAGTAAAAGGCCCTAGATCATTTGAGGAGATAAGAACGGTCAATGGAGAAATCTTACCAACATTTCGTGATGCATGTTATGCTCTTGGCCTCTTAGACGATGACAAAGAATATGTAGAAGCTATTGAAGAGGCTCATTATACCGGTTCTGGATATTGTCTTCGTAATTTGTTTGCGATGATGTTGCTTTCTAATACCTTATCTAGACCTGAGCATGTTTGGGAAAAATCATGGAAGTATCTGTCAGATGGTATTATGCGTAGACACGAAGACGTATTCCAAATTGAAGGTAACAAATTTTAATTTCGAAATTTAATGAAATTATTTTTTTTAATGTCCCTTTTATTTTAAATTGAATGGTCCAAACTTTTTCGTTTTTAGGTTTGTCTCTTCCTGATGAACAAATAAAGAACCTTACGTTGCTTGAAATTGAGAAACAATTGCTTCGGAATAACTCAAGCCTGCGTAGGTTTCCTTCTATGCCTTATCCTGATAATGATTCCATATCATCTGCAAATAACCGTTTGATTCTTGATGAGCTGAATTATCAAGTAAGTACGTTGGCTGAGGAATTTCATACCTATTCACGTTCTTTAACTGATGAGCAACGTTCAATTTTTAATCAAATCATACATGCGGTTGATGGTAACAAAGGTGGGCTATTCTTTGTTTATGGTTTTGGAGGAACTGGTAAAACCTTTTTATGGAAAACGTTGTCTGCTGCCATAAAATCTAAAGGACAAATTGTTTTGAACGTTGCATCCAGTGGTATTGCTTCTCTGCTGTTATCTGGTGGAAGGACAGCGCATTCTAGGTTTCGTATACCTTTGAATGTTACTGAACAATCATTGTGCGGTATAAAGCCCAATAGTGATATTGCTGATTTATTGAAGCAAACTAAGTTAATTATTTGGGATGAAGCTCCAATGATTCACAAGCATGCTTTTGAGGCACTTGATCGTACAATGAAAGACGTCCTGCAGTCAAATTCTTCACCTAATTCTGATTTGCCTTTTGGTGGTAAGGTTATGGTTTTTGGTGGTGATTTTAGACAGATCCTTCCGGTTGTTCCAAACGGTAGTAGAAGAGATATTTTAAATGCATCAATAACTTCTTCTCCTATTTGGAATAGTTGCAAAGTCCTCACTTTAACAAAAAACATGAGGTTAACTTTAGGTAACAACACGTCTGAATCCGATGAAACAAAGGCTTTTGCAAACTGGCTTCTTGAATTAGGTGAGGGTAAAGTTGGTGAGTCAATTCATGATGATGAGTTTGATGTGGAAATTCCAGATGATCTTCTTATTAAGGGTACATCAGATCCGATTTCTAGATTAATTGACTTCGTCTACCCTTCACTTATCCAACTTTACAAAGATAAGGATTACTTTGGGGAACGAGCAATACTTGCACCTACAAATGAAGTCGTACATGATATAAATGAAAGGCTTCTTGCATTGTTTCCTGGAGATGAAGTCGAGTATCTGAGCTCTGATAGTATATGTCAGATTGAGAATGGTAATAACCGTTCACAGGAAGACTTATACTCTCCTGATGTCCTTAATGGTTTAAAAATTTCTGGGTTACCTAACCATCGTTTAGCACTTAAAGTCGGTGTACCCGTCATGTTGTTGCGAAACATAGATCAACAAAATGGTTTGTGCAATGGAACGAGGTTACGAATCACCAGACTTGCAAAGCGTGTTATTGAAGCCGAGATCATATCAGGTGGAAACATTGGAACCAAAACTCTTATTCCAAGAATAAATTTGATACCATCTGATATCAAGATTCCAGTAAAGTTCCAAAGGCGTCAATTCCCAATAAGCGTATGTTTTGCAATGACCATCAATAAAAGCCAAGGACAGTCTTTATCAAAGGTTGGATTGTATTTAAGAAACCCTGTATTCTCACACGGCCAGCTTTATGTCGCATTATCAAGAGTTAAAAAGCAGGGCAGGCGTGAAGTTACTTATACTGGATGCTGATGGGAAAGTGATGACTAAAACAAAAAATGTTGTTTATAAGGAAATTTTTAGCGATATTTGAATAACTGTGTATTCGTTGCTTTTAAATTTTAATAAAATGTTTCTACTTTACTTTTTCTTATAAGTTATACTACTCCAAATAATCGTACGTTGGTAAACTGCGTGTAACGCGGGCAATTATCTAGTTACACTAAAAATTACTACCTTTCTCTCTCCTTTTCTATTTAATAATACTTATTCTATACTTTTATCATTACCTTTTCTCTCTCATCTACTCACAACCACTATTAAAAATATTAAAAATTTATAGAGGGTGAACAGTGCATCCTCTAAATTTACTGAAGAACAGTGTCTCCTCTATATATTTTCTTTCTCCTCTACTCACAACCACTTATACCCACTCTATATAATATAGAGGCCTCTCTCACACTATTATAGAGTGTCTGACAATGATACGTGGAAATTAATGAGTCATGACACTTTATGAGTGTGCTGGATTTAAAAGGAAATTAACTGAAACGGAGCTAGAAAATGGATGCACTTAATTGGGTTTTGTGTTGAAGGCATTAACTAGGCAGGCTGGTAGGCCCAAACAAGACAACAATTAGCAAACAGCCCACGAGAAGAGTTAAGAAACAAAAAAAAAAAAAATTAGTGGCAAATGCTCGTTCGTTTGGATTAAAAATAGGGTGAGGCAAAACTTAGGTAGCCCTTCATTTCGTGAAATCTAATGGAATAAGTACTCGTTAGGGAATTGGAATTTGGTTTGTATCGACACTTTTACTCAGTATTGACACTATTTCCGTCGCTCACTTGTAATTATTGTTGGTTTTTAATTAAAAGTTTGTGTTAAAAAAAAATCAAAGCGTAAGGTTTATTAGTAAGTGTATTCAATTTAGTTTTACCATTGTTGAACATAAATTTCTTGCGGTCTTTCAATTGTGTTCCCATTATAAGTGTTTTTATGTATTTTTGTTTTAGTTTTGAAGAGTGTTTGAAGTCTATCTTTCCATGACTCAATTAGATGATCTAGCAGTGATATGTGATAGCCCGACAAATGTTAGGGATTAACATGAACAACTGATAAAAAGTACTAAACAATTTAAAGCTTTTAGCTTTTTTTTTTAACGGCAAAACACTTTATAAATTGATATAAAGAGCCCGGCAAGGAGCTGAAATACAAACACCAAGGAAAACACCAAAACAAACGACCCGACAACATGGAACATAAAGAAACGACCCTAACATTACAAGATGCTTATAACGTTAAAATCGGCCCACTCTTCCCAAGTCGGAGGTTGAATCTTTGCTCTATGACGAACCCATAAATAAGAGTCTTCCTTGATGAACTCCACGATTTTGGCCACCGGAATGAAAAAACCTTCAAACACCTTAGAGTTTCTCGCGTGCCAAATCCTCCAAACCGTTTCCATAACAACCGTGTAAACAAGCTTTTTCCATCTCTTGGCACCAGGGGACGATGCGACTAACTCGATCACCTCATTCACAGTCGCCAAATTTGGGGGAGGAGGGATCTTTAACCAAACGAACACGTTCCACCATAAGCTTCTAGCAAACAGACAGGAAACAAAAATGTGGTCTGGATCTTCCTCAACATACCCGCATCTATCGCACAAGGAGTTCGGCAAGTTTACACCACGAGCAATTAAACCACTTTTGGAAGCCACTTTACCCATACTAGCTCTCCAAAGAAGCAGATTCCCTTTCGCAAGAGCCCAAGAATTCCACCAAAAAGACGGACCGATTTCATTGCCAAAGCTTGCCTTAATTATCTCCATTCTAACAGTCTTCACAGAAAAGCCGGCTCCATCATCATTTTTCCAAACCCACGAGTCCTTCCCTTCTTTAAGTTGGAATTGGTTTAGCGCATCCGAAAGCGCAGCAGCCTGGTCCAATTCAGTTGGCGTGTTCGGCATCCTCTTCCAAGCCCATTCCCATTTAACCCCATTGTCACCCGATCCAGAGTAATCCTTAACATATGCCGTCCTTGTCAGCAGCGAGATTGATCAGATCTGGGTAAAGGCTACACAGTGGCTCCGAACCCAGCCAAGAGTATTCCAGAAGCTGGTCTTACCACCGTCGCCCACCGTGACTTTGATATTGTCAACCGTACTCAACCCGAATTTATGAAAAATCGCATCAATCGTACCATTCCACGCGCCTAGGATCGACTTTTTAACCGGGACCAAATTTCTGCAGGCTCTCGTACAATGGATCGCCTTTACCACCTTGACCCATAATTGATTAGGATTTTCTTTAAATCTCCACCACCATTTGGCGATCATAGCTAAGTTAAAATCCGAGATGCCCCCAACCCCTACACCTCCCCAAGCCTTTGGTTTTATCAAGGAGCTCCACTTAACCTAGTGAATTTTCTGACCCGTTCTGCTCCTTCCCCAAATGAAGTCTCTTCGCAGCCTTTCCAGCTTATTAATGACGCATTTAGGATCCAAAACGAGAGATAGGAAGTATGAGGGAAGACTTCCAAGCACCGCCTTTGCGAGGGTAATCCTCCCCGAGAGAGTTAAGCTTCTAGCTTTCCAAACCGAAAGTTTCTTTTTAAATCTTTCAATAACCGGTTGCCAATACTTTTGCCTCTTCATATTTGCACCAATAGGTATCCCCAAGTGCATAAATGGGATGTTCCCAACCCCGCAATTAAGAATCCTCGCCATATCCTCCACCTCCTCCGTCTCAACTCCAATACCGAAAATATTGCATTTGTTGGGGTTAATCTTCAACCCGGTCACCAAATAAAGGCACCTAAGAAATCGTCTTAAGGTAATCACATTGTGCCTAGACCATTCACCCAAAAACATCGCATCATCGGCATAACAAAGGTAGGAAATGGTGGGCCCATCATTCGGGAACTTGACACCATGAAAAAGACCCATATTAACCGCCCTTCGCATAAACATACTACATACTTCCATGGCAATAATGAAGAGGAACAGAGATAAGGGGTCGCCTTGTCTCAAGCCCCTTTTAAAAGAAAACTCCTCCGTTGGAGAGCCGTTAACCAACACCGACCCTTTGCCCGAAACTAAGCACCCTCTTATCCAATTTATCCACACTTTAGGAAAATTCATGTACTCCAAAGTCCTAAGCAGGAATTTCTAGTTTATGGAGTTGTATGCCTTCTCAAAATCCGCTTTGAAAATAAGAAGCTTATACCCAGTCTTCTTTGCCCAAGCAATGGTCTCATTAAGAATTAAGGGGTTGTCCAGAATGTATCTATTACTGACAAAAGCGGACTGTGTGGAAGAAATAATCGACTCCATCACCTCTTTTAGCCTAATAGAAAGAACTTTTGCTATAACTTTATAGACCGAGCTAATGAGCGAAAGTCATTGATCACTTGAGGGTCCTCTGTCTTTGGGATTAAAGCAATAAAGGATGCATTGCACCCTATACTTATGCAACCAAAATGATAAAATTCCTCCATAACTTCAAGCAACAAAGGCTTAAAAATATCCCAATAATGTTTAAAGAATTTCAAAGAGAACCCATCGGGCCCAGGTGCTTTACCTCCATCGCATTCCCGAATAGCCGATAATATCTCATCTGAAGAGAACCTTCTGGACAAGGTCTGGGTCTGGGTAGAAGATAGTTTCGGCAAGTCATAATTCACGAAAATCGGGTGTATTCGAATTGGCTCCGCAAAAAGCTTTTTAAAGCTCCTAACGATCTCCAATTTTAGTTCCACCGGGTCAGACACCCAACCATTATTAAAATATAAACCATTGAGTCTATTTCTCACCATGTTTATCTTAAAGATTGAATGAAAATACAAAGAGTTATCATCACCGAACTTGAGCCACTTGATTCTAGACTTTTGAAGGAGGTTATTTGCTCTAGACATTTCAAGACTAATAAGCTTCCCTTTCAACTCCATATGTAATTTCTTCCCAGCTTCAGTTAGGCTACCCCTCTTGGCCAGGATATCAATGTCCAGGATGGATTTAGAGATAACCTCCAGATCATTGTTCTCCGCAACCCTCACCGACTGTCTCCACTTTTTAATGTCCCCTTTGATGTTTTGCAAAATGTTTAGTAAAGCCAAATCCTTCCTGGGCCCTCTCAAACCGCCCTCCACATTAATCTTTACAATATAATCCAATTCTGACGACCCGATCCAACTATTGAAAAATTTGAAAGGAATTGGACCAATCTTCATTAGCTTCCTGAACCCAAACTACGAACTCTTGAGTTTCCCATTTCACTTTGAATTCCATAGAGACCTTCATTCCCGATTGAACCAGGATGGCCAACGTGTCATTTGAAACATCGGCATCCACCTTTGAGGCCGCAGACCTTGAAATAAGTTTCCCGCATCTTTTGCCTATCCGGTTGAAAACCTGCCTATCCTATAGAGGCAAAGGTACACCGGAAATTTTAATCCAAGCCACCCTATCAAACACAGAAACCAACCCTTCCCAAAGATACAACCTAGAGAACCACTGTGACCATAAGTCATATTGAGTTTTGAAAAAATCTTCGGTCTCTGCTTTTGATTGAAAAAGCAAGAGCACTCTTAATCCTCCGATGTACTTAACAAGCAGTTTGATACACTCACAGTGCTCCCCAAAAGTCCCCATATTCTCCAGTATACTCAGATCCCTAGCTTCTCCGATCAGAGATTTCGACTCCCGGATCCTTTTTGCCGCCGTTCTCACCGGAGGCATGTTGATTACTCATCCTGATCTTCCGTCTTCCATAACACTCGGCCAGATTTGTTTGACAATCCCACCCCCTCCAACATTGGCAGCATTACCGTTGGTTGAGGTTGAACCGCAAGTATTCTTATGACCAGTCCCCAGTCTTGAGAACACTGAGTTTTGGCCATTCGATTTTGGATTTTGAACTTTCCTACCATCTCTGTTGAATTTTGCGATGAACACCGACAGGATAGCCCCATCAATAGATACCACCTTCAAGTTCTCCAGCCACTCTTCAGCAAGGGAGATGCCTGAGAACTTGATAAAACCATACCGATTTCCAGCCCTGTCCTTTTTTGCTGGTATGAACACATCCTCCAAGTTATCAAAACCTTTGAAAGCATGCCAGAGACTATCGGCCTTGCAATCCCCTGGCAGATTCCCCACAAAAACTGAAGTGGTGTTTCTTAGTCTTTCCTCTCTGCTCTTGAATCTCGTTTTCTTCTTGGTTGTCCTTTTGCTGATGACTGGAATCCACCTCTCGTTGTTGCTTTCGACTCTTCGTTTTAGACTGTCTTGCACCTCTTGCTTTCTTCTCCTGAGCTCCTCCAAGTTTGCTTGATTGTCTTGCTGATGTTGTTGAAGTTGGTGTCGATTGACCTTTCCCCTCCTTACGGTAGAGAGAGTTTTTTTTTTTTTCCAATTGTGTTATGATGCTCTTAGATGATCTAGTGGTGATATGGCCGATGAAACATTAACAACCATGACGTTAAGTATAGTATTTAGTTAACTGACATTTGGACATTTGGTCGTACTCTTATTTGCTCTTTGAATCGTTAAGTTCCACAGAAAGATTTCCAGTCTTGTAATTAACCTTCAAAACTCTAATATGAATATCGTTATGCCTATGTAATATTCCAACTTGGTAATTAACTTAGGATATACATTATGCTTCTAAACTTGAATTTTATGGGTGATCATCTTTAATTCTTGTTTAAATTTAATTCCAGTTTCTTTAGTTCTAATTTATCAATCAAATCAAAGATCAATTTAAATTAAGGTTTAGTATAAATAACTAAATGAAACGTATATAACTGATTACATGTTCCTTTTAAATTTGATACCTATTTATCATATCTTTCTAGGTTTAATAAGTTTTTGTATGACTTTAGTGAAGACCATCACCACCTTCGGGCTTAGGGTCAACTAACCCACTAGTTTTTTAATGTTATTTCTAGATGTTTCATGTGTGACTGAATTAAGCAATGACATATGGTAGTGTTCAAACCACGTTTCTTGATTTTATAGAGTATGTGTCTTTTTTGGCCATGCCTTTTTTGAAGAAGTCATGTGATTGTCGCAATCATCTAATTCTTCTACCTGAAATCGTTTTAATGGTTTTCTAGACCAGGATTAATATAGGTACACCCTCTCCGCTCGATCTCTCTCTATATCTCTTTCTATATACACATAGAGTGGAGGTGTGCCCCAATATTAATTTGGGGGTTTTCAATAAAATAGCCCTTTTTAAACCATCGTCTAAGATATTTTTGTGAATTCGTAGCATTATCAGTCGTTTTTAGTTGTTTTTAAAGTATTTTACTCCCAATGTATATGTACTTACATACTTGCTATGCAAGGGGTTTTAGAAAAATCCCATAAATGTTCTTAGGTACCGATCGTTTCACATGATGAAATGGAATCTGAATGGAATTGAAAATGAGATTCCATTCCTTATATTGTTCGTTCCAACGAAAGAAGAAACTGGAATCTCAAATCCATTCATTTATCGTGTTGGTTAGCAAAGGAATTGGAACTAAAACTATGAAATCCTTCAAATTCCTTTAACTAAACGAATTCCTAATCCTTTCAATATGTGAAGGATTTCAAGTAATTTATTGAAATTTGTGACCGGTTGACAATGTCTTATCCACCAACATCCACCACGCCAGATTTCCTAGTCAAGTTGTGACCACCACACTAGCGATCACTGATGACCCGACCGAACATCGACCCGCACAGTCTTGACCCAGCATGACCTCAACCCCCATCGTATCGACCCGATGTGACCAGCAATATCTCACCCGAACTGACCCATTAACGACCCCGAATGTTTCCACATAACCGGGCCCTAACGACTTGCATTGTTTTGACCCGACTTGACCATTAATGGCCCGGACGTTTCGGCCCAATCGGGCCCGTTGATGACCCGCACCATTTTGCATCAAACTCACTCAAAATCGATGTGTTTTATGATCAGAGGATTAGAAAAGTTTTTAGCACCCTTTTGGAGCAAACCCTAATAAAAAACACACGTTTTTAAACACAAAAAAGTTGTTCAAATCATAGAAAATATGAGGGTTTTTTTTTTTTTTTTTTTTTTTTGCAAAAACCAAAAAGTTTGAACCTTTCAAAACATATTTTTGGACAAAAACACTATGTTTTGATATAAAACCAATCTGTTTTTGAGTTGTAATGTTACAAAACACCCGTGATACGAGCCTCGGCTCTGATACCACATGTAGGACCATCTCGGATAATCCAAATATCATGGGACTGGCATGTCACGAGTGCGGAATCCTCGGGATGCGGTTTAGATAACAATATCAACAATACACGCAAAGACGAGTTGCAAAAAAAAAAAACACAAAATATGGTTTCAAAGTCGAATCTTTATTGAAAACAGAGCTCGAGTGTCAAACAATACAGAATCAGACCTAAAAGCCCTACAATATCTGCTCTGGAATGTGCAATGTGACAACCATAAAGTTAGGGCAATGATTGATGCTATTTATAGGCCCAGCTAGTCAGCCCAGGCTCACGGGGCGACTAGCAAACACGACAGACGATTATGATTCATAGTCGCCTAAAAGACAGACGACTATGGCCATGCTCGCCTGGAAATCCACACGCTAGCAAAGCTAGCCGTGTGTAGCTCTAATAATCGTGTGTTTAATAACAATAATGCCCTTTATCACACAAACGTGCACAAACATAAACAAAACAACTAAAAACACATGTACTAGACTAGGGACAACTATACAATATGTACTAACATAATCCAACTCTTTTCATCAAAAACCAAGTGCATTAATGTACCTACCTCAGGATGAGTGTGGAGCAACTAATGCAAACTTATCCTTATATAGATGACATTATTTTGACAAGAATATGTTACATAAGTCAAAGCATTGTTCGCGCATATAGATGACAATCTCGAAGATGCTTCTTACGTGATAGGAACAAAATCCACTGAGATAGACCCAACATGACACTAGTTTCATCTCTAAGTGGGCCATTCCACATGTAACATACAACAATGCTCTCTTTCAGAGGCTAATAGGATAAATGAGATTGTTTCCTTATGCTTCATTAATAAGAAGCATTATGTAAGTTTAAGCCTATGCTCATTTAGCTATTGCTGAACACTAGACTTACCTATATATTGTGAAGCATCGAATAACATATTACAATATATTTACGAAATGAGATACTATAATTTAAAGGATAAGTGAGAACTCGAAACATTTGACTACTCTTATTCTAACTTGGTTGTATTAAAAGGAAACAAAATGTTAGCTTCGTGGTATATTCTTATGTCAGCAAATATACTTATCTCATTGATGAGTCATAATGAACTGTCAACAACACCCTAACATTATGTTCCCGAGTTCACTTGAGGAGAGAAAAGATAGGAAATAGAAGGAAAGAAAAGTTTGATTGTGTTCTAGAGATTTCTTTTTATTTTTATTTTTTGAAATGGAAGGAAAGAAAAGAATGTGTGTTCTAGAAATTTTTTGAAATGAAAGGAAAGAAAAAGAAGAGGAACTAAATTAAAAGAAATTGGAGGAAAAGAAAGGAAGAAAAAATGGAGGAAATCTCCCCCTTTCTTTTCTTTCCATCTTTAAGTGAACTCAAGAACATAGTGTAAGTTATAATGACATAATATGTTGCTAATCACAACACAATTATTACTAAATGTTGTTTTAAAATTTATCAGTGGACATATAGGTTAATAACTCCATCTAAATACTATATTAAAGACTTATTGAGATAAAGTCGTCTACCCTTGTATCTCAAACAGTAAAAGTTCTAGCAGAGCTGCATTAAGCTTTGATATGAAATTATTGTTCGCTTGTCTTATGAACAAGTAGAGGAAACTAAGTCTTTGTATCGAATACATTCATGATATGCCTATGGATCAAATAACTAAAGGCCTGCCAGCCATAGGTCTCTAAGGGCCTATAATGTAGACGAATTTTGCAAATGACAATGTATAATTGCATATCATACTGCAAATAATTAATTGTTAATTCCCACTCGTTAGAATTTGTTTGTATTTAAATACGTTCATGCATATCTAAGGGCGTATGGACAATAATTACACAAATTAATTTCAAGGACTAATTTTGTCAATTTGATTCCAAGTTTACTTAAATTTTAAGTTTGGGTTGTAATATGATTAATAAGGATCTTGAGTTGAATACTGATTCAATGACTATATTTCTCTGCTACATTTTCGGTTTAGAACCTTGATGAGGCTTATCTAATGCTCATCATAAATGATTACTCGGCCAAATGTGAGAATGTAAGATCAATTCTTATTTATATATTAAATGGCCCTAATTATAGTTTATCTAATAAATGATATTGACCTTAATATCCCAATTAGTTTAAGTGATAAATATTTGATGAACATAATTATCCTTAATAAACCATAAGAAGGGTTTCCCTTTCGGTGTATATATAGAGATTGTTAGAGAGAGTTTTGACTAATGAACCGATCGCCAACTAATCATACCTTTCGCCCGACCCCTCTCTCTAAAATTTGTGGGTCCTCTAACTCACCTAATATTATATTTTTATTTTGTATACTTTGCATTATATTAGAAAGTTGAGTTACAAAAGTTTCAAAATGAACTGTTTGCTAAGGCTTTTTATTTACAATGTGTTCCGTCAAATTTTTATAAGATTTGTATACTTGATCTTTTTGTGTAATGCCATTTTGATACACTAGATTCGTATTGATTTTTGAGGTTCAATTAATTTGTGTATATGATACGTAAATTAATTATATTTCGTAAAGTATCTGAGAAAAAAACATAGTATATGACTATAATTTCTTATGGAATTAAGCTGCAGACACGACCATGTTGATTACATCAACAAGGTTGAAAGATGATTCCAAGAGATTTTGAGTATAGACTGAAGTTATCTCAACTACCCATATGCTTGACGTCGGATATAACCTCCAACTAAGGAAAAGGTAAACAAACATGATTATGCTTTAACTTGTTGCTTTACAACAAACTAGTTCAAACTAAAGCTTGATGATGCAATATTCATGGAAGTAGTTATGCTCACATCAAGATTGATGATGATTACGAATGTAAATGGGTTGAATTGCTATAACGTTATTGGAGATTTGTTTACTAAAAGTTTGAATCATGACAAACATAATAAATGAATAAATGAGCTCAAACCGAGTTTTATAGATTGATAAATTAAATTTGTGTTTATATGATTTGATAATAAAAAATAGTTAATATATGATGTGATATATAATTATGGCCACATTTAAAACCTAATTAAATAAATATAAAACAATTATACAACTAATTAAAATTAAACAAGTTAAGCCCAAGCTGAGTTCGAACATATAAAATGGTACGGGTGTCGAGCGCACATTGTATACACAAAGATCGAAACAAGTCAAGCTTGAGCTCCCTCAAATTAAACGAGATAAGCTCAAGTTAGCTTTTTATTGAGTTTATAAACATAGAAAGCTTTACATGTGGGAGGAATCACAGTAGGTGTTATGCGCTATTGCCATGAGTTTTGACTTTTGAGTCATCTGCGTTTCAAATTAAATTTACGGGTGATTAATGAAAGTGGTTTCATTATCAAGATAGTTTTTAACCTAAACATAAAGTATGATAGTCATGGGCAGGCTACATAGTCTGGTTCCCATTATAAACCAACTCATCGACGTATTAAACAGCTTGATGCGTATACAATTGTATCGACGTGATATCAATCAAAGGGTCATTTTTATTTCTACTTTAACCATGTTATGCTTTAGGTTTTGGATTTGGTGGGATGGAGGTTGATGGTGGTTTTGAGTGGAGGATGAGGGAGGTTGGGGAAAAAGAGTGTGTGAGGGTAAACTGGTCATTTTACAAGGGTTAAGGTAAAATAGTCATTTCACAAGCCACAAGGGTTAAGGGTAAATTGGCAATTTCACCAAAATTGTAACGTTGGGTTGACGACGTTGGTGTGAAGGGACTCGATTAACTACAACTGAAAACGTTGGGGACTCAGAGTGAAAAAAAATGGACTCGACCTTCCTTCAGCATCAACCCATTGGGACACAAACTATACTTAACTCTATTGTTAAAATACTATATAATTACATATATATATAATTACATATTTTTAGTTAACACGTTTTGATTATTTGTTTTATAATATGTTGCATTATGTTTTGATTTTTTTTTATAATATGTTTCATGTTGCATTTGGATTGGAGAATAATTGGGCTGATGGAATATGGACTAGTAGATTGGAAGCAGCTGCTGGACCTGTAGATTGTTTGCTGGTGGGCTCGTAGATGTTGCTGGGCTTCTTGAGTCGTTTAGAAGTTATTGGGCTCAGAATAGACATGGTCTTGTGCAAACATAAAAGGCCAAAGTCCTTATCAGCTAATATAAGTCATGTGATATGAGCCGTCCAATCTGTCAATCCGTGTGAGCTTGTTATCTAACGGTGTTGAGCTATTCCAGATGTGTTTTCTCAATAGAACCTTCCATGAACTCTATATAAGGATTGTTCTTCTTCTGTTTAGGGTTTCAGTTCTGATTTCTCTAGTTTATCACTCCCACATCTTTGTTGACGATTAGGGTTTTGTTCATTATCTGCACTTATTCATCTCGAATAAGTGCTTAGGTTCGTGATTAATCCGGTCTAGTCTTTTGATCTTGATGTTGTTCATCTTGTAAATGTTTAGAGTTGTTTCAGAGAGTTTATTGTTTTGATAGAGTCTGTAACATTTGTTTTTGATAAAGTGTTCAAAGATTGTTCTTTCTTTATATGTTAGACTCTATACATGTTGACATGGTGTCAGAGCCTTGTTATTGCTCTGGTTATTAGTCTAGGTTTGCTTCCGCTTATTGTGTCTGGTTCTTGAAGATCTGATCTATAAACGTAGATCTGATTCTTCTATTGTGTTTATCTACAGATCTTTCTTGATTCATAGATATGGTTCTCCTCATAGATTCTGATTGTTTCTATTGGATCTTGGATTTTATTGTTCTTGTCTTGGGATTTCAGCTATTGGATCTGGATCTTGCTGATTGATACTTGTTCGAACTAAATCTAAGGAACACTGGTACTGCGTCTTGAATCTATAACCCTATTTGAAGGTTGTAGATTCTTGACACTGCTGGAAGGAGGCCCTAACTTGGGTGGAATTCCTGTGAGATTGCTCATTTGTACCTTCCCATAAAAAATTCTTCATCAAACGTTCCAATACGAGAATAATCTTTTTAGGCGCTTTATACAGAGAAAAATAATATAGTGGTAGACTTTGCAAAACCGATTTCACAAGAATGAGTCTCCCGCCAATTGAGAGGACTTGCGCCTTCCATTTAGATAAACGACTCTTAAACACCTCCAAGACCGGATCCCAATTAACAATACGATTCATATTGGCTCCCACTTTAATTCCTAAATAGACAAAGGCAACTTACCAGGCCTACATCCCAACTTAGACGCCATCGACATAACCACATTTTCATACGTCCCAATACCGTAAAGAGTCGATTTATTGATGTTGATTTTCAACCCGTAGCATAGGTAGAAAATACGCAGAATGCGTTTAAGATTGTTAAAATTAAACGAAGACCACTCACCAAAAAGCATAGCGTTGTCAGCATAGAGAAGGTGTGTCAATTTAGGACCATTATTAGGTAGTTGCATCCCATCAAAAGCTCTAATCATACTTGCTCTGTTAATCAAACTAGCAAACGCCTCCATGACCAACAAAAACAATAATGTTAAAGGTGATGGAAATTATGGATATCGAGCACTAGTTGTTTGCCTCGGACTTGATGAAGATAAATATTATGATTGCATTCGACAAATGATGAGAGAAGACTTACACGGTCGATATGATATCTACGCAAACATTTTTGTTAGGGATATAAATTCATTGTATCAAGACTTGTGCTTCTTTGGGTTGCCTTGTCCATGAGTACACTGGATGAAAATGCCTTAGGCAGGTGTTCTGATTGCCAATAGGTTTTGTGTAATCGTCCATTCTTTAAGCATGTCAGGCAGTACGACTATTTTCCCGTTTTGGAGTGGTCCAGAAGAAATTCAACATCATAGAGCTCTTACAATTGCCCTAGTTATTGATGAGAACTATTATGTCATGATGGAATTACAAGGAGGGTACCCAATGCCTACTATCACGTCTTATTGGAATTTTCGCAACATTAGCCAGTCTGCAACTAAATGGGAAACCATGTACAGGTCGCGTCTAGAACTATATACCCAACTTTGTCACCGTGAAAGTGGTTTTGTCAATCTAGTTGACTAAATATTTTAATGTTTGCATGTTTACTTTTTTTTTTTTAATTAAAGACTCGTATCGTTATTTATTTATAATGAACGTTTGCACTTTCGCATTTATTTATATTTCTTTTATGAAAGGTTAATTTATTTTTTATTAATATTATTAATACTAGTACAACAAAATATAAAATTATAAATAAAAAAAGTGATAGTAGTATATTAATATAAATAATAAATAATAGTATAATAATGTAAATAATAGCTTAATAATTGTTTAATTAGTTGGCAGATTAGCTCATTAAATGTCTTTATCATTATAGTTTAACTAAATTGGTAGATTAATCCTATTAGTTGGTATATTTAACATAAGTCTTCCAGAAATAATTCTCAATCAATCATACTCCTAATCGATAGAAATATGATAATTAACATTAAATTGTTTCCCTTTTTATTTGTACGAAATTAATAAACAATTTAATGCATATATAAATTTTAATTTTATTTATTAATTTTTTAAATAATTTTTTAATATGGAAACATTGTAATTGATATTTAATAATTGCCTAATTTACATTTTCAAAAAATATTCTCAATCAATCACACTCCAAATCATTTTAAATATGATAATTGACATTAAATAATTTCTTTTTTTATATTTCCGAAATTAATAAGTAATTTAATGATTTTAACACTTTGATTGTTATGTATTAAGTTTGTTAAAAAAACTTTTTGAATATGGAAACATTGTAATTGATATTTAATTATTTCCTAAATTATGTTTCCGGATGAAGACTCAATCAATCATTGTTAATCAATCATACTCCAAATCGATGCAAATATGACTATTGACATTAAATTGTTTACCTTTATTTACGAAATTAATAATTCATTTATTGATTCAATCAATTTGAATGTTATTTATTAACTTTTTAAACAATTTTTCATATTGGAACATTATAATTGATACTTAATTATTGTATTATTTACATTTCTGAAAATAATACTCAATCAATAATACTCCCAATCGATGGAAAAATTATAATTAACATTAAATTGTTTCTCTTTTTTATTTGTACGAAATTAATATATAATTTAATGAATCAATAAATTTGAATTTTATTTATTAAGTTTTTTAAATAATTTTTTAATATGGAAACATTGTAATTTAAATTTAATAATTGCCTAATTTACATTTCCTAAAATTATTTTTAATCAATCTGTCACACCCTCAAAATCCACTTGCGGAGTTTTACCGCGAGGCGCATGACAAACCAGGATCCAAACCAACGATCACAATAAACAAGTCTAAAATGAACATAATGCAATTTCAAAACAATGTTTAAAATCCCGTTTACAGCGGAAGCTTATTCAAAACAATATTCAATAGTAACCAAATGTTCAACATTTGTAAAACCATGCAACCCTAACTAGACGCCGTGCAGACGCGTGCGCCCTAGTCCAGTCGTGCTACCTTAGCGACCTGAGAAAACATGTAAAAGTTTACGTCAGCACAAAAATGCTGGTGAGTTTACAGGTTTTGCAATCCAAGTACCAAGTCAACCTGTCCATACTATAACAAATCGAAAACCAGTGTACGCTAGCTAGGCGTATGTTTTGTTACTACCACGATTGGAAAACCATTACTAACTCGTAAACCAAATGTGTGCCCGATGTAGTAAACCTGTTGTTCCTGTTGTTCCTGTTTGAGACAATATGCACCCGCCGACCCTCCAATTCGGCGAGCGGGGTTGGTCACTCCCAATAGCGCTATTCACATTTCCCCGTTGTGCAAACCCGCACATTCATGGTTCCCCCCCGGGACTTCCAAAGATCGTGTAGTACACAATAGAAACCCATAGTATGACAGTAGTTACCAAATAATCGTTTTAACACATGTTTTCTCCCCCGAAAATGTGAAACCAGTTTAAAAGAGGGGCCGTAAACTCACCTTAAGTTGCGTTACTTCGTAATACGAATAACTCAGCAGCTATGCTAGTCCTGTAAAGCGGCGACCTAACATATGACAGTTACAAGCACTTAGACTAATAACCCGCAGGTTAGTTAGTCCCTAGATGTCCAGACCATAACCAAGTTCGTTTGAAAACACCGTGACTGTTTAACTGACCCAAAGTACAAGACTCGACATCCCATTGGTGACCCGAGATTCCCCGTATTATGTTTACGCTCTCAAACATGCAATCATGCAATCACACTTAACATACGTTAACGCACAACAAGTTATAGCACATAGCTCACGTATCACCGAATTACATCCAAACATATGTTACCAAGTTATTAGATATGTTACGGGGTCCCTAGCATGTTCCTACAGGTCAAATCGGGTCTCGGAATGCTAATTTACACTTACAGCAGCAGTACACACGATTAGGAAAAGTCAACTAGCATTTAGGTTGGTCAACTGGCATTTAGGAAGGCTAATCGCATGTAATATAGGCATTTAGGGTCATAAGACATGTAAACCTTGACTTTATAGGCAATTAGGGCTATACCACATGTAACTACTAGCATTTAGCTCATAAGACATGTATCTACTAGCAATTAGCCCCTAATCGCATGAAACATAGGCGATTGGCCTCCTAATCGCCTCTAACATAGGCGATTAGGGTTGCTAATCGCCTGTAACCTTGCTGTTCCGGTTTTTCGCGCGTTTAACGCTCCAAATCAGATCCAGAACGTGTGTAACCATCCAATATCAACCCAACAACTATTCTAAACATGTTTAAACCAAAATCCTTCGTTTAACCTCGTATTATCAGCCCTGCATGCAACCATGTAATCCAAACACCATACACATAGCATGAACACCACATTAACATACATAACTATAACCCTAATAATCAATTACTCAGATTTCATTAATCATGACATCAATATTATTCTGAACTAACCTAACAACATGTTAATCACTCGTCTTTAATCATAAAAACCCTAGATATTAATCATAAACACACATAACACATGTATGATTGTTAGAATCCGATTAACAACACTTATTAACAATTTTCAGAAAGCTTTTTCGTTTTACAACAGGTCTGGACCATTAGGGATTGAATAAAAACGTTTATAAAGATTGCATGGATGGAAACCAAACCTTAGATTTGTGAAAGAATGATGGATAAAGCTTGAAACCTTGTGTTTTGATCAAAAATCGCGTTCCAGAGGTTGTGTGTGTGTTGGGGCGGGTTATGGGACGACTAGGGTTTGTATTATGAAGTTTAGGAGGTTAAACATTGTATTTATAGTCGTTTTTAGTCGTCCAGCACGTAACACGCGATTGTGCAGACTTACACGCGATTAGGGATCCTAATCGCATGTAACTTCATGCATTTAGGCCCAATCGCCAGACATTACATGCGATTGGCCTCCTAATCGCATGTAATGTTCCCCAATTGCATGACCTATAGGCGATTAGCCTCCCCTAATCGCCTATAGGGGTTGGTTCGATGTATTTTGCGCGTTAAACCCCGTTTTAACATATGTTAACACATATTCACATACCGACAAGTCACATAATGATTGTAAACACATAACACTTGTAAATACACATATTCACACTCGTTCACCAATTCCCGGGACTCGAGACTTGTATGTTCCGTATGCCCTGACGATCCTACAAATCGTCACCGTTTGTACACTTGGTTAAGGACTGACATCTAATGAACCTCTAGACCAACATCCAATGATCTTCTAGACTAAACCGATAGTTCCCGAACCATAATCCGACTTAACTACCCAGTTAAGTGCAATATACGCGTGACTCGCTAAGGTAGACTCTCATCTAGACAACGTTGTTAACCAGAATTTGCCGGGTGTCACATCATCCCCACGTTAAAAGAATTTTCGTCCCGAAAATTGCACAAGTAACAAAATAACAAAAGAAATAACGAAGGGAACAAACAAAAGATAGAAATCAAAAGAGAGATTTACCCGAGTTGTCACATCATCCCCACGTTAAAAGGAATCTCGCCCCGAGATTCATTCAGCTGCAGAAGAGACATATCTCGACTCGAACGCTTCCTTAGGAAAGAGATGAGGATACTTAGTCTTCATCTGATCCTCCCGTTCCCACGTGTACTCTGGTCCTCGGTTCGAGTTCCACCGAACCTTAACGATGCGAATCTTGCTGTGACGTAGGCTACGAATCTTGTAATCCAGAATCTCCACAGGTTCTTCCACAATCCGAAGACGATCATCAACCTTGATCTCTTCCAGTGGAACAATGAGAGACTCGTCAGCCAGACACTTCTTCAAGTTGGACACATGGAAGACGTTATGTACGTTACCGAGCTCCGTCGGTAAATCAAGACGATACGCCACCGGTCCAATCCGTTCCAGGATCGTAAATGGACCGACATATCGAGGGTTGAGTTTGCCACGCTTCCCAAAGCGTATGACGCCCTTCCACGGTGAGACTTTTAGAAGTACTTTGTCACCAACTTGGAATTCCAATGGCTTGCGACGCTGATCAGCATAACTCTTTTGCCGGTCCCGTGCCGCTGCCAACCGGTTACGAATCTGTACGATCTTTTCCGAAGTTTCGTACACTAGTTCAGGTCCAGTGAGTTGACTCTCACCCACCTCAGCCCAACAAAGAGGAGAACGACATTTCCGCCCGTACAGTGCCTCGAACGGAGCCGCCTTGATGCTCGTGTGATAACTGTTGTTGTACGAGAATTCTACTAACGGTAAATGAGCTTCCCAACCTTTGCCAAAATCGATCACACATGCCCGCAGCATGTCTTCTAAAGTTTGAATCGTGCGCTCACTCTGACCGTCAGTCTGTGGGTGATAAGCTGTACTCATGTCTAGTTGGGTACCCAAAGCCTTGTGCAACGATTTCCAGAAGTGAGAAGTAAAATGGGAGTCACGATCCGAGATAATAGAAACCGGCACCCCGTGCTTAGAAACAACTTCCTTCAGATAAAGACGAGCCAAACGATCCATGGTGTCGGTCTCCTTAATAGCGAGAAAATGGGCTGATTTTATCAACCGATCAACAATCACCCATATCTTGTCATTCCCGCTTGGTGACTTAGGAAGTTGCGTTACAAAATCCATTGTAATCCGTTCACATTTCCATTCCGGAATTTCAGGTTGTTGCAAGAGACCCGACGGTTTCTGGTATTCCACTTTGACCTTAGCACAGGTCAAGCATTTGCTCACGTATGAGGCTATATCTGACCTCATGTTTGGCCACCAGTACAGCACTTTCAGATCTTGGTACATCTTATCCGAACCAGGATGAATAGAATACCAGGACTTATGAGCCTCATCTAGGACAAGCTCCCGTAGTCCCCCAAATAAAGGAACCCATATGCGTTCTGCGAAGTAGTGCAGGCCATCAGGCCTTCGCTCGAGGTGCTTGTCGGCACCGTGCATAGTCTCAGCTTTAAGGTTTTCCTCCTTCAAAGCTTCTAACTGGGCAGAACGGAGTTGATCAGGTAGGGATGAATGAATGGTGAGCTGCAACGCCCGAACGCGACGAGGTTTAGTTGATTCCTTACTGCTCAAGGCGTCTGCTACAACATTCGCCTTGCCAGGATGGTACTTAATGGCACAATCATAGTCGTTCAGAAGTTCAATCCAACGACGCTGCCGTATGTTCAAATGTTGTTGGTCGAAAATGTGTTGGAGACTCTTGTGATCGGTGTAGATGGTGCATTTGGTACCGTACAAGTAATGTCTCCAAATTTTCAACGCGAAAACCACTGCACCCAACTCCAAGTCATGGGTGGTGTAGTTCTTCTCGTGCACCTTGAGTTGACGAGAAGCATACGCGATCACTTTCTCGCGTTGCATCAACACGCAACCGAGACCATGAATAGAAGCATCACAGTAAACAACGAAATCATCAGGGCCTTCAGGTAAAGACAAAATAGGAGCAGAACACAGTTTAGACTTCAGTTCTTCAAACGCTGACTCTTGTGGTTCACCCCAGTCGAATTTCCTATCCTTCTGCGTGAGAGTGGTCAGGGGTTGAGCGATCTTCGAGAACCCCTGAATGAAACGACGATAGTAGCCCGCAAGGCCTAGGAATTGTCGCACCTCAGTTGGCGTCTTAGGTGCTCCCCAGTCCTTGATCGCTTCGATCTTAGCTGGATCGACATGAATTCCTAGTTCATTAACCACATGTCCTAGGAACTGAACTTCGCGTAACCAAAAGTCACACTTTGAGAATTTAGCGTAAAGTTGTTCCCGTCGCAAGAGTTCCAAAACCAAACGCAGGTGTTCCTCGTGTTCGGTCTTGTTCTTGGAGTAGATCAGAATGTCATCAATAAACACAATGACGAACTTGTCCAGATATGGTTTGCAAACGCGGTTCATCAAGTCCATGAAAACCGCCGGTGCGTTCGTGAGACCGAAAGGCATGGCCAAGAATTCGAAATGGCCATAACGTGTACGAAAGGCAGTCTTTGCAACGTCAGCTTCCCTTACGCGCAACTGGTGATAACCGGACCTCAAGTCAATCTTGGAATAATAACTAGAACCCTGGAGCTGGTCGAATAGATCATCAATACGTGGAAGAGGATAACGGTTCTTGACGGTCAATTTGTTCAGTTCTCTGTAGTCCACACACAATCGGAAACTTCCATCCTTCTTCTTGACGAATAGAATCGGGGCTCCCCAAGGGGAAGAACTTGGCCTGATGAAACACTTGTCCAAGAGTTCCTGTAACTGACTAGACAATTCCTGCATCTCGGGAGGTGCAAGACGGTAGGGGGCCCGAGCAATAGGAGCAGCCCCTGGTACAAGATCAATACCGAACTCGACTTGACGATGGGGAGGAAGACCAGATAAATCATCGGGAAAAACATCAGGAAACTCGCGTACAACTGGAATATCGTCGATCTTCTTCTCATCGCTAGAGGAAACAGATAAAAGTGCCAAAACGGCCGAGTAACCCTTTCGAAGACACTTAAGGGCTTTCATGCTAGAGATGATATTCAGCGGAACACCACCCTTGATACCGTACACAGAAAGGAATTCTCCATCAGGGAGAGGAATCCGAATAATCTTGTCGTAACAGACAATCTCCGCGCGATACAAAGACAACCAATCCATGCCTACCACCACGTCAAAACTACCCAAAGGTACCGGCATAAGGTCGATGGGGAACGACAAACCCGACAACTCTAGTTGACACTCCCGAAGGATACAAGTAGCTTCAATCTTTTTACCGTCAGCCAACTCAATAATATACTTAATCTCTAATGGTACGGGTACTACATCTAGCAGTCGACTAACTTCCATGGATACAAAACTCTTGTCGGCACCAGAATCAAATAACACACTAACAGAACGATTATTGAGAAGGAACGTACCGGTAACTGTGTCAGGATCCTGTCTAGCCTCAGCGGCTCCAATGACGAAGGCGCGTGCATTCCTGCCACCGCCCCCGTTGTTCCCATTACCGTTGTTTCCACCCTGCTTCAGTTTTGGGCAATCCTTCTTGTAATGCCCAGTCTCACCACAGTTGTAACATCCTTGTCTTCCCGTAGTCCCTTCAGTAGTAGGAGCTGAGTTAGTAGTCGGGGCCTGGGTCGATGGAAGTGTAGCCCGACAATCTTTAGCAAAATGCCCAGTTTGCTGGCAGCGATGACAACGGTTACTGTCGCAGTTCCCTTGATGATGACGTCCACACTTGTTACATTTAGGCAGTTTCCCCGCATAACCACCCTGTTTGTTACCCGAAGAAGAAGAACCCCCATTATCAAACCTCTTACCCTGCTGTGCTGGCCCAGATCCTTTCCCTTCATTATCCCACTTGCGCTTGTTGTTCTCTGGGGCCTTGACAGTCGAACCCTTAGCAGGCAAAATACCCTCATTCACCTTTAAGTTCGTCATCCTATGAGCCGATCGGACCACCTCTGAGTATGTAGGATGATTTCCTGCAGCCACTAACCCTGCGATCTCTGGTACTAGCCCCGAGATATAATGCTCAATCTTCCTGTATTCTGGCACATGCAGATCGGGACACAGCACTGCCAACTCATTACGCCTCACAGTATACTTCTCAATTTCAGACCCAGACATCTTGAGGTTCCACACCTCGTGCTCTAACTTCTGCACCTCTTCCCTCGGACAGTACTCTCGCTTCAACAGTTGAACAAAGTTTTCCCAAGGCATCGCATACGCCTCCCCAATACCCATATTTTGGGTGATGTTATTCCACCAAGTCAATGCAACATCCTGGAATAACGCAGCAGCATACTTAACCCGATCTTCTGGGAGACAGTTACACATCAGAAACACTGACTCCACTTTTTCCAACCACCTGAGTAAGCTCACCGCACCCTCAGTGCCAGAGAATTCCTGGGGCTTACAGTCCCGAAACATCTTGTAGGTACACATGGGTGGGGGTGGGTTAACAGGACCACCTGAAATGAAATGCGTGAGGAATCACGACGAATGTAAACAAGGTTCACCAATGAGGCAAAGAAAATGGATAAATCAACTTACCACCACCGTTGTGCCCTAACTGGAAGGCAGCTTGGAGCAAGTTATTCAGATCAGCCTGCGATAGGTTAATACCTCCACGACCACCAGCACCACCGCAACCACCACCACGTCCACCATTGCGACCACCTCCACGTCCTCCTCGTACTCCAGACATGATTCTGGCAGAAAGAACGAGAAAATTTAGTTTCGCAGATAAAGATAACCACTAATGTTTACAAGATCAAAACTAGATCCAATCCAGGACTATCCCTTCAAACCCAGAGCTCACTAGGGCTTCCATGCATTTCGGTTTATGATTTTGTGTGCACCCAAAATGATAACCCGCTCTACATGGTCCTCCAAGTGTTCTCCTAGTTCAAAGTTCAAACCACCGAACATAGACTCTTAGCTATACACCGTAATACTACGGTAGTTTATGGCAAGTGTTTCTATTGGAGTATGAAAGGGAGAAGTCCGAGCCTTGGACAAATCTCAAGAGCATACGAGTTACCCCAATATACTACACTGCCTAGAAAGTAAGTAACCCGACCTAAGATAGAACGGATGATGTAACGTAGAAAGACCAAATGATTTAGAGACACCCCGACAAGACCATACGTAAATCACCATAATGTTTAGTACCATGTGATCGTCTAGTGTGTGCGACTCGGCTATAGACTAGACTCTACATGCAGTCCTAGTTCACTATAACCATTGGCTCTGATACCAATCTGTCACACCCTCAAAATCCACTTGCGGAGTTTTACCGCGAGGCGCATGACAAACCAGGATCCAAACCAACGATCACAATAAACAAGTCTAAAATGAACATAATGCAATTTCAAAACAATGTTTAAAATCCCGTTTACAGCGGAAGCTTATTCAAAACAATATTCAATAGTAACCAAATGTTCAACGTTTGTAAAACCATGCAACCCTAACTAGACGCCGTGCAGACGCGTGCGCCCAAGTCCAGTCGTGCTACCTTAGCGACCTGAGAAAACATGTAAAAGTTTACGTCAGCACAAAAATGCTGGTGAGTTTACAGGTTTTGCAATCCAAGTACCAAGTCAACCTGTCCATACTATAACAAATCGAAAACCAGTGTACGCTAGCTAGGCGTATGTTTTGTTACTACCACGATTGGAAAACCATTACTAACTCGTAAACCAAATGTGTGCCCGATGTAGTAAACCTGTTGTTCCTGTTGTTCCTGTTTGAGACAATATGCACCCGCCGACCCTCCAAGTCGACGAGCGGGGTTGGTCACTCCCAATAGCGCTATTCACATTTCCCCGTTGTGCAAACCCGCACATTCATGGTTCCCCCCCGGGACTTCCAAAGATCGTGTAGTACACAATAGAAACCCATAGTATGACAGTAGTTACCAAATAATCGTTTTAACACATGTTTTCTCCCCCGAAAATGTGAAACCAATTTAAAAGAGGGGCCGTAAACTCACCTTAAGTTGCGTTACTTCGTAATACGAATAACTCAGCAGCTATGCTAGTCCCGTAAAGCGGCGACCTAACATATGACAGTTACAAGCACTTAGACTAATAACCCGCAGGTTAGTTAGTCCCTAGATGTCCAGACCATAACCAAGTTCGTTTGAAAACACCGTGACTGTTTAACTGACCCAAAGTACAAGACTCGACATCCCATTGGTGACCCGAGATTCCCCGTGTTATGTTTACGCTCTCAAACATGCAATCATGCAATCACACTTAACATACGTTAACGCACAACAAGTTATAGCACATAGCTCACGTATCACCGAATTACATCCAAACATATGTTACCAAGTTATTAGATATGTTACGGGGTCCCTAGCATGTTCCTACAGGTCAAATCGGGTCTCGGAATGCTAATTTACACTTACAGCAGCAGTACACGCGATTAGGAAAAGTCAACTAGCATTTAGGTTGGTCAACTGGCATTTAGGAAGGCTAATCGCATGTAATATAGGCATTTAGGGTCATAAGACATGTAAACCTTGACTTTATAGGCGATTAGGGCTATACCACATGTAACTACTAGCATTTAGGGCTATACCACATGTAACTACTAGCATTTAGGGCTATACCACATGTAACTACTAGCATTTAGCTCATAAGACATGTATCTACTAGCAATTAGCCCCTAATCGCATGAAACATAGGCGATTGGCCTCCTAATCGCCTCTAACATAGGCGATTAGGGTTGCTAATCGCCTGTAACCTTGCTGTTCCGGTTTTTCGCGCGTTTAACGCTCCAAATCAGATCCAGAACGTGTGTAACCATCCAATATCAACCCAACAACTATTCTAAACATGTTTAAACCAAAATCCTTCGTTTAACCTCGTATTATCAGCCCTGCATGCAACCATGTAATCCAAACACCATACACATAGCATGAACACCACATTAACATACATAACTATAGCCCTAATAATCAATTACTCATATTTCATTAATCATGACATCAATATTATTCTGAACTAACCTAACAACATGTTAATCACTCGTCTTTAATCATAAAAACCCTAGATATTAATCATAAACACACATAACACATGTATGATTGTTAGAATCCGATTAACAACACTTATTAACGATTTTCAGAAAGCTTTTTCGTTTTAGAACAGGTCTGGACCATTAGGGATTGAATAAAAACGTTTATAAAGATTGCATGGATGGAAACCAAACCTTAGATTTTGTGAAAGAATGATGGATAAAGCTTGAAACCTTGTGTTTTGATCAAAAATCGCGTTCCAGAGGTTGTGTGTGTGTTGGGGCGGGTTATGGGACGACTAGGGTTTGTATTATGAAGTTTAGGAGGTTAAACATTGTATTTATAGTCGTTTTTAGTCGTCCAGCACGTAACACGCGATTGTGCAGACTTACACGCGATTAGGGATCTTAATCGCATGTAACTTCATGCATTTAGGCCCAATCGCCAGACATTACATGCGATTGGCCTCCTAATCGCATGTAATGTTCCCCAATTGCATGCCCTATAGGCGATTAGCCTCCCCTAATCGCCTATAGGGGTTGGTTCGATGTATTTTGCGCGTTAAACCCCGTTTTAACATATGTTAACACATATTCACATACCGACAAGTCACATAATGATTGTAAACACATAACACTTGTAAATACACATATTCACACTCGTTCACCAATTCCCGGGACTCGAGACTTGTATGTTTCGTATGCCCTGACGATCCTACAAATCGTCACCGTTTGTACACTTGGTTAAGGACTGACATCTAATGAACCTCTAGACCAACATCCAATGATCTTCTAGACTAAACCGATAGTTCCCGAACCATAATCCGACTTAACTACCCAGTTAAGTGCAATATACGCGTGACTCGCTAAGGTAGACTCTCATCTAGACAACGTTGTTAACCAGAATTTGCCGGGTGTCACACAATCATACTTCAAATCAATGTAACTATGATAATAAACATTAAATTGTTGCTTTTTTTATATTTCCAAAATTAAAAAAAAAATTAATGATTTTAACACTTTGATTGTTATGTAATAGGTTTGTTACAGATTTTTTTAATATATAAACATTATAATTGATATTTAATTATTTCCTAATTTATATTTCCGGAATTAATTTTCAATCAATCATACACCAAATCATTGTAAATACGATACTTGACATTAGATTGTTGGTCTTTATATATTTTCCGAAGTTGAAAACAACAATTTTAATGTTATATATTAAGTTTTTTATAGAGTTGTTTAATATGGCTACATTGTAATTTATATAATGATTGCCTAATACTTCTCAATCAATCATACTCCAAAAATCGATCATCAATCATGACATAAAATATGCACAGTTCCAAGTTAGACTCGATAAATATAATAACCAAAAGTGTTGTCAACCTACACCAAACAAATTTGAAAACAAATACACATCTGTAAGTTGTACCAATGTTAGCGTAGCCTTCTAATTTTGTTTGTATTTGATTCAACTTTTGAAATAATATTCGTTGCTCTATCTTTATTTTCCTACTATTTTATTATTTTTCTGATCGAAGTCTTATTTTTTTCCTTCCATAAAGAACAATGGTTGCAGCACAAGCACAAGAGTTTTCAATGGTTAACGAAATTGATGTCAAGTGAAATAATGTTGCTTTGAAAGTGAAGATTATTCGTCTTTGGCGTCAACCTGGTCGTTAAACCCAATGGTTTTATCTTTGATTAATTGTTTGCACTCGTAAATTGGTATCCATATTTTTATCTTAAACGTTAAATCCAATGGACATTTTATAAGAGTCAAGGACAATCCTTATTTAGAGTTGGGTTGTATTTGAAGGATCCTGTTTTTTTTTTCACATGGGCAGTTGTATGTTGCACTATCAAGGGTCAGAAGTCGAGATGGACTGAAGATAGTAATATTGGATGAAGATGACAAACTTACGAACAAAACATCAAACGTTGTGTACAAAGAAATATTTGAAGCTTTATGAATAACTTTATAAGATTTTGATTTCTTTGTTTTTTATTTTAGCTCTATTAATGTTGCTTTAAAAGTTTGAACAATGTTATTTTTTTTATTATTACTTTTAATGTTCATTAAAACTAAATCACTTTGAATGTTCATGTTGATAATAAATCCATTAGAATAAATAAAATATTATTCATTTGATTCAATTCTTTCTTTATATTGTTTTCGAATTAAACTTTACATAGTCAATATATCCATCATTTCGTAACATTAAACTGTCAGTTGACATTTTGCATTTAAGATAAAAATCCATACATCTTGAATATCAAACATTTAGTAACCAAAACAACTTGCGTACTACAATTCTTAATTTCCAATTTTTCATTTTACTTTTGAATAAATCATGGGTATCCACGGGACTCTAACCTAGTTCATAATAAGTTAGTGGATTGGCGGCTAATTTCAATCTATTGCCGGTTCCACATTGTCAACCTAATGAGTTTTAAAGATATATTAACTTTTGAGATGCTGATATTCCACTTATATAGAACGAGAACTTAAAAACAATTCCAAAGGAGAAAGGGAAACAACAAACAAAATTTAGAGAGTTAAAACTTAAAAGAATATGATCAACCATCAAGGCTTCTGGCTGAGTCATATTCTTATGAGTTTTTAAATGAGAGGTCATGAGTAGAAGTCTCGTCCGAGACAAATGTTGTTTCGTGTCGAGTCAATTGATTTTTTCTAGTTGTCGGTTTCCTCCTAGATGGGTAGGTCACCACATTATATTCTTCTTGCAGAATAGTGATCCGATTGTTCGGGGTTTGTTGTTAAAAAGAAAAAAAAAAGGAATATGACCAAAGCGTGTACTATTTTACCCACTTTGGCCGATTTATTTGTGTAATGTGTAATTATAATTTCTTTGAAATACAACCGCTTGATCGAGACTGTAGTACTGAACCACCAACAACATCAATATTATTATATGCTTTTAATTAATATTGTTGGTGAAGCTTTTAATTTCTAGCAACATAAATGATTTTGTTTCACTTTCGTTTGGTCCACTCATTTATAATCTAATTTTTTGTCCACATGTATTGAGTTGGATTGGTACTTCTTACCTGTAGCTCCAGATCACATGACAATTGGAAGTTTGGAACAATTTAATTCTAATATTTTTAAACACTTATGCAACTACTTATGAGTTATGACCATGCATTTGAAGACACTTTCGAACATTGACGGATCTTAAATTGCTAGCAGTTCTTTTCTAGCCAAACGGTTGATAGAATTTCGAATTGTCTAAAATTCCTAGATATTAATCTATGAACCAAACAACCACAAGTTAGAAGATATTAAAACGAAATCAATGACCAAACACCATTTAATTAATCATTACGAACTCAAGTTTTATAAAAGCATAAAAAAAATGAAAATTTATACAACCCAATATCCACTAATCGTTGTTGTACGCTCTAGGGGTGTTCATCGGTTCGGTTTACGGTTTATTTGGTTTATTCGATTCGGTTTATTCGGTTTTCAAAATTTTGTACCTCAAACCAAAAACCAAACTAAACCAAATTAGGAATATGAAAACCAAACCAAATTCAACCAAATTGAATTCGGTTCGGTTTCGGTTTAAAACCAAACAAACCAAATTCAACCAAACAAACCAAATTGAAACGAATTTTTTTTCTCTAACTTATATACCTATATGTTTCAAAATCCGAAAAGAAAGTTTGCAATAAATATAAACCAAAAAATCAAACCACACAAATATAAACATCATAAAAATTCGAAATACTAAAATGAACCCTAGTTTACTAGTTTATACTCAGATTATTACCTCTATAAATTGGTGGGCTTTATTTATTTTGGGTTGGGTTTAATATTTTGGGCTTATATATTATATATAAGTTATTAAATATTATTATTTTTATTTAATAATTAATTATTTTACCGGTTTATTCGGTTATCAAAATAAACAAATAAACCAAATAAAAAAAAATGTAGAACCAAAAATCAAACCAAACACCGAATAAGCAATTCGGTTTCGGTTAAAACCAAACCAAACACCAAATTCATTGTTCGGATTGGTTTTTTCGGTTACGGTTACGGTTCGGTTTTTATTTGGTTTGCGGTTTTTCTGAACACCCCTAGTACGCTCACAAATCAAATACTACATTTATTAGCTGAGCCGGATCCGATTTCCTTTTTGTTGTTACTTTTGGAAATTGTTCGATGAATCGCTTAAATTATTAAATGCGGCATATAACATATTAAATCTAAGTATCGCAATGTCACACAGTACATAAAGAATATCATTTTTTTTCCAGTATCATGTGACAACATAACTCAGCCATGATAAATAATCCACAAACCAAACTTTGTCAACCCAAATTAAATGTTTTTAGTCATTAAAATATTTAGTTACAAATATAACATGATTAGGAAAAAAAATTGTAACTTAATAATTATATTTAAAAAAAATCGTTTTAATTTGTTAATAATTACTAGTGGTAATGCCCGCACGTTGCTACAGGAATTTTTTTTTTTGACAAACTTTGCGTGTCGGGTTTCACGTAATTTATTTTTAATATGAATTCACAAAAAAACTAATCTTAGTAAAAAAATCTTTCCCGTTAACGTGTCTAGCTAGAGCCAAAGAATATAATAATAAAGTACCATATCAGCACAAATAAAAAAGGCAATTTATATATCAGCAAAGACTAAAATGTAAAAATTGCATAGCAATTAATTCATATGAGAATCAATACTTAACAAATTTTTATTATTCATGCGACAATTTGATATGAAAATGTTTGTTGTCTATAAACTGTACATCCACGAACAGAGATAAGGTAGGGTTTTGTAGGTTTTCAAAGTAGTAAGAATTATGGAAATTGAATATTGATGTGAAGAGTTTGTTCAAAGGGATGGTGGGGAAGGGTGATCGAACTCGGTTCTGAGTAGGTAAATGGAATGGGGAGAAGGCATTTATGGATCGATTCCCTAACTTATTTGCATTAGAGTCGACTAAAGAAGCTATTGTGGCTTTGCGTTGTGAACGATGGGAGTGGAAAAGAGATCTAATTAGTATTATGGAGGCGACTGAATTGCAGGAATGTAATCTGATTATCGGCGTAGTGAATATGGGTACGGATGCAGATAGGTGGCGATAGGAGGGAGCTTCGGATGGTGTTTATTCGGTGGCTTCCTGCAGATCCCTTCTGTCATTAAATGCAGTTCCGTATTATCCTTTTGAGTGGGTCAAAGGGGTACCAAAAAAATTTAGTATCTTCGGGTGGAGGGCGAAACAGGATAGGTTACCGACTATGCAAGGATTGCATAGAAGAGGTATTGTGCATGGGCAAACTAAGTGTAGGATGTGTGATGAAGCGGAGGAAGATGCAGATTATCTATTTACTGCGTGTTTGGTTTGTTCGGTATTGTGGCAAAAGGTGAGTCAATGGTGTAAAGTGCCGCAACTATATGCTTTTACTGCTCGCAATTTATTATCATGGTGTAAACACCAAGTTGTAACAACCAAGAAAAAGAAGATTCTAAGAGTGGTCATTTTAGCGACTTGTTGAATGATTTGAAAAGCAAGAAATGAGGTAATATTTGAAGGCAAAAGATTTAACATTGGCTGCATTTTTGGAGAGGTACAGGTTCTAACGTTTATATGGGTCAAACATCGTTTAAAACATAACAGGTTAACATGGGATCAGTGGCGAAGCTTGACCCGAAACTTCGGGGGGTCGGAAGTCATCGGGGGGTCGGAAGTCACTAGTTTCGGGGGGTCGAAAACCAATTTCGGAGGGTCAAAACTGTATATACCAAAAAAATTCTATACGAATACTATATAATCGGAACTTCTGAGCGAAAATTCGGGAGGGTCGGCCGCCCCTCTCCGCCCTTTATAAGCTACGCCACTGCATGGGATAAGTGGGTGTCTTTTAGTTTTTCGGATAGTGATATGTAAAATAACTAATAGGGGTGTTGCGTGTTTGATTTCAGTAGTGTCTTTTTTTTTAACGACAAATTTTATACCACCGTATTTTCACCTAACCTTGCATTTGCAAGAGTTTGAAACTACAACCTCACATTTGTAAGGAATGACATCATACCACTAGACCAAAAGATCATGAGTATATCAGTAGTGTCTTAATAGCTGTAATTATGTGCTCATGCATATATTTTTGTGATATGGATTATGGAAAGTGTTTTTAGCCGATAAAAAAAATTATTAATTATTAATTTCAAGCATACCCGAAACAATGCCAAAAGTTGTCCAACTGGCAGTCAATCTGTCAAATATATAATTTTAAATTTTTATTTGAAATTTAAAGCTCATCTAGTCTGGATTCTTAGATTCAAATTCACTGTTCACACCCCTCATCTTTAAGGGAGCCTCAAATGGGTCCCAAATAATTATGGAAATTTTGTGAGTGGCTAATAGCTTATAGCCCTACCTAATTTCATAGGTAACTTTATGTCTTTATGAATGCTTTGATAAAAGCCTTCATGGATCGGTTGAAATCAAACAAAGTAGATTAAAATCACAGTACCTTTTTATATATATACTAAGTAAAATCCTATAAAACTATAGGATGGAATTATATTGGGTAAAGCTCATACTCTCACGTTAAGTAAATGAAATATTTCACAGAATAATAATCAAGTTATAAAAAAGTTATAATTAGGTCACTTATATCATTTTTGTCTTAATTAGGTAATATTTAAATCGAGTCTTGTAAAATTTTATATGTGTCAAAAATGAAATGGAGGAGAATATGTTGGGGTAGGAATTTTTAATATATGTAATTATATTCAAAAAAGAAAATGAGGATGCTTAGGTGGATGTGTGGGTACACAAGGCTAGACCGAATAAGAAATGAGCTTGTGAGGGAAAGATTAGGGTTGGCTAGTATTTCAGACAAGATAAAGAATGAGAGATTGAGATGGTTTGGGCATGTAAGGAGGAGGCAGGCGACTGCGCCATTTAGAGTAGTGGAAACGCTCACTGTTGAGAGTAGGAGGAATAGAGGTAGACCCACGTTGACTTGGGACGAGCGTATTAAACAAGATTTGCAAGAGTTGCAGCTCTCTGGGGACGTGGTCCAGGATAGGAGTTCATGAAGACGTAGAATTAAGGTTAAAGATTTTTAGGGGTGGTACATTTTTCGCTGGACTTGGTATGTGTTGGTAATCTTGCTTGCATCTGTGTTGTGTATCATATTATATCTGTCTCTTTGTCTGATATATTAGTTTTTTAACACTTACTTGGTCATTGGTTGTTTTATTTTTTATATATTCAATTTTATTCTGTTTGGAGCCGGGAGTCTCTTTGGAATCAGTCTCTCTATCTTTAGGGATGGGTGTAAGACTTTCTTACATCCCACCCTCCTCAGACCTACCAATAGTTTTACTATTTGTGGGAATTACTGGGTATGGTTGTTGTATATTCAAAAAAGAAAATAACAGGTTAATTATCTTAAAAAAATTTAAAAAAATGTTAAAATCCACGTCATCACTTAACTTCGGCATTAGTTAACTATGAAATATGTGAAACAAAAAGATAAATGTTAAATGACCTAACTAAAACAAAAAAAAAAAGTTGAGTATGAAATATGTGAAAAAAAAACCTCTAACTAAAATAAAACATAAATGTTAAATGACCTAACTAAAACAAAAAAAAAGTTGAGTGACCTAATCGAAACACTTTCAAAAAGTTGGCTAGTATTAAGTTACACCTTGATAGACACCGCTAACTCAACCATTTTAGAAGCCTAAAGCAAATTCAAAAACAAACATAAAGGCGCTAAAACATGACCCAAGTCAATTACACAACTTGTAAAACAAAAACTAGAGGTGCTAAAACAATAACTTACAACAAACCAAGGTCTCCTTATGCACATAACCATATCTCAAAGGTGCAAAACATAAACACAAAACCCACTATAAATCCCAAAAGCACCTTTCGCACGTGGACCCATTTCTTACGTCCAAAACCCAAAACACACACACACACACTTCACAAAAAGTAACCATAAATACCCCAAACCCCAAGGGCAAAATCGTCAAATCACAATAATATTAATATTCCACAAAAGTAAACCCATAAATTTTCAAACCACAAAGACCCCTTAAAACACTTTACAGAACCATATTATTCCACAAATACCCCACACCCCAAGGGCAAAACCGTCAAATCACAATAATATTAATATTCCACAACCCATAATTTTCAAACCACAAGACCCCATGAAACACTTCACAAAACCAATTATTCCACAAATACCCCAAGGGCAAAACCGGTAAATCACAATAATCTTAATATTCCACCAACAAAAGTAAACCTCAAATATTTTCAAACCAAACCCGCTTTGCCGGACATCAAAACCAACCACCATTTCGCCGGCACCCCCCCCCCCCCCCCCCCCCCCCCCCCTCCTATAAAACACACTCTCAACAAAGAAAAAAAAACATTGTTTCGATTCTTTTAAGGTAAAAAGTTTCGATCTTTACAATCTTTAAGGAAAACAGAGTTGACCCAGAAAGTGATCAGAAACAGAGTAGTTAATAATAATAATAAAAAAAATGGAGGTGGAGTCGCCGGCGCCGGAGAAGACGGTGAACACGGTGGGGGTACGGTGGTCGGTGATGGATATGATGAAAAGGTGTTCGTTGAGTGGGATAAGCATAGAGAAAGAGGAGTTGAGGAAGAAGATTACTATGGCAGAGTATTTGAGAGTTGGTATGAGAGAGTGTATTAGTGCAAAGGATATTAATAATAATATTAATATTATTGGTGATGAAAAGAGGAGAATGGAAGCAGTGGAGTGTCCGTTGGTTGTTTTTGTAAATTCTAAAAGTGGTGGGAGGCATGGGCCGGAGCTTAAAGCTAGGTTGCAGGATTTGATGGGTCAAGAACAGGTCAGTATTTTTTATTTATTTTTTTATTTTTGAAGATTATTTCTTCATTTTTTAGTTTTCACCTATAGTTGGATACTTTAATAGATTTTGATAGATTGTTTAGTTGTTTAGTTCCTTGATTTTTGATGACATTTGTAACCCATGATTCATGAGGAGTGTGTGTGTTTATTTATTTATTTATTTAATTATTATTATTATTTTTTATGAATAATTATAGCTTCATTTTTCAAGTATGTTGTTGCTTTTGGATATTAATAGTTGCAGAGATTTTTTAGTTCCTTGATTTTTGATGAAATTTGTAACCCATGATTCATAAGTAATTGGTGTTTTTTTTTTTTTGTTCTGGTTCATGTTGAAATGTTGCATCACTTTCACCATTTGATGGGTCAAGAACAGGTAAAGAATTTTTAATTTATTTATTTTTTATGATGATGGCCGAAATTTTTAAATCCATTCTGGCAAATAACTTATAGTTTTTTTTTAACCTTTTTTATGAATGTTTAATTGTTGCATCATTTTCTGACAAATAACTTATGAGTTTTTTTTTTTTTTAAATTTATTTATTATTATTATTATTTTTTGTTCTGATGAATGTTTAATTACATCATTTTAAATGGTTGATTTGGGCTGTTAATAGTTGCAGAAATTGTTTAGTCCCTTGATGTTTTGATGAAATTTGAAACCCATTAACTAGGTTTTTTTTTATTTATTTTTTAATATTAAATTATAGCATCATTTCACCATTTATGCTGGATTTAGGTGATGTATGCTTGAAAAAAAAAATTTAATCCCTTATTATTTTATGAAATTAGAAACCCATAATTAGTAATTTTTTTTTTTCATCATGTTCAATTATTGCTTCATTTTTACCATTTATCATTTGCAGATGAATATTCAATTATTGCTTTATTTTTCACCATTTATGTTTAATTTGCCCTATGAATAGATGCAATGTTCTTTTCCTACATTGACTTAGTTTCTTTCTTTTACCAGGTCTTTGATCTTAACAATGTGAGGCCGCATGAGTTTGTGGAATACGGGTTGGGTTGCTTGGAGAAGTTTGCTGCCAATGGCGATAATTGTGCCAAAGAAACGCGAGAAAGATTAAGGATTGTGGTATGTGTTTTCCTTTCTTTTAGTTTGCGGTTTTTCATATATGGCAATGCTAACCTATTCGTCTAAAAACAAACCATGGGCTGTCTGATTACTAGGAGGTATTTGATACGCGCTTGTTTCAAAAGTGATTACACGATATTAATATAATCAGATGAAATAAAGTCAAGTGTAAAAAAATAAGTGTTAAGATCCTTTGCTTGTTCAAGTTGTTATAATTTGATGAGCATATGTGAGTGTTTGACTTTATTTATAAATGATCAAAATGACATTTTTATGAAAAAGTCAAACTTCTTGTGAACTGGGAGTAAAATTCTCTCAAATTATGTGATAAAAAAAGTATCTAGGTATTTTTACGGTACCCATCAGTTTTGTCATAGGACGTATGAAACTGACTATGATTATCTAGAGGTACAATAACTTTTACCTTTACTGTACCCCTAGATAGATAATCGGTTTTGGCATAAGTCATATGAAACTGACTATGATTATCTAGAGGTACAGACGTACAGTACCTTTGACCTTTACTGTACTCCTAGGGGTGTAGTACAATAACTTTTACTGCACCCCTAGATAATCAATCATTTTTATTTTAGCGCTCATAATAGGACGTATGAAACATACTATCCAAAATTGATTATTTGAATTTTACCCTTAAACATCTTAAATGATAATATATTGCACCATATTTTGATATATTTTAGAGTTACAATAAAGTAACATGAACATATAATGCTAAAAGTTGGTATGTTTATTCATATAAAAGGTTGCAGGAGGCGATGGAACCGTTGGTTGGGTTCTCGGATGCCTTGGAGAGCTTCACAAACAGGGTCGAAATCCGGTTCCACCAACAGCAATTATTCCTCTTGGTACAGGGAACGATTTGTCCCGAAGTTTTGGATGGGTAATTTTGTCATTTCCTTATAATATAACTTTTCTGTTATTTTTCGTGTTCTTGATGTATAATTGAACTTATTTTCAGGGTGGTTCATTTCCTTTTAGCTGGAGAGCTGCCATAAAAAATACTCTTAATAAGGCCGCTCATGCTCCAACTAGCCGCCTCGACAGGTAATTCCTTTTTTTCAAAAAATACAAATTTCAAACTTGTTAGTTATAATATATGAATGAATCGATTTGGTTTATGTTTTTATCTTCAACGGGTCAAATGGGTCAGTCACATAAAATAGATAAACAAGAAACGGGTCAAATGGGCCCAACTGATCAAAAACTTTTCTTAATCTTGTTATGCTCTAACTATGTAAAAATATATTTTTTTTATAAAGGAAAAATACCATATTGTTATTGTTGTAACATATAAGTTATTTTGTGAAGTTGGAAACTTTTAATATCAATGCCATCTGGTGAAAATTTGGATACACCTCATTCTTTGAAGCAAACAGAGGAAGTGGTTCTTGATCAGGTTTGTAAAATATAATTATATTGATTATTTTTTAAAATTTTCAGGGTTTCTGTCAATTAATCACTAATATTATGCTTTTTTTTTTTTTTTTTTTTGAAGGATGTAGAGATTCAAGGGAAATTAGCTGAGAAAGTTTCATGCTATCAAGGAGTGTTCTATAATTATTTCAGCATAGGTATTCTGTTTTATTATTTTTTGGGGATTAATACATAGTGTATATATATATATTTAAAATTATTTTTTTTTGTCAAATTTATAGATATCATTCCATAACTTGTAAAATTACATTAAGATAGCAGGCAGGCGGGCAACAAGCTGGGCCGCCACCACTTTTTGTCAAATTTAATTATTTTTCTAATCTGGTTTTTGTTTAGGAATGGATGCTCAAGTGGCTTATGGCTTCCATCATTTAAGGAACGAAAAACCATACCTTGCTCAAGGTCCCATTTCAAACAAGGTTTGATCTTTTAATCGACTTCTCAAGAAACATCATACATCTTGCTGATGTCATCTCGTTATGAACATTTCTTTAGAGGGGGCAAAATGGCCCATTCATGTGTGTTGGGTAACAGGTCCGGGTCAAAATGGGTCATTTAGTATAGACTACAGATCCAAACGGGTTAGGGCAGGTTAGCGTACCATTTTGGTTTTTATTTCCTAAAATTTGATTAATAATTAATGTATTTGTTATGATTAAAGATAATCTTATTAAGATGTTTGAATGTTTCATCTTATTTAATTGATTAAGTTAACTAGAGAAATTGCATGCTTTTTACTTCACTTTGGTTCATTTTCGACCCATTTGACCTGTTTCATTTTTTATTTTGTTTATAAAAAGTTTACCGATTTGGACGATTATCAATAAAATGTAAACCGAATTAACCCATTTGAAAGTAAACGGGTCAAAGTATCCATGTTTAACCTTTTCATGTTATATGGTCATCAGATACCTAGATGATTCGTTTGTGCTATATTTATGATTTTTGTTGATGTTTCTGTTGTCACAGATAATATACTCTGGATATAGTTGCAAGCAAGGGTGGTTTTTCACACCTTGTATGGCGGACCCTGGTTTGAGGTAAGAATTGGTCACATTGAAGTACTTTTCGTATGAAACTAGGGCTGCTAAATAATTGGTTGTGTTCGCGGGTGCAACCAGGCATGGACGCAAAGATTTTACTAGAATCGGATACTTGTGCTAGACACATGAACCCATACTGGACACAGTGTTTATCCTAGAAAAAGATAATTTTTTTAGTATATTAATACTCTAAAATAACAAATTTACAACGAAATATACAAATGTGCATTAAATAATTATGTAAAACTATAAAACCAGATGCTAATTTCTTTTTTATGTTTTATATTTTGGCATAAAATATCCAATAACTTTAGTAATGTGATGAATGCAGGGGGCTAAAGAATATTTTGAGGTTACATGTTAAACGGCAAAGCAGCTCAGAGTGGGAACTTGTCCCTATCCCATCAAGGTAACGCTACCTTAATAATAATAATAATAATCACATATGTAATACGTTGTATGAATCTAAGACCGTAACGGTTCAATCTTTGTGTTTGGACTTTGATTCTAAGTGAACATAATGACAGTTCATCATTGTATCTTTCTTAAAGTATTAATGTTTGTCTCTTGACAATTTATGGTCTTGCAGTGTTAGATCTATTGTTGCTTTGAATCTTCATAGCTATGCAAGTGGAAGAAATCCTTGGGGTAAATTGAAACCAGACTATATGGAAAAGGTAAGTGTTCATTTACCATAAGTAGTGATAATGGTCATGCACAATGGGTCAAGTATTTCTTCACTTATATATTATGATCTATGACTCTATGTATGCAAGGACGGACCCACATAGTAAGCACTAAAACCGGTTAAAAAGATGTTGTGTGTTAGAGCATTCACAGTAGAGCCTCCATATTATGTGGGGGGGGGGGGGGGGGGGGGGCTCCATATTATATAGAGTGGGTATAAGTGGTTGTGAGTAAATGAGAGAGAAAATATATAGAGGAGACACTGTTCATCAGTGAATTTAGAGGAGACACTGTTCATCCTCCATAATTTTTTAATATTTTTTAAAGTGGTTGTGAGTAGAGTAATTATTAAATAGAAAGAAGTGAGAAAAAGTAGTGTTTTTAGAGTAATTATAGAGGAAATATGAAGATTTTACTGTGAATGCTCTTATGTATGTAGTATTTAATACTCGTTTTGTATTTGTTATTCACGTATGTGACAGTCAACTAGAAAGTGACACCTAGTAAAAAAATCCTGAGTCTGGTACTGTATGTATATGACCCGAAACAAAATATAGGAATCTATTTTCGTGTGCACAAATAATTTTATCATTTTTATCGTAACAATATGACATTGACATACAAATAAGTGACTTTAATGGTAACAATGCAGAAAGGCTTTGTTGAGGCTCATGCAGATGATGGTCTCTTAGAAGTTTTTGGATTTAAGCATGGATGGCATGCATCATTCGTCATGGTCGAACTTATTTCAGCCAAACACATTGCACAGGTACCACAACTATATACATTATACTTGTGCCAAAATGGTCAAAAGAAAAGATTTTATTTTTCTTGGAACTCATACAACATTTTGTTCATCAGGCTGCCGCAATTCGGTTTGAGTTAAGGGGTGGAGCATGGAAAAAAGCTTATATGCAGATGGACGGAGAACCATGGAAACAACCATTAAAGAATGAATATTCAACCTTTGTTGACATTGAAAGGGTACCATTCCGTTCGGTTATGATCAATGGCGGGTGATTATACATATTTTTTAAACTTGTGTTGTAGCTTGTGCAAATCAACTCTATCATCAAACTTCTAGTAAATGATTGGTTGTACGCGAGTAGGCGTAATGGTTGTTAAATTAGGTGGTTAGTCGAGAATCTTTATATGTAACCATTATTATGTTTGTTTAGTACCATGTTGAAAAGTTTTGATTAATCAATTGTTATCCTGTATTCAAACAAATGTAGCTGATTGCTATTGCTATATTAATATTACAAGTGATAAAGTGAAATTTCCAGTTTTATGCATCTTTTCATGTCGAGATTAATCTTACATTACATCATGTTTACATATATATATAAGCTAATTCTGTATCAGTCAACATCAGTCATCTCGTTGTTATGGTGATGTAAAGTTAGCGCTTTGTGTTGTGCGTTTGAGGGTCTCTATAAATAACATAACCGTTAAGAGCTGCATATTGTGACTGTAGGTGATGGAAACGTTCTCTAGTGGTGTGCATGAGTCAGTTTTGAAGAGGACCGTGACCATTAAAAAAAGTCACTATAATACAACACTCCACTAATTAGTTTGCCGGCAAGAAGGTGAGTATTAATAAAAGAAAAACGGTTGGGGTTTAATATCTGATGCAACTTTTCTATGGGTATGACAATCAAGCTATCAAAAGGGACCACCATAAAGCCAATGCTATCCACTCGAATTAAGGCACACACATGTAAGTCCATGAGAAAAGATTATCGGACAAAGCATGGTTGGAAGTCTTTATTAAGGCGTTATTTGCCTGCACGACTATTGATTAAAATGTCGTTAACATAGACCATGAAGAATTTCTTCCATGAACAGTTATAGTAACCCAGTCATCAAGCTCATGAATGTTGTTGGCAAATGTTAAATTGACCAAATGACATAACTCTTAACGGATAATATTCTTTATATTATTTATTTAGAATTGATTTGTCTTATATTTAGTTATGTTTATCGTTTCCTTATTTATAGCTAGTGTTTCATTGTAATCTATCCCTATATAAAGGGCCCCTTGTAAACCATATTATTCATTCAATAATTCAGAAACCATTCTAGCTTTTATGGTATCCGAGCCTCGGTTTTGATTACCTTCTAGTTTTCCTCTTTTCTTTTCTTGCCCTGCAAGCTACGGCTGCAAACCACCCAGAAACACAGCTTCGGCTGCAATTCTCGTCCAACTGTCTTCCCTAATCTCTTCCATTCTCAATCGAAATCCTTGCAACCATGACAAAACTGATCAGCCTATACCCAATACATCCGAACCAAACAAAAACAAACTCACTCCACCCCGCCTATTCCGTCGCCAACATCAACAGTAAAATACGAATCCTCGATGGAACAAAGGTAACTTATACATCATGGGTGAAGCTTTTTAAGCTTCACACCATGGCGTACAAGGTCCTTGATCACATCGATACAACCGCACCCCCTGAACCTACCGACCCTAAATATCAAGAATGGAAAGAGTTGGACGCCTTAGTTTCACAATGGATTTACAGTACCCTATCAGACAACCTTCTGCCAGAGATACTGGACACCGAAGCTTCGGCTCGAACCACCTGGCTCAAGCTCGAGAAGAAGTTCCTCAACAACAAACAAGCTAAAGCTGCCGCCTTGGAAACTCGGTTTGTTAACCTAACTCTTGAACAGTGCAGCTCCGTTGATGATTATTGTCAACAATTAAAATCTTAAGCCGATCAATTGCAAGATGTAGACCAACCGGTGACCGAGTCACGACTCATCCTCACACTGGTTCGAGGCTTATCCTCGGAATTCGACACCACCGCAGCTCTCATAAACCAACAACAGGCTGATTGGGATTTGGCCAAGACTATGCTTCATGATGCTGTCTTGAGACAAGAAGCTCACAAACCAAAAACATCATCTGTTCTTGCCGCCACATCTGCTAACTCGAATACCCCTCCGACCACTGCTCCACAACAAAACCCAGCTGACCCCACCTACCACAATCAGCAGCAATAGTACCGCAGTTAGAACTATCGGGGCTGTAGTCCAAATTACAGAGGCAGGGGACGAGGAGGTACAGGCCGCGGCAGAGGTAATCAACCAAACAATACTAATTGGGTCTTCCAACCTAATTCTTATCCACAATGGGCTTGGTGGACTACACCTCGATGCCCTTAACCTACACAAACCCAATGGAGACCAAACTAGGCCGGCCCACAACAATTCCCTTCGTCCCAGTTCACTAGTTATCCACAGCAGCAGGCCTTCAGCCCCTTCGGCCCGCAGCAGCCCAGTTTTGACGCGCTAAACCCATCTGAATTGAGCGTTGCATCCAACACATCCCAACTTACATACACCGATCCCACTCTCTACTTTGACACTAGAGCAGAACAGACCGTTTCGAACAATAAGGGTATGATCTCTCATCCTGATCCTTTTCTTGTTTCAACCAAACTTTTGGTAGGCAATGACAATGTTTTACCAATTCAGGGTTCTGGCACGGGTTATCTCCCAATCCACAACCGAACCTACATCCTACCCAACATCCTTTTTAGCCCTCAAATCATTAAAAATTTATTATCTGTTAGACGATTCACCCGTGAAAATAATGTGTCAATTGAATTTGATCCTTTTGGTTTTTCTTTGAAGGACCTTAAAACGGGACGCCACTTGTCCCGCCACAATAGCACATGGAATCTCTATCCAGTTACACCACCAACACTTCCGCCTCAAGCCTGCTACCTCACCTCATCATCACTACCCTGGCATGACAGACTTGGACATCCTGGCCCACAAGTCTTAGAAATTCTTTGTCGTAATTTTGGTTTTACTTGTAATAAACATCAACTTTCTAGTTTTTGCAACTCTTGTCATTTATCTAATAGTAAACGTCTTTCTTTTTATGAATCTAGTTCGTTTACTTTTTCGCCTTTTGACATCATTTATTGTAATTTGTGGACATCACCAATACCAAGTAAAACCGGTTACAAGTATTACATGGTTTTAATTGATAACTTCTCGCACTTTATTCGGGTATATCCCCTCAAATACAAGTCTGAGACCTTCCCTACCTTTGTCAAATTTCACAGTCTCATTGCCACACAATTTCAACAAACATTAAAACCTTTCAATGTGATTTGGGCAGTGAGTTTGACAATAATGCCTTTAAAACCTTTGCCACCCAAAACGGTCTCCTTTTCCATTTTTCTTGCCCTCAAACCTCCTCGCAAAATGGACTAGCGGAACGGATGATTCGTCGTTTGAATGACATCATTCGCACCTTTCTCGTCCACGCCCATCTACCCCCACTTTTTCTTGCCCTTCAACACACATGCTAAAGTATTCTCTCTCTAGAATAATCTCACTCTAAAGTGTAGGACAAGAACTAAATGAAATGCCTAGCTAATGACTGAGTGATTGAGCTCACTCACTAACATTCATCATCATCATCATCATCATCATCATCATCATCATCATCATCATCATCATCATCATCATCATACTCAGTTAATCCCACCTATAATAACGTTAAGGTAGGGTCTGAGGAGGGTAAGATGTAGACAGCCTTACCTCTAATCCTAAAAATAAAGAGGCTGCTTCCAGTGAGACCCAACTCACTCACTAACATTCATTATAACATACTCAATTATTGCAATACAACACAATCAACGGAGAAGTTAAAATATGGGCCCATACTTCCAATGTAGCCTAACTTATGTCTCGATCTTGGACCGTAAACGACTTCATGATGGAATTAATCCAATTTGTCACAAAGCCCTTTTGCCGTTCAATATTTTTTTTTTCACAAGTCCAATCCCTTTAGATGTTTCCATCAATACATCAAGTGGATCATTCCAACATGTTCAAGATCAATATTAAACAAAGCATTTGTGTTCACTACTATGAATATCAAGTTAAAAGTGTTTATAAGGTTAATAAATAGTGTCTACTTGCATTAAACCAGAAGACACAAATTAAGCTATTCATTTCATATTTATGTATTATCAACCCTTCTAATCAATACACAGAACACCATCATGTAAAATATTGATGTTTTACGCCTGTGTAAATTATATACACGCATACATTTTAATAAGAGATCTTAATCTGAACTTGTTCGGATGTTGTAGCTTGTTGTTTACATTCTTCTTCTTCTTCAATTCCAATTTTATTACTTCTAAGCCGAAGCGAAATTTCTGAAAAGATAATCGCGGCTATTGTCACAATCCCCATGAAGGTGAATAATCCAATAAAACATTTAACATCAAGACTCTGTGGAATGGGCACTTGGGCTTGATTAGATTGTGATTTATTAGGTAAAGGTAATAACTCAAGATACTTTCTCTTCATTTCCACCATAAATTCGCTTTCAGTGACGTTCATAACTGCCCTAGAAAAGTCCTCTAATAAATCCGATTTAATAGGTAGCGCCTGGATATTAACACGTCAAGTTAGAGAATTTCTCTGGTCCAAATTAAAGGAGTTGTTGTGTCTCCACAACAAAGTACAATATAACCGTAGCTTTTAGTTCAATATTAACAAAGGGTTGAGCTAAATTTACTCGCACCTCTAACTACCAGAAAAAAACACATTTCTTGACGCGCATTGCGTGCCATGAAAGGGTGTTTGTGACACACAAAAAAAAAGTCGTTACAGGCATGATCTCCTTTTACAAATCTATCTATATATATAAAAGAAAACGTATATGCTGACGTGGCATGCAATGGAGGCCTCAACATTCCCTTGTGAGTGCCACGTGGCATCATAATGGAGAGTTTTTGGTGTTTTTGAATTGTTTTCTTTTTTAATTAAATTGAGTTATTTTAGGAAAAAAGAATTTAAAAATAAATTTAAATTTTTTATCTCATATTTCCTCCCATAATTTTTAAACATTTATATCTTTTATATACAAGATTTTTTAAAGAAAAAAATTACACCAAATTAACGAGCGTTTTATTATCTTTCCAACGAGTACCATAGTGCTATATAAAAAACGGAGAAAAAATCGACTATGTTTTTGTGGGGTTTTGTTCATACAGGAAAAAAACACACAAAGTGTTCATGTTATTACATAAAATTAGATTTTGTAGGGAATATGAGTTATTACTGATTAGAATACTATGAACATGCAATGATTGAGAGATTTTGTGGTTAGTTAACTTGAGCCATTTGCAATAGTTTATCATGTAAAATTAGATTTTTCAACCCCGGGACCCTTCCGGGGTAATCAGCTAGTTTATGAATAAAAACAAAGTTAGAATACTCACAAATGCAATTCCAGCTTCCTGGTGTATGGGTCCAACTTTCGTGTACTCAGATGGATACTTAGCAAGAAAGAGATCGATATAGTAGAGATGATCAACAATACCATCTACACTACCATTATCCAAAGCATTTTTAAATTCTTTATAGCTATTGAGAGCCTGTAGATGCTTTCCTGAGCATCGGTATTTTTTAATTATCAAATCTCTTATAAATGAACCACCTTGAAATCCAAGTTTTTCATGATCTAAAGGCATTCTGGGACGAAGTTGATCTAGTGTCAACCATGAGGATAGAGTAGCGGTAAAAATCTGAAGTACTATGAATATCATACATAGACACATAACAAGCACAACTTTAGAGCACTTGTTGTTTATCTTTCCTACAAAAAAAAATATTGTACAAATTAATTATTTTTTTGGACACCCTTTATCTCCCTCTTAATTATTTCTTGAAAGAGAGGTTTAACCTTTCGGTATATATTCAATATGTATAGGGGTTTCTAGGAGAAACACAAAGAAGAACAAAATTAATCATTCACTTATTAAATCTAATGAAAGGTTTGTAAAATATAAGAAAATGATTGAAACACAATGTTTATTCAACTCTCCTATAATAAAAAAAAAAATAATAAGGACAAGTTTTGTTTATTTATAGTACCTACACATGTGTGTAAGTCATGTGTATGTTATATTACTTACACATAACCTATACAAACTGCATATGTATTCAGTGACGGATCTAAAAATGAATTTCAGTAGTAACGTTTTTCATTTTTTTAATTCTAGTAGCAACGTTTTCCAAATTTCGTAAAAAAAAAAAAACAAATTTTCCACTACTCGCGCGAAGTTGAGCAGCAACGGACGCGGCACCTAGTTATTAACTAGGTTCGCTCCTGTGTGTATGTTGTAATGAACCTCGTCCTCTATATAAGGAATATTTATAAGAATATGACCAAATATCTTGAAATACATACCTTCATGGAAGAAGAATGTTGAAATAGGAAACCAAATGACCATTATGAGTTGCTTATAAAATGGGCTTGCAAATTTGGGGTTGTCGGCACGGTATTCTAAAAGGGCAACCGCGATTCCGGTTAAGATACATGCACAAACTAATGTGATCCACAATCTAGTAGTAAATGGTTTCAAGAATGTCCCAAGGGTTTGGTTCCATTCATGTGCAGCATGTACAAGCATATAAATTTCAGCACTTAGATAGGGAATTGTAAAGGAAACGTATTGAGCACGATCGGCGCGTATAGTAACATCTCCTGCTACGGCATGACACTTCTACACGGTCGTAAATTAAGATATATATTAGATTTAAAACTTTGAAAACATGTATGTATATTGATACATATATAGATTTTTTTTAGGTGGTCTAGAGTTTTCATAAAAGTTTCTAAAATGTTTTTAAAACACATATGTTTGGTTTCTAGGCAATTCGCTACCCGAACTACATTAAAATTTGACTTGCAGTTTTTGGGTTTGCTAGGCTAACAAGCAAAGGCGACCAAGGGCAAATCTTACTTGGGGCCAGGGGGTGCCCTCTCCGCCCTCTACCCCTTGTTTTTTTTGCTCCGTAGTATAATTTTACAGGTTTTTGGCCAAAAGATTTATACGTATTGAGCTTGCTATGTCAATGGATTCAATTTTGCTTTCCTGTCTAGCGAACACAAACAATGATTTTTGTTGAGTTCACCACCCTGACATTTTACAAAAACCTCCTAGAAACTCTTATAAAAACTCTAGACCATCTAGAAATAATTTTTTTTCTACAAATACATTAAGAGGGTGTTTGGGATTGAGTTTCAAAACAACTTATTGACTTATTGGCTTTTTTAAAAAGTCAATAAGCTGTTTGTGTAACCCAAAAGCACTTTCTGTTTTAACTTTTGGCTTTTGGTTTTTAAGGGTGGAAAAGCTGTTTTTGAAAAGTTAGAAATCCTGGCTTTTGGCTTTTGAAAAAAAATTACAAATATACCACACATACAACCAATATTCACAATAAGTTAAGCGAAACACTTAAAAAAACAACAATTTATTGACTTTTTGACGTTTCTCATCCCAAAAGCTAATCCAAACACTTTTTTTAAAACTCCTTTTCAAAAAGTCATAAGCCAATAAACACTTTTGACCAAAAGCACTTTTCCATTTCTAAACTCAATCCCAAACACCCTCTAAGAAACATGTACCTTCCCTTCAATGTGCTGTAGAAGTTCATCATAGCTACCATTCATTCCGCCTGTTTCATTGACGAATGGTTTAAAAATAGGTCGAACGTTGAAGGGTAGAAGCTGTATGGCTTTACAAAGTACGGCTATGGAAAATCCATCTTCGACTTCATTATTTTCATTGACTCTAACGAACTCAGTGAAGCCTGTTTTTTTTGGCACCCAAACAACTAATGTAGGACATGGACTTTTCATAGGCTTGTTCATGTTCCATTCGGCTCCTATAATACCTTGTACATGCAATCATACACCAAAACAAATGAAAATGAATGTCAATTAAGAATAAGAAATGGACAAGGTAATAGTTTAAACAAATATTACTGTCAAAATGGAGATATATATACAAGCAAAAACGTTAATAACGCGTCTCCAACCTGAGGTTTTTACTTAATTAATTACATATTTTTATGTAACTTCGGACTTCATACTTGTATGGGAACAAATTCTTCTCAAGACTAATGCATTTCTGAGTCGGGGGTCTCATTAGAATTAATTAAGCTTTCTATCTCATAGGATAAGGGAACGGTTTGTCCTCATCTCACCCTACCCACCCAGTCCCTATTTATAGTGGGATAGTACTGGGTACGCCCTTCTCAACACTACTATTGCACTTGTGCTCGCTTCATCCCTTTGATCATCATTTCATCTTTTTTAACATATTCATCTTCATCTTGAAGAACAAACAAAACTGAAAATAAATATAAATATTAAAGCATAAAAAGAACAACTATATGTTCATCATCAAAGATCTTTATGATATCTCTATACATCATAAACCATGTCAAACGGAATACACAATTATAAATGTAACACGCGTTCCATATGAGCATACCTGCACATAGATCTTTGTGTGCGATATGAGCTTTCTTCTGAATAGAGGCTTTCACAGGATCAAGCAGGTATAAAAAACAAAGCAAAGTGAAAAAGAACACCAATGGAACAAACCGTTGTTTGAGCTCCATATTGTCGTTGAGTATAGTATGAAAAACAATCAAATGTTAATTACTTTATATAGAGCTTAAGTGGTAGCTTGAAATTTGTTGACTTCTCTTAAATATTGATTTGTTACATACTTACATAGTTCAACGTATGTTGCTTTCCTGGTAAATTACATACTGCTTAACTTAGAAAGGGAGATATCGACTTGTTCAACCAAGATATTTCAACAAGATATGCTTATCGTAACACTAGCATATTATATGTACGTTAATATAGTATAAATAAATAAAGAAGTGAATTATTTGAAAAAAAAAATCATATTTATATTGATGTAATTTTATTTAATACTTGAAGGGTTAAGATTCTAAATTTGTATTAATAAAAATCCCAAGATAAGTGGAACTTTAGGGATGATGAAATGTAATAAAAACATAAACACATTAAAGGAGCATTTGTGATTAGCTCATATGTATATAATTGCTAGGAAAATAATAAAGGAAAGATTTAGTCAACGTTTGGAATTTGCGGTACTTTGATTTCTTCAAACAATTCTAGAATGATAAATTAAGTACAAAAATATAATATATTCTTAAGAGTCAAGGGAATATTAAGACACATAGGCAATTATGGTAAAATTCATTGCATAAATTACAATTTCAAACTTATATATCATCATCATACTCAGTAATCCTACCTATAGCAAAACTAAGGTAGGGTTTGAGAAGGGTAAGATGTAGATAGTCTTACCTCTATCCCTAAGAATAGAGAGGCTGCTTCCAGTGAGACCCCCGGCTCGATGTGGTTTGGTATCAAGCCTTGGACATAAGGCACAAAACACTAGCAATCGGGACAAACCCGATCGGTGCATGTAGCCCTTTGTCTTTTGACTATCCACGCCACCACATGATGCATGATTAACCGTCCGTCGTTTTTAACGTTATTTTCACGAAATTAGTAAAATAACGTTAAAACTACTGCAACTTTACTTTCGCCCCCCAATGGTCACACATACATGTTCAAACTTATATATACATGTTGAAATTAATTTTGATCAAACTTATCACATATTATTAGAAGGACGTCACCTACCGACAATTCCATCGGTGATGGTGATCATCGTTGATAGTCATCAGCGACAAGAGTCTGTCTGTGAAGCTCTGTCGATATATTAGTTATGGGGTGATGCATCTTTTGATTGTACATAAACGGAGCATTTATTGACAGATTACATACGTGTCTTTCAACAACCAAATTTTAACCTCCGGGGCCAAAGTTTGTCTCTTTATAGATGGACCTCCGGCCAAAGTTTTATTATTGGCGGATTGGTCATTGGTAGTCCGTCATTAATTAGTTTTTTTTTAGTTAAATATAAAAATTTCTAATTTCCAACAAAAAGAATACGAAAAAAATGCAAATTACATGTATTTCCTAGAATATAATCACAAATTCTCGAATTTCAAATACGAATTATGGAATTTCAAATTATATTACAAGAGTAAAGTTCACGTACAAATAGCTTTATCATACGAACAGTACGAACTGAAGTAAAAAACACGCGGTGGCATTTCTGTAAATATTGGAAACTTTATATAACTAGAGTAATTATATAATTACTCTAGGGTAATTACTCTAGAGTAATTATATACACTAGAGTAATTATACAACAAGAGTGGTGGTCATTATTTACGAAAATGCAACCGCCACTTTTTTACTCTAGAGTAATTATATACACTAGAGTAATTATACAAACAAAAAGTGGTGGTCATTATTTACGAAAATGCCACCGCCACTTTTTTTTTGTTCCCTTCAGTTCGTATGTTCGCACGATAACTTTGTTTGTATTTGATCTTTTGTCTATATTACAAAACTACAATATACAATGTCATCCCATTCATATTATCCCGCCTTAGCACATATCTTGTGATGATCTTGTTGTAAGGTAGGTTTAGCACATCTCTTGTGAGTGGCGCCCACCATGGTGCTCCATTGACACTAGCTTGTATGCTAGTGGAAGACTCGAGCGGCGGCCACCATAACCTTTTATCAAACATCTTCTGATTGCATCCTTAAGGACAAGGATTGTTCGAACCGGATGCTAGTTTCTTCATCTTTTCATATTTATTATTTGTTTTCCTTGTTTACTTTACTATTACTGAATAGTGGTGTTAGTGGTTTGTTTCCTTTTATTTATAAACCTATATAAAGCATCCATGGGTTTCATATGAGGATTATGAATGAAAAATATGAATTTATCTCTTCTTGAACTAGTAAATATCTCTTAAGCTTCTCTCTATTTTCTTTAGACCATTCCCTCACGATTTCCGTGACACTTTCTACTACCCATAATTCACTATAAGAAATAAAGCCTTTTGCGACGAAATAAAAAAGGCTTTTCGCGACGAAATTTCATCGCTTTAAGCTATCGCGACAAAACTTAGCTATAATAGCTTCGCTCCTATTGTTACGTTGTATTAGGTCCTTAGCTTCGTTGCTATACACGTCGTCGCGATAGGTGGACATATAGCGACGATATGTCCTCCCCATAGGGGTGTCGCTGAAAATGTGAAACATATATAAAAAAATCATTTTTTTAGAAATAAACCTAATTGCCACAAATTTTTGTCGCCATAGGGTTATTCTATTTTTTTAAGTTGTAATCTGTAGAGACAATAAATACTGTTCATACCCTAAAACTGAAGAAAAATAGAATAAAAAATAAATGAAGAAAAACGAACTTAGGTTCATTATTCATACCGTTCTTGACGAGCACCGAGAAGATATGGAGGATTTCAACCAATTTCCGAGAGGATATGGAGGATATGAACAGATGTATACTAGTATTAAGCCCCTGTTGCGGCGAAGGTTTAAAATCATGCTAAGTACCACCATGATACACTATCGGTTGCCTCAAAATCTCTTATAAAAAAATAAAAATGAAAAAAAAGATCAAAAACCATTGAACTACACACGCAAAAGTAAAACATAGAAAACAATAACTAAGTTGATCCAGGATCTGTGCGTTGCGACGTGTTGTTAAACGGTAAAAAGAGGCATAAGACATTGAACCACACGCACGTTGCGGCATGTTAACTCACAAAAGTTAGATCGAAACATAAAATGGAAAAAAAGATGAAAAATATAAGGAACAATGTTGAAAATAAAAAGTTGTTTAGATTACACTGTATAAGTAAAGGGAATGGGAGCGGGGAAATGGCATTGGTTGCCAACCCAAGCCCAAACACCACCCCCACTGGTGGGTGAGTTAGGCGTGACCCTATTGGCAGGGAGGGAGTTGGAGTCGGAGATCGCTCCTCCCCCCCCCCCCCCCCCCCCAAAAAAAAATCCCTTTAGTCTAATAGATAGTTTGGAAGTTCAAAGTAAAAAAAAAATGTTTAAAAACATTCACTAACAAACAAAACGACCTATTCTCTTCTATATTAATAGAAGAACACTTCAACAGTAACATAATTTGATTGGTTAGATGTATATTACTTTTGTCTTATCCGTATATCCATATAGCTTTCTAGATGTACACGTGTTCCATATAACATATACACATACTTCAATAATTGCTTCATTTGGTGTGGGTAGGCCTGTAAACGAACCGAACGTTCATGAACTGTTCGACGGGAAGTTCGTTTATGTTCGTTTATTTAAATAAATGAACGAACACGAACACAATTTTTTGTTCGTTTAATTAAACGAACGAACATGAACACACGTTGTGTTCGTTCATTTATGTTCGTTTATTTTGTTCGTTTATGTTCGTTTAATTAACCTTAGCTTTATTTTTATTATTTATTTCCTTTTGTTAAGTAACCTTAATTTATATGTTCTAAAAATTTAACCCTAACCCTGACATTCTAAACATATAACTTATTAGCCGCTCTTCACACTTCACAGCCCCACACTTCATAGCCGTTCTCCACCCTAACCCTAACGTTCATTTATGTTCATGAATCATTATTAACTTGTTTTTGTTTGTGTTCGTTTATGTTCAATTGTGTTCGTTTATATTGATCATTTGTGTTCGTTTATATTCATGAACTGTTCGTTTAGGTTTAAATGAACGAACACGAACACGAAAAATTTCTTAATGAACGAACACGAACACAAAAATGTGTTCGATTATGTGTTCGTGTTCGTGTTCGTTCGGTTCGTTTACAGGCCTAGGTGTGGGTCACAACGTTTTGTTAATTTTTTGGGTTTTTCTTCGATGTAATCCTTATTAGTGAAATAATATTTTAATATTTTAATATTTTATATTTACTTTATATTATAATTGCACTTTGACCACTAACTTTCTTACTAACTTATTTGACCACCAAACTTTTAGCTTTTACGATTTCAAACTTTGACCACCAAACTTTTAGCTCTTAGGATTTTTAAATTTTGACCACCCAACTTTTTTAAAGTTGCATTACAGCCACATCCATCGCAACATCTTTTAGCTAAGCATTGACACATTTTTTCTAACTTTGACTTCAAATAAAGCGTACTACTAAACATGTACGTACAACAGTCACGCTCGCGACGAAGCGCGGGCCAACTAATACCTAGTTTATATAATACTTTGCATTTTTTATGCAATATAGTTTTGTCAAGTGTTATGTGCATGAGTGGTTGTACTCATAGATTTGGTAGGTTTTACCTATTTTTGGGGTTTTATTATCTTTATTTTTATTTTTTACTTTTAATTAGGGGTAATTTTTTACTTCTTTTACAATTTAATCCAATCATTTTTCACTTTCAACTTTGTTTTATTATATTTTTCTTCTTTTAATTTTTTTTTATTTTACGTTTCGATCTAAATTTTACGAGTTAACTCATTACAGTGTGCATGTGTGGTTCAATTTTTTCTCTGTTTTGTTCCCAATTAACAACTACCTAATTATTGTTTTCTATGTTTTACGTATCGAGTGCATGGGTTAATGTTATTTCGTCTGTTTTTCGTTTGGTTTTATAATTTCGTTAACGCACTCGTCTAAATCGTCTTAGTTATTGTTTTCTATATTTTAAGTTTCGAGTGTGTGGTTTTAACGTTGCTTCGTCTACTTTATGTTCGGTTTTATTATTTTATTTTCAATTTCTTTTCTAAAATGAGTTTTTCGATGTTGTTGGTCACTGACAGTGGCGTAGCATTAGGATATTGACACAGTTTTACGCCGTATCCGCAACTTGATAAAAGTACATGTTTTACGCCGTATCCGCAACTTGATAAAAGTACATCTATAAATCATATGAAGTTACAAGCGAGTATAATGCTTGTCTCTAATTCCCACTTGTTCATTTATCATGAATAAATATAAGGGTTATGGGTTTCATACACCACGTGACATCACATTTTGGGGGTGTGACATCACATTCTGGGGTATGTGGCAGTATTCTATTGGTGTGTGATGTGGGTCAGGGTATATGAATCCTAATTAGGGGGTGTATAATTCCTAAATACCTAAATATAATTTGTTGAAGTTACATAAGATTTGTTTATTTCTTCTATTAATGCCTTAATTGCCGAGAAGTTGCAGGCTTCGTCAAGTAATCATTGTTTATACTCAAAATAATATAATAATAATATCTGTTTTTCCAAATAAAGTTAAAGTTCTTGCTTGTAGTTTATTGTTGACATTTTTACTAAAAATATAATATAATAATAATATCTGTTTTTCCAAATAAAGCTAAAGTTATTAACGATGACATTTTCAACACTACTACGGTACTAGTGTACTACCCAATCCACAAGAAAGCGACTTAGTAATTATAATATTAAGGAAATAGATTTAAATCCTCTCAACTTTCACCCATTGACAAATAATACTTCAAATTATCATTTTAGTAGATAATACTTCAAACTTGCAAGTTAGTTTGTTTCATCACCCTCAAACTAACGAGGGTCTAACCAAGGTTAGTCTAGTGGGGTTTTTCGAGGTCGGGTTCCATGAACGAAAAAGAAAAAGATAAAGATTCAAAGGTGTTGTTTAGATGGTTTGAATCTGTGTATGAAGGAGATGAAGAACCAGTGTGGCTTTTGATGGATCTTTGGGTTGGGTTTGTAGTTGTAGAGAGGTGAAGAAGACGGGGATTGGATCTGTGTTTGGGGTTTATAAAATAAATAAATAAATAAATTTTTAATACATTATTTACACATCATATTGTCACATAAGCAATTATGACAAGTCAGCTTACCACGTCAGCCATTTTTGACACGTAGACTAACCAGGTTACACATCCGTTAGTTTTGGGTGATGTAACAAACTAACTTATAAGTTCGGAGTATTATTCGTTGATGGATAAAAGTTAAGAATATTTAAATCCATTTCCCCTATAATATTTTATTGTATCATTTAAAAAATATAGGTTTTTTTATAAATAGCCTGACTTTATTTGTCCCATAACAAACAGTTTGCGAATATCATATATTGTTTCTTATAAAATAAAAAATAAATAAATAAATAAATAAATAAAGTTGGTATGTATATTTTAGGGAAAAATACTACAATATGGTTATAACTTATATGGTACCCGTGTATTCGGTCAGGTTTGAGACACATTTTTATATTTAGATTTGAGATTGGGATAAAATACCAATTAATTGATTAAATATATCTATCTATATTACTATATAATGCATTAGACTATTGCCCGTGTGGACACACGGTTCAACAACTAACAATTATTTGGAGAGGAAAAACCTATAAACAAAATATAATAGAAATATTTTATTAAAATTTAAAAGCAAGAAATACACATTTTATTCAAATATCACTAAATATTGTTGATTATATTAATTAGAACATAAGGAATAAACATAAGAATTTGATCATGTGTACCTGATATGCTTAACCGTTTAGGAACCTCAGTAATGGAAGACACCATCATCTTGATTGGGTTCCCTTTAGGGTATGCAGTTCTGATGGTTTGTGTGTTCTTGAGTTATGAACACATTGAGAGAGAGAGAGAGAGATAGGGGATGGCTAATGGTGTTATGAATGTGTCTCTTCACCCTAATCTCATAATAAGCTCTCTATTTATACATACCCAGAGGACACCCTAAATAAGGCCCATCTAATGATAGTCCGCCCATCAAAGACATATCTGTTATTGGGCTTAGGATAATATTAATAATTGATCATCAAAATATAAATGATTATAATGGCTATCGATAAATATACAAACGTCACGTATATTTATTCCAACATTCTCCCACTTAGCCGAGTAATCATTTATTATGAGTATTAAGTAATTCTGCAGAGATTAATACTCATTTTAGTTCTAAACCCAAAATGTAGCAGAGAAATACAGCCGTTAAGTCTTTATTCGACTTAGGACCCCCATTAATCATACTACACCCAAATTTAAAACTTAACATTAGGATCAATTAACGTTATGCCCTTAGTTGATTTGTTATATTATTGTCTTTATGCCATTATGCTAGCTTAGCATACTAATAGACAAACAAATCATAATGAGGAAAATTAATCATTAGTCATTAGTCATAAGTCATTCATAGTACGATATGCACTTGTACATGGTCATTAGTAATACCCTTTTCTCTTAGTTGGCCCATTAGTGAGACTTATGGGTGATAGACCTTTAGTTATTGGATCCATAAGCATATCATGAATGCATTCGATACAAAATTCTGATTTCCTCTATTTGTTCTTAATCATAAGCGAACAATAATTTCGTATCGAACTCTAATGCAGCTCCTCTCAAACTGTTACTGTTCGAGAAATTAGGGCAGCTGACTTTATCACAGTAAGTCTTCAACTTAGTATTTATATGGAGTTAATAAGTTATGAGTCAACTGATAAATTTACCAACAACATTTAATGACCATTATGTTGTGATCAGCAACACATTATGTCATGATAACTTAGGTTGTTGTTAACAGTTCCTTATGACTCCTCCATGAGATAGTTATGTCTGCTGACGTTATGATATACCCCGAAATTGACACTTGATTTCCTTTGAATATAACAAAGTTAGAGTAAGAGTAGTCAATCACTTTAGGTTCTCACTTCTTCTTTAGATTATAGTCTCTTGTTTCTTAAAGATATTGTAATGTTCTATTAGATGCTTTTCATCAGTCTAGACAAGTCTAGTATTAAGCAATACGAACAATATCATAAACAAGCATAGACTTAAATTTACATCAGTCTTCTAATTAATGAAGCATAAGGTGATAATCTCAAATTATCCTATTATCCTCTAAAAGAGAGCAATGTTGTATGTTACATACTTAAGGACCCGCTGTCACACCCTCAAAATCCACTTGCGGAGTTTTACCGCGAGGCGCATGACAAACCAGGATCCAAACCAACGATCACAATAAACAAGTCTAAAATGAACATAATGAAATTCAAAACAATGTTTAAAATCCCCGTTTACAGCGGAAGCTTATTCAAAACAATATTCAATAGTAAACCAATTGTTCAATGTTTATAAGACCATGCAACCCTAGCTAGACGCCGTGCAGACGCGTGCGCCCTAGTCCAGTCGTGCTACCTTAGCGACCTGAGAAAACATGTAAAAGTTTACGTCAGCACAAAAATGCTAGTGAGTTTACAGGTTTGTAATCCAAGTACCAAGTCAACCTGTCCATACTATAACAAATCGAAAACCAGTGTACGCTAGCTAGGCGTATGTTTTGTTACTACCACGATTGGAAAACCATTACTAACTCGCAAACCAAATGTGTGCCCGATGTAGTAAGCCTGTTGTTCCTGTTTGAGACAATATGCACCCGCCGACCCTCCAAGTCGACGAGCGGGGTTGGTCACTCCCAATAGCGCTATTCACATTTCCCCGTTGTGCAAACCCGCACATTCATGGTTCCCCCCGGGACTTCCAAAGATCGTGTAGTACACAATAGAAACCCATAGTATGACAGTAGTTACCAAATAATCGTTTTAACACATGTTTTCTCCCCCGAAAATGTGAAACCAGTTTAAAAGAGGGGCCGTAAACTCACCTTAAGTTGCGTTACTTCGTAATACGAATAACTCAACAGCTATGCTAGTCCCGTAAAGCGGCGACCTAACATATGACAGTTACAAGCACTTAGACTAATAACCCGCAGGTTAATTAGTCCCTAGATGTCCAGACCATAACCAAGTTCGTTTGAAAACACCGTGATTGTTTAACTGACCCAAAGTACAAGACTCGACATCCCATTGGTGACCCGAGACTCCCCGTGTTATGTTTACACTCTCAAACATACAATCATGCAATCCCACTTAACATACGTTAACGCACAACAAGTTATAGCACATAGCTCACGTATCACATAATTACATCCAAACATATGTTACCAAGTTATTAGATATGTTACGAGGTTCCTAGAATGTTCCTACATGTCAAATCGGGTCTCGGAATGCTAATTTATACTTACAGCAGCAGTACACGCGATTAGGAAAAGTCAACTAGCATTTAGGTTGGTCAACTGGCATTTAGGAAGGCTAATCGCATGTAACTACTAGCATTTAGCCCCCAATCGCATGAATCATGGGAGATTGGCCTCCTAATCGCCTCTAATATAGGCGATTAGGGTTGCTAATCGCCTGTAACCTTGCTGTTCCGGTTTTTCGCGCGTTTAACGCTCCAAATCAGATCCAGAACGTGTGTAACCACCCAATATCAACCCAACAACTATTCTAAACATGTTTAAACCAAAATCCTTTGTTTAACCTCGTATTATCAGCCCTGCATGCAATCACGTATTCCAAACACCATTCACATAGCATGCAACAACACACTAACATGCGTAACTATCACCCTAATAATCAGTTACTCAGATTTTATCATCATAATATCATTAGTATTCTGAATTAACCTAATAACATGTTGATCATTCATCTTTAATCATAAAAACCCTAGATATTAATCATAAACACACATAACACATGTATAATTGTTAGAATCCGATTAACAACACTTATTAACGATTTTCAGAAAGCTTTTTCGTTTTAGAACAGGTCTGGACCATTAGGGATTGATTAAAAACGTTTATAAAGATTGCATGGATGGAAACCAAACCTTAGATTTGTGAAAGGATGATGATTTGAGCTTGAAACCTTATGTTTTGATCAAAAATCGCGTTCCAGAGGTTGTGTGTGTGTTGGGGCGGGTTATGGGACGACTAGGGTTTGTATAATGAAGTTTAGGAGGTCAAGTATGGTATTTATAGTCGTTTTTAGTCGTCCAGCCCGTAACTAGCGAATGTGCAGCCTTTACACGCGATTAGGGATCCTAATCGCATGTAAGTTCATGCAATTGGGGCTTAATCGCATGAACAGTCATGCATTTGGTCCCCTACTCGCCCCTAAAGTGCCTACTCGCCTCCCTTATAGGCGATTAGGCCTCCCTAATCGCCTATAGGGGCTGGTTTCGTGTGTTTTGCGCGTTAAACCCCGTTTTAACATATGTTAACACATATTCACATACCGACAAGTCACATAATGATTGTAAACACATAACACTTGTAAATACACATATTCATACTCGTTCACCAATTCCCGGGACTCGAGACTTGTATGTTCCGTATGCCCTGACGATCCTACAAATCGTCACCGTTTGTACACTTGGTTAAGGACTGACATCTAATGAACCTCTAGACCAACATCCAATGATCTTCTAGACTAAACCGATAGTTCCCGAACCATAACCCGACTTAACTAACCCAGTTAAGTGCAACATACGCGTGACTCGCTAAGGTAGACTTTCATCTAGACAATGTTGTTAACCAGAATTTGCCGGGTGTCACATCATCCCCACGTTAAAAGAATTTTCGTCCCGAAAATTGCACAAGTACCAAAAGGAATAACGAAGGAAACAACAAAAGATAGGAACTAAAAATAGAAACCAAAAAGAGATTTTACCCGAGTTGTCACATCATCCCCACGTTAAAAGGAATCTCGCCCCGAGATTCATTCAGCTGCAGAAGAGACATATCTCGACTCGAACGCTTCCTTAGGAAAGAGATGAGGATACTTAGACTTCATCTGATCCTCCCGTTCCCAAGTGTACTCTGGTCCCCGGTTCGAGTTCCACCGAACCTTAACGATGCGAATCTTGCTGTGACGTAGGCTACGAATCTTGTAATCAAGGATCTCCACAGGTTCTTCCACAATCCGAAGACGATCATCAACCTTGATCTCTTCCAGTGGAACAATGAGAGACTCGTCAGCCAGACACTTCTTCAAGTTGGACACATGGAAGACGTTATGTACGTTACCGAGCTCCGTCGGTAAATCAAGACGATATGCCACCGGTCCAATCCGTTCCAGGATCGTAAATGGACCGACATACCGAGGGTTGAGTTTGCCACGCTTCCCAAAGCGTATGACGCCCTTCCACGGTGAAACTTTTAGAAGTACTTTGTCATCAACTTGGAATTCCAGTGGTTTGCGACGCTGATCGGCATAACTCTTTTGCCGGTCCCGTGCCGCCGCCAATCGGTTACGAATCTGTACGATCTTTTCCGAAGTTTCGTACACTAGTTCAGGCCCAGTAAGTTGACTCTCACCCACTTCAGCCCAACAAAGAGGAGAACGACATTTCCGTCCGTACAGTGCTTCGAACGGAGCCGCCTTAATGCTCGTGTGATAACTGTTGTTGTATGAGAATTCTACTAACGGTAAATGAGCTTCCCAACCCTTGCCAAAATCGATCACACATGCCCGCAGCATGTCTTCCAAAGTTTGAATCGTGCGCTCACTCTGACCGTCAGTCTGTGGATGATAAGCCGTACTCATGTCTAGTTGGGTACCCAAAGCCTTGTGCAGAGACTTCCAGAAGTGAGAAGTAAAATGGGAGTCACGATCCGAGATAATAGAAACTGGCACTCCGTGCTTAGAAACAACTTCCTTCAAATAAAGACGAGCCAAACGATCCATGGTGTCGGTCTCCTTAATAGCAAGAAAATGGGCTGATTTCGTCAACCGTCAGTCTGTGGATGATAAGCCGTACTCATGTCTAGTTGGGTACCCAAAGCCTTGTGCAGAGACTTCCAGAAGTGAGAAGTAAAATGGGAGTCACGATCCGAGATAATAGAAACTGGCACTCCGTGCTTAGAAACAACTTCCTTCAAATAAAGACGAGCCAAACGATCCATGGTGTCGGTCTCCTTAATAGCAAGAAAATGGGCTGATTTCGTCAACCGATCAACAATCACCCATATCTTATCATTCCCGCTTGGTGATTTAGGAAGTTGCGTGACAAAATCCATTGTAATCCGTTCCCATTTCCATTCCGGAATTTCAGGTTGTTGCAAGAGACCCGACGGTTTCTGGTATTCCACCTTGACCTTAGCACAAGTCAAGCACTTACTCACGTATGAAGCTATATCTGACCTCATGTTTGGCCACCAGTAAAGCACCTTCAGATCTTGGTACATCTTATCCGAACCAGGATGAATAGAATACCGGGACTTATGAGCCTCATCAAGGACAAGCTCCCGTAGTCCCCCAAATAAAGGAACCCATATGCGTTCTGCGAAGTAGTGCAGGCCATCAGGCCTTCGCTCGAGGTGCTTGTCGGCACCGTGCATAGTCTCAACTTTAAGGTTTTCCTCCTTCAAAGCTTCTAACTGGGCAGAACGGAGTTGATCAGGTAGGGATGAATGAATGGTGAGCTGCAACGCCCGAACGCGACGAGGTTTAGTTGATTCCTTCCTGCTCAAGGCGTCTGCTACAACATTCGCCTTGCCAGGATGGTACTTAATGGCACAATCATAGTCGTTCAGGAGTTCAATCCAACGACGCTGCCGTATATTCAAGTGTTGTTGGTCGAAAATATGTTGGAGACTCTTGTGATCGGTGTAGATGGTGCATTTGGTACCGTACAAGTAATGTCTCCAAATTTTCAACGCGAATACCACGGCACCCAACTCCAAGTCATGGGTGGTGTAGTTCTTCTCGTGCACCTTGAGTTGACGAGAAGCATACGCAATCACTTTCTCGCGTTGCATCAACACGCAACCGAGACCATGAATAGAGGCATCACAGTAAACAATGAAATCATCAGGGCCTTCAGGTAAAGACAAAATAGGAGCAGAACACAGTTTAGACTTCAGTTCTTGAAATGCCGACTCTTGTGGTTCACCCCAGTCGAATTTTCTATCCTTCTGAGTAAGAGTGGTGAGGGGTTGAGCGATCTTCGAGAACCCTTGTATGAAACGACGATAGTAGCCCGCCAGGCCTAGGAATTGCCGCACCTCAGTTGGCGTCTTTGGTGCTCCCCAGTCCTTGATCGCTTCGATCTTAGCTGGATCGACATGAATTCCTAGTTCATTTACCACATGTCCTAGGAACTGAACTTCGCGTAACCAAAAGTCACACTTTGAGAACTTAGCGTAAAGTTGTTCCCGTCGCAAGAGTTCCAAAACCAAACGCAGGTGTTCCTCGTGTTCGGTGTTGTTCTTGGAGTAGATCAGAATGTCATCAATAAACACAATGACGAACTTGTCCAGATATGGTTTGCAAACGCGGTTCATCAAGTCCATGAAAACCGCCGGTGCGTTCGTGAGACCGAAAGGCATGACCAAGAACTCATAATGGCCATAACGTGTACGAAAGGCAGTCTTTGCCACGTCAGCTTCCCTTACCCGCAACTGGTGATAACCGGACCTCAAGTCAATCTTGGAATAGTAACTAGAACCCTGGAGCTGGTCGAATAGATCATCAATACGTGGAAGAGGATAACGGTTCTTGACGGTCAATTTGTTCAGTTCCCTGTAGTCCACACACAATCGGAAACTTCCATCCTTCTTCTTAACAAATAGAATCGGGGCTCCCCAAGGGGAAGAACTTGGTCTGATGAAACCCTTGTCCAAGAGTTCCTGTAACTGACTAGACAATTCCTGCATCTCGGGAGGTGCAAGACGGTAGGGGGCCCGAGCAATAGGAGCAGCCCCTGGTACAAGATCAATACCGAACTCGACTTGACGATGGGGAGGAAGACCAGATAAATCATCGGGAAAAACATCAAGAAACTCGCGTATAACTGGAATATCGTCGACCTTCTTCTCATCACCCGAGGAAACAGATAAAAGTGCCAAAACGGCTGGATAACCCTTTCGAAGACACTTAAGGGCTTTCATGCTAGAGATGATGTTTAGCGAAACACCACCCTTGATACCGTACACAGAAAGGAATTCTCCATCAGGAAGAGGAATCCGAATAATCTTGTCGTAACAGACAATCTCCGCGCGATACAAAGACAACCAATCCATGCCTACCACCACGTCAAAACTACCCAAAGGTACCGGCATAAGATCGATGGGGAACGACAAACCCGACAACTCTAGTTGACACTCCCGAAGGATACAAGTAGCTTCAATCTTTTTACCGTCAGCCAACTCAATAATATACTTAGTCTCTAATGGTACGGGTACTACATCTAGCAGTCGACTAACCTCCATGGATACAAAACTCTTGTCGGCACCAGAATCAAATAACACACTAACAAAACGATTATTGAGAAGGAACGTACCGGTAACTGTGTCAGGATCCTGTCTAGCCTCAGCGGCTCCAATGACGAAGGCGCGTGCATTCCTGCCACCACCCCCGTTGTTCCCATTTCCGTTGTTTCCACCCTGCTTCAGTTTTGGGCAATCCTTCTTGTAATGCCCAGTCTCACCACAGTTGTAACATCCTTGTCTTCCCGTAGTCCCTTGAGTAGTAGGAGCTGAGTTAGTAGTCGGGGCCTGGGTCGATGGAAGTGTAGCCCGACAATCTTTAGCAAAATGTCCAGTTCGCTGGCAGCGATGACAACGGTTACTGTCGCAGTTCCCTTGATGATGGCGTCCACACTTGTTGCATTTAGGCAGTTTCCCCGCATAACCACCCTGTTTGTTACCCGAAGAAGAAGAACCCCCATTATCGAACCTCTTACCCTGCTGTGCTGGCCCAGTTCCTTTCCCTTCATTATCCCACTTGCGCTTGTTGTTCTCTGGGGCCTTGACAGTCGAACCCTTAGCAGGAAAAATACCCTCATTCACCTTTAAGTTGGTCATCCTATGAGCCGATCGGACCACCTCTGAGTATGTAGGATGATTTCCTGCAGCCACTAACCCTGCGATCTCTGGTACTAGTCCCGAGATATAATGCTCAATCCTCCTGTATTCTGGCACATGCAGATCGGGACACAGCACTGCCAACTCATTACGCCTCACAGTATACTTCTCAATTTCAGACCCAGTCATCTTGAGGTTCCACACCTCGTGCTCTAGCTTCTGCACCTCTTCCCTCGGACAGTACTCACGCTTCAGCAGCTGCACAAAATTCTCCCAAGGCATAGCATACGCCTCCCCAATACCCATATTCTGGGTGATGTTATTCCACCAAGTCAATGCAACATCCTGGAATAACGCAGCAGCATACTTAACCCGATCTTCTGGGAGACAGTTACACATCAGAAACACTGACTCCACCTTCTCCAGCCACCTAAGCCAGCTCACCGCACCCTCAGTGCCAGAGAATTCCTGAGGCTTACAATCCCGAAACATCTTGTAGGTACACATAGGTGGGGGTGGGTTAATAGGACCACCTGAAATGAAATACGTGAGGAATCACGACGAATGTAAACAAGGTTCACTAATGAGGCAAAGAAAATGGTTAAATCAACTTACCACCACCATTGTGCCCTAACTGGAAGGCAGCTTGGAGCAAGTTGTTCAGATCGGCATGCGATAGGTTAATACCTCCACGACCACCAGCACCACCGCGACCACCACCACGTCCACCATTGCGACCACCTCCACGTCCTCCTCTTACTCCAGACATGATTCTGGCAGAAAGAACGAGAAAATTTAGTTTCGCAGATAAAGATAACCACTAATGTTTACCAGATCAAAGCTAGATCCAATCCAGGACTATCCCTTCAAACCCAGAGCTCACTAGGGCTTCCATGCATTTCGGTTTATGATTTTGTGTGCACCCAAAATGATAAACCGCTCTACATGGTCCTCCAAGTGTTCTCCTAGTTCAAAGTTCGAATCACCGAACATAGACTCTTAGCTATACACCGTAATACTACGGTAGTTTATGGCAAGTGTTTCTATTGGAGTATGAAAGGGAGATGTCCGAGCCTTGGACAAATCTCAAGAGTACACGATTCACTCCAATATACTACACTGCCTAGGAAGTAAGTAACCCGACCTAAGATAGAACAGATGATGTAACGTAGAAAGACCAAATGATTTAGAGACACCCCGACAAGACCATACGTAAACCACCTTAATGTTTAGTACCATGTGATCGTCTAGTGTGTGCGACTCGGCTATAGACTACACTCTACATGCAGTCCTAGTTCACTATAACCATTGGCTCTGATACCAATCTGTCACACCCTCAAAATCCACTTGCGGAGTTTTACCACGAGGCGCATGACAAACCAGGATCCAAACCAACGATCACAATAAACAAGTCTAAAATGAACATAATGCAATTTCAAAACAATGTTTAAAATCCCCGTTTACAGCGGAAGCTTATTCAAAACAATATTCAATAGTAAACCAATTGTTCAACGTTTATAAGACCATGCAACCCTAGCTAGACGCCGTGCAGACGCGTGCGCCCTAGTCCAGTCGTGCTACCTTAGCGACCTGAGAAAACATGTAAAAGTTTACGTCAGCACAAAAATGCTGGTGAGTTTACAGGTTTGTAATCCAAGTACCAAGTCAACCTGTCCATACTATAACAAATCGAAAACCAGTGTACGCTAGCTAGGCGTATGTTTTGTTACTACCACGATTGGAAAACCATTACTAACTCGCAAACCAAATGTGTGCCCGATGTAGTAAGCCTGTTGTTCCTGTTTGAGACAATATGCACCCGCCGACCCTCCAAGTCGACGAGCGGGGTTGGTCACTCCCAATAGCGCTATTCACATTTCCCCGTTGTGCAAACCCGCACATTCATGGTTCCCCCCGGGACTTCCAAAGATCGTGTAGTACACAATAGAAACCCATAGTATGACAGTAGTTACCAAATAATCGTTTTAACACATGTTTTCTCCCCCGAAAATGTGAAACCAGTTTAAAAGAGGGGCCGTAAACTCACCTTAAGTTGCGTTACTTCGTAATACGAATAACTCAGCAGCTATGCTAGTCCCGTAAAGCGGCGACCTAACATATGACAGTTACAAGCACTTAGACTAATAACCCGCAGGTTAATTAGTCCCTAGATGTCCAGACCATAACCAAGTTCGTTTGAAAACACCGTGATTGTTTAACTGACCCAAAGTACATGACTCGACATCCCATTGGTGACCCGAGACTCCCCGTGTTATGTTTACACTCTCAAACATACAATCATGCAATCCCACTTAACATACGTTAACGCACAACAAGTTATAGCACATAGCTCACGTATCACATAATTACATCCAAACATATGTTACCAAGTTATTAGATATGTTACGAGGTTCCTAGCATGTTCCTACATGTCAAATCGGGTCTCGGAATGCTAATTTATACTTACAGCAGCAGTACACGCGATTAGGAAAAGTCAACTAGCATTTAGGTTGGTCAACTGGCATTTAGGAAGGCTAATCGCATGTAACTACTAGCATTTAGCCCCCAATCGCATGAATCATGGGCGATTGGCCTCCTAATCGCCTCTAATATAGGCGATTAGGGTTGCTAATCGCCTGTAACCTTGCTGTTCCGGTTTTTCGCGCGTTTAACGCTCCAAATCAGATCCAGAACGTGTGTAACCACCCAATATCAACCCAACAACTATTCTAAACATGTTTAAACCAAAATCCTTCGTTTAACCTCGTATTATCAGCCCTGCATGCAATCACGTATTCCAAACACCATTCACATAGCATGCAACAACACACTAACATGCGTAACTATCACCCTAATAATCAGTTACTCAGATTTTATCATCATAATATCATTAGTATTCTGAATTAACCTAATAACATGTTGATCATTCATCTTTAATCATAAAAACCCTAGATATTAATCATAAACACACATAACACATGTATAATTGTTAGAATCCGATTAACAACACTTATTAACGATTTTCAGAAAGCTTTTTCGTTTTAGAACAGGTCTGGACCATTAGGGATTGATTAAAAACGTTTATAAAGCTTTTGTAAATACACATATTCATACTCGTTCACCAATTCCCGGGACTCGAGACTTGTATGTTCCGTATGCCCTGACGATCCTACAAATCGTCACCGTTTGTACACTTGGTTAAGGACTGACATCTAATGAACCTCTAGACCAACATCCAATGATCTTCTAGACTAAACCGATAGTTCCCGAACCATAACCCGACTTAACTAACCCAGTTAAGTGCAACATACGTGTGACTCGCTAAGGTAGACTTTCATCTAGACAACGTTGTTAACCAGAATTTGCCGGGTGTCACACCCGCTTAGAGTAAAACTTATGGGATGAAATTAATATCCCGTTGGGTCTATCTCAGTATATTTTGATTCCTATCACGTAAGAGGAATCCCCGATATTCATCATGTCAAAATTATGCATGAATAATACTTTGACTTAGGTAACATATACTTGTCAAGAGAAACGTCATATATGTAAGGACAAGTTTTCATTAGTTGCTCCCACTCATCTTGAGGTAGGTTCTTTAATCCACTTAGTTCTTGATGAAGAGAATTTCATTATGATTCCAACACATTTTATGCTTGCATCAACCCATACATGGGTCTTATTGACTTACAGACTAAGTGTTCTTAACCTTCAGTTTAGAACTTTCAGGTTTCTTAATGAACATGTAGGTCATCGTTATGGAAAGTTGTCTTAATGTCCATCTAATGTGGCTCTTAGTTATTATGAGCTACTGGGACAGTAATGAGCCTCAAAGAAATCTTTTGTAATACAAATAAGAAATTTCTTTGATAATCTAATCCCTTCTTTGAGTATAATCTTTTACAATCAATCTTATCTTACAACGTTCCCATTCGGATCTGGTTCAATCATGAATACCTTTAGGTTATTCAACCAAATCCTAAACGTTATTCTAATTTATGGAATTAAATTTTGCTAATAATAGCTTTATTCCATTTAGAAGATTGATTGATATTAATGATTTAATTAGAAGAGGTAGGATCGGTAAACTTTCCAAACATCCATTTTGTGTTAGTCAGGCAAGTTACATAATCATCAAATTTAATGGGCTTTTAGACCCAGATGACCTCCTGAGTTGAACATTGGGTTTATTATGATACAAACTTAACTTTAGTTAGGTGTTTTATTTTCAGGTACATAAGGAGCAACATTAATTTCTAAGTGTGTAAGAGTTGGTGCAGTAAGGTGTACAAGAGGAATAATCGAAGTAAAATTCGGAGTTAAACTTAATGAGTCTCGAATTTTAATGAGTCTCTCCCCCGCATCTTGTACTTCCGAAAAGTCATAATAAGGACTTTACTGCTCCCACTTACCTTAGAGATCTTAATGAATTCAGCATGCTTAAGATCTAACATTTGGAAGATCCATAGATTTTAATAGAGAAAACAACCTAATGATGTTTATTGTCGTTTCTCTTAATGAGGATTACTTTAGTAAGAAATCTAAGTTCGCCCATATTTAGGCATCCACAAAACTTTGTTAGGAGTACGTTAAATGTTAAGGAGACAAGTTGTGATAGAGCGTTGTCCAGTGCAAGAGGTGTAATTTGAGGATAGATCAAATTGTCGTTCCCCCCCACCTCTGTAACTTTTGCAAGTCATAAGTAGGACATCTAATGCTCCCACTAATCTTTTAGGTCTCTTAGTATCTCCACATAATAAGTTTCAACGATGCGTGTGAACGAGAATATTTCATATATTTTATACTTGATTTCCCTTATCGTCCAGATTTCATAAGAAATTTTAAGAACATACTTAGAGGGAATCTTATTAAGTATATATGAATTGATTTCTTTAATACTTTTGGTCTGTAGGAAACGGAATAGATACAATTAGATATTTATCTAAGCTCCACTGATGTCAATCAGTTATGACTTATGATGGAAACCCATTTATTCCTTTCGCCATTTAATGTTTAGGGCGTTTAACACATGCTTTAAAGTCACTGAGAATGAGATTTGATAGCCAAGCATCCTTTAGTGACCTGGTCATGATTTCTCATGAAATTTTGGTCTTAGTGGATGAATTGCATGGGTCTTATTTTCCTTTGTTAAATTCTCATTTTCATGATAACAAAGTTGTGAAAACATTATTGGATCATCTAGTTTTATTTCAAAAGGATTCTATTCAGATAACGACAACAAACAATGTGAGAGTTTAACTTAATAGTGGCATTGGGTTTGGTCATTAAAACCTCTAACTGTCAAAAATTGTAGCTTTTAGTATTGATACTAAATTCTGAGTAATCTCAAGAATATCGTAAGGTATCATAAAGCTTCAACACTAAGATCAGTTATTAATGGTTAATAGACCCTTAATTTAGCCACCAACTCTCATCTTAAGTATTTGTTAAATTATAGTAAGGAAATGTATAAAACTAGACTAAGCCATCATGTGTTAATTGGAATTCATTAGCATTTGTGGAGTTAAATATCCTTAATTAGGCACTACATATCTTAGCCAGCCATTCTCCTTTCTTATGGGTAATCTTTTTGCTTATGCCTATTCTTAATGGCACAATTTTGCTTAGTAAGACTTTCCCGTTGGAGAAACTTATAGCTGAAAGTAGTACTTGTATTTTGTTTCCAGACCTTATAATTATCCTCTCTATAGTAATTATTCTTCCTCTTTTAGGTTTAATGGTAGTAAGGTGAATTACATCAACTTTTCTAGTTTAATGCCTTCCTTTTCCTGTACGTAATTTGCTATCAACACACTCATTTTACTTTGATATTTCTGAGTGTTATAGTTGATTCATAATGCATCTAATCGTACTGATGGAAAAGTCATAATGCACTAGAAACTTTATTTGATTTCCATGTATAACCCTTTAGCTTTATGGGTCATGTTAATCAATGTTAAGATGCATTCACAGATGCCATTTATCCATAACGTTAGATTTATTTATTTCATGCTTCTTAGGAATTCGTTATATTCTTTCATTTCCATAGATAATACATTAGTCTTAGGAATTTCAGAATCTTTAATAGCTCACCTGATAGGAATCAGTAAAAGCGTTCTAGATTACCATAAGAGACATTTTGTGTATCCCACTTTCTTATGCTCAATGTTATTCTGTAATACTTTATCAGATAGAGCGTAGGAATGTTATGTCTTAAGAGGTAACTTAATAAGAACAAAAGTTAAGAAAACTCTTCGTAGTTTTGATAATTAGAGTGGATCATTTAGTTGAGATAGTATTTATAGAAGAATGTGAGATTAGTTTCGAGTTACGGGCATTGATGTAAGGCAGACTTAGATTATGATCGTTATATTAATGAAGGATCATTAATGTGAGGATCAGTTTTGTAATGAAGACGTGATAATATCATAACACCAACATAAGCTACTTAAATAACATGCTCTAGCTTTGGCTATACGCTATTTATTTAAGTATTAAGTTGCTAACAATGAATGTAACACATCACCTTTGGGCAGAAGTGAGACACTCAAAGTTCTAATGCAACACACTTGGTTCACCAACATAATCTGTTTCACATCACCTTTGGGCAGAAGCTGAAACCTTATGGAAATTATGTGAACCGAGCTACAATGCTTAACGAGATCTTATATAACGAACTAATGTGACACATCACCTTTGGGCAGAAGTGACACGTAAAATGTTATTTCAAGTTAAGCAAGGTTTTATAATGTTTTGAATAAACTTGATACATTAGGTTTTATCAAAACTTTAAATTTTATTTGAGATCCCGAAAAATAATGGGTTCTCAATAATCTTATGAGTTCCCGAAAAATGAAGAGTTCTCGAATTAGCTTATGAGTTCTCGAAATAATGGGTTCTCAAAGAATTGAGTTCTCAAATAGCATAAGGGGTTCTCTGAAAAATAATGAGTTCCCGGAAAACTTATGAGATCTCGAATAACATAAGGGGTTCTCGAAATTATGAGTTCTCAAAGACTTAATGAGTTCTCGAAAGTGATGAGTTCCCGGAAGACTTATGAGATCTCGAATAAATCATGAGTACTCGAAGACTTAATGAGTTCTCAGATATCAGAATTAGTTCTCGAATATAACTTATGCTTTCGGATAACTTTAATAGTTCTCGGATTCTTTAATAGTTCTCGAAAAATATTGGTTCTCGAATACATGATAGTTCTCGATAAATAAGATGGGTTCTTGGAAACATTATGGGTTCTCGAAAAAACATTTTGGTTTTCAAAGATGAAGACCTTGACCGAGAACTCCTGTCCGTGAACCTGATCAAAAGCTTTAAAACCGAGAACATAGGAAAAAACTTCGAGAACCTGAATTCGGGAATTAACTGATAATCCGAGAACCTAAATTCATTAATTCTTAAAACCGAAAACAATTATTATTATCGAAAAAAAATGATATTGTTAATGGTTCAAAATTTTAGAGATTTACTAATATCTGTTTCCAGTTTTAAATAATGACTATCCCCAAAGATATCATTAGATTTCGAAATCTTTAACTTGATCATAATTGATTTCGAAAATTCCTTGGAGATAAAGTTATGTCCTAAATTATCGAAACAGAATTTCAATCCAATTTTAAACCAAAAAAACATAATAATATTTCGGTTTTCTTATGATGTTCTTGAAGAACATCAACCGAAAGAAAGCATAATCAATATAATCTTTATCCCAACTTTTCTAAAATCATAATACTCAAAATAATTAACTTAATATTTAGAAACGATGGAATACATAATGAATTGATTAAAATTAAATAAAACAATCGTAAAGTGTAATCTGATTATGATTCACTACATGAATTATAATTACATATTTCAAAATCAATTCAAACATCAAACATGGTACTACCGTGGGAACTTAAAAAAAACATTAATATCGATATTTGATTATTCAATATTAAAGGACTGACGCCATCATTGAAACAAATGGCTGATATTAGCAATTTCGATTATTCTAAGGATCTTTGATTCTAGAAAATTGATTCATTAAATTACATGATATAATTGATATAATCAACATTGCTCTGATACCACATGTTGATTATATTAATTAGAACATAAGGAATAAACATAAGAATTTGATCATGTGTACCTGATATGCTTAACCGTTTAGGAACCTCAGTAATGGAAGACACCATCATCTTGATTGGGTTCCCTTTAGGGTATGCAGTTCTGATGGTTTGTGTGTTCTTGAGTTATGAACACATTGAGAGAGAGAGATAGGGGATGGCTAATGGTGTTATGAATGTGTCTCTTCACCCTAATCTCATAATAAGCTCTCTATTTATACATACCTAGGGGACACCCTAAATAAGGCCCATCTAATGATAGTCCGCCCATCAAAGACATATCTGTTATTGGGCTTAGGATAATATTAATAATTGATCATCATAATATAAATGATTATAATGGCTATCGATAAATATACAAACGTCACGTATATTTATTCCAATAAATATTTCTTTATACACCACATTTTTTGTTTTAATCTTGACATTCCCATCACCATCTAGTATAAGTAATTTCACATCTCCCTTGCTTTTAACTCTTGACAATCCAACATAAAGTTGGCCATGTGAGAATACGGGGTCTCTTAAATACAATCCAACATTCGATAGAGAATATCCTTGGCTTTTATTGGTGGTCATTGCGAAACATACGGATATTGGGAATTAACGCCTTTGAAACTTCACAGGAATCTTGTAATCAGATGGTATCTGAGGAGTATTATATAGTAAAAAATAAATAGTAGTGAAAAATATTTATGATAAAATGTTAAAAGTAAGACACCGTTTGAGTCAGATCATTCAAAATTCGAATTAAATGTTATAATTAAGTCTAATTGTTACCATTATAGATATTAAAATATGAAATTATATAGTTTAATAGAACATTTAATATTTGAATATTTATAAACTTTAACTGAAATCTATCAATTCAAATTCTTGTATTCAAAATTTGAATTTAAACTTGTAACTAATTTAAGAAATTTATAACTAAAACTATTATTTGTTAAATTTCAAAACTATTATTTGTTAAATTTTAAAAATATTAGGAAATCTCTAATTATAATATCTCTATTTTAATGATCATAGTAGAATTAATTGTTACAATAATGAATTTAAATTCAAAGTTTGAAATTATTTAAAATATTCAGATAATTCAAAATTTGAATTAAATGTTATAATCAAGTCTTATTGTTACCATTATTATCCAAAATCTAGAATTTTTATAATGTTAAAAAATTTAAAAATTAAAATTATAGATATCGAAATAAGAAATTATATACTTAAATAGAACATTTAATATTTGAATATTTATAAATTTTAATTGAAATCTATCAATTCAAATTCTAGTAATCAAAATTTGAAAAATTCAAATCATTCAAAAATTTGAATTAAATATTTTAAATGTGTTAATTAAATCTAAATCTAAATGTTACCATAAATCTTAAATTCAAATTTTTCAGATTAAATATTTAAATAAAACATTTAGTATTCAAATATTTTTAAAGTTTAACGGAAATCTATAATTTCAAAGTCTAGTATTTAAAATTTTAATTTTTACTTGTAATTAATTTGAGAAAGTTACAACCAAAATTATTAATTGTTATATTTTAAATATATTAAGAAATCATAATTTAAAGCTAATAAATATGTGTAATGGTTACCATTATTAACTTTAATTCAAAAAATTATTTTTTTAAAAGATTAAGTCATTCAAAATGTGTAATTAAAAGGATAATTAGTATGTGTAATTTCTTACCATTATTAAACAAAATTTAAAATTTTGTCTAATTCGAATTTATTTATTTCGAATTTTAATTTGAAATTGATAATTCGTTATAATCATATTAACAAAAATAATATGTAAACATACTTTATTTACAAAAAATAAATATACAAAATTGATTATATATAAGGTAAATCAGGCGTATTAATTTTTTTATAAAAATTCAAATTTAAATTTTTTTTTATAAAAATTCAAATTTAAATTTTTTTATAAAACGATTATATATGATTAATAATTAATAATAACTCGATTATGTTTAAAGGTTATTAATCAAATTGAAATCATAATTATTAAAATTAGATGTTTCCAAAATTGTGCAAATCATGATAAATGCTAATTATAACCTAAAAATGGTAATTTGACAAATCAAAGAATTAAACATTTATTTGTCTTTTTAAATGTACTTGACTTTAAAAAACAGATGTTTTTTAAATTTTAATTTTTGAATGTATAAAAATAAATTAATTCTGATGAAAATGTTAAAATCTAAAATCTACCAAAAATAGTTCGTTTGAACGCTCCTCGCCGTTCAACGCATTGTTAAGGAAACTCTCAAATGTTACACACTTTGTTCGGAGAACCATAAACTTGACAGTTATTTGTTGTATGTTACGATGGTTTTCACCCACATGTTGACGGAATGTATTCAAAACCGTGTTCCAAAACCGTTGCGAATCGTGAAGCATTCCTTACTCTAATGCGGTAACCTAACTCGTGGCTAAAGAGATTTCCTCTTCCACGGTTCAATGTCGGCTGGTCATATGGAAATTAAATAGAAAAAAATATTTAAGAATGGAGAGTGGGTTAAGAGAGGAGACATGTTTGTAAAAATTGAAACGTGAATGGGTTTATATTGTTGTAAGAAATAGGTTATTTTTTTTAATTTATTTATGATGTCAAACGGTATTTAACAGTAAGGCCGACTGACTTGTGCTAACAGTCAATCGATAGCGTCCGGCATTGACATTAGGAAAAGAGGGGGGGTTGGCTTCTGGTATCTCTTTATGGCGCGCAAAGAGAATTATTAAACCAATTTATTTATATTTGTAGTTGTACGTTAAAAACAAATTAGTATTTCTTTATACCTAACTACAAACAATCTTACACAACTAGTTGTATAAAATCACGCGCGTTGCGCGTTTTACAATCAAGATTTAGATGAGGTGTTAATCAATCAATGAATTATACAATTGAGATTCCATTTTGGTTGTAAACGTTAAAAAAATAAAGAAATCTACACATAAGGTAACACATGAAATTTGTAGCGAAATTACATAAGATTATGTTATTTATATTAGAGTTAAATGCCAATTTAGTCCCCGAGGTTTGTAAAAAATTGTCACTTTCATCCAAATCTTTTTTTATAAGTTTAGTCCCTGTGGTTTCATTTTTTTTTTGTCATTTTAGTCCATGTGGACTAACAAGAATTGGATGAAAGTGACAATTTTTGACAAACCTCAGGAACTAAACTGACAAAAAATGAAACCACAAGGAATAAATTGACAAAAAAAAAAGATTTGGATGAAAGTGACAATTTTTTACAAACCTCAAGGCCTAAATTGGCAATTAACTCTTTATATTAATAGTATATAATATAATAAATTTTTTGAATAAAATAATATGAACAAAATAATCTATAATACATTATAAAGGAGGAGTGATGGCCAATATGGTCATTTTCACTTCCGTACAACTTAACAAGCACCATGTACAATATATTTAAGCAAAAAATTTAAGGGTATTATGGGGATATCGGTGACAATTAAGACACCTTCAAGGGTAATGTAGACATTTCACATACCAAATCCTTTACAATATTGAAATGTTGTTCCATCCTTGCCCTTGTTTTCCTTCCCTACCCCCAAGCACCTTCAATGTGATGCAGCTTAATCGATTCACATATCCTACACCACTTTAATAACTGGCCAAAACATACCTTAATTCATCGCCTTTAAATCCATACTAATCACTGAAGCATTGCAATCGACATGGCCGATTTGTTTACAACCACAACTACTCGAATGCTCTTATTCAAATCCAAACACCAAGTAAGAACAACAATCTCTCAACACCCAAATGCTCTTCTTTTTATATTTCTTAAATTCTTGTTTAGTTTTTTTTTAATTGCTATAAATTTGATTTTAAACTAGGTTTCTAATGAAACTAGGGTTATTCAGTTGATGTGGTTTCGTCTTTAATGCTTCATGTTTTTGTGTAAATAAGCAGAAATTTTATTTTTATATGTTTCTTAGTTTAGAGAATAAGTTAGGGCAAAATTGTTGGCTGAAAATATCAAGTGAGACATGATCACATGAATTAATCAGTTTTGTTAGGATAATGTGCCATATATAAACATAAATGGAAGAAAGTGCTTGAAACAGACTTGTGCTATTTCACTCTCTGATGCATTCTTTCAGGTTGTGTGTTTCCCTCTAAAATCTTGAAATTGGTGTGTGTGTATATATATATATATATATATATATATATATAGAGAGAGAGAGAGAGAGCCAGATCGTTTCACCCCTATGCTTGGCTTTAAAAAGCGCACTCGAGGCGCGCTTAACCGCGAAGCGTATCTGGGCGCCAATCTGTGCGCCTTATGTAACACTAGGCAAGCATCGTACGAAAAGCGCATCTTCAGGAAATGGAATGTAGCTCAGGGCCAATTTCTTTTTTAGTTAAATATTGTAGCTTAACCCAATTGACATATGCATTCACGGAATCACGGGTGCTAAACAAGTTGTGTTCTTTGGTTGGCAGGTTGAACCTGGAACGGACTCAGAAATTTAGACATACTTGAAAATTTTGTCAGGCGCATGAACCTGAAAATCACAAGAATATTTTCTGGTTGACACGAACACGACCTATTCATCCCTTTTTTTATGTTATGCATATTATTGCTCTAGAATTATAATCTGTTTCTATTTTTATGTTGCTACAAGGTATCTTTTTCCAACAATAAGCAGAAATTTTATTTTTATATGTTTCTATAGTCCATTGAATTTACAACATCAAATAAACGAAAATTTACCAACAATAATCTTTTTCCTATTTAACTCACCCGCTAGACTACTAGAACTATATATCATAACAACTTTACATGAATGCAGGCCAAGCGTAAGCCAGCAAGGAGATAAAACCATCATTCTTCCTATTTGAGAAAACGCTAATGATTTCATAGGTGATTTGTTAATATTTTTATATTGTTGATTAGAACTTAACAGATTGATTTTGATATAGATCTTATGTTCCTCTTTGGCTAGATTCTATTCATCGTTCACTTTTGACAGATTCATGTGGTTAACATATCCCAAGAACTTGTTCAGCCCTTTGGTAATTCTTTTCTTACCCTTTCTAGGGACAGTTTTATGACCTCTATATCCACATATGCAGTCCACTTAACAATCTAGAAGTAATTTAAAGATGATATATAAATTAGCTTACCATCAGTTACATACAACTTAATAAACTTTTTCTATCCAAAACTTCTTTCTAAAAAAACTTTAACATATTTTATTTTTACTGCTAATATTATTAAAGACCACATGTTTTCTTTTATCATTGATTATAATCATGTGTTGACGTGTGTGTAGTGTGTCTATTTGGATGAAAACATGAAGGGCTTGACAATTTGTTTCCGGGATATATGATTAATGTTGTATCAAAATGATTTAGACTTTTCTTTTGAAATGATCTCTTGTTTCTAACTGTGAGTGTTTCATGCTCAAATGTTTGAAATTGCTGCATGGTTGGTAATAGTTGTGATCAACAAACATAAGAAGAAAAGGAGAGAGAACAATAGGTAGTCAGCAACTGTAGTTACATGGTCATGTTTCCCCATAGACTAACAGGACATAATTGATTATGTATAGAGGGACCTTGTGCTTGTAGATGGTGTGTGTGATTTAACTTGAATGAATTTGTTGAAGGTTTTCGGGCTTTGCCCGACCTGGAGGTCAAATGCTGGAAAAAAGGTGGGAAGTCTTGCCAGAGTGTTAGGAGACTTTTGACGATACTTTCTGTTGTCTTACTTCGTGTGTTTATGGAATTGTCAACAATACAAAAATGGTGTTTAAGTTTTGATGGGCGATGATGTATGAGGCACTTCAAGCACTTAAGTAATGATGGCCTTATTGTTTCTGGAAACCGTTTTGGCAGAGTACGAGATGTGGATATGAAGCATGACTTTGCATTTGTTGTATGTACCCCTCCATCCCCTCTTTTCTTTTTCTTATAAAGGGAAGTTATAGTTGGTCATGAAAAATTATGATGGATTAATTACATGATTATGGGTTTCTGGTTTGGCTCTTTCTGTACTTGTATTTTGTAACAATAGGAATTTCGTGATCCCCAGGATGCTGATGATGCAAGATATAGCTTGAACGGTAGAGACTTAAATGGCAGTCGGCTTCTTGTCTCCCAAAGTTACATATGATGATCTCTATCAGGTAATTGTCTGAATGTCAATTATAACTGGTCTATAATCATGATTGCATATCTGTTTTATGGTTGAACTTCCACTGAAATTATGTTCAGCTAGCTGGAGTTGTTGCAGTTGAGGTGACTGGAGGCCCAACTGTTAACTTTGTACCTGGAAGGAAGGTATATAAAGTAGTATTTCAGTAAGCAAGTTCTTATGACTTTGTGCTTATTTTTCAACATTTTCTTCACCAGGATTCAAATGTGTCGCCTAATGAAGGACGTCTTCCTGATGCCAAGCAAGGTTACTTGGTCCCATGATTTAGTTGAATAAATTAATTATCAATCGTTGAACAGATATCCGAATTTTACTTTTGTGCAGGCCCATCACATCTCCATGATGTCTTCTATCGGATGAGCTTATTTGATAAGGATATAGTCGCACTTTCTGGTGGCCACACCTTGGTGAGTTTAACAGTTTAAAGCTAACACAGCTGTTTCTCATTTCTCAATAAGCGTAATGACAGAGCTTGGTGTTTGATCTTGACTGCAGGGGAAGACACATCCTGAGAGATCAGGATTTGATGAAAAACCTTGGACCAAAGATCCTTTGAAGTTTGACAACTCATACTTCGTGTAAGATGTTTGATCTTTTGCTAGGACATTTTGTCGTTTTATTTGTGTTCTTATAAATGATGGATGAATCAGTGAGCTTTTGAAGGGAGACACTGATGGACTGCTGAAGCTTCCTACTAATAAAGCGTTAGTTGAGGACCCAAAGTTCCGTTGCTATGTTAAGCTTTATGCAAAGGTACGAAGAGGCATTCATTCTTGTAAAGTTGCATATCATATTCAGGGGAAACGACCAGAATGATCGTTTTGTTTTTACATTTTACCTAAATATCCATTTGACCAATTCTACAAACAAATAACCATTTGGCCGTGATAAATGCTTACATGGAAGTATAGCCCAATCAAAGGATGCCACATGGAAATGGTGAAATGTATGTCACTAGATTTAGCCCATTAGATGACACACGTGTTCAAAGATTTTTAAGCCCAAAACGGGAAGATGACAGTTGAGCCAAATAGGTAGATGACCCATACCAATGGTTGTATGTTAGTTATTTAAGGTGGGTGCTACTCTCATCATCCATTATGTATCTATGAGTTACATGTCTTTCATTTTGTTTCGCTTGAAGTATTTTTAGTGCGCATCAACTTTAAACTGATATAACTGAGGAGATTTACTGAAAATATATTGACAAAACCGATAAACTTTCGTATATTTTTGTTTTCTTATTCTTCCATACTAACTATTTCAGGCTAAACAAACAAACAAACTTGCACAATAGGATCTCACTCATGAAAATTGTGTATGATGAAGACAGTTTTCGATGTCAAATTCCCTAAGGTCCAACTTCCCCGCGGCAACGCGCGGGTGCACTTACTAGTAGTATATAATATAATAAAGTTTTTAAATAAAATAATAATATAAATAAAATATTAATATTTTTACTATTCATTTAGGTTGTATTATTAATATATTGTTCAATTCCCACTAGCTACATTTGGAGGACATTGGTGGATGGGAAGTGAGGGATGACCCAGCCATTGGCTTGGGTTCAAGTCCTGATCCTGACCGGTTTTACCGACTATTTCACCGTCATGCCTTCGGGCGGGTGAGTGGTCGGGTTTTCCTGGGATTGGTGGCAATTGGTGGCCCGGGTACTCTCGAGTACCTGATTCGCCAAAAGGGTGTCTGAGAGTGCTCGGAATTGATTCGTTGGCCGTTAAAAAAAATATATTGTAATGCGTTTATATAGCTCATATATTTTGTTCGAATTTTGCGGGGCAAGTCATTTAATTTTATTACAATTTTCGTCCAACTTTGATTGTCTAACAACAAAACAAATCCTAAACAATAGTTGCATTTTACTTGTTATCATGTGTTACACCTAAAGTAAATGACACATATCAAAATATTTCAAATCACTCATCATACACTAACTTTATTTTATTAAACTCATAATAAGTGAGAAACCCAAACAAAACAAAAAACATTGTTCAAACTAATAAGTATAACAGAGTGTGTAGATGTTAAATTTGTGATATTAACCAAATGGGTAATGGTTATGCAACTGTGTACAAGATCAACACCACGCTATAGTGATTCGATGTGAAAAAAAGATGTAACGGAAAAAAAACAAAGTTTAGAAATTGGGAGTTGGGCTAGGCCCCGTTCGCTCTTTGACGCGTACCAAGAAAACCAATCGATTAACTCCAAAGACCAGTCACAAACTCACAGCTGATATGATTATCACATCTAGTTCACAACATTGGAATCCTTCAACACTTCCATTCTTCACAAAAACTCTGAACACCATCACTTTACTCCCAACGCCCCCACCTTTGCAACCTGTTGCAACATGTCTTTGCCGTTCCATGATATTGTTCTTTTTATATAGCAAAAAAAAAAAAAGCTCGTTGAAAAATATAATTATGTTCAAACATACTCAAACATGCTGCAACTTTTTATACTTAGAAGCATAGAACAAAATCATACACAAAAATCAAAAAATAAGATTGATAATAAAACATTGGAATTTATTTAAATATAAATAGAAAATTAGTAACTGTCAACTTGAAAAAGGTTTACCTTTGTAGATTCAGTTAAAGACTTCAGAATGATTGGCTGGTCTTCATTCAATAGGTTGTCCAACTCATCAAACTGAAAAAATAAACATTGAAACAAAATTATTATGCTAATATATTTACATACGAACCATCAAAATTATTCATTTTGCAAAATGATTAAACAGAAAGATCTCATTTCAGCGGGTAAAACGCTTTTATTTTCTAATTATGTTCCTTTATATCTCATACATAAGCACTACAATCTGTTTGTTTGCAGGTTCTTAGTTTTTGGCATGATGAATAAGTTGTGGAGACTACATTCTTCTTTCATGTTGTGGGGGAGTAGACCGCTGTCCCACACCCATTACAGTCAACATAGATATGTACAAGAATAAGAAAGTGGCTATGAACTAAGTAATACATGTTGGATATATAGTATGTCCGATGTAATTAAAAGTCGAGGTCAACGTAACCCGACTCGGTACGATCCGAAGAGTTACACGTTGGTACACGAATCAGATAAGTTCATGTGTTGGTGGATTATTATTTCTGAAATAATAATAGTTTTGAACTCGAGGGACTAAATAGTAAAGTTTACACTTTGACTAGTCAAATGGTCAAGTGTATGACTTTGACTAATTAAGTGATCAAGTCTTTGACTAGTCAAATGGTCAAGTGTATGACTTTGACTAATTAATCGGTCAAGTCCTTGACTAGTCAAATGGTCAAGTGAATGACTTTGACTAATTAAGTGGTCAAGTGTCTTTTATCTTTATAAATAGGTGTGATAGATCAAACTATAATCACACATGTTTTTGAAAAGATAAAACAACATAACCCTTGTCTCCTCTTCAAGATTTGCGGCCACCCTTAGGAGCCACCGCCCCTTTGTCCGCCGCAAACCACCATCATCACTGCCCCCGTCTTGCAAAGTGTTGCTTTCGGTTGGCCAGTGCTCGGGTGTGAACTTCCTACTAGCGAGGATTCGTTGTAACCCGCGTGTTACAATTCCGATGTAGTCGTCAAAGGTTGATTACTAAACCCCCTATGGTTGTTCATTATTTATTTGTTTATACGCGTTTAACCGAGATCCTGATTGGGAATATTTTGTTAATTGGATTAATAAAATTAAACATATATTTTATATATATAAATCGGCTCATATTATATATTGTATATAATTGATTTTATTAATAAACAAAACTGCTTTCGCTGTGTATTTGATACCATGATTCCCAACAGTGGTATCAGAGCCACGGTTACGCGCATATAGATGGTAAAGTTATAATTTTGATCTATGTTTTATTTGTCAAAAATTTATTTTTTTTGACAAAAGATCAAAAGCTTTTTGTTGTTTATGGATTGTGATGTGAATCGAGCCCTAGGTATTTTGACCCTTGTCATGGTTATGTTTGTGATGTTTTATTTTTTTTTATTGATTTGTATTTTTTTTATTACGGATATTGGATCCGGTGTAATAGATAGGATTAGAATAGATTTGTTTTATTTGTATTTCAAATTTATTTGTAATCCTACAAGTACAACATCAAGACGAAGATAAAAAGGCGAACATGTTCCATGAAGTTAGAGATCTCGGGTCAAGTGAGAGCTATATCAAAAATAGTTTTGAAACCCTTTTGACTGGTTCGTTTCGTTTCTGGCTAAAACGAAACGAACAACCTATTAGGGGCTCGATTCGTTTAATTTTATTATTATGTTTTGTGGTTGTGGTTTATTTATTGTAATTAATTTAGATAACCCAAAATAAATAAAATTTTCACAATCATGGCAACGGTTTTATTAAAACAAGTTTTATAAAAACCGAAAAGCATATTTAATAAAAGGAGTTTTATTAATATTAAAACAAGTCCATTCGCGATAATACGACCAACATAGTTTAAATATGGTATTTAAAACTATACCGTGTCGAGTGTTGAAAGGAGTTTCAATTATCACGAACAATATAAAATTGGATTTTATAAACTATTGTGTGACTCACATCATGCTAACGAGTCATTCAAAATATTTATGGTAAATATTAAAATTAAATCCCAATTTTAAATTGATGTTTTATGCTACCCTTAATGAGTTAACACTTCGTTTTAAATCGAACCCAAATGTTAGTGCTGACCCTTCATCTGGGCGTTGATCATGAGTGAAGGTAATCATCGCGTTTCCTGTGTAACATAGGCCGGTGTTACAGTTAACAGTAAAGGACCAAACATCACTTGTTTGACAAGTGGGCATAGTTGGGGTTAAACATACATCGCTCTTAGCGATAACCCCAAATGGAGAGTTGTGTAGTGGACACAATTAACAATCGTTGTTTACCTACCTAATTGTACCAGTGGACAGTGCTAAGCCAGTTCACTGTGTATTGATGAATCGGGGTCTCATCCTAATTAATTTTGCTTTTGGGTCATAAGATAAATTAGGATATTTGAAACATAAAATACTAATAAATTAAATTTTAAACTTTGTAGATGTCAACTGAAAACAATTCCGCCTCCCAATTCTCTCTCAAGTCCATCTTAGAGAAGGACAAACTTAACTACTCCAACTTCATGGTCTGGCACCGCAACTTGAAAATTGTTCTCAAGGCGGAGAACAAGTTGTATGTTCTAGAAACGCCAGTTAGCACTCGTGTGCTAAAAATGAATACATATGTTGATCACTTGGCTCGTCTGGAATTCCCCTTAAGCAATGAGTTAGCTGGGGATATTATCCTAAACTCATTGCCCAAGTCATATGACCAGTTCATTATGAACCACAATATAAACGGGATGGAAAAGACACTTGCAGAACTGCATCAGATGCTCAAAACTGCTGAGGTGAACATACCTAGCAAGACTGCACCAGTGCTAGTGAACAAGGAGGGTCAAGTTAAGAAACCTAACACCAAGAAAATGGGCAATCAGGGCAAAGGGAAGGGCAAAGGCAAAGTTGTTGCCAATAAGAAACCTCAGAAAGATGCCAAGTGTTTTCATTGTGATGAAACTGGGCACTGAAAGAGGAACTGTGCTAAGTATTTAGCTGAGCTGAAGCAAGCTAAGGCTTCAGGAGGAGAGTCCTCAAGTATATATGTTATTGAAATCTTTGCTTTTTCTAGCAAAACATGGGTGTTTGACACAGGATGTGGTTTCCATATTTGTAATGTTTTGCAAGGACTAAGAAAGATTAGAAAGCTGAAACAAGGCGACTTGGAGGTCCATGTTGGCAATGGACAAAGAGTTGTTGTGAAGGCTATAGGAGAATGTATTCTCTTACTTCCTTCTGGTTTAGAACTTGTTTTGAACAAAGTTTATTACATTCCTAGTGTGACTAGAAATATTGTTTCAGTTTCGGCTTTGCGTGGACAAGGTTTTAATTATTGTTTCAATGGCGAATTTATTTCTGCTTATTTTAACAATGTATTTTACTTTGATGCAAAACCTAACAATGGGATCTATGAGATAGAAATCCAAAACGATAACATATTATGCAATATCTCCCATAAACGTAATAAGTTGGACTTTAATGATACGTATATGTGGCATTGTAGACTTGGTCACATAAGTGAGAATCGTGATAAACAACTCAAAACCGCAGGAATCCTGGATTCCAAAGGTTCGGATTCGTTTGGAAAATGCTAATCATGCTTAAGTGGAAAGTTAACAAAAACACCTTTTTCAAATGTTGGAGAAAGAGCCAATGATCTGTTAGGACTTGTACATACAGATGCATGTGGTCCATTCAGAACAATGTCAAGACATGGAGAAAGATACTTTGTTACATTTACTGATGATTTCAGTAGATATGGTTATGTTTATCTTATGAAGCATAAACATGAAACTCTTGAAAAGTTCAAGGAGTACCAAAACGAAGTAGAAAATCAGCTAAATAGAACTATTAAAATGCTTGAATCAGATCGAGGCGGTGAATATCTTAGTCAGGAATTCATCGACCATCTAAAGATTGTGGAATAGTTTCACAACTCACTCCACCTGGAACACCGCAACATAATGGTGTGTCTGAGCGGAGAAATCGAACTCTATTAGATATGATTCGATCAAAGATGTGTCGAACAAACCTTCCAAAATCCTTTTGGAGTTATGCTTTGGAAACTGCCGCAAGACTTGTGAATATAGCTCCAACGAAAAAGGTTGATAAAACGCCCTATGAGATATGGCATGGAAAGAAACCTCATGTATCCTACCATAAAGTCTGGGGATGTAATGCTTATGTCACTCTAGAATCTTCGGATAAACTAGATCCCAGAGGCGAAAAAGTGGTTTTCGTTGGATACGGTAAAAAGATCGGTTACCTGTTCTACCACCCCACTGAAAATAAGATTTTCACCAAACGCAGAGGCACTTTCTTAGAGGAAGAGCTTCTGGCGCGAGGGATTGGAGATAACCATGTGGATCTTGAAGAAATTCGAGAATCACAAGTGACTGAACGAGCTGTTCAGACAGAACCAGATGTAACTGATCCAGTTGTTGAAGTTGAGCCTGAGAGGAATCAAGAAACAACAGAAACACCAAGTGTTTGGAAAAGTATTAGGGATCGTCATGCACCGGTAAGGTATGATGATATCTTCATGATTGATGAAGCTGAGCCTACTACTTACAAAGCTGCAATCTTGGATTCAGAATCCAAGAAATGGCAAGAAGCCATGAATGCAGAGATGCAATCCATGTATGATAACCAAGTCTGGGATTTGGTTGATCTTCCTACCGAATGTCGGACTGTAAAAAACAAATGGATCTTCAAGAAGAAGACTGACATGGATGGGAATGTGCAAACCTACAAAGCAAGGCTTGTAGCGAAAGGTTTTACTCAGACTCAAGGAATTGATTATGAGGAAATTTTGTCGCTAGTAGCCATGCTTAAGTCTATTAGAATTCTACTTGCCATTGATGCATATTATGACTATGAGATATGGCAGATGGATGTCAAAACTGCGTTCCTTAATGGACACTTACTGGAAGATGTCTATATGGTTCAACCTGAAGGCTTTGTCGATCCAAAGAATCCGAATAAGGTGTGCAAGATGAATAAATCCATCTATGGATTAAAGCAAGCATCTCGCAGCTGGAATCTCCGTTTTGATCAGAAAATCAAAGAGTTTGGTTTTATCAAGAACGAAGATGAACCGTGTGTTTACAAGAAATCTAGTGGGAGCTATATCACTTTTCTTATACTGTATGTAGATGACATACTAATCATTGGAAACAATATCCCTATGCTTAAAGATGTTAAGACCTGGTTGGGTAAATGTTTCGCAATGAAAGATCTTGGTGAAGTCGCTTATATTCTGGGAATAAAGATTTATAGAGATAGATCAAAGCGGTTATTGGGTTTGAGTCAAAGTACATATATTGATAAGGTCTTACGACGCTTCTCAATGCAAGACTCAAAAAGGGGGCTCTTACCCATGGCACATGGAACCATTATTAATAACAAGTAGTGTGCAAACACTGAAGAGGAAAGGAAGAAAATGGAAAGAGTTCCATATGCTTCTGCTATTGGTTCCATCATGTATGCCATGTTGTGTACTAGACCTGATGTCTCGTATGCTCTTAGCATGACGAGTAGATATCAACAGAACCCAGGAGAGAGTCACTGGGCTGCAGTGAAGAACATTCTTAAGTACTTGAGAAGGACTAATGACATGTTCTTAATATATGGAGGACTGGATGAGGAGCTGTCAGTTAAGTGTTATACTGATGCAAGCTTCCAGACTGATCGTGATGATTCAAGGTCACAAATGGGATATATTTTCATTCTGAATGGTGGGGCTGTAACTTGGAACAGCTTTAAGCAAAGTGTGGTTGCTTAATCCACCTGTGAATCAGAATACAATGCTGCATCGGATGCTGCAAAGGAGGCTGCCTAGATGAAGAAGTTCATTGGTGATCTCGATGTTATGCCTAGCATAAAGAAACCAATCGAGATACTGTGTAACAACACTGGTGTCATTGCTCTTGCAAAGGAACCAAGGTCACACCAGACCACAAGGCATATACTCAGGAAATTCCACTATATTTGAGAGATAGTAGAACGTGGAGACATCATGATAAACAAAGTTCATACAGATCTAAATCTGGCTGACCCCTTTACTAAGCCTTTACCTCAAGCTAAACATGAGGAGCATGCTGAAAGATAGGGCTTAGAGTTGCTAGACAGTGGGCATGATCTGTAATTAGTATTGGTGTTTTATTTTGAACTATAACAGTTACATTGAATATTTATTTGATTTAATGGGTTAAATGCAAATTTAAATATTTTGTGACCGTGTTCATTATTTGTATGTTTAAATCCTTGAATAAGAGTATTCTAAATATCCGTAGTCGATCAAATTACATGGGAATGAATTTGAATGTAAGACTATTGTGAATTGATATGATTGTATTCATGAGATGAATAACTCAATGGTTTGAGAATCATAATTCACAGATATCATTAGGGAATGATATTGGATGTAACTCGCTTCAAAACGATCTTCATGGATCTGTGTCATGAGATGTTTTGATATTGATATGTTCAATCTGTCCTTTTTCCTAAGGCACATATTAAACTACATTGATCAAGGATTATCCTTGATGTTATCTAGCACTGTCCTGAAACATGGGTAGTAATAAGGGTATCGTTGGGAGAAATCCAAGATTAAGTGGGAGTTGTATGACGCTGATGGAATTCTGTACTTCTATAGGATTAGAAGTCTAGAAATTCTGGCGCCCTCGTTAATTCAAACTGGTATAAACGCGTGGCCACGCTCGGACTAAGGTAGTTCGTTAGACCACTTTGAATTAGAGACAAGAATAGAGAATGGTTGATCACTATATAAGAATGAATGATCCATGTCTTATGATCAACGGATGTCTATACAGAAGGGACTTATAGATAGAATTATCAGGGCTATAGTATTTGGTTACGTAAAGCGTTACTTGAACTCAAAGAACTAGTTGACGACTGTAAAGTGTCATACTGGTTTGGGTGCAATGCGATGCAGCTAGGCGTCCAACTCTGCGCACGTTGACTCATTTAATTAAAATCGTCCAAGTGGGAGATTGTTGGATATATAGTATGTCCGATGTAATTAAAAGTCGAGGTCAACGTAATCCGACTCGGTACGATCCGAAGAGTTACACATTGGTACACGAATCAGATAAGTTCATGTGTTGGTGGATTATTATTTCTGAAATAATAATAGTTTTGAACTCGAGGGACTAAATAGTAAAGTTTACACTTTAACTAGTCAAATGGTCAAGTGTATGACTTTGACTAATTAATCGGTCAAGTCCTTGACTAGTCAAATGGTCAAGTGAATGACTTTGACTAATTAAGTGGTCAAGTGCCTTTTATCTTTATAAATAGGTGTGATAGATCAAACTATAATCACACATGTTTTTGAAAAGATAAAACAACATAACCCTTGTCTCCTCTTCAAGATTTGCGGCCACCCTTAGGAGCCACCGCCCCTTTGTCCGCCGCAAACCACCATCATTGCTGCCCCCGTCTTGCAAAGTGTTGCTTTCGGTTGGCCAGTGCTCGGGTGTGAACTTCCTACTAGTGAGGATTCGTTGTAACCCGCGTGTTACAATTCCGGTGTAGTCGTCAAAGGTTGATTACTAAACCCCCTATGGTTGTTCATTATTTATTTGTTTATACGCGTTTAACCGAGATCCTGATTGGGAATATTTTGTTAATTGGATTAATAAAATTAAACATATATTTTATATATATAAATCGGCTCATATTATATATTGTATATAATCGATTTTATTAATAAACAAAACTGCTTCCGCTGTGTATTTGATACCATGATTCCCAACAATACCATCTTGGTAAAAAGACCAAGACGTATTGCTTAGAGTTTTTGTATATTAATTACCTTACCAAAAAGCAAGTATTTTTTTTTTGTTTTATTGGAATTATTCTCAAGAAGAATGTATTTTTGTTTTCTTATTGTTTTTAACCTTAAGTTTTCTTTTTTACCTAAATTGTTATGGGTTCTTCAATATTTATCTTTAAATGAAATGAGTTCTTAAAAGAATTTATCCTTTTTTTTTTTTTTTTTTTTTTTGCAAAACATGGTTAGAGTTTGGTGTTAAACACGAAACATATTATGGGTGATAAAGGTTGTAAGTTGCTATAGTGCTTGGTTCAAAGAGAATTCAAGTTAAAAAGAGAAACATAAAGTACACTTTGGGTGATAAAGGTTGTAAGTTGCTATGATGCTTGGTTTAAAGAGAATTCAAGTGAAAGTAACACAGTAAATTGAAGTTCTAAACTGTTTTACCAATTTTGAATCAGAAATATATCCCATTTACTCTTGGAAGTCAAAAGTGGACAAATACGAGGTGTTTAGGTACTATTTATTTTGAGTTCTAATAAAACCTTAAATACAAAAAGCCATGAACTTGTTGAGAAATAACCAAAAATAAATTACATGTTTACATTAATTAAATGCAATAACACCATGAACTTGCTGAGAAATAACCAAAAAAAAATTACATTTTTACATTAATTGAATGCAATAACACCATGAACTTGCTTAGAAATAACCAACAATGAACTAATTACAATAGATAAAATTTCATATCTGATTTCAAGAGCGCATGACTCACCCTTCCAAATTCCTTGAACCCACTTGATCCATCATCATCTGGAAATCAAATCCCTTAACTCTGTAAATCCACCAATAATAAACCCAAAAGTTAATCCATGTATACAATCACAAAACACACAATTCTGGCTATAACCACCAAATTATTACGGTCTAGATTTGAAGTTAGAAATAACCGCCAATTGGAGGGCCAAGATTAATCTAAAAGCGGTTATTGTTTGCAAAATTGGAGGTTTCCATTGGGGTGAACAATATAATAATAATTAATAATTTTTACGATATGCATATACATATATATAGATGTGCACAAATCAGGCATTGAACCCAAATTTATGTTACTTGAGTGACTCAAAGATGGTCAAAACCAGCTTTCTCAAAACCGCTTTGGTTTGGAACCAGTTTACGAGACAAAAAGAACCAGTTCAGGTTTGAAACCAGGTCTTTTAATCAATTCGCTTCATTTTTTGCCGGCTTCATAGCGCACACATATAAAAACCGATTACAACCTAGTGGGTCGAGTCAGTTTCAAATCGTAATCGGTTCTTGATTGTTAACAACCACTTCCGGGTTCCAATCTGTTTTTTTTTGACCCGAAGCCCACAATGAAATAATAAAAGTAAGCCCAATAATATAAACCAATGCCAACCCAAAGCCCAGAACACTAATGGGCTGGCCCATATAAGCCCATAGGTACAAGTCTAATAATAATATTAATAATATTGTCTTAGATTACACTGACTGACCTGGTGTGATGGATAAACCCCAGCGGGAAAAATAAATAAATCTGTTCCACAATATTATCCGACATCATCATTTTTGGATATTTTCTGCTGATATTTTTGTTCAATTTCTTGCAGAACTGCTTCATTTTCAGGTTTTTATTCATTTAATGTTGTAATTTGTGGATAATAAATACTCAATTTCACATCTTATTGTTGCTTGCTGGATATTGGTTATTATTAGTTTCAAACTTTCAACTTTATCTTGTTTTTTTTTCTTATTTTTTTGTTTTTTCATTTATTAATTATTTTTAGAGGAAATTGTTTAAGGGTTATTTTTAGTTCTTGTTTTGGGTTGGGTTGGGTTGGGTTGTAAATCTTGAAGCTTGGAGATGCTGAAGTATTGTTGTGATTGAGTAGATGTATGTTATGTGACAGTTCCTTTTTTTTAATGCAGACCAAGTGTTTGATGAAATGTTTCTTTAACAAAAAATTTTACTTTGCAACTTTGGAGTTTTAAAATTAAGGAATTTGGCATGCACAGTAGATATATGAATAACTTTGACTGTTATGGCTTTTGAGTTGTTACCTTAAAGTCTATAAATTTTAATTTTTATGTGTTTCATTTCATGCTCACATAAATGAGTGTAAAGTGTAAACTTTTAAGGGCTTGGTGATAAAAGGCGCCTTAGGGGCATCGGGTGCCGTGGGTAGCATGGCTCCGGTATGGTGATCGGGTGATACAAGATGAGGAGAGGGAGAGAGAAAGAGACATGTGTGTTGCAGAGGAGAGAGAGACAGAGAGATGTGTGTGTTGCAGGCGGGTAGCACACCAGGTACCATGGCACCGGTGGTTGGGTGGTTTGAGGTGGCGGGGTACTCGTGGTGACTTCCACAGGTTGCACTCCGCTGCTCCGACCACTCTTAGGGGCTTAAGGCGGAGCGTCATGTACTTCTTTGTCAAAATTGGTCCAAATAGGGTTTTTGAGAGACTAATATATAAGAACAACTAAAGGTATGAAGAAATTATTTAAGGTTTATTTGATAGAAACTAGAAAGGTTTAGATGCAAAGCATATGAGGCAGATGGGGCTTCTGGTTGTAGATAAAGTTTATTTGGTTGTACGTAGAGCATCACTTCATGTAAATAATGTGAGTCTCTTGTGCCTTGGATTTTGGGACATGAATGTCGAGCATCTCATGCTTTTGTAAACCAAGTTTATGGGAATGGATTCTCCTATAGCAAGAACTTGTCTAATAAATATTTCAGTTCCAGTGGTCATGTGTGTGGCATGACTCCATGAGCAATGTTCATGACTTTGTGTCTTAAATAGCAATTGTCCAAAGTAAGAATTTTTATGTGGTGGATGTAATTTTCCCAAAGATATGCATATCGAGCTCTTGTTTCTAGTAATAACAGTGCATAACAATGCAATTTAGTTAAGATTTTAGTATTTTACGATTGTGTTTGATAAATGTTGTCTCTCTTTAATGTGTGGCTTCATCAGTAATAGAAAACTATATGCATCAAGTTAGCTCGTACACACAAGTAATCTGGTTGGATTGTTGTACTATATAATATATATGTTGAATTATTATTTAATATTTATTACTCTATTTTTACTTCAGAATACTGGATCTGCCACTGAGTTGACTCATTGAAGCTTAAAAATGGCAATGGCCACTTTCAGTGCTACATCACATTGTCATCACAGGCTCTGGTGGCAGCCCAATACTTCAAAGCTTCCTGTTTCTTGCTTTATGCCACCTCCTTCGTACACAGGTCAATAAATTTTCATATTTATCATTAATCTGTTTTCAATTGGAGCAATAATAATAACAATCTCTCTGTATTTGTTTGATAAACATATGTTGATATTGATCAAATTTAGGTACTCAAGGGTCTAGAGCGGGCCCCAAGCGATCTGGAAGGTTGGAAGGTGCAGGAAAGAGCATGGAAGATTCCGTGAAGAGGAAAATGGAGATGTTCTACGAAGGGTCTAATGGACCGCCACTTCGTGTTCTTCCAATTGGAGGTTTAGGAGAAATTGGAATGAACTGCATGCTTGTTGGGAATTATGATCGCTATATACTTATTGATGCTGGTGTCATGTTCCCAGAGTAAGTTTCGTAGATATCCCTATCTGTTGTAGCGATGCCTAGCTTGAGTGGTTGCCGGTTGGGTGGGTTATGTAATAAGTCAAAGTGGACTCGGGTCGAAAGTCGAAATTTGACATTAATAATTTATCAATATGCATGAATTTATTTCAGCTATGATGAACTCGGTGTTCAGAAAATTTTACCAGACACCACATTTATAAAGAAATGGAGTCATAAAATTGAAGCGGTTGTGATAACACATGGCCATGAAGATCACATCGGTGCATTGCCTTGGGTAAAGCTTCTTTTTCAGCCTTTTCTAATAATATTTTTATGTTCTGCGTTTATTTTATCATACATAGTTCTCACTGTTTCACCACTGTTTAACTAGGTTATACCAGCTTTGGACTTACGTACTCCAATATTTGCGTCATCCTTTACAATGGAGGTCTGAAGCTTTCTTAACTTATTTGTTTCGGGTTAAAAGTTTCGAGGTGGCAATTCAACTCGTTTAGTTATGAATGCGCCAATTTGGGTAATGCTTAACAGGTCAAACATGAAACAATCCAAAAACTAGATAAAAAGGAAATCGGGTTAAGGGATAACGGGTTGAAGGGGTTATTTATGCTTCAAAAATAACTTATAGTGTAGTTTGATGTATCAAAACATCCTAAATCAATTACCAAAAATGTTGTATATTGGACAAAAACTGATTCAAGTCGATCCAACCTGACAGTGACAGGTACAAACAAATTGACCCAGACCCTTTTTGACCTGTTACAAAAGCCGATTGACACACATTTTGCCACCTCTAATAGAAATTATTAGCTGTTAATAGTTGATACTCTTTGTCTTGAGCAGCTTATTAAAAAGCGTTTGAAGGAATCAGGAATATTCGTGCCATCTCGGCTTAAAACTTTTAAAATGAAGAAAAAGTTCATTGCTGGACCATTTGAAATAGAGCCTATTCGTGTCACACATTCGATTCCTGATTGTTCTGGATTAGTTCTTCGGTGTTCTGATGGTACTATTCTTCATACAGGGGACTGGAAGGTAATTTTTTCGTTTATTTTGTGTATACCTTTTTCTCTTAATTTTTATGTAGTATATTTAAAACTTCATACTCAACAGATAGATGAGTCACCATTGGATGGGCAAGTGTTTGACCGTGAAGGTTTGGAACAACTCGCGAAAGAAGGCGTGACTTTGGTAAGCACCTAACTCTTTAAAACTCTGAAAACTAGTTATTTTATTAAACTCTGAAAACTAGTATATTTGATCAAAGAAAGCGATAAAATATGAAATTCCTAATTTATATTTTTCAGATGATGAGTGATTCAACAAATGTTCTCTCACCTGGAAGGACAACAAGTGAAACCGTTGTAGCTAATTCACTACTACGGCATATTACAGCTGCAAAAGGAAGGGTTATTACCACTCAGTTTTCGTCAAATATTCATCGCCTTGGAAGTGTTAAAGCAGCAGCAGATTTAGCTGGCAGGAAGTTGGTATGTCATTTACTTATAAATGGGTTGACTCAGATTACTGTTAACCTCCAACCGGTCTAATAAAAATATTGCTAAAATCAAACAGGTTGTATTTGCAATTCATACTGCTTCATAATGTATCTTATTCAAAGATTTATATCATTATTATAACAATACTTCTTTTTTTTTTTTTTTGTAATAATGTTTAATGTATTAATTATTTGTTATGAAAAATAGCTAAAAATAGGCTAATGGGCGAAACGGGTCCAACCAGGTTGAGGTGAGGGTCGGCTGAAATATATTTTCAAATCATATAATCTCCAATAGCACCTTAATTGAAGATTTTGATTACTATTATGATACTGTTTTCTGTAATCATGTTTTATGTATCAGTTATTTATTGTAAAGTAATTATTTTCAGGTATTTGTTGGAATGTCTTTAAGGACATATCTTGATGCTGCATGGAAAGATGGAAAAGCACCAATTGATCCTTCAACTCTTGTAAATAACTTACCATGTTATCTTTTTCTATCTTATCAAATATTGGTAAATTTTTCTTTCGTTCTTTCTTTAATTAATATCGTATGTTTTATACAGGTGAAAGTTGAGGACATTGATGGTTATGCACCAAAAGATTTGGTAATTGTCACTACCGGCTCACAAGTAAGTTGCACTAAATGACGAAACCATAAACGTAAACTCAAAAGATTCTGTAATTCTTGACTCCCTTATTTCTGTAACGGTATTTGGTTGTGTCAGGCAGAACCTCGTGCGGCACTTAATCTTGCATCATATGGAAGCAGTCATTTTTTCAAATTGAACAAAGAAGACACAATTTTGTATTCTGCTAAGGTAATTATTCCTTCATGCATGATATTAAATATTTAATGTTGAAGACCCAAGGTGCAGTTTTCACTCATTTTTTATGAATGGTTCAACTTGGACAATGGTTTATCTTAAGACAAATCAAATAAAAACTTTTAAGCAAAATCGAATGGGCTAAATGGGTTAAAGTCGCCCCATCGAGGTGTGTTAATATTTATACAACATTGTAACCTACTGAATTCTTCTATTAAAAACATAGATTATTATTTATTGACACATGTTTTCTGCATATACAACGCATTTTTACTCACCTCTAATATCTTGTCATAACTCTAATTCTTGTATCATTTATAGGTGATCCCTGGTAACGAGTCTCGCGTGATGAAAATGATGAATCGTTTATCGGAAATTGGGCCGACAATAGTAATGGGTAAAAATGAGCAATTACACACATCGGGTCATGCGTATCGTGAAGAATTGGTAAGCATTTTCATATGTAACACAAACTGAAAATTAGTACGTTGTAATGTTTTGTGGAGAACTGGAAATAACACGAATATAATATTCATGTTGTAGCAAGAAGTGCTGAGGATTGTGAAGCCACAACATTTTCTACCCATCCATGGGGAACTCTTATTCCTTAAAGAACATGAAGTGCTTGGAAAATCCACTGGAATTCACCACACTACTGTAAGTAGTCGTCGTAAATTTGGAGCATGTTTTTTTGTTACTGTATTTTTCTAAAACATTATTGTTACTTTTATATAAATATAGGTAATAAAGAACGGAGAAATGCTTGGGGTTTCTCATTTGAGGAACAGAAGAGTCTTGTCTAACGGTTTCGTAGACCTAGGAAAAGGGAATTTGCAGGTTCTCATCACCCTCCTCCCTCCTTCCCACTACATTTGCGTGTAATGTGTGTGTGTGTACATATAATTGAATAATATTCCACTACTGCAGTTGATGTATAGTGACGGTGACAAAGCATTCGGAACATCTACTGAACTCTGTGTGGATGAAAGGATGAAAATAGCAACAGATGGAATAATAGTTGTCAGGTAACATCTTAATTTTCAACAATAGAGGTGGCAAAATGGGTGGGTTGGGCTGGTTAGACAGCCGGTCAAAATCTGCTTATTATATTTTTAAAAAAATTATACTTACAAAATTACAATAATATGCAAACAAATGGCTCTATGATTTACAAATAAAATATGGACAACATTCAACCCGCTTGACCAATTTAATCCATTTGATCTGTTTTAGGCTAACTTACTAGTTTGACTCATTTAAATGCATATCAACTTTCTCAAATGTCTCTATTTTCAGCATTGAAATCATGCGGCCGCAACCAACAGAAAGTTTATTTAAAGAAACCCTAAAAGGGAAAATAAGAATAACCACACGGTGCTTATGGGTTGACAACGGGAAACTTCTAGACGCTCTTCATAGTGCTGCACATGCTTCATTATCAAGTTGTTCAACCAAAGCGCCGTTACCTCATATAGAAAGAACCGTTTCAGAGGTTTTAAGAAAAATGGTACGAAAATATAGTGGTAAAAGGCCTGAAGTCATCACACACGCTATCGAGAACCCGGTTGCTGTTCTTGCTGATGAAATTAATGGAAAATTGTCTGGTGTTCAAGGCGAGTTTGAGATGCCTTTGGGAAAAACAGTTGATGGAAGCCCAAAAAAGAAACGGGCTTCGAAGGTTCAACAAGAAAGCAAAGATCTTGATCCTTTAACGGCTCCCCGCGAAACTAAAGGTCATAGGTTTACTATTCAATATTCATTGCTGATTATTTGGTAAAATGATCAGTCTGGCATTAAAAACTAAAGGAATAAATTTTGATTAAAAGTTTCTATCTTTGTACAGATGATGTTATCAACGACGACGGATTATTATCAGAAGAAGAAACTGCAACTAGTTCTGTTTCTGATTCTGAATCATCAGATGATTTCTGGAGATCATACACAAATACCGAATCCATTGAGGAATTAGTAAATGACAGCAAGGATTCAAATACAAAGAAGCCTATAAAAAGAAACCGATGGAAACCAGAAGAAGTTAGAAGCCTTATTAAATTTCGCGGGGAATTAAATAGTAGATTTCAAGTTGTGAAGGGCCGAATGGCACTTTGGGAAGAGATAAGCTCGAACCTTTCTGATCAAGGGTTCAGTCGAACTCCAGGCCAATGCAAATCATTATGGGCTTCATTAGTTCAAAAATATGAGGTTTGTTATAAATTTTCTATTTTATGAGTAAATTATTATTACAAAGCTAATGTTATTCAAAAGTAATCTAATTATGCTTAAATAATATGGTTTAGGAGGTTTTATGCTTTTAGTGCCGTTGGACCATTCCCTTTTTATCATTTTAGTTTACCTGTTTGACCCGTTAGAGATAAAATATAATCCGAATCGTCTCATGTATAAGCAAATGGGTCAAAATTGCAACTTCTACTTGGAACCCATCGTTTTTTTGCCTAGACGAAAGGCAATATTTGCAAATAAATGCATATTTCATTTTCTTGATATGTGGTATGTCACTCATGTGAAAAATGTTTTTTTTTTATTTTATTATTTTGTTTACAGGAAAGCAAGAATGAACCCGAAAGCAAAAGAAGCTGGCAATATTATAGCGACATGGACGACATTTTATCGACCCCTGATGCAATGGCCAAGAAGTGATCCAAAAGTATAACATGGTATTCATTAAGATTTGCTTATGATAATGTTATGAACATGATGAAAAGGAAAAAAAGTTATGTTGGCCTTGAGAAGCATAAAATTTTGTAATTCAGTGTAGACAGTAAATTAGTTGATTAAGCATATCATTGTCACTTTCATTCTTGTATTATATGTATTTACAGAGCTTTGTGTAAGGGATCAACCCACCAAGTTTGCTTCGTTTCATGTTTTTCAAACCGAATCTCTGATCTTGTGAAATCTGTCACTCGAACCAGTTTATTTGATCGTCAATATCGATTATCAAACCCCAACCGTGTAATTATGTTTACATTCGCAATGTCAAGGCTTACGTTGTAGGGATTTGTACGCCTGGTATAAAATTAGTCTGCGACCGAAGTTTGGAACATACAATGATTTATAATAAAACCCTATTGTAACTCTCACACTAGGTTCACTTGTAACACCATACAAAAAGCTAACAAGGCGTATATTGAAAATGCGAAACCTATACGCAGAGCGCATCAACAATATCTAAACTCTAATGACGACCTATGTATAAAAATGTCAACCCAACTATACAAAAACACAACCCAACAGCACCAAATAACAATTGGATATATATGCAACTCATATGTGTTCCTCCTAGATTGTTGTCCATGAAAGCAACATGTAAAATGTAGATCTTTTTATCCATTTGATATGGGAAGTGTTTTCTGGTTGTTCTGCCTAATGGAGATTTCTGACAATATAACGACCGCTACAGTCAAGGTCCCCATGAATATGAATAACCCGATAAAGCTCTGAACATCAAGACTCTGTGGAAGGGCATGTTGTGATTCACTAGGAGTATGGTATCCAAGATACCTTTCCTTCATTTCCAGCATAATATCACTCTCGGTGACATTTATTAACGCCCTTGAAAAAAAATTTAATAATGGCGATCCGTGTGGGAATGCCTGGGACATTAAGCATATTAACTTAGAGAAATTATTGTCAATGAGTATAGAAGAGTATGACTAAGATTAATTATTGTTTTGCTGATATATGCATATTGTATGGCATTAGATATATAATGACTCATAGTGAGGGAGAGTAAAAGTTAGAAAGGACTAAAAAAGTAAGAATGGTGCTATAATTTTTAAAGTTTAAAGGGGGCAAAACAATATTAAATTACCAAAATAATCATTTGAAATCGCCAGTCAAATTACCAAAATAGAAAAAGCCGGCTTAGCCTCCATTTTGCTGGCTCAGCCGGCTTGTTTTCTATTTTGGAAAACAGGTCAACTTGACTATTTTGGTAATTTTCGCGATTGATTTTCAAATTGTTGAAATCCTTGTAGTTTTTATTTAACCTCCCATATATATGCATATCCACATAGGAGAGAGACAGAGAGAGAGTGAGAGACTCACAAATGCATTTCCGAATTCCTGGTTTATCGGTCCAAATTTCATGTAATCAGAACCATACTTAGCAAGAAAGAGTTCTATGTACGGAAGCTCATGAAAGACAACATCTATACTGCCATTGGAAAGAGCGGTTTTGTACTCTTCAACGGTTCTTAGGGGTAATAGATTCTTGCCGGAACAATTGTATTTTTTGATAATAAAGTCCCTTAGAAAAGAACCATCTGGATAGCCAGCATTTTCGAAACTAGAAGGCACTTTGGGACGAAGTTGATCTAGTGTCAACCATGAGGACAAAGTAGCTGTGAAAATCTGAACTACTATGAAGATCATACTTAGCCACACAACGAGCACAACTTTGGAGTTTCTATTGAGTATCTTCCCTGCAAAGAAGATACAAGTTTTAGACATGTAGTAGACATATGTTTATGTTATTTATTTCATTAAAAGCTACAAAAATGTTTAGCATGGGTAGTGTCTATAAGTGTTCCATAAATATATATGTCATGTGATCTTCATCCTTCCATAAAAGGAAAGCTAGTTTTGTAAGTCTTTTGAGTATTGATGTAAACTTTTATGTTTGCTTGATAAAATGTTTATATAAATATTGTTGCTAATTATGTGGCAACACTGTTTCATACCATTTAATAACTTTTTCTATAGACTCAATTTAACTAATGCCATTTGTGTATAGCTAGCCGTCAGGGCTATCCTTGATATTTAAAAAAAAGAGTTAAATGCAAATTTAGTTCTTGGGGTTTGTTAAAAATTGTCACTTTCATCCAAATATTTTTTTTTGTCAATTTAGTCCCTGTGGTTTTAATTTTTTGTCATTTTAGTCATCTGAACTAACAAAATTTGGATGAAAGTGATAATTTTTGACAAACCTCAGGGACTAAAATGACAAAAAAAAAAAATGAAACAATAGGGACTAAATTGACAAAATTTTTTTGGGATAAAAGTGGCAATTTTGACAAACCTCAGGGACTAAATTGGCATTTAACTCTAAAAAAAATCAGTCATGGGTCATAGGTGGATAAACGGCCCCTAAACGGGCCAAAACTAAATAACCAATTGGTTTACTGTTTTTTAGTCGGGTTTTAAATTTAATTATGAGATTTTGTTTAAAAATAAATAAATATATATGACGTTTTAAGCAGTTTTGGATGCCTAGAAAAGTGGGCCTAGTGCGGTGTCGCCCACCCTACACATGGCCCTAGCCGGCCCCGCTAACCATTATATTTATAAAGTGTTTAATTTAATTTTATAAACACAATAAAATGGTCAATCAAGGGATACATCTCAAAGTATTTTAAGTCTACCTTCATTGAAGAAGAATGTGGAAATAGGAAACCAAATGACCATTATGATTCTTTTAAGGATTGGGGCCGTAAACTTTGGGTTCCCAACACGATATTCTAAAAATGCAACTGCAACTCCTGTATAGATACACGCACCAATTATTGTGATCCATAATCTCCATGTAAAAGGTCTTAAGAATGTCCACAAGGTTTCGTTCCATTCATGTTCGGCATGAACAAGCATATATACATCAGAGCTCATGTAAGGGTTTGTAAAATCAACATATTGAGTTCGACTCGCACGGATAGTAACATCACCTGCTACCGCTTCACAAGTCTGCAACATAGCAAATTAAGAAATGTTATGTAAGGTATTTTGAATACGTTTTAGTTTATTAATCTTTGATACATGATACATTATTTATTTAGGTGATAGAAGAGGTAAGTGTTCAATTACTATGATTTATATTCTCTTAGTTTTATCTTCTCTTTTTTTGGGACTATGTTGAGTATATGTAAAAAAACTGTTCTTTTTTGTTTTATACACATGACAATAACATATATTACCTAATCAACCATATGGACAAAAGGACATACATATTTGGAGCATCATTTTAAACCACTAAACATAACTTGTTCTTTTCTTCATCTTGGTATACATGTTGTCACAATGTAAGCTTTCTTCTAATCATTATAAAATCAAAGTAAGGATTATAACAATTAAATTTCAAACAAGACACATGATTTGTCTTTCTCTTTAATTAGGCCTCCAAAATTATTCATCCGCCCCTAATTAAGTCTTTCTAAACCTTTGTGATTTTGGTATTATAGAGGCGAAAGCTGGATGTAAGAACAATCACATTGTAGTCTCTGAATCCTATTTATAGGGGAGGAATAAAATGAAAACCCTCTTGAGTTTAGAAAACCTTAAAAACCAAGTAAAAAGATTTTTTTAAAAAAAAAAAAAATACACAATGTAACATACATGTTTTTAAGTATTTTGAGTGAAAAAGAAAGCACTGGTGAGATTTTTTTTAAATAAACAAAGTAGCGCTGTTTACATATGTATTCAGCTATTTATTTGTTCTAACAACACAACTTTGTTTATTTTTTTTAAAATATCCATTAGCGTTTTTTTCCCAAAACGCTTAAAAACATTTGTGTTACATCCTGTATTTTTTTCAAAAAAAAAGTTTTTTAGATGGTATTTACATTGGTTTACAACGTTTTATCAACTCAAAGTGGTTTTCATTTTATACTTGAACTATATATATATATATATATATATATACACACACACACATATAAAAAAATAGAGTGATTCTCAATTAATAGCACATGTTTATATTTGTATTTTGAAATTTGTATTTAAGAGATAATCTCTATCCAAAATAAAGAGATTACATTGTAACATTATAAATATTATGATTATCAATAGAAGAAGGGCAAGGATCCTATTCTAATATGGTATCATTGTGTTAACCTACCTGCCGTCGCATCCCACCTTCGAACCCTTCTTCTCCCTCGCACGGCAGTAGCACCACCGATCCTGCAACCCTCTCCTCACCATGTCTTCTCCTGCCCAATCCTCTACCATTATCCCTTCTGTAATCGTGGACTCCAAAATCCACCCCTCTACAACCGTCTCCAACATAAAGAACTATATCCCCATCACCCTAGAGATTGAATCCTCTCAATACGCCTCTTGGGCTACCCTCTTCCGCATCCATTGTAAAGCTTTTATGGTGGAGGATCACCTTAAACCTAAACCGCCACCATCTGAAACTGAAGCCTCCACCACCACCGAAGAATGGGAACGTATTGACGCCATTGTCTTACAATGGTTATACAGTACGATTTCCAACGACCTCCTTCATACTATCATCAACAACATCTCCAATGCACATGAAGCCTGGGTTGCCATAGAAGATCTCTTCCATGATAACAAGGCTGCACGTGCAATTCACCTTATGCACAAATTTTCCAATACCCCGTTGGCTGGTTTTTCGAACATGTCAGCATATTGTCAAGCTATCAAAGTACTCGCTGACCAATTAGCCAATGTGGATGCTCCCGTGGATTCGGACCGTCTGACACTTCAGTTATTAGCGGGATTGAATGCCGAGTATGAAAACATCTCTACCATCATCCAAAACACCCATCCCCTGCCCTCCTTTTACGTTGCCAGATCCAAGTTAATCCAGGCCGAATCCAACAAAGCTGAAAATGCCCTCCAAGCCGCCCAAACAGCCTCCTCTGCCCTAACCGCCACCACCCAAAACCGGCCCCCCACCACTCCCTCACCCACTGATAACAATCGCCAACCACCTGTCTTCTACCACCGGGGACGCGGTGGCCGGAATGGTCGCCGTGGCCGTGGACGTGGAGGCAACAACAACCGCTCCCAGAACCCTTTCTCACCTTATTGGCCTTTTCCTTTCACCCCTTGGAACTTCAACTGGCCCAATCAGCCCACTACACAATCTGCACCTCTTTTTAGCAACCCGGCCCAACAGTTTTCCTGGCCCACTCCCCCTTGTCCATACCCAAACACCACTCGGCCCACCAATGCTACCCAACAGCCTGGCATACTCGGCCCGCGACCCGCTCAAAATCACTATGCTGCATACTCCCCTACTGACATCGAACAAGCCATGTACACCATGTCTTTGCAGCAACCGGACCTCACCCAATACATGGATACCGGAGCATCCTCCACTATGACGAACGAGCAGGGTAATTTTCATACTTTTTCTAACTCTCGCATCCCTCATAATATTATTGTAGGCGATGGTAATACCATCCCGGTTATAGGACAAGGCACCAAATACCTACCGCCACCATTCCCACCATTTATCCTTAAAAATGTCCTATACTCCCCTAGACTAGTGAAAAACCTTATATCTGTTCGTAAATTTACTAGAGAAAATTCCGTGTCTGTTGAATTTGATCCGTTTGGTTTTCTTGTGAAGGACCTCAAGACGCGGGCTCCGCTCCTGCGATGCAACAGCAGCGGTGATCTCTACCCTCTGGTGCTTGGGTCCGACTCCTCACAACCCATTGCTCTTGCCGCCATCTCTGCTGATTTATGGCACCAACGTCTTGGCCACCCAGGACGTCCTATTTTAAATTCAATAAAGACATCCAGTTCTATTTCTTTTGGACGTTTTAATAATAATGTTTGTGAATCTTGTGTTTTGGGAAAAAGTATTAGATTGCCATTTTTTAATTCCAATAATCGTACTATTTTGCCTTTTGATATATTGCATAGTGATGTGTGGACGTCTCCAATAATAAGTTCATCCGGTCATAAATATTACGTTTTATTTTTAGATGACTACTCTAATTTTTTGTGGACCTACCCACTCACTAACAAGTCCAATGTTTTCTCCGCCTTCACCCAATTTACATCTTCCATTGCCACCCAATTTAACCGTACTATCAAAACTTTCCAATGCGACAATGGTCGTGAATATGTTAACCAAGCTTTTCAAACCTTTTTTACCCAAAATGGCATCCTTTACCGATTATCTTGTCCATACACGTCCTCCCAAAATGGCAAAGCCGAAAGAAAGATTCGCACCATCAACAATCTCATCCGCACCATTTTAACCCATGCCGCCCTACCCACCAACTTTTGGCACTTTGCCTTAGAAACGGCTACCTACCTTCTTAATATTCTTCCCAACACCACCACTACCAACAAAACGCCCACTGAACTTCTTTACCTCACCACTCCCACCTACGACCACCTTCGAGTCTTCGGTTGTCTGTGTTATCCTCTCACTCCCTCTACCACCATTCACAAACTTGACCAACGGTCCCATCCTTGCGTCTTTCTCGGTTATCCACCTACCCATAGGGGGTACCGTTGTCTTGACTTGAAAACCAAACAGATCTACATCTCTAGACACGTCGCCTTTGACGAGACCACCTTCCCCTTTAAACACACCATCACCGCCCCACCATCATATGACTTCCTTGACCCACCTGCTGATGCTTTCCCCAATCACCTCAGACCTTACGTCCAACGACCAGCCCAAACCACACCAACCTGTAGCCCATCAACACACCCGGCCCAATCCCACAATACTCCTAATGACCACCGGCCCAACAACCTACCTAATACTAACCACACAACACCACCCGTAACACCACAGCCCACTGACCCTCATCCGCCAACACCTACGGCCCAACCCACTCCCACACCCACTTCCACACCTCACCAGACGCACCCGAACCCCACCCGCACCATGACCACTCGCTCTATGAGCGGAATCTACAAGCCCAAACAACCATTCAACTTACATACTTCCACAACCACACCCATCATACCTATCCCAAAAACACCCGTTGATGCCTTAAATATACCGGAATGGTACTCGGCCATGTCTACTGAGTATGATGCCTTAGTTAGAAATGGGACATGGGAATTAGTGCCTCGTACGTCTGATATGAATGTTATTCGTAGTATGTGGTTGTTCAAACATAAGTACAGGTCAGACGGGTCCTTGGAGCGATATAAGGCTAGACTGGTGTGTGATGGACGCTTACAGCAGGTTGGTATTGATTAGGGGTGAGCATTTCGTGGTTCGGACCCACAGGAACCTTGGACCCGACCCACGAGAACCTTGGACCCGAACCTTTTTACATATATGGGTCGGTTTCCGGTTCTAGATTTATATGAATTATCGGTTCCGGGTCGGGTCGGTTCCAAACCCACGGTTCTAATATAAGAACACAAGAACCGTTTGTATTTTAATTAAAAAATAATCTTTTTTAGTCTTTTAACTATTCGTTTTTACGTTTTATTGTAATCCATTTCATGTAATGTTAATACAATATTAAAAATATTATTTATAATTTTCTTGAAATATTTTTCGGCTTAATGGATATGCATAGATGTGATATATTATATAATATATATTATATCCAAATTTGAAGTAAATATTTATGTATGTCGCTCTGATGTGTGTGTGTGTGTATTTATTATGTATACATAACAGATTCACATAATGTTTCTAGTGATGAGAATGACAAAATTGTTACGAAAACATAAGTCCAGAAACGAAAAGTGACTTAAAAAAAGAAACTCATGGGCTATTGTTAGACTATCCGTTGTGGAAGCGCGAGCAGCACAACGCGAATGAGGTTTCAGCGCCTCTGCTCACCCTTAGCCACAACAGCCCAGGCGAACAGTCCCGGTGCGAACACAAGGGATGGTGGCCGCGTGGATTAACAGGAAAAAGTGACCTTTGGTCGCGCCGTTGCTCACTCCCAGCCACAACTGGGTCAAATGACCGGATTACTTGACAGTCACGTCAGTGGCTCATGCCCGTTTGTTCGCGCATCCACAACATACGGCCTTATAACCATATGGAGGAATTCTTTTACGAGCATGGTAAAAGAATAGGAATATGTAAATCCTCTAAAAGTGGCTATTACATTAAAAGGTTCTAAAGGGTCAGACCCTTTTACCCGACCCGTTAGAACCTTTAGGACCCGGAACCACATAGCCTTTTAAGGTTCGGTTCTTGGTTCCTAATTTCAACAATAAAAGGGTATACGGTTCTGGTGGGTCCGGGTTGGGTCGGGTCGGTTCTGGACCCTTTGCACAGCCCTAGTATTGATTGCGGGGAGACATTCAGTCCGGTTGTTAAACCAGCAACCATACGGACGGTTCTCTCTATTGCCTTATCCAGGGGTTGGTCAGTTCATCAGTTGGACGTCACCAACGCTTTTCTTCATGGGAATCTCCATGAAACCGTCTATATGTACCAACCCATGGGCTTCCGTGACAAACGCTTTCCAGACTATGTTTGTTCACTTAAGAAGTCTCTCTATGGTCTCAAACAGGCCCCTCGTGCCTGGTACCAGCGGTTCACGGATTTTGTGTTGTCTATTGGTTTTCTACACAGCAAGAGCGATGCCTCTCTCTTTACTTTTCATCAGGGCGCTCACACGGCTTACCTATTGCTCTATGTGGATGATATTCTTCTTATTACATCTTCTGACAGATTACGCCAATCTCTCATGGCCAAACTTGCAGGTGAATTCGCCATGAAAGATTTGGGTCCTCTCAGCTACTTTCTGGGTATTTCGGTGTCTCGTACTGCCGACACTATGTTTCTTTCCCAGCAGGCTTATGCCACCGACATTATTGCTCGTGCGGGTATGCAGTCTTGCAACCCAGTTTCTACACCCGTTGACACAAATGGGAAGCTTAGTGCCACAGTCAGTGATCTATTTCATGACCCCACGCTGTACCGCAGCCTTGCTGGTGCCTTACAGTATCTTACATTTACACGTCCTGACATTTCTTATGCGGTCAAGCAGGTATGCATGCACATGCACTCCCCCCGTATTGACCATTGGAATGCCCTCAAGCGCATTCTCAGATACATCAAAGGTACATCCAGCTTCGGTCTTCACCTCCACGGCTCTCCTACCCAGTCTCTCGTCTCTTATACTGACGCTGACTGGGCTGGCTGCCCCGACACGCGGCGGTCCACTAGTGGTTATTGCATATACTATGGGGACAACCTTATCTCTTGGTCGTCTAAGCGCCAAAGCACCATTTCTCGTTCCAGCGCCGAAGCAGAATATCGGGGAGTCGCCAATGTTGTCGCTGAAATTTGCTGGCTTCGCAATTTGTTACTTGAGCTACGTCATCCGTTGTCTCGTGCCACACTGGTCTACTGCGACAACGTCAGTGCTATCTATCTCTCAGGGAATCCGGTACAACACCAGCGCACCAAACACATTGAGTTGGACATCCACTTTGTTCGTGAACAGGTACAACGTGGCAACGTGCGCGTCCTACATGTCCCTTCACGACATCAGATCGCCGATATCTTCACCAAAGGCCTACCTCGCATTCTATTTCAGGATTTCAGAGACAGTCTCAGCATCCGGTCTCCTCCCGCTTCGACTGCGGGGGTGTAATAGCACATGTTTATATTTGTATTTTGAAATTTGTATTTAAGAGATAATCTCTATCCAAAATAAAGAGATTACATTGTAACATTATAAATATTATGATTATCAATAGAAGAAGGGCAAGGATCCTATTCTAATATCAATAATAGAGAAATTTGTATAGAAAACTTAAGTGTCCCTCTATATTTTAGAGACTTACTATTTATCAATCTATATATTATTGTGAGTGTATAAAACCAAGAAAATAAAATAAAATGCGTGCTTATGGAATTAGAGAGTCGGATCCGAGATGTTTTAAAAAATAAACATTGTTTCAGAGAAAATTGTGTTTTTTGTTTAATTATATATATGGAATTAGAGACTTGGATGAGAATGCTCTAAAGCTTCTTTGACGCTTGAGTGTTAATAGTCAGGGGCAGAGATAGCTTTGAAGCAGGGGTAGCTGATGCTACCCTCAACTTTCCGGCGTAATGTATTTTTCGAGTATAAAACGGTACGGTTTCGGATACGGGTATTGAGCTCAAAATGTATATATTAGGCTGCAAAAAAGAATAATAAGTTGATAGCTTCATCAATACAGAAAGAGATTATCGATTGTTTCGTTTAATTGTGTGAAAGCGCAGTAAAAAAATTGAACGTTACTCCTGGAAATCCGTCACTATTAATGGTTATAACTTAAATGACTTGTATTAACATTTAATTAAAAGATATACAGATCAAGTTTTCAATTGTTGGTTGGTTCTTTTGAATTGCTGATTGAGTTGTTCTATGTTGTCCGTCTTTGTGTAACATTAATTTGTATAGTATTTCATATAACTAATTAATATATGAATAAAATTTACATTTGTTGATAAAGTTTAGTTAGAAAAGTGTAGTACCTTTCCCTCAATGTGTTGTAGAAGTTGATCATACGTACCATTACTCTCCCCTTTGTCATTTATGAAAGGTTTAAAGATAGGTTGAACATTGAAAGGTAACATTTGTAATGCGTAACAGAATATGGCTATGGAAAATCCACCTTCAACTTTGGATTGTTGGTTCACTTTCACAAACTCAGTGAAGCCTGTTTTCTTTGGCACCCACACAACTAATTCTGGACATGGACCGTTTTCTTGCTTGCTCATATTCCATTTGGGGCTTATAATATCTTTTGTGGGCAATCATGTACATTTGAAAACCACCAAAATCAATATGGGAGATAAAGAAATATACAAACTAAAGATATATTACGATAAAACATGTAACGAAAACATTATCAACAACTAAAGTAACAAGAAGTTGAATGTTGTGTAATAAGTAGAATTAAGCATGCTATGCTACAATATCGGCATGCGTCTGATCAGATTGTTGATTTATCGCGAAAGTTTGGTTAACAAAAATAAATGAGTTAGTTACCAAAACCGTCCATGTGGTTTTTGGGCCATATGCCACTCTAGTCCAAACTTTTAAAAATTGTTTGAACAATCCTTGACTATTGAAGAAATAGGCCTAAACAGTCCAAAGACTTAACCCAGTTAAGTCTGTGTCATTATGTCAGGGGCAAAATTGTCAACTCACATATAAAATTGTATTCTTCCCCAGGCCATTTGTAATATCTAATCCATAAATCAGAGAAAACCTCTCCAATTACAAAAAGAGATTGTATCTGAACTTACAAGAAGCTGGTAATTGGGGCTTTTGAGCAAGAACAAAAAGCTGGTGCAATTTAATTGGAAGATTTATAGATGATTCACATTGTTCCCACTTTTCACCACCGCTGTTTACCACTGTCACCACCACCACTGTTCACCACCGTCACCACCACCACCACTGTTAAACACCGCCGCCACCACCACCACCACTGTTCACCACAGTCACCACCACCACTAAAGAACGTCAAACAACAAATCAAAACAAATCTGGAAAATTTAAAACAAAAGAATTTGACCCGGAAAAAAAAATTAACACAAAAACAGAGAAGCTTAGTCACCTGTATAGCATCAGATTCCACATGACGATTCAGTTCCCCTTCTTTTTCCTTTGAATCATCGGGAAGCGGATCCTAGATCTCATGAATTGAAGGTATTTCGTTTATTCGCTGTAACAAATTGTTTCGTCTCTGAATCGATCCTCCTTTCTGCATCACAACTAGAATGGACCGGATTCGAAATGTTGGACCAATTCAGGTGAAGAGCTTCTATTGATAGAGAAATGTGAAGGAGGAGGCTTCGACTTTTAGTTGAGAGGCGGAAAAAGCTTGAGAGGCAAGGAGAGGTTCAGTTCTAAACGGGGGGGGGGGGGGGGGGTTATAAAAACGACAAAGATTGAAGCGTGTTAACAGGGATTGAATTAGTTGACCTATTCCTTCTTGCTCTCGGCATCACCTTGGGCTTCCTGTTGCCAAAAGCGCAGGCTCATCAAGGCTAAAACGAGCTGTCTCAAAGAGCAATTTATATTGTTGTTACGATTTTATGTGCAGACGACACATTACCGAGCCTCATTATTCAATCAAGGGTTGAGGATATGTAAAAGACACAAATTGTTTACTTTGTTGGTCTGAGTCATGGTTTGAAATTTAACATTTAGACGTGATTAAAGCAAGCAGATGATTTGAAGTTCAAGTTATTTCACGGAATAACACATGGGTTAGGGTTTTGTGATTTTGGGACTTGGGAGAAGAGAGGATGAAATTGAGAGTTTTTATGTTCTGGCTTCTAAGAGAAGTGAGAGGGTTTTAGGGGGGAAGAGACAATGGTGGGAAAGAAGACAATTTTAAATGTGAGCTGACCATTTTGCCCCTGACTTAACGACACAGACTTAATTGGGTTAAGTCTTTAGACTGTTTTGGCCTATTTCTTCAAAAGTCAGGGACTGTTCAAGCAATTTTTAAAAGATAGGACTGGAGTGACATATTGGCCTAAACCACTTTTGGTAATTAACTCAAAATAAATAAAATAATATTATTTCATCAAGTGCACATCACCAAATAAACAAAATAATATTATTTCATGAAGTGCACATCGCACATACATGGGCACTTTTGTCTTTAACTAACAACTATGTATGTTTTTATGATCAACTTGGAATTTTTCTTTCTTGTTATCATGTATGCAAGGAAACATATACCTATTAAATATTATGTGAAATTCTAGTCCTATCAACCTCCGGGTCATAAGTTCGAGTCCTCCCACACGCCAGGCCCTTTCAACCTTAATGGGTATGATTTTTTGATGGGTGAGAATCGAACATGTGACCAACCTCAAGCGGGAACCCTCTGAAGAGGTAAACCCTCCCACCTCAAACCAGCTAGGCTGGAGATCATCGGCATTAGATTATGTATATGATGTTTTGTATTTTAACTATTTTGGCTAATGCAGTGGAGTATAAATGAAGTATTTATTGAGTTAGCTAAGTCATAGGGTAAGTTATGGCATTAGTTATTCCCCAACTACATCATTATCTAGTTACTAGTAGGAATGCCCGAGCGTTGCGGCGGGTGCATCTGTTTTGCCCCTCGTACATCGTGTTTGTTGGTTATTCGTTATGATGAAGTAGAAAACAGCGATGTATAATATATATATTATTAAAAACTGAAACTCATAAGTATATCTTCTGAATATTTTAATTGGTACATCACAATAGGTTGTACTATTCCTTGCAACACTATTAGATTGGCCCACGTCCTTCGGTGGGACCCTTTTATGTATCTCAAAGGCAGAAAAGTGTGCCATCATAGAGCGGTGTTAGCGTAGTGAAGTGGCGTTGTATCTCTTAATAACCATAAGATTGTAGTGGAAGTGATGTAATTACTAAAATGCAGTTTGTAGTATGCAACATATTTCTATTATTTTAGGGCACCCGCGAGATGCAACGGAGTCAATGATTTGCATAGATGCTTTCGTTTTATGTTAGTTTGACAAGTGCCGTAAAAAATATATTGGTGACAAATTAGTAATCAATATAGTTAAAACTACCAAATCGACTGATAAGAACTTGTCTTCTTTTGGATATGTAAACAATTGGTGACTTCGTGAGATCATAAAATTAAATTCTATTCCTAGAAGTTTATAATAGCAAAGAAAACAAAAAACCATCGAGGAAGATGATGACGTTGCTCATGAAGTATCTCTACCATATTTGCTTGTATAAACGTCAAGCCTACATATATCGCTCACTTTAATGGGTTGAAACGTGTTATGGGTTGGGCGTGTTGGCAAACTTCAAGCCTACATATTCATTTGTGTGCAGAAGAAGTTTTTGATTAGCAAGAAGGGGGAGTATTTGATTGTGCCAAATAAGATAGTTAGATGAGGAGAGCTTGACCGTGATCATGTGGAGTAGGGTGGCCATGGGTAGGATGTTTCCGGTGGTGGTGGTGGACATGATGAAAAAGAAGGCGGCGGTTAGGTTGAGAAAGAAACATGACCAATTTTTAGGCTGATACCATGTAACAAAGTTAATTCTCTCTATTCAAAATGATAAATTACATCAAATTATATACAAGGTACATGAGCAAGAAATTAGGAGAAGTCAATAACAATATTTACCAGCTTTGACTATACATAAGTGTAACAACTAATTCAAAGAATTCTAATAATATCAAGAGGATATGTAGGAGCAATAGTTGTGGTTTCCATATTATCTTTTACCTCCGTCCCATTTTAAATGTCGTGGGACCAGAAACACACATATTAAGAAATCTTTTGTTTGTATGTGGTAAAATGACAATAATATCCTTAAATCTTTGATTGTGTTTTATCTTTTATGGGCAAAACTAGAAATTACATTTATCTTTTTAGAAATTGACATTTAATTTGGAACAAACAAAAATGAAAAGATGAACATTTAAATCGGGACGGTTGTAGTATTTCCTATTTTCTTAATCCAACTGGACTTGTTTTAATTTCCACGTAATAGAAAGTTCTTAGATGTGACACAATCATTTCACTTAATAGTAAGAAATAATATTAAAAGTGTGCAAATATTTCATCTTTCTTGTTTACAAAGCTATTTGATTAAATAGATTACTGGTATGTTTGGTAAATTTAGTTGGAGGCTGTTAGCTGGAAGCTTTTTAAATATATTTTGGTGTTTGGCAGAGTAGCTGAAGCATTTAATAAAATGTATAAAATGACCAAAATGGACATAATTAAAAACTTGTAAAAAAGGTTTTTATTTTATTTTTAAAATAGAATGGGTATTTGTGTCATTTAATAATTAAAAGCTTGTAGCTATTAGAGCTTTTTCTTAAAAGCTACTACTAGTAGCTTTTCACTATAGAGTTTTTTCTCTAATCTAAAAGCTTCCAACTCTTTCAACCAAACAAGGCTTTTTAATAAATAAGAGCTTTTTCTTAAAAGCTTGAAGCTTGAAGCTTCTAAAAGCTCTTAAAAGCTCATTGCCAAACATACCCTACGTGTGTATAATTTTATTGTAAGGGTATGTTTTGCAAAGAGCTTTTAAGAGCTTTTAGGAGCTTCAAGCTACAAGCTTTTAATAAAAAGCTCCTACTCAATAAAAAGCCTTGTTTGGTTGAAGAGCCGGAAGCTTTTAGGTTACGAGAAAAAGCTCTACAGTGAAAAGCTACTACTACTAGCTTTTAAGAAAAAGCTCTACTAGCTACAAGCTTTTAATTAGTAAATGACACAAATACCCATTCTATTTTAAAAACAAAATAAAAACCTTCCTTACAAGCTTTTAATTATGCTCATTTTAGTCATTTTATAGATTTTATTAAAAGCTCCAGCTACTCTGCCACACACCAAAATATATTTAAAAAGCTTCCAGCTACCAGCCTCCAGCTAATTTTGCCAAACATACCCTAAATGTGTTGAAGCTAAACAACTATACGCTAGTGGTAAAACTATTTAATTGTCTAGTGAAAGAACTTATATTATTTTTCAGGGAATGTGTTAACTTAAATTTTTTTCTTTGTTTGATGGGTTTATTCTAAACTAATATATATGTGATATATAATATATCATTAATCATCCCATTAATTTCTCATATATGTAACAACATCTTCACCCCCCATCTGTCTATTATAGTTAGATAAAAACAATTATTTAAACTGTAGCTAGTTAACACAAATTCTAGGTACATGTTTAACACAAATATTTTCCAAATTATAACAACGTACCTGCACATACATCTACCTGTCCACCCTGAAATTTCTCCGGGATAGATCGTCTTCTATGGTTTGATGTACCTTTTATTCTTCTAGTACTCAACCTGGTATTTTCCTCAGATTTAGCAAAATTAACAACATAAAGCAACAAAATAAAGAACACAAATGAAACAATGTGGTGTTTGTGTTCCATATTGCTTGATTTAGTATGTGCAATCATAAGATAGTTTATATAGTTATTTAGTGGTGGATTATATTTCATTGACCTGTTCTCCAAAATCATGAATAAAAACAAACTTTGAATAAAAAAAATAAAAAAAAACCAAACCAATTTGTTGGTAGTGTGAACACATTTATAATTCCAAGCAAATTTCATTCGCGTTTTTTGAATTATATGGTTTAGTTGAATATAAATTAGTGTTCCAACACTTGTAGCTCAGTTGCTTGGTTGACATAAGTTTCTTTTGGGATGATTGGGTTCAATTCCCACTAGCTACATTTGGAGGACATAATGAGAAATGAGGGATGACTCCTGGCCTATGTCAGGAGTTCGAGTCCTGATCTCGCCCGGGTTTTACCGGTTCTCCACAGCGGGTCTTCGGACGGGTGGGGGATCGGGTTTTTCCCGGTTCGGGTACCACTATCGGGCGGGGCTCCCAGCAAGGGAAGCCAATTTGCCCGGGCCCACTTGTAGGAGTCTCGCAGTTTTTGTGTTGGCTGTTTAAAAAAAAAAAAAAATTAGTGGTGACAATTTCCGACAGAATATTACAATATGATAGGGACATAAAATCTCTTGGTCAGATTAAAATTACTTGAATTAAAAGTTATTTAAATCCTTAACCCTTACGATAATATATAAGACGAAAGATATATAAATATTGGTTTATGCGGATCATGATCGGATTTGATGTTCAGATCAGTGTGCCGGGATTATGGTTAATGCTTCTCAAAAGCATTACATCCATTAATCCGATAATATATCCCAAAGAAAATTGTTATAAAAACTGAATATTGGGCAATGCTAAGGGAAGAAATTTACCGTAAAGAAGTTCATTTTAAAGTAATTTTTTAAGTTTTCAAAATTTACTTAGACATCTCATTTGTGATGGGCATGTTGTCACTATTATATCCTTTGGCATTCCTTCCATGAGTTACTTAAAACTTATGTCCTAAAGTTCAACCTTAGACAACTGTTCAAACGATGAATTGCATGACTAAAAGATAATGTAACCAAACAATGAAACAAACCTATAATAATAGCTTACAAAGGGTGGTTTACAAGAGAATAGTTTGACTTGGATGCATTTTGGCCGGTATGCAAATGAAGCCATCCTCCCCTGCTTATAATAAATAGTCCATCAATATTTGGTGTGTTCCTAACACGGCCGACTCAACCATTTTTGTGGCCTAAAGCAAATGATAAATTCAGGGCCCTAAAAAAATAGAAAAAAAACACAAACATGTTGCAGAGTTGCAGACCCATAGCATGAAGAATTTGGTGCACAGGCAAGATAAGTCCCATGACAAACTTGTTCAAAACTCGATCGAAGTCTACGAATTAGAAATTGATAAAAGACTATACGACGTTATAAATCTATCACAATAGCAAAGTATATAGCAGATTCAATTAGGGCTAAGGGCTTAACATGTTGGGTTAATCTTGATGTTTCGGGTTAAACCGGTCACGGGTCGTTTGGGCAGATGATTATTTAGGATTTCATATTATAAGTTATGGAGTAAAAGCAAGTTTGAAATTGTCAAAATAAAAGATCGGTTGCATTGTTGCATGGACTAGGTTTAGGTAGTTTTGAGTTTACTGATTTATTTGGAGGATTGAGTCTATGCTAACGTTAGTATGTTAGCCTATTTAAAGGCTAAGTAGAAAAAAATTGGAGGCCCTATATACTTGGAGGCCCAAAGCTCTAGCCTCAAAATAATTGGGCTAGAGCCGGGTCTGGTTTCTAATCTAGAATGTTTCCTATTATTCTTTACGAGTAGTATGATAGATCTAGGGATTTCGATAATACTCCCAATATGCATGTGGACATTGATCGAAGACTCCCCACTATTTATTGGAACTAGCCAACATATATGTTTGGTAAAGAGCTTTTAAGAGCTTCAAGTTTTGTTGAAAGAGCTTGAAACTTTTAGGTTAAGAGAAAAAACTTTATATTGAAACGCTACTGGTACTAGCATTTAAGAAAAAAACCCTTACTTGCTATAAACTTTTAATGAGTAATGACACAAATAACCATTCTATAATAAAAAAAAATAATAAAACATGCATACAAGTTTTTAATTAATGCACATTTTGATCATTTTATACATTATAATAAAAACTCCAGCTAATTTGCTAAACACCAAAATATATTTAAAAAAATACAACTACTAGCTAACAGTCACCAGCTAGTTTTGCCAAAATAACATGGGGAGGTGTATATCGAGGACTAGGATTTAGATTTAGATCGTTACCATAAGGTGCTTACTTTTGGGTAAAGTGGCTCCCAATTTATGTTATCAAGTGGCAGGAATTAGATTTTCTATATGTACTTTGATATCTTCTTGTTTAATTTAGTCTTGAGTAAAGTGCGGGGTATTTTAAAAGCATGATCATTGAGTATCAACATTTGTGACTTATCATATTTGTACTTGACCGGTTCAACCTACTAGTAATACAAAGCACGGGATATCTCATGGATATTAGATTATTATGATTAAATTGGAAATAAAGTTCCATTCTATGCGTCTCTTGACTTGACCAAAAGAAGTAAAGTCTTTGCTATTAACTATTTCAAGAAATTGAAACATTATTTTTTTAATAATATGATTTGAAAAGGTTTGTAGTGCCTGTTATGTAGGGATCAAATTTCAACTTAGGTTGGTTTTTTATTTTCTCATTTAACTTTTACTTCTAAAAACAGTTATAAGTTTATTTATTTATTTTTGAACGGCAAGGAACCGTAGGCCCGGTTCAATATGATTAACTTGGTGATTAAGTTTAGCATAGGGTTTAACCTAATTAGTGTCTATAAATATATCTCTTGTACTTGTAATCTTGCATCACTAAATAGTAAGAATACCCTAGTTGCCCCCGTGAACGTAGTCAAGCTTAGACCGAACCACGTAAAAATTCATGTTCGTGTGCGTGTGTGTTCTTCGATCCTAACAACTGGTATCAGAGCCTAGGGCTTAAGAAGATCGCCTCCGCCGACAGGTGTGTCTGGTCGGCGGAGGGCAGGAGTAAAAGAAGAGAACACATACATGTATAAACAGCCGTCACGCACCACCCTCCACCCGTCACCTGAGTCGCGCCATCGCAGCTCTTCTGCTCCGGCAAGGGTTCCGCCGCAGATACCGACTAACACAGCCGACTAGGTTTTCAATAAGACCCGCCGCTGTTGTGTTTCACGTTTGCAGAGAGAGGGGGTTGGTTTGATTGTTTGAAGAGAGCTGTTTGGTTGGTGAATGTTATGTTCTTGTTTGGGTAGTCAAAAAGAGAACACAAAATTATTTTATTTTGTTGCTATTGATGCATAAGGAAACTTGAGAACAGAAAACATTTTTTTTTTGGTGGAGGTTGAAAAGAGTTGGTGGGGTTTAAAGAATTGATCGGAAATTTTTTTTGGTGAAAAAAAAGGAGAAGAGGTAAACTTTTATATTTATATAAATATAAAAGTTGGTCAGGTTTTTTTAGGATCAATTTGACCAACGTGTTTTGGAGAGCCGTTTGTAAAAATCAGAGAAACAAGATCATAGATCAGTGATTATTAATCAGGTGCTATTGTTTTCAGTTGTTTCATTTTTGGTTTGTTTATTTGTTCGATTCAGTTTCGTTAGTCATGTTATTGTTGTAACGACCCTGGCTGATGTGGCCGGGTTGTCGGGTCGGGTTATCGGAGTTACACAGCGGAGTCCAGGGTTATAACAGTCTTGTAGTCTTCCAGGATCCACGTCATCATTTCTGTTGGGTTACCTGAACACATGTCAAAAATAGTTTCTGTCAACATAAAGTTGTGTGAGGTCGCGTATTTTATAAAGTGAATGGCCAGTTCGTTTATTTATAATTCTTTTATAACATCTTTTATCAATATGCTTTACAATTCTATATTCTGGAGGGGAACTAGATATTCTATCAATTCGATTATATTTCTATTATTTCGATTAGATTCTATAAGTTGCCATTCCTTTCTATGGTATCACTCTGCTTGTGATAATATATGATTATTTTACCCTCTACTCGGGTAAACTGGTTCTTGTCCTCTAGTTAGACAAGAAAGGAGATGGCGATACCGTCCAGTACTGTCCTCGTTGTTTCTATTGCCCCTTTATATAACTTCTATTATTAATGATTCTTTTGTGTAAAGCATTATGTTTTCTAAATGACATGTATTTCCCCTAAAACACTTAATAAAACGGTAAAAGAGGGGAGTTCACGATACTCACTTGTTTGCGTTATATCTTCTAGCTAATCTTCTTATTACAATTATATTTCATATATATATATCGATACGTTTAACGCGTGGGACTTGTTAGATTGTAATACTTAGGATATATATCATATATACAATTTATATATATGGAATCCGGTATATATTAGATAGTCCTAAACTCGGGGTTTGGTCAATCTAGGCGAAAAGAAACAAAGCTGGCCTTTACAGCTTGGCACGCGAACCTAATAAGAACTCTAGACATTCTTACCCGAGCTTAGTATATCGTTTTATATATCAAATCTTATATATAAACGTATATATTCTATATATAATTATTAGTCTCTTATTATTATTATCAAGTCCGTACGTTATTCGTATTATATATATATATTTGTATAATTAATAATACTCCTCGTCTAGCTATTGGAACCGGGTTCTAATCCGGTGTTGACCGAGTCACTGAGTCGACTCGGCGACGACTCGTATTCTTCCAACTCAATGATTGATACCTCGCAATCAATATAATCCGTATTAATAAATAGATTACAAGATCGCATAACTTAAGAACCAATCACCTTCACTTACCGGATTTATAACTGGACTTGGAGATTAACCGGAAGTCGTACCGAACCGGGTATCGGACCCGTCTTCCCGATTTGATACCCTACAACGATAATCATAACGATTTATTAACAATCAAAGGATCATATCCAATAAAAGGATAACCATTAATAACCAAACTTCCAAGATCAGTTCCTGAGGGAACTCAATCGGCTGATCAGTTAAGATTAATAACAAAAGGGTTATTGCTGGTTATTCAATGGTCACGGACATCAGTCACCCAATGGACCGGTGACTTGTCCGGTTAATCAGTACACAGAGAGAGTGGGTCAAAGGGTTTCTTGTTACTCCCGAATAGAAGATAGAAGAGCCGACGACAGTCACCATAGTCCGGTGACTGTCCGGTTAAGGTAACAGAGACACGATACATCAATGATACTTACCGGAGAAGAAGCTTGCTGGAACAGGTGGCCGGGGATATAGCAGTAACCGGGGCAGCAACAGAGGCGGCAACAGCCGCCATGGCTGTCCGGAGGTTAGTGGTGACCGGAGGAGGAAGACGGTGGCAGAGTGACTGGAAGCACGGAGGCAGCGGCGCTGCCATGGCTATCCAGACTTGGCTGCGTCCGTTGTACTCTTTCCGGAGACGAAGAGAGAGGTGGCCGGCGATGGCTCCGGCGTGAGGCTCCGGTGGCCGGAGGGAGGTTTCTAGGCTGTCTACACACATATGCGTGTGTATATATATCTGTATATTGAGAGAGAGAGTAGCGAGAAATGAGGCAGAGAGGGTTTATATAGAAAATAATAATAATAGCGGGTGTTTGGCTACGGGGATAAATACTGAGACTCGCGATAACTGGTAATAATTATAACGATCAAACAAAAGACGTTGGACAACGGGTTATTAGCAGATTAGGAGCGTTTAACCGTAATAATAATAATTCAATAATTATTATTTATATATTCGGTTAAAACGGTTTGTCGAGAGATTCGAACTTGAATAATTAATTTGGATAACCGGTTGATCAGGTCCGACCCGACCCGTTTAAGAGACACGTAAGGTGACGTAATCACTTTGAGACTTTGGGGTGTTACAATCTCCCCCCCTTAGGAAATTTCGTCCCCGAAATTTGAATGATCTTGTCCTTTATATTCTTAATCTATAAGGACGTTATCATTAGAACGAAATACTTGTCATCGAGACATGATTGGTTCTCATGGTTTGCGAGGAAATCGATCTTGTATCAATCCGATATTAGAAATATCAATCTGTACGACTACATATTGATCATATTTCTAATTACATTTTAACCTTTCTTGCTATAGTCATATTAATTCAGATACATGGATTATCTGTATTATTTCGATATGGCTATTAAAGGTTCTCGTATTGATACTATATTTTCATCGTTTGATATTCGGATTCGTTTACAATGATGGATTCTAGATAGTTCTCAAGAGATAGATACGGAAGTCCCTTTGTTATTACGATTTGAACGGGATTCGAGCTACTATCTCTTTTATTCGAACTTTAGAATTTACCATCATTGTAATTCCGATTCTTAAAGAGTAGGGATAACCTTGGTAACTATCAGATTATTTCTTATGAATTCTATCCTTCGAATTCCATCTATATGGTTGATCTCTAGGTTACCTCTATTCGTGAATATACTTAGGAGGTTTCTCATATCATTAGACGTATCCTTTCTGAATTCTTAAAGGTACCGGAAAAGACTAATTCATTGATGATTGAGATTTCTCTCAAATCATCTATAATAGTCTTACTGACTATTTCATTGATGATTAACTGCATTGTGTCTAATACATATTATTTGACTTTTCTTAGTGTATCATCGTGAATGAGGTCTTTCACAATTCTACAGTCAATATATGTACTTTCTCTTTATAGTCTCAGAATCTACTGGTAACAGTCGTTGTTACGATTCTTTTGACTTTAAGATTTTGATGGCAATGCATCGATTATTCTTTCTCAAAATCATGATTATCATTCAGGTTTAATGCATGAATACTTATTGCGTTAAGTATTTCTGCAATTATTCCTTCTTGATATCACTATTTTGGAATTCGTTAACACTCTATAATTTCTTCTTATAAATTATTCTTTTATAAAATTCTAGCCGTTTTCGTATAACTTATATTTTTATCTAATAATTTCTTTTAATGTTTATATTCTTATTCTGATAATTATATTTCTTGGCATATCGGATGCCTTTCTATTAGACATCGGATGTCTTTATAGTTCTTCTTATGTTTCGATTTATATTCTTTTATTTATCTTATTTATATTCTTTTATATCCAAGCAAATACTGATAATATCTATAGCATTCACTATAATTTCAGTATTTCTATAATATATGTTTGCTTGGAATAATTCCTTTATATTTATGGTTTCGATTGAAGTTTATACTTTCAGTGTCTGAAAACACTTCCGATAAACTTATATATAGGCAATCTATGATAGATTCTCAATCCAACTTATTATAAGCGAGGCTTATTTCGTTGAGATATTCGTATAGATAGTTCTTGCCAAAACAGTGATTTCTTAAATGATCTCTCGTAGCCTTTTAACCCGGAACAGGAATTCCGTTATTCCCTGGGCCAGAGAGTTTCACTGGAAAAATGAGCATAATTCTTATTCATTTTTCGTTTTCATTTCGATTATACCCTGCGAATCTCTACGCGATTCCGCTTGGTATCACTTATATTTCGATATATTCGTTGGATAATACCATTTCTGGTTTCCGAATCCATATATATTTTTATCTATTATATTCTAAAGAATTTAACAAATCTTTCATCACTTCTTATTTATGAATTTCAACTTGGTAATACTTAATCGTTTCACCAATTTGATTGTACAATAACTCACGCGAGTTTTTATACAGAAGTGACCGAGAAGATTCTTTCATAGTGTCAAATATTCATACAAAGAATTCCTGTGACTTGGCGGCAAATGTCCGGATATACCTTCTGTAAGGGTCCAGATATCATTTGCCCCGGGAATTGCACAGGGAATATACACTATCTTTGGTTGGCAATTAAAATCAATAAATTGATTCATAGAATTTAACCAGTCGATGGTTTACATTCTGCAAATATATTTATAGTCGTATTTCGCGAAGGAAATTTTAACTATATTGCCAGTTTTGTGGTCGTATTCTCCACATACGATACGCTGATAGTTCGGATTCATATTTCTTCTTATCATTTATTTTCTTATTATTTCTCTTAATATGTTCGTGACCTTAACATACTGTGATCTCGATAAACTCTTACTCGAATGTTCCTGTGCCTGTGGCATTCATAATTATGTCGCGATCATAATTACTATTCCACCTCACCTAACATTCCAGTATTTGTTTATTTTAATCACAATAGGTATGTGTCCTTTACATATTATTTCGACATTCTGTTCTTTATTTTCTCTTGGGTTGAAATTATATTATTCGGGATAGAACTTGTTGATCTAAGTCTAACAAAATAGACTGTCAATCGTTCAAGAATTTGCTCGTGTCAGAAGATATTCAATATAACAATCCAATCTTTTTAATATCCCTGACTTGTTCGAATCATAGGATTAAGACGGTAGTTATATTTTCGTGTAATCGAGCGAGTACGAATTCGGCTTCGTCCGACAGATACCAGCATATGTTGATTACGGAATTTCGAGAATAATATTTTTGTCCAAATATTATTTAATTCTGGAAGAGATCGTGGAGGGCCTCTAATCGAGATTTTGATATAGTTACAGAGATGGGTTTAAGTTATAAAACGGAATGGGTATAATATTTATCGTTTATATTGAAATAATATCGAGAAATTATATCATCGAACATAGATATAAAATTATATGGAAAAAGTCTCTTAATATATATATACGAATACGAATTTGATAAATAAATTTCTACGAAAATAACATTATATACGGTAGAAAATATGTTTCAGTAAAATAATGCGATCGTAGTTCTTTTATATATAAAAACTTTTAAGAATAATTTTATAATAATACTGATTCGGGTTTCGTAATAATATTCGTTTTCAAAAATAAACTTTACGATTCAAAAGTCATGGTAAAAACTTTCTTAATATCGGAAATTCTTAGATTTTTAATAAATAAATTTCTTATTTCAAATTGATAAACTAGATAAATTTCTTAAATTATCGAAATTAAAACTTTAAGATTAAACGGATAAATTTAGATAAAACCTGAGATAGATTCTGGGGTGTTTCAAAAATTTATCAATACTAAAAAAATAAGATATCAACAGGTTTTCTTAATTTTATAAATTAAATAAATCGTTTATTTAAAATTTTGAACGGAGGGGTATTTATATATATTTACTCAAAACTGAAATACTGTAAAAATAATACTAAATTCAATAAACTTCAAAATTTATACTGAAAAGATTTTAAAACCTTTTTAAATAATCGCGGTATATATATGGGATTTTTATTTAAATAATCGAGGAATATTCTTAGGAAACGCAATATTTATATATCAAATTTATAAAAATTTCGGAAATTACGGTGTAAAAATAATAATTTCTGGAACTCGAGCATAGGAATGTTCAAGTTGGAGCGTATATTCGTATTCTGTTTATAATTATTGGAATAACCGTGAGGTTAACGATATGAATAATTATTAAGACGGAAATTTCGGAGAATGCGACGAATGATTATAATCAACGAGTTTTCTAGAGATTGAAATACGATTTCAAACTCTCGTACAAGTCGATTAAATTATCAGGGAATACTTTTGTAATTTTTATATCTATTTATATATATATACTTCTAAAATTTCTGTCATTTCTTATTTATATCTGAATTTATTTTCTGATTTCTTTTAGTATATCTGGTTTCTGTTCTATATTCGTTCTTTTTTCATATGGCCTTAATATCCTGTAAGATTTCCCAGAAATTAAATGTGCATATAAATTCACAACTGTGTACAGAATTGTCAATTTATCCCACATAATCATTCTAGTAATTTCTTGTGGTGGATTCGTTTTAATTTCTAGTATATGGTTATGGTTCTCACCAACTTTATACTGATTTGACATTTAGGTACCCAAAAATTTACTCGTCTGATATTTTCTTTACTAATCCTGATATCCTAAATATTTCTAATTTATTTTTCTAAGCAACATTTCTTTTTAGAAAAACATTCTGGTAGATCCCGGATGACTACAGACTTCAAAACTGTTATAAGTGCCGCTCTGATACCAACTGTAACGACCCTGGCTGATGTGGCCGGGTTGTCGGGTCGGGTTATCGGAGTTACACAGCGGAGTCCAGGGTTATAACAGTCTTGTAGTCTTCCAGGATCCACGTCATCATTTCTGTTGGGTTACCTGAACACATGTCAAAAATAGTTTCTGTCAACATAAAGTTGTGTGAGGTCGCGTATTTTATAAAGTGAATGGCCAGTTCGTTTATTTATAATTCTTTTATAACATCTTTTATCAATATGCTTTACAATTCTATATTCTGGAGGGGAACTAGATATTCTATCAATTCGATTATATTTCTATTATTTCGATTAGATTCTATAAGTTGCCATTCCTTTCTATGGTATCACTCTGCTTGTGATAATATATGATTATTTTACCCTCTACTCGGGTAAACTGGTTCTTGTCCTCTAGTTAGACAAGAAAGGAGATGGCGATACCGTCCAGTACTGTCCTCGTTGTTTCTATTGCCCCTTTATATAACTTCTATTATTAATGATTCTTTTGTGTAAAGCATTATGTTTTCTAAATGACATGTATTTCCCCTAAAACACTTAATAAAACGGTAAAAGAGGGGAGTTCACGATACTCACTTGTTTGCGTTATATCTTCTAGCTAATCTTCTTATTACAATTATATTTCATATATATATATCGATACGTTTAACGCGTGGGACTTGTTAGATTGTAATACTTAGGATATATATCATATATACAATTTATATATATGGAATCCGGTATATATTAGATAGTCCTAAACTCGGGGTTTGGTCAATCTAGGCGAAAAGAAACAAAGCTGGCCTTTACAGCTTGGCACGCGAACCTAATAAGAACTCTAGACATTCTTACCCGAGCTTAGTATATCGTTTTATATATCAAATCTTATATATAAACGTATATATTCTATATATAATTATTAGTCTCTTATTATTATTATCAAGTCCGTACGTTATTCGTATTATATATATATATTTGTATAATTAATAATACTCCTCGTCTAGCTATTGGAACCGGGTTCTAATCCGGTGTTGACCGAGTCACTGAGTCGACTCGGCGACGACTCGTATTCTTCCAACTCAATGATTGATACCTCGCAATCAATATAATCCGTATTAATAAATAGATTACAAGATCGCATAACTTAAGAACCAATCACCTTCACTTACCGGATTTATAACTGGACTTGGAGATTAACCGGAAGTCGTACCGAACCGGGTATCGGACCCGTCTTCCCGATTTGATACCCTACAACGATAATCATAACGATTTATTAACAATCAAAGGATCATATCCAATAAAAGGATAACCATTAATAACCAAACTTCCAAGATCAGTTCCTGAGGGAACTCAATCGGCTGATCAGTTAAGATTAATAACAAAAGGGTTATTGCTGGTTATTCAATGGTCACGGACATCAGTCACCCAATGGACCGGTGACTTGTCCGGTTAATCAGTACACAGAGAGAGTGGGTCAAAGGGTTTCTTGTTACTCCCGAATAGAAGATAGAAGAGCCGACGACAGTCACCATAGTCCGGTGACTGTCCGGTTAAGGTAACAGAGACACGATACATCAATGATACTTACCGGAGAAGAAGCTTGCTGGAACAGGTGGCCGGGGATATAGCAGTAACCGGGGCAGCAACAGAGGCGGCAACAGCCGCCATGGCTGTCCGGAGGTTAGTGGTGACCGGAGGAGGAAGACGGTGGCAGAGTGACTGGAAGCACGGAGGCAGCGGCGCTGCCATGGCTATCCAGACTTGGCTGCGTCCGTTGTACTCTTTCCGGAGACGAAGAGAGAGGTGGCCGGCGATGGCTCCGGCGTGAGGCTCCGGTGGCCGGAGGGAGGTTTCTAGGCTGTCTACACACATATGCGTGTGTATATATATCTGTATATTGAGAGAGAGAGTAGCGAGAAATGAGGCAGAGAGGGTTTATATAGAAAATAATAATAATAGCGGGTGTTTGGCTACGGGGATAAATACTGAGACTCGCGATAACTGGTAATAATTATAACGATCAAACAAAAGACGTTGGACAACGGGTTATTAGCAGATTAGGAGCGTTTAACCGTAATAATAATAATTCAATAATTATTATTTATATATTCGGTTAAAACGGTTTGTCGAGAGATTCGAACTTGAATAATTAATTTGGATAACCGGTTGATCAGGTCCGACCCGACCCGTTTAAGAGACACGTAAGGTGACGTAATCACTTTGAGACTTTGGGGTGTTACAATTGTGTTATCATGGCAGAAGACGGGAAGGTAAAAATCGATAAGTTTAACGGTACGAAATTTAGTTGGTGAGCCAGGGTGTAAAGTTCAACCAGGTCGCAGAAAAAACGAACAGGAGGAAATTGAGCAGGTGGCTCTGGATTTGGTTCGTTTCGCACGGTAAAAGAATACGGTATAGGTGAGTCAGTAGCTTTGTTATCTTTTACTGTTAAAACCTGTTGAAAATGGAACCAGCAGGTGTGCTGGTGACGACATAAGTGAAGAAAAAAAGGTTAATGGCAAGTCATGTGGACTATTGCCAGTTGGATTGTAACACCCCGAGGTGTTACGGGTCTCTTAAACGGGCCGGGTCGTACCCGACCACCCGATTATTATTATAAAGTATTCAAGTTCGAATCTCGCGACCAACGGTTCAACCGATTATATAGATAAGAATTATTGAATTTTTATTATCTCGGCTAAACGCTCCTTATCTGCTATTAAAACGTTGCCAAACGCCTTTTGTTCTGCTGTTATACCCGTTACCAAACACCCGAGTCCCAGTTATTATCCCCGTTCCCAAACACACCCCTTATTGGATTGGACTATATAAAGCTTTCCTTCTCCATTTTATTGTCTGCACAATATCATTACCAACACACATACTTGTGTGTTCAAAGATAAAGCAGAGCCGATCAGTCACCTCACCGGACAGCCATGGCTGGCTGCCGCCGCCTCCGCTGCTTCCGGTCACCGGTGCCGCTGGCCGCCGCCCCCTTCCTTTCTCCGGTAAGTCCACTGCCGAACCCTCATTCTCTTCTGTCCCTGTTAACGAGCAGCAATCCCTTTTCTTCTCTTGATTCGACAACCGGTACCATTTAACAAACCCAAGCCAAACCTTCATCTTGTTTTGTGGAGAACCCGAGTCCGGTTCATATTGGGAACCGGTGATAGTCAACGGGTCTTTATAATCTGTTGAATCTTACCCACGAACCATAACTTCCGTTCCTGTTAAACAATGACCGGACATTCACCAAGAGCCGGTGACTGTCATCGGGTCCTTACCATCACACAACCCGGTAATCACCTCTCCTCCTGTTCTGATTTAACCTGATAACTCTTTATTATCAAACCATCATCATAGTCCGACTCGTGAACCTGTCCCTTTGTCTCTGTTTGTCGAAGCCGAGACAGTCACCGGTTTTAGGTGACTGTCGTCTGACAACCGAACCCACCCTTTCATTAGATTACTGTCGCACACACACACCCATCGATGTGTGTGTGTGGTGTTGTATGTATGTATGTATGTATGTATGTATGTATGAACATGAGAAAAGTGGAATGGACATGATCTTGATTAGAGCCCGATTATATTCCCGGTCAGATCCGGTTATTGTCTGTTCATATTCCAATCCTGATAAGAAGCCGGTTAATATATGGTATGAAATATACAACTATCATTTGAGTATTTGTATTAACCATTAAGTGATGCTATTCTCAGTTATCAAGAGACGGGAGTTAGAAGAAGAGAATATTGTGATAACTAAAGGTCCGGATTAATCTTCGATTAAGTTCCGATAATAACCTGGTGAGTGTCCGATTGTAATTATTATAAATATAGTTCTATTGGATTAATTGGTTACAATCTTATAATCTATTATTAATATAATGATTATGGTTGATTGTGAGGTACCGTTAATCGAATCGGAAAGTGGAACTCGATACCGAGTCAACTCAGTGACTCGGTCAACACCCGGAATAGAACCCGGTCCAATAGCTAGACGAGGAATAGTATTAGAATTATACGAATATATATATATATATAATACGAATAACATACGGACTTGATATTAATAATAAGAGAATAATAAACATATATAAAATATATATGTTTATATATATAAGGTTCGATATATAAAACGATATACTAGACTCGGGTTAATAATAATATGCTCCGCCGAGCCATCATCCGGGTAAGTTCGTGTCTAGAGTTCTTTAGGTTCGTGTGCCAAGCTGTAATGGCCAGCTTTATTTCTTTTTGCCTAGATTTAGGATGCCCGTGTCGTGTCAATAATAAACCCCGAGTTTAGGACTATCTAATATATATCGAATTCTATATGTATAAATTGTATATATGATATATATCCTAAGTATTACAATCTAACAAGTCCCACGCGTAAAACGTATCCATATATATATATGACATATAATTGTAATAAGAAGATTAGCTAGAGATTATAAGCAAACCTGTGAGTATCGTGAACTCCCCACTTTTACTGTTTTATTAAGTGTTTTCGGGGGAATACATGTCATTTATTAAACCTAGAAATGCTTTACATAATAAAAGATTATCAATAGAAATAAAAGAAGTATAATAGAAAAGGGGACATAGAAACGACAAGGACAGTACTGGACGGTATCCGCCATTTCCTTTCTTGTACCGACTAGAGGGCAAGAACCAGTCTTACCCAAGTAGAGGGTAGGAATGTTCAAGTAGAGGACCAAAACCATTCTTGTCCAAGTAGAGGGCAGGAACAGGTATTTTACCGCAATCAGAGTGGTACCATCGATAGGAATGGCACGAAATATAATCGATATGATAGAATGGATTTATAATCAAATTGATATATGATAGAGTGGTATAATAGAAATATATTTTCCCCTTCAGAATTATAACTGTAAAGCATGTTTATAAAAGAATGTTTATAAAAGAATGTTTATAAAAGAATGGTTATAAAAGAATGTTTTATATAAAAGAATTATCAATAAACGAACTGGCCATTCACTTTATAAAATACACGACCTCACCAACTTTATGTTGACAGAAACTATTTTTGGCATGTGTTCAGGTAACCCAACAGATATGATGACGTGGATCCTGGAAGACTAAAGACTGTTATTATTTGAATTTCGCTGCGTAGCTCCGATAACCCGACCCGATGACCCGACACCGACAGCCAGGGTGGTTACATGGATGATCTTTCGGTTAGGGTTTGCGTTAACTCATCGTGTGTACGGTCATAGAACCCTTGGTACCGCTTGATTTAATGAAAGCTCTGCTGCGTTATTTTTGTTTGCTTGTTAGCTGCTTGGGATATCAGGGACAGTGGGCGCTTGGCATAGTTGACTTGTTGGGGCTGCATAGAGGTGTGGACATTTTTTAGAGTCGATGTCATTTATATGAAATTCTGCTTCGGAGAATGTGTCTATGTTTGATGCATTGGCACTCAGTGGAAGGCAGTGAGACTCTTGGGTCATGGATTCTAGTGCTTCATTTCTCGCTACCCACAACACTGAAGCATTGTAGAATTTGAAGAAATGTGACTTTGGTAAGGTAAGACTGGAGAACAATGAGGTTCTTGATGTTACGGGCATGGGTGACTTAGATTTGAAGACTTCGGCCAGTTCATGGACTTTGAAAAATGTCAGGGTCATTCCAAGTTTGAAGAAGAGATTAATTTTTATCGAGCAGTTGGATGATCAGGGGCATGAGGTTAAGTTCGGAAATGGGTAGTGGAAAGTTGTTAAGGGAAATCTTGTCACAGCTCGAGGAAGAGAACGAGGTTCGCTTTACATGGTCAGTTTACCGTCTGAGGGAGTGACCGTCCCAGTTCAGAAGAGAAACAAAGTCGGGTTCACAGAATCTCGTGGGCAGAAGAAGGTTTTTCTTTGCAAGTGAGAAACCTAGAGTCACAGGTCAGATTCGGGATGAACGAGCGAGGAAAGGTTCAGGTAGACCAGCCAGAGGTTTTCGTGGCAGTGGGAGCACTGGTTGTGCTTCAGTCGGAATTCCTAGACGACATTGGGTCAGGAGAACCAGTATTCCAGCTGATAAAATCTCTCCAGTGGATTACTTGCCGAATATGGAGAGTGTCTATTCTCAGGGTGTTTCAGGATCCGGCAGTTCGTGTTAATGGGAGCTGGTAGAGACAGAGAATGGGTCAGTGGTAGACACAACCATGACTGATGAGTTGGAGCTCAGGGGAGCTTCAGCTGGTCTCTAGGAATAGTGTTGAGGAGATCGGGGTAACCGGATGTACACTAAATATTAGAGGGGAGATCTTATTTACAGAAGTATAGAAGAAATGGTGCAGTTCGTGGTCCGAAGACACCAAGTGGGAGATTGTTGGAGATGTTGTCTTCATCAGCCCACATATAGGCCCAACCCAGTATGAATAACTTTGTGATTAAGTTTAGCATAGAGTTTAACCTAATTAGTGCCTATAAATATATCTCTTATACTTGTAATCTTGCATCACACAATAATAAGAATACCCTAGTTGCCCCCGTGGACGTAGGTCAGCTTAGACCGAACCACGTAAATCTTCGTGTTCGTGTGCGTGTGTGTTCTTGGATCCTAACAAGGAACAACATGCTAATGACTGTGACACCGGACGTTGTGGCCAAGGTCGACTACTCTACCGCCACCCTCCACCCGATGCACAGAAACCCGACCACCACCCGAACGAAGGTACAACAGTGGAATAATCGGTAAAACCTTGTCTCCCATTCAAGTCGAACCGGCGTAACCCGTATTCGTTTTTCACTTGGATGCCGCATAAAATAATGAGGAGAGTGGCAATCGAACGCAGATCACAAGAAACACCAACTTTTTCCCCAACCATTTCACCACTAACTCATTGGCATACGTTTATTTATTTATTTTTTTGAACAGTAAACTTCATTAAAACACGGATGAGCCCTCAAATCAAGGACCGCCGGAAAACCTTACACAATATACAAAGGGTATTTCACCCACTGGTTCCAATCCACATTTTTTTATCCTAGTTCGATGTTTAAACCAAAGAAAGGATAAAGCCTTCACACTCGCTAAAATCTCTAAAACACGAGGTGTCGAGTGTTGGAACAGCTTATTGTTACGCTCTTTCCAGATCGCCCAACAAGTTATCATCACAATGCCCCTTATAGTCTTCCTCTCCCACTTTGTCTTGAACGAATTACCTTCCATGCTCAAAAGATCCAAGACAGAGGCCACCAATAGCCCACTAATCCTACACCACTTCCAAATCTTACTCCAAAGACCCAAAGAGAAACCACAACCCACCATGAGATTATGAGCTATTTCGTCAACAGTAAGGCATAGAGGGCAAGGAGTAATAGGAATGTTCATTCTCCTTTTAACTAATGCTACACGGGTCGGAATGCGATCAAGACCCAATCTCCAAATAAAAATGTTCACTTTTAAAGGCAACCAATTTTCCCAATGTATCGCTGCACCTGTCTGGCTACTTATGTCCTCACGCAGCCATTTTTTAACCGCCGTCACAGAGAAACTACCACCTTTATCCGGTTCCCAAACCCACTTATCGTTCCCACCTGCAAAAGAGATCTGAGACAGAACATAATGAAGATTCTGCACTTCGGAAATTGCCTCCACATAATCTGAAATCATATCCCAATTATCAGCAATCGAAACTTTGTCGTCCCCCTGCTTGAATCGAGCTTCCACAGTATCATTTTTGTTTATGTCCTTCTCATACAACTTCGGCCGTCTATCCTTAAAAGGCACCGACCCAAACCAAATGTCTTTCCAAAACCTAAGCCTCTCGCCATTTCCAAGTTTACTCCTCAAGCATGACTTGAAAGTGACGCCCTTTCTGTTCAAATTTTCCAGCAAACGAACTATATTTTTCCAATAACCCGTCAATTCATTTTTAAAGGCAGAAACATCCAGCGTTTTCTGCTCCCGTGAAGGCGCTCTATGATCTCCCTCCACATCCATTCGTTATCTGATTTAAATCTAAACGCCCACTTTGCTATTAACGTCGTATTTACATCATAAAGCTTAGTGATACCCAAACCCCCATCCTTTTTTGGTTTCGTCACCACCTCCCAAGAGACCCAATACATACCTTTGCCCTCCTTGCAACCGAACCACAAGAATCTTCTCATTAACTTTTAAATAGAATCAAGCACCGTAACCGGGGCCTTGTATAGAGATAAATAATATACCGGAAGGCTAGCTAACACCGACCTTACCAAAGTAAGTCGTCCCCCAATAGACAAAAGTTTAGCTTTCCATGTATTTAATCTATTCCTAATCGTCTCCAAAACCGGCTCCCAATTAGAAACCCGATTCATATTAGCACCCACCTTTATACCAAGGTAAACAAAAGGCAATTTCCCTACCTTACATCCAATTAAATTAGCCATGTTATTTTGTTCCTCGTCCACCACCCCCAACCCAAATAGCACCGATTTATGAATATTAATTTTTAACCCGGAACACAAATAAAAGATACGAAACATCCGATTAGTATTTTCCACATTCTCCTTGTTCCAAGTACCCAAAATCAATGCGTCGTCGGCATACAACATATGAGATACAATCGGGCCCTCAATGGGTAAATTAACCCATTCCAACTCACCCACCCTACACGCTTTAGAAATCATACAAGCAAGCGCCTCCATAACTATCAGAAATAAAAACGGAGAAAGAGGATCACCATGCCTGAGACACTTATTACATTGGAACTCAAAGGTAGGGGACCCATTAACCAACACAGCAGACCGCGCAGACTGCAGAATCCCTTTCACCCACAAACACTATCTACGTGGAAAACCCATTTGAGTCATAATGGATAGAAGAAACTCCCAACTCACATTATCGTAAGCCTTCTCAAAATCAACCTTCAAGAGAAAAACTTGTTTCCTATTCTTCTTGATCCATCCAATAACCTCGTTAAGAACCAACGACCCATCAAGAATAAACCTATCTTTAAGAAAAGCCGATTGAGAGTTAGAAATAACCTTCCCAATAACCTTTTTCATTCTAGCAGCAACCACTTTGGAAATAAGCTTGCTAATGACTCCAATTAAATTAATCGGTCTGTAATCCTTCAATCCCACAGGCGATTTGATTTTAGGAATTAAAGTAATGAACGAGGTACTGCACTCTTTGCTAATCGAACCAGAATAAAAGAATTCTTCGAACATGTTCATGAAATCATCCTCCAAATAAATCCAAAAATGCATAATGAACCTGAAGTTAAATCCATCAGGCTCTGGCGCCTTATCGGCACCACAATCAAAGGCAGCGGCCTTTACTTCATCCCTCGTGAATGGCTCAATAAAAATATCAACACTTCCTTCCGGGACCTGTTTCAAATTATCACATAACAAAAAAGGTCTATGACGAAGTTCCTCCGAAAAATGATTTCTAAAGAACCGCAAAACCTCTCTTTTAACAATAGAAGGAGTTGAAACCCAAACCCCATCTACCATCAACCCCGATCGCATTAGCCGCCCTCCTACCCTTGATACAACGATGAAAGAAACTCGAGTTCTCGTCCCCTGATAATGCCCAATTAACTCTTGATTTCTGGTGTAAATCACTGTTTTTGAAGTATAATAATTTCTGCAATTCTTTTTTGCTCTCCTCCCACACCCAGATCTCCTTCTCCTCTAAATCCTGCACCTCCATCCTTCTTTCCAAATATGCAATTTCCTCTTTAATTAAACCCAAGTCTTGGTCTTCTTTCTTGGCAACCTCTTTCCACCATTTTCTTAAAGCGCACCTAACACCACCAAACTTTTTTTGAATCACGACATCTGGCGGCCCAGAAACAGTACAATTCTCCAGCACTTTAACAACCACCTGATGACACCCATCTCTATCTAACCAAGAGTTAAACCATTTAAATGGTTTAGGCCCAAAGTTAGAATCAGACACAGTCAGAATCAAAGACAATGAAGCCCTAATCACCGCTCTAGACCACCTATTAAAGAATTCCTAACACACCAGAATTCGATCTATCTTGCTCATCTTACAGTCATGACCGGTACCTGCCAAGAAGGTGAACCTGTTCCCACCAGAATACGTTTATTTATTTAATTTGGTTATATGTAGGGACACATATTTCATGCCAATTTAAAAAACTACCAAATGAAAATAAATGCAGTCACGTAATTGGTCGTGTACTTGTTTTTACATATTTTATTGTTTTTGGTTATTTAATAAACGTCATAATATTATTAAAAAAATTAGTATTTTTTTAAAAACATTTTATTGGTACGAAATCCAAAAATAAATTAAAATGTTGAAAGTATCTTAAAAGATAATAAAAATATGATAAAGTTTCAATGTGAGATCAAATTTTAGAAAAGATGATCATTAAATTTGAATTGGAAAACGTTGATATTCACTACAAGAAAATAAGCTTTACCGACGACACCTTTAACGGCGACCCGCCTTTTGGTCGCCGTTAAAGGTGTCGTCGGTAAAGCTTATTTTCTTGTACCTCCTCTTGAAAATAAATATGAGATTTCTGGTACCTCCTCTCGAAAATAAATATCATATGATCCACTATTGTTGTGTTACATTCCCATCATCTACAAGAATAACAAAACTTGTTTCCATGGGTTAGAAAAATAAAATCAAATATCATTCATACCTATAATATTTGTTTCAACTCATTCAAATGTCTGCTTGCTTGTCATAGGCTATATCGTGGCGATAAGTTCAAGTGAAAGATATTATAATCATGCATAACTAGCAAGATATATACTAATGTGCATATATATATATATATATATATATATATATATATATATATATATATATATTTAACTATGGTACTTCTAGAGTGAAAATTTCTACTTTGGTAGGAGATGAAATGAATAATTTTCCATATAAAGTAATTGGACAACCTTTAATACACTTTAAGTATGAGCTATGTCTATTGTAAAATGTCCCACCATCTTTTCAAGGTATACTTTGATGGATTGGTAAACATATCATTACACATATACTCGAATTGTAGGTCAAGCAACAAGTGCACTATGTCAAGGACTTTAAAAAATAATCCCCCTTTTAAAAGTTCTACAGAGTCTCTCGATAATGCTTAGACATCATCACTGTAAACTGCGAGTGAACTTTTAAGAGAGAACTTTTGACAAAAGCTGGATAATACTATCAAGTTTATGTTGTTCTTTATTGGGATATCTCATGAGTTTTACATTACTCAAATCCATTATTTTAGTCCATACATATTTTATTACCTTTACATAATACTTCTTAAGGTATTGATATCAATGTTGCAGGAATCATCAATCCATCAAGGACTTTTCCATCTTGACCAATTACGCAAGTGCATTCACTCTTCAATTGGATAAACAATAACATCTATTTCTTCAATATATATTGTACCATTCATATACATTGAAGTATCATAATCACCCGGTTCAGTTTATTACCTGTGGTGTATCGGTGCAAAATAATTACATCCTACGATGTTTCATATTACCTTTTTAGCACTCGGTTGCTTTAGGATACTCGTGAGGAGTTCCACCTATATTCAATTCAATCATATAAAACATAAAGTATTCATAATTGAATTTGTTTATTCCAATCATAATGTTCTCGAGAACTTACGTTACAAGATTTTAACACATTAAATCCTTCATCAAGTATTTTCATGTAAACTTTCAGTGTCAACTGAATCATGATATTTATTAGACGCATTTCAATTCTCTCTTTGCATTGCCAGACTAATAACATAATGAAAAATCATTGTATCCATCATTGGAGAATGCGTTTCCCCATAATCAATTATGGGTCTTTTGCGAAATTCTTGTGCCACCAATTTCACCTTACATCATTTTCTTTTTAAATGTTGATTCGCACAAAAGACCTTTTTGTATCTATATGTTTTATAACTTTTGTTATATGGACTACTGGTCCAAAACTTTCCTTTTCAATAGAGTATTCAACTCTGCCATATTTGCATCTTTCCATTTTGGTAAATCATTTCTTTGTATTCCTTCATAGGAAGATCTTACATCATGATCCTCATTTCAAGCGCTACATAAAATTTATAACGACGTCGATTTTATTTCGATTTCATACATTTCATAGACATGACATTATATAACGAGATCTCTTTACTTTCCGGTACCTGAGGTTCTTCTGGAACCATCATGCTACTTTCTCCAACTTCTCAATGATTTTTATTCTTTGGAATTGACTAGTCTACCATGCTTCAGGCATGCATTAGGCTTATTGTCAATATATGATTGTCCTTCCGGGACACTCATCTTAAATGGAGCATTAGTAGTTGGTATATGTGACTTGATTAGCTATTCATCATATTTAAGTCAGTTAATGCGTCTGGTAATTAATTCGCTAATCTCTATGTATGAATTATCCTTTGAACTTTTGGTTCACATTGTTTAGTATGAGGATCAATGATATTTTATTCTAACTCATTTCTATTTCCATCTGCCTTTTATCTCCCCCTAATGTTGGGAATGTTAATCCATTGAGATGGATATCAATTAATTGATATGTAAACAAATCTCTTGTTGAAGGCTTTAAGGTCCCAATCACCTTTTATAAATCATCTTATATTCCTCCTCTTCGATTGGTGGTATTTCGAACTCCGCCTCCTCGTTGATATCAATGTTAATTGGAATGGGCGAGCCTCTCACGGACGGACATCCTTCGTTGGTTGGTTTCCTACGTTTGGCCAGTTGAACCTCGTTTGGGACCGTCGTCCATTTTCGATTTGTTTTCTAAATCGACCAAGCCCTAATCATCCCGAAAGCCTTTTTATACTCCGCTTTATACTTGCGCAAAGCCTCCTCGAAAATATTTTGCTCATTCCAACCACTAGGCAGGTTCGATTTAATTTGGTTATAAAAAACATTAAATCGACTGCAAGTGGCGTTCATCTTTCTCCACTTCGAGCTAACATAATCTATATGTCGATACGGCTCGGCTTGCATAAACTTATGAAAGTTTTCAACCACATGGATCCAAAAAGCCTATTGCGATTGGTTAGTACCTTCAATTTTTACAAGTAGATTATCTTAATTAAAAATTTTAATATATATATAAGTACATGCAAAAAAAAATATTACTAACTTTGGCGCGTTTTGACGTAACAAGCCACGCCTCCTCTTCGACATCAGACCATTGCTTCGCTACTCTCTCTTTTGGTTTACCCCGCCCAGTACCTTTAGCTTGGGGTGGCGAAGGTTGAGTTTCCGGAACGATCTCTTTGTCGTCACTATCCTCGTCGACGGGTTGAAACGGACCGATATGTGATGTTACGGGAGGTGCTTTTGGAGAAAATGGTTGGCTTGTTTGAAAAGGTGTTGGTGGAGTGGGAAACGATTGTTGCATTTGCATAAAGTGTTGCATTTGCATATATTACATTGGATTAATTTGTGAGAAAGCATTCGGGTTTTGTTGGAATTGTTGGATCGCCCTTAACGGTGGTACTTGTTGCGAGATTGGTGGATCTAGTACCGGGGTGTAACCCATCGTTAGATTTGGGCTATTTGGGTTGTTTTGGTTGAAGGGATTAAATAAATCCATGTTATTTTGTATAAATAATGGAGAGTTTATAAAAATTATAGAGAGAAAAAAGGTAAGGAGAGTGAGTTTTGTATAAAAAATGAGGTGAGTGGTGGTGTTTTTATATTTAAAAAAACCTTTTTTTAAAAGTGACCGTTGTATATTAAACGGTCGAATTTTTAATGCCCCATTTAATGCAAAAGTGACCGTCCCATATGCTCCATTCGAGACGTGAGAGGGGTGATGTTTGGGATGGAGATGGGGTGGGACGTGTTGAGACGGAGCTCTACACCCATAAGCCTAACTGAAACAACTTGATGCTTAAAACACACTTAATAAAAATAAGAAAATAATAATAAACTCCTATAATGATCGTTGTGAGTTATGTATTATTTCAACCATTTCGGTTTGAACCAGCAAACCAGACTGAAAGTTTGGAGCGAATTTCAGTCACTATTATTATTTGCAAATTCTCATTTATTTATCTATTTATTGACTTCATATTTATTAATTCACAACTTGAAATTCCAAATATGATTTATTCTAGACTTTATATTTTTAACAGATTTTCATTGTTTTTAGTTATGAAAAGAATATATATGGTTAATTTACTCAGGGTTCATGTTTTGTTGAAGGAATGAAAATGACTTGTCCTTCGGAGCACAAAGTTGATACTGATACGAGGAGATATTTGCAGTGTCTGAACGTGGTAGGGAAAAAGGTATTTATTGACACCTTTTTTTTTTGAAAGGTATAGATCAATGGAAATCCTTATACAACCCTAACCTATTGGTCTCAAGTTCGAATCCCTACCCACGCACCGGTGTCCTCCTTGCCTAAGCTCAAACCGTCACGGGGAGTATTTATTGACACCTTGATTATGCTCTCCAGCATTGTTGGATTGTATAAAGTTTGTCTACGCATTATGAAGCATTCTGATAGATACCCACTATACCCTCACCTTATTCTCTTTCGCTTTCACTAGGTGGAGGATCCAACCAGAGACTTATGGATTCGGTGGTGAATATTGAACTTTTGGATGGTGTGGACCGAAAGTCACAAGACTTAAATTATTTTTCAAATCGTTGAGGGCTGGACTCATAAAATACAATTTTTTTTTTTTGGATAAAACTAAGAAAAATAACACTACTGATAAGCCAAAATCGATGGGGTCGGGGCACCCCTAGCCCGTCATTAAGCTTCGCACCTGCATCTGCTACCAATATAATTTAAGCATTATATAAATGATATTTTTTCGAACAACCCTGGTGTTTTTATACTGCTGACCCATGTGGTTTTAATTTAAAAAATAGACCCCATTGCAAAGAAAAAAAATGCATACATTATTTGTTATATGGAAAAGAGTGAATTACTATTTGTTTTTTCGTTAGAGTGATTTCAACTATTTGAATCTAAAGTTTAAAACCATTTGAGTCTCTGGTTGGTAAATCTGTAACCATTTGAGTCTATATTACTAACGTCGCTAAGAAGGTCTGTTAACTCAAAGGGCATTTCTGTCATTGACACCAAATGTACAAGCCTATAATGTACGCCCCACTTACGGTGTGCGCATATAATGTATATATGTGTGGCCCTTGGGGGGCAAAATTAAAGTTGCACTAATTTTAACGTTATTTTACTAATTTCGTGAAAATAACGTTATAAACGACGGACAGTTAATCATGTATCATGTGGTGGCGTGTATAGCCAAAATACAAAGGGTTACATGCACCGATTAGGTTTGTCCCGATTGCTAAGTGTTCTGTGCCTTATGTCCAAGGCTTGATACCAAACCACATTGAGTCAGGGGTTTCACTGGAAGCAGCCTCTCTATTCTTAGGGGGTAGAGGTAAGGCTGTCTACATCTTACCCTTCTCAGACCCTACCTTAGCTTTGCTATAGGTGAGATTAACTGAGGATGATGATGATGATAACTATTATATATAATACACACAAAAAGTCAAAACCCCCTTGTGTGAATCTGTTTCTCTATGACTTCAACCACACCACCACCGCCACTGCAGCACCCCCACCACTCAGCCACCGAATTGCACAGCACTACCCCACAGCCAGCATCAACTACCCAACTTCAAATATCAGAGTCGTATCAATCTTAAAAAAACCCCAAAATCCAAACCCTAAATCACTCTCTGCTTCAATACATCACCACCATCATCATCTATAATCTTGGCTTTAACACACGGCGTCGTTGCTGATACGAAACAGAGCTAGCGGCAGCTAAAGGAATAGCAATAGAGCCGTGGTATTATCCAATAATTTTTAGAATAAGGTTTGCCAGACCCATTCCAGTTATTGTTCTTCGTTGTTGTCGTGTTGTTGGTTGTTTTCTTCTTGGTTTTCTTCGTATGGTTCTTCTTCGGGTTCGGGTTCTGGGTCTTCTTCTTTTACAACGGTGGGTTGCTGATCAAGGGGTAATTGGTGTTGGGAGGGTTGTGAAGCTCGAGTCTTTTGTTTCTTGGCCATGGTGTGATGTGGAGTGTAGGCTAGGGTTTGTGATGCTTTACGTTATCGGATGGATAGGATGGTAGATCTGCTTTTAACTTTGTTTGGCTGGGGATATTAATGTTTTGTTTATAGGTGGTAGCAATGGCATCTGGTGAGGTCTGACAAACCTTGTTCTAAAGATCTAGCAATGGTGGGGGTAATGGTGGTTCATCAGGGGTGGTGTGACGTTGTGGTGGTAAAGTGGGGGTGGTTGGGGTTGCAGTGGTGGATTGGTGATGGGGGAAGGTGGTTGTGGTGTAATAGTTTAGATAAGGAAGAAAAAGAGAGACTTTTATTTTGTTTTTAAATAACAAGGGTCCTTTTGTCTTTTCACAAAAAACTAATAGATTTTTTGGATGGAGTGAGCAATTTGGACTCAAATGGTTAGTTAATTTTCAGCTAGGGACTCAACTAGTGAAAGTTTTGAGCTTTGGATTCAAGTAGTTAAAACCACTATAACACAGGGACGCAAATAATAATCACTCTATGAAAAAAGTTTTTTACCAAATAAAAAAAATATAGTAAAATAATAAAGCCATGTCTTATTATTTAACCAATTAAAAGCTCATGTACTTTTATTTAAGAGGGTGTTTGGGATTGAGTTTCAAAATAACTTATTGACTTATTGGTTTTTTCAAGAAGCCAATAAAGTCAATAAGTTGTTTGTGTAACCTATAAGCACTTTCTGTTTTGACTTTTAGCTTTTAAGGGTAGAAAAACTGTTTTTGAGAAGTTAGAAATCCGGCTTGTGGCTTTTGGAAAAAAATTACAAATCTGCCACCACCCATACAACTAATATTCACAATAAGTTAAGCGAAACACTTAAAAAACAATCTATTGACTTTTTGACGTTTCTCATCCCAAAAGCTAATCCAAACACTTTTTTTTTTAAAATTCCTTTTCAAAAAGTCATAAGCTATAAGCACTTATGATCAAAAGCACTTTTGTATTTCCAAACTCAATCCCAAACAACCTGATACGACCCGACCGAGAAGAATAGTCAAACAAACCACGTTCATTTTATGCAAGTTACAAGGAGATAATTTAGGTTTTAAGTTATGCATTGTTTTGAATTATTTTCTGCACGTAGCATCCATGAGTCCCATGATCCCATGTTTTAATTATGGTTTTGCATTTCATGTTTGTATTTAAGTAGCATTGACAGTAATTAATGGAGAAGAAAAAAATATTATGAAGAAGCTTTGTGCTTTGAATCTATCCTCCTCTTGAATTCTTGGAAGTTTTGTAGGTTTTTCTTTGTAAAACCTATCAATTGGTGCTTTCATTGAGCCTTAGCCATCATGGCTTTGGAAGAACTCAATGACTCCACTATTCTATCTCGCTTCACCGGTCTCAATTCGGCTCGGTGGCTTCATGAGGTTGAACGGTTCTTTTCCTTTTATGAAATTTATGAGGAAGAACGGTATGCTTACATTGTTGAGTACTTCGATGACGAACCGTTTTCTTGGTTCAATTCATGGCATCACGGACCCGAACGCCTCACTTGGAAGTCGTTCACCATAGCAATGCTTCGTCGTTTCCATACCACAACCGCCACCCGAATCACCCAACCACCTCCACCGGAACTGACAGCTCCACCACCCCAACAACCCTCCTCACCATGTACACTCCAAAAACTGACTTCCGAATATTTGCTGCCACAATCTCCACGCAAAAACCTACCCACCACATACAATTCATTTGTTGCCTCACCTACACCACCTTCATCCATACTTGCCGAAAAGGGTGTCATGCGTACCGTTGATACCGCCCCCACTCCCGTGGTACGACTCGAATGGAAACCACCATGTTTGCCAAGAAACCGCATCTTCGATGAAACCAATCCACCATCATTTCACGCTCGAACACTACACGTAACAACCATCTCCATTGAGATCTTCGGCTCCGTTACGAATAACCAACAACCACCACAAAAGGTTCCTTACATCGCATCATCCACACAAACACCTAAACAAGCCACATCACAAGAACCTTTTGTGTCAAAAACTGTCCCACCACAGACCAAACGAACCATGTCAGGAGCTTGGAAATTGCTGGTCATAAAAAACAAAAAGAAATTGGAAAAATTTGCAATAACGTACACCATGTTGTGGTCGTTGTTATCTCTCACCAAGCCCTTACTTTTAGCCCGTAAATCACATGTCAACTGGGTAGCCAGGAAACGCACTTGGAAGCCACCATTGCGCACCGTTGAGACCGCTCCTAATGCCGTTTGGAGAGTCGAATGGCGACCACCGTTGCGGTTCTTTGTGACTACACCGAACGCTTTTGGGATAGTTGAATGGCGACCCCCGTGGAAGTTCTCACCGTCCTTGAGGACAAGGACGTTTTCGAGTGGCGCGAGTATTGATACGACCCGACCGAGAAGAATAGTCAAACAAACCACGTTCATTTTATGCAAGTTACAAGGAGATAATTTAGGTTTTAAGTTATGCATTGTTTTGCATTATTTTCTGCACGTAGCATCCATGAGTCCCATGATCCCATGTTTTAATTATGGTTTTGCATTTCATGTTTGTATTTAAGTTGCATTGACAGTAATTAATGGATAAGAAGAAAATATTATGAAGAAGCTTTGTGCTTTGAATCTATCCTCCTCTTGAATTCTTGAAAGTTTTGTAGGTTTTTCTTTATAAAACCTATCACACCCTCTAAGTAATTAAAGGCTTATGTCTTATTATTTCCCTATAACTCAATAACCAATTACCTAATCTTTAACCGAAGCAGAAAAAGTCCGCCTAATTAAATCCAAATTGACCTTCGGCAACTGAAGAGGCCATCAAAATTTGCATGCTTTCTGATCAAAATTTTAAATTGCTTATGAATGATTATGAAGAAAACATCAAACATGAGTAAGGTTGAAATAGGCGTGTTTATGATTTAAGGTTATTAACTTTAGTTGTTTGACTTGTTTAGAAGTTGTTAAAAAAAGAAAAAAAAAGATGATGGAAACAATGAAAGATGTTGGACATCTATTGGTTTATCATCTATACTACTATATAATAGGATTCTAGATTGGTAATATAGTAACTTCACTTCATTTAAGAAGGTTATTATTGTAATTTACATCATAGCTCAAGACACATTAATACATTATTTAATAGACTTCTAATTAAATATTTATTACACTCATATAAGAGTTAATTGTCAATTTAGTCCCCGAGATTTGTCAAAAATTGTCACTTTCATCAAAACTTTTTTTTTGGTCAAATTAGTCCGCATGGTTTCATTTTTTTGTCGTTTTAGTCATCTGCACTAACAAGATTTGGATGAAAGTGACAATTTTTGACAAACCTCAGGAACTAAATTGGCAATTAACTCAAAATGAATAAATATACATTAATAAAGAATTCTTTAAGCAATTGGAACTCTTTAGGTTCTCAGTTATTCGAATTCTTGTAACCCGCATGAATTAATTCTCGCATGATTGCTTTTATGTTATAACTGATAATCAAGTTATTATTAAGCAATTCGAATCAAGAATTCTTACACATAGCACCACTCGCTGTTGTCAACAAAATTGTGATCCACCTTCACCAAAAAGGTTATGCTACCGTTGTGAACATATACGCATTATCGGCCATCTTGACGTCAAGTCTAACTTTTCTTTTATGCTTTCCCATCTTTGTTTATCGCTTAGAAATATACATGGCTAGCTTAGGAAGCTTTAGGAATAATGATAGTTGATGACAATCTCTTTATCAAAACCAAGGTGCTTAACATGAATCTAAAACTCTATACTGTTAAAGAATAGAGTATGGTAGGTTTTCGTAATTAAATTTATGATCTTTGTTACCCAATGCAATACTTAAACTAATATTAGTTTTACTGATTGCAACTAGAAGCGTCAACATATATTTTTCTTTAATGAAGTATGTGAAAACGAATTTGTGTAACCGAATGAGTTATACTTTTTTGAACAACACATGTACTGGTTATATTGAAAAAGAGTTATTTATGAAAGTTGCGGTTGAAAATGTCATGGTTTGTTTTCAAACTTGAAAACTCGTATAGAACAGTTATAAATTGTATTCGCTTCTTTATATTTCCAGTGACTTTGTGTTTTTAATTTTATTATGCATTTTTTCCATAACAGTTGTAATTTTATTAAGATATTAGGTTTTATTATGTAATTTGACCCACCCGACCACATCTTTAAGTTTTGACATCAGGTTGTTGTAAATCCAAATAACTATAAAAATGACTCCATAGGGAAAAAAATCTTCTTGCTTCGCCACTATTTACTTATCTTCTTCCATATATTATCAAATATAGTCAGTCACATTCTTAACACATCGCCCAAATTCCACATCTTTACAAATTATGGAGATTATGGGTTACAATCATGGGCAAAGCTTATGTACGGCCGGGGATGTCTTGACCCTTACCGATTTTTAGTTCAGTAGTGTAAATTTTCTCGTTTTTATATGAAAATTTTTTGTATAACAAAACTTGATTAAACAATTGATATTATATATCCTTGGTAAATAACTTGACAAAATTGATATAAACATATAAATTTCATAGTCTTCCTACTTTGGGCAGCATTCTAGTTCTAGGCATTCATTCTATAACGGCATTTTTGCAAATGTAGGAAGATTTTGAGTTCAATAATCAACTATTATATTATTCTTGTCCCAACAAAAATAGCATTGCAGAATATTTGTTCTTTGGTCAAGTCTAAAGAAGTTGCCCTCTTCAAGAAGAACTGTTAATTGTTAGCATTGTTTAAAGTGATATTTTTTCCTTGAGGTAAGCATTCACATTTGGTCTATCAAATCTCATCTGTCAAATTAAACTAAAAATCAATATTTCACCTCTAAATCTTCTCTCTCCTAATTAAAATAAAAATATTTTTTCATACTTTTATCATTATATTTTCTCTCTCCTCACTCACAACCACATAGAAAAATATTAAAATATTTATAGGGGTGAACAATGCCCCTCCAAATATAAACGTGAAAAGTGCTTCCACCAAATATTTTCTCTCTACTCCACTCACAACCACTTATACACACCCTATATAATTTGAGCGAAACACCTACGTACATTTGGTGGACCAAATGTGAATGATAACATTTCAACTTGAGCATATGTTCTTTAAGTTATTTTATTCCGTTTCATGGCAGATCACATGGTGGTTTTGTTCTTCCATAAAGTCATGAATGATGGACCATTGAGGTTTGAGGATATATAAACCTTGGATTTTATTCCTATTTAGTTATTATCACTTCTCCTTTTTCAGGTTCTATTTCTTGATTCTCATTTTATTTTGTGGGCTCGTTCATTTTCAATTAATCATTCGGGAATATATTAACTTGGCAAGCAATTTGCAACACCTATGAGAATCTTAAGGTTTACTACAATTGTGTCTAAAAGTAGTAAAACCCAATTTTTTTCTATTTACCATGAATGGAGATTGAACATAAATACAATACTGAACAAGAATCAAACACGACTTAAAAACACCAAAGAAGATTATTGAACAAGAATCAAATACGACTTAAAAACCGACTTTTATTGAACAATCAGTCATCACAGATTATAATTACCAATCAATGATTACAAAGAAAGATGAATACAATTGAGACTAAACTTCTCTAATTACAATATACCCAATTTATAGAGAAAACTTGGTCTAGGTCTAGGTTGGTCTAATAAGCTGTAACTAACTTTTTAACAGACTTTTAAACAGAACTATTAGAAATAGTCATATTTACCCCCTGTACTTAGAAAGTACTTATTAAAAGAACCAAACTATATAGTTAGTTGAGTTGACTTATAGTTTGACTTATAATAACAATCTCCACCTTCAAATATAATCATCACTCAGCCAATCCCCAACAATTCCAAACACTTTCTGAACTTTTCACCTGGCAAAGACTTGGTTTTCAAATCAGCATCATTGTCATCAGTATCAATATCCTCCACCTTAATCTCACCTCTGTTAATAATATCCCTGATGAAATGAAACTTCACATTTATATGCTTTGTTCTTTCATGATACCTGCTATTTTTAGACAAATTAACTGCTCCCTGATTATCACAGTTCATAACAGCTTCTTTCATAGAAATGCCTAACTCTTTCACAAAACCAGTGACCCATATAGCTTCTTTTACTGCTTTAGTTAAAGCCACATTTTCTGCCTCGGTAAATGACAAAGCTATAACATTCTGCAATCTAGCTTTCCAACTAATCAAACCACCACATACTTTGAAAGCATTACCTGTAATTGATCTTCCTTTATCAGGATTGGCATAATCAGCATCAACATATCCTTTAATGACTTGATTATCCTCTGATCTTTTTTCCAAATACCAGTCCCACATCTTGTGAACCTTTTATGTACCTCAGTAACCACTTAACTACTTCCCGATGCATTTTTCTAGGGTTTAACAAGTACATGTTGACCACACTCACCCCATAGCTTATATATAGCCTTGTGCAAACCATTAGGTACATCTGGCTACCATTACAAAAAAATTGCCATGTAGTGACACTAAAAAAATGTCACAAAATGCCAAAAAAGTGCCACTAAAAGCCCACGTAAGAATGGGCGGCACACAAAAAAAGTGTCACTAGAAGCGCTATCACTAAAGCCTTTTAGTGACACTTTTTCAATATGCCGCACAATGCTTTTGAGTTTTTAGTGGCACTTTTTGTTTTGCCACAATATAAGAAAGGCTTTTGTAACACAACTTTTGTGCCGTTAAAAAGTAATCCTAGTTACATTTCATACTAGCTTTAGTGACACATTTTTGCCACAATATAAGAAAAAAAAAAACTTTTTATGGCACAAACTTTGTATTACTAAAACATATTTATTTACAATAGAACATATAAATTACAAGTGCGATAAAAGTGTAATTGTAGAAATCATGATATTATAACAACGATAATAAGTTCGATCCAAAACATAATTCAAATGCAATCCAATCCCCTGCCAAACCTACTACCTACGACTTTTTAAACCCCACCTCAAATCCTCTCATTTGGCCCCACATTTCCTCGTCCGCCACCACTAGCCCACTCCAGTCAAACGGACCCACACCACCTTCCTCACCCGGCCACACTAGCCCACCATCCACCTCACAAACTTCCCCACTCGCTGATCCACCTCCCTAGTCTGCCTCACAAGACCAACTAACCCCCTCGGCCCATTCACCCAGTCCAGCCCACGCTCCTACCCCTCCACCAGGCCCACACTCCTCATCATCAACATCACTACATACTACACCACCTGGCCCGTCCCATTCCGCATCTGCCCAACCCACTCACGTCCCAGAACCAAGCCCGCCTCAGGAAAATTCCCCCACGGCCCAACCCCGTACCATTCGCACTCGCTCCATGAGTGGAATCGTCAAACCTAAACAACTGTTTAACCTCAACACCACCACCACTCTAAAACCTATTCCCAAAAACCCCACGGTTGCCTTGTCCACTCCGGAGTGGTATAATGCCATGACCGACGAATTTAGTGCCCTTATTAAAAATAAGACCTGGGAACTTGTACCTCGCACCCCTGATATGAATATTATTCATAGTATATGGCTTTTTAAACATAAATTCAGGTCTGATGGCACATTGGAACGATACAAGTCACGATTGGTTTGCAACGGTCGTGGTCAGCAGGCAGGCATTGATTGTGGGGAAACATTTAGTTCGATTGTCAAACCGGCTACCATTCGACTTATCTTATCATTGGCACTGGCTCAGTGTTGGCAGATCAACCAGTTGGACGTCACTGATGCATTTTTACACGACACCTTACATGAGACAGTTTACATGTACCAACCCATGGGGTTTCGTAACAGTGACTTTCCAGATCATGTATGCCGTCTAAAGAAGTCGTTATATGGTCTTAAACAAGCACCAAGAGCGTGGTATCAATGCTTCACCGATTTTGTTCTCTTACAAGGTTTTCGGCAGAGTAAATCGGATAACTCCTTGTTCATCTACAATCAGGGACGCGACATTGCTTACCTATTAATATACGTTGATGACATTATTCTCACAACATCGAATGAGGGTCTTTGACTTCGAATAATGAACAGTCTAGCAGGAGAATTTTCTATGAAAGACTTAGGTCCATTGTCTTACTTTCTGGGCATTCAGGTTACTCGTAGCGGCAAAAATCTTTTTCTGTCACAAACGGCTTACATTAAGGATATCATTCATCGGGCTGCTATGGATTCTTGTAAGCCAGTTGCCACGCCAGTCGATACACAACCTAAGCTCAGTGCTGACACAGGAGCACTTCATGATGATCCAACCTCTTTTCGTTCACTTGCAGGTGCCCTACAATACCTAACTTTTACATGTCCTGACATCTCATACGCAGTACAGCAGATATGCATGCACATAGATGCTCCTCGAGTTGCTCACTGGAATGCCTTGAAACGAATCATTCACTACATTCAAGGTGTAAGTGCATGATGTCCCTAGGCTAGTATATATGTTGTTTGGACGTGTTACGGGGTGTTTGGAGATGTTTGTACGCGTTTCGGGATGTTTGGGACACTTCAAGCGAGTACGGTGTGGCTTTAGGCATTTACGGCCTATACCACATTAGCTTTAGGCATTTACAGCCTATACCACATCAGTCTTGATGTGGTATAGCCCTACTCGCATGAAGCTACTAGTGAGATAGGCCCTACTCGCTAGTTGTTGATGTGTGATAGCTTCCTACTCGCCTAAAGGGGTCTGTACGAGTATGGGAGGTATAAATAGTCCCAATCATTGCCCTAATCATTAGTTCTTGCCTCACACACTCTCCAAACACCCTCCCATGGTCTGTAAGGTCTGATTTGATCTCTGTAAACACTCGAGCTCTGTTTTAGTGATTAATCTATAATCTTTTGACCCGTGTGTGTGTTGTAATTACTCGTTTATCATTGTTTCATCTTTGTTTATGTTATTGAGACATATTCAAGGGATTCCGCACCTTGAATATAGCCCTCGTGATTGTCGGGTGACACGTTAGTCGATCCTACACAAGGCACTCCTGATCTAGGTCTTCATCTCGGACCTTCTGACACCGGCTCTCTGCGTGCTTACATTGATGCTGATTGGGCAGGCTGCCCTGACACGCGACGCTCCACCTCAGGCTACTGCGTTTATCTTGGAGACAACCTCATCTCATGGTCGTCTAAACGCCAGTCCACTATTAGTCGATCCAGTGTAGAAGCAGAATATCGTGGGGTCGTCAATGTCGTTGCTGAGATATGCGGGTTTCGCAATCTTCTCCTAGAGCTTCATCGCCCTCTCACTCGTGCAACTCTTATTTACTGTGATAATGTCAGTGCTATATCTCTCCGGCAACCCAGTTCAACATCAACGAACGAAACACATTGAGTTAGACATCCATTTTGTTCGGGAACAGGTATAGAAGGGCAATGTTCGTGTTTTGCACGTCTCCTCACGCCATCAGATAGCTGACATCTTCACTAAAGGCCTGCCATGTGTCCTCTTCGATGATTTTCGATCCGGTCTAAGCATTCTCCCACCCTTCGCTTCGACTGCGGGGTGTAATAGACTATATACAAAATTAGGAAACCATTGTAATTTTGGTAGATAATATTACTCTCCCTTTAGGAGATTTGTTTTGTATTATTTATACCCATGATGATTAATAAGAAATCAATCGATTATTCAATCATTTACAATAACCATACTATCTTTAGGACCGGCCTTTGTCTCTGCTTATACCACGATGTTGTAAGTTAATATGTTAAACACTTGAACATTTTTCCACATTGTAATAAAGCTTATAAAGTTATCAATTCTAAAAAACTAATGAAATTGAGGTGAGATTACATCGACAATTGGATAGACAAAGTTCAATGCATGATTCTAATAAGTATTTTATATTGAATTTACTTGTGACATAAGTGATAAGTTGAGTTCTCTTTGTTTTAACCATAAATGCAAAATCACACTTGAACTTGTTTGACCCATATACTTACTTCACGGGACAAATCTCCTTTTGTAGCTAGACATCATGTTTCGCCCTCACGGATTAGTCATGGGAGCCAGCTTAATTATATATTTGACTTATATCGTGAAAATTCATCAATTAAAAATAAACAAAGTTTATGCATTCAATTAAAAATATATCTTATTAGGATTTAACTTATATTTTGTATTGGTCGGATTATGAGTTTTTGTAATCGGCTATTAGTCGAATTCCCTTTTTAGCTAGAAAAATACATACCGTTCGAAAAAAAAAGCTAAGAAAGTAATTAAATTGTAACAAAGTTCTAACTTTTTTTTGAACGGCTAACGGTACACACCCATGAATACGAAGCCCCCGCACCCTAGAATATTTTCGAGGCCTACTAATTAATACAAAATCATTATTAACAAATGTAGAATAGAAGCTTTCCAGTCATTTAAACTTTTATACGTCCATCATTTCTCGTAGATCGAAATGTAAAACGCCTAGCAAAACATGATACGACGAAACATGTACATGTCCAATGGAAGCTTTCTGATCATTAAACTTTTAAAATAACCTTTTAAAAACGTTATTTCTGTTGAAAAAAAAAAGAGTATATATATCAATACAATAGTCAAGGTATAAATAGTAAAGCTTTCAATTTTATGGAATAAATTTACTACTAATTGCTCGATTTAATTGAAAAACAATGAATGAAACAAAACTCAAGAAACAAGATTTACAAAAATACAAAATAGATGTTTTTTTTTTCTACGGCATCCCTACATATAATAATCCTAAACCACACATTACCCAGTTTTGAATTTATGTATCTTTTTAAAATAGCAATTTTCTTTTACCACTAGGTTACAACCCAATTTTTTTTTGTCTTGTTTTTTTTTTTTTTTTTTTTTTTTTTTTTTTTTTTTTTTTTTTATGGAAGTTGTAGTTCAGCGATGAAGACATCCCCTAACAATTTATGGGTCCCAAGTTCGAATCCCTATCCACGCATCGGTTTCGTCCTTGCCAAAGTTTAAACCGTCACGGAAATTTTTTCGTGCTATGCATGGATCGAATCTGTGACCCCCCCCAAGGATGGAAACCCCTAAGGAAAACTCACCCTTACCTCAAACCAGCTGATCTAGAGATCATTGGCAGGTTACAACCGAATTGACGTTTAACAAAATACAAATATACCTTCTTTTACTCTATCCACTATTAAATATTTTCAAAAAAAAAAAAAAAAAAAAAAAAAAGAATTTGAAATTTGCAAAAATAGTAACTCGTTAATTGATTTGATATTTGATCCTCACTACAACAACCTTATGTTCTTATTCTTCCAAACGTTCCCTCTATAAATAACACTTGGAACAACCGGTTCTATTTCACCTCAAGTATCCAAATTCATCATCCAACATTTTCCTATACGAAACAACACAAAGCCATGGCAGTTGAAGCAACTTCTTCAACACCTCCATCACCATCACCTACTAATAACCATTCACCTTGGCTGTCACCAGTGCCTTACCTATTTGGGGGCCTTGCGGCCATGTTGACTCTCATCACTTTCGCCCTCTTCATCCTCGCCTATTCTTATTGTAAGCTCTCCTATGAAATTGAAAGCGACGATAATGATGCTAGAGATCTTGAATCCGCGAATGGGGATGGAGATCCAAAACTAGGATATTACAAGGCGCGGCCTGTTTATGAAGAGAAGTATTTCGTAATCATGGCTGGACACGCGAAGCCAACGTTTTTGGCAACACCCGTTTCCAGTAGAGTTACATCATTTGGTTGCAGCAATAATGGGAACACTTCGTCAACAAACTGCGAGTTGGATATGATGGAACCGTGACCCCGACTGCTAATTTTCTTTTTATTATTATTTATTACAGAGAATGTTCATATGTCTGGTTACTAGATACGTAATTTTTAAAGTTAAATCTTTTATTTTCTAACACAGAAAACCAAAATTCTACAATATAGGATTTATTATTTGTTTTCTAGATTAATTTTTTTACACCTAAATACCACCCAACCTTACAATGGCAAAGATTGAATCCCACATCACATTTTTTATCTTAGTCAATGGGTTGCCTTATGGGGAATTATCCTATAAACAGGCAAAGGCTCGGTGTTAGACAATGGGTCGCCTTCTAGGGAATTCTCCTATAAACGCTGTTGTGCCAAGGAGACCCTCATTATCCGTTCCCCTACATTTTGGTAATAGAGGTGTTGGCCGAATATGTCGATGGGTTAGGCGGTGGAGATGGGATTGTTTATGGGGTGAGTGGTCCAAGAGAAATATCCTTAATTTGAATTGGTTGTTGAGATGCATTCGTCTTATCTCGGGATTAAAGGTAAATCTTAATCTTTTTGGGGTAGTGCTTAATGAAGGGGAGGCGGAGCGGCTAGCACATATGATTTACTGTGGGGTCGGGTCATTTCCTTTTATGTATTCGGGAAATCCAATTAGGGTTAATATGAAAAGAATTAGATTCTGAAAACGGTTGTTGATAGATTTAACAAAAAGCTATCAGCAAGGAAGGATATAAGACACTCTCTTTCGCGGGTCGAGTCACTCTTGTATAGGCGGTGCTTGGTAGCCTTCCTTCATAGTATCTTTTATTGTTTAAAGCTCATGTTAAAGTTATCAACACTCTCGAAGGCATAGGCAGATCTTTTGGGGGAAAACCGGGATGAATCATAAAATAAGGTGGGTGGCATGGGGTAAGATGTTGAGGCCAAAGAAAGTTGGAGTTCTAGGAGTTGGAAGGATTAAATAGTTCAACTTGGCGATGCTAACTAAACAATGGTGGCAGTTTAGAGAGGATACAAATCAACTCTGGGCCATGGTGATTGGTGCTATTAATGAGAATAATAAATGCAGTAAATTAATTCCGATTAACATCTCTATTTCAGCTTTGTGGAAGGACATTAGGTCAGTTGAGGAGGCTTTTGGTAATGAAGAAATTGTTCTAAAAGAAAAGTTAAAGGTGGTTGTGGGAAATGGAAAGAAAACATTGTTTTGGAAATATAACTGGGTGGGATGGTCTCATTGGCTAACTTATTTCCTAATATTAATCGCTTTGTGAAGAACAAAAAATGCCTTAGTTTCGTTAAGTTACTACTGTGTCGGCAACACTATGGAGGGGAGATGGGGATAGGGCCGTAACCTAGGTTCCAGGGAGTATGAGCGCAAGTCAGTGACCTTATGAGGTTGCGGTAACAGGTTCCAATCTAAGACAGGGAGGATTTGTGGAAATTAGAAAATAGCTTTGGTGTTAACTTTTCTATGAAGGCGGTGAAGATGTTGTTGGCTAATACCAAGATGGCTAGTGGCAATGACTTTCAGTTAACTTCGACCTCCGGGGCTTTGTTAAAGGTAAACTTTTTAGTCTGGAGGATTGTTATGGGGAAGGTGACATGCAAGGTGGCTGTGGAGGCTAAGGGTATGGTGTTACCGAATCTTTCTTGTCAAAGATGCGGTTTGATGGAGGAGTCTTTTAATCACATTTTTTGTAGGCTACTTAATGGCAAGGGCAATATGTTGGCACATTTTTGTTTGGATTAGAGTCTCCATTCTAAATGACTTTAACTCACTTGGCTTATAGATCAAACCAATTCAAAAGGGTGGAAGAATATTGTTATGGTGGTTGCTCTTGCAACTTTTTTTGGAGATTATGGGATATGATAAATACGAAGGTGTTTAAGGAGAATTTCATTCTCATTCGCAAAACCGGGGACCTCATTAAAGAGGATGTTTTTGTTTGGATTACTTGTTGATCTAAACTCAAACCCCTTTCATACGTGGGCAAATTTTGATATTGTGGAGAATTTGTAATGTTGTTTGTAATCAACTTCTTGCTGCGTTCTATATTCTTATACAGAATATGTCGATGAAAAACCGCTTTTTGAGAAGCAAATACAATATCACTATACCACTAGGTTAGGTTAGGTTTTCCACTTTTTTTTTTATCTTGGGGTTTTGGTTGTTAAGTCTTAGATGTCAGAGTTTCCCCGACACTGAATTTATTCTTGAACTTTGGTTTTCTTTTGAGGGAACAAATAAAGCTAGTATGAATTTTTTGGTAGTTTAGTGTTGGATAATAATGGAGTCACGTATACTATTAGTGCCATCTTGTACCATTAAATCCATGTCATTTACCTCATCAAACTCGCCATTAATAAGGAGATGTTAACATATCATTTACCATCAATCACTATTCAGCATCTTAAGTTGAGTACTCCACAACAATTATATTCGGAGTTCCAATCATGCATAGTAGTGTGAAGTATTTATCTTAGAAAATCTAGAAGTTGTTGCTTAAAGAAACTAAAAATCCGGAGCCATCTGTACTGCCCTTCGTGTTCTTTTATGTCCACTTTGTTTTTTTTTCTGCAACAATTTTTTTTTACTGTAATTCACATTGTGTGTTTTTTAGGGGAATTGAATTTTATTAACTTAAACTATTCGAAATTGGTTATTGACACCTCAAACTAAAAAATTGGTCATATATAACCTGTACTATTAACCTATTAGATTCTGACACCCAATTTGAGTTAAGTAACTAACTCAGTTAGTGTTTTTGCTAACGTGGCACCCACAATCTGACATAGTACGCTGACGTGGCACCCCCAATCTAACTGGGTTCGTGATTTAACGCAAATTGGGTGGCAGAATCCAATTGGTTAATAGTACAGGTTATATATGACAATTTTTTTAATTTTGGTTACCAACGCCAATTTCGAGTAGTTTAGGTTATTAAAATCCGATTCCCCTTTTTTATTAGGGAATTGGAATTAGATAATCCCAACTTTGTCGGGTTGGAAGATAGTAATCCCAACTTGAAAATTAGAATCTAACATGCCTAATTTGTCTTAGTTTTTATTTCACCCCAGTTAGCTTTCTGACTGACTTTTTGGCCAACCAGGACATCTTTTACACGTCATCTGGCAACGTGGTGTGCCACATAGGCAGAAAACTAACTGGATTAACCCCAGTTAGTTTTTGTGCAATGAAATAAAAACCAAGACAGGTTACTCCTATTATATTCCAATTTTCAAGTTGAGATTATTGCATTTCAAACCGACAAAATTAGGATTATTTAATTCCAATTCCCCCTTTTTATTCATGAACATAAAACCTCTAAAATAGGCGTTTTGGTTCTTTGTGTTTTTCTTTTTTTACTATTTAGACAATTTGACCAAATCATAAGGACAAAAGTGGAAATTAACCCAAGAAAATAGAGTAAAGAAAGAACTAAAATACTTCCTTTGTTCTTCATCTCTTTGTTTCCTTACACAGCCGACAAATGCCAACAGCAGAACACGTAACCGCTGCCTCGTGAGCCGTTTCCTTGCACTCCCAAATTGCCGTTGAATGTGTACCCGACTTGCGCCCGACTTCATATTTTTGTTCTTTCTCGTGACTTCTTTGGGCTATGTTTAATCAACACCTAACCCAAATAGTGTAGCCCAATAAGATTTAATTAAATTCAATGGGTTGCTAGAAACGAAAACGCCCATCATATTCTTTCAATTTTGCTAAGTAACTTAATTCTTGATTACCCAACTTATGGTGAAGTGGTGCATAGTTCTCAGATAACATACATGTGGCTGAAAGGTTACATGTTTTATTTTTGAAAGCGCCAAGTTTTACTAAGTATTTCATTGTCGTGCTTTTAGTGGGTGGATGGTCAAGTTTTTCCCAGAACTGGTGGCTGGTGGGCTAGGGTTTCTGTTCGTCTGGGTAAAGGTCGGCTAGGACTCCTTTGGCCATCGGAAGTCGTGTACGGAGTACCCGGCCTCTACTTAGTTATTCGTTCAAAAAGAAACTTCGTTTAGTTTCCCTGATCAAACTAGAGGTTACCAAGGAACCATGCATAGCACTAAATAGGGAGCCGCCGAAATCTCGAAATGAGGTAAAAATGGAAGCTCGCATAAGGTAAGTCATTCGATGGCTTAAGTCTTGATATATTCCTAGTACGTTCATATGTTTAGTTATAACTTTGTATATGCATTTGGGATCTAGACATTGAAGTGTCATAAAAGAAGCTTAAACGAGTCTCATAATTCATAGAAAACGACCTTAGATGAAGGTTGTCAATATCCCAAATTAGGCTAACGGGTCAATTTGGTAAAACACTAGTTAGTCAAGGACCTAAGCTAAGGGTCAACATTATGCCGATATTGATTTTGTTAATTGCTTAAGTATATTCGTAGACTATATGTTATCAATCTCAAGCTAGTCTAAAAGCGAAAAGGACGTGAACTAAGGTAAGTCATCACCATGACCTTATATATATATATATATATATATGTATATGCATACCTTGAATCCATATCAAGGGGAGTGTCGTAGTAATTGATATGCTAATGTGATTTCCAAGTGGTATATAATTCACAAGTGAATTTCTATCACAAGTCACACGGACCGGGCAAGAATGACCTAGAGAAGTGGCACATGTGGCCATGGACACGAGTCATTGCCACAACGGTGTAGTGACTTGAATGGATGCACACCTTGCCAAGTCAAGGCTTGATTTGTAGTGTGGAAGACTCAAGACAAATTTGGGAATCACAAGAGGTTATCTTAACAAGGATTAGAAGTATATATAATCCAATATGCAATAGTTAGACAATCAAACTCATTTTTTGTTGATACTAGCATGTTAGTATGCATATGTTACAAGAGAAGGGGTCAAATAAAAAAATTGTTAAGCTCTTGAAATCTTAGAATTTCCCCAAAATTTATTCTTGGTTGTTCCTCATCAAGTCAAGGGTCAAAAGGAGCATAAAACCCCTTAAGAAATGCGTTTAAAACTGGCCAAAAAGCAAAATTTACGAGTCGTATCTGATACCGGCATCCCAGACGCCGGATGGGCGTCCCAGACGCTGCTTAGCTCGGCCCTGGGCGTCCCAAACGCTGGTCCCAGCGTCCCAGTCGCTGGTTTGGACGCTGGCTGCCGTTTTCCTTGTTTTAGTTGGTTTTGAATTCTAATCAATCCTATTATCGATTAACGGGTTCTTTGGCCTTGTTTAAACCCTAGGTATGAAGGTCATTGATTCCGGAAGATGATTAAGCTATTCGAAGAACCTAATGCGCATATCTCATGAAACGCTTCCGCATAATTCGTGTTTATAAACATTGTATGGTAACGAGGTTTGAAACTAACATGTGAACACATGGAACCATAGACACTCACTTGTAAATTTTATTTTATTTGGTCAAACCCTTGGGAATGACGTCTAAGTTAAAAAGCTTGAATTTAATCCCAATATTTACAGTCTAAATCATGTGATTAAGTCACTAAACTCGTTTACTCGGGTTGGGTCTTACAGTTGTAAATGAACAAAGATGTGTCGGCTTGACTATTATGAAAGCCACGATTGAGAAGAAATGAGCTTAAGCACTGAAACCAAGCACGTGGTGCTTGTTTTAAACCATACGGTTGAGTTTACACACATAGTTGGGTCGGTTTGAGTCTTCAAAGCCCGGCGGTTGTTCCATAAAAATGGTTTTGGTGAGATGGTCATTGAGAAAGGCATTTTTGACATCTAATTGCAGAAGGGACAATTTGTTAATGGTGGCGAGACTAAGAACAACCCGGATAGTGGAAGACTTGACGACCGGACTAAAGGTGTGAGTGAAGATTAGACCCGGTATTTGAGTGAATCCTCGGGCCACAAGACGTGCTTTGTAGCAATCAATAGATCCATTAGATTTATATTTGATTCTATAAATCCATTTAGAACCAATAATGTTGGTGCTAGCGGGTCGAGGAACAAGGGTCCAAGTTTGATTAGCATGAAGAGCTTTTAGTTTGTCATGCATTGATTGAATCCATTTAGGATTTTTGAGAGCGGTTTTGATGCCTTTTGGAATGTGGGAAGAGAATAAAGAGTGATGTAGAGGATGAGCAGTGGTTTGAGAGAGATTAGCAAAGTGTTTGGGTTTGAAGATCCCTTCCTTTGCATGAGTGATCATGGGATGAGTGTTAATGGGTTGGTTGTTAGTGGAGTTTGTGGATGATGTGGAAGGTGAAGTGGGTTGGTCGATTTGGTCGGATGATGGAGATTTTAGTGGGCCAGATGGTGGGAGTTTGGTGGGCTTGAGTGAGTAGAGGGTGAGTGGGCCACGGATAGAGGGGCAGATGGTGGGATGGGTGGAGGTGAGTGAGATGGGCTGGATAAGGGTGAGGGGAGAGGACTGTTGAGGGGTTCATCGAAAGGGTGAGGGGGCGGTATGTCATCACAGAAATGTGTGGTTGGTTTGGGTGAGTTGGAGAATTTTGGTATTGTTGGTGAGGGTGTTTGAGGGTTGGTAGGAGTGGGTATGTGTTCCTCAAAATTGGTAATGGTTAGATTAGTATTAATGGTTCATGTCGATTTTTGGTGGAAAGGGAAAATGTCTTCATCAAATATTGCATGTCGTGTTGTGTAGATACGACCCGATGTTGGTTCAAGACACCGAAAACCTTTATACTTAGGACTATAACCAATGAATATGCACGGAGCACTTCTTGGTTGAAGTTTATTTTTTGTGTATTCTCTAAGGTAGGGAAAAACAAGACAACCAAAAATTACGCATGTTTGAGTAAGTGGGTGGTTGAACAAAACTTCAAACGGAGATTTATCGTCAAGAATTTTGTGGGTAGGAGATTTATAATATAGGTGGCGGAGGTGAAGGCATCAAACCATAGGTTGGGTGGATCTTTGGCATTGAACATCATAGCTAGACCGGTTTTGGTTATGTGAAGGTGTTTTCGCTCGGCCCTCCCATTTTGTTCGGGTGTGTGAGGGCATGATAAGCGATGATGTATGCCGTTTTGCTGAAAACATGTTTGCACTTGATGATTGGTGAATTCGGTGCCACCATCACTTTGAAAAACTTTAACATTAGATGAGAATTGATTTTGAACAAATGTTTAAAAAGTGATGAGAATGGTAAAGAATTCGGACTTGGCTTTTAATGGATAGAACCAAGTGAAGCGGGAATAGTCATCGATGAAAATGACATAGTATTGATAGCTATCTGTGGAGGGCACGGGGGCGGGTCCCCAAAGGTCACAATGGATGAGGTCCAAAACATGTTGTGCGCGTTTCGGATTTTCAATAAATGGTAGATGTTTTGCTTTTGATAATTCACAAGACTCACATAATCCTGATTTAGGTAACATAGATGTAACAAAGACATGACAAAGTTTGTTTAAAGTAGAAATTGTATCAAAAGAAACATGTCCTAGGCGACTATGCCATTTATTAAATGAAGCACGAAGGTGTGATGCAGGAAGCGCAGTAACAAGAGACTTGTGACTTTGGATGAGAACATAGAGACAATTTTCGCACATGCCTTTAGCTAGAACCTCCGCTGGTTTTCGGTCCTGGATTTGTAAAAAAATTATTAGAAAACAACACATCAACCGGGGAATCATTCGTTAACCTACTAATTGAGAGTAGATTTTTTTGTAAGATTTGGAACAACTAAAACATTTTTTTAATGTTATAGAATCATTTAATTTAGTGTTTCCAATATGAGAAACGGGTGATGATTTTCCGTTCCCAAAAGTAACACGAATGCTACCATCGTGGGATTTAGAATTATGTAAACCAAGAATTGAGGGTAACATATGTGTTGTAGTACCTGAGTCAGCGGTCCAATCTGGTGAGTCGGAGGCTACATTGAATTGAGAAAGAAAGGCCTCGGCAAGATTGGCATCAAGTGGGACGGATTTTTGGTCAAAGGAGGCGAGTTGAGGACAAGTACTCGCATAGTGACCGGTTTGGCGACAAAGATGGCCATGTGGAGGTCTTTTGGTGTAGGAGGGGTTTCGGCCTCTAGAGGAAGAGACACAGCCTCTTCCATGAGACGAAGAAGGAGTACGGGTGTGAGAATTTTCGGTCGGGTGGACATAGAATGCGGTTTGGGATGATTGAGGATCGTGGAGTTGTTGAATAAACATCTCTTGATTCTCGGTGTTAGCCAAGAGATCACAAAATGAGGGAGCCGAGTGAATGGTTCTTTGAGAGGTGGAAAAATTTTCAAACGAGGCGCCGAGTCCACAAAGGAACCAATGGCGTCTGTTCACTTATGGGATGACCTACAGCCGAATGTTGGTCGGCTAAAGCTTTGAACTTTTGACTGAATTCCGAAACCGAAGAGGTTCCTTTTTGAAGGGTTCAAAGGGAGTCTTTGAGAATGTAGATTCGTTCAATAGAGGAGTGGCTATAGGCATTGGCTAGGGCTTTCAAACGGCTTTGGCCGTGGTATGTCTAATGGTTTTGGCCATGGCATCTCCGGTTAGGGTAGGATTGATTAGGAAAAGAACTTTCTGATCGGCTATTTGCCAATTCAGAAAATTGGGGTTGACCACAGGTTTGTTGTCGGTTAGAATAGTTTCGGGTGGTGAATGGGTGTCTCCGGTTACATGGCCGAGAAGTTTGAGATAGGATGGGACCGGAGTAACTTGTTTCTCCCATGGAAGATAATTGGTTGAGGTTGATTTGATGTTAATTAGGTGACTAAGGGAGTGGAGAGGGATTGAAGTTGGATCGGCAGCCATGGGAGGAGTTTAGAAAGGGACCGAAAGAAAAGAAAGAAAAAGATTACCAGGAGAAAGGATCTTGCAATGTTTTAGGCTGATACCATATGAAATCATAATGGCCAACTTGAATTTCATAGCAATGTTACAACCCTTAAAATACAAATTACTAGACTAATAATATGGAGAGAATTACTCTTTTAAGCTAAGAAACTATTGACTACATAATTATACTATTGAGTACATTGATGAATATGATGATATTGCTTCATGGAATATGGTAATAATATTTTTTTGTATTTGATATTCAAAAGGCTTTAATTATATCATTCCAACTCCACTGCTTCACCAAGCATGATACGACGACCCTCTAGTGAATATCGGTAAAAATCTTAATATGATTTTGAAAACAATTTATGAAACAGAATATCAGTAATGATCAGATATAATAAAAAACATATTTACATTAACTATTCAAGCATATTAACTTAGATGGATAATAACGATAATGATTAGCGGCACCCGTAATATATTTAACAAAAAGTCATGAGTAAGAGCTCTTATTTTACATTAGATTTTTCATTTCTTATTAGATATATTAAAATACCAAATTTTCAAATACTTAAGCACGGCCACTTCTTTCAATATTTAACTAAACTAATTTTTATTTTATACGGAAGCTTAGCCGGCCAACGTCGGCACTATGACATATAATATGAACCTGATTGTGCATAAAAAGCTATTTTTGGAAATTCATAAATACATTATTCTAGGAAAACCTCATAAGCATATACTATGGGTTCTGCCTTAAGCTGTTGTGATTCAGACAAGGTTAATGAAGGGTATGCAAAACTTAATTTCGGTTAATTGTTTTGTTTTGTTTTTAAGTGTTAAAGAAATTTGTTATTTTTTAGGGTTCCATCAAGCAATGATCCCTCTACATGGAGAATCTTTACATTCAAGGAGTTGCATTCAGCCACTAATGGTTTTAGTGAAGATAACAAGCTTGGAGAGGGAGGTTTTGGAAGTGTATTTTGGGGCAAAACAAATGATGGTCTTCAGGTGAGATTTATCATTTATAGATGAGCTATCTTTCATATTTCACCATGATATTGATCTAGTGGTATTCCACAATGCAAACCGTTGCTATAGTCCAGAAAAAATCATCGCGTAACTGAGATCATTACAATAAACTTCCTTTGATACGACGAAGTTTAACTTAATTGTCACATTTTTAATAATGATTAGTTGTTGGGTAAGGTTCAACTTATAAGTTTTATAATTTCAAGTAACGGATCACTCAAGATGTGACTCGTTGGCCAACCAATTCGGACCTAATATTCTATGCTCGAGTGATGATAACGAACATGGAATGTTAGTGCTAGGGGCACCACATGGTTATGTTTGTGGTTAACGGGTATAATCTGACATGGACCCAGCATGAACCTAAAAGTCGTGTCAAACATATAAACCCTAACACAACATGGGTATTCAGTAACACGCTAAATTTATAAGGTAATTAGGATTTATACACCCTCTATTTAGGATTCATACATCATGGCCCACATCACATACCAATAAGAGGCTGCCACATACCTCAAAATGTGATGTCACACCCATTTATAAACCAATTTTTTGTAGCTTTCATTTTTTGTTTTGTTTATTTTTTTATTATTATATTTTTTTTGCATTTTAGTCCTTTAATTAAAATTAACTAAATGCATATAAGACAACTATATTTATATAATATAATTTAATGTTAATTTATCTTCTAACTTTTATATTTTGACGGAAGATGCTTATAAAACAGTATAAAAAAACTAAATAAATGGTTTGAACGGATTAATCCGGGAACCCGACATGTTAACAAGAACAGCACCGGTTTAGTTAAGTGTATTTGTGGGTTTGAACCAAACACAAACCTAACGAATTTTGTGTTAGGTTTGTATTGCCATTGTTTCGTGTCAGAAATTCATATTCCTAGTGGACTAGTTGAAAAAAATATCTAGGTCTGTCACTGTTTAGATATGTGTTCGTCACTAATTATTATGCGGTTTTGTTCATACGTTTTAGATAGCAGTGAAGCAACTGAAATCCATGAATTCGAAAGCTGAGATGGAATTTGCTGTTGAAGTGGAAGTGCTTGGAAGGGTTCGACATAAGAATTTGTTGGGACTAAGGGGATATTGTGCTTCGGCCGAACAACGCCTTATAGTCTATGATTACATGCCTAACCTTAGTTTGTTGTCTCACCTCCATGGCCAATTTGCTGCCGATGTTCAACTTGATTGGAAAAAGAGGATGAAAATAGCCATTGGTTCAGCCGAAGGACTATTGTAAGCTTTGATAATCCCTCTTTTTTTTTTTTTTTAAAAAAAAGTAGTATTTGTCCTTTGTTTTACCTAACATACTAAATACTAAAAATTAATATACCTAAGAGGTTGTTAGTTGGATTACCATACTTATCTTGTTCCCAAACTAAATCTGGTAACTTTAACTTCATGCAAATGGACACAACAAAATTCAACTATGCAGAACTATCTTTTGGATACACTACTAAAAACACAATTTCACTGACACCAGACTCCCTTAGTGCTTACCGCCAGATCACAATGGATAAAATAAAACCTAACTAAATAAAAAATTAATTACTTAAGTCTTTCACACGTTAATTTCACCAACAGATTTCATTGTGAATAACTTTATTTGATGTTTGATAAATATTGATAATATGAGATTAAATCCAAGTTAAATCGGGATAGTGGGTAAGCGAGCAACAAGTTGCGTTATTATCCCTTTTAAATCGCAAAGCTTATTCTAGTAAATACAAACCCTTAGTTCTTAGGGCTCTGTGAGTCACTATGGAACATCAATGAATGAAAGTTTGCTATTTGGAATATCCAAGTGTAAATTGGAACTCAAAGGGAATTACATGCATGCACCACTTGTAGATATTTAGGGATGTTGAAAACAATGTTTGCCCAATTATTTATAATAATGCATTGCCGGCTCTTGGAATGGAAATATTATCAAGATGTGAGGTTAATGGAATTTTGCCATTCAAAAAAAAAAAAAAAAAAAAAAAGGTGAGGAAAGCTTCTTGAAATTTTTGAAAGGCCGTCATGTGATTTTTATATATGGAGTAGACTATAGAAATATGTTCATTTTTTTATTATTTCCTTCATTACTTAGGATTTAATATTATGCATTTATCTGTCGTTTTATGGTCAAACCGTATTAGGTAATTATGTAGTTAGGTATTGACGAAATAGAAAAAAACAGTCGGAGATCAATAATTTATGCATTTTTTTCCATAAAAAAGGAAAATATAAGGAATTAGGTATGTGAAACAACATTGATTTGTATCACCTTATTCTGTGAATATTTACAACTGTATAGAGGGTGTTAGGGGTTGAGTTTTGAAATGGATTTTTAGATTATTGCGTTTTGAAAACGTAAGTAATCAGTGTTTAGTGTTTGAGGTTGAGTTTTGAAATGCATTGTTAGGCTACCAAAATTCAATAATCTAAAAGCACCTGCACCCCTACTGCAGCAAAACGCATAATCAGTTTTCCAAAATTAATCCCAAACACAACTATAATTTCATTTAAGCAGACTAAAATTATTACAATTTTAACACGATTATTTAAAGATCCTAACATTACTAAAACACATTGAAAACAATATATATTTTTAAACACTATTGAGTTTGGATTCGTTACCTATATCTTCTATTTTAGTACTAGAATACGTACATATTAAAACTAGCAACTTCTTTTAACACATTTCATGTCATAGGTACTTGCACCACGAAGTTACACCCCACATAATCCACCGAGACATAAAGGCAAGTAATGTCCTCCTAGACTCCAACTTCGAACCGCTAGTTGCTGACTTCGGATTCGCCAAGCTAATCCCTGATGGTGTTAGCCACATGACCACCAGGGTCAAGGGCACACTTGGTTACTTAGCACCTGAATACGCCATGTGGGGCAAAGTCTCCGAAAGCTGCGATGTCTACAGCTTTGGCATTCTTCTCCTAGAACTTGTAACAGGTCGAAAACCAATTGAGAAACTCCCAGGAGGCGTAAAGCGAACCATAACTGAATGGGCAGAACCCTACATTGAAAAAGGAAGGTTTCGCGAGTTAGCCGACCCGAAATTGAGAGGCAATTTCGATGAAGATCAGCTGAAACAGTTCATTAATGCGGCTGCACTTTGCGTGCAAAGTGAGCCCGAAAGGAGGCCTAATATGAAGGAAGTTGTGAGGCTGCTTAAAGGGTATGAACCTAAGGGGAACATGATGCAATTTAGGTTGAAGAGTGTTAAATATGGTGATGATCTTGTGGCTAAGGATCAAGCTAGTGATGAAGATGATGATGAAGATTATGAAGGGGATAGAAATGGTGGTGGGTATGATGAAAGTGATGCTTATGGAGTCTTTGGTGCCATGAGCAATGTGCAGAAGATGCATGATCCATACAAGAGGTATGCAGACAGAATGGGGAAGAAAGGGTGATTAAAATATCTTCTTTAATATATTGAAAACATCAAAAGTTCCATCTTTTTGGATGTTTGTTTTGGGATCTCTGAAAAATCTCTTCAGTGATCCCCTTAAGATGATAATTATCTACTTAAACGGAGTTTGTGTCTCTCTGAAATTATTTGTTATATAATTTGGTATTGTAAATTAAAATATTTTTAATTAATACATTTCATATTGTTAAAAACTTAACTTTTTGCATATGTTGGCGGATGATCAAATATGTGTAGTAGTTAGCCTTACGGGGATGTCACGTCAGTATAAATATTTTTAGGCAAAAAATGTTGGATTCATGCCCTTTCAATATTACCCAATAATTCAACAATTTAAAAATTTTCTATTAATTATTTTTAAACATAAATGAAAATTTAAAATACTTACAGCGTAGGGATTTACAAAGAAACAAAATCCCACATGTTATAAACATACGTCGCCATTTTAAATTAAATTTTAAAAATTAATATAGTTTTTTTTTAAACTTAGGTTTCGGGTTTTTAAATTGGGCCACAAAATACAACTTAAAAAGCCCAGATGATATACAAGTATACAACACAAATAAAGTGTGAATCTGCTCCCTTTCATCGTCATTTTCAAACCCTAATATCAGCCACCTGCAAAGTGTCAAACATTGCTATCTGTTGCACCGTCGCTCACCTTTGCGGATAAATAATTTATTGGGCTGTTAAACAGTCACAAATCTTGGATGGAGAAATATGAGTAGCGTTTTATATTACACGATGGGAGCATTTTTTTCCTCGAAAACGCCCAGGGGCTAGTGTATCCGACGTTTTGGGTCGACTTCACCCTCCGAAATTACTTAAAAGAGAACCTTGCACCAAAATGAGAGTCGATGTAATTGAGTTCTTACTTCGGGATAACTTCTTTAGAACCTAATCTTATTTTGACTTCTAGGGGCGTTTGGTTCGTGCAATGATTCTTAAAGGAAATGGCATTGGAATTTCTATTGGAATTTCCATGAAATCCTTTGAAAACTTGTAATCCATTTGGTTAGATTAGAAACCTTATGAATTGGAATCCTGAAAAATGGGAATCACAAATATGCTCCCTCCCAAAACCCAGGTCACGCCTCTCCATCTTCATCGGGTCTTCTCTCTTGCATTCTTCAATTGAAAACTCAATCAACACATCAATCAGAGAGCACGATTTTCAAGCAAACCTCAATCGATTTTGTGTTCTTCATTATTTGATAAAGAACGATGAAAAAGATTTGTGAGGAAGAATAACATCTAGAAAGATCACAATTGATAGTGAAGATCTGCGGGTGAGAAAGATCAGTAATGAATATCTGTAAGAAACAACAACATCAATTATGCTTTAGAATTTAGTAACTTTATACAAATTCTAGTGGTATTTTAAACTTTCCTTTGACATGTAGAAGGATTGTGAATTCTATTAATTGAATGATTTTGGTAGAATTAGAATCATTTCAATTTCCTTCCCTAACCCAACCAAACATGCCAAAGAATGGAATTCAACTTCCATTTCCATTCAAATCCCATATATTCTAGCCAACCAACAGCCCCTTAGGGTTTGTTGCTACACATGGTCTAAATGTGAGAAAGAAAAGAAGAAATTATACAATGATAAAACATTAAAAACATCAACTCTTTTTACATTAATTATTATCTCTCTAATTAATTACTCATTATCAATCTATCCTATATATTATCAAAATGTGTCCTACACTTAAAAACTCATCCTACATATATCAAAATTATCATATGTTTATCCTACATATATCGATATCATCCTTCACTCTAAATTAGTTTCACTTTGAAAGAATATATTTTAAATACTAATCATTAGTTTAATTTAATTAACTACTTTAGTGGGGTTAAAAAAACTAATAATTTATTGAAGATCAAATACAATTATTATATGGAGGATTCTTATTAGTTTAAATTTGTTATATTTCTTCTTAAAGTGCATTTTCTTCTTATTTGAACATATATATATATATATATAGGATTCGGATATTTTGAAAACTCCTCTGAGTTACGAGAACTTGAGAACTCATCTGGACCAATCATCAAGCAACACCTCATCACCTTTATAATATTTTGTATTTTTTTAATTAAGGGCAACAAAGACTTTTTTACATAACTCTTATGGGTATTTTGGTAATAACACCCCTTCACACCCCACCCCACCCCTACCCCAACAAACCTTCTATAAATAATAATAATAATAATAATAATAATAATAATAATAATAATAATAATAACAATAATAATAATACAGATTCTCTCTTTTCTCTCTCACACACTTCAGACACAATCTCTCTCTCTCTCTCTCTTCTCTCTCTCTAAAAACAAACACCAACAGATCTGGGCATTTTGAAAATGGGGTGGTCCGATGATGGTGAAAAGGGGGGAAGGTGGTCCGATTGGTGGTGGCTAACGGTGTTTTTTCAAGGGGCTTTTCAGGGGGTGGGGGTGGGGGGTGTGACGGCGTCTTACGGTGGTTTTTCAGGGGGTTTGAAGGTGGTTCGATGGGGGGTGTGACGGATCTGCTAGTGGTGGAGGGGAGGCAGATTTTTTGAGGGTTTGTGGTGGTTTTTGGTGGTGGGGTTTTGAGGGTGGTTCAGACGGTGGTTGGGGCTCGTCTGACGGTGGGGGGTTTTGAGGGTGGTTCAGAGGGTGGTTGGGGCTCGTCTGACGGCGTCTGACGGTGGTTCCCTCTTTTATAAAAAATCAACTTTTGAACCAGATCTGTGCTCCTTCGATGATGATGGAAACAGTAAGGTCCTTTGAGTTTTGTCTGAATTTCAATATAAACTTTATTGAAAAAAATGAGTTGGTGTATGGTATTTGTTTGAATTTTCATGGCTGCATGGTATTTGATGAAAGCAGAGAATGAGGGATAACAAAACAGGGGGGGCCTATTGTATTCATGGTATTTGATGAAAGGGTATGTTATTATTTTTTTAATTATTATTATTATTATTATTATTATTATTTATGTTATTATTTATTAGTATTATTATTATTTCTGATATTATTTGTGCATCAGTGTAAACTTATTAATATTAATTTTTTGGGTTTTTGTTAGGAGATGTTGTGAAGATGATGATGATGTAAAAACACCAGTGTAAAATATGAAATGTGTAGATGCTTAAGGTATAGATCTTTTGTAGTTTTGGTTTTTTTACACTAATGTATTTTCTGTAGAAGTTGTGGTATATATGTTGTTTTCTATGGGTTTTTTACACTTTTTTTGGTGGGCATTTACCCGTGGTGTAATACAATGTATAGATGTTATTTTTTGGTGGGCATTTACCGTGGTGTAATACATTTTACCGTGGGCACGTACACTAGTGTAATACAATGTATTTTTGTTTGTAATAGTTTTGTGTATGATATATTTTACAATTTTTTATACTGGTGTAAAAACGTTTTTCATACATGGGGAGAGATGATAAATTAGCAGATGTAAAATTGTTAGAATTTTGAAATTTTTACACTGGTGTTTTCTACACTAGCGTAATTGTTGTAAAATATGTATTTTTTTTGGAAGATTTACACCAGTGTAAATATGAATGTAAAGCACCCCATCATCTAGTTTTGTTTTTGTACAATAGTGTTTTTGTGTAGAAGTTTGTGTATAAGAGATTTACACTAGTGTAAAAAATTACACCAGTGTAAAAAACGAGAGTGATACTACAAAATGTTCAATCTGATTTTTTGTTTTAAAAAATTAAATTAATTAATAAATAAAATAAAGTTTAAAAAATTAAATCAGATTATATTATTTTAATTAAAATAATAAAATAAACTTTAATTAAAAAATAACATAATATTATATTATATCTTCTCTCCCATGGCTTTTTACTTAAATGCCCTTAATTGTACTTTAAGATAATAAAAAAATACTTAATACTCAAGTGAAGACAAAAATCCCAACTTTTGATCTCAACCATTGGATCATGAAGATCAAAGGTCCACAATGGTTCTCTAGTTCTCACAACTCATAGGAGTTTTCAAAGTATCCTAACCCTATATATAGGGCAAGGGATTAAATGGAAACCACTAATATTTGAAGAAACTTAAGTAAACTCAATCCTAACCATCCATCCATCCATTTAATCTATGGTCACAATTATTTTTAAAATATTAATTTAAATTAAATATGTGATAATTGGTGTAAAAGGACAAAAAAGGTAATAGGGTAATTTGGTTTTCTAAAAAAGAGTATGTCAAAAGCTGATGTAACACGTGGACAAATGGCAGGATGCTACTTGCGCCCGGTTTGCTTTATGCAAACCATTAGTCCAAACCCAACTAAATGGGCTTCTAGAAGGCAAGCCCAACTTCCGGGCCTAGACCCATTACGCATGTTGTGGACTGCGGCACCCGGCCTACGCCTCCTCTATAAAATGAAGACTTCTCTACCTTTTATAGGCTTGATCAATTCTTTAATAAAACACACAAACTCGTACTTCTTACTTGTATATCTTTCTTTACATTTGTAACTTTTCAAGTAATAAAGATTATACTTTGACAGTGGATGTAGGTCAACAAGATAGAACCACTTATACCTTATGTTTGTTTTACTATCTCTTGATCCTCTTTTTATCTTACGGGCCATGGATCTAACCTCGATGTGAGCGAAGGATTATATCTTGTAGTGAACACGAGTAGCGACCCCCCCGGCTATACCCCGAGTTATACTCGTTGTTTCTTCAATTTCCCGGATTGGTTTTCGCACCAACAAATGATCCATTATTTGATGCCATATTTGTTAGTGCGACCCCTAAATAGCTTAATACATTGCATCAAAAAACTTTTTTTGTACTAGTGCCAACACATCCCACACACTCATCCAACCCATCCATCCCACCTAAATTGGAGCTCAAAATAACCAGAGGACATTTACGGGTCCTATAACCCTCTACGGGCCGTAGATGTGTATCTCATCATTAATTGCCAGTCTGTCATGCAACTGTACATCATATTCGTCTACGGTTCGTAAAGACCTTTATGACCTGTATATAGGTCATTACGGGCTATAGAGTTCTTTACGACCCGTAGAGGATTGTGCACGTAAAAACCTTGATTATGTGAACAACTAGAGTAAAATATTCATGCTGATTAACTAATGTTTAAATATATTATCTTCTTTTTCATTTTGAACGATCTCTGTGCGTCATTATTTGATAATGTTGGAGCAGTATTAATTGGGTAGAAAATAAATGTTTAATACACAAATTCCTTAATAAATTTAAAAATTAACAAATTAATGATTTTTTTAACAGAAAACTGTCATACGTTTTTACTTTACAAAATTTTTGGTTGTGCTCAAATCATGGTAGTGTCTTCCAAAAGTTTTCCCAATGATAAAGTGGACGAATCTTAAGGATGTCACATTCCTTATCCTACCAAACTCCAAAAAACAAAAACACACTCGTATGCCTTTGGCTTATGTCACAAGACATAATCATACAGTGCCACTTCACCTTTGCTTCTCCAACAAAGAACACCCCCCCCCCCCCCCCCCCCCCCCTCCCTTGTGTCTTTCTAACATTAGCCAATTAAAATTTGTCATTCTTTGAATAGAGTGATGAATGAGTGACACTTAGAAAGTTGCTTATGCTTCCTAAATAAGATTATGCATAATCTCAAAGTAGACTTAATCAATCACCATCATTGACAATATATCTTTATAAACATTCTTAGTCTGAGCCTTGAGAATTCATTGTGCTGAAGGAACATACAAGTCTTCTTATTTTCTTCCTGGAAAGTTACAAAATGATTGAATCCGCCCCTTCGAAAATACTTATAGGAATCTCATTAGATCAAGAACAAAGCATGGAACTTCTCTCTTGTGCAATCTGTAATTTGGCTCGTCCGAACGATGCTATCATTGCCATGCATATACTTGGTTAGTTTGTACACAAATTCATTGTTTGTCAAAGCACATGTGTTTTTTTTTTTTTTATAACATGGCGGAAACATTATAGTGACAGAAAGCGGAACAAGGAACAAAGACAAAAGGAGATCTCCAAAATCAATTAACAGATATCATACACAAATTCGGAAAGCAAAAGCTTTTGTCATATCTGTGATGGGAGAATTTGCCAATGTTTGTCGTGCCAAACAGGTAAAGTGTAGGTGTTAACGTAGTTTGGGTGAGGCTAAAAAGTTGACTGATGTTGTGACTGATTTAGTAGGGGGTGTACATTTAGTAAAACTCGTAGAGGAAGGCGTACGTTTAGCATAACCCATGTAGTTCTTATTATATTCTTGGATGACTAGAGTCTTAAAGCGGAAAATTTTACAGGTGAAATTGGAGGCAAGAGTTGGTTTTAGTTCTAGTGTTGGGAAAGGACTTATTGAAGAAGCAATAAACATATCATCTAAGTATCTTCTCATTGCAACCAAAAGTCACGAATCAAACCGGTAACAATACTATCTCGTCTTGATAATATTTATGTTCTAAACAAGCTTGAATATAATATGTATATTGTTTATTTATTTTTAGGAGCAGGGTCCTTCAAACACAGAAGTACTGCATTGATCACATGCCAGATTCATGTTCACTAGTTTTGGTTCAGAAATCTGATATGCCACCAACATATTTGCAGGCAACAGCCATTGACATGGAAGGTTGGTTCTTTTAGTATGCTTTTACACTGATGATAAGCCATTGGTTCTTTACTATGAATATGGTAGGGATGCATGCACAAAACAACATTGTGTTATCATTTTTCACCAAGTATAGCAACATACTTAGAATTTCTTTAACAAATTATAGAAACATAGCCTTACCCCTTGTTGTAATTATTGCTAACATATATTGCTATTTTATATTTTGTATAGTAAATTGCCTATATTGGTATGTTGCTGTTTTTAGAATATTCACAATATTCAAATAGTTTAACTAGTGGTTAACTATTATTGTTGATTCAGATTTCCCAAATAAAAAGAGTGAGCAAGAGTCCCCTAGAAATGTGATGGATTTATCTGAAGGAGATAGCATTGAAGAAGATAGTTCTAGCTTTGAGGGATCAACCGTAACAGAGTCCCCTCCATCACCAACCGCTCGAGAATTAAAAGGGCAATCTTCTTTTAGATGGCCCATATCATCATTGAAGCGAATTTCGTCGTTCTTACGCTTACCATTTGAGCAGAACGCAAAACAAACAGAAGTCAAGCGTCCAATCGAAGAACAACCACGGCCTCTATTGAAGTGCTTCAGTTACAATGAACTTGCCAATGCAACTAATAACTTTAATGAAGGTAAAATATATCTAGATTACGATGTTTCTATGGTTTAGTACTATCAATGTATAATATTGATGGGACAAATGTCCACATAACTATACACATTTTTTACATAGCAAATGTGAAAGATGTGTCCTTTTTATATGTTAAGTTGTCAAAAATATAACATCCTACAAAATGGTTCATTGCAGATAATATTGTTGGGATTGGAGGTTATTCGGAGGTATACAAAGGTAAACTAGAATCTGGACAAGTAATTGCAGTTAAAAAGCTAGCCAAGGACAACAAAGATCAAAATAAGGAGAAAGAGTTCCTAATGGAGTTAGGCATTCTGGGACACATTAACCATCCCAACACTGCAAGCTTAGTCGGTTGTTGTGTCGAAAATGGGTTGTATCTCATATTCAATTACTACCCTAATGGAACTCTCTCCTCCGCGATACATGGTACAACAATAGCTTTTTACTTTATTCATTAGTTTCTTTGCGTCGCTGTGAACCAAATCTTATCAATACCCTTGGAAATTTCAGGAAAAAAGGAAAAGCATTTAGAGTGGCCTGAAAGATTCAAAATTGCTCATGGAGTTGCTAGAGGGTTACATTATCTTCACACATGTTGTAAGCACAGAATTATACACCGTGATATTAAAGCATCCAACGTACTTCTAGGTCCAGACTTTGAACCGCAGGTGTGGCTAATATTATCACTACGGGATAGAGGTTTAAATTTTCCATTTTTGTTTTAAATTAACTGGCATGTTAAATGTATAGATTTCGGATTTTGGGCTGGCAAAATGGCTTCCTAGCCAATGGACACACCAAGCTGTATTTCCTATTGAAGGGACATTCGGATACTTAGCACCAGAATACTTCATGCATGGAATTGTTGATGAAAAAACCGATGTGTTTGCATTTGGAGTTCTTCTTTTAGAGATCATAACAGGGCGCATGCCCATCGATTCAGAAAAGCAGAACCTTGTTTTGTGGGTTAGTAATTGTATCATGCTTTAAGACACTATTGGTTCAACATATAAGTAATAATATTAGACAGAAAAGTGCACAAGGAACATAAAGACCTCCCTCACATGCTCCCAAGAAAACAAATTAAAATTAAAAGAAACAATGCTTGTAACCCAAACTAGAACATGTAGCAATACATAATTTAACACAATTCCACTAGTTATAAACTTCATGTTTTGTAGGCAAAGCCACTTATGGACTCTGGAGACATCAGCGGATTAGTTGATCCTGATCTAGAAGAAAAATATGATTTTGATCAAATGCATAGACTAACCCTCACAGCTTCATATTGTGTACAACAGTCTTCTGATTTGCGACCTACCATGACTGAGGTGCATGCTTCTTTTTAGACACTTATTCAAGCAAATCTTTACAATTCTTTATTCTAGTAAAAAAAATTGTTTTTAAGGACCATTTTCTTTTGTTGCATGTTTAATTTATAGGTGCTAGAAGTTTTACAAAACGGAAATGAGTCAAAATTCGCAAAGACTTGGAGCATATCAAAATTTGAACAAGAAGAGAATGAAATGGATGATTATTCCATGATTTTTGGGTATGATGTTCCTTCAGATATAAGTTTGGATGATATATAGGGTACAATATTTATTTTTTATTTTTTTGTAAGGGTTGTAGTTTTTGGCCCAGGTAGCTCTCATAAAATAACCAGGTTTAAATATATTAGGACATATTGAATTTTAATAATCTAAACTATAACCCATTGTTGGGTAAGAGTGGACCGATGACACTTTAAAATTTTACTTCCTTTGCTATAGATAATCTACTACACTAACGAGGAACTAACTCCATTTATCCCTAATTTTCATTTACGTCGTTTCAAAAGAATTCACAACATTCTGACTATGATAAAATCAGTCAATGTTAATTAGGGGCAAACGAAGTTACTTTTCTAGTCTAGTTAGATTTTGTTTGTAAACGAAAGTAAATATTAAGAGTGTCACTGATCATGAGTTATTATCAACCAATGGTTATAGGTCGGATTACAAACATCTGTTTTGACAATATTAAATTTAATTTCCTTATTGATTGTCATAATAGCATATACCTTTTTATTCTTTTTTATGTTTTGTTGTATTAATCAAGGAAGAATACTATTGTACTTTTATCAGTTGTAACTTCTTTGTGGTTCAGTCTTTATTGTCGTTATGTCAAATTCATATCTGGCCTCAACAATGACTATTCTAACCGATGTTGACAAATATATAATATATAGAAAAACAGAAAATAGAGTGTCATACAAGATGAACCTAAAATAAGACCAAAAAAGATACCCGTCCAGTAAATAATGAGAACATAACCAACGTAAATGCATTATTACATAACATAATTTGATAACCAAGATAGAGGTATGATATTTCAACGATGGGGTAGTGGGTGAATGAGACAGGGGGCAAAGCAACGAGGGCACTGATTGTAACACCCCGCCCCTCTCATCATCAATATTGTCCGTTTTGCCCATCCAGAGCTCACGGATTTGTTTTTGGTTGCCCAAGTGGAGACTTCCCAGGAGGTCACCCATCCTGAAATTTCTCCCACCTGAGCACGCTTAACTGTGGAGTTCTCCTCTCATCCATTAACATTAAGCCCCAAAACGCGTTGGTGATTTAAGAGGCAAGACATTACTTATGAACCAATGATCTCTCCTGGCCACGGCCGATGTGGGATTTTCCTGGGGTGTCACACTGATATACACTAGTAGGAAGCCCGCGCGTTACAGCGGGGATGTATTCAGGATCTGTTTAATTAGTTATTGTGTTGTAAATGACTTATTCGCCAATTATCATATGTTTGAATACGTTGAATATAGGAACACAAAATACGCTTTAGCATCTTTCCATATGGTACAATTGCTTGTCACATGTTAATCAAAGTAAAAATAAGGCAAACCTTATAAGTGAATATTAGTTTACACAGTGGTTAAAACCATAAAAGAAGAAACGATCTGTATTAGGTTTGTATTTTGACTTGTTGCAGCTTAGTTTATCATCATTATAGGACATGCTCATACTAATACGGCTAAAGTTATACACTGTTTCTTAACTAATTTAACCCGATATGATACTTAAAAATGTAGCCCTTTGTTATGACCCGGTTACAAGCAGAATAACCTGGAAAACAAAATGAAAAAAAAAAAAAAACAAAGTATGTTAACATTATCAACTGTTGTTCATGTAATTTGCTGTCATTATACAAGACTTTATCTATATAGATATAATTTAACTCAAACACACCAAATCATTAACTTCAATCACTGTCTACTCAATTTTGTTACTATAATGGTATGGTACCGACATTCGATTGCTGATGTAATATGTAAATAAAAAATAAAGAACCAAAACTTCTTGTACTAACGAAGTCGAAGTCTGACCCGTTTAACCCATTTATTCTATAGTTTATTCACTTTACAATATATTTTATAAATTGGTTAGGCATTTTACGCTATATTTATCACTTAAAATAGAAATTGGCAAAAATTTTATAACTAACATCCTTTAGGTAACTTCATGTAACATACATCATTAGTGTAGTGGCGGAGTTCGAAAAAAAAAATTCTATGGAGGCGAAAGTCCCGTGACACTTAAAACGGAGGGGCCAGACTTAATACGTATAAAAGTTTCAAGCAAAAATGCGTAAAGTTACAACGATAAGCAAAAAACGGTGGGGTCGGGGCATCCCTATCCCCAACAAAGCTTCGCCAATGGATTAGTGAGAACGTTAAAAGAGTAATCTCCTTAAACAAATTATGATTAACTAATAAAAAATATACGATCCCAGTGTAGGGAAAATTCATGAACATGATAGTCGATATTATGTCAACATGAAAAAAATGGGTGATTAATAAGATGATCTTGGTCAACTAAATTGACATTACCTTCTGTTCCGGATACAACAATTCCTACTTCATCATATTTGCAGTAAACCAACTGTAAGAAACAAATTGAGACGATTAAAACAAGTTGACTGAAGCAAAATACGACGAATTACATAAGAACAAAGAAAAAAACACAAATATCAAAAGTTACCTTTATCCGTATTAGCAAAAAAGGTATTTTCTAAATATGTGGCAAGAGACTATGCATTGATGGATTAACATCAATCAATTTAACTACTCCTTACTGTTTGTGTTCCAAAACAGTTAAAAGTATCATAACACTAACTTCCTCCCCATTTACATTTATTAAAAGTATGGATATGGATAAAAGCATTAGAACCGTGAATGAGAGGGAATTCGAGATCTAGAGAGGAAGAGAGAGTCATAAGGAGTAGGGTTTGAGAAGGTGGAGGGTTCATTTTATTCGATCGATAGGAGCAATGAATCCATTATTCGATCGGTCGGAGCATTAAATGGAGCAATGAATCGTGAATTAATTGGATGGCCATTTGATGAAGATTGTGATTAATTACGTGAATATAACGTATGCACGTTTGGTTTGAAGGGCTGGCATTACATCGACAGGGACAAATAAATTGGTTGGATCATAAAGGGTTTCAAGTGAGGGTTTAAAGATGGTTATAATGGTGAAGGGTATACAGATAATTAAATGAGTTCATTGATAGTAGACTGATTATATGCTGCATTAGTCATTTGTATCATTACCATCAAATATTGTACCTAAGGGCATAAAGGGAAGAAAAGAGATAAAGTTCTAGGATTTATGCTTGTGTCCTTTGGAATGCCATCTTAAAATGATGGTAAAATTACTATCCTAGACATGTCTCCTCCTTAATAAGGTAACATAGATATAAATTTCTATAGGGAAGTGATACCGGGAACGATCAACCACGCGCAATCGATTTAAATGCAAAAATAAAATAACGAACACCAAATTAATGTGTTCCTTTTGGGCCGTCTTCACTAAATGTTAAAACGTTATGGGTTTAAAGTCGTAAAAGTAAATCAGGCCCATATAATTTTAAAGTCAATCACAAAGCCACAATATAGATTAAGTTTACTAAACTTCATTAGGCTATTTTTTTTATTGGGTCTAACCTTTTAGACAACTTGGGTCTTTATCAAAGAATTGACAATAATAGCTCAAAGTCTCAAGCATCTATATCTACTAATGGAAATGTTCACGCGTTGTGACGGGTGCGTCTATTTTATTGTCTCGTAGTTGTTGGGGGGTTTTTGTGGTTTAGGCTACAACAAAAAAGGTTTCATTCTAATTACTATCTAAGTTTTTAATCTTCATCATTATGATGCTAATATGGAGAAAATCATGGCTAATTTTCACGTATAAATTGAGGTGTTTAAGGTAAAATATATCTTGTCGTCGTATTGCTACTTGCTACAACTCTTCAAACCAGGTTCAGTCTGAATCTTTTCTATTGCAAGGGAAACTATAAAATTAGCAAAACTTTCCAATTCTTACATGTTAGTTATTTATTAAAATTAAACATTCAACAAAAACTTGTTTTTAACCCGAATCAATTTTATTCCGTTTAAAGACCAATCCATTTGACCCGTATAAATCTGATACAAAGAATCACTTTTACCATAAAAAGTGAAAAGTTGCAAAGTTTATGCATAAACAAATCCTACTTACATATTTTTTGGTAACTTCATTGAGAAATTTCTTTGGGAAATCCTAATGAGGTATGTTATTTACACAATAACAAAAAGTAAGTTTGCACAGCCCTCTACGGGTCGTAGAGGGCTCTACGGGCCGTAGAGGGTGTCAGTGTAATAAATGCGAACACCCTCTACGGCCCGTAAAGCCCTCTACGGCCCGTAGAGGTGGTTTGGTGTAGTGCATTTAAACCCTATACGAGCCGTAGAGGCCTATACGGCCCGTAGGCCATACGAGGTACGAGGTCATTGAATGAACAGTCTGACATTCAGTGTGTCAGTCTGAAAAAGCAAACCCTCTACGGGCCGTAGAGGCCTATACGACCCATAGAAAAGCTGGTTGTTTGGAGCATTAAATCCTCTACGGCCCGTAGAGGTCCAGATATATTCTTCTGCCTTGTCTTCTTTCTTCAGTATACGAAACAAAATCAAAAACACGGGTGCACAAAAAATCCGACCAAAACCAAGCTACCGCGATGTCTTCGGATCACTACGGTAATGTTTGGGATGAATGGGAGCATTCGTTTAGCCTATCTCACGTCTCGGAAAGCCTTTTCGGAGCCGTGGTGGAACGTGGTGAGGAGGAGGTTAGATCCGTTGTTCGCTGTGGTGACGGGAATGCACTACCCGATTTGAACCAGGAGTACGTAGAAGAACCGGGGTCATTTTACTTGCCTCCGCCAAGTCATCCACAGTACGAATACGGGACTTATCATTCGCACGAGGGAGGTGATAACGGTGGCGAGGAACCTGTCCCGGATGTTTCGTACGAAACGAATCAGGTGTGTTTATGTATTTGCACTTGTTTATAATTTAGACCCGTGTATATTTAGACTCGTATATTTAGTCTCGTACCTAAATTTGTTTTAGGGTTTGTGAGATTTGAACTCGTATATATTAGTTGTTATTTGAACTCGTAGGGTTTTTGAGATTTGAACTCGTATATATTAGTTGTTATTTGAAATCGTAAATAAATTTTGCAGGTATTCGGGTCTCTTAAAGACCTGACAGAGTGGGTTTATCAAAGGGCAAAAAAAAATGGTTACATTACCGTATACTCACGTATTGTTTCGGAAGGCAGGGGTCCGAATAGGAGGGTAACGACGGCATGGATACGATGTGACCGTAGTGGCGTACATCATAGTGTAGCCACGGTTCGAAAGACGGGTAGTAAAAAATGTAATTGCCCGTTTCAACTAATAGGGAGATACCAATCCGGCCACGATGGTTATATTTTGGAGGTCCAGAACCAAACACATAATCACAAACCTTTCCAACACATCGAGGGTCACGCGTATGCTAGGAGGCTGGGTCCGAGCGAGTTAAAATTGGTGGATACACTTTATTTTCAAAATGTTACGCCAGTAGACATACATTCGGCCGTTAGAAAACAAAACCCGGATAGTCCCTGCATCTTAAGAGACATACATAACACAATAACCAAGTTGTAGGTATGACATCAACATCCAAGTCGTTTTGTGTCGCCCATGCATTCATCTCCCGTGAAAAAAAGGATAACTACCTGTGGGTTCTACAAAGGCTTAAAGAGTTGCTAGAAGATAGTACGGAGCCCCGTGCTATAGTAACTGATTGTGAGAAAGCCTTGATGAATGCATGCGACATTGTATTTCCAGCAGCTTCGAAGTTATTATGCAGGTATACATATTATTATTATTATTATTATTATTATTATTATTATTATTTTAATTATTTTTATTATTATTATTATTATACATTCAGGTATCACATTCAACGAAATATATTGAAGCACTGCAGACAAGCCTTTGGAAATGCAGATTGGGAAATATTCGTGAAATCTTTTAAGCGATTATGTAGATCTTCATCTCCGGCATTTTATAGTCTTTGGTTAGACCGATTCTACAAACGACTATGTCAGGACGAACGAGCTAGTACATATTTTATTAATTTAGTTTAAAACGCATACACACATTAACAAATATCTTTGTTCTATCTTTTACAGATGTTTTTGAATATATAGACCTGATGTGTTGTGAAACACACCTTGTTAATATGTTAATATTGTATATATTTTAGTGTTTTATTGTTTACTTTTAGTCGGTCTTAGTTATTTATTATTGCGTGTGTGTTTTTGTAGGTGTTCGTGAGATATCAGCTTAATACGAAGGAACTTTGGTCAAGTCGCAGACACCCGGTACAAAAGCATGGAGTAATAATAATATATATAGTATATAATATATTCTAATAATAATAATAAATTAATACTAATAATACAAATGAAAAAAATATAACAAAACGTGACAATGTCACGGCCCGCGGCCCAAAGGAAAATAAGGTGGAGGGTTTCATATTTTTTTGGAGGATTTTATTTGGACGGCAATTTATTGAAAAGGGAGGAGATAATTGGAGGTGATGATCGCACGAAGGAAGAAAAGAGAGGAAGAGGTGGCAATGGGCAAGATGTTAGGCTAAATCTTTTGTGACTTCCTCTATGCGAATGGTTCAATTAGGTTTTGCACTTTTTCTATTTATTTTTAGTATTGGATTATGTTTTGCTTGTGATGACAAACAATTAAAACATGATTGATGCATTAGTTAATTGAAACAATTGATTTGTGTTTTGAGTCTTTTCTTTACAACTTGTTTGGTTGATGACAAAACTTAGTAGCAGGTTGGGTGACATAAAGAGGGTTGACTTGACGCTTACAATTGGGTAAATAATAGGGTTTGATGACAAGAACTTGTGCTACCAGTTAATTAACTAATTTCCAGAACTATGTCTATGTGGTTCCCAATCTATAAACTAAAAACTGTGTAAAACCTAGAACCTGAAGTTTAGAGAGAGTTACTTCTTTATTATTATTGTCTTTATTCAAATCAATTCAACTCAACTTTTGCAAGCACCGAAATATTTTACTTCATAAAATTTTATTTTAATTAATTAGTTAGTTCATAAAATACTATTAACACTAACCACATACTCCTCGTGGTTCGACAACCCTACTCCCTATACTGCAGTCCTTCTAGCTAAGGAGTTGTTTTTAATATAGTTTTTGATTAGCACTTCGACACGCGATCAAGACCGGGTCTGGCTCCGTGACTACAAAGAAAGGTTTGTTTCTGCATGGACAGACACAAACTACAACTTTGGTCAGTATACGACCAACAGAGCTGAGAGCCAGCATTCACGGTTTAAGATGCAGATTAAGGGGCCGAACAACTCGCTCCACAAACTTGTGATGATTGCAGACGATGTGGTAACGTCACAAGAGAGGGCAATAAACCACTCGTTTGAAGAGAGTTTGTCTGTGAAAAAGGTGCACCATGACATACCGATTTTTGAGGACCTACTCGGTAAAGTTTCCCATGCAGCGATCGAGAAGATGATAACTGAGATAAAAAATATAGAGAAGTTGATGAAACGAAAAATGAGTTGTGGTCACCAGCTTTTCACGAGTTCTGGGTTGCCGTGTGCGTGTCGATTAGATTCGTATATAAATAAAGGTAATATCATTACTTTATTATTATTATTATTATTATTATTATTATTATTATTATTTTTATTTTTATTGAATACAGGAATAAAAATACAGCTGTCCGAAATAAACGTCTTCTAGACACGACTGAATTACGAACCGGAAGTAGTATGGAGGGAACCTGACCTTGCGAGTGAGTGGGAAATAATCAAAGAGACACTGCTGTCTCAATCACCACGCGTTCAAAGAAATATGTTGTCAAAAATAAAGTCGGTGGCAAATCCAAGTATGACTGACACTCAACCTCCTGAGGTACAAAAGAATACTCGTGGGCGCCCAACTACAAAATCAAAGAAAAAAAAAATCAGCAGGAGGATGCGCAAGAAGATGTTAGTATTATTATTATTATTATTATTATTATTATTATTATTATTATTATTATTATTATTATTATAATTTATTGTTATCCATTGTAGGAAGACGAACCTGTTAGAAGACATAGGCCATCAGACCCAGGTAGAGATACAATGAGAGTGTGTAGCAAAAAGTATCCACTCTTAGTAGGGGACAGGTACATAAATAACTATTAATACATATATACATACATACATATATACATATGTACACATCCCCTAATCATGATTTCCCAATGTTTGGCGGTGACAGGTATAAATTTGTGCTTAGACAATTTAAGCATCAGATTGATCCCCTTTATCGACGGTTTGTCACGCATATTCAAAATGTTCAGCCAGACGGTAACTGTGGGTTCCGATCTGTAGCTTTGGCTTTGGATATGGAGGAGGAAGACTGGGATTTGATCCGCCACGTTCTTAAAGAAGAGATGATGGGTCAATACCATGAGGATTGGTACGAGATTTTGAACGGATTCGACGATAACGGTTTTGCCCGCATATACTCGTCCTTAGATTGGACGGGAGTCGGGAATACACCCAATTCAAAATGGATGGAGATGCCTTTGACTGGATTACTGATTGCTCAGGCATTTGGTGTGGTCCTTCAATTCTTCAGTTCTCTTGGAGCGAGCACATTCTTCCCTATTCACAGTCATCCTGAAAGCGTGCCAGAACATCGGGTCATTTCGATAGCCTTCGTGAACGGCAACCACTTCATCATGCTTAAGCTAGCAGACGACGCTCCGATGCCTTATCCGAGTGGAGCATGGACGGGTTGGGTAGATGTAAATCACAACCCATGGTTAGCACTATACAAGGATCGTCTTGATGAGGGGCGTAGGCTATCTCAAACAGATCCAGAGTGGTTTGACCTAACTGGTTGTCCTGATTCTTCTGATAGTTCGGTGTAAATTTGTTTTTATAATGTATAATGATTTATTAAGTACATTTTTTATTTTTTATTATAATTTTAGATATAAAATATGAAATGAAAACGTTATTTTATAAAAAAAACCTATACCACCTAATTAAAACTAACAAAATTTAAAAAAAAAACAAAACTTCTACTGGGCCGTAGAGAGCTCTATGGGCTGTAGAAGGGATTTAGCTACGGGCCGTAGGGACCTCTACGACCCGTAGGCTTCTGGAACAAGGTCGTAGAGACCATCTATGGCTCGTAGAGGCCATTGAGTCTACGAGCCGTAGAGGTCTCTACGGCCCGTAGATGAAAGTTTTTAGTTTCTTAAAACTTTATGAATTTTATAAATATAAAGCATAATTTTTTTAAAAAAATTTTGTGTGTCTACGGGCCGTAGAGATCTCTACGGGCCGTAGAAGAAGATTTTTTTTTAAAAAAAATGGGTTTTTAGTTGTATGTTATATTTAATTTTTCTGGATATTATTCCAGTGAACTAGTAGCCCAGATGGTCCCCATGGTGTGTATAAGTGTGTATGTGTGTGTGTGATAACTGACAGCCACGAGATCGATCCACGTCCAAAACGTTTTTTTTTTTAAATTTTCTTTACCAACGGGCCGTAGAGACCTCCACGGGCCGTAGGTAAACAGGTTAAAAAGAAAACTTTCAGTTTCTGTCGAGCAGTTACCCCCAAATCAAAAAACCAAAAACTTTTCCCCAACCCTAACCCCCCCACTGCCCCCTTCGACCAAAACCACCATCACCACCCTAATCCACCACCACCACTTCCTTCTCCACCACTGCAACCACCACGAGGTCCTAATCCACAACCACCATTGCCTTCTCCACCAAGAGATCCAAACGAAAAGGAAGGTATTTTTTTTTTCTTTTTGTTTTTTTTTTCTATTTAAATACTTTAGATAGTTGTGGTGGTGGGGTGGAGTGGGTGGTGGGGTGGGCTGTGGTGGTGGTGGTGGTGGTGGTGGGGAGGGCTGTGGTGGTGGTGGTGGGGTGGGGAGGGCTGTGGTGGTGGTGGTGGTGGGGTGGGTGGGCTGTGGTGGTGGGGTGGGTGGTGGGGTGGGTGGGTGGGCTGTGGTGGTGGTGATGGTGGGGAGGGCTGTGGTGGTGGTGGTGATGGTGATGGTGGGGAGGGCTGTGGTGGTGGTGGTGATAGTGGGGAGGGCTGTGGTGGTGGGGTGGGTGGGCTGTGGTGGTGGGCTGTTGTGGTAGTTTTGGCGATTCTTTTGAATCGCCAAAACTATATTAGTTTTGGCGATTCTTTTGAAACGCCAAAACTAATATAGTTTTGGCGATTCTTTTGAAATGCCAAAACTATATTAGTTTTGGTGTTTCTTTTGAATCGCCAAAACTAATATAGTTTTGGCGATTTTTTGAAACGCCAAAACTATATTAGTTTTGGAGTTTCTTTTGAATCGCCAAAAGTAATATAGTTTTGGCGATTTTTTTGAATCGCCAAAACTAATATAGTTTTGGCGATTCTTTTGAAACGCCAAAACTATATTAGTTTTGGCGATTCTTTTGAAACGCCAAAACTATATTAGTTTTGGCGTTTCTTTTGAAAAACCTTAATTATAGAAACGCCTAACTAACTATAAATTCTTTGATTTTGCAGTTATGGCAGATTATGAAGACGAGGACTACGTGAATGAGAAGGAGCAGGAGCAGGAGGATGAGCCCGTGGTCCAGGGGGCGCCTGCCATGGCAGGGGGTGACTTACAGGGCTGGGCGCATTGCAAGTTTCTACGCTTCGATTACCCGAATCCAAGATTTCAGAGGTTGAGGAAAAAGAAGATAGAAAAGGCGAGGGGGATTTCTTGGGACGCGCTTCGGGACACTAGGGGGGGTGCAGAGGCGATTGCCCGAGAGTGGATCCCGGAAGGGGGCCCATTGGACAGGTTTCTCGGGGACTTTTGCGCGCCGTCCCATCGGCCGTTGGTGATAGAGTTCCTATCCACCTTTCGCTTTCGGACCCCCATCGAAGGATCGTCGGGCGCCGGATCGTCGGGCCGCCCACCGTGGGATGTCGAGTTTTCCATACTCGGCATTGAGTATGGTTATTCCCTAGATGAGTGGGCTACGCACACCCAGTGGTACACTCCCGATGAGCTTGTAGAGGTATTGATATTATTTATTTTTATTCTTTTTATTTTTGTTTTTGTTCTTATTCGAAATGTTATTGTTAATGATAATGTTCAGGATGTCTACACTAGAGGTGTGACTACTGTTGCTGATGACGTGATGTATGCGTGGTGGCCCACCATTGGCGGTCCAGAGTTCGGGAACCCGACACAGAAGTATTATTATTATTATTATTATTATTATTATTATTATTATCATCATTATTATTATTATTATTATTTATCAATATCTTTGTTCTAATTATTATTACTATTATTATGCTGTGCAGGGAGAGGTGTGACAGGGCATCTAACATTCGTCACCCCATAGTTCATTACATTCACCGTTGCATTACTTATTCCCTAACGGCACGGGGAAATAGTAACGAGCGGGTGACGAAGACGGACCTGATGTACCTCTATTGCATACTCACCGGCAGGCCGATTGCCTTGCATCGGTGCATGGCCGAGTACTTTGCCGCCTTCCCCCATAAGCCGTTGAAGGGAGGCATCGCATGCGGGGGAGTCATCAGCAAGATTGCCGAGCGCTGCAATGCCCAGATGTATTTCGATTATGTTAATCGGAATCAGTTTCCGCCACTACCGCCCAGGTATTTCGGTCATTATTATTATTATTATTATTATTATTATTATTATTATTATTATTATTAATGTTTATTTTATTGTTTATTTGTTTCAGCCTAATAGGTCAACCCACGATGAAAGCTATGAGTTGTGTGGCGAAGAAGGCGAAGACGCCGGATCAGCCAGCCTTCCACTATCTGATTGCTCCGGATGGCGGGGAGTTTGTGCATGAGCCGTTGGTACATCAGGGCCTTGGAGGTATTATTATTATTATTATTATTATTATTATTATAATTATTATTATTATTATTATTATAATTATTATTTGGGAAACTTGTAGACAACTTGTGTTGTCTGGTTTGCACGAAAACAGGGGAAACTCTGCCTAATTTTTTTTATAAAATCCTGGATTATTATTATTATTTATTAATTATTATTTGTTATCCATTGCAGGTGATGCTGTGGAGGTCGGGTTGCAGTTTGTTGCTGAGCAGGAGGGCGGCGGTCTGAGGGACGTCGAGATGCCTCAGCAGCAGCCTGAGGATGTGCAGATACCGGCGCGCGTTTATCACTCTCTCAGGTTGCCTGCTGATGTTAGGGCGGACGTTCGTGCGGCTGCCGAGGAGACTGTCGAGATGCGTGCGTGGCGTCAGCAGCAGGACACCGATATGCGTTAGTGGCGTGATCGGCAGGACGACGTGATGCGCTGGTTGATTGCTGGCCAGCAGGATATCTATCGCCACCTGGGCATGCAGACTCGTGTCCCACCGACTATAGGGACCAGCACGCACGAGCCCGGGACGTCGCCGCCGCCTGACTCTACGATGTTTTATTTCTGATCATCTTATGTATTTAAACAATCTTTATTTTGAACGCTTCTGTTAACGTTTAGTTTTATCTTTTTGCGTATATAAACGATTAGTTTTATTTTGAACGCCTCTGTTAACGTTTAGTTTTATTTAAACAATCTTTATTTTACACGCTTATCGAGACGACATTGGTTTATATTGGTTTATGTTATAAACAATTGTGTTCACGTTTTACATGCTTGTGTTAATGTATTACATGCTCGGGATTAATTATTACATAATTAAAATGATTTAAAAAAAAACCCCCTTCTACGGGTCGTAGAGGCCTCTACGGGCCGTAGAGGGTGCCTAAGACTGGTTTATGTTATATTAAAATTTTCCAACTAAGAAACCAGCGAACTGGTAGCCCAGATGGTCCCTATATACGAAATAAGACTTTGTGTGTGTGTTTGTGTGATAATGTGCCTAAGATCGAACCTCGTCCCAAACGTTTTTTGTTTTTTTTTTTTGTCTACGACCCGTAGAGGCCTCTACGGGCCGTAGGCATCATAAAACATCCATCTCTTCCTTCTTCATTCTCAAAATTAATAAGACTTCTTCTACGAGCCGTAGAGGCCTCTACGGCTCGTAGGTAATCATTACCAATGATTGTATGATTGGTAATGATTACCAATCATGGGGAATGATTATCTACGAGCCGTAAAGGCCTCTACGGCTCGTAGAAGAAGTAAAAAATGGGCTCTACGACCCGTAGAGGCCTCTACGGGCCGTAGAGGGTTGTGTGAATAAAATCTAACCTTGTGCAAATAGTGGGAGCCATCCTAATATTCAGCACAAGCGTTCTTTACAATCAAGATTATCTCTGCCAGCGTTTTCAAGATTTCTTATTATAATTGTTAAGGTAAACTAATTATCTGGTATACAACTTGATGCTTTCATCAATTCATGTTTGATCAAGTCGCCGTATAGAGGGAGATCCAATCCGTACCATGATTCATTTCTGATAAAGATGCAACCTTGAAACCATATAATCACATAAACTGTACGACGGACCAACATGTGCCATGCACATGAGAAAAAAGTTAAGGTTTTTATGTGCTTTACGTCAAAATATTATAAATTCAAATTTTTGATAATACTATAAAAAGAAAAATTAAGTCATTTTTAAAGAAACCATAAATAACAATATAAACATTTAGATAAAAAGAAGTTAATAAGGTTGTATCATGTATCCATTAAAACACACTTTGGACGACTTCAACCCATTTGGCTCGCCATATGAGCACAATCCAAATCAGCCCATAAAGGTATTAATAGTATTATGCCAACTATTTCTCGCAAAAAAAGATCATCCTCCCATAGTAACCAACAGACACCAACAAGCACTAGTGGGTTTACTCGCGCGTTGCAGCGGGATTTAAAAACGGATTGCAATACACCATCATGATAATGTACAAAACTTGAAATTATTGATTTAATTGAACAAATGTTGGGATTTTGAAATAGTCCTCCTGAAATTTATATTCAAAGGCTCGAAGTTGATTGGACAAAGTTACTGTTTCTCATTTAATATGCACACGATTTATATGTATTAATAGAGTAAAATAAAATGTGAAGTGTTTAATATGTAATTCTCACCATACCTTAAAGTCCGCTCAAAGTTATTTCATCATTCACTTACAAATAAGACATTTTTACTAAATTTTTAGTTGCGTTTAAACATATCTGCTTATTTGGTTAAAACTATAAGGAACACCAATGAAATATTATAATAAATAAAGAACAAACATATATGTGTATGAACTTTATGTAGATTAAGAAATACCTTGCTTAGATTAAAAAAACAATATTGCTTCAACATATTAAAATATGGATAGTGAAAATAAAAGTAAAAAACTACAATGACATAAATTTTTCTTTTTATCGCTTCGTTCTCTTTGACTTCGGGAAATTTTCGGGACGAAAATTCTTTCAACAGGGGGATGATGTGACACCCGGCATGTTTAGGTCAACATTTTATGAACACATAAGTCTACCTTAGTGAAAAACGTTTATTAAACATACTTGACGGGGTCAGTCGAGTTGGAACACAGTCCGTATTGTCCAGGGATCAATGATTCGGAGGATCATTGGGTTAGTCACACACACACGTTACGAGTCCCGTTGTTGGTGAATTACATAAACTAATTAAGTGTATGTGTAGACTAATTGTCGTATGGTGGATTATATGCTTAGATGTGTTTAAATGATGTGTAGATAATCATTTGTGCTTAAATATGTTAAACATAGACTAAGGTTGCATGCCCTTATGTTAAGGTGCGTTAAAATGTGTTAAACACGACAAACTGGAAAACTAGGAAAAACATAAGTCCTAGTTCGACCACATCGAGTGGGCGAACCTGGAAATTAATCTTGGTTCGACCTTTAGCAAAGGGGCGAACCTGGAATGTGGAAATGAAAAAGTTTCATTCGACCAGAACATGCACATTCGACCCTGTGAAAGGGGCGAATGTGGGTACATTCGCCCAGGTGAAAGGGGCGAATGTGGACATAGTATAAATACCACACTTTGTCATTTTTCACCATTTCACAAACCCTAAACGCCTCTAAACACTCTCTAGCAACTTTAAACATTGGGGAAGGAGTTTTTGCCCTTGTTTTCTATAATCTAACCTACAAACATCTTCTACACAAAGATCTAAGGTGTGTTCTTCATTCTAAATCATTTTTAAAGCATTTCAATTCGTTTTGTCCAGATCTAATTCAAACATGTTTTCATGGATAAAAACCTTCCTAATATCTTTCTAAACAAAACCTATTCATAAACAATGAGTTTTCATACAAATTAACATGTGTTAATGGTGTTTTATGTGGTGTTATGTATTGTTTGATGATTGATTGCTGTATAGATGTTATAACAATGATCTAGGACTGTTATTGATGATGATTTATGATTGAGATAGGTTACAATTGATTATTGATGATGTTTTGCTCATTTTGGGGATTTTGGGTTAGATCTAGGGCTTGTTCATGATGATAGTGATAAGGATATGATTGGGGGTTTCTTGTTCATGATAATCTGAGTATATTGAGTTGATTAATGATTGATTTCAGAAAGTTTCCTTATTGGGTAAAGATTGCATGCGTTTGATGTGACATCTCCATAATTTGCTATTTCGGGTAACTTGTAAAACGAACGGATTTCGGGATAAAATTGGTAGGGTTTTGTAGGAATATGTTAATGATAGTTGACTGCTGTGATTGGTGATGTTTCGTGATGTTTTCGGACCGTTTAGATGTGTTTTGGTGCGTTTTATGAAATGCTGATGCAAACGGGCGAACGTGGCTCTCATTCGACCCTTCGTGTGGGCGAACGTGGCTCAAACGGGCGAACGTGGCCCAAACGGGCGAACGTGGCTCAAACGGACGAACGTGGAACAAAACGTGACTCAAACGGGCGAACGTGGAAATGGGAAAAACCACATTCGACCATCTGATGTCCGGAATGAGATTTTTGATGCAAACTAAGTGTTTTATGCTTGAAAATTATGTGTTAAACTTATGTGCAAGACTAATTGATGTAATGGGTCACCAACGGGATGTCGGGTCTGTCTGGTATGTCCGGTTAACGTTTAAACGCACTTTTTAACACATAGAGTCAAGATCTGGACAATCGGGGACTAGTAGCCTTCGGGTTAGTAGTCATCACACTTATGTAAACTCATTAATAGGTGGTTATTAGTCGGGAGCATCATACGCGAGTTGGATCTCTAGTTATCAAGAAGACACACTCTAAGGTGAGTTTCACGGCCCCACTCTTTTACTGGTTTTATATTTTCGGGGGAGAAAACATGTTGTGTTCTTTGAACGGGTGTCAAATGTGTTTTCATAAAAGGCGTGTCAACTATGTTTTGGGGTATTCATGTATTCACTACGTTTTGGGAGTATTCATTACGTTTGGGAGTGTTCATTTGGGTTCAAGGTATTCATTTATGTTCAGTATTATATGGCCTATGTTGTGGCAGTTCGTTAGCTGCGATGCGGTAGTTCGTTAGCCCCTAAGTGGTAGTCCGTTAGCTATGATATGGTAGTTCGTTGACCATGGGATGGTAGTCTGTTAGCTATGATAAAGTAGTTCGTTGACCATGGGATGGTAGTTCGTTAACTACGGTGGGCGATGGTTCGTTTGGGAGGTTCGTTATGGAGTTCAAACGTTTAACGAGTGTCTTCATCGGTCGATTGTATCATGATAGTCTTTCAAAAGTTCGTGAAACGTTTTACTTAAAAACCTGTGAACTCACCAGCATTATTTGCTGACGTCTTTTAGCATGTTTGTCTCAGGTCACTAAGGTAGCAGCTATCGATAGGCGCACAGAGTCTCACGGCGTCTAGGACTCATTTGCATTTTATTTTGAGTATTTTAGACATGAGTTTTACTTTTGAGTTGTAATAATACATTTTGCTTCCGCTGTGTTAGAACGGTTTTTGAGAACTTAATGGGCAAATTTACCTTGTTTTCATATCATTTAGTTGTCGTTTATTGTGACCGTTGACTTGGATCCTGGTGTGTCACGCGCCTCGCGGTAAAACCCCGCATGTGGAATTTGAGATAGTGACAAATACGAGGCTAACTTTCTCCTGTCCACCTACAACATCACAACCAAATCAACACAATTAACCAATGGGGTTGGTGGCCCATTTGCTAAGGTAAGATATTACACTAACCATTGGTTTCTAGACGTGGAACGAGAAATCTACATACGTGTGTAACTAACCCCATATGTGCGTAAGTACCCTCATACGTGTGGATACTTCTGTCCTACGTGTGGAAATCAGTCTAAGTCAATTTTTGACCCGTTTAAAGTTTGACTTTGTCCATTTTTCATCCAGAACGTTATTTTCTCATTTGATATCATTCAAATCAACAAGAGTTGGAATTATCTCACCCAAATAGTTCGACCCGAGCATATTCAGGAACAACCTCAACCTCAAACACAAGTTACCCATCCATATGTAGTTGCAAACGCTATGTATCCTCCACATCAAGCAAATGTTGTTTCGCCATTTTGTCCATTCTCTTCCCCACCCCAACAACAAATACCCAACTTGACAAGTTCATGGGCAATGGTTCCTACATCAAGTCAGGTCCAGAGTGTTCATCAAATGGTGCAAAGCGACAACGAAACGGGAAGCAATAACAAGGCTCCCAAGATGCAACATCTAAATGAATATCATTCTTGGAAGGGAAGGATACAAAGGCACATAAAGGGGATAGATGAAGAGATTTGGTATTATGTGGAGCATCCACCGGTTAGAACTCTACACGAGAATTCGCAAATACCAGTAGAGATATCACAGATGAGTGACGAGGAGATGAAATATTACAATAATGAGAGGAAGGCGTTCTCAATTCTTACACAGGCGTTATCGAAGGAGATTCTTCATCAATATGAAGTAAATGAATTTTTTCAAGCCCCATGGGGCATTAATTGACACGTGACATGTGAGACCATAAAGGAAATCAAATTAGGATTGGGTGTAGTGGTAAGGTGAAAAATTTCATGGAGGGGGTTAATCATTTAATATTATTTATTTATTTTTTTATTTAATATGATTGGCCCAAATAATCAAACCACGCCGTGCTTTTTTTGGGTGTCCCAATTCAGAAAGGGGAGCGGTTAGAAATATTATTTTCATTAGTAAAAAACAATTGGTTCCAACAGAGGGATAGAAGGGTGTTTTTAGGTGTGTGAGTGAGCATAGAGTCCCTAAATTCTGGGTTATAAAAGATAAGAATGATTTTATCTCCATGCTTTTAAGACCAAACATAGTGGAAGAAGCTTAATTCCATGCCCTCCATTCCATATGCAGTTATTTGATTGGCTACTCAAATTTGTCATGTTCAATCCAGCGTTAAAAATAAAACGTCAACACAAAAAACCACCCAAAAAGCCTAGGGAGCAGTGTGCCCTGGCGTTTTGAGACGCCCCCCTCCCCCCCCCCCCCCCCCCCCCCTTTTCCACGCCCATTTCCACATTGCACTACACCTGGTCTAAGTTCTCTCATCTAAATTAGTTATACCCACCACATTCCTACTGAGTTGTTTCCGTAGTTTTATCAATAATGACCATCACGTTTTGATCACTTCTCACAGATTTATACATCTTCTATGCAACGGCCGCTAAATTAATTAGTTCGATTGCGCTGCTACCGTGAAATAACTAGGATTAAATAGGAGTTAAACTTGAACAAGTTAAGGGTGACCGGGAAGGACTTGAACCCATGACCTTGTAAGGCGCGTTCAGTGATTTGGAGTCAAAAGTCAAATGAGACGAGGTTCTAATCTAATAAGCCATTGATATTTATAAGAATTCTAATCAGCAGAACAATAACTATTGTCTATGGTCATTAATTTCCTAACAGATTTGAAGTTTGAACATAACTAATACACGAAATTCAATTAACATACTTGATTTGAAAAGAATACTACAAAAAGAATCGATTACACGTACAAAATAATATATCTTCTCCGATTTACATTGCCAGAAAATTGATTTGTATGCTAGAAGTAACTATAAAAAGAATCATTTACGCATGTAATATTATAAATCTTCCCCAATTTACATCGCCGATGAAAAAATGATCTCTCTAGTATTGAAGCTCATGCTCGCTTGAAACCGCCTCACTTTACCTGACTCTTCTAATACTGGTGGCCTACCGTTAACTATGACGGAGTTAGAAGGAGGATGGTAGTACATACGAGCAGTTTGAGGGCAGTGAGAATGAAACCTTGCCCAGTGGCGTAGCATTTAAAGGGCGGGGAGGGGCGGCCGACCCCCCCGAATTTTCGTTCAGAAGTTTTGATTATATAGTATTCGTATAGAAATTTTTTGGTATAGACAATTTCGACCCCCCGAAATTGGTTTTCGACCCCCCGAAACTAGTGATTTCCGACCCTCGATAACTTCCGACCCCCCGATATTTCGGGTCAAGCTTCGCCACTGACCTTGCCATCATTCTTACCCCCAAATCCAATATCTCCACGTATTTCCCCATAATTATTAATATTAATACGAGATCGTTAAATACAAAAACGATAATGGATCGGAAGAGACTGGAGTCAGAATAGAATTTTTGATTGGAGAAAAGTGTGATTAATTTATGATTTGGTTCGGAAACTAAAGCAGAGGGTTTATATATTAGGGTGTTGTGTTTGAAATGGAAGTTGGACGCTTTCTGTCCTCCTTCCGGATGGTTTGACCCTTTCTATTGCCACTTTTTGACCTGTAACCTGGCCACTCTCGCTCCTCTTTCATAATCTTTGACTCCTTCATATTTATATTTCAATGATATTTATAAATTTAATACAGTATTTTGTTCTATATATGGTTGACTTATCCTACAAATACTAAGAAAAATAAATAAGTGTAGTAACTATAAAGTAAGGGTGTAAACGAGTCGAGCCGAGCCCGAGCTTGACTGGGCTCGAGCTCGGCTCATCATGGTTTTATGAAGCTCGAGCTCGAGCTCGGCTCGGTTCGAGCCTACAATCTTGAGCTCGAGCTCGGCTCGCTAGCAAAATCAAAAGCTCGAGCTCGGCTCGGCTCGAGGTGATTTTAGAACAATCTCAAACGAGCTCAAAACTCGACTCGAGAGTGTTATTAAATGGGTCTGTGAAATAAGGACTTGGGCTTTAGAGATGTGGACTATAAATTATAAGGGATATATAAATAACTTATAATTATGTTTGGGCTCGTTTAGGCTCGCGAGCCCAATCGAGCTTTGTATATAGGGCTCGAGCTCGGGCTCGATAACTAAACGAGCCATATTTTAATGCTCGAGCTCGGGCTCGGGCTCGTTAAGGCTCGGCTCGTTCGAGCTTTTTACCAAGCCGATCCCGGGTAGCTCTCGAGCCACTACGTGTCATTTACACCCTACTATAAAGTGATATGTGTCTAAAAAAAGTGGAAAGAATAGTTTAATCCAAAGAGAAAAAATATGCACATACTATACAAGTTACTTGCTCTTCGCCTCCCCCTCCCCTCCACTTTTGAAGCACCACAACTTTTTTAGTATGGCATTTTTCAGAGACCGAGTCAATTAATGTGTTTTTTTCTTTTATACCATTCCCTAGTTTAATTTTTTTTTCATCAAACTAATCTCAACTTTTTAAATCTATGATAAATAGACCAAAATTTTAGGGTCAAATTATCGTATACAATGAAAGAAAAATGAGAAAGATGCGAAAAACACAATAGATCAACAAATATGACACAATGAGCCACAAAATATAACACAATGCCGAAAAATAAGTCACAATGATGAAGAGAAAAGACACAATGAATCGCAAAAATGACACAATGATAAAAATAATAAAAAGACGCAATGCTACATAAAAGATACAATAATATAACGTAAATTCTAAAAACTACAAGCTAAAATTAAAAAACCAAAATGCCCCTATGATCTTAAAACAACGTATTAACATGCGATCATTGGGTTTCGAACCCGGGAATTGCTTTAAAACATTCAAAATTGACATAATTACCCTTGAATCACGTGAATGTGAGGACCTATCGTCCAATGGCACATTCTCCACCTGAAATATTTAATTAGTCAAATTTTAACCGAATTGTTAATTTCAAAATTGATGATCAGATACTCACGCACAACTGGAACCAACAATCGTACGGAGTTCTGACGATTCACACCGGTTGATTTTTGAGTTACCAACCCCAACGTCTGACTTACACTACTAACCTTGGATTTTGAAATATTTGTCAAATTTTAACATAAATCCATGACTTTAACCACGTTTAAAAATGCAAAACTCCTCTATCTCCCGATTTTCCTGCTTGTGCTTGTTCATAAACTCACCAACCGATAAACTCTCATATTGACCAAGCTCATTAATCACATCCACATAATGCATCCATAGAGGGTGCAGCGCATTTGCAAAACCTTCAATCACTTCATAAGTAGTATATCTAAGTTCATTGTAAGACCCTACCCGATAAACAAAGGATTATAGAGTAGTTTATGTGAAACAGACTTGATTTGGAAGGTTTTTAGAACAAAACATTACATGATTAAGTAGTTTGGTATTGTTTAGTACATAAGTCTTGTATTTCAAAATATACGCATGGTCTAGGCATTACTGAAAATTATAAACGATAACACATTCCAAAAACCAAGTTTCATAAGATGATGTTCAAAAGTTGCGGAAGCGGACAAGTCTTGTGCGTTCGGATCTTGTTTCATGGCATGATCATCATCCACTATCCTTGTCTATTGTACCAAGGGTTTAAACAAGGCCAAAGAACCCGTTAATCGATAATAGGATTGATTAGCATTCAAAAATAACTAAAAGAAAAAAAACAGCAGCCAGCGTCCAGGCCAGCGTCTGGGACGCTTAGGGCCGAAGATGAGCAGCGTCTAGGATGCCCAGACGGCGTCTGGGACGCCGGTATCAGATATGACTCGTAAATGTTGCTTTTTGGCCAGTTTTTAACGCATTGCTTAAGGGGTTTTGTGCTCCTTTTGACCCTTGACTTGAGAGGAACAACCAAGAATAAATTTTTGGGGAAATTCTAAGATTTCTATAGCTTATCAAGTTGTCTATTTGACCCATTCACTTTTAATGTATGAATACTTAACATGCTAGGATCAACAAAGAATGAGTTTGGTTATCTAACAATTGCATATTGGAATATAACAACTTCTCATCTTTGTGAAGATCACCTCTTGTGATTCCCAAATTTGTGTTTTGTCTTCCACACTCCTAATCAAGTCTTGACATGACAAGGTGTGTATCCATTCAAGTCACGTCACCGTTGTGGCAATGCCTCGTGTTCATGGCCACATTGCCACGTATCTCGGTCATACTTGTCCGGTCCGTGTGACTTGCGATAGAAATTCACTTATGAATTAAGTATATTCCACTTAGAAATCACAATAGCATTTCAACTCCTACGACACTCCCATTGATATGGATTCAAGGTATGCATATACATATATATATATATACATACGTATATATATAGGTATAGGTTCTTGTAGAAAGTACATTTTTCGTACAAAGTGTGAGAAATCTATATAGTCATTGTGTTTTAAAGTTTGGCTATAATATTTTTGATTCCTTTTGCGTTGATTTATATAGAAAAACACCAAATATTACAATTTAAAACACAATCAAATGTATTCTAGACATTAAATTTAAAACACACTGATTACTTTCTTCGTAGGGTGTTTTAGATTGCATGTCAAGAATACATTAATTAGTGTTTTAAATTGTTAATTTTTGTGTGTTTTCTATATAATATTATGCCAAAGGAACATAAAACATCATGCCTAAAATTTAAAACACAATGCTTATATAGACTTCTCACACTTTGTACGAAAAAATCACTTTGTACAGGAACCTCACCCTATATATATATATATATATATATATATATATATATATATATATATAAAGTCATGGTGATGATTTACTTTACTCGTGCCCTTTTTGCTTCAAGTCTTTCCCGCATGACTTCCCGATGCTTCTTGTTTTGTACCTAGAGTTTAGTCCGTGAGGACATCCATGTGATTGTGATTAGATACTTGTTAAAGTAACATATATGTTTATCAAGGCGTATCAATACAAGATTTATATTCCAATGAAGTTGAGCTTCATTATGACATTTTGTCGAACACTTGGTGGGCAGAATTTTTGTAACATTTGTTTGTAGGCCTTCTAGACTATGAGAACCATATCCACCTTAACAACAAAACCTTTATACCCTTCAATTACTCAAATTTCATTATCCAACCACATCTAATTTCAGGCTCACACACACATTACTACCATGAATTTCCTATCTTTTGCTTAAACCCAAGATAACCCACAAGTTTGCACTATGAATTTAAGGATTTCTCTCATTAGGTTTTAAGTTATCATGATTCACACAAAAGTGTTTCGTTTTAAGGCCCTCTTGTACTAGAGGCACCGTTTCTAGTCAACATTTATCTAACATCAAATATCCTAGATTACCATTTTGATTACATAACCCAACCTATACCAATTTGAATGAAACAAAGCTTACCTAGATGTGAGATAAGGCTTAGATGACTTGAATTTGGCTCATGCAAGCAATTACAACTTGATCTATACCTGATTTGGGACTGATTTGGTGATTCTTAGCTTGTGTGTTAAATATTGTGTGGGTGTGTGTGTTATACGATTTCCAGGAAGTGGAAATCTTCAAGGTTTCTTTTACACAATAAACCGTCCACCACCATGTATGGTAGAATGCCAAGATCAGCCCCTCAAGCAGGGCCAGCCCAATAGGCTTACAAGCCCAAGCAAGAGCCTAGGGCCACCCAAAAATTAGGGCCCCTAATTTTTATTTTTACAGAAGCCCAGAAGTTTAAGTATGTTTAACTGCTCAAGAATCAAGCAAAGAATCCAATAAAATGGACCAATAAGTACAATAAGGCCCAAAATAAATCTGAATAAAATTAGGGCCTTAACTTAAGAATAGATTAGGGGGAAATTGTGCGGCTGTAATACTATAAACATCGATATGAATTAATATTTATTCAAATTTGACCAAGGGAAAATACAACAAAATTGATATAACATCACTAGTACTACAGACTGTAGTCTACCGTAGTAATGGTCTTATGCAAGTCAAATGAAAATCCAAAATTAGGCTTTATATTAATTACTAGTGTTCGGGCTTAATTTATACACTCATTTATTGCTATTGTCGGTTAACTTCGCAAAGTATATATTTTTTGGTTTTGGTTCCAAGCCTGAGTAAAGGAGAGGTTTTACCGTGAAAAATTGCTTCAAGACGCCCCCGACTTTTTAGTTCGCTTAGGGCCTCTAAAAACGTTGGGACGGCTCTGCCCTCAAGTTGTTTTTGATGGTTATTTAGTCTTATAAATTCTATATGAATTTATTTTTATTAAAGTTTTTATCACATGAAGGTTTAAAGATTTAATCATATTTATTTTCTTGTTCTAAGCCCCTTGATGAGGCGGGTTATACGATTAAATGTGTTTACAAAGTTTTTGGGGCGTTACATTCATGCTTACGTAAATCATTCATGAGATGATAATATCGAGAATGCATGTCTTTCAGCAATTCTTGTCTAATGTGTGTGACATCCGTCACCTTCGTCTTTAATCTAATTGACAATAATAGTCCTTTCAATATTTCCATTATAGTCTCTGTAAGTTTTGTCGTTTTCAAAATTTATTTTTAGAATAAACTAAAAGGTTATCATTAATATTTATTATGGATCGGGTATTCGTTTTAAGCAAATGTGTATGTTGGAACGTCCTCCGAAATGGATATTATAAAATTTCAAGTTTTATAAAAGTTTTAAGTTAAACTTAGTTAATTTGGTTAAGTTTTATTAAAGGAAAACTAACTAAAATATAATTAAACTAACGTAGTTATAGTCGAGGGGCCATTTATGTCATGTCATGAAAGTTAAAAAAAAAAACAAAACAAAACCTCCTTCCCTGCTTCCCTCGTTCTTCCGGCCAAGGGTTCCGGCGATCGGAATTTCTTTTTCGGCGAACGTTGATTAGGCCGTTTAGGCATCTTCAAGACGTTTTTAATTCACCATTTTAATTCTCCCTCAGTTTCGAACAATGACAGATCGGATACATGCGTTTTTTTTTATAGATTAATTGAGTTTAATTTTTTTTTTTTGTAACCGTCGAGGTTGTTTAAACCCAAATCAAACGTTCGTTTTTTTTAGAAATCTTATAAATTGATCCTGACAACCCATTTCCTAATCTTTAAACATATAAAACACACAACAAAACGCTTCTGAAACCATGGTAATCGACTCTCCAAGCTCGGTTCTTGTTCTTCATTTCTCGCCCCTTAATCGTGATTGTAAGTCACCTTTTATGTTGCCATTTCGTTTAATCAATAGTTCCATGCATTAGCCCCATAATTTCTGCTGTTAATCTTGTTGCTGTGAGTGGGATTAAAAACCTAGGGTTAGGGTTCTTGTTTGGTATATTGGGGAAGAAGATGATGAATTAATAATATTGGTTAAAATCTTTCTTTTCAAAACATATAACAAAGTGTTAGGTTGGAGCGGTGGTTATGTGTGTGTGTTAACACAGTGGGTACCCGGGTTCGAGTCCCTCTATACACGGGTTCCTTCTTCTTTTTTGTTTAAAGCCCTATATTTTCCTATTTATTCTTTATTTTTATTATAAAATACATTGGAAACTTTGAATATTCATAATAAATTCACTTTTTGTCCAAAAATCATGAAAATTTAGGTGTAGCTTCTTGATACCTCATAGAAAATTCTCATATTTTTAGTTTTCTGAAAAATATCTATTTTCATGATTTTATTAATTTAAATTGTTTTAATCATAATTAATTGATTAAAAATTCATTTTTAATGATTTTTATCTCAAAATTTTTGATAAATTATTTTTAATTAAAAATTATTGGTTCAGAAAACCTTTATTTTTATTGATTTTCCTATTTTTAATCATTTAAACATGATTTAATCGCATTAAATCAGTTTTAAATATAAATAAGTTTATAAAAATTATGGGAAAATTATTATTGTTAGTTTACATCAGAAAGTGTCCAATTCCTACAAAAATAGCATTTTTGGATCATGTCTTGTATTATTAGTATTATTTATCAATTCCGGCATAATTACACGTTTATTTATTTATACTATTACAACATCTATTTTATAAATACTTTTCTTATAAAATAGAAATATTTTCTTATGTTGGAAAGTCTTAATTATTATTGGTCGGATCATCGTGTAACTCATAATTATTTATTTCAATATTTATGATTATCGTAATTATTTACAATAATTAGTTAAAGTAATTAACTAAATGATTTTGACTTAATTATTCAAATATATTTACATCTAAATATTCGAGTGGTAATAATTATATTATCTAAACCATATTTACGAACTTTGATATATTAGTTTTGGACATACAACTTTTACATTAAGGCAATTTATCATAAAACTCTAATTCCCCAAATCGACTTAGCAAACCCTAATGCCTTGGTCCCTAGTTACCTTAGACTTTTTAGACACTTCCTTATTAGTATTCTTACACGTTATAGGTTGAATTCCTCGGAATTTCCATTACTTAGCTCACGACCGCTTAAGTGGATTTTGATCGCTTTCGCAAACTATGAGTATATCTTTCCCCTTTTTACTGTTTTACTACTTTGGGGTGACTCATGTACCTATTAATCAAGTTTTTATTTCTTATACTTAATGCAATTCTCATGTGTGTTTGTTTTATGTGATTTGGTGTGTATTATGCTTAATCATTAACCGCTGGGCGGCCTAGCATTTCAATGAATAGTACTATGGTATACCCCCTTGAGACTCTGTTGAGAGAATCTTGGTCATTGTCTTGTTAATTCATTATTCAGTTGGTTAGTCATGTGTTAGTCATTATTCTCAGGTTTGGTTTTGAACGGATATTACTTATTACATAATTGCAAATGGTACCGCACATGAATTGCTAAACATTTTTGCTACTATATTTATTCAAACAGGGTATGCTCACCAATACAACTTTTTTATTGACCAAACTATTTTGTACATGTTTCAGGTTGTTTTGAGATGCATCCTTTAAGCTTTCGGACTTATATTTAGATTTTGATTCATTGTATTTCAATTTAGTTAGCAGTTAGAATCGTTGTATTTCATTTGAATGTAATAAATTATTTAATCAATGTATTTAAATTTACATTTCTAGTCCATGAGCTATTGAACAATCGTCACTACGTGACACCTCGATGTTTCCGCCATCGGTTGGGGTGTTACAGATTGGTATCAGAGCCATGGTTATAGGGAATTAGGTTATTAGGATGCCTTTTAGCCTAGTCTATAACTAAGCTTACTTTCACGAGTCCTCTCGTGTATATTTCTCTTATTTCTTATATTTTCTTTCAAGATATTTTCGCTATGAATTTTTCTCGTTATTCTTTCGATATTTTGCTTGGAGAAGAAGACACTCGTATTTCACAAACGAAACGATATCACCAAGTTAGGAGTGACATCCATACCTTGGTGATTAGTTTCACTCTTCTATAAATTTTACATCTTTGGGATAAATATCTTTGAGATAGGAGTGATACCCACACCTCAAAGAATTATTCCTTCAAAAAGAAACTTAACCACTAAGCTAGGAGTGATATCCTTAACTTAGTGATTGGTTTCATTCCACAATGGTTTCCAATTTTGAAATACATCTTTGAGTTAGGAGTGAAATCTACATCTCAAGGATCTATTTCTACATCTCGTTTTAAAAGTCTCGCTAAAAGTTTTGAAATTTACCAGTGACGGGGTACGTACAATCGGGAAGAATGACCATTTACTCATAGTACACTCCCCACAAATCACTAATAATATTTTAATTTCTTTGGCTAGTCACCAGTTTCTTTTTTTTTTTCAGTATCACATTCCAATATTGGTATTTTCATTCGTTGTTTGGAACTCTCATCATAATTTTCTATAAGGAAGTTATTATGTCTTTTGAGTTTCTCTATTAGCAGCTTTCGCTATTAGCGCATTTTTCAGTTTTTCGTTATTGATTCTTAAGTTTTGTTTAACATTTGGATTTTAAGTTCCGTCTCTTGATGTTTTATATACTCATTAATTATTCGCTTTTGGATTTTTTTATCATCATTATTTAAACTTTTATCCGCTTTAAAACTTACACTATTTTCATTTATGATTTGTGACTTCTACACTATTGTCGCATTGACTTTTATCATTCATGTCATTTCTAAATCTTGGTCTTTTGAAAACACATTTGATTTATATGATTTTCGGGAAAAGAAACTTGCAACTGATAATATGCCTTATAACACTTTTCAAACTCGACTTCTCGTAAACACATGAAAATACGAAGATTTTTCAAATGAACCTGTTTTGAATCTAAAACACACTTCGATTTCTAAAAATTTATTCTCATGCATCACTACTATTCTTTCAACAATATCACAAAGTCGAGTAAACTGCGAAAATTTACCTTTTACACTTATACTATTTCAGTTGCAAAACTTTTGGTTTAACAAAACAATGGACATAACTTTTTATCAGAATGTTGCTAAATGCCTTTTATAGTATAACGCATATATGTAAAATTATTAGATTTTAACTCACATGCCAGTAGGCTATACACCCGTTCCGTGCACATTCATTTGCCGTAAATTTCATTATTTTACTCTTGCACCATTTTTATTCATAGTTATTTCTAACACATTATTTGTGATTATTTTCACATTGACTATTTGCGTTAATTCAACTCCTTTACTTTCATTTTGTGCAATTGTGCGATTTACTCGATTTATGTTATACTATTCTTTCAGTCGGAATTTTATGCTATACTTATATACTTACTTGAACGCATATTTGGTATGCATATTTTTTTTTTCCTGTTTTGAGCAAAACCCTGTTATACTATTTTGTTCATCATCATGACCAACGAACATACTAGTTGATAACTCGTATGAGATCTAAGCCGGTGCCCACGTACGACTTGGATTAGAGTATTTCTTCAATCTGAGGGGAACGGTGTAAACCTCAGGGTCTATCAATATGAGTGTTTAGAGTCAACGATGTGAACAGAAGTTACCGGTTAAGGGTGAACCCGAAAGGGAAGAACCTCTAACCATGTCTATTACTTACATGTTATTCTCATTTTGGTTAAAGGTAAAACCCGAAAGGGAAGGACCTCTAACCATGTCATAATTAAACATTATTTCATTACAGTGGCTATTACATATTGGTTGCACACATTTATTCCATGTTAGGGTTATGGAAAAGCATAACACCCTAGTGTAAGGTAATCGATGATTACGGTCCGGAACGCAATCATGGGCTTACAGGTACATGAGGGTGGTGTGTGATTCTACTTAGGCTATTGGTAGACAATTAGTACGAATCCAAAGTATCGGGAGTGTGGTGGGTCAGCTGCGGTACACCCTATATATAAGCATAAACGATACTGCGGGAGCGGACTAGGAGTCTGACCAAGAACCTATCCATTACATTATACTTATCTCTTCATTAGAACAGTGGGCTAATAGCTAGCATTTTCGATAGGAACGTTCTTACACGAGCTTCGATACGTCTTCATAGGGTTCTTCTCTTGACTACCCGCACATACAACATGAACCTCGTATCTCTTACATATTCGATCAATTGGATACTTGCTGCAAACTCTAACAACATTTAGTCAGAAACCTTTCTAAAGTAGGGGGACTGCTTCATTAGTACCTCTGCCCCTCACCCGTTACACATTCCCAAAACTTTTCTCATTTAGATTCTCAACTTTCTAACTTTGAGTTAACTGTCAAATATTTGGGTATTAGACAACTATTTTAAACTTTGTCGGATCATAAATGATGGAATTTTCTTTTAAAAGTATAGTTGACTTTTACAACGCCTTTTGTTTCATAGTAGCCTCCACTTGAAAAGAATTTCGAGACGAAATTTTCTAAAGTAGGGGAGACTGTGACATCCGTCACCTTCGTCTTTAATCTAATTGACAATAATAGTCCTTTCAATATTTCCATTATAGTCTCTGTAAGTTTTGTCGTTTTCAAAATTTATTTTTAGAATAAACTAAAAGGTTATCATTAATATTTATTATGGATCGGGTATACGTTTTAAGCAAATGTGTATGTTGGAACGTCCTCCGAAATGGATATTATAAAATTTCAAGTTTTATAAAAGTTTTAAGTTAAACTTAGTTAACTTGGTTAAGTTTTATTAAAGGAAAACTAACTAAAATATAATTAAACTAACGTAGTTATAGTCGAGGGGCCATTTATGTCATGTCATGAAAGTTAAAAAAAAAAAACAAAACAAAACCTCCTTCCCTGCTTCCCTCGTTCTTCCGGCCAAGGGTTCCGGCGACCGGAATTTCTTTTCCGGCGAACGTTGATTAGGCCGTTTAGGCATCTTCAAGACGTTTTTAATTCACCATTTTAATTCTCCCTCAGTTTCGAACAATGACAGATCGGATACATGCGTTTTTTTTTATAAATTAATTGAGTTTAATTTTTTTTTTGTAACCGTCGAGGTTGTTTAAACCCAAATCAAACGTTCGTTTTTTTTTAGAAATCTTATAAATTGATCCTGACAACCCATTTCCTAATCTTTAAACATATAAAACACACAACAAAACGCTTCTGAAACCATGGTAATCGACTCTCCAAGCTCGGTTCTTGTTCTTCATTTCTCGCCCCTTAATCGTGATTGTAAGTCACCTTTTATGTTGCCATTTCGTTTAATCAATAGTTCCATGCATTAGCCCCATAATTTCTGCTGTTAATCTTGTTGCTGTGAGTGGGATTAAAAACCTAGGGTTAGGGTTCTTGTTTGGTATATTGGGGAAGAAGATGATGAATTAATAATATTGGTTAAAATCTTTCTTTTCAAAACATATAACAAAGTGTTAGGTTGGAGCGGTGGTTATGTGTGTGTGTTAACACAGTGGGTACCCGGGTTCGAGTCCCTCTATACACGGGTTCCTTCTTCTTTTTTGTTTAAAGCCCTATATTTTCCTATTTATTCTTTATTTTTATTATAAAATACATTGGAAACTTTGAATATTCATAATAAATTCACTTTTTGTCCAAAAATCATGAAAATTTAGGTGTAGCTTCTTGATACCTCATAGAAAATTCTCATATTTTTAGTTTTCTGAAAAATATCTATTTTCATGATTTTATTAATTTAAATTGTTTTAATCATAATTAATTGATTAAAAATTCATTTTTAATGATTTTTATCTCAAAATTTTTGATAAATTATTTTTAATTAAAAATTATTGGTTCAGAAAACCTTTATTTTTATTGATTTTCCTATTTTTAATCATTTAAACATGATTTAATCGCATTAAATCAGTTTTAAATATAAATAAGTTTATAAAAATTATGGGAAAATTATTATTGTTAGTTTACATCAGAAAGTGTCCAATTCCTACAAAAATAGCATTTTTGGATCATGTCTTGTATTATTAGTATTATTTATCAATTCCGGCATAATTACACGTTTATTTATTTATACTATTACAACATCTATTTTATAAATACTTTTCTTATAAAATAGAAATATTTTCTTATGTTGGAAAGTCTTAATTATTATTGGTCGGATCATCGTGTAACTCATAATTATTTATTTCAATATTTATGATTATCGTAATTATTTACAATAATTAGTTAAAGTAATTAACTAAATGATTTTGACTTAATTATTCAAATATATTTACATCTAAATATTCGAGTGGTAATAATTATATTATCTAAACCATATTTACGAACTTTGATATATTAGTTTTGGACATACAACTTTTACATTAAGGCAATTTATCATAAAACTCTAATTCCCCAAATCGACTTAGCAAACCCTAATGCCTTGGTCCCTAGTTACCTTAGACTTTTTAGACACTTCCTTATTAGTATTCTTACACGTTATAGGTTGAATTCCTCGGAATTTCCATTACTTAGCTCACGACCGCTTAAGTGGATTTTGATCGCTTTCGCAAACTATGAGTATATCTTTCCCCTTTTTACTGTTTTACTACTTTGGGGTGACTCATGTACCTATTAATCAAGTTTTTATTTCTTATACTTAATGCAATTCTCATGTGTGTTTGTTTTATGTGATTTGGTGTGTATTATGCTTAATCATTAACCGCTGGGCGGCCTAGCATTTCAATGAATAGTACTATGGTATACCCCCTTGAGACTCTGTTGAGAGAATCTTGGTCATTGTCTTGTTAATTCATTATTCAGTTGGTTAGTCATGTGTTAGTCATTATTCTCAGGTTTGGTTTTGAACGGATATTACTTATTACATAATTGCAAATGGTACCGCACATGAATTGCTAAACATTTTTGCTACTATATTTATTCAAACAGGGTATGCTCACCAATACAACTTTTTTATTGACCAAACTATTTTGTACATGTTTCAGGTTGTTTTGAGATGCATCCTTTATGTAGGATCGAATAACGCGTAATCCGACAATCACGGGGTTTATACTAGAGGTGCGGAATCCCTCTAATATGCTCTAATAACAGATACGATAATGAAACGATAACAAATGAGTAATCACAACACACACACGGGTCAAAAGATTATCGATTAATCACTAAAACAGAGCACGAGTGTTTACAGAGATCAAATCAGACCTTACAGACCATGGGATGGTGTTTGGAGAGTGTGTGAGGCAAGAACTGATGATTAGGGCAATGATTGGGCCTATTTATACCTCCCGGGTACGAACAGCAGCATACACGCGATTAGCATCATATGTTGGGCGATTACGGCTAATCGCCTATAACCCAAGCCCACTCTCATGAACATTCACACGATTAGGGCCCTAATCGTGTGCAACCAGCAGCTAATCGCATGAAGCATCCCGAACCCTCCAAAACGCATACAAACATCTCCAAACACCCCGAAACACGTCCAAACAACTAATATACTAGCCTAGGGACATCATGTACTAACAGACTCCCCCTTGGACCAGGCTAGTATACGTACAGAATTAACCAAAAGACAACGTTTATACCAATAGCAAACAACTTTACAGACTTGATAAACATAAACGAATACAACTAAACAAAATGACAAGCAGCATCATCTGTCTTCATTTTCAGCTTGACGTTGTCTTGACCCTTGAGATTCTTGACCAATCGCATCCTGCATGAACTTTGTTGGCGTAGCAAAACTGGATCACTCTTTGAAACTTCATGGCTTGATCGGCTTCAGCTGGTAAGTGCATGATCGGATGTTGGTACAACGTCTCCACGTCCTTCTCTGAGCAATTTATCAACCACATAGGATCCCAAATCCTTATCTTTCTGCACGGGTTCGGACTGTTGCTCAAGACAATCACAGCTTCAGTGGTTGCTGCATCATAGTGCCAATAATACAGCTTCGAGGTAAAGTCTTGTTCAACTGGAATAATGGGAATCCTTGAAACGCATTTCGGTGGCTTGATCTTATGCTCCCAGATAGGCTTTAAGGTGAAAGGATGAATCTTGTCTGTCTGATACGATCTGGGATACTGAGGCTCGAACTCTTTCCATCCCTCTGAGCTCTCTCGCTTCAACTTTGTGTAAAAACCCTTAAGAGAGGCAGATTTCTCTTCGTACAGCGGATAGTTGAGACGAACTAAGTCACGAATGTACCAGAATGGCAGGCTCAGAGTGTCTTTGAACTCCTCAAAGTACAATACACCTTCTTGCCATTTTACCCCGAGCATTCTTGTCTGACTCACGTACGCCTAGCTTATCACATTGCCATACATCTTAGACAGTCTTTTCTTGAAGATGGATGCTCGCTCGACTGGCTTTTTCTTCTCTTCGGGCTTGAACCATTGGGGATACCGCTCTCTGATTTTGTCATGTCGTATCTTTACTGCATCAGGAACTTCAGTAGAGTCGGATTTCAACTTTTCTTCGGCCTCACGTATCATTTCTTCGTCAATGTTTGGGATTCCAGCGCCCGAGTCATTTACAACATACTCAGGAGTCGGCACGCTGGTTCCTTCTTCGAGATCCACTTCATTGTACTCTGGATGCATCTCAGGAGGAACGAATTGACTTGCATTGGAAGATTCTCCAGATGCAAAGCCATATACTTTAGTCATGTCCTCTGTTGTCATCTCAGGTGGAATCTCTCCTTCTTCCAGATCATATTCGGGCATGGCAGGAGGTGGGAGCAAGTTGCCTTCGTCATCATATGCAAAATAACAGTTTAGAGGCTCCACGTCTTGAACAAGAACTATCGCTTTCTTCTTTACTTTATCACGTAGTTCTTGAATCTTGCTCCTCATAGGTGCTGGCTCCCCCTGAGCAGAAGAACCTGCCTCGGGATCATTGCCTTTGCTATCGTGACTTTTCTTCGTTCGTCCCGATGCAGACCCACCAGTTGATCCACCCCCGCCTGTGGCTCCGGGATCACCACCATCACCCTTACCATCATTGTTATCATCGTCATCAGACTCATCATCATCCTCTTCATCGTTATCGTCTTCTTCACTATCCTCATCATCATCATCAGCAGCAGTACTAGCTCCAGCTTCCGAACCACCAGTAAGTCTAGGTTGAGTTCCGGTCAACGCATTCAACCTAGTCCTTAGCCTTGAGTTTTGCTTCTTATATTTGGTGATTCGACGCTCATTGTTCACATTTGCGAGCTGGAGATCACGGTTAGACTGAATCAGCTGCTGATGTGATTCCATGAGCTGCTGTTGTGATTCCATGATCTGCCTGTTCGACTCCAAGAGTTGCTGATTAGATAAAGTAAGAGCGTCGACAGTGGTTCTCAGCTCAGTGTTAGCAGTGATAGTGTCTCCAATCAATTCCAACATCGCCGTCTCATTTTCTTCTATGTTGGCATTGTTTCTCTTCATTTCAGCCATTTCCCGTGCTTGTGCAGCCACTATAGCAGTAAGTTCGTTGATTTGGCGCTGGAGTTGTTCGTTGGTTGTTGGAGTCGAAGATGAGGATTGGCTCGAAGGTTTAGCAGCTGTCAATCTTGCTGCTTCTTTCAACATTCGGATTCTATCACCTATCGGATTAGCGGCTAACTGTGAACCTGTCGCTTCAACGGTAACTGAGACTGGCTCAGTGAAGATTACCGAGGAAGGCATTGACATAGTCACACCCGCAGGCATAGCTGCACTGAAAGAAAGTGGGACAAACGATGTTGCCGCTGTTGTTGTTTCTGTTGCTGTTGTTGTTGTATCTGTTGCTGCTGTTGTTGCCGATACAGAAGAGGAAGCAGGAAGGCCAAAAGTATCTGGGAGTTTCATACGCCTTCCCCTCAATTTCTTAGGCGTCTTCTCAGTCGCAGCTGCCTTTTCTGACATTCTCTTTTGACCCCTACTAACCTTCGTCGCTTTAGTCTTTTGTCTTTTCTGAGGAGGCGGCGTGCTAAGTTCAGCATCAAATCTGCAACAAGATCACCACTAACTGGAGTAAAAGTGGGATCTCTTGCAAGCTCTCTCGCCGCAGCCGTGCGGGCTCTATCCTCCTCAAGTGAAAGTATATCGGGCGATTCATCTTCGGTACGCTCTGAGTCGTCATCTTCATCATCAACTTCTTCAATGTTAACCGGGCCCTCGTCAATCTTGGCTTTGCCTTTGCCTGAACTGGATGGTTCATCTATATTCAGCAAATCAGTATCAAGCATATCATCATCTTGTCTTGATTCAGCATCACCCATATTGCCCGGTGCATTGGGTCCCAAAGCAACAGTGGGTCTCCCAATATTATCATCATCCTTGAATACCTGTCTGTGAATCTGAATATCGTCCTCTGACTCACTGTCGTCATGCCTCCATCTATTACCTGGAGGTGCCACATAGTTGTCTCTCATTAGGTAGGCAAACAATCTACAACTTGGGGGATATTCGGACTTTGGCTTATTCGTGTACTGTAACATTCTCTTCCTCTCAACTTCATCAATTTTCTTTATATTAATCAGCTCTTCTACCCGTTTCACCATGTTCGGGATCTGATTGTCAAGGATCATCTGCAGAAAGCGAGGATAAACAATAAAGGCATTCTCTGTCGGTTTTCGCAGAATCACTTCCTTGAGGTGATGCATAATCATTCCAGAGAAGTTGAACGGCTTGTTCAACGTCAATGCGACTATCGCTGATGCCAAAATGTCTTTGATTGCATCGAACGTTCCTTTGCGAGGTCCAAGACACTTTAACACCACGTGCGTCAGATACTTCATTTCTGGAGGAAGACATCCCTTTTGTAGCATCTCCTGCGCACGAACATCACCCGTATACTTCATCCGTAGGAATCCACCTCGTATCAAAATGGAATCGAATACGATTGGATCGTCTTTATCATCTTCAAATCTTAGAATCTCGCGAATCATGTCTTCACTGATAAGGACCTCCTTTCGTTACACCGAGATTCTGATAGTAGCTGGAATTGTGCTGACGTCGACTCTAGCATTCTGATAGAATTCCTGGAGAATGTTCTTGTAAGCCGCATAGTCTGTAGATATGGCATAACTTATCTTTGAGCGCTTCAAGTACTCGATGACGCCTTCAAACCGCTTGCATTCCGGCTTCTTTACAGGTCCGAGAAAGGCAAGACAGTTGTGCTTGGCCGAAGTACCGTATTGCATGATTCTGCAAGTCAAACACACCATAAATCATCAAAGACAGATCAAGGATATGAAAAACGGACAAAAACGGATTAATTTTGACTAAAATTGGTCAACAGAAGCTTAGAGGCGATTAGCCATGTACTCGCCCAAAACATACACACGATTAGGTATACTCGTGTGACTGTTCATGCGATTAGCTGAAAAAGGAGACCAATCGTGCTACTGTTCACACGATTAGGAAGCCTAATCGTGTGACAGTTTAGTCCCATTACCAAAATTTTCAAAATTCTGAAACATCTTGTTTCGTGTCCGGATTTTTGTTACATGAAGTCTATAACAACCCAACAATAAAACCCCTATGAATTATTACGCTAATAGATCAGTTTCAAGGGTTAATTTGACGGTTTTGAAAGCTAGGGTTTATCAAGTTTAAAATTGGGGCTTTTTGAATCTGGACATTTTTGTTTGAAATTTTTGTCAAAACAGATTCTAAGGGGGCCGATTAACAAACCCTCATCAAGAAAAAACATTAACAAGCATGCATTTTACCCAAACAATCAAGAACACAGGTCTAGGGTTATGGCTTATGAGGAACGAATTAACCCTATAGAACATGATGTTAGGGTCTGAAGTAATGAGGACTTGTTACCTTGATGAAGCCAAGTACGATTTAACAATCAAAAGAGACGGGCAACAGTTTGGTTAAGATACGGGTATGGAGGGACGAAGGAGAATAGTGGTGAGGTTTGAAAATAATGAGGATACACAATAGTCTAAGTGTTTGTTTATATATCAGCTGCTACTCGCTTATACTTTCACACGATTAGGAATATAGCTGTTAGACGGAACACACGAGTATGTCTACTCGCTTGTTAAGATACGCGAGTAGGGCTACTCGCCTATACATCCACACGAGTAGAAAGATAACACACGTTTGGGACACAAGTAAACGAGTAGGAACCCTATTCGTCTAAGTTATCACGCGAGTAGCCCCAATCGTCTCTAAAGACAGGGCGATTTCCCATACTCGCCTAATTACACTAGCGAGTACAATCTAAATGTGTCCAAACTTTCACCAGAATTACCAATTTGCCCCTGCAGCACCATTTTTCACAATTTTGACCCGTTAAGGTTTAAAACATGCGTTTTTCACCTCGTTTTAACACACGACACAGATAACGACTCATGACTTGAAAATATTACATTTTCCACCCATTGTACTTGATAAAAAGTACGGTTTTGACCCGACAAAAACACAAGTTTCCAATAAGTTGCCCATTTTATTTTTCGGCGTTTTATTTTTGAAGAAGTAAGATTACAATGGATTAGGATTCCATCATCGGCAATCAAGAATGATTAACTAAGCTAAACTAAGCATAAATAAAATAAAACGGGAGATCAACTAACTGTACACTAACATATTTTTGCGAGTTTCAACGGTTAGGGAATCATATCAGTGTACGGACATTACTAGAACCCTTATATTTTCAGTTTTCGCTTAAATTACCAATAAGCATCCTACAACAACTGTCGATATTGTTGTCCACCTAAACTCAAAATCAAGTTTTATCACTAGGCACTTTAGATACGTTTAAGGTAATATTAAGGCTGAGATACAAGGTGTTCCCCGCCACGCGACACATTCCCGTATCAAGTCATGCACAAAGCTTCCTCGTAACCGGTGAGTAAGCTGTTGTCATCCGTATTTTACAAGGAGTGGACTCAGTGGTGATCAGGTCTGCAGAAACGCTGCAACAGAGAGACCAGTGAGATCCAAACCAGGGTACAAGTCAAATACCGTATATTTGATTTTTCACGGTACGATGCTTTAGGTATATGATTTGATACCTTAGAGTGAATTCTCATTGAGAATAGGGTTTTGGCATATATAAATCTTTTTGCTCTTTTAGGATTCCCGGACGTCTCCTTATCAGAATTTATTCTTTTTTTTTTTGTTTTTTTTTCAGGAAATGACATAGGGGTGTCTCAGTCGTAGGCTGCGACCCCAACGTACGACACGTGTGCCATTCTTATTTTATTCTGAGAGACGTCCAGTTCACCCCGGATGTATCAACCTCTTAAAGACCATGAAACCTCGGATTTTGGCATGCTATCAAACGAGATTTCGGTACTAAGACCATATGCCAACGCACGTTGATCCACACATGATTCAGATGATTTAGGTTTATATCACCGTGCCGAACTTGGAAATGATTTTGAGCCTACCGACACATCATTGTAGAGGCTACCTATCAGTTCCAATATTTTTAATATGATAAGGGTCCAGACAGTCCGACTGATTGGTTAATATCATCTTCCCATTTTCACCAAAGAAACTCATTTTTGCATTTTTCAATTTTTTTTTTTTTGGAATTTTCTCATTTTTTTTGAATTTTTGCATTTTCTGAATGTTTTTGTATTTTTCTGAAATTTTCTCCCCCTAAAAATCTAAAAATTTGCGAAAAGACAATATTTTTGGATTTTTCTGATTTTTGAAAGAAAAATATTTACAAAAACGATTACCGATGAGGATCTAATCCTGCTTAACTTTAATGCCGTTTAAGATTAACAAGTACTCAAAACGAGGACCGTCAAAAGCTTTGGTGAATAAATCGGCACGTTGGTAGTCTGTGTGGATTTTTACCATATCGATAAGTTTCTTTTCATAGCAATCGCGTATGAAATGATACTTAACCAAGATATGTTTCGCCTTGGAATGGTTAACTGAGTCTTTAGCAAGAGCTATAGCGGACTCATTATCACAGTGAATGGGAGTATTAAGAAAATTCAAACCGTAGTCTCTCATTTGTTGCTGTATCCAAAGAACCTGGGAGCAGCAGCTCGATGCTGCTACGTATTCCGACTCGCAGGTGGATAAGGCGACTGAGGCTTGCTTCTTGCACTGCCACGAGACTAGTCTTGGTCCCAAAAACTGGCATCCAGCCGATGTGGATTTTATATCTGTCTTGCATCCGCCATAGTCAGCATCACTAAATGCGATGAGGTCAAACTTATCGTCATTAGGGTACCAAAGACCTTTGGTCGGACAACCCTTTAGATAACGTAAGATCCTCTTCACAGCAACCAGGTGTGACTGTTTCGGCCTTGACTGGTATCTTGATAGTAAGCATGTCGCGAACATTATATCAGGCCTTGATGCAGTGAGGTACATGAGTGAGCCTATCATAGCTCGATAGAGAAAAGGATCAACGGTTTGTCCTTTCTCGTCAGGCCCAATCCCATGATTGGTCTGAATCGGTGTGCCTACTGGAGTAGAGTCTTCCATCTGGAACCGGCTCAAGATGTCAGCAACGTATTTTGTCTGGTGGATGAAGATCCCCGACTCTTGTTGTTCTACTTGTAGACCGAGGAAGAATTGCATCTCCCCCATCGAGCTCATCTCAAATTTGTCCTGCATAAGCTTTTCGAATTCCCTGCACATGACATCATTAGTAGACCCAAAAATAATATCATCAACATAAACCTGTACCAGAAGACGATCACCACCCTTTTCCTTGGTGAATAAGGTGCAGTCCACGAGTCCACGTTTGAACCCGTTGGATATCAGATAGTTGCTAAGCATTTGGTACCATTCACGCGGTGCGTGATGGAGTCCGTACAACGCTTTGTTCAATTTGTAGACTTTTTCGCGATGCAGCGGATCCTCAAAACCCGGTGGCTGAGCAACATACACCTCTTCCTTCACGACACCATACAGAAAAGCACTTTTCACGTCCATTTGATACACCTTAAACCGTTTGTACGAAGCGTAAGCTAAGAACATCCGGATAGCTTCAAGGCGCGCAACTGGAGCGTATACTTCGTTGTAATCTATTCCTTCGATTTGACGGAAGCCGAGGACAACTAATCGAGCCTTGTTTCTTATAATCACCCCGCGGTCATCCCGTTTACATTTGTAGACCCACTTTGTTCCAATCTTTTTCGAGCCTGGAGGTAAGTCAACTAAGTCCCACACTCCTAGCTTTTGGAACTGCCGAAGTTCGGCTTGCATAGCTTCAATCCATGGTTCTTCCCTCAGTGCCTCTTGCACAGTTCTTGGTTCAGTTTGAGAAACATACAAGGCGAAGGACCAATCGTTCTGATGACCTGCTTTTCTGATTTCCGAATAGAGTGCCAGAGTACCTGTATTGTCATTTGAACTAGCATTTCTGAGCTGACTGCGCGTCATGACTCTGCTAGTCGGATTACCAATCACATTTTGCATCGGATGAGTGTCGTGAATCCGAGATTCCGGATGTGCCGGCACTGGATCATCCGAATGCAGATTTAGGTTCTCCAAACCTTGAGATAGATTTGTCTCAGCGGCGCTTGAACTAGAGGGAGCGGCGGGTTGCATATTAAAACCGGAGAGATCGATCCGAAGACCTATCCCTGGAGCTGCTGAAGAAGAAGGACCAGCTTGATTGTTTCCTGTCGGATTAACTGGAGCTGTAGTGGTAGATTCACCATTTCCAGCTTGTTCCTCAGTGAGAGTTTCATTAGACTCTGCAAAATCGTCGTCGGAAGATGAAGATTCGAGAACCTCTGCTGACGCTTCCTGAAAAACTTCCTCAACTTCTGCTGCTGCGGTTTTATCAGGGGGACCCGTGGATGCAGAGGCATCAGATGGAGCAGGCGCAGGTGCATTAACCACGATCGGACGCATTAGCGGAGAGCTAGCTGCGTTTTCACATTCGTAATACATTTGCGCTACAGCATCGTCCACCAAATTTTCCACGTTGAAGGAATCAAATAGACTCTTATAATCGAACAACCAATCAGGTCCAACACCAGGTGCATTGGCAGTATAACGCTGAACATCGACATTAAGCCAATCTTCAACGTTGTTGGTTCTTTTGTTGTACACTCTTTTGTTGGGAGTGCTGTAACCAACAAAGAAACCTTCTTCTGCCTTTGCACCAAACTTCCCATCGGGATGTATCATGGTGCATGGAGCTCCGAAAGGTTCCAGAAACTCTAAGTTAGGTTTCCTTCGGTTCAGAAGCTCGTAAGAGGTTTTTCCAAGCTTCTTTACCGTTAGAACCCTATTCAGAGTATAACACGCGCAGTGAACTGCCTCGTTCCAGAAGATCACATGCAAGTTCGAGTCTGCGAGCATAGTTCTGGCTGCCTCAATAAGAGTCCGATTCTTTCTTTCTGCAACCCCGTTTTGCTGAGGAGTGTATGGCGCTGTGAATTCATGATGAATACCTTTTTCTGCACATAACGCCTCCATAGCGTGATTCTTGAACTCTGTTCCGTTATCGCTTCTGATCCTACGGATCTTTAGCTGATATATATTTTCCAATTTAGTAAACAGATTCTTCAAGTAATCAAAAGTTTCACTCTTGTGCTTCATGCACACAACCCAAGAAAACCTAGAATAATCATCCGTAACCACTAAGCAGTATGAGTTACCGTTCTTGCTCTTTCGATTGACTGGGCCAAACAGGTCCATGTGCAGTCGTTCGAGAGGTAGACTAACTGAGTTTGTCTTCTTAGGCTTATGAGACTTTCTTTTCTGCTTCCCTTTCTTGCATGAGACACAGACATCGTTTAAATGAAAATTCTTAACAGAAACACCTTCCACTAGTTGGTTCTGGACCAGATGGTTCATTTTCCTCAAGTGGATGTGCCCCATTCGTCTGTGCCACATTATCGATTCCTTCTCTGTCGCCTTTGACAGAAAACAAGTGACCTGACCTTTCGATGTCATTGCTCGGCTCATGTCCAGGACGTATAAGTTGTTGACCCTGGGAGCTGAGATCATGACCCACTCTTTCGGTATTTTGAATCCAGGCTTCAGAATGAAACATGCGTTGTCATCAAAGAACACAGTGAACTTCTTGTCACATATCTGTGAAACGCTCAGCAAGTTGTGGTCTATCTGTTTGACAAAGCTTATCTTTTCAAAGCTTACAATACCGTTGCTCATACTTCCTTCCTTTGTAATATAACCCCCTTTATTACCAGCAAAGGCAACATACCCCCCGTTGATATTCTTTATGTCAAAAAGCAGGGATAAATCGCCTGTCATGTGCCCTGAAGCTCCACTATCAACAATCCATAGGCTGCTGATAAGGCCCTGTGGAACGCCCTGCACAAACATTCAAAGTTCAGTGGTTAAGGGGGACCCAAGCCTTCACGGTCTTGGGTCTACCAACTTCATCTAACATCGGAAAGTCAACCCATCTTCCATTTGGTGTTGGCGTTGTTTCCGATGGTACAGCAGTGCTTTCTCCAGCAGATGATTCTCCTCCTTTGGTTGGTGACTTGGGTCTCCAAATCTGTTCAGGTTTCTTTGGCTTGGGCTTCTTCTTTGCCTGTGGGCTAGAAGGTCCAGCCTTGGATTCCTTTGGAGGAACAGATTTTGGATCCACTTCAGAATTAACTGTACGTGGAGCAGCTTTGGGGTTGCCCTGCGGTTTAGCTGCAGCCTTTGCTGGTGGCTTAGGCGCTGCTTCAACCTTTGGAGGAACAGTGCTCCCCCTCAGCTGTGGACCCCTGCCATCAACTGGCTTTTGGTTCATAGCAATTTTGTTGCGGTTATCATAAACAACCTGCTTTCCCTTTTGTTTCTCTGAGAGTTTAGGAGAAACAGGTTGCTTGGATTTGCTAGAACTGGGAGGATCATCCACTTTGATCCTTTCTCGTCTCAATTCAGGGCACGCAGCAACTAAATGCCCACGTTCCCCGCACTTGTGACAGGATCTATATTCTTCAAACTTAGGAGATTCGGGTTTGGTCTCCTTTTTGTTCCTTTTGTTAGATGGAACGGCAAATGAGTTTTTATGTTTTGGATCCTCAAGACATCTTCTTTGCTGATCGACTTGAGGATCGTCATTTCTTTCAGTGCCGCTCGATCTAATGAACTTAGTTACATGCTTTTTCGGACCGTTTCTTTGAGCTTGATTTTGAGGATTAACGGTGTTCGACTTTTGATTTTTCTTGTTATTTTCCTTAGGCTGATTTCCCTGATCCTTTCTACCCTTACCCTTACCCTTACCCTTGTTTTTACTCCAGGTTTCCTTTTCTACGGTAATGACAGATTGTTGCCAAATTTTGGCAACAAGACCAGGGGCGATACATCTGAGAGGGACTTCCTCATCAGCATGCACCCTTTCAGACCCTTTTAATTTATAAAACACCTTAATCCTCCTACCATCCTCGGTTTGCACTTTCGGTACCAGTTCACTCAAGGTTTCAGTGGTAATGATATGATTCTCAAAAGGAATATCTTTATTTTTGACCGGTGCATACCTAGGAGGTTCATCGAGCTCATCATCCGAAGTGTCAGTGTCATATACACTGATATCATCAGCTTTCTCACACAAATTGACAGCTTTAGCAGGAGTAGCAACCTTAGTGACTTCAGCAGGTTTAGCTGCTTCAGTAACCTTGGCCGCCTCTGCAGCTTTTGCTGCCTCAGCTGCCACGTCCACAAGTTCCTCCTTCGGCAAGACATCAAAATTGTGATTTTCGAATCTCACCGGAGGTGGACATTGAGAGTATTTGGGACTGGTGGAGAAGCCTTCCTTGTCAGAGTGTTCTACTATGTGATCAAGGACATACTTGCAGTTTAAATAACTCTCAAGCTTTTTCCTGATCTTTTCATAGTCACAGTTAACAATGGCCAATTGTTTCTTAGTGTCTTCGACCTCATTGATGTAATTATTTATAGCAATCTGTTTGTTAGCTAAGGTTTTTGACAGTTCAGAAACATCCTTTTTATAATTTTCAATTGTACTAAGAAAATTTTTCTCCTTTTGTCTCAAGGAATCAATTGACCTTTGTAACGGACCAACATCATCTTTTAAATTCAGATTTTCTTCAGTTAATTCTTTAATTCTGAATTTTAACTGATTACACTCTACACAATCTAATTTTGAATCAGAAGAAGAACTTACCTTGTTCGACGATTCAGTAATGGCCATCAATGCATAATGAGCTGCTGTCTTCTTAGCTCCAAAGAATTCGCCGTAGTTCTTCTCTGTGCAGTCAGCATCCACAAGAAACGATCTTTTACCGATCAATGCATCTGCTTCAGCTAACAGATCCTCCAAATCTTCTCCACTATCAGAATCGCACTCCGAGTCACAGTCAGACACCTCGGTTTCAGAAGTGATGATGTCAGACTGACTCGAAGTTTCTTCAACTTCGGCTGGTGCTTCAGACGCTTGTTGAGCAAAACAGGCTGCACCACCTTGAGGAGCTTCTTCTCCGATGATCAGATGGTTCCAGTTATAGCCTTCATCAGCTTGAATAACCATGGCTTGACCTTGATTGTTGTTTGCAGGTGGCCTCTGGTTCTGATTCTGGTTGTTGACTGGGACAATAGCACGCTCAGTATTAGGTTGACCATGAGCTTGCTGCCTCTGATTTTGATTAGCTCTGTTGTTGTTGAAGGGATTCTGATGTCCTTGCTGCTTAGGTCGGTCACATTCCCTTGCAAAATGCCCTTTTGTGCCACAGTTGTAGCATGTGACCTTTGTTTTGTCGAACCCAAACTTGGTGTTATTGTTGATCAAAACATCTCTCCTTCCCGTCCTGTCCATGTATTCCTTTGCCCTTCTCACCACGCTTGCGAAGTGCCATTGTATGTCTATCAGATCCATGTCGTCCTTATCAATCTGCGAGTAATCCTCCTGTGTAAGATGAGGATTCCCGATCTGTCCAGCAACCAGTCCACTATAGGAGTTTACCAAGGTCGACAGTAGAGCCATATGTTCTTGAGCTAGCTCTACAGTCACCTTTTCAAAACCAGCGGTGTTCAGCTGCTCTGGGACTGTATTGGTCCGATATCCACCTTGATTAGAACTAGAAGCACCTCCATATCCACCATAACTTGTAGTTGGAGCCCCGCCAAAACCTGTAGAAGAGGGTCCACTAAAGTTTGTAGTTGCCTGCGCTGGTGCTGCAAGATGAGAAAACGGGTTAACACCAAACTGGTTAGCATTATAATTCAAAGGATACGGGTTTGGTCCAAAAGGATATGTAGGAGGAGGAACATCAGCTGGGGGACCATAATTGTCGAACGCATAGACTGGGTCCGGGTTAACCACAAAAGCAGTTTGTGGTTTGGTGCCACCCACACTGGTGTCCTGAAGAGGATTCCCATAATAGATGCTGGGATTCTGTGGAATGAGCGCCTTGTTTGCTCTCCTGATTTCCTCTATCTCCTTGTTCTCCAGCTCGGTAATGAACTCGTTGATGGAGAGAGTCTGATATGCATTGTTTGACTTTAGAATATCCAACCATTGATGCCAGTGAGGAGGTAGCGCCTCAGCAAATCTTTCTACAAGGTCCGCAGATGAATATAAGACCCCGTACTGATACATTTCAGACATCAGATGGTAGTATCTAGCCGTCAAGTCCCTTAGAGACTCGTTTCCAATAGCATTGAAGTTCTCGAACTCCTTCTTGAGCTGATCCATTTTAACCTTTCGCGTCTTCATATTACCCTCATTTCGCTCAGCCAAGGCTAACCAAAGCATCTGTGACGTTGTGCACTGAGCGAATTGATGAAAGATGTCCTTTGGAAGAGCTTGCTTCAATGCCGCCATCGCCTTCTTCTCATAGTTGTATTTCTTCCTCTGATCTTCATTCATGTCTTAAATTGAGATCGGAGTAGTAGAGTTCTCAACCAATGGCCGACTGTACCCTGTCTCGATAGCTGACCATACAAGACCATCGATGCCCTCGACATACGTCTGAAATCTGCCCTTCCAACCATGGTAGTCGGACATGTACTGCAGCTTCGGTGCCCTGTTAGAACTACCCGTCTCTAAGTCACTCATGAGTACGGAAGACAGATGATTTGTCTGAGAGTTTGCAGCAGCCGCGAGTGCCCACGGATTCGTGTTCATCATTTGCTGTTGAGCAGCTAGCGCCCATGGATTGATTCCGGCAACATTCGCTTGCATTTGCGATTGCTGCATCCGTTGCGCGTTTCGTTCTGCTGAGAACTGCCAAGGGTTCGTGGGTACGTTAGATTGGTTGTTCATTTGTTGGTTATACTGAGGTCTCGGTTGACTCAGATGTCCCCACGGGTTTGCCATATGTTAAGGTATGATAATAGTCCGATACTTAGTCAAATTTTACGTTCCAGAATTTTATAGGCGATTAGGTTTATAATTGTTAGTTAATATAGGCGATTGGGGCTATATGCTAGTAAACAGTAGGCGAGTGATGCTAATCGCTAGTTCTTATATGCGATTAGGGTTTTGGAGTGACGTGAGTATCGTAGGCGATTAGGGCTAATCGCTAGTAAGCGAGTAGGCCTAATCGTGTGGAGTAACAGGCGATTTGATGCTAATCGTGTGAAATTATTGGCGATTGGGGGCTAATCGCTAGCAAACCCTAATCGCGTGAAAGGTTTATGCGAGTTGGCCTGCGTAATCGCCTGATCTGATCTGTAGCCGCACTTTTGCTCAAAAATCACCTATTTTGCCTCAAAATCTTATCTAAAACATTATATTTTGATCCCAAATGATTAGACAAGTTACCAAAACAGTTTTAGAGCAAACCCTAATCAAAACACTCGTTTTTAACCGTAAACACACACCAAGATATTGAAAAAAGATGGGTTTTTGACAAAAACTCAAAGTTTCAAAATAAGAACAGGTTTTTGCTTAAAAATCTAAACTTTTACACCAAAAAACAACCTGTTTTTACTCGTTTTTGTTATTAAAACACCCGTGATAAGAGCCTCGGCTCTGATACCACTTGTAGGATCGAATAACGCGTAATCCGACAATCACGGGGTTTATACTAGAGGTGCGGAATCCTCTAATATGCTCTAATAACAGATACGATAATGAAACGATAACAAATGAGTAATCACAACACACACACGGGTCAAAAGATTATCGATTAATCACTAAAACAGAGCACGAGTGTTTATAGAGATCAAATCAGACCTTACAGACCATGGGAGGGTGTTTGGAGAGTGTGTGAGGCAAGAACTGATGATTAGGGCAATGATTGGGCCTATTTATACCTCCCGGGTACGAACAGCAGCATACACGCGATTAGCATCATATGTTGGGCGATTACGGCTAATCGCCTATAACCCAAGCCCACTCGCATGAACATTCACACGATTAGGGCCCTAATCGTGTGCAACCAGCAGCTAATCGCATGAAGCATCCCGAACCCTCCAAAACGCATACAAACATCTCCAAACACCCCGAAACACGTCCAAACAACTAATATACTAGCCTAGGGACATCATGTACTAACACTTTAAGCTTTCGGACTTATATTTAGATTTTGATTCATTGTATTTCAATTTAGTTAGCAGTTAGAATCGTTGTATTTCATTTGAATGTAATAAATTATTTAATCAATGTATTTAAATTTACATTTCTAGTCCATGAGCTATTGAACAATCGTCACTACGTGACACCTCGATGTTTCCGCCATCGGTTGGGGTGTTACAATGTGGCAGAAAGCCTGCCTCGAAATCCTTGAGTTGATCCAACCTGATTATGAAAGCTCACTCGTCCCCTTCACATCTCTTCTTCAATAGCGCCCACAGATCATGTAATTTTTCGGTTTTTAATGGGTTCATACGTGTGCAAAGAAGTCCACATGTATGAGGATTCATTTAGGGTTCGAAAATGAAAATTTTTGAAACTTGTGTTAGTGTTATTCAGGGTGATAAAATGTAAAGTTTCAAAACATATAAGGATTTCATACGCGTGTAAGGAATCACACGTATGAGACTTCCATTCAGGGTGTTTAAATGTCTATGTTTGAAAGTTATTAAAAGGTCATTAAGGGTCTAGAAATGGAAATTCTGGAAAGATCAAGGGTTGATGAGTCATACGTGTGGAATTAATCATACGTATGAATCATGTAAGGTGAAAACGAGACGTATGAGGGTTCTTTATTTCCTATGTGTGAAACCTGAGGGATTTAAAGTGTCTTACGCATGAAACCTTATTGGCGTAAGAAGAAGACTATAAAAGCAACAGTGGTTTCCTTTTTCCCAATGTTTCTCAAACACCATACGCCTTTAACGTTAAACTCCTTTTCCTTTAACTTTTATTTGACTTTTTAATCGATTCATCCCCTGTGAAATTTTTGTTCCCCATTTTCTTAGAATCGTAAGGTAAGTCTATTGAACAAAGAATCATTGAATGTCATCTAGTAAATTAGGAGATATGGGTCGATTTAGGTTCAAGATAAAACCCTGTTATATAATCTCCAATACTCCATCTAAACAACATTGTTAATCAACATTTTTTGTTGGGGTTTACTAATCGGTCATATATGAGGCTACATACCAAAAATCCGATCCTAAATTGACCTAACAAAGAATTTGGATTTTTGAATCTCTACCAGGCGTAAGAGGGCTCCTACACCTGATGAGTTCCAGGCATAGGAGGCCCTACGCATGTAAGTTACACGCATAAGAGAGGCCTTACGCCTGTAAGTCACAAATTGTGGTGTTTTGTGTCGTTTTATCATATTTAAGCCGTGTTCAATGTTCTTATGTTCGTTTGATGAGTATTTGCAGATATGGACTTGAAACCAGGGCTCAGCCACAACATATGCGCTTATTTGAATAAGGATACGCCAAACGTTGTTGACTATGTCGATATCATCAATTTTCCGAAGCTTTCAAGGATTCATTATGCTATATCAACCCAGTATGTGTCGTATCTGATTCACCAGAGAGAGTTTTTGACAACGGCTACCCTTGACTGCAATCGTACTCTAGTTACGATTGTTGGATGAATCAACAACAGAGAAGCTATAGTCGCCAAGCAAACTGTCAAAGATGCCCTTCGTTTCAATGACTGTGAAGAACACATAATTAATCAAAACCCAGGAAAAAAGTATTGGAACGATTATTTTTAGTTATAAAATTTTATTTTCATCAGGGTTGGGGTTGTATACCATGCTTCAATTGACATTCCAGTTCTAATATGTAAGCTAGATGTTGTCATTTCAAAAAGAAAAACTATAGTTGAAACGATAAGTTTCTTTTTAGATCGAAAATAAGAACCATTGCAATAAGTTGCGTTCTTCATCCATGAATTTGCCTATAAACTGTAATTAACGTTTGTAGACTGGATGTTATATTATGATCATATTATTGAAGTTAATGCTTAGCTAACATTTACTTTAGCTAATAAACATAATTATCAAGCACAATAATACTGGTAGGAATTTGCCTATACGTGGACTGTATCTAACGTTTTGTATAGCCCAATATGTCATATTATTGAATTTTATACTTAGCAAACAATTACTTCAGTTGATAGATATAATTATCAAGCACAATAATAGTCGAAACTTAATAGCGTATGTCTATGAATTAAAGGAAATGATTAAATAGTATGGTGGACCAAACTGTACAAACAGCAACTAGATGAGTGTGCATTTACAGAAATTATTAAATTAATGTCCAAATATTATCACAAAATAATACATGAAAGCGTAATAAACTATTACGTACTTCAACCTTTCACTTTTTCATTTTTCTTCTTATTATTTTGATCCATCAAAACCTTGGGTTCTTTGACTTAATATATTTTTTTTTTATTTTCTAATGTTAATTTATTAATCCACAATCACAGTTACGTGCTTACCACGAGAAAATTGGTGTGAGAATAATAAATGAAAATGTAAAATTAGGTGATATTTAGACATAGAGAAATTGTTGTTAGAAAAACTATACTTAATTCTATGCCAAAAAAACTTCTCTTTACTTTAAACGGCAATAATAATTTATGAATATAAATATTATTCCAGCTTGTAACTAGAATAAGATAGTTCAAACAAAACTAGGCATCGCCAATGATTTCCAGCCCATCTGGTTTAAGGTGGGAAGGTTTACCTCCTTGTAGGGTTCCTGTCTGGGTTTGGTCTCAGGTTCGAATCTCACGCTCCACCAAAAAAATAACCGCTTGGGTTTGAAATGAGAAACCCGTGTGGTGCTATGGGATTCGATCCTGAGCAATGATCACTTTGCAACACATGATTTACCGCTGAAACACTACTCTTCAAAAAAAAAAAAAAAAAAAAAAAAAAAAAAAAACACACACACAAAATCAGGCATCAAAACAAGTGCATTAATCAACATTAAAGTTACACCAATTAGACTCTCATAGAGAATGAATACTCGAAATCCCCGCTTACGACTGTGCGCATATAATGTATATACGTGTGGCCCTCGGGGGCTAAAAGTAAAGTTGTACTACTTTTAGCGTTAGTTTGCTAATTTTGTGAAAATAACGTTATTGACGGACGGTTAATCATGCATCAGGTGGTGACGTTGATAGCCAAAAGACAAGGGGGTACATGTACCAATCGGGTTTGTCCTGATTACCAAGTGCTATATGCCTTATGTATAAGGCTTGATATAAAATCACTATTGAGCCGGTGGTCTCACTAAAAACAACCTCTTTATTCGCACGGGGTAGAGGTAAGGTTGTCTACATCTTACCCTCTCAGACCCTACCTTAGCTTTTGCTATTGGTGGGATAAACTGAGTATGATGATGATGATGATGATGATGATGATGATGATGATGATGATGATGATGATGATGATGATGATGATGAGAGAATGAATACTTGCCATGTGCTTTATCGGTAGGATTGAGCTTTACTTAATCATGAAATCGGTTTGACATTAACTGATTAAAGGTTTTATCATTTATCGCGTTTCATAAAACAACGATATATAGGTTGTCAACTACATGGGCTGCAATATCATTTTGTGTAGCAGAAGGGGCAAGTCTCTATGAGCACCATTTATGGGGGTGTAATTCAACAACAATTACAGCAAACACTTATGGGAAAGCATACAGATTGAGCCGCACCACATGAAACTTCTCTTTCACATAATAAAACTTATTATTTTTTTATTTATTTTTTTGTACTTTTTAACAATTATTTTTTAAAAGATCTCTAGATGACATACAATAAACATTCTTTAATATTTTAAAACAATTACATTTTATTTAAATCAGTGATAGAATAAAACTACCAACACTCGACTATGTCCAAAAGACTCAAAATACATCTTCAAATGCATGGTGAATCATCATTGATAGTAGGTGCAACTGTGCAAAGAATAGCCATACTAAATATCAAACAATGGAGGAACCACAATCATCAAGAAAAATGATTAAAATTCAAGAATATGTCCCTTATATCTTAAGTTTTTAGTTTTAAATGAGTATTGGGGTTACAAATTAGCAAATAAGTTTTTATGTATTCAATCGGGCCAAGTTTTAAATTTAAAATGAGTTTATTTATTAAAAACACACACATGCGACATGTATATAACATATGTATATAGATTTTTTTTTTTTTTTTTTTTAAAAAGTGTGTCTTCGAATAAAGCGAGCCTCTGCCGTGAATCCTCCCCAGCCACCCTAAAAGCCTCCTATAAGAAATCACAAAATAAATTATGAATAAGAAGCACATACAAGTGTACAAAATGCAAAACTAGGGAAAAATACTTGACGTTAATTGGACACTAGAAACATTACAAACATTGAACGTGTCTAAAAAACGTACGTGATTAATATGCTGATCTCTCTTCAAGAATTTTCATACCGATATACCGGCCCAACATCATCGTGGTCGCTTGAGGATTTGTTCCTGGTGAGTTGAAAAATGTTGAAGCATCCACGACTCGTAAAGAATCAACTCCCATGACTTTCAAACGGCTATCAACCACCTTATTAGGCAAGCATCCACCATGGATATGCCAAAATGTGGCCAAAGATTCACGACAGAAACTCGCAATGGTCTCATAATCAGATGGATCCTCAGGTAACGACGGCCCAATAAATCTAAAACTTTGTCCACCAGTAGAATCACTAAACTTGTATTCTTCCATGGCTGGAGTTGCCAACATTTTTCTAATAGTTTCCACCGCATTCCAGCATTGACGTATGTCTTCAGTGCGATTGAAGTAATTAAAACGCACGCTTGGGGTAACAGTTACATCGGACGACGATTTGAGATGTAGCGAACCACTTGACAGTGGCCTACTAACCTTTCCAGCAATAATCTCCACACTTGTGTTTAAAGGTGGCACTGAACCCATGAAAGGTATGAAACTCATGGGAGTCGAATTTGGGGGGATTGAAACGGACTCAATGTACGGTAAACTATCTGTGATCCCAACCACACGCAATCCCACGTCGGTTGATGCATATGGAATCAAGAGATTTACCCCAATGCGTGGCGGATCAGCCATGAATTGCCCTATAAAAGGATGGTCTAGAACGGCAGGAATATTCATCGACGAAAGGTATGAAGTTTGCCCGAGTCCACTTAGTAGTAAAAGTTGTGGACTTCCAAGAGCTCCGGCACTCAAAATAATTTCTCCCTTTGTTCTCACATAAACTTCATGGTATATACCATTTGAATCATGGTATACAACCCCAACCGCAGCTTTGCAATAAGACAATACAAACGATTATGAGTTCCATTGTCCTTCCTTTAGTACTTATAATTAACAAGGGTGAACACAAATTTTAAGTAGTAAAATACAAATTAGACTCTACAAGTATAATTTTTATTTCTTAACATCAAAGGCATAACATTTAAGTTTCTTAGGGAAAACAACATTTCTTTCAACAACTTATTTAGAACGTTAAGTTCATAATTATCTATTGGAGATCAAACCCAAAAACACGAACTTTGATCTCAACCAAGATCGACTCTTTCTTTTACCAAAGGGGTTGTTCGCTCTCTCTATAAAACGACTCGTTGTTGGCGAACAGGCACAAAAACAGGAACTTTGGATCTCAACCAAGATTATCTTCATAGAATAAAACTAAAATATGAAGAATTATTATATATTTTTTTTATATCTATGTTGTCTAGTAGCCTCTACAAAAAACCTGATGACATGTGGCAAGCAAACTATTCAAATACTTTGATTAGGGGACTAACATATTTGATATTAAAAGTCAAATAAAATTAAAACATTAATGTTCAATTACCTAAAGGATTAGATGTGGAGAAGATGATCCGGTCAACCGTGGCATGAACCAACACATCTAAATTATAAGGGTTGGCATTGTTGAGAAGCTCAACCGCCCCATGTCGTATCTCATAATCGTCGAATGTTGAACCACCAACCTTGGTTCCTCGAACGTGGTCAAAGGTGAACCCATTATTAGGAACAACTCCTGATTCGAGTAACGCATTAAACACAGAAGTTTGCCACCTATTTAAACGAGCAGGACGACTTACAATACTGTTTTCTACCCACTCGTAGGCTATTTCAACAACACCTGTATCCCATTCAATACCCGAGTTATCGTAGAAGTAGTCATCAGCTCTCGAGTAAAACCCCAAATTTATCATGCTACCACCTCCCAATATCCTGGCCCTCGTGTTGTTTACACCGTCTTCAGAAACAAAATTTTGCGCTGGAGAATCGTTATCATTTGCAGTTGCAAGCGTCCGAAAGAAGTTAGTTTCATACAGAACGCTCCTATCTAAACTTCCACCGCGCTCTAGAAGCAGGACGGAATAGGATTCAGATAAAGTGGCAGCTAATGGGCAACCCGCTGTCCCTCCTCCAATGATGATGTAATCGTAATTTTTGGTTGGAGAGAAATCAGTGGCCTCGTGTGTGAAACGAAAGTAATTTGAATCTGCATAGATAACAATCATATGTATACATACATACATCAATCCAACTATATATATACATGTTTATGTGATTGTGTTAGATAGAAAAATGTCTTACATGGATGAGAATGGTGGTAGAAAAAGCATAACACTACATTTAGTTGTAGCCCAATGCAGAATATAACAAAAAAGAGAGAAACATAGTGCAACATTAGTGTATACGTGGACTGTATCTAACGTTTTGTATAGCCCAATGTGTCATATTATTGAATTTTATACTTAGCAACCAATTACTTTAGTTGATAGATATAATTTATTATGAAGCACAATAATAGTCGAAACTTAATAGCGTATGTCTAAAAATTAAAAGAAATGATTAAATAGTTTGGTGGACCAAACTGTACAACAGCTACTAGATGAGTGTGCGTTTTCTGAAATTATTAAATTAATGTCCAAATATTATCACAAAATAATACATTTTTTTTAAAGGTAAACCTAATGCAAATATCGCAAAACTTAATCTCCAAGGTGGAGAATAAGCCGCACTAACCAAAATTACACCATGTCAAACAAACACCATTTCTCTTAATCTATACATCCATATTTGTATCTATTTATAACCCAAAGGAAAGTTATAGTTTTAATTATGACCACCACTTCCGCTACCGTTTGCTTCTTGTTCGAAAAGATACGGTTGTTTCTAGCTCTCCATATACTCCATAACGCCGTATAAATAATCCCTTGAAAAGTTATCTTCTTTATACCATTGAAGCCGACGAACCTAAACATCTCGACCACATCTTTAACTGTGAAAACTAAGATGTTAGGAATGCGACACCAAGCTGAAAAAGCCCCCAAACACCCGAAACACAAAATAATACGTGAAAGCGTAATAAACTATTACGTACTTCAACCTTTCACTTTTTCATTTTTTTCTTATTATTTTGATCCATCAAAACATTGGGTTCTTTGACTTAATATATATATATATATATATATATATATATATATATATATATATATATATATATATATATATATTTATTTTCTAATGTTAATTTAGTAATCCCCAATCACAGTTACGTACTTGCCACAAGAATCTGCTCATAGTGATGGAGTGGTGGAAAGGCTTGTACTCACTTTATGTGATGTAAGTTCGATCCTCATTCCCATCACTTATTGATGGATATTTTGCCAAGTGATGGTTGAGCCTACCCTCCTCGAAGGGGTCAGGTTCGATTCTGATGGCCCCTCAGTTTTCCACTACCGTGCATTTACTCCAAAGAGGCTTGCCTCTTATGCGCAGCCTCGACTCGCTTGTAGGCCGGCCACTCTCGCGTCAGCGTGGACCCGATTAAGACAACATAGTCTGACCATTGTAGAGTGGCTAAGGGATCCCCTTCATAGGGGTTGTGATGAACTCTGCCACAACATAAAAAAATCACCTTAAAATAAACTTGCCACGAGAAAATTGGTGTGAGATCAAATAAATGGAAGTGTAAAATTAGGTGATATTTAGACAGAGAGAAATTGTTATTAAAAAACTATACTTATATGCCAAAAAAAGTTCTCTTTAGTAATTTAAACGGCAATAATATATAATTACTATAAATATTATCCAGCTTGTAAAAACAAAATTTGGCATCAAAACGAGTGCATTAATCAACATTAAAAGTTACACCAATTAGACACTCATAAAGAATACTCGCTATGTGCTTTATCTGTACGATTGAGTTTCACTTGATCATGGGATCGGTTTAACATTAAAGGTTTTATCATTTATCGCGTTTCATATACACCGATATATAGGTTGTCAACTAGATGGACTGTAATATCTTTTATGTAGCAGACGGGCTAAGTCTCTGTGAGCACCATTAACAACAATTACAGCAAACACTTATGTGAATGTATATAGATTGAGCCGCACCACAGGAAACTTCTCTTTCACATTATAAAACTTAATTTTTTTTTTTATTTTTTTTTACTTTTTAACAATTAGTGCAACTGTGCAAACAATAGCCATACTAAAGATCTGTTGTGCCATACGCATTAAAAGAAAAATGATTCAAGTCGGAAATCACAGAGGCGTCGCAAAAAATTTAGATGCATATATAAGCCATTTAAATCAATATTGGGCTTACAAATTGGCTAATAAGTTTTTAAGTTTTCAATTGGCAAAAGTTTAAAATGAGTTTTCTATTAAAAAAAACATATACACACACAACATGTATATAACATATGTATATAGGAATTTTATAAAAAAAATGTGTCGGGCCCCAGCCCCGAGTCCTCCCCAACCACCCTAAAAGTCTCCTATAAGAAATCACAATGCCCATCTCTATGCAATCATAAAGTTATCGAACTTGTATTAATAAAATTAGGAGGATTCCCCGTGCACGTTGCGGCGCGTTAAGCCGAGTCATGCTATAAACTTTGTTGGACATCATGGTTCCAATTCGGTAATAGAACTTGATATTTAAAGAGCAAAATGAGTTGATGTTTACATAAAAACATACTGTCAATTTATATTTTCTCTGTTGTAAAATGTGGGGTTGCTTGTCCGGATACAGAAGCAAGATGCGCATCAGATCTAGATATCTGGTTTCTTTAATGTCATTGTTTCCTATTTCTGAATGAAATAGGCACAAACTTTTACTATGGTAAACATGTAACATCTATTACGAAAAGGAAAAAACCAGTGTCATCAAATCTTACCCAAACATTGAGTAATCAAGTTATCCGAACACTGCCCTTAATCTATCTATATAGAAAAGTGCTTAGAGTGTGTGTAGTGGCCTCGTTATGAGGCGTTATAGCCTACCATAGCGCCGGGAACACCGCCCCCCTAGGCGCTATGGTGGCGTTTTGGTGGATGTCCGGCAGCAGCATAGCGAGCGTTTTAGATTGGGAATCGTGCATATGACCGTTGAACGGTCCAAAAATTAAAAAAAAAAAAAACTGATTTATTTAATTATTATCTATATATATATACTTCATCTTCTACAACATAAACACACACATATACAATTCACACACACAAACAATTCATACATACACACACTCTTTACAAACCAAAAACCAAAAACCAAACCTATGGCAGCCTGGACGAATACAGAGCAACTCGAGTTAGTGCGAGCGTGGGTAAACGTTAAGGAGCTTCCGTCAACCAATAGGCGGGCTTTTTGGCAGGATGTGTTGGCTGAGTTCAACCAAATCACGGGGACGAACCACCGTAACGTTGACCAGATCTACAGTAAGTGGCATTCTATACGAACTAACGTTGATAGGTGGCATGTAGTCTATTCAGCGGCGATGCAGGCGCACCCAGGGGTTAGTGAACAGATGGCAATTCAGTTGACACACGACGCCTATCGTCAACAATACCAAACAGACTTCTCAATCACCAATCTTTTGTCGTGGTCTCTGATGCGTTTTCACTATGTTTAATTTTTAATGTTTAGGCTTTATGTTTAATGTTACGTTTTATGTTTTGTGTTCTATTTGTAATGTTTAATGTTTTAGTTATTTATGTTTAATGCGTTTTCACCAATCTTTTGTGTTTAATGTTAGTTTATTTTAAAAGATTACATAATATTTTAAATTTAAACCACATAAACACATAAAATTACAATCCTAAATTACTTATTACAAACAGAGTTCCTAATCCTAAACTACTTATTAAAACGTTACATAAACACATTACATAAAGACATAATATAAACCTAAATTACTTATTAAAACCTAAACCTCCCACTACGGAGAGTAGTTGTCCCACTCGAGTGTGTAGTACTCAGGGGATAGGGAACGTGAGCTGTCCCTCCCATCGGACCTTGCATCCGAGGGGAAGTAGTAGTTCTCCCCACGAGGGGAAGGCATGCTCCAAAGGCGCTCCTCCTCCTCAAGTTCCCTGAGGGCTTCCAAGTCCTCAGGAGTTGGGTCCCCATATTCACGGGGTGGGGTGGGGATAGGTTGGTGGTGGAGTGGGCAAGTATTATGGGGGGTGGGGATAGGTTGGTGGTGGTGGGTGGGGGTATTCTGGGGGGTGGGGATAGGTTGGTGGTGGGGGGAGGGGATAGGTTGGTGGTGGGGGGAGGGGATAGCAGCAGCAATTCGGGGGGTGGGGGCCGACACTCTCAGTCGGTCCATTTCATTAATAGCCATGGTATAATCCATGGCCCAGGCCCATTCTTCATCCGTGAAGTCATCATCGACTTCAGGATGAGGAAAGGTTGGTGGTGCCGCAGCAGGAGGAGGAGGGTGATAAATCCAATGTTGTGGAGGAGGAGGAGGAGGAAGAGGAGGCTGTGGAGGAGGAGGAGAGGAGGTGAATGGTAGTCTCCGGGGCCGGCCCCGTCCCCGGACCCGGCGAGCATACTGCCGGACATTAGAAGGTCCGGCAGCTCCTGCTTGAAAACTGCCCATATTATTCATTGTGTTCAGGATGAGGAAAGGATGAGGAAGAGGGAAGAGGTGTGACTGAGATTTGGGAGGAGGGGGGTATTTATAGGTGTGACTGAGATTTGGTGGAGGGGGGGAAAGTTTGAAATTCAAACTTTGAAATTTAAACGTTTGGGGGGGCAAAGTTTGAAATTCAAACTTTGAAGTAGGAGGGAAACTGTTTGAAATTCAAACGGTTTGGAACAGTAACCGTTTGAAATTCAAAATTTTTTTTTTAATTTTATTTTTTAATACTAAATAATTTTTTTATTATTTTATTAATTTAATAAACTTTCAGTCTAAATTTTTATTTTTATTATTATTTTTATTTTTAATGAAATATTATTAAGTATTAAATATTCTTATTTAAATAAAAAACAATAATTAACCAATCATTACCAATCATTTATAACCCCAACATAACCTTCCTTCCCACTACACCTCTTTTTCCATAACCCCAACATAACCCCTTTTCTATTACTTTTTAATATTTTAATCCTATAACCCCAACATAACTATCCACCACTACACACACCCTTAGAAATAGAAGTAGATTATCTATTTTATTATTTTTTTTTTTGCATCTATTAAGAAATTATCCGATATTGGTTTTTCAAAGCACACATCCAAACACTCTTGATTTTGCATTGCCGAACAAACATAACATAACCATTTATATCAGTTTTCCTCATTATCCACATTTTGGGTCCAAAACAGAACCCCAAAAAAATAGAAGTATTAAATATCTGAAATAAAAAGGACCAATTTTTATGTTCATGTTAACTGCCATTTTTACTTAGTGGACATATTTGCTCTTTAATCTAAAGCTCCCTTTAATTTATATTTTCACATGCAAGTTTGCAATCTCCCAGGTAAACATAAAAATTTGTGGCAAATACAAGTTTGACATTCAAGGGCAGAGGACAGTACTAAGTGGGATGGGGATAAGGTGTTAATGGACTGGACGGGTAGGGACAAGGTGGGATAGACCAGTTGGGCCACGGTTGAAAAGGATAAGGCTGAGGGGAGGCGGGCCAGGTGGGCTGTTGTGGCCAAGGACTGGTGGGCTGCCAGACGGGCTGTTGGAAACGGCCCCGACCATAGGACCCACGGCCACGACCACGGCCTCGGCCGCGGCCGCGACCACGAGTACCGGCAGTCCCGTCCGAGGAGGTTTGGGGTGCGGATGAGGGAGGTTGGGTGGAATTGGAGGCAATGGCGTTAAGGGCGGTTCCAGCGGACTGAGCCGCAAGGCTGGTTTGGTTATGTTTTTGGTCTTCTACTTGGCATAGTTGTGAGCGGGTATTGTAAAAATCGGGTAAGGGTTTTGTTTGTTGAAGGATAAGCTTAATGGTTTCATATTGGTCGGTAAGGCCGGTCAGGATTTGCATGACAAGTTGGTTTTCGGTGACGTTGGCTCCTAGGCTAATGAGTTGGTCATAGAGCAGTTTCATGTGTTGACAGTAAGAGGACATGTCAGTGAAACGCTCAAGGCGGGTGTTAAAAAATTTGTTTTGAAGGGCTATGGTCCTAGCGGCTTGGTTATCTAGAAAAAGGTTTTTGAGGCGACACCAGGCATCGTGGGCAGTGGTATTAGTTATCATGATGGTGTGAACGAGGTCCTGGGTGATAGTACCATAGATCCATTGAAGAACTATGGCATCTAGTCGTTCCCAAGACTCGCGATAAGTGGGTGTGGTTGATGATTCGGGTTCTTTTGAGGCCGTAGACGGAGTGACACGGGTAAAAGATGATCATAAACTTCATATGCTTTGCAGTGTATGACAAATAATTCAGCCCATGTATTGTAATGCTCAGTTTGACGGTCAAGAATGAGTGGGATAAAATTCTTAATATTGGTGACAGTAACAGCAGGGTGAATGGTTGACATTGTGAGTGTGGTAGGGAGTATAAGGATCGAAGAAAGGCTGGAAAAAAAATTGATACGGCTGGTCGCAGAAGCTGTGCGGCAGCCGAAGGAAGGAAGAAGCAAGGAAATAAATTAGGGTTATGGCTCTGATACCATGTAGAATAGTATGGTTCAAAACCCTTCCTTGATATTACATTGATGATAATAATATATACAAGTCACCTTCCCATATTTTAGGGAAGTGGTTAAATACAATAATAATGATAATGACTATCTATATTTACAAGTCAACTATAGAGTCTATTACTACATTTTCTTCAAATTATGTATCCTTAATAATAATCCAAATGCTTATAAAATAACTAAGTTCATCATCATAGGGTTATATCTGCATATAAAATCACTAACTTAATCATCATAAGGTTATATCTGCAAACGACATAAAATAATCGAAAAAGAGCATCTCAGATCTAAAGGAAACAATATAAAAATATGAAATGATACGGATTGCATAAACCTAGGGTTTGAAGCGAGTAATATTAGCCTTACCATAGATGGGCTTTGCCTCGATCCAAAACTGACCGGTGACCACCACCAACAGCTGAAATCACTGCTCCCAAACATCTAGAATAATGGATTAGAAACCCGATTCGGTTTATATAATCAGAAAGTAGATGTGTTTTGCCTTAATAATCCGAACCGAACACATTCAGCGAATGGTCAGCTGGTCACCGGTTTACTTGAAGGTGAATCTGACAAGGTTGATGCCATTTCAAGTATGGAGTGTGATGAGATTATTAGGATAATAGGATTAGAAGATGTGTTAGTGATTTGTTTGATTATTGGATGTGTTAAAGAGGGAAAAGGGGAAAGTTTGTAGGGGAATGAAGGTGTTGAACGGGTTTTAAGAAAAAAAGGGGTTAATAATAATAATAATAACATTACAAAAATTCAAAAACAAAAGCAAAATGAGAGCTGCATGATTCGAACCTGGCCAACCCAACAAACACAACAACACTCAAATCATCTATGCCATGAAATCTTTGTTTAACATAATGAAACCATAGGTATTTAACATAACAAAATGAATAAAAAATTAATAAAATCACTATTCATATAGACTTGCTTATTAATATAGCAATAGGATTAGAAGATGTGTTAGTGATTTGTTTGATTATTGGATGTGTTAAAGAGGGAAAAGGGGAAAGTTTGTAGGGGAATGAAGGTGTTGAACGGATTTTAAGGAAAAAGGGGTTTATAATAATAATAATAATAATAACATTACAAAAATTCAAAAACAAAAGCAAAATGAGGGATGCATGATTCGAACCAGGCCAAACCAATAAACACAACAACACTCAAATCATCTATGCCATGAAATCTTTGTTTAACATAATGAAACCATAGGTATTTAACATAACAAAATGAATAAAAAATTAATAAAATCACTATTCATATAGACTTGCTTATTAATATAGCAATAGGATTAGAAGATGTGTTAGTGATTTGTTTGATTATTGGATGTGTTAAAGAGGGAAAAGGGGAAAGTTTGTAGGGGAATGAAGGTGTTGAACGGATTTTAAGGAAAAAGGGGTTTATAATAATAATAATAATAATAATAATAATAATAATAATAATAATAATAATAATAATAATAACATTACAAAAATTCAAAAACATAAGCAAAATGAGGGCTGCATGATTCGAACCAGGCCAAACCAATAAACACAACAACACTCAAATCATCTATGCCATGAAATCTTTGTTTAACATAATGAAACCATAGGTATTTAACATAACAAAATGAATAAAAAATTAATAAAATCACTATTCATATAGACTTGCTTATTAATATAGCATATAATGAAGAAGCATATGCAAGTGTACAAAATGAAAAACTAGGGAAAAATAATACACGTTAAGGGGACAGTAGAAATATTACAAACATTGGATGTGTCTAAAAAACGGATACGACTAATACGCTGATCTCTCTTCAAGAATTTTCATACCGATATACTGGCCCAACATCATCGTGGTCGCTTGAGGATTTGTTGCTGGTGAGTTGAAAAATGTTGAAGCATCCACGACTCGCAAAGAATCAACCCCCATGACTTTCAAACGGCTATCAACCACCTTGTTAGGCAAGCATCCACCATGGATATGTCAAAATGTGGCCAAAGATTCACGACAGAAACTCGCAATGGTCTCATAATCCGATGGTTCCTTAGGTAATAACAGCCCAATAAATCTAAAACTTTGTCCAACAGTAGAATCACTAAATTTGTATTCTTCCATAGCTGGAGTTGCCAACATTTTTCTAATAGTTTCCACAGCATTCCAGCATTGACGTATGTCTTCAGTGCGATTGAAGTAATTAAAACGCACGCTTGGGGTAACTGTTACATCAGACGACGATTTGAGATTTAGCGAACCACTTGATAGTGGCCTACTAACCTTTCCAGCAATAATCTCCATGCTTGTGTTTAAAGGTGGCACTGAACCCATGAAAAGGTATGAAACTCATGGGAGTCGAATTTGGGGGGACTGAAACGGAATCAATGTGCGGTAAACTATCTGTGATCCCAACCACACGCAATCCTACATCGGTTGATGCATATGGAATCAAGAGATTTACCCCAATGCGTGTTGGATCAGCCATGAATTGCCCTATAAAAGGATGGTCTAGAACGACAGGAATATTCATCGACGAAAGGTACGAAGTTGGCCCTAGTCCGCTTAGTAGCAAAAGTTGTGGACTTCCAAGAGTTTCGGCACTCAAAATTACTTCTCCATTTGTTCTTACATAAACTTCATGGTATATACCATTTGAATTATGGTATACAACCCCAATCGCAGCTTTTCAATAAAACAATAGAAACGATTTATGAGTTCCTTTGTCCTTCCTTCGGTATTTATAATTAACAAGGGTGACCACAAATTTGAAGTAGTAAAATACAAATTAGACTGTACAAGTATAGTTTTTATTTCTTGACGTCATAGGCATAACAATTAAGTTTCTTAGTTTGGGAAAACCATATTTGTTTCAACAACTTATTTAGAGCGTTAAGTTAATAATTTTCGATTGGCATTAGGCCCAAAAACACGAAGTTTGATCTCAACCAAGGTCGAATATTTCTTTTACCAAAGGGGCTACTCCCTTTCTCTAAAAAACGACTCTCAAAACCGCCAAGCTCTGATACCAATTGTTGGCGATCAGGCCCAAAAACACGAACTTTGATCTCAACGAAGATTATCTTCATAGAATAAAACTAAAAGTCAAATAAAATTAAAACATTAATGTTCAATTACCTAAAGGGTTAAAAGTGGAAAAGATGATCCGGTCAACCGTGGCATGAACCAACACATCTAAATTATAAGGGTTAGCATTGTTGAGAAGCTCAACCGCCCCATGTCGTATCTCATAATCGTCGAATGTTGAACCACCAACCTTGTTTCCTCGAACGTGGTCAAAGGTGAACCCATTATTAGGATCAACTCCTGATTTGAGTAACGCATTAAACACAGAAGTTTTCCACCTATGTAAACGAGCAGGACGACTTACAATACTGTTTTCTACCCACTCGTAGGCTATATCAACAACACCTGTATCCCATTCAATACCCGACTTATCATAGAAGTAGTCATCAGCTCTCAAGTAAAACCCCAAATTTATCATGCTACCACCTCCCAATATCCTGGCCCTCGTGTTGTTTACACCGTCTTCAGAAACAAAATTTTGCGCTGGAGAATCGTTATCATTTGCAGTTGCAAGCGTCCGAAAGAAGTTAGTTTCATACAAAACGCTCCTATATAAACTTCCACCGCGCACTAGAAGCAGGACGGAATAGGATTCAGATAAAGTGGCAGCTAATGGGCAACCCGCTGTCCCTCCTCCAATGATGATGTAATCGTAATTTTTGGTCGGAGAGAAATCAGTGGCCTCGTGTGTGAAACGAAAGTAATTTGAATCTGCATAGACAACAATCATATGTATACATACATCAATCCAACTATATATATATATATATATATATATATATATATATATTCATGTTTATGTGATTGTGTTAGAGATAAAAATGTCTTACATGGATGAGAATGGTGGTAGAAATAGCATAACACCACATTTAGTTGTAGCCCAATGCAGAATACAACTAAAAAGAGAGAAACATAGTGCAACATTATTGTATACTAGAACAAGATATGTTTGGCCTACAATCCTACTATAATAGATAATAACTAAACGACTGGTATCAAGTAAAGAAGGAACACACATTTATACTTGAGAGTTGAGACTTGTAACGCCCCAAAACCCGAATTTTAATTTTAGTAGTATGTTTTAGTATGTTATGGCATGGGGTGAAATAACTAAGCACCTATTCTAGTTAGATACACAAGTTATGTAGAATTTAAGAGGTTTGAGTCAATGTTGGAAGGGTATCAAACTAGAAGGGCTTATTGTGGGATGAACCAAACTTACACACACAATCCACCCTTGGTGGGATATAACATACGAGACACACACACACTTCAGGAGAATGTGTGTGTGTTGTGTGTGTCTTGTGAATACTCTCTACCTCCATATGATCAAGGGGAAAGGAAATTGCATGTAGGGTCTGAGAATTGAGAGGTGTTCATCACCTTCTAAGCACCAAGTAAGTATCCATTCTCTATTATGAAACCGCTTGGTTGAAGTTATTGGTGGGTTTTGGATGAACCAACCCTAAATTGGGTAAATTGTAAGCACTAGATGGCTAAATTCATGTTTTGATGCACTAATCTAGTGTCATCAATGATTTTGGTAATCTCTAATGGCATTTGAATTAGGGTTCATGTTCAAGGAAAATGGGGGTTTTTACCCATGATCATCCTTGAACAAAATTGATAGATAGAATGAAAGAATTAATATTTTTGCTATGTTGATATCTATTGAAAGAAGGGTATGTGATGTAGGTAAATAATATGATGATTGATGTTATGAGTTGTGGAAGTAGGCATGAAATACATGTACATTGAGCTTAGAATGTTGTACGCACACCATGTGTTTGATGAAATGTCTAGATGAACTTGCATGCAAGTATTTGATGGAAATGAATGGAATATGATGATTTTAGGAAGTTAATATGAAGGATGTGTTTTGATGGAAACCATGTGTGAATTATAATGGATTGTATGTAGGTATGTATGTATGCACATAAGTGATCTTGTGGTTGTATGTGTGTTCTATAATGTGCGAATTTGTATGCAAGACTCGACAAGTATGAAAGTAATGTGATAGTTGGTGCAAGTGATAGTAGGTTAACATGGGGATTCCGTCTTAGCGAGAGATCGTGTGGGAAATAGTTGATTGTATGAATTAGTAAGAAGTACGCATTAGTAGTATGTACACTATGCTTAAATATTATGATGTACACGATGTGTTGATTAATTCGTGTGATGAATGATCTTGTATCTTAAATGAGATGTGAATATGATGTCTATGGTGAATCTTGTATGATCTAGTACATCAATATGGACATATGTTTTTAAGTAGGATGTTGGCATAGTTGGAAGTTGACTTTCTGGAAAGTCAACAATGTAGAATAACATGGTTAGGCTCCCAAACTTGATTGTGTGATTAGAACACTATGCGACGCATAATATGTTAGAACTATGAGACATATATGATAGTAAGTGGTATTACATGATGTGAGAATAAATGTGGTTGTGAATGTATGTTCTAGACATGATAGAAGTTGACTAATGAAAGTCAATGTGATATTTGGTTGAGGAGAGTTGTTAGTGTGATATGATTATGTATGCTAACAATGATGTGAATATGATAATATGAAAGGATAGGAAGGATGGACTCAACCATGGGAAGCTAATGGGTCAAGAGGAGGCAAGTAAACAAGCATGAACTTGGAGGACTTGAGGTAAGTGATTCCCGAACTTAACTCGCATCTATGATATTGAATTATGTTCACATAGAATGGGAATCTTGGAGGAGTACATGGTTTTGGTTATGGGTCAAGGATCCACATGGTAGTTAACTTGGACATTGTCTTTTGGTAAATGTAACTAGCGTAGACAAGGTTTGAGCGAGTCAAGTATATTAGGCACTTGAACTCAAACCGGAAGCTCGTAGGGGCGCGCATTCGATCAAGGTATGTGTGAGATGAGGGGTGGGAGAGTTGGTAAATGAGTTGCTAGAATGTCGGAAATTGTGGGTAGGAATGGCATGAAAGATATTGCGTTGAAAAGAGGAAAACATTGCCAAGACCTGCTGTTGGCGTACCCTACGCCAGTTTTGGCGTAGGCTACGCCAAGCCTGTTTTGCCTACGCAAATTTCTGCTGCCCTACGCCATTCTGACACCCCTTGCCTACGCAAGTGGCGTAGGCTACGCCAGTTTTGGCGTACCCTACGCCAAATTCCCTTTCGGCTCCGGATGTTGATTTTTAGCTCGTTTATGCTTCCGTACCTTGCCCGGGCAACTCCAAACCTCATTTATAGTACATATGTGTACTCATACTCAGGTTTGAGAGAAAGCTTTATGTATGAAGGGTTGGTATTTATATGTAGATCGAGTAGAGGATTGGAAACGTCACATTGTCTTAGAAATTGGCGAAGAAAGAGTAACATGACGGGTAAAGTAGGTTATATGAGGGAATTGTATGCTTGTAGGTAAAGTAGGTTACGTGTAGGAGTTGTATTCTTGTATGTATTGTAGAATTATACGAAGGACTTGTATACTTGTATGTATTGTAGAATTATACGAAGGACTTGTATACTTGTATGTATGGTGGTATCATATGAGGGAATTGCATGCTCGTATGTATTGTGAAAACTTACGAAGGAAGTGTATGCTTGTATGTACTGTGAGAATATAGGGAGGAAATTGTATGTTTGGACATATTGTGAGGTTATTAACCTTTGTTTGAGAATGATGAAAATGTAGGTGTATAAGCATGATTTGCAGAAGATGTGGAGGTTCGGGTCGGGGCAACCCACCCGAACTAGAAGGAAGGATCTTAGACGGGATCACAGAGTATTGTGGGATGCTACTTCCGCGTCTTAAGTAGATTTTATAAAGTTACCTATTGAACTAACGGATTGGTTATGTGGTGATTGCAGGATGACTGGTTTACCTAGTAGAGCAAGGGATGGAGATCGAGCGAGGAGGCGGATTGTACGTGGTCACGGTCGTCTGATCTAGTAGAGAGGAGTCACATTGATTGTATTACTAAATATTATAAGATGTAACACCAAAAATACTTAGAAGAATCGGTTTCTAAACATTAAAGTCGTTTTTAAAGAAATGAAATTTTTTTGGTTGGTATTTTCCGCTGCGAGTTATCTGTAAAACAGATTTAGGGTGTTACAAGTTGGTATCAGAGCCCTGGTTTGAGTGAAATCTAGTACAAGGAAGTATGTACTCGAACTCAAACTTGTGTGCTCCTGAATGAAATGACCCGTACAATCCAAGGCTCGATCAAGACCCAAAGGTAGAATTTAATATTAACTCACATGACATGTTAAAAGCTAATTGTGGTGTTTATGTTAAGGTGAGCTTTTGTGGATAATGAAGAGATCTCAAGGACACGATCCAAGATAGATCGCGGAAGTTGTAGATAAGATGTGACAATCACAGGTACGTGATAATTGACTATTTATACCGAGGGGAGGAAAATTCTCAGGGATGGTAGAACAGAGAAGGAAATTGAAATGTGGCACGAAGCTGAAAACCAGTCCCCAGGCATAAGGTAATGATTACATGAAGGCACGTGGATAACATGTGGACTGTACACCTGGCCAGTGCACAAGAAACATGCGACACACGTGAGACCATGAGAATCATTACAGGTATGCCCGGTGGAATTGGAAAGTAAGTAGTCGTGTGGGTGAGTAGTTGGAATGAAAAGTTTGAGTCCGTAGACAAGTACGGATCAAATCAAAGTAATAGAAATACCCTTTGTGGGTTAAAGTGGTGAATGACCTTAATGGGTCAAGTGGTAGAATTACCCTTTATGGGTTAAAGTGGTAGAATTGACCCTAACAGGTCAAAATAGTAGAAAAGCCCGTGTGGGTTAAAATAGTAGAATTGACCTTAAAAGGTCAAATGGTGGAAAAGCCCGTGTGGGTTAAAATAGTAGAATTGACCTTAAAAGGTCAAAATAGTAGAAAAGCCCGTGTGGATTAAAATAGTAGAATTGACCTTAAAAGGTCAAATGGTGGAAAAGCCCGTGTGGATTAAAATAGTAGAATGACCATGATGGGTCAAATGGTGGAAAAGCCCTTGTGGGTTAAAATAGTAGAATGACCATGATGGGTCAAAATGGTGGAAAAGCCCTTATGGGTTAGGATGGTAGAATGACCATGGTGGGTCAAAATTGTAGAAGTACCCTTGTGGGTCAAATTGGATGGAAAGACCTTAGCGGGTCATAAGGGTTGGGAGGACCTTAACGGTTCTTAGGGTGGAAATCATGTATGAGAGGTAGGAGAACCCTAATGGGGCAAGGTTGGAAGGACCTTGATGTGTAAGGATGAGTAATAATATACGGTAGTTAAGATAGAAACAGATTGTAAGGAAAGAAAGCACATGATTAGACATTACGAGAGGAGGAAAAACTTGCATAGACCATTGAAGGTCGAACTTCATGAATGAAAGGTATAGGCTTAACCAATGATTTTGTAGATACGAATGGTCAAGATTATGGGTTTGACGAAATCTACAAGATAGATGATATGAAGATAATGAGTTGGAACTAATTGTGAATGAATTAAAGCAGAATGAATATGGCATGGAATTATTAGGGAGAAAGTCAAGCCGACGACGAGATGATCGGTTAACATTCCGAAAGGAAGGTTAGTGAATTCGGTTGTTTTATGATTGTCAAGTAGGGAATTGATATGACGAATAGTACCCACGTAGGAATGTATGATATCTTACGTATGTTGTACTTGGAATGTTTGACCCTTAAAGGTCAAGAAGACAAATGAGTCTTAGCATTGGACTCGGTGTTGTTAAGCAAGGGACATACGTGTCTACAGTAGAAAGTGTACGAAATGGACTAACAACCAAATAGATAAGAACCGAATGACTCTAAAACCTGCCAGGAAGGGGTGGGGTGAGTATGGAAAATATATTTGTCCTGTAGGGACTATAGGACGATGTCGGACTCCCAGGTCGAGTACGAATAAGGGAGGGTGAAGCAGTAGCTGGGTAGTAGTAATTTGGTATACCTGATAATTGCGAGAAGGCTTGTGTTAATATTAGGAGGTGTGGACATATAATTATGTCTAGTCACGATCAAAGTGGTAGTGTAGCCAATAATGTAAGCCTGTGATGTGGCATAACTCTTGAATGAAAGCGGTTTCGGGGGCGAAACCTTCTTTAAGGAGGGTAGACTTGTAACGCCCCAAAACCCGAATTTTAATTTTAGTAGTATGTTTTAGTATGTTATGGCATGGGGTGAAATAACTAAGCACCTATTCTAGTTAGATACACAAGTTATGTAGAATTTAAGAGGTTTGAGTCAATGTTGGAAGGGTATCAAACTAGAAGGGCTTATTGTGGGATGAACCAAACTTACACACACAATCCACCCTTGGTGGGATATAACATACGAGACACACACACACTTCAGGAGAATGTGTGTGTGTTGTGTGTGTCTTGTGAATACTCTCTACCTCCATATGATCAAGGGGAAAGGAAATTGCATGTAGGGTCTGAGAATTGAGAGGTGTTCATCACCTTCTAAGCACCAAGTAAGTATCCATTCTCTATTATGAAACCGCTTGGTTGAAGTTATTGGTGGGTTTTGGATGAACCAACCCTAAATTGGGTAAATTGTAAGCACTAGATGGCTAAATTCATGTTTTGATGCACTAATCTAGTGTCATCAATGATTTTGGTAATCTCTAATGGCATTTGAATTAGGGTTCATGTTCAAGGAAAATGGGGGTTTTTACCCATGATCATCCTTGAACAAAATTGATAGATAGAATGAAAGAATTAATATTTTTGCTATGTTGATATCTATTGAAAGAAGGGTATGTGATGTAGGTAAATAATATGATGATTGATGTTATGAGTTGTGGAAGTAGGCATGAAATACATGTACATTGAGCTTAGAATGTTGTACGCACACCATGTGTTTGATGAAATGTCTAGATGAACTTGCATGCAAGTATTTGATGGAAATGAATGGAATATGATGATTTTAGGAAGTTAATATGAAGGATGTGTTTTGATGGAAACCATGTGTGAATTATAATGGATTGTATGTAGGTATGTATGTATGCACATAAGTGATCTTGTGGTTGTATGTGTGTTCTATAATGTGCGAATTTGTATGCAAGACTCGACAAGTATGAAAGTAATGTGATAGTTGGTGCAAGTGATAGTAGGTTAACATGGGGATTCCGTCTTAGCGAGAGATCGTGTGGGAAATAGTTGATTGTATGAATTAGTAAGAAGTACGCATTAGTAGTATGTACACTATGCTTAAATATTATGATGTACACGATGTGTTGATTAATTCGTGTGATGAATGATCTTGTATCTTAAATGAGATGTGAATATGATGTCTATGGTGAATCTTGTATGATCTAGTACATCAATATGGACATATGTTTTTAAGTAGGATGTTGGCATAGTTGGAAGTTGACTTTCTGGAAAGTCAACAATGTAGAATAACATGGTTAGGCTCCCAAACTTGATTGTGTGATTAGAACACTATGCGACGCATAATATGTTAGAACTATGAGACATATATGATAGTAAGTGGTATTACATGATGTGAGAATAAATGTGGTTGTGAATGTATGTTCTAGACATGATAGAAGTTGACTAATGAAAGTCAATGTGATATTTGGTTGAGGAGAGTTGTTAGTGTGATATGATTATGTATGCTAACAATGATGTGAATATGATAATATGAAAGGATAGGAAGGATGGACTCAACCATGGGAAGCTAATGGGTCAAGAGGAGGCAAGTAAACAAGCATGAACTTGGAGGACTTGAGGTAAGTGATTCCCGAACTTAACTCGCATCTATGATATTGAATTATGTTCACATAGAATGGGAATCTTGGAGGAGTACATGGTTTTGGTTATGGGTCAAGGATCCACATGGTAGTTAACTTGGACATTGTCTTTTGGTAAATGTAACTAGCGTAGACAAGGTTTGAGCGAGTCAAGTATATTAGGCACTTGAACTCAAACCGGAAGCTCGTAGGGGCGCGCATTCGATCAAGGTATGTGTGAGATGAGGGGTGGGAGAGTTGGTAAATGAGTTGCTAGAATGTCGGAAATTGTGGGTAGGAATGGCATGAAAGATATTGCGTTGAAAAGAGGAAAACATTGCCAAGACCTGCTGTTGGCGTACCCTACGCCAGTTTTGGCGTAGGCTACGCCAAGCCTGTTTTGCCTACGCAAATTTCTGCTGCCCTACGCCATTCTGACACCCCTTGCCTACGCAAGTGGCGTAGGCTACGCCAGTTTTGGCGTACCCTACGCCAAATTCCCTTTCGGCTCCGGATGTTGATTTTTAGCTCGTTTATGCTTCCGTACCTTGCCCGGGCAACTCCAAACCTCATTTATAGTACATATGTGTACTCATACTCAGGTTTGAGAGAAAGCTTTATGTATGAAGGGTTGGTATTTATATGTAGATCGAGTAGAGGATTGGAAACGTCACATTGTCTTAGAAATTGGCGAAGAAAGAGTAACATGACGGGTAAAGTAGGTTATATGAGGGAATTGTATGCTTGTAGGTAAAGTAGGTTACGTGTAGGAGTTGTATTCTTGTATGTATTGTAGAATTATACGAAGGACTTGTATACTTGTATGTATTGTAGAATTATACGAAGGACTTGTATACTTGTATGTATGGTGGTATCATATGAGGGAATTGCATGCTCGTATGTATTGTGAAAACTTACGAAGGAAGTGTATGCTTGTATGTACTGTGAGAATATAGGGAGGAAATTGTATGTTTGGACATATTGTGAGGTTATTAACCTTTGTTTGAGAATGATGAAAATGTAGGTGTATAAGCATGATTTGCAGAAGATGTGGAGGTTCGGGTCGGGGCAACCCACCCGAACTAGAAGGAAGGATCTTAGACGGGATCACAGAGTATTGTGGGATGCTACTTCCGCGTCTTAAGTAGATTTTATAAAGTTACCTATTGAACTAACGGATTGGTTATGTGGTGATTGCAGGATGACTGGTTTACCTAGTAGAGCAAGGGATGGAGATCGAGCGAGGAGGCGGATTGTACGTGGTCACGGTCGTCTGATCTAGTAGAGAGGAGTCACATTGATTGTATTACTAAATATTATAAGATGTAACACCAAAAATACTTAGAAGAATCGGTTTCTAAACATTAAAGTCGTTTTTAAAGAAATGAAATTTTTTTGGTTGGTATTTTCCGCTGCGAGTTATCTGTAAAACAGATTTAGGGTGTTACAATGTAACGCCCCAAAAATCTATTTTTGCTTAATTACGCTAGTATTCGTGATTTGCAAAATAATAAAACGGGATTTAGAAAATAAGAATGTGTGTTATGTTCTAGTATGGAAATAACCAAGTTAATGTTATTATTTATATAAATGAGAAAATAATATTAGAAACTAACTTGATTAGTTAGTTTTTATAAAAAAAATAACATTGGGGTAAACTTGAAGGACCATTTGTGTAACTTTTGGTCAAAATAATATGGTCAAGAACACCCCAAAAAGGGGAAACGAATTCAGCCCCAAATGGGGGCATTCTTGCACCTACTCAAGCCCTAATCACACTAAATTGAAGGAAAGATGCAAGGGGTTTTGATGGTAGACTTGATGGATTGCAAATTAAGGGTTTTCCACAAGTTTTGGAGCCTTGGTAAGAACCCTAACCCTCAACTAGTATAAGACTCGAAACCCACTTGTGGGTTTTGAGCAAAACATGTTAAATTCGTGTTATTATGGATCATAAGTAATATTGATCATCCCTAATGGCTTAGGAATGAGTTAGATTGTTGGAAACTTGCTTGTGTGCAAAGATGATGATTTTAGATATCATTAGTAGCTTCGATGTTACTTGATTTGTTGAAATCATATGTTAGTGGCTTAAACTAAGTGAGAGTTTCACCCTATGTGTCTTGCATGATGCTTGATTTCTAAATCGAATTGCAAGTAATTGAATTGATAGTAACCAAATTTAATGGTTGATGAATATATTGATGTGGGTGGTAATAGAATAGGCATGTATGGTTTAATGCATATAAGGTGTTTGATAAAATGCCTACAAGAAACTTGAATTAAATTGAATGGTGTAAAATTTGTATGAAATTCGTCACTTTTGACAGCACTAAATAGTCATTTTGTTAATGGCATATCTCATTCGTTATTAGGAGTTAGAAGACGAGCCTTATATCGTTGAAAAGCTTGTTGCGCATGCTACATTTCATATTTAGTCATGTGAGGCTGGTTATGAGATTTAGTGGGTCAAAACAGCATGATAAGTTAGTAAATTAGTGTTAACAGCATGCTGTTTGGAACCATTTTATGTGCAGACCTGAACTTCAAATATTCATATAAAATTATAGAAAAATCGTTATGAGGTGTTCTTTATATGCTTGGAAACGTCTTTGAATGATGCACACTTTGTATTTGATTGTCAAGATCTGATTTCGAGGTTTAGAAGGGGAAAAATGACCTTGAACAGCAGCTGCGCAGAAAATCGCTGCACAATTATAATGAAAACTTTAATAAGAAAAGGTGTAAGAATGTACACGCTTGTAGTAGTCTTGGAGTACGGATTGTAGGGAAAGAGTAGCGTATTATGTGGCGTTCAAAAAGTGTCTAAAAACACTTACCAACTAGTTCATGCAAGTATTTTCACTAACGGGTCGAACGGGTAGTATATGCAAAGACTTATTGAATAGAACTAGTTGTTGAATGTATTGATGTCATGTTTGAATGATGTAGAATGAATACTAATGTTTGAATAGGTAAGTTCCAAATTAGTATTCTAACATGGCATGTTGATTTGAAAGTAAGCTAGGTACAAGAAGCTTAAAAGTCAACGGGTCAAGTGGAGGCAAGTAGCAAGCATCAACTTGGAGGACATAAGGTAAGTGGTTCTTATTCCACTTAGGATAATGAATCTTAACATGTTTATGTGTTTGATAGTAGTACGAGGACCGTGAGATGATGGTACCTAAATAACGAGGTTAAGGCTTGAATTGGAGTTTATAATGGAATAAACGTGGCTTCGAATGGATCGGCTCGGATGGGTCAAGGAGGGATGGAAAGGAGAAACAAAATGGGAAATGTGCAGAGCCCACCGTAAGGTACGGTGGCACCGTATCTTACGGTGGCCCCTGCAAAGATTTCCCCACCGTAAGGCAGACTTGAAACCACCGTTGGGTTTTTGAGGCCCACCGTAAGGTACGGTGGCCACCGTACCTTACGGTGGCCCCTGGGAAGAATTGTTAATTTCTATCAATTTTTGATGTTTTGCTTATGTGCGCGACCCGTAATTGCGTTTAACGCACCAATTAACATTGTTGTACCTTGTGTGGGACTTTGTAAGTGTGTAGCATGTAATAGTAACGTTGGTTTTATAAACATGATCATAGTACGAAATGGTACGAGTGCGTGTAGTTTAGTTGATGCATTATTCGACGGCATCAAATACGGTAAGTAGATTACCATGATTATGTAGATTGTAGATGTGATGTACATATGGGTTCTCATGCTCGGGTTAGAGGGAGAGAGTTTTCTTGTATGTATGGTGATATCATAGGCGGGAATTGTATACTTGTATGAATGGTGGTATTATAGGTGGAAGTTGTACGCTCGTATGTATTGTAGGACTATGCGAATAAATTGTATGCTTGTATGCATTGTAGTATTTCATGTGGGAGATTATACTTGTATGTATTGTGGTATTACATGTAGGAGTTATGCTAGTATGTATTATGGTGTTATATGTGGAGGTATATGCTTGAATGAATTGTGGTATTACATGTAGGAGTTATGCTAGTATGTATTATGGTGTTATATGTGGAGGTATAAGCTTGTATGTATTGTAGTGTTACATATGGGAGTTTATACTTGTGTGCATTGTGGTATTATATGTGGGAGTATATACTTGTATGTATTGTGGTATTACACGTGGGAGTTTATGCTCGTATGTAATGTGGAATTGTATGTAGGGGATTATATGCTCGGATATATTGCGAGGTTATTAACCCTTGTTATGAGAATGATAAGAAATGTAGGTATGTAAGCATGAATGCAGGAGACATGAAGGTTCGGATCGGGGTAACCCACCCGAACTTGAAGGAAGGATCTTAGACAGGATCACAGAGTATTGTGGGATGCTGCTTCCGCATCATAAGTAGATTTTATAAGGTTACCTATTGAGCTAACGGATTGGTTATTTGGTGATTGCAGGATGACTGGTTTACCTAGTAAAGCAAGGGATGGAGATCGAGCGAGGAGTCGGATTGTACGCGGTCACGGATACATGACCAATAGAATTGAGTCACTTCGAATGTATTAAGAAATAATTTTAGATGTAACACCAAAATACTTAGTAGAACCGGTTTTCTAACACTCAAGGTTGTTTTAAGAAAAGAAATTTTTTTTCGGTTGGTATTTTTCCGCTGCGAGTTTTCTGTATACAGATTTTAGGGTGTTATAAGTTGGTATCAGAGCCCTGGTTTGAGTGAAGTCTAGTACAAGGAAGTATGTACTCGAACTCAAACTTGTGTGCTCCTGAATGAAATGACCCGTACAATCCAAGGCTCGATCAAGACGCAAAGGTAGAATTTAATATTAACTCACATGACATGTTAAAAGCTAATTGTGGTGTTTATGATAAGGTGAGCTTTTGTGGATAATGAAGAGATCTCAAGGACACGATTCAAGATAGATCGCGTGGATTGTAGATGAGATGGAATAATCCCAGGTACGCGATAATTAACTATTGGTACCGGTGGGAAGAAAATCCTCAGGGATGGTAAAACATAGAAGGAGAAATAACCATGTTGTTTAGGAAATTGAAATGCGGCACGAAGCTGAAAACCAGTCCCCAGGCATAAGGTAATGATTACATGAAGGCACGTGAGTAGCATGTGGACTGTACACCTGGCCAGTGCACAAGAAGCATGTGATGCACGTGAGACCATGAGAATCATTACAGGTATACCTGGTGGAATTGGAAAGTAAGTGGTCGTGTGGGTGAATAGTTGGAATGAAAGGTTTGAGTCCGTAGATAAGTACGGATCAAATCAAAATGGTGGAAAAGCCCGTATGGGTTAAAATAGTAGAATTGACCTTAAAAGGTCAAATGGTGGAAAAGCCCGTATGGGTTAAAATAGTAGAATTGACCTTAAAAGGTCAAATGGTGGAAAAGCCCGCATGGGTTAAAATAGTAGAATTGACCTTAAAAGGTCAAATGGTGGAAAAGCCCGCATGGGTTAAAATAGTAGAATTGACCTTAAAAGGTCAAATGGTGGAAAAGCCCGCATGGGTTAAAATAGTAGAATTGACCTTAAAAGGTCAAATGGTGGAAAAGCCCGCATGGGTTAAAATAGTAGAATTGACCTTAAAAGGTCAAATGGTGGAAAAGCCCGCATGGGTTAAAATAGTAGAATTGACCTTAAAAGGTCAAATGGTGGAAAAGCCCGCATGGGTTAAAATAGTAGAATTGACCTTAAAAGGTCAAATGGTGGAAAAGCCCGTATGGGTTAAAATAGTAGAATTGACCTTAAAAGGTCAAATGGTGGAAAAGCTCGCATGGGTTAAAATAGTAGAATTGACCTTAAAAGGTCAAATGGTGGAAAAGCCCGCATGGGTTAAAATAGTAGAATTGACCTTAAAAGGTCAAATGGTGGAAAAGCCCGTATGGGTTAAAATAGTAGAATGACCATGATGGGTCAAAATTGTGGAAATACCCTTATGGGTTATGATGGTAGAATGACCATGGTGGGTCAAAATTGTAAAAGTACTCTTGTGGGTCAAATTGGATGGAGAGACCTTAGCGGGTCATAAGGGTTGGAAGGACCTTAACGGTTCATAGGGTGGAAATCATGTAAGATAGATAGGAGAACCCTAATGGGGCAAGGTGGGAAGGACCTTGATGTGTAAGGATGGGTAAAAATATACGGTAGTTAACGATAGAAACAGATTGTAAAGGAAATGATTATAATTAGACATTAGAAGTGAAAGAAAACTTTCATGGATCGTTGAGGTCAATTGTTATGAATGTAAGGTATGTGGCTAACCAATGACTTTGTAGATACGAATGGTTGAATTTTGGATATGATGAAATCTATAAGATAGGTGATATGATGTTAACGAGTTGGAACTCGTCATGTGAATGAACTAAACCAAGCTAGGTATGGCATGGATTTGTGAAGGAACAAGTTAATCCGACATATGGATGGTTGGTTAACGCTGTGAAAGGAAGGTTAGTAAATTCGGTTATTTTATGGTTGTTAAGTAGGAAAATTGATATGTTGAATATTACCCCTGTATGAATGAATGGTATCTCAAGTATGATGTAGTTTGGAAAGTTTGACTTTTAAAGGTCAAAAGATGTATGAATTTTAGCTTAGACTCGATGTTGGTAAGCAATAGATATATGTGTCTACAATAAGTCGTACATGAAATGAAGTAACAAACAAATAAGCATGAATAGAATAACCCGAAAATTTTCCAAAATGGGTGGGGTGTATATGGTAGATGTACCGGTTCGGTAGTGACTATAGAGGTATGCCCAACTCGCAAGTAAGTAAGAGTAAGTGAGGATGAAATAGTAATTTATGTTGTGATGGTGACAACAATGAATGAATGAATGATTACTAAATGTGTATGTTCAAGTTCTACCTTTTATGTAGAGTTTCGAAATGTTTTGAAGAAATGATAATTGTAAAATACTGTGACAAGCTTGTAATGAATATGTATGTGACTAATGAAAATAAATGAGTATATATGTAGTGATGATGTTTGGTAGGAGCTTAATATTATGCTAGAATTTGAGCCTCGATAGGTTGAAATGAGTGCCCAAAGATTTATAATTTCCACGGACAAAAATGTTCACTAAGGATACTTGACATACGTTCTAATCATGTCACTTGAATTCATAAACATCTAAATGGTATGAGTAAGCTTAAGTTGGAAGAATGAAAGAGGTTTCGAGGACGAAACCTTATTTAAGGGGGGTAGACTTGTAACGCCCCAAAAATCTATTTTTGCTTAATTACGCTAGTATTCGTGATTTGCAAAATAATAAAACGGGATTTAGAAAATAAGAATGTGTGTTATGTTCTAGTATGGAAATAACCAAGTTAATGTTATTATTTATATAAATGAGAAAATAATATTAGAAACTAACTTGATTAGTTAGTTTTTATAAAAAAAATAACATTGGGGTAAACTTGAAGGACCATTTGTGTAACTTTTGGTCAAAATAATATGGTCAAGAACACCCCAAAAAGGGGAAACGAATTCAGCCCCAAATGGGGGCATTCTTGCACCTACTCAAGCCCTAATCACACTAAATTGAAGGAAAGATGCAAGGGGTTTTGATGGTAGACTTGATGGATTGCAAATTAAGGGTTTTCCACAAGTTTTGGAGCCTTGGTAAGAACCCTAACCCTCAACTAGTATAAGACTCGAAACCCACTTGTGGGTTTTGAGCAAAACATGTTAAATTCGTGTTATTATGGATCATAAGTAATATTGATCATCCCTAATGGCTTAGGAATGAGTTAGATTGTTGGAAACTTGCTTGTGTGCAAAGATGATGATTTTAGATATCATTAGTAGCTTCGATGTTACTTGATTTGTTGAAATCATATGTTAGTGGCTTAAACTAAGTGAGAGTTTCACCCTATGTGTCTTGCATGATGCTTGATTTCTAAATCGAATTGCAAGTAATTGAATTGATAGTAACCAAATTTAATGGTTGATGAATATATTGATGTGGGTGGTAATAGAATAGGCATGTATGGTTTAATGCATATAAGGTGTTTGATAAAATGCCTACAAGAAACTTGAATTAAATTGAATGGTGTAAAATTTGTATGAAATTCGTCACTTTTGACAGCACTAAATAGTCATTTTGTTAATGGCATATCTCATTCGTTATTAGGAGTTAGAAGACGAGCCTTATATCGTTGAAAAGCTTGTTGCGCATGCTACATTTCATATTTAGTCATGTGAGGCTGGTTATGAGATTTAGTGGGTCAAAACAGCATGATAAGTTAGTAAATTAGTGTTAACAGCATGCTGTTTGGAACCATTTTATGTGCAGACCTGAACTTCAAATATTCATATAAAATTATAGAAAAATCGTTATGAGGTGTTCTTTATATGCTTGGAAACGTCTTTGAATGATGCACACTTTGTATTTGATTGTCAAGATCTGATTTCGAGGTTTAGAAGGGGAAAAATGACCTTGAACAGCAGCTGCGCAGAAAATCGCTGCACAATTATAATGAAAACTTTAATAAGAAAAGGTGTAAGAATGTACACGCTTGTAGTAGTCTTGGAGTACGGATTGTAGGGAAAGAGTAGCGTATTATGTGGCGTTCAAAAAGTGTCTAAAAACACTTACCAACTAGTTCATGCAAGTATTTTCACTAACGGGTCGAACGGGTAGTATATGCAAAGACTTATTGAATAGAACTAGTTGTTGAATGTATTGATGTCATGTTTGAATGATGTAGAATGAATACTAATGTTTGAATAGGTAAGTTCCAAATTAGTATTCTAACATTGCATGTTGATTTGAAAGTAAGCTAGGTACAAGAAGCTTAAAAGTCAACGGGTCAAGTGGAGGCAAGTAGCAAGCATCAACTTGGAGGACATAAGGTAAGTGGTTCTTATTCCACTTAGGATAATGAATCTTAACATGTTTATGTGTTTGATAGTAGTACGAGGACCGTGAGATGATGGTACCTAAATAACGAGGTTAAGGCTTGAATTGGAGTTTATAATGGAATAAACGTGGCTTCGAATGGATCGGCTCGGATGGGTCAAGGAGGGATGGAAAGGAGAAACAAAATGGGAAATGTGCAGAGCCCACCGTAAGGTACGGTGGCACCGTATCTTACGGTGGCCCCTGCAAAGATTTCCCCACCGTAAGGCAGACTTGAAACCACCGTTGGGTTTTTGAGGCCCACCGTAAGGTACGGTGGCCACCGTACCTTACGGTGGCCCCTGGGAAGAATTGTTAATTTCTATCAATTTTTGATGTTTTGCTTATGTGCGCGACCCGTAATTGCGTTTAACGCACCAATTAACATTGTTGTACCTTGTGTGGGACTTTGTAAGTGTGTAGCATGTAATAGTAACGTTGGTTTTATAAACATGATCATAGTACGAAATGGTACGAGTGCGTGTAGTTTAGTTGATGCATTATTCGACGGCATCAAATACGGTAAGTAGATTACCATGATTATGTAGATTGTAGATGTGATGTACATATGGGTTCTCATGCTCGGGTTAGAGGGAGAGAGTTTTCTTGTATGTATGGTGATATCATAGGCGGGAATTGTATACTTGTATGAATGGTGGTATTATAGGTGGAAGTTGTACGCTCGTATGTATTGTAGGACTATGCGAATAAATTGTATGCTTGTATGCATTGTAGTATTTCATGTGGGAGATTATACTTGTATGTATTGTGGTATTACATGTAGGAGTTATGCTAGTATGTATTATGGTGTTATATGTGGAGGTATATGCTTGAATGAATTGTGGTATTACATGTAGGAGTTATGCTAGTATGTATTATGGTGTTATATGTGGAGGTATAAGCTTGTATGTATTGTAGTGTTACATATGGGAGTTTATACTTGTGTGCATTGTGGTATTATATGTGGGAGTATATACTTGTATGTATTGTGGTATTACACGTGGGAGTTTATGCTCGTATGTAATGTGGAATTGTATGTAGGGGATTATATGCTCGGATATATTGCGAGGTTATTAACCCTTGTTATGAGAATGATAAGAAATGTAGGTATGTAAGCATGAATGCAGGAGACATGAAGGTTCGGATCGGGGTAACCCACCCGAACTTGAAGGAAGGATCTTAGACAGGATCACAGAGTATTGTGGGATGCTGCTTCCGCATCATAAGTAGATTTTATAAGGTTACCTATTGAGCTAACGGATTGGTTATTTGGTGATTGCAGGATGACTGGTTTACCTAGTAAAGCAAGGGATGGAGATCGAGCGAGGAGTCGGATTGTACGCGGTCACGGATACATGACCAATAGAATTGAGTCACTTCGAATGTATTAAGAAATAATTTTAGATGTAACACCAAAATACTTAGTAGAACCGGTTTTCTAACACTCAAGGTTGTTTTAAGAAAAGAAATTTTTTTTCGGTTGGTATTTTTCCGCTGCGAGTTTTCTGTATACAGATTTTAGGGTGTTATAGACTCCCTTCACGAATTGGGCCTTAAATTGTGGATTGTAACATATAGATTGCAAAAACTAATTGGCCCAAAAAAGAAAACCAGGGTATTTAATTTCATTTTGGGCTTTTCTTTTTGGAAGAATAATTTATAAAGACGGGCTATTAGACGGATTCGAGAATTTTATTTAACAAGAGCGAAAAAACAAGTTTCCCAAAACGACTCGACCAAAACATTATAGAAAAAGTATATGGTATAAAGTATCTTAGCATAAAAAGTATAGGAAGCCACTAGAACTTGCCACCTGTCATTTTAACCTAACCATAGTTAAATCACGATTAAACCAATTTTTTTTCTTCTCTGATCTAAACTTTCAGAACATAAACCTAACCCATCCTCCTTATTCAACTTCATCGATCGAGATCTGACCTAGAATTATTTTGGATATTTACTCCTGTATAAAACTAAAACAAGTATATGTTCACAAAACCACTATAATTCATCCTTTGAAAATTCATTTCCGCTCGTCTCTCACTCCCTCCACTCAGACCACCTGTACGACGTCATCGATTATCACAATTTCTTAAAAAAAACCCTAATAATTCTCCCAAAATCCCCAATCATCACACTCCGATCCTTGTTGTAGCAGAGTTGTGAATCTTGATTTATATTTGTGGATGAACCTAGAATTATTTAACAAGGAGGTTACAAAGTTGTGAATGGAAGTGTGATTATCTGCTATTTATACACCAAGGGTTGTATGATTTCACAGTGGCTTCTCTAGAGGTTTACATTATGAAATTACAACAAGCATATATAAAACATGGCTTCCACCACGGTAAAGAAAGAAAAAGCCACCAACATTAGAATAGGTTTCACTTGTCACCAATGTTTGATAATGCAACTGTTCTGAAGATAAAACATAAAGGTGCGTTTAAATTTTTTTAATGAGTGCGTCTAAATTTTTAATGAGTGCGTGCAAATTTTCAATGAGTGCTTCCAAATTTTCAATGAGTGCTTCCAAACTTTTTAATGGGTGCGTCCAAATTTTTAGTGAGTGCTTCCAAAGTTTCAATGAGTACTTCCAAATTTTAATGAGTGCTTCTAAAATTTCAAAGAGTGCTTTCAAACTTTTTAATGAGTGCTTCTAAAATTTTAATGAGTGCTTCCAAACTTTTTAATGAGTGCTTCTAAATTTTCAATGAGTGCTTCCAAACTTTTTGATGAGTGCTTCTAAATTTTCAATGAATGCTTCCAAACTTTTTAATGGGTGCTTCTAAATTTTCAATGAGTGCTTCCAAACTTTTTTAATGAGTGCTTCTAAATTTTCAATGAGTGCTTCCAAACTTTTTAATTAGTGCGTTTAAATTTTGCAAGTGCGTTTAAATTTTGTACAATGAGTGCGTTTAAAATTTGTTAGTGCGTTTAAAAGTCTCTGTTTTCACCAACTTCATCTTCTTCATTTGCAACTTTTTTTTAAGCTAATTTTTATGTTTAATCATACTTATTGAAACAAAATCAAAAGTATTTGACAACTATTACGAGCGTTTATTCATAATTGTATGTTTTTTTGTATGATTAAATCGTTACGGTGTAAATCTCTATTTTTATAATTTTTTTCGTTTTCGTTCATTGTAATCGAATGTTTTTTGTTATTTTGATTGTGTAATCATTCAGATTGGTTTAATCGATTTCAATTGTTGAAAAATTTTGTTTCGATTGATTTTTGATGTTACAATTTGAAAAAAAAATTAGACGGTTTTTCATAATTTACCCTTGGTTAGTTTAACCCAAGTATGATTAGGGTTTTTAATCTGCATCTAGCCATCTTATTAATCTAATGGCTGATATTGCTTCTTACGCTTTTTACGTTAAGAAGCTTTATACGTTATCTCTTCCCAACATTATATACGGGTCGGCTTTTTTTTGGCGGGCAAAAACGGGTAGTAAATAGAAGGGAACTTAAAAGTACAATTTTATCCTCAACACCTAAAATAAGATGACACATTTGAAAAATTAGAAAGAAAAATAAAACACAATTAAAAGAAAAAGGTTATATACATCATAGCCACAATTACGATAAATGTAACACCCTATCAATCTATCTCCTAAGCTCAAAGTGGATAAATTGTGCTTACGTTATCACAAAACATGTAATACCAGTATACGTAGGCCTCATAAATCACCACGTTAGTGTCACATCAGATTTACAAACATCCTTTAAAAACAGTGGCGGATCTAGAAACATTTTTCAGTAGTAACGTTTTTCATTTTTTTCATTTTAGTAGTAACGTTTTTCAAATTTCGTAAAAAAAAAATTAAAATTTCCACTAATTTTCCACTACGCGCGCGAAGTTGAGTCGCAACGTCCGCAACCCCTGCTTGTTATATACATCCGCCCCTGTTTAAAAACACTTATTTTTCTTACAAACTCCACCTCACTTTTCACTCCACACCTACTTTTTATATACAACCAAGGGATCGCTAAACTTGCCTTGAAGACATCTAATCATTGATGCGAAATCATCAATTAGTCTTTTTTTTTTTTTTTTTTTTTTGAATCCTGAGTTATCCTAGCTCTGATATTTCGATATTATCTCTCAAACTTGGACATTGTAGAAAAACATTTGGGCGATTTCTTACCTCCCCTGATAGACTAACCGCGTTTACTGGATTTTGTCCTTCGGCCATTGCTTTGCTCTCTTTGAATTCTGATCAGGTACTGCTAGCTAATTAATAGTACAATGTATTTATTCTATTGCCAAAGTAGTCAACATTAGAAATATACAAGCAATAAGTAACAAAGAAAATTAAACAAAATAACAGGAGCTTTGTGGGTGGACAATCCCACGACGACTTTTTCCAATTTATTTAAACTTAACAAACAATCAATAGTTTACAAAATCGTATTCAATAACACCTCCTAACTATTACAAATTCAAATAGCATAAACTAATTATTTTAACTCAATCTTGCGATCCATGATGGCTGCTCTCTCCTCAAGCATTTTCACACCAATATATCGTCCCAACATCATAGTTGTTGCCTGAGGATTTGTTCCTGGTGCGTTGAAAAATGTTGAGGCATCCACGACTCGCAAAGAATCTACCCCTATGACTTTCAAATGACTATCAACGACCTTGTTAGGCAAGCATCCGCCATGGATATGCCAAATTGTGGCCAAAGTATCATGACAGAAACTCGTAATGGTCTCATAGTCAGATAATTCATCAGGCAATGACTTCCCAATGAATCTAAAACTTTTTACACCAACAGAGTCACTAAATTTGTACTCTTCCATGGTTGGAGTTGCCAATAATTTTATAATGGATTCCATAGCATTCCAGCATTGATCTATGTCTTCAGTGCGATTAAAGTAATTAAAACGGACGCTTGGGGTAACTGTAACATTGGACGCAGATTGGAGATGTAATGAACCGCTTGATATTGGTCTACTAACCTTTCCAGCAATAATCTGCACACTTGTGTTTACCTGTGTCACTGTACCCAGTGAAGGTATGAAACTCATGAGAGGTGTGTTTGGGGGGACTGAAACGGATTCGAGGTACTGTCCAGTTTCAGTAATCCCAACCACGCGAAGTCCTGCATCTTTAATTTCATCTGGAAGCAAGATATTTACTCCAGTACGCTGATGATCAGCCATGAACTTTCCGATTAAAGGATGGTCTCGAACAACAGGAATATTTAGAGACGAGAGGTATGAAGTTGGTCCAAGTCCACTTAGCAGCAAAAGTTGGGGACTTCCAATAGCTCCAGCACTCAAAAGTACCTCCCCATTTGTTCTTACATGAATTTCATGATATCTTCCATTTGAATCATGGTATGCAACGCCAACCGCAGCTATAAAAAAAATAACTAATTAATTAATTACAAATGATTATCAAATGAGCTTGTCCTTCCTTAACGTTGTGTTCCCAAGTTAACTTAACGAGGGAAAAGAAAGGAAATGAAAGGAAACAAAAATTTGATAGTGTTCCCGAGTTTCATTTAAGGATGAAACTCAAGGAGGGAAAAGAAAGGTAAACAAAACATAGTGTGTTCCCGAGTTTCATTTAAGGATGGAAAAGAAAGGAAATGGAAGGAAAACAAGGCAAAATCTTTAGGTTTAGTTTTCCTTCCGATTTGGAAGGAAGCGGGAGGAAAGGATATTTATCCTTTCTTTTCCTTTCCCTTCCTTTCCTTTACACTATGTTCCCGAGTTTAACAAATGAAGGAAAATAAGGGAAGAGATGTAAGGAGGGAAAAGAAAGAGAGTGGAAAGAAAAGATTCAATTAACTAGTGTGTTCCCTAGTTTGAAGGAAATGGAGAGAAAAGTAAAGATTTTATGTTTAAAATATCATTTCCTTCCAAATTTCTCAAATTTAGAAGGATGAAAAATGAAGGAAATGAACAAAAAATTTCCTTCCGTTTCCCTCCCTTTCTCTCTTTAAAAAAAACTTTGGAACACGATTTTTCTAAACATCCTTTCAAATCCTTTCTTTTCCTTCGTTAAATGAAACTCCGGAAAAGGAAGGCACATTGAAATTTTCCATCGAAATATTGGATTTTTGTTTTCAATATATCTTATGAGAAGCTGATACAACTGTCAGCTTCTCATAAGATAAAGTAACTAAAGCATATACCGTCAAATGAAAACATATATATACCGACTCGGCTCATAAGATAAAATAAAGTAGCTTATGACGGTATGACTAAAGCATATACCGTCAAATGAAAACTTATTATATTTGACCCGATTTGTTTCCAAACAAAATTTGCGTCAAAACTAATCCAACTCAAAACGTACATAAACATAAAACATTTTATAATTGACCCAGCTCAATTACAACCAATGTCGAAGATTAAAAAAATAGTGGTGGGGACCAAAAATCACGAGACCCCTTTTTTTCCCTTATCGGTGGGGACCACAATATCAAAACGGTGGGGGCCGGACTCAATTTATATAAAAATTACATACAAAAATCACAAACTTCCACCACTGAGCCAAAAAATAAGGGGAGGGGGGCACCCCTAGCCCCATTATCCTTCGCCTCAGATTCCAACAAAAAATAACGTTAAAGCGTAGACTAATTCGAATTTATACAGGCACGTATATATAATTAAAAACGTAAGAATTTAGTTTTTGTATCAAGTAAAAATGACATGGAGTAAATTCGAAACTTTTGAAGCATGAGGAGGTCAAGCTGACATTTTACAAATTGGATAGGTTAAAAAGTGTATAAACCATCAAGTTAAAGGGGGTGGTAAGGCTGGAGAGAAATTCCACCAAAATATAGGGGGTGAAAGTGAATATTTTCAAAGTTTATTGATGTTTTAGTTATAATTTTTATAGGGTTAGACGTGGTTGTGAGCGAAAAAAATTAGGAATCTACTGTTTATCGATAAATTTTGGGTTCTTTGGGAATCTTTTAGGGAAAACGGAAAAACTGTATTTATTTTTTAATATTTGTTGAAAGTGGTTGTGAGTGTAGGAGGGAGAAACTGTAATGGGATTTAGTGCAACATATGGTTGTGATTGGTTGTGATTGGTTGTGAGTGGATGGGGATGAGGAGACTATTGTGAATGCTCTTATACAAAGGGAACTCACGTACGTAATGGTTTCAGTAGTCAAATTTATATGAAATTTTCAACAAAGAAAAAATTAATAATAATAATAATAAATATAAAAAAAATTGTCTTTTTTTATCTTTTGTGCTTTCACTCTTCAAAAATATCAATTTTAGAAACAATATTGGTTTAAACAATCTAACTAACTAGAACATGATATGACCTATTGGTCTAGTGGTATGGTGTCCCATCTTATAAATGTAAGGTTGTGGGTTCAAATTTGCCATTAAAAAAAAAAAAAAAAAAAAAAAAAACTAGAACATGATGAATGATTAATTACCTAAAGGATTAGAGGTGGAGAAGATAATCCGGTCAACCGTCGCATGAACCACCACATCTAAGTTATCAGGGTTGGCATTGTTAAGAAGCTCAACCGCCCCATGTCGTATCCCAGAATCATCGAATGTCGAACCACTGACTTTGGTTCCTTGAAGGTGGTCAAAGGTGTGCCCGTTATTAGGAACAACTTTAGACTCGTGCAAGGCATTAAGGAATGAAGTTTGAAGCCTATTAAAACGTGTCGGACGAGTAACAATACTTTTTTCTACCCACTCGTAGGCTCTTTCAACAACATCCATATCCCATTCAATACCTGAATTCTCATAGAAGTAGTCATCGGCTCTCGAATAAAACCCAAAATTTATCATGCTACCGCCTCCCAATACCCTCGCCCTTGCGTTTAGTACCCCATCTTCGGAAACAAAACCTTGAGTTGGCGAATCATTGTCATTCGCCCCTAGGAGAACATCATAGATATTATTTTCATGAAAAACACTCCTATTCAAACTACCGCCCCTCTCAAGTAGCAGGACGGAATAGGATTCAGATAGAGTGGCAGCTAAGGGGCAACCAGCAGTCCCTCCTCCGATGATGATGTAATCGTAAGCCTTTCTAGGAGAGAAATCTGTGGCTTCATGTGTAAAACGATGGTAGTCTGACTCTGCATAATATACATACATTATTTGAGTGATATACACAAAGTTTCTAGAGATTCTTTGGTCTAAAAATATGCATAAATTTTGTCCATCTTAGTATTGATCAATAATATTTAGAGCTAAAGATACTTGCCTGTAGGAGAATCGAGATGAAAAAAGCATTGTACATTTTGTTGTAGCCCAATACAGAATAGGAGAAAAAATAGAGAAACATTTTGCAACATTACTTGAAAGTTCGTCATTGTAGTATCATAGAACAAATGTACTACCCCTTCTCAAGTGGATATGAGGCTGTGTGTCAACTAAGGGAATATGGCACACATTTATAAGTGAGGAGCATACTACCTTATCGTGTCTCTTTTGTCTTTTTTTCCTCTCTAACAACAATTACGTAAGGGGGAAGATAATTACAGGGAAAAATTCAACATACTAATTTCTAGAGGCATTAGGATCGGAGACTTTAATAAGAGTATGAACAACAATAAACTCGTACAAAATTCTACACTTTTCACATCAGCATGCCACATCATTCTAAACCCATTTTTTTCTATAACAATAAACTATTTCATATTATATTTGACACGACTTATTTCTGAACAAAATTCACATAAAAACTTAGACCAATTGTAATGCATGATGTCCCTAGGCTAGTATATATGTTGTTTGGACGTGTTTTGGGGTATTTGGAGATGTTTATACACGTTTCAGGGTGTTTGGGACACATCAGGCGAGTAGGGAATAGCTTCAGGCATTTACAGCCTATACCATATCACTATACATGCGAATAGCCCCTACTCGCATGTACCTACTAGCGAGTACGGCCCTACTCGCTAGTTTATCATGCTGGATAGCATCGTACTCGCGTGAACTGACCTCGTACTCGCATGAACAGGTCTGTACGAGTACGGGAGGTATAAATAGTTCCAATCATTGCCCTAATGATCAGTTCTTGCCACACACACTCTCAAAACACCCTCCCCTGGTCTGTAAGGTCTGATTTGATCATTGTAAACACTCGAGCTCTGTTTTAGTGATAAATCTTTAATCTTTTGACCCATTTGTGTGTGTTAATTACTCATATATCATTGTTTCATATTCGTTTCTGCTATTAGAACATATTTAGAGGATTCCGCACTCTGAATATCAAGCTCGTGATTGTCGGGTGACCCGATAGTCGATCCTACAAGTGGTATCAGAGCCGAGGCTCTTATCACGAGTGTTTTGATAGCAAAAACGAGCAAAAACAGGTAGGTTTTTATGGGAAAGTTGTGATTTTTGAGCAAAAACCTGTTTTGAAGTTTGAAACTTTGAGTTTTTGATAAAAATCCTTATTTTCAAATTCTTGGTGTGTGTTTATGGATAAAAACGTGTGTTTTTTATTAGGTTTTGTTCTAAAAGTGTTTTGGAAACTTTTCCAATCATTTGGGGTTTAAACACATTGTTTTGGATAAGATTTTGAGGCAAAAACGGCAATTTTTGAGCAAAAGTGAGGTTACAGATCAGATCTAGCGATTACGCAGACTATACTAGCGAGTACCCTCCTATTCGCCTATACCTTAGGCGATTACAAGAAACTTCACACAATTAGAGCTCTACTCGCCTCTAATACTAGCAATTAGAGGCCTACTCGCCACCTACTTGTGTGGTATAGCCCCTAATCGCGTGTAAGGTCCCCATTCACTAGCATTTACACCCTAATCGCGTGTAATACTAGTGATTACAACCGTACTCGCCCCAACAAAACCCTAATCGCCTATAAACACAAGAATAGAGTTCCTAATCGCCTGAAAGGACCTGAAACTGAAAAATAGACTAAGTATCGGACTTTTAACGAACATAGACATATGGCAAACCCGTGGGGTCATCTGAACCAACCTAGGCAACCTAATAACCAACAAATGAACAATCAAACGAACATACCCACAAACCCTTGGCAATACTCAGCCGAGCTAAACGCGCAACGGATGCAACAAGCACAGATGCAAGCGAATGTTGCCGGAATCAATCCGTGGGCGCTAGCGGCTCAACAACAGGCAATGAATGCAAATCCTTGGGTACTCGCGGCTGCTGCAAACTCACAGACGAATCATCTGTCTTCCGTTCTCATGAGTGACTTAGAGACGGGTAGTTCGAATAAGGCGCCGAAATTGCAATACATGTCCGACTACCATGGTTGGAAGGGCAGATTTCAGACGTATGTTGAGGGTATTGATGGTCTCGTGTGGTCAGCGATAGAGACCGGGTACAGTAGGCCTATGGTTGAGAATTCCACTACTCCGATCTCAATTGAAGATATGAATGAAGATCAGAGGAAGAAGTATAATTATGAAAAGAAGGCGATGGCATCATTGAAGCAAGCTCTTCCCAAGGATATACTTCATCAATTTGCTCAGTGCACTACATCACAGATGCTTTGGCTAGCACTTGCTGAGCGAAATGAAGGAAATCTGAAGACGCGGAAGGTGAAAATGGATCAACTCAAGAAGGAGTTCGAGAACTTCAATGCTATCGGGAATGAATCACTGAGGGACATGACTGCTAGATACTACCATCTGATGTCTGAAATGTATCAGTACAGGGTCTTATTCTCATATGCGGACCTTGTAGAAAGATTTGCTGAGGCGCTACCTCCTCATTGGCATCAATGGTTGGATATCCTGAAGTCAAGCAACGCTTATCAGACTCTCACCATCAACGACTTCATTACCTAGCTGGAGAACAAGGAGATAGAGGAGATTAGAAGAGCAAACAAGGCGCTCATTCCACAGAATCCCAGCATCTATTATGGGAATCCTCTTCGGGACACCAGTGGGTGGTACCAAACCACAGACTGCTTTTGTGGTTAACCCGGACCCGGTTTATGCTTTTGACAATTATGGTCCCCCAGCTGATGTTCCTCCTCCTACATATCCTTTTGGACCAAACCAGTATCCTTTGAATTTTAATACTAACCAGTTTGGTGTTAATCCATTTTCTCATTTTGCAGCACCAGCGCAGGCAACTACAAACTTTGGTGGACCATCTGCCACAGGTTTTGGTGGAGCTCCAACCACAAGTTATGGTGGATATGGAGGTGCTTCGACTTCTAATCAAGGTGGCTATCGGACCAACCCAGTCCTAGAGCAGCTGAACACCGCGGGTTTAGAAAAGGTGACTGTAGAGCTAGCTCAAGAACACAAGGCTCTACTGTCGACCTTGGTAAACTCCTATAGTGGACTGGTTGCTGGACAAATCGGGAATCCTCATCTTACACAGGAGGATTACTCGCAGATCGATAAAGACGACATGGATCTGATAGACATACAATGGCACTTCGCAAGTGTGGTGAGAAGGGCAAAGGAGTATATGGACAGGATGGGAAGGAGAGATGTTCTGATCAATAACAACACTAAGTTTGGGTTCGACAAAACAAAGGTCACATGCTACAACTGTGGCATAAAAGGGCACTTTGCAAGGGAATGTGACCGGCCTAAGCAGCAAAGACATCAGAATCCCTTCAACAACAACAGATCGAATCAGAATCAGAAGCAACAAGCTCAGTCACAACCAAATACTGAGCGTGCTATTGTCCCAGTCAATAACCAGAACTAGAACCAGAACCAGAGGCCTCCTGCAAACAACAATCAAGGTCAAGCCCTGGTTATTCAAGCTGATGAAGGTTTTAACTGGAACCATCTGATCATTGGAGAAGAAGCTCCTCAAGGTGGTGCAGCCTGTTTTGCTCAACAAGCGTCTAAAGCACCAGCCGAAGTTGAAGAAACTTCGAGTCAGTCTGACATCATTACTTTTGAAACCGAAGCGTCTGACTATGACTCGGAGTGCGATTCTGATATGGGAGAAGATTTGGAGGATCTGTTAGCTGAAGCAGATGCGCTGATCGGTAAAATATCGTTTCTTGTGGATGCTGACTGCACGGAGAAGAACTTTGGCGAATTCTTTGGAGCTCAGAAGACAGCAGCTCATTATGCATTGATGGCCATTACTGAATCGTCTAACAAGGTAAGTTCTTCTTATGATTCTAAATTAGATTGTGTAGAGTGTAATCAGCTGAAATTCAGAATTAAGGAATTAACTGAAGAAAATCTGAATTTAAAAGCTGATGTTGGTCCGTTGCAAAGGTCAATTGATTCCTTAAGACAAAAGGAGAAAAAATTTCTAAGTACAATTGAAAATTACAAGAAGGATGTTTCTGAACTGTCTAAAACCTTAGCTAACAAACAAATTGCTATCAATAATTACATCAATGAGGTAGAAGACACTAAGAAACAATTGGCCATTGTCAACTGTAACTATGAAAAGATCAGGAAGAAACTTGAGAGTTACTTAAACTGCAAGTATGTCCTTGATCACATAGTAGAACACTCTGAAAAGGAAAGCTTCTCCACCAGTCCCAAATATTCTTAGTGTCCACCTCCGGTGAGATTCGAAAATCATAATTTTGATGTCTTACCGAAGGAGGAACTAGTGGACGTGGCAGCTGAGGCAGCAAAAGCTGCAGAGGCGGCCAAAGTTACTGAAACAGCTAAACCTGCTGAGGTTACTAAGGCTGCTACTCCTGCTAAAGCTGTCAATCTGTGTGAGAAAGCTGATGATATCAGTGTATATGACACTGACTCTTCGGATGATGAGCTCGATGAGCCTCCTAGATATGCACCGGTCAAAACCAAAGATGTTCCTCTTGAAAATCATATCATTACCACTGAAACCTTGAGTGAACTGGTACCGAAAGTGCAAATCGAGGACAACAGAAGGATTAAGGTGTTCTATAAACTAAAAGGGTCTGAAAAGGTATATGCTGATGAGGAAGTCCCTCTCAAATGTATCGCCCCTGGTCTAATTGCCAAATTTTGGCAAGAATCTGTCATTACCGTAGAAAAGGAAACCTGGAATAAAAAGAAGGGTAAGGGTAAGGGTAGAAAGGACCAGGGTAATCAGCCTAATGGGAATAACAAGAAAAATCAAAAGACAAACACCGTTAATCCTCAAAATCATGCTCAAAGAAAAAGTCCGAAGAAGCATGTTACTAATCAGACAGAAGTAAAAGAACGACATGACAGAAGTATCCTGATTGGTTTCCATCTGGAGGTGAGTCTGGGAAGAAGAAAGATCCAGTACAAGCATCAATATTCAAGAAGCAGTTGATATAGATGTCAGGAAGTGTGATCAGCTGGGCCTATATAAAGCATGCTAGGATGTTGGGAGTGAAATGGCAGGATAGTCTACTTTACTTTCAACCGTACAAGAACGTCCTCAGTCTGCCTTTTCTGGCATATTCGTGATCTGGTTAGATTGCAGCCTCCTTTGTATCATGAGTCTCGCGGTGATCTTCAAGGTTTCTACAATATTATGAAAAGAGAAAGTGCTGAAGGATGGCACCAGTTCCAACCACAGTACCCTAGATCCATCGTGACGAACAAGATTCATCCCATCACAAAGAGTCCTATCTGGAAGCACATAATCAAGCCACCTGAAACCGCGTCGAAGATTCCATTGGTTCCGGTTGAACAAGACTTCTCTTCTAAGTTTTACTACTGGCATTATGACGCAGAGACAACAGAAGCAGTGATAGTCTTGAGCAACTCACCAAAACCGTGCAGGAAAATTAGGATATGGGATCCAATGTGGTTGATTAACTGCTCGGAGAAAGACGTGGAGACATTGTTCCTATATCCCATACAACATTTGAAGGCCGAAGGCGATCAAGCATTGAAGTATCTACGAGTGATTCGTTTCTGTCACGCCAACAAAGTTCATGCGGGATGCGACTGGTCAAGACTTTCTAGGATCGAGACAATGTCGATTTGATGAAGATTGAAGATGCTGCATGTCTTGTTTATGTTATGTTTGCTTTGTATGTTTTCAATTTCGAGTCTGTAAAGTTGTTGGTAGTTGCTATAAACGATGTCCTATGTAATCTTTGTACGTATACTAGCCTGGTCCCTAAGGGGGAGTCTGTAAGTGCATGATGTCCCTATGCTAGTATATATGTTGTTTGGACGTGTTTCGGGGGTGTTTGGAGATGTTTATACGCGTTTCGGGGTGTTTGGGACACATCAGGCGAGTAGGGAATAGCTTCAGGCATTTACAACCTATACCATATCACTATACATGCGAATAGCCCCTACTCGCATGTACCTACTAGCGAGTACGGCCCTACTCGCTAGTTTATCATGCTGGACATCGTACTCGCATGAACTGACCTCGTACTCGCATGAACAGGTCTGTACGACTACGGGAGGTATAAATAGTCCCAATCATTGCCCTAATGATCAGTTCTTGCCACACACACTCTCAAAACACCCTCCCCTGGTCTGTAAGGTCTGATTTGATCATTGTAAACACTCGAGCTCTGTTTTAGTGATAAATCTTTAATCTTTTGACCCATTTGTGTGTGTTAATTACTCATATATCATTGTTTCATATTCGTTTCTGCTATTAAAACATATTTAGAGGATTCCGCACTCTGAATATCAAGCTCGTGATTGTCGGGTGACCCGATAGTCGATCCTACACCAATTGAAAACGTGCGTATAAATAAACATGAAAAGGTATCATATAGAAAGAAAAAAAAAACTTACGTTACAACGTAAAACAACTTTAATATATATTGATATATACATAAATATAAGCGCGTAAAATTCTATGGGAGTTAAAATATTGTCCTACAAAGTTTTTAGAAAGTTATAAACCCTTAGCGAAAGTATGAAAAAATCTTAGTTAAAAACTTTGAAGGACCAAAACTGACCATCAAACAAAAGTTTGGTGGTATAATCATAAAAACCCAAAAGTATTCCTTTGTGATGGACTGGTGGACGCACATTTCTTATTGCCATATCCCTCAAGTTCAACCCTTTGTAATTAACTTTCAAAATGACTTTTCTTTATACTATTCCTAAGATCCTACGTAAAATGTCATATACTAGTGTTTACCCCCGCGTTGCGGGTGTGGTGTTCAAAAACTATCCTAAGTAGTAAGCAAACGATGATTAAAACTGAGACCAATTGTAATTAAAAAAAATGAATTTGTAACACATAGACAAACTCAAATTTATACTGAGAAAACTTTACCGTACACAAACTCAAACTTAGCTTTGCTATTTCAATTAATTTCGTATGAATAAATAAAAAACATTACATTTGATTGAGCCTATTAAAGAAGAACGCAAAATGTGAAGTGCCAAAAATGAACACGCAAACTTCACAACAAAAAATGTGAACCATTTTCGTTACAAGACAAAAAAAAAACAATAGAAGACAAAAAAGAAAACCAACTACAATAGAAGACCAAAAACGTGAACCATTTTGTAATTAACTCTTAAATGAGTGGCAAAATGTATACTGTAGTTAACATGCTACTCAAAATATCAAATGTAGAAACTAGTGTTTTACCCTCGCGTTGCGGGGCATGGGTTGGAAACCTTACTATGTAGTAAGCAAACAATGGTTAAAACCAGGAAAAATCGTAAAACAAAAACAAAAATGTGAACTTATACTTTGATCTGACACAACTATAGAGAAACTAGAACTTATATCACCATTTGACGTACGTAGTCAAAGTGAAGCGCTAACTTATACCACGAGATGGACTACGACGTTAAAAAAACTCTAATTTATACTCTTTGATCAAATATCTAAATTACACCAAATTCTTCTTTCACTTTTAGCGTGTCTGGAACCCTTGACCACAAAGCAAATTTTGGATTATCGTATGTGTTCTCTCTGAGGGTGTTTGGGATTGCTTATTTAACTCTATAAGTGTTTTTCGTCAAAAGTTCTTATTGACTTATGGCTTTTTGAAAAAGAGTTTTTTAAAAACTGTTTGAATTAACTTTTGTGGTGAGAAAAGCCAATAAGTTAATAAGTTGTTTTTTAAAAAGTATTTGGTTTAAGCTTATTAGTGTAAAATGACTGAAAGCCAAAAGCTAGGATTTCTAACTTCTTGAAAACAGATTTTCCACCCTTATTGAAAAGCTAAAACCAAAAGCGCTTTTAGTTTACACAAACAGCTTATGGAATTATTGGCTTCTTGAAGAAGTCAATAAGTCAATTCAATTAGGAGTTTTGAAACTCAATCCCAAACACCCACTCTGTACGTCATCCCTACCTCCGGTACCTTCCCACCATCGCTATTGTCACACCCTACCAAGGCGGAAACACGGGATGCAACTGAAATGATTTCCAAGCACAAAAGGTCACGCAAGCATCGATTTATTTAAAAGAGGGACTTCCATAAGACAACATAGTTTTACAAAACATTAAGTTAAATTGTCTCGAATAAAACCATTATAGGAAATTGTTAATGTTTAAAAACAATACAACAACAGTTCAAAAGATGGTATCCCATGATGCTCACACGCGACCTCCCAAGTTCCACGCTTCATGCTAGTTACCTGAAAAACATGCATGTAAAAATATAGGTCAACATAAAGTTGGTGAGTTCACGGGTTTTAATGAATGGACATGTAATCCAAAACCGACTAAATCATTGCCTAGCTAGAGAAATAATTAATATGTGATCTGACATGAGCCCATAACCAAACCTTGACATGTTATGCCTTACCCATTGTACAGTTAAGACAATGAATAAATGTGAAATACAAGCACTCTTTTGATATTTGTCATGCGGTCAGAGCGACTGACCAAGAGTGGGGGTGTCAACCCAATAGATCTATCCCGGTGTTTCATGGCTAAGTCCATAGCTAATGGTTATGGTATGATGTATGAAATGAGGGCTTAATGGATCCTGAACCTTAATTTCTCATGTTCACATAATAGTCATGATTATAACTGAAAACTGTACGCATGTTTTTCCCCCAAAAAAATGTAAAACAGTGAAAAAGGGCCGTGAAAAACTCACCTTATGGTTGTGTCTGGAAATGAACTAATGAGCTTGGAGCTAGAGACATCGACCTACGTGTCCTAGGTAAAAAGGGACATTTTAGGTCTATGTCACTTGTACTGTCTACAAGTTGTTCTCTTGTCATGTTTGTACTTGTAACTTAACTCTTTAAGTTAGGTGTGTCAATGATGTAGGCCGGGATTCGTGCATTCAACACTTTGTTTCCCAAAAGTTACAATGTTTTCCTTTAACAAAAATGTTTAATGTTAAGGTTTCTAGATGTAACTTTACCCAAAATATAAACCTCATGTTTTGTGTGACAAGATCTACTATCTTTATGTAAACTAGTGTCTTGGGTAAAAAGATAGTATTACCTTTTGTGAAAACACCACTTTTACGTGTAAAAATATGTATTTTTATACACTTTGGATGGTGTAGGTGTTCATGTGTTGTAGGTCTTACAACCTTTATCTTGACATGTGTGTAGATCCATAACATCTAAGTATGTTTAACTTATTATGTCATAAGTTTAGCAACTTTCGTGAAAATAACAATATCCCATGTTAAAACATAACTTTTCTTGATAACATATATACCTTATAAGCCTTGTTATAGATCCAACATGTCACACATGATTTATAATCATTCACATTATGTCTTATGTTAATGAGCTTTGGAAAATATGCACATTTTCTTACAAAACTTTCGGCCTATAGTGGCTATATATCTATACATAAATTTTGGCCCATAGTGTATGTGAATACATGTATTTCCCAACTAACATAACATGTGTTAAGTCATGAGTTTACTTATTTACTTGGTTTAGTTACAAGAGTAAACACACTAGTGAACAACGTGGTGTATGAATGAAAATAAAAGCACAAGTTTAAAAATAAAATTATACCTCCTAGTGCCTAAGAAATGAGGGAGTTAGAGGCCTTGTACACCTTTGGTTATACTCCTTGTACCCCTAAGTATCTATTGAAAGTAGTGGTCTTTGAGTGTGTGTATAAAACCGAGGGGTGGTGAAGGAGTGGTTCGGTGGTGGTGAGGGTACCGAGTGGTGGTGATGGTTTCGGTGGGGGTGGGTGCCGAGAGAGAGAGGGAGGGATAGGGGGTCGTGTTAGTTGTTTTTGGTGCACTAAACCTTCTCAACCTTGGTCTTATTTATAGTAATTAGGAATGGCAAGTCATAATGATTTAGGAAACGTGAAAGAGAGCATCCTTCCTTATTTGGTTTAGGATCTAACAAAGGTAATTTTGGTTAGATTATGAAGAGATCTTAGGAGTTGATGTGAGCATGCTCTTCTTGGTTAGAGTGGGCCGCAAAAATTAGGGTGTTGGGAGGTTAGGATAAGTCAACTCATCTAAAGTTGATGTATGATAATCATGCTCATTAGTCACATTAGTGAAATCCTAGGTAGATTATGGTATGGGTGGATGTGTGGGATTACAAACGGGGCAAGTCAACACTAAGCTTTCCTAAGTGTCATAAGATGCTTTCTACTTTGGTGTAATGTCTAGGAATGTGATGGACAAGACTTATGCATGTGTGTTAGATGAATCTTGGTGGAAGAATGTAATGAATGGACTTGTGCATGAGTGAGAGACATAAATACTACACATATGCATGTGTATGTCGTCTATATACATATGTATGTGTAGGTTGTTTATTTTGGTAAGTCAACTATCATAGAATGAATAAGTGGTAAAGTGTTTAGCTAATTAAGGTGGAATCTTAGTGATTGAGATGATGGTTCATTTAAGGTGTAGGAGCATAATCTTTGAAAATCACAAACACACACACATATGTCGTTGCATACATGTATGTGTATATAGATATATATTTTTTTTAACAAATCAATACACATCTTGTACAAATACTTGATTACATATAAAAATTAGATATCAAGAAGGGTTTTTGTACAAGTCCATGTAATAAAAAATAATATATAATTGTGTGCACTATATATATGATTTTTAACTAGTTGTATTACTAGTCGTATATGGACATTGTGTTCGGACAGTGCTTGTGTATGGACATTGCTTGCTTTTGTTCTCAATTGGATCACAATTGTAATGTTATGTTTAATTGTGTGGATTTCCAACTAGGGTTTTGGTGAGATCACTCTATAGCTCATGAGAAACTATTCGACTAGTTATGAAATTGTATCAGCTAGTGGGTCTAATGCTAGACTGTAAGCATCGAGATTGACTTGTTGGAACCCTGTGTGGTCCAATTGTAATGACACATGCAAAATGTAATGTCATGCACAATGTGTACGTGTAGCTAAGTTTTACGGATATGACCTGTGATTTCGACGAGTGTCACAGCTACCGTCTCCACTCTATCCCGGCAAAGGTTTCCTACTCTTTATCTCTCTATCTAACCATCAACGACCAAACAGTTCATGTTCATTGGTTTTCCTGTGTTTGTGTATAAGTTTTTCTTCACCTCTGTTGTGGACTTTTGAAATAGCCAAGGGTAGCAATGGTTGGCTTGCGGTTCTGGTGACGAAGTTCGAAACGAAAGATGGTGTTGAACTCATAACTTGGTAAGAAGGAGGGCGACAACAATCATGTTTCCGCCATGGCTACGTGCTGCAACGGTGGCAGAGGTGAACGCATATGGTCTCGATGTGGTGGTTGGTGCAGTTTATCAGTGACGACGGTGTTTCGATATTCCATACCACCCCCCCTTCTTAAACTCTTGATATAGCCTGTGGTGGCCGTCGTTTTGTGTGGTTGTCTTTTTCCACCAAGCGAGATACTACGATCTGCATAGAAAACCAACTACAATAGAAGACCAAAAATGTGAACCATGTTGTAATTAACTCTTAAATGAGTGGCAAAATGTATACTGTAGTTAACATGCTACTCAAAATGTAGATATAGAAATATACTAGTGAGATTTTCGAGCTTTGCACGACAGTCGGTTAGTAACGATTTGGTTCATTACAATACGATTATGATACCGACACTTGGCATAGTAATCAATAAGTGCTTTACATCGATCAAAAACTACAACATGATCACCCGTACCACTATCATCGTACCGGTATTCTTTGGTTGGTATTTGTTCGGTTTGTTACGGTACCAGTATGGATGGTGACATCATGTTGTCGAAAACCATAACAAATATGGTAACAATATCGATGTTGACCACGACATTGCAAACATAAGGTTCATAAAACTGTGTTAAGTAGTAAGCAAACAATGACTAAAACCGAGAAAAATCATATAACAAAAATACGAATTTATACCGCTACGTGATATAAAACGTATAATAAGACGTAACTTATACCGTAAATTGACGTAAAAAGAATGAAAAAAGAAAAACATTACAAGACAAAAATCTAAAAAAAAAAAGAAAAAATATATTAAGAAAAAAAATCATAGAAAGAGATTATGATTCATAACATCATTCAACATTTTGTTATATATATAAATACTAATATAGAACGGAAGGGATGGTGACAAAAACCTTTGTCCAGGTTCGATTTGAATTAGGGCTGAGAAATCGTGTATATCCGACCTGTTAAGACACGAACACAACATGATATCTTATCATGTCATTTTTTCGATACCCAAACACGAACCTGTTTATACCTGGTTTACACGACAAGACACCATAATACCAGTTTATACCAAGTTAACACTATAAGACACGATAATACGTGTTTATACCAGGTTAATACAATAATACACGCACTTGTTTTCCAAATCCGACACTTTAAATGAGTACCATCAAGCATTAAAAAGGTAGAATTCCACTTAGCAAAAACGTATAACCAGTGGCGGATCCAGGAATTTTTTTCATAAGGTACGAAATCTCTAAGCCTGTGGATTGTTTATTCATCAAGTGGCCCGGCCTGGGTCGGGTCAGGTCAGGTCGGCTAATCGTAGTAGTTTTGAAACATCAAACGCACCAAAATTATCACAAGGGCTCAAGCTATTAATACAAACAAGTAACTCAGATGTTACCTCGTTAAATGGTTTCCAAATTCTTGGATTTACATATCTAAAATCGAACTGAATAGCTAGATTCATTTGAAATATCTACATTAAACTATAGTTTCTCTCATTTTACTTGATCTTATCTGCGTGAAATCTTATTAAAACCTTATAAAAAATAGTAGACAATAAATTAAATGAAATGACAAGTAAAATAAAGTACAAAGAAATTAAATAAAAAGCAAAGCATTTTAAAAATTAATGTGACTTTGTCTGTCAACATACTTTTACGTATTTTATTTTCTTGCACTTAAAAAAAATAAATAGCTCATATTCTTCACATCAAATTAAGAGGGACCTGCAATCTTTTCACCAAGTCCTTGCTCGTTGAAAAAAAAAACAGGGAAAAATCTATACATACCAACCTTTCTACCAAAGGTATGGATCGCAGATTTAGCTTCAAGGCTTATAAAGGGGGAGAGGATGGCTTGTTTTCTTGCTTATCCTCGGTTTGAAAAACCCAAGGGGTGCGATTGAAATTTTTTATGGGGTGCGGACGGAATAAACGCGTATATATAAACACTAAAATTTATTTTTTCAAGGTGGGCGGCCGCACCCCTTAAACAGAGTGTGGGTCCGCCAATGCGTATAACTCCAATACTTCTCCCCACAAGTATTTAACGTGTTTAGACACAAAAATTAACAGTTATATTTTGTGTCTTCCTGTTTAGGACACGAAACCTGTTAATGTCATACCTGTACCTGTTAAAATCGTATAGTGTCAGGTATTCGTTTCCGTGTTTGAAATTGCCAGCCCTAGTTTGAATTAAAACATGACATATTTCTCTATGTATCGTAGTAATTATAATAGCTAACATCGGTAGCGGTACCCGTATTAACTTTCTCCTATATGTATGTAACGTGGTAATGGTTATAGCTTACATCGGTAGCGATACCCGTATTAATAAATTAACTAGTATAAACCTTTGTTTTTATGATTATATTTTAGAAGCACCTAATTTTACCCTGTATTTTTACTTGTCCATGTCCCTCATATTTTGGAGGATTCTCTAAATAATAATCAAAATTGAATACTCAAGGAGGTTACCCAATCCAGCCGTCACTTACTTACCAATTAGATTCTAGCATTCCGACATGTCGGTAGAAAGAGCCAATAAATCCATGTAGGCTCAATCATTTTCTTTTTGCCTAACCAGCCAAATAGTCAATTTTATAGATTATCTTTATCAACCCATCCAACATGTGCTTGAAAAAGAATTGTACTCTTCGTTTCGAAACAAACTCTACCATATGGCTGAAAAAGAATTGTACGCATGTGGTTGAAAAAGAATTGTACTCTTCTTTCTAATGGTTAACATTAAAGCGGCAGTAATTTTATATTGTATTGCAAAGGGTTTAATCCTACATTTCATGCTCTTATGCAAGCTCTCCTTTGAGAGATGTCACATAGGATATGATGTGGCAAGCGTAAACCAATTAAAAAAAAAGGAATAAATATGATTTAACCTAAATTTGTGGGTTTGGGTCGGGTCTGGGATTAGGTGATACCCGACCCGATTACCCGAAACAACATACTCAAATACCCGAACTATATACCCGATCATATAACCATGAATTTTTTAACGCATCACGTAACTCTTAGACTAATGCGACCCGATTACCCGAAACAACATACCCAAATACCCGAACTATATACCAATGAATTTTTTAACGCATCATATAACACTTAGACTAATGCGTTCGATATTTCAATAATTAACTTTTTTTTCTTATTTCATGTTAGTTTTTTTTTTTAGAATGATCGATTACAAACTTCCAAATTCATTTGTAATGGCACTAGATTTATTTTCCAGCGCAGAGATTCGTTTTTTTTTATATTTGAATATGATAACTTATGGCAGATGTTTGTTTAAAGTGATAATAATAATAATATATTTTATTATATCATATTAGATATTTCAACCCGGGACGCTCCCGGGATAAAAACTAGTTGTATATATACTTAATCTTCATAGTCGGTGGGATATAAAAAACAAAAACTGAAAAGACAAAAAGAAGAAAAAGACAAAAAAGAAGAAGATAAAACTACAACTACATAAATAACCCTTCAACTTTTAAAATTGACATTTACATCCCTATAGTTTCTAAAAACTTTATAAAATGTAATTTTTGTCTCATTGAGTTCTTACTTCTCTAATTTACCCATCGTATTTTCATTATTTACGTTAAAGGAAAAAAAAATACTTATTCACGTGGTTATTGGTGTGTATGTGTAGATACAAATTCCTGTTTCGACGTAAATATATTTTTATGTACGTTTTCTTGGTCTACGTTTTGTCGTACGTGTGGGTATAAATTCATGTTATAACGTAAACGATATAAATTCATATTTTGACATAAGATTTTTTGTGAAACGAGCCTGGTCAAATATAATACGTTTTTATTCTTAATTTTACATACGATATATGCTGGTCTACATTTCTAACGTAAATTGTAGTAGGAAACGAGTCGGCTCAAATATAAAGCGTTTTCATTCGACGTTAAAAGTTTGAGTTACCTACCTTTTTGATGTAATTGTATTTGAAAACGAGTCTACTAAAATATAAAATGTTTTCATTTGACGGTATCAAATTGAATTATTGTACATTTTCATATGCTTAACGCATCACATGACGTGCTGCCACGTATAAACAACTTAGGTGTTGCCGCAACGCGCGACCAATGTAACCATATAGTACTACTTAAAATACATGGCTAGTGGTATATTGTATATCCCTCACGGTGCCATTTAATAAATAATTAAATTATTATAAATAACTATATTAAATGTTATAAACTATTAAAATCCATAAGTACTACACTTAATTTCAAAGAAAATTATTTTCTCACATGGTTATTTTTATTTAAGTGTCGGTATAAATTTATGTTTTAACATAAAATTTTCGGAAACAAGTGAGGTTAAATATAGTGTTTTTCATGATATTTTTATGTACGCATTTAGTTGGTTTACGTTTTGACATTTTAAGGTACGTGTCGGTATAAATTCATGTTTCGACATAATTTTTTCTATAGCGATTCTGGTCAAGTATAATACGTTTTCAATTATCCACGAGTTGGCGTAAAATGTGTGTAGAAACGAGTTAGGTCAAATATAATATGTTTTCAGTTAAGCATATAAATTTGAGTTATTGTATGTTTTGACCCCGCTAAGTATCGATGCAAAGGTAAAGGTGGTGTAGTCTTAAGTGGACCCCTCACTAAACGGACCAACCCATGTTCGATTCCATTTCTTTTGTAATCGTAATGTTTTAGATTAGATACGTCGAAACACATGTTTTCATATGGTTAACGTACATTACATAAAGTGCCACCAACTACCACCTAGTCCGTTCTTAAAATTCAAACTTTATAAACATACTTAAGTAAACAAACTAGATTAGCAGGTGTGTGTGTGATGCTGCAGGAAATATAGACACTTAAAAGTAAACAAACTAGATTAGCAGGGTGCCTACGGATGGTTTGGTTATTAGTCTCCATCGAAACCAAACTCATCGGTTAATTATCTCATTCACTAACCGGTTAATTGGTTCAGTTTATTTTGTATGTTTGTTGGTTTTTACTTTGGCTTAATCAATTGTTGTTAATAACCAAAACCAATCTTTAGCTAAATTGTTGTTTAGAAGTACATAAAATGTGGGTACGAATATATGAAATAGAGGTATAAAAGATAAAAATATTTGAATATATGAATTATTGGGTTTAGGTTAACTAAGGGTACAAAAGTCGACAACGAATTTAAGTTAATTTGTGTGTTTTTATTAATTAAGTTTCAATTGATTTAACTTGGTTTCGTTTGCTTTGAGTTATTGATCACCCCTAGATATTGTAATTAGCAAACACATCAATTTAAACTAAAATAAATATAATGTACTCAAATTAGAGTGAATAGAATACTCATTTCTATAATATTATTTTCTTTTGAAAAGTATTAACCTATTAAACTTATGGTCGTTTAAAAATTGTAGGGTTGTCTGCTTAAAATAAGAAGAAAAAATGTAACTATTATTTAAATAAGCAAAGTTTTGTAAAGTTCTTAACTGTTTGATAACTACTAAATTGTAATTAAGATGAGGGTATTAAAGGGTAAAGGGTTTTGAAGACTAATTTACCTTCATTTTAAGGTTGTAAGTTAAATTTAATGACTATAATACATTGGATTGTGTTTAAAATTTTTGTATATTGTTGTGTTAAGTGTTTTTCAAGCCAAAACAACCCAAAACATCATTCCAAAATAAAAGAACATGAGGCATACATATCAATTTTTAATCTTTCTCACACTTCTCACACAAACCAATTTTCCTACAAAAATCCTACCCCATATATATATATATGTATATATATATATGTATATATATATATGTATATATATATATGGGGTAGGGTTTTTGTAGGAAAATTGGTTTGTGTGAGAAGTGTGAGAAAGATTAAAAATTGTATCACATATCCAAACAATTAAACATTCACTCAACCACAAATTTTGGAATTTCAATGGAGAGAGTGTTTCTAGGTGTTGAAGAAGGAAAATTGTGGATATAGGTAGGTAGCATACCCAATGAGCGACCTTGATTTTTTTTAAAGGTCTGATAACCGATGAGCGACCTTCGTGAAAAGTCGTTGATCCAATCTGAGAACTTGTTTGAAGGTGGCTGACTTAATCTGAGAACTTGTTTGAAGGTCGCTGACCCAAAGTGATACCTTCAACATTGGTTTTGTATAGGCTGCAACTTTTTCCTGGACTTATTATTCACATGAGAATGCATGCTGGTTATTTTCAATGGTTTTGTATAGGGTGTAAAACTCATAGGTGATTACATGCATGTGGTTTGAAAGGTTTTATGAGAATCCAAATAATGTTGCAGGAGGTTGATGAGTTGTAATGTTAGCAGGTTGAATAGTAATATTGTAGGAGGAGATGGATCCGAATTGGACTTGGTGGTTATATAATATGCATAATAGAAGATGGAAATGTATTTCCATCTTCACAAAGTAATCTGGTCATCAACCCTGAATGTTTTTTTTTTTCAATGTGTTTTGTTTTTCCAAAGTTCAAAAGATTTAGTTGTGATCACTTTGAATCTTTACCTGAAAATGAGTTATGAATTACACCCTGTTCCTCTTGTTAACAATGTGTTGTTTCTACATAATGACCACCGTGTGTTGGGTGTTTTCAAGAATCCAGAAAAGTACAAGGAAAGCATAAATATGAAACGTGGTGATAGAAGCATTTGGAAATTACTTGAGAAAAACCCTGTAGGGGAACAAGTAAAAAGTATCATAGAACAAGCCGGGTTTGGTGGGATTTTAAGATGTGGTTATCAATACGTGGACCACACACTAATAACTGCATTGGTCGAGCGGTGGAGGCCAGAAACCCACACATTTCATCTACCAGTGGGTGAAGCGACCATCACGTTACATGATATTGACATGTTGTGGGAATTACCGGTAGAGGGTGCTGTGGTATCGGGTGTGGAAACTCCCATTACAGAAGCTGATGCCATAAGCTTGTGTGAAGCTTTGTTAGGGTTTACCCCCCCAACTCACTGATTTTTATGGGAAATCACTTAAGTCAGCTGTGATTATAATAGAATTAAAAAAACCATTTTCTAGAACATGAAGCAACGAACGAACAATGTGTTTTTCATGCACGTTTGATAATATATTATTTTATTGGTTGCACAATACTTCCCGATAATGCCACAATAGAATTTCGTTGCACCGTCTAAGACTTTTACATGATTTAGGAAGATGTTCACAGTACAGTAGGGGTAGTGTAGTTTTAGCATGTCTTTATAAGAAACTATGTGATGCCACAACACCCGCTGCAATAAGCATTTCTGGCCCAACCTTCATTCTGCAAATTTGGGTATGTGAAAGAACTCGATGAATTGCTCCCCAACCTGACCTAAATTTCAATTATCCCGCGCCATTGACAACTCGGTAATTTACAACTTGAAACATATATTAAACGTTAGTAACAACACTTTGGAATACAGAAATGTTTGCATTGTTTAATTGTATAGGTGGCAACATGGGGAACTCAACTTCATTGAAGCCCCGTCACACTATTTAAGAACATATCGATCTCAAATTCAATCGTTACGAGGGGCCACGTAATTATATCTAATTTTTTTAGTATATAAAATAAATTTGTATTTGTTTCTTATTGCACAACAATTTTTTTTGTAATTTAACTGGACCCCTTACGATGATATCATTGGAAGTCTGCCACAAATATGCAGAAGTGGTATGGAAAGCTGGAGGAGTGCATCCCCATTGATATATTGGGAGATTGTCGAACATCATTATCCGCAACGGGTAATGAGACAATTTGGGATGGTGCAACAGGAGCCGCACTCTATCAACATAGAGGTTAGTGAGCATAAGAGGTTGCACAAGGTTAGCCGGATAGGTAAAACTGGGACTAATTGGCTTAGTAAGCACAAGGAGTATGTTCGGGGATGGAACAACTGTGCCAATACTGTTGTCAATGGTCAAATAATTACGATTGAATCCGTTGACTCGGGTTACATGCAGTGGTATATGGCCCGTACTGTTGCATACGTTTTTGATCCGAGGGAAGCACATGTGCATGCTCCTTGTTTTCATGATGCTGGGGTAAGACTTAAAATGATGGTATTCGTTGTTTTCGTATTTTATTTCAAAACTGTTGACTTATTATTAATCGATCAATTTAATTTAATACATTTTTTTGTATTTTGTAGAGGGAGTCAATGGGTGTGATTTACAACTCATCCTCTCAAGTTGGAGCGGGAGATGGTCCCCAGGCCTCGAACAATCTCTAGTTCATTCAAAATGTCGCCTACCAGGCTATGCAACTGTCAAATGCGCAAGGATATTTACAGTATCAGACACTTTTGTCATCAGACCCGGTCAACCTTTCAATGGTGCCAAGAGCTCAAAGGTCAATAAGAGGATATTGTCACCAACCTCCTCCTGATGATACATTTTTTGATGGAAGTTTTCCTTTTGTGAACACCAAAGAGGGGGGGGGGGGGGATGACCGGGTGTTATGAACCTGGGAGTACATCTGGCGGTGGGGATGGAACATCCGACGATGGGGGTGGTACGTTTGGCAGTGGCGTTGGTGCGTCTGCGGGTGGGTTTGGTACGTTTGGTAGTGCGGGTGATGCGTCTACAGGTGGGTTTGGTACGTCCGGCAGTGGGTTTGGTACATCCGACGGTGATTTTGGTACGTTCGACAGTGGGTTTGGTGTGTTCGCCAATGGGCTTGGTACGTCTGCCTGTGGGTTTGGTACGTCCGGCGGTGGGTTTGGTACGTGAGGCGTTGGTGTTGGAACATCTAGTGCTGGGGTTGGTGCCAATTTAGACCTTGACGAGACTCCTATCTTGATGAGGCGACCTTTGGTCAGTTGTTGGATGCCTCCATGTCATGGATGGATCCTATACCAAACCTGGTGGTTAATGTCTCAAAACAAAATGTGGGGGGTAATACGGGGAATGCCCATAAAGGTATTGTAATCCCACAACAACAACAGTTAACCCCACACGCACAATTGTTTTATGCCTGATAATCACACTGATTTTCAATATTTTGCATTAAATCAAAGTCAACAAGACCACCGTGCACAGTTTGGCAATGTAACATCACCGCCCCGCGTTGACTTGAGCCTGAATTTAACGTATAATAATCCTGATGAGATTGGCAGTCAGAACGTACAGGAACCACCACCTATGGAAGGTCAAACACATCAACAGGGGAGGCTACCACGCCATAGAGGGCCACCTAACTTTTATATGTATGAGTATCAGAGATATGTTTTATTAATGTTCGTTAACGGAAATGCGTGTTTTTAAATATGTTGTATTGATATTCCTACAACAGATGTGTGCAAAATTGGTTTTTTTTTAACCTAAAATGGTCTTTCAATAAAAAAAAAATTAAATTAACCTAAAACACACAATTTTTTACAACTAATAAAACTTAAGAATATTCAAACCTTTAACAATTGTAGAAATACCATCCATTATAAATTACAATATATGCAACGTATATCCGAGTTGACAACCTATACAAATAAAAATCCCAAAACAATATATACGTAACTCTCTAACTGAAATAAAATCCAAATATTAATATTACAAGGAAACTACAAATGAGCAAAAAGCGTGCTTTTTCCGAGATTACTCAAACCCAAGGGTTGAGTACAAAAGTGCATGTGACACTGAAGTTGCAGAATCATCCATCGATTTGACTAAAGCTTTTCGCCGGTTGTTCAAGCTTTAACTGAAATCCGCATTCACAAATTGCGGAATACCCTTGCGGATAGCATCGATTGAAACCAGGCGAAGGCAAAAAACCAAACATCAGAAATCTGATGTCGAAAATCGGGTGTAGAGAAGGTGAAACAAGAAGATCATCGAAGAGTCTGCGCCCTTCACAGGATGACGGGAGACACATGACTTGGTTGGAACTGGCCACATAAAATAAAATAAAGGTCATCTTCACCATCATCTGTGTCATAACAACAGCCTAGGATCAAACTCCACCATTGACAACTACAACCGCTCTAACAGCCACGCATGACACGGTTTCAAATGGTAGGATGAACATTCTAAACACCCATTATTTCATGCATATGTAACATCGATCCAAAATAACAGGAAGCCTGAAGTTGCATAATTTTCCATGCTGGCAGAATGAGTATTTTGGCCTCACTACCATAGGAGTGTGATGGGTACCCCTGGATCCCTTCAACAAGGCCATGTGCGCCGAAGCCGAAGCACCCCATCAAACACATAGCACAGTCCATCCTCCTCGGCGGTGCCAGCCGGACAATTTGCCAGGATACGGCCCATCCTATACAGTGGTGCCAACTGGACACTTCACACATATCAAAGCCCATCCTCCATGCATCCCGCCACCACTTCTACTGCCCTATAAATAGTCCAGCCAAGGGAGCCAAATGGTAGTCAAAGGGTCTTTTCTCCAACCTTGGGGCACTCCACATTAATATATTTGAAATTACATGACCAGATTGCCATTTAACACGTCTTATGCAACGTTCAATGTAACATTGGTCCAAATAATTTCATGCAGATGTAACACCGATCTAACAACCGTAAAACACCATAGCCTCCATACAACCTTTTTGTAAGTTGTCTAACGCTACCATTTTTTCTTTTTCTTCATATACCAGGTACAAGAACACATTGTATGGAAAATAATCAAAGAGCATGGAAAATGATGTATATTTAGAGCATTTATGGGAAAATTGTCTAGGTGTGTGAAGGTCTTGCATTCATATATGTTGCATGTAAACTATATGTGAGGTGCAAGTCGATTCAGATTGAGATATCTTGCTAATATATACATTCAGGCGATGTGCAAGACCTTGTATCAAGGTTGCTATAATTCAATGCAAGAGTATCAAGGTCGCTAATCCAAATCAAGACCCTAAAAAAATTTTGAAGGTCGCCGATCGGGTTTGGGACCTTGAAAATTAAATTGAAGGTCGCTCATAGGGTATGAGACCTTCACATTCAATCATGAAGGTCGCTCATCGGTTATGAGACCTTCAAAAGAAAATCAAGGTCGTTCATTGGGTATGCAAACTACCTATTTCTACAATTTTTCTCATTCAACACCTAGAAACATTCTCTCCTATTAAAAATCATCAATTCTTGTAAAAAAATCCAAATTTTGGAAAGCGTCAAAAGAAATGTAATCTTTTAACATTTGTAATATTTTGATTTATGAAATTTTCTAGTAATGTACGTATATTCCATTATTAGAGGGAAGGGGCCCTTAACTGATTTGCTTTTCACTTCACTTCACTGATTTCTATCAATCCTACACTGCCATATCACTTCACTGATTTCCTTACTGAAACACTTTTTTGGAGGCAACACTCCATGATTCTTTACCCAACTATCAATTATTTTCACACATAATAATAATAATAATAATAATAATAATAATATATTATATGTTGGAAATATATAATAGAAGACATATTATGCACGATTTTTTTCCTAAAGATGCCCACGGTACCATAAATGACATTAATTAAATATGAAGTTTCACCAATAAAATAATTTTAAAGACAATAAAAAACACATCTCCATTAGTAGGGAGATGAAAAATGAATGAGTGAATGTGAGTTTGGTTCCCCGATCAAATAATTTTAAAGACAATAAAAAAACACATCTCCATTGGTGGGGAGATGGAAAATGAATAAGTGAATGTGAGTTTGGTTTGTCCCACATTGGTGAGGAGATGGAAAACGAATGAGTTTATAAGGTGAAATCAAATGGAAGACATTAAATTCTTTGTGTTAGATTATACTCTGGCACCTACCCGCGCGCGCAAGGGGGGGTGCAAAAATGGGTTATGGTTCAGGAAATATTCTTGAACCAACGCGACGCCTGTACGAATGCGGCTCTAAAAACCCGGGTCCGCGTGACATTGGTTTTTGCTACCCGTTTGAATTTTATGTAACAATCATTGAAGGTGATTTATTGAAGTGAAGAAAGAAAAAAAATTAATAATTAATTTAGTTTGTGCTTCACGTCCGTTACCAGCACGGTAACTAGAATCCGAATTTGGTTCACGGGACCACTACCAGCATGGGTGGCGGCGGTGTCATAATCAGATGATTCTTCTGTTATCACGACAGAAACTCGCAATGGTCTCATAATCAGATGATTCCTCTGGTAGCGACAACCCAACAAATCTGAAACTTTGTCCATCATACTTATACTCTTCCATGGTTTGAGTAGCCAACAATTTTCTAACAACTTCTAGAGCGTTCCAACATTAATACACGTCTTCAGTGTGATTGTAGTAATTAAAGCGGACGCTTGGGCTAACCGTTACATTGGATGCAGATAAGAGATGTAGTGAACCTGTTGATACTGGCCTAGTAACCTTTCAGCAATTGTCTGCACACTTGAATTAAAAATTTTCACTGAGCCCAAGGAAGGTATGAAATTCGTGAGAGGTGTGTTTGGAGGGATTGAAATTGACTCGATGTACGGTCCACTTTCGATAATACCAGCCACACGGATTCCTGCTTTTGTTATTGCATCCGGAATCAAGATATGTACGCCAGTTCATTGATGATCAGCCATAAACAGCCCAACAAAAGGATGGTCCCGAACAACAGAAATATTTAGAGGTGAGAGGTATGAAGTTGGTCCGAGTCCACTTAGCAGCAATAGTTGGGGACTTCCAATTTCTCCGGCACTCAAAATTACCTCTCCATTTTTTCTTACATAAACTTCGTGTATGTACCCAGCTAGTGATCCGTTCATAATAGTCGTAGGCTTGATTGTATAGCGTTTTAGACATTCAAGGGTTGCATTATAGTGGTTTATAGGCTTTGGGGTATTTTAGGAATTTATTGTGTAACATACACCTCCTTTGTTATCTCTCATACATGTGCCCCCACATGTATGAGATTCATATATGTACCCCCCACATGTATGAGTGATAAGTGTGCAAGAAAGGGAGGTGTGTGAGTTCTACTATAAATATCTCTTGCCTTAGTCATTTTGGAACTTTTGCCAAACTTTTTCCCATTCCAATACAAGTGCAATCCTTTGTGTGTGCTCTCATATTATTATTATTATTATTATTATTATTATTATTATTATTATTATTATTATTATTATTATTATTATTATTATTATTATTATTATTATCTTATCCTTAAACACCCACCTATAACTAGGGGTGTAAACGAGCCGAGCCGAGTCCGAGCCTGACTGGGCTCGAGCTCGGCTCGTTATGGTTTTATGAAGCTCGAGCTCGAGCTCGGCTCGGTTCGAGCCTACAATCTTGAGCTCGAGCTCGGCTCGCTAGCAAAATCAAAAGCTCGAGCTCGGCTCGGCTCGACTCGAGGTAATTTAAGACAATCTCAAATGAGCTCAAAGCTCGGCTCGAGATCGCAAAAGCTCGGCTCGTGAGTGTTATTAAATGGGCCTATGAAATAAGGACCTGGGCTTTGGAGATGTGGGCTATAAATTATAAGAGATATATAAATAACTTATAATTATGTTTGGGCTCGTTTAGGCTCGCGAGCCGAATCGACCTTTGTATCTAGGGCTCGAGCTCGGGCTCGATAACTAAACGAGCCATATTTTAGGCTCGGGCTCGAGCTCGTTGAGGCTCGGCTCGTTCGGGCTTTTTACCGAGCCGATCCCGGGTAGCTCTCGAGCCGCTACGTGTCATTTACACCCCTACCTATAACAACTAACCGGATCGTGTTTTCCGCCCTCAATCCGATACGCGCGCGATATTCAATTCTTGTGTCGATCCTACATCATTCTTACTCGAAATAGTCAACCTACTCTCACATCCTTTATTACATATCCCAACAAAGAACTTGCAATTAAAGATCTTGGAAATTTTAACTACTTTGGAGGTTGCCTACACCGAAAATGGACTTTTTTTACATCAATCAAATTATACTTAAAGATATTTTATCTCGTGCTAAGATGTTGGATGTAAAACCTGCACCCACACTCTTAAGCACAAATGTTTCTTTTGTTTATACGGGTGACTTGCTTTCGGATGCCACTCATTATCGTTCCATCGTAGGTGCTATGCAATACTTGACGATCACGAGACCTGATATTTCCCATGCTGTAAACCAAGTTAGTCAGTTTCTTCTTGCTCCAACTATTGCTCATTTTCTAGAAGTCAAATGCTTTCTTTGTTATGTCGAAGGCACATTTGCCTTCGGTTTACAATGCAGTTGCCCTACTCACACATTATTACTTGGTTACTTTGATGGTGATTGGGCTCGCTGCTTGGAAACCCATTGATCTATCTATGGCTACTCTATAATTTTTGGAGGCAATCTTATTTCATGGAGTGCCAAAAAGACCAACTGTTGCATGTTGGAGATGTGAATCCGAATACAAACCATGGCCAAAACTGTTTCAAAAATAGTTTGGTGAACTCATTTGACAGGCTAACTATATTATGTGACAATCTAATTGCAATTTTTCTTACTCAAAATCCAGTCTCGCACAAAAGGTCAAAACATAGATTATCACGTCTTGCGTGAATTGGTGCAAACCGGACAACTAGTTACTAAATTTGTGCCAACCAAGCATCAGGTGGCTAATATTTTCACAAAAAGTCTTTCAAGTTATCCATTCAATATTTTTGCTAAATGCTTCATATTGGACCACCAACGTTTCGCTTGTGGGGATGTTAGATAATATATACCCAGTTTGTGTAATTTAAAGTCCTTTATGTAACATGAGTGTATATATATATATCTTGTACATTGTAGCCCATATCCAATCAATTACACATTCACTTAACCACAAATTTTGGAAAGCGTCAAAAACATTTGTCAGGGGGGTTGTGGTTTGTATAATCATTTTACATATTTCCACAACGGATATTTTGAATTATGAAATTTTCTAGTAATGTATGCTCAATTAAACACAAAAGGTGGAATTTGTTATTAATACTTAATATGATATTTTTTAAAAAGTACATGTAAACTATTAATAGAACTGAAGGGGAAGTAAGCCAAAAATGAGACATTAGATGCATTCTATGAACGGATGCCCTTGACTTGTTGCTCTCTCTTCAAGCATTTTCACACCAATATACCTGCCCAACATCATAGTAGTTGCCTGAGGATTTGTTCCCGGTGCGTTAAAAAATGTTGAAGCATCCACAACTCGTAAAGAATCAACCCCGATTACTTTCAGATGGCTATCAACCACCTTGTTAGGCAAGCATCCACCGTGGAGATGCCAAAATGTAGCCAAAGTATCACGACAGAAACTCGCAATGGTCTCATAATCAGATGATTCATCTGGTGGCGACAACCCAACAAATTTGAAACTTTGTCCATCGTACTTATACTCTTCCATGGTTCTAGTAGCCAACAATTTTCTAATAACTTCTACAGCGTTCCAACATTGATACACGTCTTCAGTGTGATTGTAGTAATTAAAGCGGACGCTTGGGCTAACCGTTACATTGGATGCAGATAAAAGATGTAGTGAACCTGTTGATACTGGCCTAGTAACCTTTCCAGCAATTGTCTGCACACTTGAATTAAAAATTTTCACTGGGCCCAAGGAAGGTATGAAACTCGTGAGAGGTGTGTTTGGAGGGATAGCAATTGACTCGATGTACGGTCCACTTTCGATAATACCAGCCACACGGAGTCCTGCTTTTGTTATTGCATCTGGAATCAAGATATTTACCCCAGTTCGTTGATGATCACCCATAAACTGCCCAACGAAAGGATGGTCCCGAACAACAGGAATATTTAGAGACGAGAGGTATGAAGTTGGTCCGAGTCCACTTAGCAGCAAAAGTTGTGGACTTCCAATAGCTCCAGCACTCAAAATTACCTCCCCGTTTGTTCTTACATGAACTTCATGATATATTCCATTTGAATCATGATATGCAACTCCAACCGCAGCTATGCAGAAAAAAAAATATATAAATAATATAGCAATGCCGATAAATTTTAATACTAAAATCACCAATAATGCGAATTCTCAGTATATTGATGAGAATCTAATAGAAAGTTAGCAGGCGTTCTATGATCTTGACCATTTACAAAGACGGAACAAATTTTGTAAAACACCCAAAGTTAGAAATAGCATAACTTGGAAAAGTTGGCATGCTGAAATTCGATGAATTGCGGCTCTACTTTCATTACCGATTTTTCAATAATTTAGCTTTGTTAGTTTACAATAAAAATATGTATGTATCAAATTGTAATTTTAGTAAAAGGAAGGCGATTCAATCTATAATTATGGTTGCTTGTTTGATTATTTGGATAGTCAGGAACAAGTGCATATTCGAAAACGGCTAGGTCATGGTGGAGGATGTTATGAACGACACTAAGGCATCTAGCTTTATTTGGATTAAAAATAGGGCAAAAACGTTGGATTTAGATTGGAATAAGTGAAAAATGTTCAGGTTGTAATTGTTGGTTTTGTAATTGTTTGCCGCCCGTTACTAGTGTCTTGCTCGTATGTGGTTTTGGGCTTTTGGCCATTCTTAATGAAGTTTGCTACTAATAATATAAATTGATTCCATTGATTATAGTTAAACAAATAATTCTTACAAGTGAGAGGTGGGTAAATGGGCCACAAGTTGCGCCGCTAACCCATTTTGAATAGAAAAACATACTCTATTTAAGAACCGGATTGCCTCGGGGGCTAACCCTCCAAATGTGTCAAAAGCAAATGGCACAAAAACGTGTTGGTTCTCTAGACATGCAGCTTCATGTTTGACAACTTTCTGGGATTCTGCTCTCAAGGCTGCTTGCCCTGTCACAAAACCGGAATCTCGAAGTCCCACCAACGGAGACACCCCTATGAGATCAACGCACGCATGCTTACCTTGTGCCCACCCAAACACGAGGATATTTGTTGGCCTTAAGGTAGACCGTCCTTCTAGGGGGTCCGTCAAAAAGTTAACCGGGGATTCTTTCCTAGCCGAAATCCCTGCCCTTCGCAAGACGTCCCATAAAACATCCCAAACCAGATCATGTCTGTATTTAAATCCAGGCAGCTCCTTACAGTGAACGGCATGTTCTCCAAACTTATCTAAACATGTTTTTTTTGCAAACTGGACACGACTCATCAACAGGGAACATGGGAATCATGAGCCTGTATTTAAGGATAGCCTGGTATTCAACAGCTGACATGTGTTGCCTGAGCCCCCCAATAGGAAGGGCAGCCAAGAAATCTTGAGCATGCTCTACTTTGAGGCATTCAGACACCGCTTTCTGACGCGCAGTCATGGCAAACTTCTCTCCCATAGTCTGAAGGGTTTTACAGTTAAACGCACTTGCTAAGAACTTTTTAGGTTTGTTGGGGGCGGTGTCCTTATCCATAAAACCCCCCAAATCTGAATCAGGAAGAGAGCTGCGAATGGTGTCCAAAGCAATCTCATAATCCAAGTCCATCCCCACTATCCTAAAGAACGGGCCCCAACAAACTACAATATCTTCGACCGCTTCACGAAGCCCTTTGTTGAAAATGGATACGGCCTCATCAGCAAAGGCCGGTTGACATGTCCAAAGGCCAAACAACAATTTAGCAAAACCCATACAAGAACGGAGTAGCAAAAGTTCACTTTGGGGGTCCCCCAATTCTGTAGAGAAACCATCAAATCCATTGCCCGGCGAGTCCTTTTAGCACCCAAGGATCTAATATATCCGCCGTCCCGACTAACAGCACCCCCCAGGAGCTTCACACCTCCCTCTGGTCTCCCGATATTGCTAGGAAATAAACCAGGCTTAACTTTTTCCCCATTGCACGATGGCAAAAAAATTTCACATTTCTTAATATTAAGCGTAAGGCCTAGATTCGGCCCCTCAGCTCGGATAATATCAAAAGTCGTAGCCACTTCCTTGTCCTCTCCCATAATAGTGCCATCATCAAGGTACCAAGCATGAAACGGGAGGGAGCAACACTCTTCTAGCCGACGGATCAACGGGTGTAGAACAAGAGCGAAGAGAAGCGGCCCCAATGGGTCTCCCTGTTGGACCCTAGTGGAGGCCCCAATACAAGAATCCCCCACATAAAGCCTAGCAGGTTGGGCATATATGAACTGAACCCAAGGGTAGATGGATGGCCATCGGACGCTCACTTCCCGCAGGAGAATCGTCCTGGGTCAACCAAGTTGAAGGCGTTCGAAAAAGTCGACCATGAGCATGGCCAAGGATCCGTCATCGTGGAACACATTGAAAAACCTATTCGCACTATGGAGAATGGCCTCTGCCCCGTTGGGGACCCCCACCCAAAATTGATAATCACCTAAGAATTCCGCCATCTCTTTCCCAACTTTACGCATCGCGACTTTAGAGACTAACCTTCTTCAAATGGCCCTGACAACAATAGGCCTAATTCCATTATCGGGCTTGAGCAATGGAGTTAAGGGGGCAGATGCGATAAACTCCGCAAGAACTTTTGGGCAAAGCCCCCCTAACAAAATGTTAACCACTTCAGTGATCGCCAACAATAATTAAGAGGGTGGCAAGGCCCCTTGCCCACAAAGGGAATCTAAAATATATTGAGCTCTGAGGTCGTCCCTCCCACACGAAGTCCCTTTAGCGAAGGATTTAATACTCCTTAGCACACAATCAAGATCACCCTGAAGGGCACCCTCAGATGGTAAGGCATTAGGCAATGTAGGGGGTTCGGTGATGGGGTGTTTATTGATCAGGACCTTCAAGGTGGAACCCCCAACTGGGGCAACCTCGGAGGAACATAAAACCTTAACTGCGGCCGTGAAATGGCCATCGGCAACCTTCCGCAGGCATTGCTTTATATTGGCTATGTTATCAAAGTCAGGCTGGGCACTGGACGCCCTAACTAACCCTTCATCTGACTGGTTAAGAAGTTGGACGACGAGTTCCTCTATCCCAGCCCTGTCTTTCCAAATAGCTAAAACCCACATGATACTAATGCACTGTAAGGCTTACAGTTCCTAGACCACCGCTCTTGCCTAGAGAACGGTCGTATAACACGCAGAGTGCAACGAGGCAACAACAACAACTTAAGCCATGCCTCAATAGATCAAGGGGTAGCCACAACTCTACGCATGGTCATCATTAACGCTTGGGCAAACGCCATCCGACAGGAAGACGGAATGCTTTTGACAATCGTTATTGGCATGGCAAAAAGTTGTTCCAGAATTCTAATATCAACAACTACCCGCCCACCGTGCTCAGGATTTGGAACATTTTGGGATACAGGTGGGCAGGGTTTAGGGATCCCCACAATGAAGTCATCGACACTATTGGTAGCGTTGGAGAACTTCACTACACAGTCTACGTGATGACAGCCCCGGGTGAGAGCATGCAAGGACATGCACCGCACACACAACCACTGATTAATACCCCTCAAGGCTCCCCCTAACTCCCCGAAAAAGGTCTGGATCCCCCAGAAACTGCGCTCCGCAGAACATTCCTCCCATCATCCCACCCTAGATAGTCCCATTTTAGGTGGGCAAGCAGTCGGGCGCTGCTTGAAATACCAAATTTACACGAGTGAAAAATTTTAAAGGGACATGGTTGTGTTGCATTAGTAATGCAAGGACCGGCCACAATATTAGAATGCTGACGACACCTTCGAGAATAAGGCATTGGTTTTGGTGGCACACGGTTATAAACTGCGCAACAATGGCGAATGGGTCAAGAAACTTAGGTGAGCCGGAACTCCCAATCCCCCTCTCTATTTTCAAACTTGGGTGAGCCGGAACTCCCAATCTCCCTCTCCATTTTCTCTCTCCTCTACTAGTACTACTACCACTACTACTACCACTACTACCACTACCACCACTACCACCACTACCACCACTACTACTACGCTACGACTACGACGACGACGACTACGACTATGACTACTACGACTACGTCTACTACGACTACGTCTACTACGACTACGACGACTACTACGACTACTACGACCACTACGACGACCACTACCACTACGACCACGACCACGACCACTACGACCACGACTACTACGACCACTACCACTACGACCACTACCACCACCACCACCACAACCACCACCACCACCACTACCATTATTATTATTATTATTATTACTAGTCAATAGTTAGGCAACTTAAAAGATGTCTTTTCCACTTCAACCAAGAAAGTCCATGTGCAGGCAACCCTTAGGGCACAAGGGCGCTCAACTGAAGTTGTTTTCACTTCGCTGATTTCTACCAATCCTGCACTGCCACATCACTTCACTGATTTCCTTCACTGAAATACTTTTTTAAAGGCAGCACTCCACTGATCTTTTACCCAACAATTAATTATTTTACACATAATAATAATAATAATAATAATAATTTTTTGACCGACTTTTTCAATAATAATAATAATAATAATAATAATGATAATAATGATAATAATAATAATAATAATAATAATAATATACGAATTTTGACTTCACATACTTTTGACTTACTTTTCAAATCCTTTCCAAACACGTACAACCTCTATTATTATTATTATTATTATTATTATTATTATTATTATTATTATTATTATTATTATTATTATTATTATTATTATTATTATTATATTCTTCTTCCTGAAGATCCATCTTCTTCTTTCGTCTCTTTTCTTTTTCATACTCTGTTTTTTTTTCCTCAAGATCCATTTTCTTCCTTCATCCCTTTTCTTCTTTCTCCATCCCTAATATTCATCTTCCTCAATAGTCACTTAACTATTGAGTAAAGGAATAGAAAATAATAAAGTTTTGTGAAAGTTTGTGTCCACATCCTTGAACCAACACGGTAACTAGAACCCGAATTTGGTTCATGAGACCACTACCAGCATGGGTGGCAGCGGTGTTACCGTGCTGGCAGTGGGGTACCCGTGACCAGTTCTGGGTTGGACGAAGGGTGAATGGCGGTGGGTTTTGGCTGGAGAAAGGGTTAATGTCGGAGGAGGTAGGCTATTGTCGGAGAAGGAAGCGGATTTTGTCTGGAGGGGTGAGTTGGGTGGTCGGAGAACAGGGGTAAAGGAGGGTTGGAGAATAAATAAAAGGATATGAATGATATGGATCTGTTGGTATTAAGGGTTTAAGTGAGGAAAGGGTGGTGGGTACGGCGGTGGTAAGGGCGGAGGAACGGTGGCGACGGCGGAGGACTGGCGCACTTTTGGAGGGGTAGTGCTAATAGGGAATGTTGATGATGATATATGGTTCACAAGATTGAGGTGCCTGCATATGGATGGTTTGTATGTGTGTGTTTTATCTGTTCTATTGAATACATACCAAATATATAATAACTCCTTATAAAAGGACACCACCCGGTTAATGGTTATTAGGATTTTCAGTGTTATGGCTCAGTTTAATAAAACTATATTGGTTTTAATTAACAACATAACTAAATCACGTGAAGAATGGTTAGCTACCATATCACATGAAAGCAACCTTTTGGTTACTCCAAGTTCGCCTCTCAATCAAACTAAAACATGTAGAATGGTAAATTACCTATAGGATCAGAGGTGGAGAAGATCACCCGGTCGACCATCGCATGAACCAATACATCTAAATTATCCGAGTTGGCATTGTTGAGAAGCTCAACCGCCCCATGTCGTATCCCCGAATCATTAAATGTTGAACCACCAATCTTGGTTCCTTGAACGTGCTCAAAGGTGTGCCCATTATCAGGAACAAGTCCTGATTCGAGTAATCCATTATAGAGAGATGTTTGAAACCTATTTAAAAGCGTCGGGCGAGTGACAATACTATTTTCTACCCACTCGTAGGCTCTTTCGACAGCCCCCATATCCCACTTGATGCCTGAGTTTTCATAAAAGTAGTCATCAGCTCTCGAATAAAACCCAAAATTTATCATGCTACCGCCTCCCAAAACTCTCGCCCTTGCGTTCTGTAATCCATCTTCCGAAACAAAAACTTGAGCCGGTGAATCGTAATCATTTGCAGCTAGGACTGTTTGGTAGATAATACTTTCATATAGAACACTTGTGTTTAAACTACCTCCCCTCTCAAGTAGCAGGACGGAATAGGATTCGGATAAAGTGGCAGCTAACGGGCACCCAGCAGTCCCTCCTCCGATGATGATGTAATCATAAGCCTTTTTAGGAGAGAAATCAGTCGCTTCGTATGTAAAACGAAGGTAACCTGTATCTGCATAACATACATACATCATTTTGTGATATATGTGGGTGTAGTTTAAAATGAAAACCCTCATAAGTTGAGTAAACCTCAGAAACCAATGTAAAAACCATCTAAAAACAACTTTTTTTTTTTTTTTTTTGTGAAAACAAAAATAAAGGATGTAACATTAATAGCTAGCACATTATTATTGTATTAAATGTAAATTATTATGATTGCATAATTAGTGGCAAGGTAGTTAATACCTTCCTTATCTCTATAAGGAAACATTGTATATATATTCAAGAGATTTAATGAAAAGAGTCAAGGGATTATCTCTAATATGGTATCAAAGACTAGGTCTTGATCCTGGCTCCCCTTGGCCGCCATTTTCTGCCCTTCGCCGCCTCCTTTTTCCCAGTTCCGATCACTCCTAAATCACCTCTATACTCTCCCTTACACAACCTCATCTACCTTCTGCCCATATACTACCTCCCTTCTACCCACTAGCCTACCCTCTGCCATATATCTCCCACCCGTCTGCCATATCTACTCCCACATATACTTCATCTATATCGCTATCCCACCACCACTATCTCATGGATACAAAACTGCACCCCGCGGTCACCGTGTCCAACATCTCCAATTTTATCCCTATTACGCTTGAGATGGATACCGGCCACTGGCCCACATGGTCGGAACTATTCAAAATCCATTGCAAAGCGTATCAAGTGTATGACCACCTTCTACCCCGCCCACCACCACCCGCCACGCCGCCACCATCCACTGACAAGGACAAAGCACCCGCCTCCTCTTCATCTTCGGATGAAGTGTGGGAACGACTCGATGCTATTGTCCTCCAGTGGATATTTGGCACCATCTCCAAAAACCTTGTCCACACCATTGTTGAACCCGGCCAAAACAAAACCGCCCATGAGGTATGGACATCTCTTGAAGAACTCTTTCAAGATAACAAGAGTGCCCGTGCCTTATTTCTCCGCCACCGCTTCACCAACACCCGCCTTGAAAACTTCCCAAACATGTCCGCCTATAGCCAAGAACTCAAAACCCTTGCGGATCAATTAGCTAGTGTCGGTCACCCGGTTGATAATGACGGCCTCGTCCTTCAATTAATTGCCGGTCTGACCGAACAATATGAAAGCATGGGTACCATCCTCGCTGGCCAAGATCCTCTCCCCACCTTTTACAAAGCCCGCTCCAAGCTATGCATGACCGAGTCTAGCAAAGCCGAGCAACAAGCCCACGCCGCCAAATCTGCCAACACCGCCCTCCACACCTCCACTAGGCCTACCTCCTCCGCTTCATCCGAAACCCACTCGGACCGCTCCCGTGGCCGCGGCTCCTCTGCCCGGTCTCGTGGCCGTGGTAGGGGACGAGGCCGCCAATCCTGGGGTCGCGGTTCCTACAGCGGCTGGCCAACATACCCGCCATTCTGGCCCTCCCCCTACGGCCCATGGTCCATGCCCTATAGCCCTCAACAACCGGCCCACCCTTCTTGGCCCACTCCGCCTTGTCCCTACCCAACAACACATTCACGGCCCAACACCAATAACCAATCTGGCAGCCAAGGAATCCTAGGATCTCGGCCCAACCAGGCCCACCAAGCGGCATACACGCCAACTGATATTGATCAAGCACTTCACGCTATGTCTCTCAATCAAGAGCCCACCGGCTATATGGATACCGGCGCCACAGGTAACATGTCTAACACCTCTGTTAATTTTGAGTCTTTTTCTAATAATAGCATGGGACAACAAATTATCGTCGGTGATGGCTCAACCATCCCGGTCCTTGGACATGGCAACCAAACCCTCCCCCCACCATACCCACCCCTTGTCCTCAAAAATGTCCTATATGCACCCAAACTACTTAAAAATTTAATTTCTGTACGTCGGTTCACAACCGACAACTCTGTCTCTGTTGAATTTGACCCTTTTGGTTTTCTTGTGAAGGACTACAAGAGCCGGATCCCTATCCTCCGGTGCAACAGCAGCGGTGATCTGTACCCACTCGTGCTCGGGCCAGGAACCACCACTTTCCCTACCACTTTTGCTGCTGTTACTTCCACTTTGTGGCACCAACGTCTTGGCCACCCTGGGCGTGCACCTTTACATTTCCTTAATAAAACTTGTTCTGTTATTTTTCCTAGTTCAAAGAATAAATTTTGCCAATCATGTGTACTTGGCAAAAGTATTAGACTACCGTTCGCTAGTTCTAATACTCGCATTTATTTTCCTTTTGATTTGATTCATAGTGACTTGTGGACGTCTCCCATTTTAAGTTCTAATGGCCATCGTTATTATATTTTGTTTCTTGATGATGTTACTAATTTTTTGTGGACTTACCCATTATCAAATAAATCTCAAGTTTACTCCATATTTTGTCAATTCCACAAACAAATTAACACCCAATTCGAACGCCACATTAAAACTTTCCAATGTGATAATGGCACCGAATATATTAACACATCATTTAACATTTTTTTTGCCACCCACGGCATCCGCTTTCGACGATCGTGCCCCCACACATCGTCCCAAAATGGCAAAGCGGAACGTATGATACGTACCATAAATAATATGATACGCACCATTCTCGCCCATGCCTCGTTACCCAACACCTTTTGGCATCACGCCCTTGAAACCGCCACATACCTACTTAACATCCTCCCCACAAAACACCTCCAAAACTATACACCTACCGAAAGCCTTTACCATCGCACCCCCTCTTATGATCACCTTCGTGTGTTCGGGTGCCTATGCTATCCACTTTTTCCTCGCACATCCATTAACAAACTTGACCCGAGATCTACCCCTTGCGTCTTCTTGGGGTACCCTAATGACCATAGAGGCTACAAATGTTTCAACCTCCACACTAAACAACTCATCATTTCCCGACATGTGGCGTTTGACGAGACAACCTTCCCCTTCGCCAACACCATCACTCCACCACCCTCCTACGACTTTCTCTCTGTCTACCCTCCACTACTTTGGCCACATGTTGACCCCACCCTTCACTCCCCAACCACCGCACAAACAGATCCAGCCCAATACCAGCCCATATCCCCTCCTCACAGCCCACCCTCACACTCGTCTCCCTTATCCACTCCTCCTGGCCCACCTACAGCCCACTCCTCACCTCTACAATCACCCGCCCAGCCCACTGCCCCTCCTTCTCCCACCTCGGCCCACCATCAGCCCACTACTGGCCCGTCCCACACACCTCCATCTCCTCCCACCAGCCCGCCTCATAACCCAAACCCACCGCCCGCACCACAGACCAACCGCACCATGCGCACACGTGCCATGGACGGTATCCACAAACCTAAACACCGCCTAAACCTAAACGTCTCCTCCATCGTCCCCATTCCCAAAACTCCCACTGATGCCTTGTCCATTCCGGTTTGGTATAAAGCCATGACTGACGAATACCATGCTCTTATAAAGAACGAGACTTGGGAATTAACACCGAGGTTGCCAAACATGAATGTAATTCGGAGCATGTGGCTATTTAAGCATAAATTCAAATCGGATGGATCCTTGGAAAGATATAAGGCGCGTTTAGTTTGTGATGGTCGCCTTCAGCAAGTGGGCGTCGATTGTGGCGAGACTTTTAGCCCGGTTGTTAAACCGGCAACCATACGTACTGTATTATCTATTGCTTTGTCTCAATCATGGCAGGTACACCAGTTGGATGTCAAGAATGCTTTCTTACACGGTCACCTAAATGAGACCGTTTACATGTACCAACCGATGGGGTTTCGCAACAAAGATTTTCCAGATTACGTTTGTCGTCTAAAAAGGTCACTCTATGGTTTGAAGCAGGCACCCCGTGCGTGGTATCAACGCTTCACAGATTTTGTACTCACCTTGGGGTTTCACCAGAGTAAATGCGATGCATCTCTTTTCACCTATCATCAGGATTCTCAGGTCGCTTACCTCCTACTCTATGTGGATGATATTATTTTGGTCACATCTAATGCCAAGCTTCGGGCCACTCTGATGTCTCATCTCTCCTCTGAATTTGCCATGAAGGACCTCGGCCCACTAAGTTTTTTCCTCGGCCTATCAGTAACACGCAATAATAACACCATGTTTCTCTCTCAAAAAGCTTATGCCCAGGAAATAATTGACCGTGCAGGTATGGATTCTTGCAATCCGGTGAATACACCGGTAGACACGCACGCCAAGCTCAGTGCCGAAGCAGGTCCAGATTTTCATGACCCCACACTATACCGAAGCTTAGCCGGGGCTCTTCAATACCTCACCTTTACCAGACCAGACATCAGTTATGCAGTTCAACAAATCTGTATTCACATGCATGCTCCTAAGGTTGCTCACTGGAATGCTTTGAAACGTATCATCCGCTACATCAAAGGGACCACGTCCCTCGGCCTCACTCTCGGTCCCTCACCGGACCCCCGTCTCATTGCATACACTGATGCAGATTGGGCTGGTTGCCCCGACACTCGCCGTTCCACGAGCGGTTTTTGCATTTACCATGGTGATAATCTCATTTCTTGGTCGTCAAAGCGTCAACCGACCATTTCCCGTTCCAGTGCAGAGGCGGAATATCGGGGGGTTGCAAATGTTGTGGCGGAAATTTGTTGGCTTCGCAATCTTCTCTTAGAACTACAGCGACCTATCTCTCATGCCACTCTTGTCTACTGCGACAACATCAGTGCTATCTACATGTCCAGCAATCCGGTTCAACACCAGCGGACCAAACACATCGAGTTAGACATTCATTTTGTTCGTGAAAAAGTCCAAAAAGGGGAGGTCCGAGTTTTACATCTTCCTTCACGATACCAGATCGCTGACATTTTCACCAAAGGTTTGCCACGTGTATTGTTTGAAGATTTCAGATCCAGCCTCAGCCTTCGGTCTCCTCCGGCTTCGACTGCGGGGGTGTAATAGCTAGCACATTATTATTGTATTAAATGTAAATTATTATGATTGCATAATTAGTGGCAAGGTAGTTAATACCTTCCTTATCTCTATAAGGAAACATTGTATATATATTCAAGAGATTTAATGAAAAGAGTCAAGGGATTATCTCTAATAAACATACACGTTTTTAAACATTTTGAGCCAAAAAATAAAAAAAACGTCAATGGTATATTTTTTTTTAAAAAAAATAAACAATGTTGTGTTGTTACATATGTAATAGCTCAGTTACAATAGATAAATAGATAAAAACATATCTAAACAACACAACTTTGTTCATTATTTTCTAAATATTCCATTGGCGCTTTTTTCCCGAAAATGCTTAATATATATACACACATATATGTACAAGTATCTAGAGTATGGAGATGGTTTTGTTATAAATAGTTATTCTTGCCTTGAGAAGAATCGTGGTGAACAAAACACTTTACTTCTTGTTGTAGCCAAATGCAGAGCAGGAGAAAAAAGAGAGAAACATTGTGCAACATTGTTTGAAATTTCATTAATAGAATATGTTGGTAGTCCCTTAAAGGGGACCAGAGGCTATAAGGTAATTTTTACAACTCTTGTTGTTATAACTGAAAGGAGAATAACACATATTTATAGGTGAGGAGTATGTAGGTGTAATCGAATTGTTCACGAGTTACGGGTTAAAGACGGATCAGAAGAAGTTTACGGTTTCAACCGACTATTTGTTGGTTTGTTAAGTTATACCACATGTGTTATTATGTTTAATTTAGTCAAACTAGTGGGTCTAGTAAATTGTTGTACGTTTTATTAGTACATTAGGAGTGGGCTACTACTATACGCGTTAATGAAACGTGTCTGGGGGCCTATTTCTTTTGGATGTTACAATAATTCCATCTCAATGAAAAGAAAAGAATCGACTAGTCGATTAAATAGTTTTGATGAATGGTATATGATCAAAAGTCCTAAACACCATCAAAATGCTACCTTATCACGTTTTTTTTTTTTTTTTTTTTTTTTTTTTTTTTTTTTTTTTTTTTTTTTTTTTACAGTCCAACTAAAATTAGGTTATGGGAGAGTAAAATGGAGAAACTCATCATAATAATTTCAAAAGACATTAGGATCCTAATTCAATAAAACTTGTGAGTACTACAGGTTTCTACATTTAACGTATCAAAGCCTATAAAATGATGTCTCTCCCATGAGATTAGGGGTTTGAGTATGATATTAAATATTGGTTAGAAATTAGTTGCTCTAAAAATATATGTAGATTATAGATGATATAATATAAACCCTTGATTATTTTATTAATGATGATGATGTAGGACTTGGAGCTATATCGGTCCATAAATTAGGATGTGATGGGGGCGAATAGGGAGTTGTAGGTGGTGGGGACCTGTTCAAATTGGGTTTTATCATACAAACAAAATAAACATAGTTTCGGGAGATCGATAGTAAACAAAGGGGTGAAACAAATGTTGTCGTAACAAGTTCGTCCAACTGGACTACCAAAACATAGGGCCTAACATGCCCGTGGTCCGAATAATAGAGAAACAAATCATGGAGTCCTGCCTCCATGAAGGATAGTAGCCATGAACATCAACACCACAGTGGTTAGTGCCATAGCCGCACTATACCTCTCCTCAGCATCTATTATACTCTGCTCCAAACCAACCTTGCTAGTTTCAATCTCCTCTACCTTGACATCCTGTTCCGCCATCTTTTCCTTCATATCTGACAAATCTCTTCGTATGTCTACCAGATTTGTTTCAAACCTCTCAATCCTGTAACGCATCTGATCTCGAGCATCACTATGAATCACAGAATCCTCCTCAAATGTAGTAATCCTACCATCCAGGATGTCCACTTTATCATCCAAAGAACGGATCCGACCATCCATAGTCACCGACCGCTCATGAAGCGAATCAAACCCTTCATTCATGTCATCTAATCTACGCTCTGATCCATCCATCCTATGCTTTAAGGTATCTGCCCTCATGTCTCTCTTCACATACTTTCCCTGGAGTGCAGTAATCCTGGTATCTGTACGGGCACCATGTGCTGCTAGCGTAGCTACCGTACCTGCTACTGGTTCACCTGTCAATGTAGGTACATTGGCAGCAGATGAGGGCTTACCCTGTTCATAAGCACGGGGTATTCCCTCTATCTTTGCCCACTCGTTCAATTGCTATGGCAACCAACCCCAGCGTCTAGCCCCCGCTCTACGCTTCTTCTTATTAGGTGCCGACTGATCTTCCGTATCCATAGGTCTCTTGAGTGTAGCCTCACCGACAAGGGGTGCTATCAAAGTAGGCTCTACTCTAGCGGGTACCTCAACCACAGACTCAACAACCGCTGGTGCAACCACTACCTCATCATCACGCTCTACCAACCATCCTACCCCGTGCACATCAAGGTCATGATCTTCCGGAGCTAAGGGTGCTATCTCAGGACCGTGCGAAGCTTGTGACGGCTCCTTCTCAGTACTGGAGAAACAGGTGCTGGACGAAACCATGATCTGTGATAAGCAATATCCACACCTAATAAGTATACGAGTATATATATATATATATATATATATATATATATATATATAATAGAATCACGTAAATGTAATTTATAGTATACTATCCACAACATAACAAATCTTAACACTATATCCAATGTACTCTACATGATGCATCCTAGTCCTATAAAATATCTCACGGGTATTTTGAGAGCGTTCATGGTTATAGTATAGACATAAGATTCCTAATTGTCTATAGCCATAGCTCTGATACCAACTTCTGTCACACCCCGACAGCGCACAGCGGAAAGCTAGTCATGAGGTAACGGAAGTTGTTACCACAAAGTTTAGCAACACACTTGAAGATACGTATGGACATCTTGTAATCACCCTCTAACCTAACACATTTACGTTTCCAGTCTTAAGAAAGTTAATAAAAACATGTCATAACCAAGGTGAAGCGAAGTTACATAGTTATTGTTTTACAGATTATTCATAAATAAAATAAAAACATTGTTCATAGTTTTAAGATTTTAGGGTCCCAACATCATGCCCATCGTAGTGCCCGCTAAACCCCCTCTCAAAACCCATAAGCATCAGTACCTGAAAAACATGCTTAAAAATGTCAACAATAATGTTGGTGAGATCACAGGTTTTATAGCAACATATCATGTATACATACATATAATCTTATTTTAAGAGTATGATAGAGTACAACTCGAAGAGAACCAGGCACACTAGCTAGGTCTAGCAAGTATGATGTTAACCTAGGGCTCTTAATCAAACCATAACTTTTTCTTCCCGATCCCAACCCCTAATGAAAGAGGAATTTGTGAGGTTATATTTTCCCATTAGACCCGCTCTACCGGTCTGGAAAGGGGCGTTAACCCAATAGATCTACTAACATAAACTGAGGCTCTAATTAAAGAGCTAATGATTAAGACGTGCAGGGAAGTGTCCGTCCGGAAGGACTAACGAGGTACTCCCAGCAACAACTCGTATACATACCCAGGGCCATCAATTTTCCTACAATTCTAGTCCTACCCTTCATACATCATGTTAATCCCCCGATATTAAAACGTTCAATTACATTTAAGAAAAGGGGCCGTGAACTCACCTTAATGTAGCAATTCACGCAACCGACAAACCACAGTCCTTTACTTATTACGCCCTATAATGCACAATGCTAATTCAGTAATTATCTTAAGTCTAATCAAGTCATTCACCAAACTTTTTTTGACTTAGTTAAACCAAAGCGATTTATTTTCCATTAACCCTTACCCTATTAGCCCTTTGGTGATCTCGGCAACCGGTTTAGTTTTATTCATCACATATACATAAGTCACATCAAAACACCCATTCCTTAGGTCCATGCACATAATTAATCCATGTCTTACCCCATAATTTATCATAAAAAATCCTACCATAAGATTGTCACATACGTGTAGGTAACACATTTCCCTATGATGTCACTATGTCATGACTCATGTTTACGCAAGTCCGTTCTCATCGAAACGTAGCCACTACTAGTAAATACGAGTTACATATAGACAGGTTAGATTTCAATTAGCATTCTTAAGAATTCATCATACGTGCAATATCATCACCTTATTCATTCCATATTTCCAATCTTAGTTATCATATCATTAGAGCACATAATGAGGTTCATTCTCGCAATTTCTTCGCATATACGTTGTATATGTCACATATTCACCTATATCTACCATGTGAACCTAATTTCCATCCTAGGACCTGTATATAATCCACTAAACATGACCAAATTTGCTGCTCTAAAATAGCCACATATTCTAGCAATTACGCGCCTTAAAACTTACGTTTTTGTGACTTCTAACACATAGTTTTGCACTGTAAGCATTTGTTGACATGGTAAACATACCATACACCTTAAATAATGACTTTTACACTCATTATGACACTAATTAAGCTGTTTCGAATCAGGTCTAAAATTAAGTGTTCTAGACTCATAAATCTTGTCGAAACCATGCGTTTTCGCGCATCTTTCGCAACCTACCTATATTTTTAGTTTAGGTCTTCCACATATACCTTGTTACCTTTTATTTCTCACCAAATTAAGCTACAAGAACCTGTTTTAATTCAGATTTAGAAAACCTATTTTAGAAGTTCATAACTTGACGTTTTAAGCCGATAAACATGTTTTGATCGTACATGCAAGGTCTCCCAAGCGTGTAGATTCAATCTAAACTTGTTTTCCACTATTTTAGGCTTATGAAAATTATCAAAACATATCCATGATCAGATCTATAAAATAAGCTAAACATCATCCAACAAACATCATTAAACATAGCAAAAACATGAACTCACAACTCAATCAATTCACATTTCAATAACCTCATCCCTATATCATCTATCTAGACTATCATAAACATTATAATCTCTTTTTACATCAAATTTAAAAACCCTTTTGAAAATATTATTGCATGTTAACAAAATCGAAGGATCAAAGCTCCATCTTTTATTTAATCACATAAGTACTCATTTACACACATAGATACATATATATACATGTATATACGGCTCATATATATATATACACACACACACACACGGCACACACTCACACATATCTTTTCATCACCATCTTCATTTTATCTTGTTACCATTGTTTATTTTACAAAAACCACTTCCATATTCTTATTTTGTTTGGTGAAAACTTGATTCAGAAAATACCTAAAGATCTAAGCAAGTTTTTAGTTCATAAACATACCTTTATAAACTCTTGTGAATGTGGTGGGTTTTTATGCCTTCTTTCTCTTAACTCTTGGATTTCTAACACCAAATCACCAAAAACAGTTTAACCATCAATGTTTTTTTAGTCCATTTCTTATTAAGATGAACAAACAAGATGATCAAGGTGGTGGTGGTGGTTTTCGGCCAAATGGAAAGAAAAGGGAAAGTTGGATGGTTTTTCTCTTAAGCGTGTGTGAAGATTTGTGTGAGAATGAAGGAATAGGGATGTGTAGTGGGTTTTTATGGGGAAGAGGTATGAAATAATAATAATAATAATAATAATAATAATCATATTATAATAATGGGGGGTGTTCGGCTGGTTGGGGGGGGGGGTTGGGTATTATATATATATTTTTGTATAAAACTTTTAACATAATGCACAATCTCACATTTTATAAAACCCTTCTACTACTAATTAAATTAAGGGTTTTACCCCTTTGGTCAATAATAATATTTCCCATATACCCATGTTCATTCCTAGCTAATTTATTACTTTAGAGGTTTCCATACCGTACCGGGTCTTGAATTTGTGGTAAACTCTAAAATGCACAACTAATACACCTTAACAGTTTAACATCCATCAACTATAATCTATATTGGTTTTAATAATGTTTTCACCGTAAAAATATTATTCCATGCCAAACCAAGCATCTCAGGATAGATCCCAGACTTATAAGTTTAACCGGGTCGTCGCCAACATCCGATATGGGTAACCTAATTAACGAACGATCCAGAAATTCCTAAAATGTCGCCTAATTCCTTAATTATTATTCAAATATTGCCATTGTATTTCTAACGACTCTAATTGCCTTCAATTAAGTATAGCACGTGTTGCTTGACGTCAACTTGATAATTAACATTATCTACGAATAATACTCGGATTTTGGCAGTTGTCACAACCGAGGCTTTTACTCAAACAACCCGTTCAACTACTCTGAAAACCCGAATCCTAGTCCACCACCGGTCAACCCGATACAAGACAGTCCATCCCCAAACCTTCTTTGCTCACCGTATCCTGAGTTAGAAATGACGTTAAAAATGAAACATGATATCATGAAAAATTATAACATAAGGTGCATTTTTTTCTTATGTCTTTTTAGTGTGTTTTTTTTAATGTCAATTTTTAATTTTTTCTGTCTATTACTTTATTATTTTTTTATTTCAATGTGTTTTTAGTCAATTTTTGGAATTCCAAAGTTATTTGCTGGTGGTCGCACCTTTTAACATATTGGCCACTAACCTAAACTACTAAGTGCTAACTCCATTTGTATGTTGATGATTCCGCATGTTTACGTGTCAAATATGTGACATCTGCCTCTTTTTAAACCAAACAACCACAGTTACGATGAAAACGAACATCTAGTCACCACCACAACAAATAAACGCAGACACCACCACAATCATCTACACCCATCGTTTACCTTGTTCTTCACCACTGACATCATCAACTTAAAAACCGTGAACCACCTATTGTCACCGTTGTACCTCCCCTAATCATCCACATCATCGTCTTCGTTACTAAAAATCCACACCATCATCATCATATTATGTTTCTTTTGACCCAAGACGGATGGTCAGCCGATGGATATGGCCGACACTACCCCCATCATGACCATCTAAGATGACCCCCTATAATTCACCACCATATACATTCGGTTACACACATCGTAGAGAGAATGGGTACTAGTTTGGTATCTAGAGAAAGAAAGTGACGGAGAGAGATAGATATTGTGTATGTGAAGACGGCGGTTGAGGTAACTGTTAATGGTGGTTCTGATCGATGGAGATGATGTCGTTCTAGGGCTCTGATCGATGATTAGTGGTGGTTAGTATCTTTCCGGTCACCACAATTTGAAGATTAAGGTAATTTTGTTAACCCAGAGTTTAAGTTTTAAGGTGCATGTGTTGGTTTGGGTTGGACTCAAGGTCTTATCTTGGTGGGTCTGGTGTTGGAGGTGGTGATCATGGTGATGAATTAGTAGTTGTAGTGGTGATTGTTGATGGTGGTTGTTGCTGAGGTGGAGATTAGTGGCAGCTGTGAAGGTTGTTGACAGTAATGGTTGATGGTTGTGGAAGTAGGGGTTCAGGTGGTGACTGGGCATCTGTTTGAGAGAGAGAGAGAGAGAGAGAGAGAGAGAGAAGTTGTTGCTTCAGGTGTTATTGGGAGTCTGTTTTGACACGTAAAAATGCCACATCACCAACAAACAAACAGAGTTAGCATTCAGTTAGTTTGAGTTCGTTGGTCGCCAATATGCCAAAAGGTGGAACCGTTAAAACATATTTCGATAGTTTGTACCGGCATCAACCAATATGTGATAGTTGGGATTATATAAATTTTTTACTCCACTTTTTTTACGGTTATGTTGCCCCAATGGGAGGTTGAACCCACCACGTTCAAGTTATAAGGTTAGTCTTAGGCACCAAGTAAAATGATTTCGTAAATGAAAACTTAGCATAAGTAAATGATGTTTTTTTTTGTAGTTGTGCGTTTTAAATAAAATATATAACCGTTTTAAATGATATTTTTTGTAGTAGTGCGTTTTAAATAAAATATTTGACCCTTTTATATGATGTTTTTTTTTTTTTTTTGTAGTAGTGTGTTCGTTGAAAGTTTAGTTCGTTTGCAGCCCTAGCTGGGGCAACTTTGTTGAGCTCATCCAACCTATCTTTGTAATGTCAAATATACAACCAAAATCATCAAAATCATATATTGCCGAACAGAAACAATTTAACCGTTGCCAAAGGGGTAGCGGCGGTGTTGGCGCACGATAACCCTAACCGAGCATCCCTTGCTAAGAGTGCCCTCCCCCCCCCCCCTAATAATGGTACTTTTGTCCTTTCTTACCAGTTAACTGAAAAACCTAACGTTTATCCACTTTAAGGAATATCCAAGTAACAAGTTGTGAACTCACAAGAAACAAACATGTAATTTCAAATTGTTAGAGACTACAGGTGAAATATGAGCAAATCACAAGGGCTATCTGAACATTTTTCTCACAATTCCAACTTAGAAAATGGCAAATGTTAAGATTTGAAAATGGAATGCAATCTATCTTTGTATTACCCAAACTAAACCAGCTAACAAATGTCAAGGCCCATAAATAACAAACAACACCAACACAAGTTTATTACTTTATTACACGGACGGTTTCTTTGTTTTGGCCATGAAGATGGTTATAATTGATATTTTTAACTTTGGTTTTTAACTTTACGAAAGGGAATAACAGTAACTTTGGTTTTGGATTGGGTAGAATTAATGAGTTATGAAATTACACAAGTTTAGTGTAGGGTTTGAAATTCTCCCGAAAATTAAATAGTTATTATGAAATTGCAAATTAAGACAAAATTTAATAGCATAGAATATAGATAATTAGAAAATTTACGTAACCGTAAATAGTTGCGTGAAAATAAAGAACAATAAAACAACATAAATTTATTTAGTTGAAATCATTTAATGTGAAACTAAAAATGAAACGTGTTTATTTCAAATTCCTTTTTTTTTTTAAAGGTATAGATTAACTATTTTAACTCTTTTTAATCGGAGTAGCTACCCGAGTTCAAATGAGGGGGGGTATGCATTAGCAGAGCCTTGCCTCTATCTCTGTAAGAGAGAATAAAATTTTGCCCACGGCCAGGCTCGAACTCGAAACCTCAGGGCAAGAACCCCGAAAGGGAAAACCTTCCCACCTCCCCACAAACAAATTGGTCTGTAGATCATTAGCAATGTAAATAAGTAAAATAAACTAGGAATGTAATAAGCTAATAAGCTGTTTGTATAACCCAAAAGCACATTCTGTTTTGACTTTTGATATTTAGTTTTAAGGGTGGAAAAACTGTTTTTGAGAAGTTAGAAATCCTGACTTTTGGTTTTTGACTTTTGATTTTTAGAAAAAAAAATTACAAATCTACCACCCATACAACCAATATTCACAATAAGTTAATCGAAACACTTAAAAAAAGACAATTTATTGAGTTTTTGACGTTTCTCATCCCAAAAGCTAATCCAAGCACTTTTTTTAAAAAACTCGTTTTTAAAAAATCATAAGCCAGTAAGCACTTCTGACAAAAAAACATTTTTGCATTTCCAAACTCAATCCTAAACACCCTCTAAGTTTCTGATGTTCACATTTGTTGTGTGTTGAGTCTCTCGGGCGAACAGATGTTAACGATTTGTTTAAAAAGTAGGGCAATTTCATCATTTTGTGTTGAGTGATAGGGGTGTTTTAGACTTTGCACTATCATCATCATCACCAACATGATTGTTATTGTTGTTGTAATTATTATTATTTTTATTTTTTATTATTATCAATTCAAACCATGTCATCTTCTACTAGATTTAGAGATGGCAAATCATGTATACCCAACCTGTTAAGACGCGAACATATTAAGACACAAAACATGAACAAGAAATATGTAGACACGAACACGACACGGTAACTTATCGTGTCATTCTTTCTATCCCAAAGACGAACCTTTTTATACCTGGTTAACACGATAAGACACGATAATACCAGTTTATACCAAGTTAACATGATAGGACACGATAATACCTATTTATACCATGCTAATACGATAACTACAATACCTGTTTATACTAGGCTAATACGATAACTCCAATACTCCAATACACGAACATGCTTTCCAAATCCAACACCTTAAAAACATAGAATTTCACATAGTAAAAACGTATATCTCCGATACTCCACTCCAATAACTTGTTTTTAAAAATAAATCTTAACATGTCTTAACGGGTACTAAACAGGTAAACAGTATTTAACCTGTTTAGAAACGAAAATTAACTGGTATATTTCGTGTCTACCTGTTTAGGACACGATACTCGTTAAGCCATACTTCTAACTGTTAAAATCATATATGTTCATGTCAGGTATTTGTGTTCGTGTCTGATATTGCCATCCCTAAGTTATTATGAAATTGCAAAGACAAAATTTAATAGCATAGTTGAACATTTATATTGTTTAGTAACATATAAAATAAGCTAAATAGAAAATTTACGTAACCTTAAATAGTTGTGTGAAAGAACAATGCAATAACATAAATTTATTAAGTTGAAATCATCCAGGATGTTTGGTAGCCTCTTAATAATCATTTAGAGGTTACCTCTTAATGGTGCATAACCTTTGAATGGTTAAGTGTTAAATCATTAAGAGGTTTGAATGGTTAAAAGGCTCTGAATGGTCCAGCTATGCACTAAGTCTGAATGGTTCAGCTCTTAAACATTCCATTCAGAGCCTTTTTAGGTTGAAACAAACAGTCTAAATGTTGAACTATTCCATTCATTTAGAGGTTACCTCTTAATGGTGCATAACCTTTGAATGGTTAAGTGTTGAATCATTAAAAGGTTTGAATGGTTAAAAGGCTCTGAATGGTCCAGTTATGCACTAAGTCTGAATGGTTCAGCTCTTAAACATTCCATTCAGAGCCTTTTTTAGGTTGAAACAAACAGTCTGAATGTTGAACTATTCAGAGCTGAATAGTTCAGAGTCTCATTAAGAGGGTACCAAACAGACCCTTACTCTGAACGGTTAAGAGACAACCATTAAGATGTTACCTCTTAACCATTCATACTTAAAATTACATCTTAACTATTAGAAGACTATAAACCATTTAAATGTAGCCTCTTAATGACCATAGTTTCACATGTTTAAGAGATTATGAACCATCCCTTAGTGTGAAACTAAAATTGAAACATGTTTAAGATACCATGAACCATCCCTTAGTGTGAAACTAAAAATGAAACGTGTTTAATTATTTCAAATTCTTATCAAATGAAAATAAGTAAAATAAAGGGTTATTGGATTACCTCAACTATCACGTGTTGGCTGTTGTCATTCTCAACTAACCACTTGATCATCACTACTCCCAACTTGTAACTTATTTTCATCTACCACTCTCAAACTAACCGAACTCTAAAACAATTAGTTTTTTGTTGGCGTGACACTTTTTAGTGACATGGCACTTTTGGTGATGTGGCATGATGATGTGGCAGTTGCCATGTCAGCAAAAAGTAACTGGGTTAGGGTTCCATTAGTTTGGGAGTGGTAGAGAAAAATAAGTTGCAAGTTAAGAGTGGTGGTGGCCAAGTGATTAGTTTGGAGTGGCAGCGACCAACACGTGATAGTTAAGGTTGTTAAATCCAATAACCCCCTAAAATAAACTAGGAATTCAATGAAAGGAAAAAAGTTAAGAGTAAACTCTAATTTGAGTGTATATGGTTTTGAGCGGATTGCATACTGAGTTTCACCTTCTGAAATTGCTCTTTGAGTTTCTGATGTTCGCATTTGTTGTGATCTGTTGAGTCTCTCGGCTAAACAGATGTTAACCGATTGTTCAAAAAGAAGGGCAATTTAATCATTTTGTGTTGAATGATAGCGGTGTTTTAGACTTTGCACTATCATCATCATCATCATCACCACCACCAACATCGTTGTTATTGTTGTTGTTTTTATTATTATTATCAATTCAAACCATGTCATCTTCTACCAGATCTAACAACCGCATATACATCACCTCGTCCTTCTTCCCATCACCATTATTGTCGTTGTTGCTACCCCTACCTCTCCCCACAGCTACCACCATACAACCTCTCCATCATCCTCTCCACCCTTGGCTGCACTGTATGAGGATCAGATTGTCAAAAACAAAGATATTGATCAAATAAGTATACCAATTCAGGTGCGGAATCCCTGAATCAGTTACGAAATGATAATACAATCAGCAAAACACACAAATCACTTTAAACATTCTATTTCATTCATAAACATGCTTGATTAATCTTACAAAATATTGTTTACAATGAAATAAACAAAGTTTAGACTCAAACACAACCCTAGGGAAAAAACCAGATCGATGGAGGGAAACTAATGACCAAAACTTAACATGAAAATGAAAATCAACATATATATATACTTGCACATTCGCCCTTTCGTAAGGTCGAATGTGCAGGTTCGCCCCAAAGTTTGGGCGAATCAGCATACATCTCTACAAAACTCTCCCTTCGACCTAAGTCTTCTACCTTCGACCATCATAAGTCACCTTCGACCCTTTATAATCCACTTTCGACCCTACGTAAATGCCAAAACAGATTTGTATGTGCAATCCAATAGCACTAGTCGCAAAACGTGTATCTCAGGATCTTTAACCCAAACACCACCACCATGTTCTCAGTTACGCCACAACCAGCATCAAGCGAGGTGGGGTAACTGACGACTTCAATCCATACACTTCGTCTTTATACTTATTTAACCTCATCGTCTTCACTTGTTGTCAAATGAATTGTTTATTTCAAACGTTTATTGTTTTCATCTTAGGTTTCATCTCGCAACACATCGTGTATATGTTGTTACTGGTTTCAAAGCAAGTACCGCTACTAGGGTTGCTTAACATCACCATTGTCATCGTTCACTATCTCCGATTTTAGACGGAATCGTTGATATATCCGCCACACATCTTACTACCATTTGGTTTTGCCGACATCTTAGCTTGTATACATTGAGTGAAATTATTAGCAAGCTAGTTCTTTAGATAGAGAAAATCCCCCGTCTTCAAATGGAATTTAATTGATAAAGAATTAGTAAGTTGGTTCATTTGAAATTGTAAAAGGACCTTGAGGGATTGCATAACCTAGAATTATGTAATTGCGTCATGACCATGAGAGATTACCTGACCGTACTAGCAATTGTTAAACATGTGAGTTACCATGTTTATTTATAACACTATGATTGTATGTTCGTCTTGCCTAAACTGGTAATAAAGAGAATGTTGCAATATGAAAATATCAATGGGGATATGAAGGATCCTTGTATGGAGTTACAATATGTAGTAAGCATGTGTTCATTAATGGATTCCATACCTACATGATGGTTGTAAGAAAATTATTTAGGGAATTGGGGGTAATTATGTCCTTTGTATGGTGGTTATGCGATATCCACTAAGGTTGTCATAACTCATGGTGTATATGCATATCTGTCAATTGAGTTTTCTAAACTGCATAACTTAAGCATACCGACATATAAATGACGTCATTCTGAGTATACATGTCACAACCAAGAGAAGACTCTGAAACCTGAAGACCTAAAAGTTCCCGGTTGCTGATTTTGTAAATAAATAATGTTTGGTACTTGGACTATATTAAGTTTTAACAAAAGTTAAGTTTGCTTCCACTATAAGTTTTATCAATTTTACAACATCACAAAATTTATAGGCGGTGTGTTTCAGTGGGTATGGGAGTCGAGGCTTTAGCAAAATAAGTATTGCACTGAGAATACCCATGCTTTAACAAGAATATATTAGGGATAAGAAAATTGTGTTGTACTCGGCTAAGAAGAATGATTGTTAACTCTTAGATACCCGCAATTATCATCAACCGCGGAGAAAAATTTGGGAATAATTTTACCGATGCTAGAAATTTTAATACAAGTACCAAAAATTTTTACCGATGCCTAGTAATTTTAAACCCTCAATGTTCTCCATTGAATGATAGTCTATCATAACATTCAAACCCCCCCGATATTTAATTTTCAAATATCCCCCTTCACCGCCTTATTAAGAAGGAGGTTGAGTTTTCTCAATGTTAATAAATTTGTTGTTCTCTTGATTAAAACTTTGTCATGTCTATCTTTAAAATCTCGGATATTGTTCGGAATGATAATCGTAACAACATCATACTTGTCGTTCCTTTCACTAGTGAGCACTAATTGAAACTAATTACCAGGTTTTCTTCCATCTGAATGTAGTTCCAAGTATTGACTCCTTTACTAACTATTGGTCTCTTCTCCTTGAAGTGTTGCTTTCCATCTTTGTTTTCTCCCGTGAATCTTACAATGTTAATCCTGAGTCTATTGTTACCAATTTTGATATTTCTCAATCTTCTTTCTAAATCTTTCTCGTCTTTAACATTTTTAAAAGATAAGAAACCGAAATCTCTCATCCTTGTCTCTTTTTCTCGCCACATAAACACCTGTGATGCTTCCATATTCGGTGAAAAATTTTCTGATCTCCTTACTACTGATCTTCGTTAGAAGGTTTGTGACAAAGAACCTTCTGATCTTCGGTCCTTGTGTTTAACATTATAAAAACTGGGATTGTCTGCTCGTCCAATCTAAACTTGTAATAATGAGAATGCTGCAATATGTGAATATCTGTGGGGTATAAAGGATTCGTTTATGCTTAATGGATACGTTACAGAAAGCTAAAATTGGTTCATGGGTCCAATATGGAGTAGGCACGCGCTCGGTAATAGATTTCACACCTACATGATGGAAGTGTGGATATTTCTTGGGGGTGGGGGAGCGTCAATATGTCTGCTGTACATTAGTTATGGGATGGCCAATACGATACTCATAACCTTTATTTTGTATCTGTAATTGTTAATTATATTTTAAAAATGTATAACATAAGTTCACCTTCATATAGCTAATTAAAGTTGTTTTCAGTATACGTGTCATAGGTAATGAGTGAGATTATCTTAGGACTAAGAGAAGACAGTGAAACTTGAAGACCTAGAAGTTCCTAGTTGCTAACATTTTAAATACATATAATGTTTTGTACTAAGAATATAGTAAGTTTTAATGAAGGTTCAGTTTGCTTTCACTGTAAGTTGTATCAATTATGTATAATCACCAAATTTATGGGTGGGATGTCACATGTAAACATTATGACTTAACCATTTAGGGGTAGGCCAACCATGGTTTTTTCAAGTTTCTCTGATTAGGTTGGAAATTAGGTTGCATTAAGATCAAGCCTGCGCCAAAATATAGCATAACCTTATGTACATTTTAGTAATCAAAGTGAGTTAGGATATCATGTATTACATTGGTGAATAAAAAATTTTATGTTCATACACTTGGTAATGAAAAAGTTATGGTTAAAAAAAATCCGTGTATTGCACAAACTAAATACAATATGACATTTTCATGCATTTCACTTACAACATCCAAATTTTTTTCCCTGTGATTTGTTTAGTTTTGTGACTTTCATCGAAAGTTTTCTTTTTTGCATTTGAGTACCCATGCTTTGAAAATATTGTCATTTTCATCCACTTCACTAACAACATCCAAATTTTTTATTAACTTTTTTGTTAAAAGATCAAAATACCTTCTATATAAAACTTTTGTTTTAAAAGATAAGATATAATATATATATATATATATATATAATCCACCACCATTGTCCTATCATCATAACTCCATCGCTATCTTCCACCTAGTTCATTCCCATTAGAACCTCCAAGTTAACTACCTGACCACCGTCCCGTCGCCCTTAAAACTCATTGGAATCGCCTCTTGTAAATACTAAAACTAAAATGTGTTTTTGGTAAACCGTAAACCGCTGTACATCACGTATTTATGCTTAGAAACCCCTGACCCCGGTAAAAATCAGATTTGTTTTGGTTATTTTGATTCAATTTTCGGAATTCCAAAGTTATTTGTTGTTGGCGGACCTTTTAACATATTGGCCACTAACAGACCTAAACTACTAAGTGCTAACTCCGTTTGTATGCTGATGATGCCGCATGTTTACGTATCAAATATGTGACATCTGCCTCTTTTTAAACCAAACAACCACAGTTACAACGAAAACCATCATCTAGTCACCACCACAACCAATAAACGCAGACACCACCACAATCATCTACACCCATCGTCTACCTTGTTCTTCACCACTGACATCATCAACTTAAAAACCGTGAACCACCTATTGTCACCGTTGTACCTCCCCTAATCATTCCCATCATCGTCTGGTGTTAGAGGTGGTGATCACGGTGATGAATTAGTAGTTACTGTAGTGGTGATTGTTGATGGTGGTTGTTGCTGAGGTGGAGATTAGCGGTAGCAGTGAAGGCTGTTGATAGTAATTGTTATCGTGGTGGTGATTGATGGTTGTGGCAGTAGGGGTTCAGGTGGTGACTGGGCATCTGATTGAGACAGAGATAGAGATAGAGAGGGAGAAAGGGGAAGAGAAGTTGTTGGTTCAAGTGTGATTCGGAGTCTGTTTTGACACGTAAACATGCCACATCATCAACAATCAAACAGAGTTAACATTCAGTTAGTTTGGGTCCGTTGGTCGCCAATATGTCAAAAGGTGGGACTGCCAAAACATATTTTGATAGTTTGGACCAGCATCAACCAATATGTGATAGTTGGACCGCCCCCTAGAGACGACCGGGATGGGCCAATAGGCTGAAGAGAGAGAGAGAGAGAGAGAGAGAGAGAGAGAGAGGGAGAGAGAGAGAGAGAGAGAGAGAGAGAGAGAGAGAGAGAGACCATTTGAATATTATTATTGACTGTTATTTATTATTTTTGGTGGTGATGGTTTTTAGGGAGGTGGAGGATGTGGAGGAGGTGGGTATCGGGGATGGCCGATTTCAGGGTGGAGGAGGTGGTTTCCGGTGGTGATGCTTTTCCGGGAGGTGGGTATCGGTGGTGGGTTTCAAAGACATGGCTTTTTTTTCGGTGGTGGGTTTCAATCGAAGGCGAACGATCCGATGCTATCTCAACTTCTTTTTTCAGTTTTGGTTTATACCATCTTTTTTTTCATTCCTTATTTATTGTTTATTTTAAATTAAAAAAATAATTAAATAATGCAAGGGACATGAACCTAGTGTGTCTCCACACTCTTGCCATGTCCCAAAAATGAGAACATGGGTGTTGTTCTAGGTGGCATCCTAGATGGCATTGAGACATGGCCGTTTTCATGTCTCCACACCCCATAGTCTTACATGACGTTTAAGAAAACTAATAAATCATAATTGGTAAGTTTACTGTAAAAATGAAGTTTAGCGTAAAAAAGATAAGAAGCATTTTAGACTTTTGATCAAAATAAATCATTGGATGAGATTAAAATGGAAACAGTATACGTTGAGTTTCTAAAATAAAAGGAGAAAGGTAAAATAGGTATAACTCACAATTGTTGAGTTCCACCCCTATTTTTTAAGCGTCCATAACTTGTTCATACGACATTATTTTTATAAAAAAAATATATACCATAAAAACAAGCTTTCTATCCTCTTTCGTTTGCATACCCTATTGCTATACTTAAAAAAAAAAATTGCTTGGTTGATAACTTGCGTTTTATCATGATACGACTTGCGTTTTTTCTGAGATATAACTAAATCTTTTTATCATATGTATAGCTTGCGTTTTATCAAATAAAACTTGCGTTTAATCATATATAACTTCCATCTTTTTATCAGATATATCTTACATTTTATCATGTGTAACTTGCGTTTTATCATGTATAACTTGCGTTTTTGAATGTATAACTTGCGTTTTATCGTTTATAACTTGCATTTCATCAGGTCCTTTTATCAGGTCGTCTTATCAGGTATAACTTGCTTTCTAAAACGCAAGTATACCCACAATAAAATGCAAGTTGATCTTTAGCACCTGCATTGCATTGATCTGAGTATTATAGTGCTCAATTTAACTTTGTTTATTCCATGTAAGGATTGATTTAATTACATATATCATATTCATCATGCCATGAGGTTCTTGATGCTTATAAGATCAAAGATTTGAACTTTATGGAAGTTTGATTTTGTCATTTAACATCACTCTATGTTATTTATATCGTCTGGCCTCAGTTAATCGGATTAGCACTCATGATCTTAATGTCTCATTCTTTATAACTTTTGGCATTCTAATGAAACCCTTCAGGAGTTTTATAACTTATGTTTCTAAAATGCAAGTATACCCTCAATAAATGCAAGTTATCAACCCAACAATTTTTTTTAAAGTATAGCAATATGGCATGGAAATGAAAGAGGATGGAAAACTTGTTTTTATGGTATAGTTTTTTTTTTTTTTTTTTAATGTCGTATGAAAAAAGTTATGGTCATTTTAAAAATGAGGGTGGAAATTTAATGACGTAAAGAAATTACTCTGATTATCTAATTTAATCTATGGCTAATAATTTTTCTTATAGTTTTTACGTTAACCTCCTTTTTTCGTTAGCAACACTTTTTCTTATTTATAGATCTATTACACCTTTCAATAACTAAACGTACAAGAAAACTAGTAAATCATAATTATGTTTCATAATAACTAATAAAGAGTAGCATAGAAAGTTATAAATTTTATCAGAAAAAAAAACGTGATAAAAAAAATTGAGTTTTCAACAACAAAACCTAACAAAGTTTCTCCCCTATCTATATATAAGAACAGAAGTCAGCCCATTCCTTACCTAATTGCATTATGGCTAAACTTCATTTGCTGCAAATGACTTATTCATTTCTTTTCATATACCTAACTGGCCAATGCAAAGTATTTTGTTTGTCAACTCCAGGATCTCATCTTGGCAAGTCTCTCTCTCTTTTTAACCCTGGATCATCTAAGAAAAGAAATCACACATACTTGAATACTTGATAATTACTATTAGGGCCGCAAACGAACTGAACTTTCAGCGAACCGTTCATGAACCGTTCGGTAGGAAGTTCGTTTGTGTTCGTTCGTTTAATAAACGAACAAACACGAACAAAATACTTCGTTTATGTCCGTGAACGTTCGGTAACTTGTTTGTTTATGTTTATTTATGTTCGATGGTTGAATAAGATTTTTAATTTTTATAATTTGTCTTAATATTATTTTATTTTTATTTATTTTACCCAAATAAATAAACAATTTATATGGGGTAAATATATGTATGCGAATTCGATTTTATTAGAAAGTTAATATATGTCCATTTGTGTTTGTTTCCGTTCATGAATAATTCTTTGTATTCATGAATGTCCGTTTGTGTACATGTGCGTTCATAAACAAAATTACTAAACGAACACAAACGAGCACGAACATTGTTGTTTTCTTAACAAACGAACTTGAACAGAAAATCTCGTTCGATAAGTGTTCATGAACTGTTCGTGAACACATATTTTCCTTAACAAACGAACACGAACATGGGCTTGTTCATGTTCGTGTTCGTTTGCAGCCCTAATTACTATCAACTAGATAAAAATATATGTACATTGATTTACTTACTATGTGTGATGCAGATGCAAGTTACGTTGCTTTTACGTATGATGCTACAAACTTCACCCCAGCACACGAATACGATTATATAATCGTTGGAGGGGGGACTGCTGGCTGTCCTCTAGCCGCAACCTTATCCGAAAATTATTCTGTTCTTCTTCTTGAGCGTGGTGGTGTTGCAAAAAATGATCCCAACGTTTTATTCGAAACCAATCTTCTTGCTAATCTCATTAACGCAAAGGATCGAAATTCCGTCGCGCAACCTTTCACTTCCGAGGATGGAATACCAAACCACCGTGGAAATGTCTTGGGAGGTAGCAGCATGATAAATTTTGGATTTTATTCGAGAGGTGACGACTACTTCTATAACAAATCAGGTAATAGGAATAGAGGTGTTATGGAAACATCCTTAAAATCTTTATAGTTATACATCATCTCTAATTTTAACATTTACTTTCACTAATTACATACCAAACTAAATTATTTTATAAAATTTAATATAAACTATAATGCTTGGTTATAAAATGTTTATACAACTTAAAAGTATTTTTTAAGAAAATAATTAAGAGATGCAATTTTTCGCGATTATGTGTTAATTAGAAATCAATGTTATTGTTCGTTTAAAAAAAAATACTATAGTTAAAATCAAATTTCTGATTATATAGTCAAGAAGTGAAGACTGCTTGTAACAAATTTTGTTGCTAATGAGATACGAAAAATCCTTACCACATCATCACTTTTGTTTATAACATTCACTATAAGAAATTTGGGCAATAGCGGCGACACCAATAGCGAAGACTTGCAGCGAGTCGCCGCTATTGCACAAAAGCTAACCATCCCTTGGGTCGTAAATCTTGGTGTCGGGGCTATTAGCTCTTGTTTGTTGTAGTGTATTTATATTTAATAAATAATTGTGTTTTTAGACGCTCCACTTACGGTGTGCGCATATAATGTATATATGTGTGGTTTTTGGGGGGCAAAAGTAAAGTTGCACTAGTTTTAATGTTATGTTACTAATTTCGTGAAAATAACTTTAAAAACAACGGACGGTTAATCATGCATCATGTAGTGGCGTGGATAGCCAAAAGACAAAGGTGTACATGCACTGATCGGGTTTGTCCCGATTGCAATGTCCAAAGCTTGATACCAAGCCACATAGAGCCGGGGGTCTCACTGGAACCAGCCTCTCTATTCTTAGGAGTAGAGGTAAGGTTGTCTACATCTTACCCTCCTCAGACCCTACCTTAGCTTTGCTATAGGTGGGATTAACTAAGTATGATGATGATGAAATAATTTTGTTTTTACAAAACTAAATTATTTATAAATAATCTATATAACTTATTGATCATATTTAGTAAAATCATTTAATTACACTATAGTATTCTATAAATATAGTGTAATTTTTTTATTATTTTATCTGGTTACTACAATTAAAATATGATCCAATATTATAATTATATACTGATTCATTCAAGAGGTGATCACTATCAAATCAGGTATCCAATGGGATATGAAAAATGTTACAAAAGCCTATGAATGGGTCGAAGATAGTGTTGTCTCGATTCCAAAACGTTTAAACACTTGGCAAAACTCTACATATCATGCTTTATTGGAAGCGGGAGTTCGCCCAGAAAATGGCGTTACCCTTGAGCACCTTCAAGGCACCAAAGTTAGTGGTTCGACATTTGATGGGTCCGGGATACGACATGGTGCTGTAGAGCTTCTCAACAAAGCCAACCCTAAAAATTTAAGGGTGGTGACAAAGGCGACTGTTGACCGGGTTATCTTCTCACGCTCTAAATTGTCAGGTGACTGATCTTCTCGTATTCTTTTAAAATATTTAAGGTTGTTAAAACGACTATACATCATGTTGTAGATAAGTGAAATAAAGGCAATTATAAAGTTGGAATTATCATAGTATGTGATAAAATGTGAGTGGGATAAGAGAGAGGGTGTTGGGCTAGGATGTTATCATTATCGAAAGACAACAATGACAACCTTATTGTGGAATGTGTCTAGTAGGTTTGGATTTGTTTCAAAACTCAACAATTGATTTATGTGTACTCAACAATTGATTTATGTGTTAGTTGCTATTCAAAAGTTGAAACAAAGTTCTAACTAAAATAGAGCATGTTTTTTTTTTCTAATAATAAAAAAAGGAAAATGGATTTAAATAGTCCCGACTTTCACTCATTGGCGGATAATACTTCGAACTATCATTTTGACCAGTAACACTCCCAATTTATAAGTTAGTTTGTTCATTCACCCTCAAACTAACGAAGGTCTAACCTGTTCAGCCTATGTGGCAGAAATGGCTAGCGTGGCAAACTGACTTGTCATAATTACTTAGTGCATAATTAAACCAAGATTTTTTGAGGTAGGGTGGTGGTGGTGGTAGTTGTGATTGGTGGAGTGTAGTTAGGTTATTGAAGAAGGTGGATGGGAGTTGATGGAGGTGCCGGAGTTATGGGTGAGTTGGTTGAGAGATGGAGGGAGGGTGCCTGAGAGTGCTTTAGAAGGGAGGTTGATGAAGGTTACGTGGTTGGAGTTGTGGTGGATATAACCGGTGATGATGGCGGTTGTAGTGATGGAGATAATCGGTGATGGTGGCGGTGGTAGTGGTGGAGATAACAGGTGATGCTTTGGTTTGTTATGTAATAATAATAATAATAATAATAATAATAATAATAATAATAATAATAATAATAATAATAATAATAATAATAATAATAATAATAATAATAATAATAATAATAATAATAAGTTTTGAAAAGGTCCCTTAAATTTTACAATTTTTGAAAAGGTCCCTTACGTTTTAAAAACTCAGTTGCTACGTAAGCCATTTTTGCCACGTAAGATAATTGGGTTGGACATCCGTTAGTTTGGGGTGATGGAACAAACTAACTTACAAGTTAAGAGTATTATTGATCAAAGTGATAGTTCGAAGTATTATCTGCCAGAAAATTAAGATTATTTTAATCCATCTTCCCATAAAAATACATTATTTTGAACATCACTTGATTTTCAAATAAATTTATAAGAAAACCTCGATACAATAAATAAATAGAAAAAAAATGTATATTATGATTATGTTTTTTTAGACTGAACGGAGTGGGGGCGGGAAAGGCTTTCAAGGGCGGGAACATCGCCGCCGGTAGGGGCGGGAGTCTGGCGTGGGGGGTGGGGCGGGGGTGGCTTCACCGGCGTGGGGGGATTGTGTGGGACACGTGGCATGCTTTTATTGGTCAGTTTTTTTTTTTTTTTAACTTTAACACAATATAATATTATTTCCTCCCCCCCCCCCCCCCTCATCCCCCCTTCCACTTCCCACAATTATTTTCCCCCCTCAAGGGTCCCACAAGTACCACATGGCACTTCATCCCCCTCTTCCCCCCCCCCCCCCCCCCACCACTCCTTATAGTCTTACAAGGGTGTTACATTTTAATAATTCAAACTTTCAACCACTGGTCAAAAATAATCTGTATTTCAAAATACCTAACAACATCTCAACTTTCAGACATTTTTCTTCCGGTGAACCATTTTTAGCTGATGACTAACCAAGTTAGTGGACGCTGACATGGCATACCTTGTCAACGTCCACGTCAACATCAACATCAACATGCCACGTTAGCGTCCATGTCAGCATTGGCATGTCACGTCATCATCCACGTCAGCATCCGCTAACCGAGTTAGTTCTCTATTAACAAAGTTAATTGTCGGCTAATACATTGAAAGTTGAGATCGTTATTGGGAATTTTTGAAATACAAATTATTACCGGCCAATTGATGAAAGTTTAGATTATCAAAATTCAATACCCCTTTTTTTTAATATTGATATTACAAATTAGTAAATGAATCTAACATAATTCCAAATTGAGTCTTGAGTTGCGAACTTGCGAGTAACCCATAAATAAAATTTGGGAAAAAACCTGTACACGTACACTAAGTATTTTACTAATTTTCAGGTGTTTCGGCAACCGGCGTTGTTTACCATGATTCAAATGGACAACGTCATGAAGTCCATATAAGAAAAAATGGTGAAGTGATATTGAGTGCTGGTGCAATGGGTAGCCCACAACTTTTGCTAATAAGTGGCGTAGGACCGAAGTCACACTTATTATCAAAGAACATTACTACGGTTCATGATCAACCTTATGTAGGCCAATTCATGGTTGATAAACCACGTCTTGGGATAACTCTTCTAGTCCCTTTCCCATCGGCAGATATCGGAAGCCGAGTGGTAGGCATCACAAGTGCTGGCCCGTATATCCAGTCCCTTTCGGGTGTGACACCATTTGATTCTCCCGCAAATCCAATAATTTTCCCTGACCCATACCCTCCACTAAACTTAAGTGTTATATCGATTGTGGCGAAGGTCACTAGACCTCTATCGGTTGGGTCACTTAGTTTGGAATCCGCTAATGATGTTACAGTTAGCCCAAAAGTCCGGTTTAATTATTATTCGAAGGCTGAGGATTATGTCCAGTGTGGTAATGCTATGAATGTAATTGACAAAATGTTGAGGACACGCGCAATGGAGCTATACAAGTTTACTGACCGTGATGGTTCAAAGTATTTCAAGTTCGTTGGTGTCCCGTTACCTAGAAATCTATCGAATGAAGATTCGGTTAAGACATTTTGTCGTAAAACATTGAGAACGTATTGGCATTTCACTGGTGGATGCTTGGTGGACAAAGTTGTTGATAATGATTTGAAAGTCACTGGAATTAGAGGTTTGCGAATCGTTGATAGTTCGGTGTTTTTTGGTTCACCAGGAACCAATCCTCAAGCAACTGTCATGATGCTAGGCCGGTATATTGGGGTAAAAATACTTGGCTCAAGAGGGTAAGGGGAGCTATACTATATTTTCAAAATAGCTATATATTGTGCTTGAATTTAATAAGTGTGTTGTGTACGTTAATGTGACACAACTATTTAGTTATGTCGAATAATAAATGTACAATAAATCGAAATATCATGTCTTTACTCTTTTGCAATATATATTGTGGTAATATTAATTAACCTACCATTATTTAGTAGTTTTCTATCTTTTTTTTAAGATAAATTTAATTCAAAAACAACGCCACACACGGTCCTCAAAACAAGGACCAACGAGCACAAACGAAATTACATCTAGTTCAATGGGTATTTACACCAAACATTCCAATCTATACCTTTCAATCTAGACCAATGCCGAATCCAAAAGAACGGCAAGGACATAATGTTTTCCACCACTACTTCAATAGCTCTTCAGGACTTATTATTGAAAATTCTAGCATTCCTTTTAATCCATGTAGACCCCATTGTCGTATAAATAATGGCCCTTAAGATTTGTTTCTCTTGTTTAGACTTTGTAAGAGTGTCCGCTAACATCAATAAATCCTTCACTTCGAAAGCAAAGATCGGATTAAGGTTACACCAATTTCCACTCTAGACCAAATCTCAAATGCGAACAAACATCCAGTAAAGAGGTGGATCGAAGTTTCTGAATCATCTCCACATAGGGTACATGACAAATCGTCTAAATGGATCCTACGTTTGCATAGCTCCTCCTTTGTTGGAAGTCTATTGAGGTATGCGCGCCACACAATGATTTTACATTTCAAAGCAGACCATCCATTCCAATTCATATGATTAACAGTAGTCGACATTAACCTGGAAGATATCAACATTTTTGCCTTGTGTACGGTATAAATACCTTCCTTGTCTCCCCTCCCATTTCCAGCAATCGATTCCTCCATTCCATGTTGTTAGTACATGAATATACTATGTCCCTAGCCTAGTACAGATGTTTGTTTAATGTTATTGTACGTGTTTGGATATGTTTCGGATGATTTTGGGTTGTTTATTTATCGATTAGCGACTAGGTCTTCATGGGGCGACTAGCTTAGCTAGTCGCCTGGGTCTCTAGACGATTGGGTAGCCAATCGCCCAACCTAGTCACATGTTGAAAGCTAATCGCCCCTAGAGTCCTGGACGACTAGCTGGTAGTATAAATACTACCAATGATTGCCCTAATCATTCTCAGCTGTCACATCACACATCCAAAGCACCAGTATCATAGGTTTCAGGTTTGTTGATTGTCGTTGTACACCCGACCTCCGTTTTCAATGCAATAACAACCTTTTAAACTTTATATGTGTGTTTGATAACTCGTTTACTATATTTTGTTGGCTTTTTTTGTTATCTGAACATCATCTAGTCGATTTCGCACACTAGGTGAACCAGCACGTGATTGTCGGGTTGTCCGAAATCGATCCTACAAGTGGTATCAGAGCTAAGGCTCTTATCACAGGTGTTTGATAACAAAATGGATTCAAAACAAGGTGGTTTTAGATAAAAAAAAATCAGTGTTTTGGTGTTTCAAACTTTGTGTTTTATGAAAAACCAACATGTTTCAAAATCTAAGCTTGTTTTGGATAAAAACATGTGTTTTTTTTATTAGGGTTTGCTCCAAATGTGTTTTCACAACTTTCATAATCATGCAAAACAAGTCAACAGACTTGCAGGTAGCGACTAGCGTTGTCAGTAGCGACTAGGCTTCTAAATCGTTCCTTAAAACACACGGCTATGGTCCTAATCGTGCTACAGTACACACGACTAGGCTTCTAGTCTCCTGGTGAACCTTAGTCGTCCCAAAACTCGTAGTCGCTTCACTTTTCACACGAGTAGCATCCCAATCGCTAGTTTTCTTCCTAATCATGTCCAGTAACCGTTTGTTGCACCTCAGTCGGTAGTTACTAATCTGAAATCAAAATTTATCTAAGTATCGGACTATTATCAGACTGTTTAACATGGCTAACCCATGGGGACACCTAAACCAACCGAGACAGTAGTACAACCAAACCATGAATAGTTAAATGAATGTTCCTACTAACAATCCATGGCAATACTCGGCCCAGCGAAACGCACAACGGATGCAACAACAACAACAACAAGCTAATGTTGCCTGATCAAATCTGTGGGAGCTCACAACTCAACAACGTGCCCACCAGCAATAAATGATGAATGGAAATCCTTAGGTACTCGCAGCCGCTGCAACTCAACAAACACAACATTTGTCTTCAGTGCTTTCTCAGTGATCTGGAAACCGGTAGTTCAAATTGGGCTCTAGCATTGCAATTCATGGCTAATTACTATTCCTATCAGGGGAGATTCAAGACACATGTTGAGGGGATTGATTGATTAGTATGGATAGCGATCGAGAATGGATATACAAGGCCGATGATAGAGAACTAAAACATTCTTGTTGCCTTAGAAGAGATGACAGAGGATCAGAGAAGAAAGTATAACTACGAGAAGAAGGCAATTGCTGCTTTAACAAAAGCACTTCCCAAAGACAACCTGCACCAGTTTGCTTAATGTACAACATCACAGATGCTTTGTCTTGCGTTTGCAGAAACGAATGAGGGTAAGGAGAAGACCAAGAAGATCAAGATGGATCAACTCAAGAAGGAGTTCGAGAATTTTACTACCATTGGGAATGAACCATTGCGGGATCTGACTGCACGATATTATCACCTGATGTCGGAGATGTATCAGTACGGGGTTGTTTATACATCAGCTGAATTTGTCGAACATTTTGCAGATGCGCTTCCTCCACACTGGCATCAGTGGTTCGACATCTAGAAGGCCAACAACGTTTATCAGACCATCTCCATCAACGACTTTGTGACTGAACTAGAGAAAAAAGACATTGATGAAATCAGAAGGGCGAACAAGGCGTTCATCCCTCAGAATTCCAGCATCTATTGCGGGACAGCTCCTCAAAACACCAGCGTTGCAGGATCTAAGCCAAATAAAACTTTTTTCATTTACCAAGATCCTCTATTTGCTTTTGACAACTACGGTCCCCCTCCAGATGTTGCTCCTCCCGTGTATCCACTTGGACAAGAGAATCGGTATCTTTTACCTTATGCATCTAACCAGTTTGGTGTTATCCCGTTTTTTCATCTTGCAGCACCGGTACAGGCAGCGCCGAACTTTGGTGGACCTTCTCTGTCAGGGCAAGGTGGTGCTTCGACTTTGGGCTATAGAGATGCTTCTACTTCAAGTCAAGGTGGCGGTTATCGGTCTAATCCAATTGCTGAGCAGCTAAACACATCGGGTTCTGAGAAGGTGACAGTGGAGCTTACTCAAGAACATATTGCTCTCTTGTCTACATTGGTCAACTCTTACAGTGGGTTAGTTGCGGGGCAGATAGGTATTCCTTACATAACTCAGGAAGAATATGGCCAGATCAATAAAGAGGACATAGACCTGATAGATTTCCAGTGGCACTTCGCAAGCATGGTTAAAGAGCTGAAGAGTACATGGATAGGACGAGAAGAAGAGATATACTGATTAAACAACAACACTATATTTAGGTTCGATAAGAGCAACACTACAAGAAAGTGACCATTGGGGACTAAGGTAAGAGGGACTGATCTATCAGTCTCAAATACATAGTATCTAGGACTAATATGTACGAAGGGACACTTTGCAAGGTAATGTGATCGACCCAAGCAGCAGGGAAATCAGAATCCAATCAATAACAACCGATGCAATCAGAACCAGAGACAACAAGCTCAGACATAACCTCCACAAAATATTGAATGAGCTATCGTCCCTGTGCACAACCAGAACCAGTGTGTACCTGCCAACAACAATCAAGGACAGGCCCTGGTAATACAAGCAGATGAAGGATTTAACTGGAACCTTCACTTAGAGGGAGAAGATGCTCCGTAGGGTGGTGCAGCGTATTTCGTCCAATAGGTTTCTGAAGCAGAGGTTGAAGTTGAAGAATGCACAAGTGCACAAGTAGTGAATGTGTCAGACAATGACTCTTCTGATTGTGATTCTGACTGCGAATATGAGGTGGATTTGGATTTGGAAGAGCTACTCGCTGAAGCAAATGAATTCATCAGCAAGCGGTCTTTCCTGGTGGATGCTAATTGTGCAAAGACTAATCTTGCTGAATTCTTTGGAGCCAAAAAGTCTGCAGCTCATTATGCACTAATGGCCATCACAAAATCATCAACCAAGGTAAGTTCATCTTCCGACTCTTAACTGATGAGAATCTAAACCTTAAAGCTGGTTTAGGACAATGCCAACATTCCAATGATGTTTTAAGATAAAATGAAAACGGCTTTAAAAACACCATTGAAAACTATAAAAGGGATGTTTCTGGACTGTCTAAAACTCCGGCATATAAACAAGTTTCTATAAATAATAACATTAATGAGTTATAAGACACCAAGAAACAGTTGGCCATTATGAACTGTGATTATGGGAAGATCAAGAAGAAACTTGAAAGCTACTTGAACTGCAAGTATGTTCTTAATCACATAATGGATAATCCTGATCCTATTAGCCCGATATATGCACAATGTCCACCCCCTGTGAGATTTGAAAATCACACATTTGATGTTCTACCAAAGGAGGAGATTGTGGATATATCTGCAGCTGCTACAAGTGTTGGTGATCTGCATCAACCTGATGTGAAGCCAATACTAGGAGCTAGTGAGATTGCTGATCATGCCAGTGTCTCTGAGACAGACATCTTTGATGATCAGTTTGATGAGCCTCAAAGGGATGCACCGGTAAAGAATGATTATATTCCTCCTCAAAATCACATCTTGTTTGATCTTGAGCCGAAAGTGCAACCTACTGATGGCAAGGAGGTCATGAAAGTGTTCTATAAAATGAAAGGATCTAATAAGATATACCCAGACATAAATCTCCATCTACATTGACGTTAACATCAGGAAATTCATTAAGATCTACAAATTTAGATATAATTAAGATCAATTTAACATCAATATGATGCTAATCAACTGTAGAACAATCACGCAAATTTTATTTACCAAACATGATGTATGAATCTTCAATTGCTAATGCAGATTTATGAGTTTGAGACGGTTTTTGAATATCGCCGAATGATTGAACGTAGAAGTCGGTTTTTATGATTTTAAATTTAAAAGTGATCATGCATTTATTTTTGATGTACGATTGCAACGTGATTACAGGAAATGTAAAAAATACTATAACACCCTTTGACTGGAGTACTTGATGGAAGATTCCCAAAAAACCGTCGTACACGTGACATCAACTAATTACTTCTTATACTTTGTACGAAATTATATTTAAAAAGACTATAATACCCTTTGTTTATTCTTATTGTAAGTTTGTTTGTTTGAATAATAAATAGTTATAGGTTCATCCCCTAAATATGTTTGCGTTTGTAAGACAATTATCATTAGATTAAAAACATAGCAGGCATCCACTTGTGTTGATTTTTCTTTTTTCATATATATTCTTCACGTTTTAGATCTGAAAACAATACAGATCAAACTAAAATAAAAATAGTAATAATTATATGGAGGGTGATCTCCGTTTCGACGATTTATGTAACGTTAAAAATAAAAAGCAATACAGAGGGGCTTTTCCCATGTGAGATTGGGAGGCCGGAGAAAGGGGTGAAACTCCTTGGGGGAGCCGTCAGTCGAGATGTGGGGTTTATTAGTGAGTTGGCCGTGAGGAGAGCTTTGGGTGCCGTTGACCTTATGGGACGCCTTCCTTGCCTAAGGGATCCCCAAAGCGAGCTCCTCTTGCTTCGATCTTGCATGGGGGTGGCTAAGTTGTTGTTTGGTCTGCGGACGTGCCAACCTTCCATGATGGAGGAAGCGATATCTCGGTTTGATAATGGGCTACGGGAAGCTATTGAAGATATTGTTGTGTGTGGGGGGCCTTTTTTGGCGACTTCCAATGGCGGATGGCGTCACTGCCGATGCGCCTAGGAGGCCTGGGGCTTCTTTCAGCTCGAGATGTTGCCGTATATGCTTTTGTGGCTTCTAGAGCCCAATCTTGGAAGTTGCAGGACCATATCCTGCGGGACAGTGGGGTCGTGGATCTTGACCCAAATTACGTACAAGCTTTGGAATATCTGCGCGAGTCTCTCCCAGATTTTGATCTTGGTGGTTTCACTAATAAAGACACCGCCCCACCAAAGACCCAGAAAACTTTGCGAATGCCCTTTTTAGTAAAATTGTACAGAACATGGGGAATGATTTTGGTTTGTCTCCTCGCCAGAAAGCAGTGGTGGAATGCTTGCAAAGACCCCACGCCCAGGACTTCCTGACTGTCATTCCTATTGAAGGGTTGGGGCAACGGATGTCAGCAGTTGAATATAGGGCGATTCTTAAATACCGCCTAATGATTCCTATGTTCCCAGACGATGAAACTTGCCTAGTTTGTCGGAAGGCTTGTTTGGACCAATATGGGGAACACGCGGTCCATTGCAAAGAGTTGCCAGGTTTCAAGTATCGCCATGACTTTGTTCGGGATGCCTTGTGGGATATACTTAGGCGGGCAGGGATATCGGCGAAAAAGGAGGCACCAGTTAATTTCCTAACGGACCCGACAGAGGGGAGATCTACTCTCCGCCCAGCAGATGTGCTTGTGTTTGGATGGGTGGGCGGGAAACACGCTTGTGTGGACCTTACAGGGGTATCCCCGCTCGTCGGTTTTCGAGATACTGGGTTTGTGATCGGGCAGGCGATGCGGAAAGCCGAGTCCAAGAAGATTGAGAAGCATGCCAAAGCTTGTGAGGATAATCAACATGTTTTTGTCCCATTAGCCTTTTATACTTTTGGGGCGTTGGCACCGGAAGCCATCCGGTTCCTTGCCAGAGTTCAACAAGTCGTTCATAGCAATTGTTCGACCCCCCAGGGGCAAGGATTTGTCTTTAGTAGGTTTAGTTTTGCTATTCAAAAAGGGATGGCGGCGCAGCTTATTGCCCGTCTACCAGTCATTATGTAAAACTTTATTCTCAATCTTAATATATTATTAATTTTACATTCAAAAAGCAATAAATAATTATAAAAAAATACTTATTTATTGTAACTTTAAGACATTTAAATTTCTCCAAATCTATTAATTAATTATAATAATTGAATCAATAAATCTTACATGATATTTAAAGAGGGCATTATACTTTTTGAGTGTGTCAAGTGGCATGTTATGTGTCATTAATTAATTTTAGGGAAAAAAAATTAAAAACAAAATTGGATTTTTCTCTTTGATCATGTTTCCTCCCATAATTTTTAAACGCTAATATCCTTTATATACGAGATTTTTTACAGAAGGTAATTCATTAATCGTGTATAGTCAAGTCACTAATTATGTTCGAATCAGTAAATAAGAATTCTATTTTCAACATGTGTTAGCATTGGAGTTGTACATTGTCTTAGGTAAGGTTAGGCGTTAGCATTGGAGATACATTGTTAATTGTTTTTTATAGGTGCTACCCGAAGCTTTCATGCATGTAACTGTAAAGCGCATCATTCTATTTCATATGTAAAATTGATATGTCATATTAGATTTCTCAACCCCGGGACGTTCCCGGGGTATAATCTAGTAAATATCTGAAAGAAAAAATTGCACCGTTAGTCGTTATGGTTTCAGTTAAATTTGAATGTCATGTACTAAGATTTTTTTTATAGCATTTTCAGGTATTAACCTTCTAATTTGTAACAATGTCGGGTTCTAAGACTAGCAGTCGTTAAGTTTTCTAGTTAAATTAAGGTAAAACGAATAATTCACCCTTTAATAACCATAAGGGTGAATTATTCATTTACCTTAATTTAAGTGGAAAACTTAATGAGTACTAGTCTTAGAACCCGACATTGTTACAAATTAGAAGGCTAATACCTAAAGATGTTATAAAAAAATCTTAATACCCGAATAAAAAAGAATTTGCCATTAAAATCTTGGGAAACTCAACTACTTTCTGGGACTGGAGGTTACCTACACTAAAAATAGTTTTCTTAGATAAATTAAAATATACTTTAGATATTAGAAAACGTGCTAAGTTGTTGGATGCAAAACTTGCACCAACACCCTTAAGCACAAATGTTTCTTTTGTTTCTACAGGCGACATGTTTTCAAATCTTACTCACTATCGTTCGATTGTCGGTGCTCTTCATACTTAACTATTACGTGACCAGATATTGCTTATGCAGTTAATCAAGTCAGTCTTCTTCATGCTCCAACCGTTGATCATTATTAATAAGTCAAAAGAATTCTGTTTTATTTGAAGGGAACTCTCACTTTTGGACGTCGTTACTTGGTTACCTAAATGTTGATTGGGCTCGTTGCTTGGAAACACGACGCCCATATATAAATATTCTATATTCTTAGGTGGAAATTTAATCTCTTGGAATGCTAAAAAGCAACCAACTGTTGCTCGTTTTAGCCGTGAGTCGGAATACATATCTATGGCCAACACTGCTGCGGAAATTGCCTGAGTGACTCATCTTCTACAGGAACTGCATTCTTTGCCAACAGACAGATCAACTATACTATGTGACCACCAAAGTGCAATATATCTCATTCAAAATCCGGTTTCTCGTAAAGGGCTAAACACATCGATCTTAACTATTACAGACACTTGTTTCCTTCTTTAGCACCATTCCTCATTCGTAACACATGATTTATTACACATGAACAAATTACAAAATAAAAGAATTTAAATAAAATATGCATCTAAAGTACATATAGTCCACCTTGGAGTTATTTGATATAACTTTAGCTTCATTATTGTTAACTGGATTATGGGCAAAAGTGCCCTTTGACTTGTCAGTGAACTATACATTGATAAGATGCACACTCTCCTTGTTATTTCCTATTAATGATAAAACCTGTGCCGCAATATGTTTTGGGGCTAGACCGGCCTCCTCAATCTGGTATGTTTGATCACCATGTTCGATATATCGATCGGGTAGTGTCATAGCTCTCCACTGTAATAAATGATAAACCACAACAGTAAATAACTTTGATTTCTTTTATGTAGTACAAGATAAAAAATAATAGTCATTTCTAGCAAGCAAAATTGTTTTTTTAAGGAAGAAAATGTAACAAACATATACCTTGAGGTTTCCATCAAGTAACCCATTCAAGGCCAAGTAATGTGCAACATGTGAGCTGAATCCTCCAATGGAACCTTCTTCGAGAGTGATGAGGACCTCGTGCTCTTTTGCTAGTTGCTTGATTAATCTTCCATCTAATGGCTTGCAAAATCGCGCATCTGCGACTGTCACTGAGATTCCAAGCGATTTTAGAAGCTCGCTTGCGGCTAAACAACTTTGCACTATGGTTCCATATCCTAATAAGGCCACTCTACTTCCTTGCTTAAGTATTCTGCCCCTTCCAACCTATTTAAAATACTTGACATGTTAGAAGAAGCTTTATTGATTAAAAGGTGGCCCAATAGATACATGACATTGGGCCCAATATGGGAAATTAGGAATTAGTATTCTATTACTTTTCACTTTGGGCCAGTTATCGTCTAATTGAATTGTAGGTAGTATTGGGCCCAATATAGGTACTATTGGGTCGGGCATGTGTAGCCCAATTGTGAGCCCCAATAGTAGATTTCATTACAGTCCTTAAACTCCAAAAAAGTTGTGTACACTAGATTATACTTTCATAACATAAGCTCAAGTACCTCAAGTGGGGTTCCTTTATTATTTGGTGGGAGTAAAGTCCCTATGCCATTGCCTCTCGGATACCTAAAGCAACTAGGACGGTCGTCGATGGCTGCAGCTGTCGCAACCATATGCATGAGTTCGGACTCATCTGAAGGAGCCATCACTACCATGTTTGGTAAACAAGCCATAAATGTTGTATCAAATGCACCACAATGAGTTGGACCATCCGCCCCCACCAAACCAGCCCGATCCAAGGCAAATCTCACTGGAAGCTTTTGAAGATCAACATCATGAACTACCTGCATCGCCAAACACCATTACGTTAACATGATTCATATCTAAAAAAGATGAGTGTTCTTGTCGGAACACATTGTTCTTGGAAGGCAAAATAGATTATCTAGTTTTTAATTACTAAAAATTTTAAACTACAAGAAAATGGTTGAAATATAATGTTTCAAAGCATTCACTAAATTAAAAAATTATGAACAAATTAGTTTAATGGCATTTATATAAATGGCATACGCATTTGTAAGTAAAGACTAAAACTTTAAATAAACATCAACCATTGATAAAAAAAAAATAAAAAAAATATATTTTCGAATAGATAGCACAAAATGGTAATAAAAGAACCTTAAAGATTAAAAAAAAATTCTTTGTATTTGCGCATTTATATAGTTTTTGTAATTAAAAAAAAACTTTAAATAAGCTACAAACAGTCTTACTTGATCATAACCTCTTTGGAGAAACGATGAATAGATAGCACAAAATGGTTTGAGCCCTTCGGTTGCCAAACCCGCAGCAAAGGTGACGGCATGCTGCTCGGCTATGCCAACATCGAAACACCTCTTCGGAAACTTGTTTTCGAATGTATTAAGACCTGTGCCTCCTCCCATAGCAGCATGAATAGCAACTATTTTGTCATCTCTTTCAGCCTCAGCGACCAAAGCGTCCGCAAAATATTGGGTATATGATACGGTCTTACCCTTTGTTTTCGACTGCTTCCCTGATTGCGTATCGAATTTCACAACTCCTGCAAAACTCACATAATAAAGTCTTTGATTATTATCTGTTTATCATTATATGTGTTTGATATCTAGGTGGTATTTTTAAATCATATGCATTTATATGAGGTTTTTTTATTTTTAAATGTGTTTTGTCTTTTAAAGTGGAATTTTTTTCAAGAATAGGTAATTTTCAAGATGGAAGAGTGTTTTTGGGTGGTGGATACAAAAATTTATGAAAGGAGGTAGGTCGCTGAATGGTTCAGTGACCTTCAACAAAGAATTTCAAGGTCTTGCATCCGATACGTGACCTTCAAAGAAGGTCGCTGATTCAATAAGCAACCTTCAAAGAAGGTCGCTGATTCAATAAGCAACCTTCAAAGAAGGTCGCTGATTGAATAAGCTACCTTCTTTGAAGGTCGCTTATTCAATATGCTACCTTCAATCAAAGTCATCAACCTTGAATCGTTTGAATTTATCACTTATGAAGGTCGCTTATTGAATGTGTGATCTTGGTTGAAGGTCACTTATCCAATGCGTGACCTTGAAATTCTTTTGTTGAAGGTCGCTGACCAGTCAGTGACCTACCTACTTTCATAAATTTTTTTATCCACCACCCAAAAACACTCTTCCATCTTGATTTTTACCTATTCTTGAAAAAATTTCTTTAAAGAGTTTGTTAGCTAAAGAAGCAAACACGTTCTAGGGTGTTCACTACAATGAAATAGGGCAATAGAGGCGACATTTGTAGCGCTACTCAATGGAGCAAACTATTTACTTCCAGTTTTGTCACGTTAGCGTATTTGATAAATTCGTTTGCCATGTGAATATCTAGTTATACAATTTTTCTAGACCACCTAGAAACAAAATAAAAATCGTTAACCATTAGGTAGAACATGCCATACCATGCATCTTATCGTCTGCGATTTCGGCTGGAGGGTAGCCTTTGCCTTTCTCGGTAACAATGTGAATCAAAACAGGTCCTGGATTAGGCATTGACTTGATCTTTTTGAAGACATATACTAGATCTTCAACATTGTGTCCATCCACAGGGCCAACATAAAAGAGCCCAAGCTCTTCAAACATTGAAGCTCCTTGACCACCCATCATTCCCCTCATGTAAGAGTCCATTTTCGCCGCAACTTCATGTGTTTGATCTCCCATGTTCTTTGTCACTCCCTATATATTAGTCACAAGATTTTGATATCAAGATTTTTTTAAATATGATGTAAAAACATTATATAAGATACACTACTAGAAAACTCGTATTATGTTGACACAAGGTTTTTGGTTTTGTTGGTATAGTGTTGCTGAAAGTGTCGGCTTCAACACATATGGGCCTGAAAGTCACGGTAACCTTAAATCACGGGGCTAGACTAAAAACATTTAAAATTTTAGGACGAAGTACGCGCAAAAAGGGGGTTTGGGGGGCGGGAGTGGGCCACCCCAACCCCATAAAAGTAGGCTAATGGTCACTGTTAGCGTTTTTTGCCCCCTTAGTATATTATGGCATAAATGTGTTGTTGGGTATTCTGACGCGTTTCTTAGGAAAATTCCCTATTTTCTAGTAGTGATATAGGAAAAGGTTATACCTTAACGACTTCACGTAGTTGGCGGAACTTTCTACTAGTTTGTAGCCTTGTGAGGGATCGACTAAGAGCGCCAACGGGTGGAACAGGACCACTCAGATTCGCGGTAGGAAGGGACACTTGGCGATTATCGTTCAAGACTATGATTAGATTCGACTCCACGCAGCCAGCATTGTTCATAGCTTCGTATGCTTGTCCTGCGGTCATGGCTCCATCTCCAATCACCGCAATTACATGGTTTTCTTTTCCTAGCAAGTCTCGACCAACGGCCATTCCTGATACAAAAAATACAAACAAAGTTATAAAACTAACGAAGCTAACATTGCTTACTACTAGAAAACTGGGCATTTGTGACCGACATTAGCTTAATTTAAAACTATGAGGATAAGTAAAAAAGTTACCTAAACCCGCGGAAATGCTAGTGGAGCTATGACCAGCCCCAAAAGCGTCATGTTCACTCTCATCTCTCTTCGGGAAACCAGCGAGTCCACCCGTTTGTCGAATCGTCCCCATTTTCGATCGCCTTCCGGTCAATATCTTATGTGGGTATGACTGCATTTGCATTAACAAAGTATGTTATCAAACATAACCATAGAACATTTGCATGATTAATATGAATGCATTTAAGTTGGTTATGTCACCTGATGACCAACATCCCAAATGATCTTATCCTTAGGGGTGTCAAAAACATGGTGGAGTGAAACCGTTAATTCAGCCACACCTAAGTTCGAACTAAGGTGACCACCGGTCTTTGAAACAGAATAGACAATCTCTTCTCGAAGCTCATCAGCCAACTTTTCTAGTTCCTGTATATTATAATATTTTGTAAATATTATTATTATAAGGTAATAATACTTTAGTGAGTTGTAATAAGCGAAATATATGTGACTTGTAAGTTGAAACAGACGATATGTTTCAACATAAATTAGGGCTGGCATAACAGGTTACACGAACCTGTTAAGACACGAACCTGTTAAGACACGAACACGAAACTTGTAAACACGAACACGACACGAAATCTAATCGTGTCATTTTTTCAAACACGAACACGAACCTGTGTATAACAGGTTAACACGATAAGACACGACAAGACACGATAAGAAACACCTAGTAAAATAAGTTAACATGACAAGACACGATAAGACACGGCAAGACACGATAAGACACGACAAGACATGATAAGAAACACGATAAGACACGACAAGACCTGTTAAGACACGTACACGATAAGACACGAAAACGAAACATGTAAACACGAACACGACACGAAAATAAACAGGTCTTAACATGTCGACCTGTTATAGACACGAAACCTGTTAAAATCGTGTAGGTTCGTATCAGGTTATCGTGTTCGTGTATAAATTGCCAGCCCTAACATAAATCTATATATATGGTCATCTAATTCATTATATATTTTATTATAATTTATAATATTGTTACCCTTGAAACCATGAGCCTTTCATCTTGACGATCTTTTTTTTTTTTTTTTTTAATTAAAATGGTGAATCACAGAAATAATTGCATGTTAATAAAAGTGACAAAATAACAATTCAATTGTATAATGCATGTGGTAAAAAAGATATCTAAAAAATTTAATATTTGGAAAAAAAAAAAATACATATTCATCAAGAAGTTAACTTTTTAAAAATAGTAACAACGTTATTTTTTAATTATTTAGAAATTTACTTGTTTTAACATTCAAATACATAAAATTATGAAACTCCGTTTAAAAAACTAAAATTATTTTTTTTATCTGCGAACAACTGTGTGGCAACCACCCTTGCGGGGAGCCGTGCCAAGAATCGACTACTCGACCTCTAGCAACCCCTGCCTTCTCCCGATGCGCGGAAACCCGAGTCCCACCCGCCCGAATACACGACAGTGTTATATAACTCGGTAAAACCTCGCCGCCCGTCAGATTCGAACCGGCCTCACCCGTATTCTATTTTCACCCGGATACCAAACCATAAATGATGGAAGTGAGGATCGAACCTCCACCACTATGGATGGATAAAAAAAAAATTATTTGATTCTTAAAATTAAAACTTAAAACAAAATCATTACATTCATCCAGACTCCCAAACATAACGCATGGGTCCCATTAAAGAAATTTTTAATTGTTATATTCTCATTCAAACCGAATTTGATTTCTAATTAATGCCTAAAGATTTTAAATAATAAACTTACAAAGCGATTTCGAATAAAATTTATAAAAATAAAAATAAAAATAAAATAACGTACGAAGAAATGGGGTATTTGAACTTGCACCCTTAAAAACATCATTTCATCTCTTTTATAATTTTCAATGCTACACCTAAATATAAATTTTTAAGTTGAATTTTACATTTTTTTGTATTTATTTACGAAATTCTTTTTGTTTATATTATTAGAAGTTTTTTATAATTTTCTTTATGATATAACTCAAAATTTCATATCATAATGTTAACAAACATAACGGACATTGGCAATCAATGAAAAAGAATGTAATAAATAATATGTTAGCCTGAAAATAGAAAATCAAATGAAAGGATTTACGTTACTTCTAGGCCATGAATATGCGGACACAATGATAGAAAATATACATTATACTGATATGCTATGTACTTAATGTACCTCGACACCAAGATTTCTCATATTTGTTGGTTCCCTGATGGTGTCCAGGATCGGTGTATCCGGTTTCTCACCCGAATACCTGAGGACACTCGACGACGCCCTGTTCACTCTCTTTATTTGTGTGGTTTCATTCCCTGCATTCTCCTTTGCGATCGCCACGATACCAGTATACTAATGAAACAAGGAGATCGAGTTAACACTGTTAGCAAGGATGCCAAAATCATTCAAAGATAGATAACACATATATTCATTGATGAAACTATTGGAGTATTCTTGTCCCTTTTTTTTTTGTTCAAGTTGGAAACCATTTGTTATGAATTTATAGTCTTGTCACTAATAATGTAACACTTATAAATTAAAGAATGGCAACCTTTCGCTTGCTAGGCTGGGCGATAGCATTGGCGGATGGATTAAGCAAACTAGAACCGTAACCATCTTTCGCTAGAGGCGAGACCACAAACATACTCTTCAAGGCACCAGAAGAAGCCATTGTCTAGCGTTACCTTGTAGTAATACAGGAGAAGATAGAAAAGGGATTGAGTTCTATGGAAATAAAATGGATCATATATATAGGCTACTACAGGTGTGTGTGTGTGTTGTAGGTCAAATTATTAATTAATAAATTTAACGCTTTAAGTAAAAATTGTATGGCTGCCGATGGCTCTTAGACCATTCTTTCTTAACATGCACAAATTCTTTAGCCCACAACATGCCACTTATGACTTTGTGTAGAAGATATTATTTTATCGTACCGTGAGACTTGTGTTGTAATACCATCTAAACTTGACTACTGATAGTCATACATATAAATACAAAGATATATTATATTGTGTGCACAAATACACATAACACATGTGTGTCTATCTCTATACACTACCATAAAGGGGGAAAACGGAGAATTATTGTGACATGATAAAATCATTACTAATATAGTGACGGCTTATATGCAATTGAAACGATGGTAAAATTAGCGAAGGAAAATTGCAACGTATAACACTTTTACCGAGGATTTTTGTGACGGCTTCGTGTCTCTGAAGAGATATGGTCTTGGACCCTCCGTGGGTCAAAGCCCGAACAGTATCCAACATTAAACAACCAACTAGCCGTTAAAAACCACTCGCGAGCGCCGCCCATGGATCATTGTACCAGGTGTCTCCCAACTAGTGGTCGTTGCATAAGAGATACGAGGTACATATGATAGCGACGTTTGGCCAACACAGCTCATTGACGGACCACTGTATCAGGTGTCCCTCTACAAACGGTTATGGCAGATGAGACAGGGGGTACATGTTATAGTGATGTCCAAAAAATCATAGGTCGCGAACACACGTCATTCTTAATCTCCACTAGCGGTAGACACACGTCATCCTTCTTGTAATGAGTCTGATAGTGTTCTTAGTTTTGCATATTTAGAGTTCTTAGAGCATTCACATCCCCTCCATCAAATCTCCTTCATCAAATTACACTAAAAATCACTACTTCACTTTTTAATCTTCTCTCTCCTTACTAAAATAATAATATTTGTTCATACTTTTATCAATATATTTTCTCTTTCCTCACTCACAACCACTTACAAAAATATTAAAATATATATATTGGTGAACAGTAACTTTTCTTATATAATGGTAAACAGTGATTTCTCTAAATGTTTTCTCTCCTCCACTCACACTCACCCCATATAATTTGAGGGAACCCCTAACATAATTTGGTTCCCGGGTTGTGAATGCTCTTAAGGATCAGATTACGTCACACCTTGTTGAGTCACTTTAATCTCTGAGATTAGACTTGTGTTCCTTTATTAGCACCAACCACATTCGGCTAGAGCAATCTCAGTTTCCTTTTTCTTTCTGATCATTATGAGTTCCCTTCCGCTGCCTTTCATTTTCACCTCACCATCAACAAGGTCTTGATCGATGTCGTTTGCCCGGTCAAAAATATTAAAAATATAGTATAGTGAAGTAAGGCTGTCTCCACAGGAAATCGGTGAAAACTTATAGTTTTTCTACAAATTAACTAGTTCTACTTATTTTTGTTTTTAGTTTGATTAATTGTGAAAAAGCAAACGAAACTTAAAATTGAGTTTTGTTAATAACATGTAAAAAGAAGATCAATCTCCAGGGTTCAGATTGTGAAGTAACTTGTTTAGCCTACTTGTTATTAATTGAAAATCAAATAGACATGATTTGCTATGCTACTTGAGTACTTGTTCTAATGTATAACTCAAAAGCTACTCTATTTGGTCGCAATGATCCATGATTATAAAATCGTAAGTCTAGGTGTCAAAACATGTAACACCTCAACCGATGGCGGAAAAATCGAGGTGTCACGTAGTGACAATTGCTCAATAGCTCATGGTACTAAAGTGAAAATTTGAATATATTGAATTGAATCGATTATTACATTGAAAGAAATTACAAGAATACAACATTTAAGAACTAACAATCTAAAATGAAATATAGTAAATCTCAAGTCTAAGTCTAAGTTCCAAAAGCTTAACACTGATCTCATAACAACCAGAAACATGTACGAAAATAATTTTGTCAATACAAAATGTATTGGTGAGCATACCCTGTTTGAATAAATATAGTAAGAAAAGAGTTTCGCAATTCACGTGTTATATAGTCTACAATTTAGTGTTCAAGTTATGTACAAATTTCACCCAAAATCAAGCCTTAGAGTAGAAATGATATCCAAGAATAATGGGATATCTAGTATATATGTATAGTAGTCGCCCAATAGTATGATTATATATAGTATTCGACAAGGCAAACTAGTTTACACATAACAATAATCAGTCAGTAAACTTCCGAAACTTAATAGTTAGCAATATTTGAAATAAATATTTAATTTTAATCATAAAAATCACGTCAGTGTTGATCGGAAGTTGCCGGGTGTCACATCCGGCCCCGGCCGATTGGCGAACCAAGCTTCGCCACTGGCTATTTTGCCAATATAGCTAATCTCAAGATGACGACATTGAAGATAGTGGTGAAGTAGCAACAAACATGAAGAAATCAAATTAGTGATTAAGAGCATGTTTGGCTCTCATTATTTTCACCTCCTTATAATTTATAACTTTTCCAAAAAGTTAATAAGTTACAAAAAGTGTTTGGCAAAAGGAAAAGGACTTTTTGTTTTAACTTTTTGTAAGTCTATGATAAGTTGTTTTGGAAAAGTAAGGAATGAGTGACTTTTTGAACCTCCTTATAACTTATTGATGGTTATTTACCTACATGCCCTTATTATATCCTTACACCTTCCCTCCTTATACCCTTTTTGGTCATTTTACCTAAATAAGTTAAACCAAACACTTTTTTACAAACTAACTTATCAACTTATTGTTTTTCCCCCACCATATAAGCTAATCCAAACACTTTTTTAAAAACTCCTTTTTAAAAAGTCATAATTTAATAAGTCCTTTTAACAAAAAGTCTTTTTTGCCTCAAATAAGTTTATCCAAACATGCCCTAAAGGCACGTGGGCTGAATCTCTATAAACTAATTAAGAAAATGTATATATTATGTCTTGGGCCATAAGTTTAAAACAAATATTTAATTGGGCTGATGCAAAGGAATAAAAGGGGATCACATAACACCAAAGAAGAGGAGTGATTGACGGCTGCAGAGGGATGCCCACCAGAAGGAGACCGCAAAAAGACAAAGAAAAATAGGGGAAGAAGTTTCAATGATCGAGATGCTAGGCTAAAGCTTTCGTAACTTTTTCTAGGTGAACGGTTCAATTAGGTTTTACACGTTTTCAGTTATTTTCAGTAATGGATATTGTTTTGCTTGTGATGACAAACTTCTTAACATTATTGATGCATTAGTTAATTGAAACAATTGATTTGTGTTTTGAGTCATTTCTTTACAACTTGTTCGGTTGATGACAAAACCTAGTAGTTGGTTGGGTGACATAAAGAGAATTGACTTGATACTTACAATTGGGTAGTTAATAGGGTTTGATGACAAGAACTTATGCTACTGGCTAGTTAACTAATTTACAAGACCATGTGTATGTGGTTCCCAATAAACTGAATTTTGTATGAAACCTAGAACCTGAAACTTAGAGGAAGTTGCTTCTTTATTATCTGTCTTTATTCAAATCATTTTTTTTGAACGGCCAACAAATTGGAATCACTCACGGAACATTGGAGTATCATCGTGCCACCAATGCTGCCACGCGATCATATTCCACCACCAAGTCACTAATTCAGGAGGAAACTCATAATAATTATGAGAAAACCCCCTTTGTGTGATTCGAACCCAGGACCTTATGGTCCCTAAGTCTTATCTCACCACCAAGATGCCGCTGGGCTATAATGCCTTTTGGCCTTTATTCAAATCATTTAATCAACTTTTGCAAGCACAACAACATTCTACTCGTAAAATATTATTTTTAATTAATTAGTTTAACTGGTAAATTACTATTAACACTAACCACATACTCCTCGTGGTTCGACAACCCTACTTCCTATACTGCAGCCAGTTGTAGCTAAGGAGTAGTTTTTATTTAGTTTTTTATTATCACTTCGACACGCGATCAGAGATTGTAACATCTGCATGTTTCCAACATTTTATTATATTCACACTTGTAGTCCTTGTACTTTTATAGTTTTGAATTTTAATAAAAGTTTGGATTTTTATTCTTGTTGATCATTATACTTTGTTTAGGAATGCGTCTCGTTTATAATCGAATACGTACACTGAAATGTAATATAAACGTATTATATTGGACGTTTAAACCATTTGTTATTTTAAAGTTTATTTGGTATAATAAATTAAAAGTAAAAAAAACAATTTGGTTAACTTAGGTTAACTTAGTTAAAGTTTTATATACAAAAACTTAACCAACTCAAAGTATAAGTTAACCAAGTCAAGTAGAGAGACTGAAATGGCAATAAGGTGAAACTTGAGGTTGAACCCAACCCAAATCCCTCCTGAACCCCGTCTCCGGCAGTTAAGTCGCTAGCGGCGACCTCCATTTTCCGGCCACAATATATCTGAAACCATTTAAAGGCCTTAAACTCAGTTTTAATGGCAATTAATAATGAGTTCTTGATTTCCTTATCATATTCGACAGTTTCAGTCGATAATTTTATATTTCAGACACAATTTAATCAACTTTAATCCTGATTAAATGTAACCGCCGGTATTGACTCGACCATGGCGTAAACGTTTCCTAAACATCCCATTTCATTTAAATTGAACCCAGAATTAAGTTCAGAAGCCTTTTTAGATTCATAACCCTCTCGCAAGTTCACCTTAAACACATTGAAAGACCTGAATTTTTTCAAACCAAACCCCATTGGTCGTCCCCCGCGTTTTACAAATCAAATCGATCTTGTAAGTTTCTGTTTTTGGTGCCATTTGTTTCAAATTAGGGATAGGATCAAAAGCCCCATGTTTGTAATCATTATCAGCATCGTTTGAGTGTTTGATTGTGACATCTTAGGGTTAGGGTTCTTGGGTTGTTTAATTGCAAGAGCATGTGTACCTGGGATCGAATCCAGGCACACCCAATTTTTTTTTGATTTTTTTTTAATTCCATATTAAACTTCTATTAATCCTTTAAATACATTTATATTATAATATTCATAAAAAATTCAGTTTTGTTTCAATAGTCATGAAAATATAGGTGTAGTATCTTGACACATCATAGAAAACTATTATATTTTTAGTTTCCAGAAAATATCTTATTTTCATAATTTTATTAAATTAAATTGTTTTAATCATATTTAATTGGTTAAAAATTCATTTTAATAGCTTTAATCTCAAACTTTTTGGGTAATTATTTCCAAACATGATGAACTGAAATAAAACTTATTTGCCTAGAAAATAATTATTTTTATTGGTTTTCCTATTTTTAATCATTTAAATATGATTTAAATTCATTAAATCTGTTTTAAATGCAAATAAACTGTGAAAAATTATAGAAAAACTATTTTCACTATTTTACATCAGAAAGTCATTATTGTTCACAAAAATATTATTTTTGGACCATATCTTGTAATTTTGTTTTATTTGTGTTTAATTAGATATAATAAATCATTTATATATATATATATATATATTTATATATTATAAAATCTGTTTTATAAATATTTTCTTATAAAACAGAAATAGTCTTGAGTTGGAAAATAATAAGTTTTAGTGTTAGATTCATTTGTGTAATTTATAGTCATTTGCGTAATAAACTTTAATTATTATTATATATTTTACTTCATGGAATTTACTAAAATTTGTGCATAAATTACTTACAATATTCTTATTTAAAATAGTAATAATGTTTTTCTTAATCATATACTTGAACTTTAATCATATTATATTTTTGAAGTACGAGTTACTATTAGGTTCGGTTTAAAGTACAAGCTTCATCTTCCCCAAATAGCCTAGTAAACCCTAATGCCTTAGATTCTAATGCCTTATATTCTAGATGCTTTAGATTTTTATGTCATTTCCCTCATTAGTATCCTTATACGTATAGGTTGATTTCTTCGGAATTTCCAGGTTTTATCTTGTACGAGTTTTGTTTGGATTTATCGCACGTAGCAAAACTGTTAGTATACTTATCCCCTTTTTCATTTTTACACTTTTGGGGTGATTCATGTACACATATTAAACATACACGTGCACTTATTCATAAACGTTTTACATACAATTCATATGTGTGTTATGCTTGAATTCTTGTACTTTATGCTTAACCATAAACGTACCATAAACGTAGTATACTTGAAAACATTACAAAATCATTAACTTAGCTAGCGGACTTTAACAATGGATAGCACTATTTGGATTGACAACCCACCTAGTGGAAAGTACCTATTTTCGTGGGAAGTCCTAGGTCATTGTTAATGCTTTAACCTTTGTCAACATAAGATGTTTGATTTTGACCCGCATTGTGCACTTACGTATTTTCCATATTTGCCTTGAATGAATCATGACACATGAATTGTAAATATTTTCTTAGAACTTATATTATACATATGCAAACCAAGTATGCTCACCAACATTATTTATGTTGACAAAATTATTTTTGTACATGTTTCAGGTTGATTGTTGAGATACTTCATGTAGGACATTTGAACTTAGTAAAGACTTAATCCAGATAACATGTGGAATTATATTTGTATTGATGAATATTTGTAATTGTGACTTGAAGTATTTGAATAAAATATTTACACTTTACTACCATGAGCTTTTGAACAATCGTCACTACATGGCACCTTGATGATTCCACCATCGGTTGGGGTGTTACACTAAGGGTGCACTAAAATCACCTCCATCACCGGCAGGTGAAGCTATTATATCTTATTATCATCAACAACCTTTGGCAAATCAGGAATTTTCCGTTCAAACATCATCCGCAATATAGGGGGATATAGTAGGAAACTATCTTTCATTTTTTCCATTCATTAATAATCTCTTTGAAGTGCTAAAAGATCATGCCAGAGAAATTGAATGGTAAATTAAGAACTAAAGGCATTGTTGCACACTGTTGAGATTCACGTATACTAAATCAAATCATCCTCTTCTAGTTCCCATATAGTGAATAATCACATGCAATAAGTACTTTAATTGGGCACACATATAGGCTTCGTTAATCATTGGAGTAGTAACATTTTCATGATACCGCATTTGCATGAAGCAACCTCTTACCAATAATTAATCTAGTACTATAGGATCTTTCTCACTATCAGGAAAATGTAAAGTATCGATGAGCAACTGCTCTGTTATAACCACCTGTTGATCCATGATCTTGCTAACACTGACAGGTGGGCTTCTATCACAACCTATCTCAACATTCTTCCAAAATAAGTGCTAGTGGCTGACATACACATCATACTTCTACAATATTGCAAAGTAGATTCTTGATGTGTTGAGAAATTGTACAATTTCAGCAAAATCCTTCCTGATCTTGGATTTTGCGTCAAGATGTGCACAAATGTGTTTCTCATGAAATATAAGCTTATTCATTTCTACAAAATTGATCAAACGTTAAAAATGAATAAATCAGACAAAAGTAAACAAAACTTCAAATTTTCAAACCCTTTGGGCTAATGGTTGTTATTCCCATGAATACGATAGGGCGAATGATCCATTCGCCTTAACAACATTTGGTGAATGGACTTCCATTTGCGTGACTGTCAGATTTGAATGTCCAAAAATTTTGAAAATTTTTATTTGTTGTGATTTTGATAGGATTTTTGTTGGAACACAATCAAACATAGCCAATAATAAATACCCCTCAATATTTGATCCATTTTAAACAAGTTTGATATGTTTATTAGTCCTTTTTATGTTTGGTTTGGTTTTGTTCTTAGATCAATCGATTTGGCCATTGTTTATGAATGAAATCCATTGATTTTTGCATGGTTTTCTACTTAAGTTACTAGGGAACACCTTTGAAAAGTCTAAAAACTAAAATTAATAAGTTGGCATTAGAGAATCAAGAGAGAAAAATGAATATGAGCAACATGCGAATGGTTCATTTAAGTGAAGGGAGAGTGTGAATATGGTTCATTTAAGCGAATGAGGATGGGGAGAATGGCTCACACGCCTGAATGTCTACACCAGCTAGTTTTTCAAAAAAAAAAAAAAATTGGGTTTTCTTAACTTCTTCAACAACTTTTTCGATATGGTGGTGTTTTTATGACATTTGGGTTGGGTTTGTTTGAAAACAGGTTTTTAACACGATTATGTCATCAAAACATCACCGATACACTAGATGAAATTCAAAATACCCTAAAACTTGATAAAAAAATTCAAAAGTATTTTTTTTAATCAAATCCCCAAGTTAATTTTAATCCAAACTAGATCTTAATCTAAATCAGTATTATCAAAACAACCCGTGAATCGAGCCGAAAGCCCTGATATCACTTGTAGGACCGTATTCCCTCAGATAAAGGATCCAACACAAGAAATGATTTCGGATTTTGCGTATACAAAGGTGGAAACAACATACAAAAGTTTGATACACGTTAGAAACACTTAGATAATCAAGGAACAATCAACACAATTGATTTCTAGCACTTGATTCAATTTAAAGGCTTTCGTGAAATTTTACACAAAATATCATTAAAGGCTTTAGTAAAATGTATAAAAGGCTAGCTAGGGGGAATGAGAGAACCTATTTATAGGTCTATCCACATTCACATGATACTGTTCATGCGAATGAATCTTCATTCACGCGAATAGCCCAGGCGAATGACTCATTCGCCTAGCCATTTCTTCCTTAAAAAAACATAATATTACCCTTTCATCTAAACCAACCATTAAACTTACCTAATGATCTATACTAACCTATTACTAGCTGAAGACATACAAAAAAGTGCACTTACAAGTCCCATTATAGTGACTTAATGTGCACTTCTTGAACTTGGAACTTTTATGCATTGCACGTTCAATAGCAACCTAGTAAAATATATATAATTTCTTTATTTAAAACCCATGTTACATATATATCCCACCTTCATGAAATTATATATGATACAATGTCAACACATTTATGAAAGAAGTTATGCCAACAAATTAAACTAGAGATCACATTTGTTACAAGGCAAATTACACTGTAGATGTGATCACAAGAGTCCTGCAAGGCTTTGGCAACAACGTTTTCCATTGACAGGATAAAGAATTTCTTTCGGCTTTATGGTATATATGCTTTCATATAGATATTTCAAATTATAGTTTAACAGCATGTAGCATCTCCTTGCTCCCGCCAATCAATGACAAGACCGTTGCCGCAATATGTTTTGGTGTGAGACCAGCCTCCTCGATCTGGTCAGATGGAGCCCCATGATCAATGTATCTATCAGGTAAAGTCATAGCTCTCCACTGAGATCAACCAAAGATAAATAAGTCAAGATAAGTACACTATACTCTTTTGGTGCTATGAGGATATAGGAAAAGAATAAATGTTAATTAGCTTCAGGGCGGTTTTACCTTTTTAGACGCTCAAATATGGGTCCGTTTTTTGTAAAATAAAAAGTTTCTTTTGCTTAGGATCCCAACACGTGGGAATATGATGACACATTTTTTTGTACATGATTTTTGAAAGGCACCGGTCAAATTTTTTAGAGACTGGTAAAACATGAGGACTCATGATCCGGCCTGTATCGGTTGTTTTTGGTGTAAACAACTTAAGGCCCCATAAAAATTTTGGCCCTAAGATTAAGATTATTTGTTTTTTAACAACGAGTTGTCGTTGAGTAATTGTTAATAATTTAGAAAGTGTTGTCAATGAAATACCTTGAGGTTTCCATCAAGTAATCCATTCAAGGCTAAGAAATGAGAGACATGAGAACTAAATCCTCCAATAGATGCTTCTTCAACTGTGATGAGGATCTCATGTTCATTTGCTAGTTTCCTGATCAAATTTCCATCAAGTGGCTTGCAAAATCGCGCATCTGCCACAGTGACAGATATATCAATCGCTTGAAGAAGTTCACTTGCAGCTAAACAACTTTGCACAATGGTTCCATATCCCAACAAAGCCACTCTACTTCCTTCTTTGATCACCCTTCCCTTTCCCACCTATTTGAAATATTTGGTAGACAAATCAAGATTCAATAATTGTCACACATACAAAATGTACAAAATATCATCATTGATACACAAACTGAAATACCTCAAGTGGGGTTCCTTTGTTATTCGGTGGTAGTAATGAGCCAATGCCATTTCCTCTTGGGAACCTAAAGCAGCTAGGACGATCATCGATGGCTGCAGCTGTTGCAACCATATGCATGAGTTCTGCCTCATCTGAAGGAGCCATCACCACCATGTTTGGTAAACAAGCCATGAATGCAGTGTCGAATGCACCACAGTGAGTCGGACCATCTGCTCCCACCAAACCGGCTCTATCTATAGCGAATCTAACTGGAATCTTTTGAAGATCAACATCATGAACCACCTACATAATCAAATACATCGACTTAACCAATGCTCAACAACATAACAAGCCTTAAGATAAGAAAGAGTTCACCTTAATGTTACACGTAATTTTAAAACAAGTTAAAACATTCTAAGTATAATTTCTTTAAACTTTTCATTAACAGTAAACAAAAGATCTTACTTGATCATAACCTCTTTGTAGGAAAGATGAATAAATAGCACAAAATGGTTTCAACCCTTCTGTTGCTAAACCTGCAGCAAAGGTAACCGCATGCTGCTCGGCTATGCCGACATCAAAACACCTTGCAGGAAACACTTTTTGGAATGTATTAAGTCCTGTGCCTCCTCCCATAGCCGCGTGAATCGCCACTATTTTCTCATCCTCCTTCGCTTCAGCAACCAAAGAGTCCACAAAATATTGGGTATATGATTGTGTTTTCGTCTTAGTTTTCAATTGTTTTCCAGTTTGTGTATCGAATTTCACAACACCTACAAAAGATCATATTATCAAGACTGGTGTTTTTGATCATATGTTCAATTATTTTATTTCTTTAGTAAAACTTGCAATACCATGCATTTTGTCCGCTGCAATTTCAGCTGGAGCATAACCTTTGCCTTTTTCGGTTACAATGTGCACTAGAACCGGTCCTGGAGATGGCATTGACTTAAGCTTTTCGAAAACATAGACAAGATCTTCAAGATTGTGTCCATCTATTGGACCAACATAGTAGAGACCAAGCTCTTCAAACATGGAAGCCCCTTGACCACCCACCATTCCTTTTATTGCAGTATCCATTTTTGCTGCAAGTTCATGTGTTTTGTCGCCTAATTGCTTCGTTACTTCCTGTCAATATAAAAAAATGTTATGGTGGTTTAATCTTTCTGTTATTCACAAAATGTAAATGAATCTAATTTAACAACATGCTTGTTTGTTTTGTATTTCAAATCTCCCTAGATAGCTTTCTGAAATTAACAGTCATTTGGCTTGTCACATTTGTTGCCAAATTTAATGACTAATCTAAAATGAATGATGTATTATAAATTTTTAAATTAAGTAACATGAGTGAATAACTAAATTTGTCCTGGAGGTTTGGTCGATTTTGCTATGTATAAGTGAATAATTCATGTTACATATATGACATGTGGAATAAATCTAGTTAGGGAACAAGAAATTGGACCTTTGCGGCTTCTCGTAATTGAAGAAACTTGCGGCTAGTTTGTAGCCTTGTGAGGGATCGACTGAGAGCCCCGACGGGTGGTGCAGGACCATCAAGAGTGGCTGTGGGTAGCGACACTTGGCGGTTATCGTTCAAGACTATGATGAGATTGGAGTCAAGGTAGCCTGCATTATTCATAGCCTCATATGCTTGTCCTGCAGTCATGGCTCCATCCCCAATCACTGCAATTACATGGTTGTTCTTTCCTAGCAAGTCTCTACCAACAGCCATTCCTGTTTTCAAAAGAAACAGAGATATTATAAAAAGGAGGCACTTTTTGGATCCAAAATGATCACATGCAAAGAAATAATACTCTTAGACAGGGGCGGATTTAGTATTACAAGGGAGAGTTCCCGGGAACTCACTTGGTTTGAAAATTTTAGCATTAATATATATAGAAAACGTAGAAGGAACCAATAAATAAATAGAGAAGGAACCCATAACTAAATGTGGGAGATGGTCCACTGGTTGGCAGTGCACCTTCTAAGCTTGAGATCCTAGGTTCGAGTCTTTAGTGTTGCTTTATATATGTTTTTTAATTGTCTAACAGAAGTTCAGCAAAAGCCTGCTAAGCGTTTTGTTTGTTGTTTAATAGAAGTTCTCCTTTGGCTGAAAAAAAAGGAGCATAAGATGTAACTGCATTATTAATATTTAAATGAGACCTGGAGAAATTTTTGTTTATTGATATTAGCAGTTAAGTTTTATGCCTTAGATTTTTGCACGCTGTGCTCGAGAACATGGTTTTGGTTCTAGTGTCAAGTTATGTCATCCATGTGCTATGAAATCATGGTAAATATGATTCCAAACGTGTTGGAAGTGTTCAAATTTATTACCATGCACCTATAACCTCTTACATGTTAGTAGTTCTAGTGGATTTTTGCGGTGGCGGAACCATAATGGGTTGTAGTAGTGGATTTTTGCAGTGGCGGAACCATAACGGGTTGTAGTAGTGGATTTTGCGGTGATTCTAGTAGATTTTTTATTCCATTCCTGAGTTGGATGGAATCAGTGAATGGAATTGGGGCAAATTGAGGAACACAGTCTTCTTACCCGATTCGAACCGTCAAACCGACCCAAATTATTTTATGTTCAATCATATGACATGGGAGCATCTAAAAAGATACCCACCGGAAAAAATTCTTGGATCCGCCACTGCTATTAGAGCTAAGATCTTAGAAATCACTTACTAAGATAAACACGCCAATAAACTTTAGCTCGACTAGTATTGGATGAGAAATGTAGATATGGCTGAAGGCCACAAGTCTCAGTTCGAATTCGATCCTAACAACTAACTAGGTTTTACCGTAGTGACATTCCAACGATGAGTTGACTTGGGTTACCCAACACAGTCTACAATCATGGACATATAGGAGAGAGAAAACAATAAAATGACATTTAATAATAAGATTTATTACATGAAAATATGATATGTTTTTAATTTTATATTACTAATTTGAATTTAGGTATTTAATTGTATTCCTTTTCACGGAAACTTTTAGGTATTTAAAATAAAATTTAGTAGTTAGCCAAAACATATTTCCTAACCGTTGTCGGTCACCCCACCCTTGTAGTGGAGTGGCATGAAATATGATGGGTATAACCTAGCTTTTTTTAAGGCGTCCGGTTCGATCTTTGATCCTATCGAGTTTTATTGATTTTCCATTGTCATGCATTCAAGTGTGTGGGGGTCAGGTTTTCTCCCGAACTGATAGCTTGGTGGGTTCTGATTAACTAACGCTACTGATTAGCGGACACTTAAAACGTGTCTTCACTTAATGACGTATGACGTGCTTTTGCAAGCAATTGTTAACTACCGGATGGTTGGTCAAACAGGGGTGGCATTAAATGCATTAAACATATTCTTTTTTCTAGTGCTAAAAGTCCTAAAAGAACTTCTGTACTTTAAATTTATTGAAAGGTTTCAATTTTATGGTCCTTTTAGAAGAATATGATATGAGCTTTTAGGATTTATACACTATGTGACATTATATTTAGGGGTGTATGATATCACATTCTGCGTATGTGACAGCTTTCTGTTGGTCTGTGATGTGAAACAGGGTGTATGAATCCCAATTATAGAGTGTATGGTTCCTAAATACCATATGATTACAATAAAGACTAAAATTTCAAAAACAGTAAATATAAAAAATATAAATTAGAACGTATTTAACGATTATAAAAAACAGTAACTATAAAATTTACTTAGATACAAGTAGCCTCTTTGTTAACTGTACTAGTTTAAAAGTTATAACTGATGTTAAGTTTAGGATATATACAAAACTAATTTGAACCTAATACATTGAAACTTATACTTTAATCATGATGTGTGTATTTTTATATTTGTAAATACATCCTATAAAAGGTAGATACTTATGAAACTTTGCAAAAATTAAAAAAAGGTATATATATATATATACACACACTTAAATTTTTAGTTTTAAATTAATCATTTTTAGTTTCATTTATATGAATTCAAACACAAAAACATATCTCTGAATTCTTTTTTTTTTTTGAAAGGCATATCTCTGAATTCTTAATACACAAAAGTAACCTTAAAATATAATTCACTAGCTTATACCTCGGGAGCGTTCCGGGTTGAGAAATCTAAGTAAAGTGAATATTATTATTATTATTATTATTTTAAACAAATCTCTGCCATAAGTTATCATATTCTAATATAAAAAAAAGGGTAATTGGGTCGGGTATCACCTAATCCCAGGTCCGACCCAAACCCACAATTTTTTTTTTTAAACTAATTCCAAACCTGACACAATACCACACAAAAAAATAGTCGTTTTTTCGTCTGTTTTTTATATAGCACTATGGTAACCGTTGGAAAGATAATAAAATGCTCGTTAATTTGGTGTAATTTTTTTCTTTAAAAAATCTCGTGTATAAAAGATATTAACGTTTAAAAGTTATGTGAGGAAACATTAGAGATAAAAATCTAATTTTGTTTTTAAATTTTAAATTATTATTTTCTTAAAATAAAGGCTTTGCAAAATGGGATGACACGTGACACACTTTATAGAGAGAATATCCTCTTTAAATGTCATGTCATTAAAATGGCTTTGATTTATTATATGTATAGATAGATAAATTTTTTTTTAATTATGAATGTCGTTATCTTGAATTCCTATGTTGGAGGGTTTTTCATATTTGTAGTTTTGTTAAAAAAAAATAATAATAAAAGAAACCATTTGAGAAATAATTAAAGAAATATGATAAATAACATCAAGATATCATTTTTCCAAAAGACCTGGCAGAAAAATAATACTTTTAAGTTTGGTATACAAAAGGTATTATTTTTGCTTTAAGATATTATAATATTTTTAATTTCATACGTTGCGCTTTTTTATTAAAAAAGTTTAAAGCAGAATAATTTAATCATTATATGCTATAGGGTGTGGGTGTTGCCTCCCTGTTTTTACTCCATCTCACCGTCACATTATTTTCCCCGTAAACAAAAGGAGAAGGGCCAGGGGCGAAGTTTGGTTCGTCAATTGGCGGGGGCCGAACTCAATTTTTTTCGATTTGTAGTGGCAAATTGGCAGGGCCGGACTCAATCTGAACTAAATTTACCTACAAAAATCGTAAATTTTCACTAATGCGCCAAAAAACAGGGGGCCAGGGCCACTCTGGCCCTCACAATCCTTCGTCCCTGAAAGGGGCGGTGTTCACCTTCGCTGCTCACCTCCACCCCTGGACGAAGTCACGTAAACCACACCCCTATTTCAAAAAGATACCCAACCACCATATTTATAAAAAAATGTATAAAAAGATCCAAAATACTGAGAGAGAATCAATCTTACCTATCACATTCAAGCAATTGGTCTAAAAAAAATTATACAGTTGTTACGATTTTCAACATGTTATAAATTTTGAATCAAATTTTGTCAATATACATATATAGGGGAAAAATTATGTACAAAGTGTTTTTTTTAACAACTGTGAGAATCAAAGGAGGATATTTTTTTTATTTTTTTTTCGAAATTTTTTTCCCATATTGTTAAACATGTATTATAGTATTGAAATCTAAAAAAACAAAAAATAAATAAATTTTGGTGTAGAGTAATTATGTAATTACTGTTGTAGAGTAATTACATAATTACTCTAGTGTAAACTAATGTATTTACTTTAATGACATAATTACACTAAAAAAATTAATTTTTTATATTATTCATCTACAAAGTATGTTTAAGCACATGGGAAAAAAATTCTAAAAAAAAAAAAAATTCCCCCCATTTGATTTTCACGGTTTTCACTAAAAAAACACTTTGTATTTGATCTTTACTCTACATATAAAATATCTTCATTATTTTTTAGTAGTATAATCGTTTTTTAACAGCAAATTTTATACCACCTTATTTCCATCTAACCTTGCATTTGCAAAGATTTAAACCCACAACCTTACATTTGTAAAGAGAAACAAAATACCACTAGACCAAAAGGTCATGGGTTTTAATAGTATAATCTAACTTAAAATAGTTATTTCAACCATGTCTTCGAAAAAGTCAGTTTAGTAATATATTTAATAGGGATATTTTGGGTATCAATACCGGTACCCAAAATATGGTTTTCAAAAATCGACAAATATAGGTATTGGTAACGTAATGTTTGGTATGGTATCTGTATTTGATGGTAAAAATTAGTAAAACACTGGTACCATACAAAACCGATCCCGATATCATCAAAACGTGGGTATTGAACATCATTCGTAATGGGGAATTCAGTACCGGTACCAGTATACTATCGGTTAGGGCTCAGTACCCGGCTCATGCCTAATATTTAACATACGTTTTGAATTATTTATAAAAAAAATATACTACACACAAAATAATGAAAAGACTATAAAATGATCTATTTCATTTTTTTAACTACAAATTTTATTACACTTGCACTTGCAATTATATATTTGAGGTCATGGTTAATATATGTATATTTCATTAATACTGCGTTTATATTCATTTCATATATAAACCACTCAAATATTTATGGATCTAAAAGATAAGTTTATAAATGAAACTTTATGAAAACTATCATTTGGCATCATGTGACAAATTCACAATCATTTTAAACCGATATCTGACATTGAAGGTGAATGATATATATCTACATATATAACAACAAATGCATATAAATTTGGTCAGTAAATTACCTAAACCTGCAGAAATGCTAGTAGAGCTATGTCCTGCACCAAAGGCATCATGAAGACTCTCATCTCTCTTAGGGAAGCCAGCGAGTCCACACGTTTGTCGAATCGTTTTCATTCTGGACCTCCTTCCTGTCAATATTTTGTGCGGGTATGACTACACAAAACATAAGGCGAGTTATCACATTAGTAACCGCGAAAGGTTATCGCACTTGTAACATAACAATTCAATCTAGTAATTACCTGATGACCAACGTCCCAGATGATCTTATCATCGGGCGTGTTGAAAACATGATGTAACGAGACAGTTAACTCAACTACCCCCAAACTCGAACTTAGGTGACCCCCAGTCTTTGACACCGTATATACGATCTCTTCTCGGAGTTCATCAGCTAAATGTACAAGCTCCTACAAATTTAAATACATATTACTTCAAGAATTAAATAAAATGATTTAACTTTCTTTTTTTTTAAGTTTTCATTTATTAGTTTTGTCATAACCCAACAAAATATGTCCCTTGTCTAGTTATTTTCATGTCATAAAAACCACACCACGTGATACATGGAAATATCGAGGAAGTTTCAAATGGATAATTCAATGCATTAACAAATTAATTAAATGGTAAAAATAATTAAACTGAATTTTATAAAAGGTTCTGAAAATAATTAAATTAATTTCCTTTAATGCTTTTATGTCTGGGAACTAAATTTAATATATACTTTTTTTTTAAAAAAAAAGAAAGAAAAATACTAAATTTAATATAATATGTTGTATTAAAAGGTATAAAAGGAAATTTAATGAATATTTAAGCTGATATAATTACCTCCATACAAAGATTTTTCATGTGAATTGGATAATTAATGGTATCCAAGATCGGAGTTTTAGGTTGCTCCCCAGAGTACTTGAGGGTAACAGATGCAGTTCCATTCACTATTGCAAGGTCCTCTTGTTCATTACTCGCATTGTCTTTCGCAACAGCCACGATTCCCATAAACTAAGAAATAAAACAATCAAATTATATTTATTCCATAAAATTAAAGCATGCATTTTATTTTTGTTAGGGGGGTAATGTTTTGATCATTTTTTGAACAAGATACGCGTATGATTATAAACATATCGTCTTTAAACAAGATCATATGAACACAAAAATGTGGAACCTTTGGCTTGTTGTTCGATGGCATGGTCCCGTTGGCGGATGATTTAAGCAAGCTAGAAGAAGTGTAACCATTTTGAGTTATGGGAAGAAATCCACCCCTCAAAGCACCACTTAAAGCCATTTTCTTGGTGTGATTGTGATTAGCACCAAAGAAAAGAGGAGAAATGGTCTGGGGGTGACTTGTATTTCTGTAGAGGGACTTAGAGCCTTTTATAGGCCATGCAAGTGCATAGATTCCACTAAGGAACCTGGCTGTTGGTATCAGCAATTAATGTTAGATGTTATTTGCATTTGGAAAATTAGAAAAATAGTCAAATTAAACCACCTGACACGTTTGCAAAGATCAATATTATACAAGTTGTTTTTTAATTATATAGTTAAACTAGGTTATTTACCCGTGTGATACACAGGTTAAACAATTTAAATTATATATATTATAAATATAATTAAGAAAAATTAGATTAATATTCTATTTAAAATAAAAAAGTTGCCTTTACAACCGAAAAAATATTAAATATTCATCAGTCCCTAAATAATTTATTGTAAAAAACATTTTTATTCACATAAAACTTTTTTCAAGCATTCCAAAATGTATCTTCCATACCGTGACTATTACCTTATAACACTGCATGTACTACAAAACAAAACAAAAATCAAAAAAAGTAATAAAGGTAAATATGTTTAGGCTAGGATATAAAAAAATGAAATTAATTTAAAAGTATCTCTTCATCCGTTAAACCATCCCAATCGAGTATTGTTCATTTGGAATTTTTAATAAAGATTACTTTTGTTAGTTCATAAACATTTTCAAATTATGTCTAATAATTTATTTCTAATTTTGTATTATATTAATTGATTTACAAAAAACATAGAATATATATATTAAACTGAATCCAATAATTATACTAATAATTATAGTTGTAACAAATAAAAACTGAATAAGTAATAATTATTAAATAAAGAAACAAATTAAAATAAATGTATTGTTTAAAATAATAAAATGGGAGGCTTTGTGATGGAGTTCTATGTACTCCACGTGCTGTCTTTTATTACTATAGATAGAAATCGATTAATGTTGATTGATTTATTTTATTTATTTGTTTTGAACAACATGAAAGTCTCACAAAAAAACTTGTCTAATTGCATTGTGTTATTCTTAATTTGTTTATTTGACTTTTGAATTTTAAGTATTAAAATTAATATGTATTTGTTGAGCATAGTTCAACTTCTAAAACAATGACCAAAATAAAAAAAAACTTAATAATCATTAGTCAAATATTGTAACAGAATTAGTTTTAAACTTAGAATAACAGATCAAATATTGTAAAAAGAATCATGTGTTTTCTTTTATTAATGATTTCAGTTACAACTATGATTATTAATGTAATTAATAAAATTCAATTTAATAAATTTATAATATGCTTTTGCAAATCAATTATTATATTTAAATTTGAATATATTGTATTAAATAATAAAATGAGAGAATTCATGAGGGAGTGTCATGTGTCCCTCATATGTTTTCTTTTATTATATAGTGTAGATGTAGATGTAGATGCTATTTTAGTCTATGAGGTTTGGTCTATTTGTGAGTTTCAATCAAAGGTTTATTTTTTCTCATCTGGGTCCTCAAGGTTTCAATATTTTACCGTTTCCATCCGACTCGTTAACTCCATCCATTTTTTCTATTAACTTTTGGTTAAAAGACCAAAATACCTTTATATCAAAAAATAAATCTTTAATAGTCATATATATATATATATATATATATATATATATATATACTATATAATGCATTCTAGATGGGTAAAAGGGTAAAATTACCTCTATTTTAAGATGGGAATCCAAAGGTCTCTTTACAAATCTCTAACTTTTACCTCATTTATTCCCTTTATGCCCTCGTGTACAACTTTTAATGATAATAGTACATATCTCTAATACACACCATTGTGAATGAAACATCTAATTCAATGCTTGCATAGGTTACTTACCAATGGTTTTTAATCCAATTCAATGCTCCCATATGAAAACCTCTTCTTCAACATAATAACAAGCATATTATAGAGCTGAGATGTTGAGAGTCCTCTTCAGTTTAAAGTGGCGCTTCCTTTTCTTTTTTTGGAAAAACACTATTCGCTTTATTAGGTCTTTACCAGCCCATTTTCTCATCTTTCTAATTTCTCCACTTTTGATTTCTTTCTTACTGATTTTGATGGTTTTTTTTAGATTCTTTAGGTTGTACATATAGCTTCTTAGGTTGTGCATAAAGCTTATTAGGTTTTACATATATTTGCTATGTTAAATCAAAGTTCTTTTTTTTCATTAGTATCTCAAATGTTGTTATTAACTACATATGAAATGCAGGCATCATGTCGTAGGAACTTCTCCTTGGATGTTGTTCTAACGGATGCATCCGGGGACTCGGCAAACAAAGAAATGGAGGTTTTTAATGCAAACCGACACTTTCATCATATTCTTGTATTGTGATTTGTAACCATATAAAGTATCAGTAGATATAAAAAAAAGATTTAGAAACTTGTAGAATAAATTAAATTACACTATAAACTTGGAATTAGGTTGAAAGTTGGGCATTTTATAGAGTATCCCATTTAGTGGAGCAATGTTACTTACTGATGCCACAAATATACAATTTTTCTTGATTGTGTTATTAGTTTAAATCATTAGATGCATTTAGTAATTCTTTTTCCCTTTAATTTGCAAAGGTCCAAGGTAATTTCAAAGGAGCTTTACTATTGTCATGTTTATTCTTTTAGCAACATTGATGATGGTAAACTTAAATGGTTATACGATCCATCATACCCTCTTTACAATCTTGCTACATATCCCTTCATATCAATTACACTATTAAAAGCTAATATATATAATTTTCAAACTCATATCAATTGTCTTACTGTATTTTTATTTGTAAACTATTTTCAGAGTTCATTCAAACTAAAGAATACAAAATGCTCACTCTTAAATAATTAGAATATTGTTGGTCTGGATACTAGGAACTATTCAACATCATTCATGTATTTGAGCTTAAGTTACAGGTAATAAAGTTATAATAAGTCAAACACTATTTTAGTAATAATAGTAATAATAATAATAATAGTAGTAATATTAGTAGTAGTAGTAATAGTAATAAAAATATATATCATCACTATATAACTATATCCCCTATGGTTATCTCTTTTTGCCAATAAAACAAGACTTAAAGCTACATGTCCAAGTCTTAAAGCTAAACATATCTATCAATTATACATATAGATACCAATTAAGTATACCCAAACATCGTGCAGCCCCGTCGCAACGCGCGGGTTCCTGCTAGTTTTTATATACGTTTCAATGTAAGCTTCGTTTAAAACAAAGTTGTGTGTGATAATGTACAAGTCATCTAAGCATAGACGAACAAGTCATTACATTTTTTTTAGTTTGTTATTTCCTTTTTTATGTGGATTTGTTATGGTTTCTACTTACTTAGCTTTTTCTATGATAATTTCTAACCTTTTTTTTCCGCCATGCATGTGCGTGATTCAACGTTTTCTATATGTTTTTTTGTTCGGTTCAACGGTCCCGCCGCTAAGCGCGGGTTTCCCATTAGTATATATATAAAAACCTATGTATTTAGTCTCTTTCCTACCCCCCCCCCCCCCCCCCTCTCTCTCTCTCCTACCCCCTCTTTCTCTTTGTGTCTCTCTCTCTCCTACCACCTCTCTCTCTCTCTCTCTCTCTCTCTCTCTCTCCTACATATATAAACGACAATGACATTTTGGTCTTTTAATCAAAAGTTAACAGAAAAAATGGACGGAGTTAATGAGTCACATGGATATGGCAACATATTGAAACCTTGGGGACCCAGATGAGAAAAAATAATCTTTTGGATGAAACTCGCAAAATTGGCCAAACCTCAAAGACGAAAATGACATTTAACTCTTATCAATATTTTGTATAAAATAAACTTGCAGGGCCGGCCCTCAGCATGGGCCGAACGTTTTTTTTTTTTTTAAATATACACACATATATATATTAAATTCTATATTTAGGATATATATTTATATTTTATAAATTAAATTCTTGTTGATGGAGTTGGAAAAATCATGCTAATTTAATGTAGAGGTCTCAAGTTCAATCATTGGCTCTTGCACCGACCATATTCATTATTGTTAATTCATTTCTCTTTACAAAATTTTGGGCTCAAATTTTTTTTTTTTCGCCCGAGGTCCAAATTATTTTTAGCGTTCCCAGAAACGGCTCTCTAAACATGCATCCCTAAGTAATGTTTAAACTTTATATCTAATCATTTGCGCATATAATGTATATATGTGTGGCCCTTAGGAGGCAAAAGTAAAGTTGCACTAGTTTTAACGTTATCTTACTAATTTCGTGAAAATAATGTTAAAAATGACAGACTGTTAATCATGCATCATGTGGTGGCGTGGATAGCCAAAAGACAAAGGGGTACATGCACCGATCGAGTTTGTCCCGATTGCTAAGTGTTTTGTTCCTTATGTCCAAGGCTTGATACCAAACCACATCGAGCCGGGGGTCTCACTGGAAGCAGCCTCTCTATTCTTAGGGGTAGAGGTAAGATTGTCTTTATCTTACCTTCCTCAGACCTTACCTTAACTTTGCTATAGGTGGGATTAACTAAGTATGATGATGATGATTTGGCTATTTTTATCTTCATATATCTTTCTTGTACAGGCCTTACTCAGTAGCAAATTAAGTTGTGGAGATATGGCTTGAAAGTCATAGATTTAAGTTGTAGAAATAATATATTGGTAAGATGCGTAAATGATAAGGTCCATATAAACTAACACGCCCTTTCAAGAACCTCAAGCATAGTCTCGTACATCAACTTTGCACTACATGTCTTTGCATTGGAATTAAAAAATTTCAATTAGAGGCTATTATATAAAAATTAATTTCAAATTTATATATGAATTATATTATATTAAATGAAATAAATTTAGTTATCATTTGTTTCATTTTTAGTATTTTATTGATTACTTTTAGCCTAATTAAGATATATGACTTATTTAATTATTTTTTTTATTTAATTATAATCAGTATATGTATAAATTGTTAATTCAGAAATGACAATATTTTAAAGGATTTTCAATATTATATATAGTATAATCGCCATTATGGTTTTTTGTTTTTTTGTTTTTTTGTTTTTTTTGTTTTTGCTTTTTTTTTTTTTTTTGAAAGAATCACTATTAAGTTTTAGCCTTCACTTTAAGTACCTCTCTCCATTCCTAGCAATTAAATCTTGTTTCACCACTCGATCGCCTCTTTTCTTATACTAGAGCGAGTGGGCTTGTTATAGGGGGAGAGATGAGAGGTCGACAATTAAGCGTTTCAAATGTGTAGTATTAGAACTAGTAGAGTGCCCGCGATACAACGGGAAACACAAACACTTCTAAGGGTGTATATGGTTCTGTTAAGTTCGAATATTAACCTCAACCGAAACTAAAATCAAAAGTCATCAATTAATCAATCTTATTAAACAATTAGTTCCTTGGTTCGATTAGTATTGTTAGATTATCGGTTTTAGTCCGGTTTAGTTAATTTTGGTGAATAACAAAAACAAACTTTGGCTAAATTTTTTTGCTTAAAAGTACATGAAATGGAGGTATAAATAGATGAAATAGAGGTAAAAAAATAGCCCTGTAAACGAACCGCATGTTCATGAGCCGTTCGTAAACTTGTTCGGCGGAAAGTTCGTTTATGTCGTTTATTTAATAAACGAACAATCACGAACAAAAAAATTTGTTCGTTTAGTTAAATGAGTGAACATGAACAAACATTGCGTTTGTTTATTTATGTTTGTGAACGTCCGTTTATATTCATTTATTTATGCATGTTTAAGGTTATTAATTACATACGTAGTTATATTTACATAAATACAAACATAAATTGGGCTTTTAGCTACTTGTATAAATATATAACCAATTAGTAATTGGGTTTTTTCAGTAATACAAAATCGTTCACATTTATTATGTTCGTGAACGTCCGTTTATCTTCGTTGGTGAACTGTTCATTTAGGTTTAAACGAACGAACAAAACGAACAAGAACATGACAAATTTCTTACTGAACGAACATGAACACAAAAATGTGTTTGAGTATGTGTTCGTGTTCAGTTAAAATTAAATGAACATTCGGTTCGTTTACAGACCAAGGTATAAAAGCTAAAAATTTCAAAAACCCCTTTATTTATACCGCTACTACAATTCATAAACCTATATACTCAGCTTCAAACCATATTATAGTATAATTTGCTATATACTTTTAATTAAAAATTTGATTTTTTTACATGATTAACGATATCTAGAGGTGACAATAATTGAAACTCAACCGAAATCGAACAAAAACATACGGAACCGAACATAAAATTAACCAAAACCGAGTTAACCTAATATCGGTTTTTCTGTACCCTAAGTTAACCAAAATTAACAAACCAAAGCTGAACCATTCATACATGCATATCCTTTATACATCCATTACATGTATTTATACCTTCATTTCATGTGCTTCTAAGCAAAATTTTAACCAAAGTTTGGTTTTGGTTATTAATTAAAATTAACTAAACCGAACTAAAAACGATAATCTAACCAAATAGACTGAACCAATTAACCGGTTGGTTAACAAGATTGATACGCCGATAATGTCGATTTTTGTTTCGGTTGAGGCTTATAACAGAACAGAACTGAACCTAACCCAACCATGAACCATTAGAAATGTCTGTGTTTCCTACCACATCGTGCGAGCATACTGTTATGAATATATTAATGGGTCTGTTTCAGTTTAACGAATTTGGGTTAACTAAGGGTACAAAAAGAAAACGATAATCAATTTTAAGTTAAATCGGCTGTTTTCAGTTTTCAATAGATTTTGGTTCAGTTTTGTCAGATTTTTGGTTTGGCATGTGACACCCGGCATATTTGGCTTAAACATTTTAGTAACACCTACGTATACCTTAGCGGGAAACATTTATAAACGGACTTAACTAGGTTAGTTGAGTCGGGTCAAGATAGGATTGTCCAGGGTTTAATGATCTGGAGGATCATTGGGAGTGGAATACACTAGTACCGGGTCCCGTTGTTGGTGAAATTACATAAACTAATTAAGTGTATGTGTAGATTAATTGTTATATGGTGGATTATATGCAAAAATGTGTTTAAACGATGTGTATATAATCATCCATGCTTAGATATGTTAAACATAGACTAAGGTTGCATGTTCATGTGTTAAGGTGCGTTAAAATGCGTTAAACACGACAAACTGGAAAACTAGAAAAACATAGGTTCAGGTTCGACCACATCGTGGGGGCGAACCTGGAATGTGGAAATGAAAGAATTTCATTCGACCAGAACAAGGCACATTCGACCCTGTGAAAGGGACGAATGTGGACTAGTATAAATACCAAACTTTGTCATTTTTCACCATTTCACAAACCCTAACCGTCTCAAAACACTCTCAAACGATTTTAATCACTAAGGAAGGAGTTTTTGCTCTCATTCTTCATAATCTAACCTATCAACAACATCTAATCAAGAATCCAAGGTGTGTTCTTAATTCTAAACCTTGTTCAAGTATTTTAATTTGTTTTTATCTAACCCTAAATATCCAGATCTGTTCTAAGGATGTTTTTGTTAATAAAATCCTTTTAAACATCTTTCTAAACCTAAACCCTATCATTAAACATAGGTTTTCATATCAACAAACATATGCTAATTATGTGTTATGTGATATTATGTGTTGTCTAATGAATTGCTGCTGTTCTAATGCTAGAAACATGATCTAGGGCTGCTATTGATGATAGTTTAGGACTATTGAAGGTTATAATTAGATAGATGATGATATCAAGTCTAATTTGGGGATTTTATTGAATCTAGGGCTTGTTGCATGTTAGTATTATCAATAGAACTATTGGGGGTTTTCGATTACATGATAAACTAAGCATTTTAAGATGATTATGGATTGATTTTGGAAAGTTTCCAAATTGGGTAAAGATTACATGCATGATGTGACACTTCCATAATCTTTGCCATTTTGGGAAAGGGCTAAAACGAATAGGTTTTGGGGCAAAATTGGTGGGGTTTTGTAGGGATAAGTTATTCATGCGTAACTGCGGTGTTTGATAATGTTTCGGGGTGTTTTCGGATGTTTTTGAAGCGTTTTTGGAAAAAGTAATCTGTCAGGGTCGAACCTGGGTACATTTGACCGGTCGAGTGGTCGAATGTGGAATCCCAGGGTCGAACCTGGACAGTTTGGTCGAATCTGTTTAAAAACGGTCGAAGGTAGCTTTCAAACGGTCGAAAGTGGCTTAAAAAGGGGCGAAGGTGGAATTATTTTCCTGGTTCGACCCTATTGATTCAAAAATGAGATTTTTGATACAAACTAAGTGTTTTATGCTTGAACCTTGTGTGTAATCTATGTGTACTTGATTAGTTAGGGTAATGAGTCACCAACGGGATGTCGGGTCGGTCTAGTGTGTCGTTTGAACACTTAAACACGTTTTAAAACATACTTGATCACGATCTGGACAATCGGGGACTAGATAACCTTATGGTTATTAGTCGGAACACTTATGTGAACATTTTGATAGATCTCCGGTAGTGGGATTATCAAGGGCTTGGCTTTCTATTATATTACTGAAGAACGCAACTTAAGGTGAGTTCACGGCCCCACTTTTACTGCTTTAACTTTTGGGGGAGAAAACATACGCTAAACTATTTTGGTAACATATGTCATACTATGATTTTAACTTTGCATTGCTATACGATCTTTTAAAGTCCCGGGGAAAACCATGAATGTGCGGGGATGCACAACGGGGGAAATGTGGATAGATATATTGGGCGTGACCTGCCCCACTCTTCGGCTTGGAGGGCCGGGCGGGTGCATATTGTCTCTAACTGGTAACATTGGTAACATGCTGAACATTCGGGCTGAACATTGCTAAATATTGCTAAACGTGTCTAGTAATGGTTTTCCAATCGTAGTAGTAATAAAACATACGTCTAGCTAGCGTACTTGGTAACATTGATATAGTATGGACATGGTAACGCTTTGGTAACTCTTGGTAACATATTGAACAAACCTGTGAACTCACCAGCATTATATATGTTGTCGTCTTTTTTGCATATTTTTCTCAGGTCGCTAAGGTAGCATCGGTTGGACTTGGCGCACGGGTCTGCATTGACGTCTAGGCTTAGTGGCATATTTTAAATGAAGTGTCTTGAATATTTTGGAACACAGTTTTGTAGTTGATTAAGTCTTTAAATGCTTCCGCTATGGTTTAATGGTTTGATAACCAAGTTTTGAGTTTACGTATTTCATATAGTGTTGTTTGTTGTGACCGTTGACTTGGATCCTGGTTTGTCATGCGCCTCGCGGTAAAACTCCGCAAGTGAAAATTTGAAGGTGTGACACTTCGGTGAACGGTTTAGTTATTGTTTACTCCTATACATCGTTAAGCACGTAGCACATAAATTTTTTTTATTAAAAAATAGCAATACTATACTCAAATTCAAAATAATAAAATGCACATTATTATGTGTAATTTTTTTTTATAAAAGTATAAACGTATTAAAAAAATATGACTATTTAAAATAATAGGGGTAGTTTGCTTAAAATATGAAAAACAAGTTTAACTATAATAATTTAAATAAACAAAAGTTAAGTAAAGTTTAAGGGATTAAAGTGCAACTAAGATAAAGTATTAAAATGTAAATAATGTATGAATGACTATTTTACCCCAATTTTAGGGTTATTAATGAAAAATAAGTTTTTAACTTTTGGATATCTTAAAGTACCTCTCACTCATGTATTATAATATAGTATAGATGAGTCACCCACTAGAAACCTTCCACCAGAGCAACCAATGGAATTTTCTTGTGCTCCAAAGTCCAAACCCTAACTAAGCTCAAAATGTATTGGTGATGTAAGAACCAAATCATCAATTTCGTAAATGGTGAAGCTTTTTCAAAAAGAAAAAAAAAAGTTTTTACCTTTCAAACCCAAATAAATAAACGCTCATTTTGTTTAAGAACAAGTATCACATTATTTTTATTATCTCTAGCTATCCTCTAACTAGAGAATGAATATGAAGATAACAAAAAGAAAATAAGAGAAATTAAATTTTTTGTTTTTTGCAAATTTATTGAATTTTCGAATTTCCAGTTCCCACATGCCATCTTGATCCCATTATTGCCTTTTTGTTGTTTTTCGTTATTTATATATACGTTTTGCACATGCATAAAAAAACATCAGCGTCACTACAAAATAGCAAAAAATATATATAGTATTTAATTTAAATTAGTAGAGGAATACAATATATACTTTTCTCTCGTATTTATTCCATGTCTTTTTGGTAATCCTTATCAAACTTATCATGTGTCAACATATTAATGTGAAAAGCATGCGGATCAATGAATAAGCACCGAGAAAATGCGTGATAAAAGGGGAAATTAATACCCACGAGCTCTTAGTCTAGTGGTATGGTGTCCTTTATTACAATTGTGAGGTTGTGAGTTTAAATCCTTACAAATGCAAGGTAAGGTGAAATTAAGGTGTTAAAAATTTGCCATTAAAAAAAAGGAAATTAATTAACAATATAATGCTAAATTTTTGTCCTGTATAAACTTTGAGGTTTGAACACCCAAGAAAATCAAAGTCTTTCTACGAATTAGAAGACGATTGTATGTTACTGAATCTTTGGAATTGGCACCAAAAACGTTGGTCAATCTAAGATAAGAGTTGACAAATTAACATGTTTAGATTTATATGTTAAAATGATTATGACGCTACACGGTACCCACAAGCAAACAACAAGATCAAAAATGGGCAGCCGGGCAAATTGATACAATGGGGTGCGGCTAGGGCTACAAACGAACTGAACTTTCAGCGAACAGTTCATAAACGTTTGCTGGGAAGTTCGTTTGTGTTCGTTCGTTTAATAAACGAACGAACACGAATAAAATATTTCGTTCGTTTAGTTAAACGAACGAACATGAACAGAGGCCACGTTCGTTCGTTTATGTTCGTGAACGTTCGGTAAGGTGTTAGTTTATGTTCGATAGTTTAATAATGTTTTTTGCTTTTATAATTTGTCCTAATATTATTTTAGTTTTATTTATTTAACCCAAATAAATAAATAAACATATATGTATGTGAATTCAATCTTATTAGAAAGTTAATATATGTTCGTTTGTGTTTGTTTCTATTCATGAACACTTGTTTGTGTTCTTGAACAAAATTAACAAACGAACACGAACATGATTGTTTTCTTAACAAATGAACACGAACATAAAATCTCGTTCGGCAAGTGTTCATGAACTGTTCATGAGCACAAATTTTCCTTAACAAACGAACACGAAAAAGGCCTTGTTCGTATTCGTTCGATTCGTTTGCAGCCCTAGGTGCGGCATGTGCGTTAAGCGTGATGAAATTGGTAAGTACGTTTAAAGTCGTGCTCCGCTTGGCTCTTGTTGCAAGGAATGAGTTGAGGTGGAGGAGAGTAGGAGTGGTAGTGAGTTGGACCAATGAAAATGATGATAATTGTTTTTTTATTTTATTTTACAAAACAAAACAAAACATTGCATTACATAACAAATAATCTATACTACATTATAAAGGAGGAGGTATAGACAAATATGTTCAATTTGTTTAAAGTTAAGATGGTATATCAACAGTTTCTTTACAATTTCATAGATTTTACCACTTTTTCCCTAAATGCCCTAGAAGATAATCAACTTTTATATGAAAATGGAACTCACCCAAACTAAATAAATACACGAGATAACATTATTTTTTAACAAGTTTCATACAATAGCGATGAAAGATAATAATTTTTGTTACCACTATGAATAATCTTATCTCAGCTAAACTTGTATGAGTTTTAAAACCTTAAAATATAGTGACTGGAGTCTTCCTAGAGTTAAAGTCAAGCTAACTAGAGCACCTTTTTCAATATCATTCAATGCAATCATTTTTATTTTCAATTTTAATCATGATGATTACGTGAAATTAAGCTCTATAGCTTTTATTAGTTGATTAATTTTTAGGCGTTTTATAATAGATTGATCAAATGACATACGTGTCGTTTTATGATAAATTTAAGGTATTGGTTAAAGGATTAACCTGCTTTGGTAGGAGAAATTCTATGGTGTGAAAATTTTTATTTCAAATATATCAAAGTCCAGTCATTGTTCTTGATGATTCAGTCTATGTGAACAACTCATCTTCACAGTGAAACGTACTTCAATTACCAAAAAAATGCCTAATCAATCATTGTCTTGGATTACAAACTTATAAATGATAATTAGTTTGGGAGTAGTAAAAAAAACAACTCAAAAGTGTATTTTGTGGTGAACTGCAATAAATTCTAAGTGACGGTGTATATTTCTTTTCTTTCAACGAATACTTATTAAAACATAGTATGTATATTTCTATTCTTTTTGCATAACTTGCGGCAAAAACCTAAGTATCATAATGTTGTATTCAGTGGCGGATCCAGGATTTTTTCCCAATGGGTTCGCTGTTTTTTGTGGTATAAAAAAATTCGGTTTGGTTAGACGGTTCGGGTCAGAAATTGACATATGGTTCATCACATAATAAAAAATATGACATAATAAAAAACTTCATTAAAAAACTTCATTAGAAGTTAAAAAAAAACACATAATATAAATACAATGGTGTTTGCAAATTAAAAAAAAAAACTACCTATAGTTGTCCCTATGAGTTTTCATTTTTTGAAAACGTCGCATTACATCTTTGACCGAAACTTCTTGAAAGAACTCCCTTTCGATGTAACAAATGCAAGAATCATTCATGTATCCATCACCTAAATTCCCTAACTCTGTCTCTATTCCACATATTATTTCTAACTAAATCAGTTAAATTAAGTCCCAGTGCAATAGATTTGCATATAATCTCCTAAAAATCAAATGCATGAGGTAAAATTAAGCCTCCAAAACTGAAACAGCACACAACATAATCTAACTTATTAATCTAGACTATACAAACATTAATACACAAATCCTAGTTGCTTCACATAAATACATAAACTGCATAAACCTTCAAAACAACCAAATCACACATAATAATTTTAGGAGTTGAAATTAAAAATTAGTTTGTACCTTGATTCAGTTTTAACTTGGATTTGGAAGCGATGGATCAATAAAAATGAAGAGTTCAGTTTGGTTAGTAAAGAAAACATGAATAGAGATGGATGTAAATTTCTTGCGATTGGATTGCTCCACAAGATATGAAAACCCTAAAAGGGGTTGGGTCCATTTGTAATAATTTAAAAAAATAACCTTTTTACAACATGTTTCGAACTCAGGAGCTACACTTTAAAGGATGGGAGACTTAACCATTGAGCCACTCACATGATATATCAATAGGTTCATGCCAATTTTTCTTATGGGTTCATGGCTCATTTTTCCTATATATTTCTACTAAAAATCGAAAACCCAATGGGTTCGGCTGAACCCGTACGGGTCTTCCTAAATCCGCCCCTGGTTGTATTGCAACCCATTTGCAGATCTCGCTGCAATGCGTGGATACACCCACTAGTAATAGTAATAATACATTACATAATGAAATAAAATAAACGATACTTAATAAATAAAATAAAACACATAAAATTAAACATAACTAAAAGTGGTCCATTGAATCAAATAAGTGCTCGTGTTCCAACGGGTCATGGTTCCTCAAAGGCTCTTCAAGTATGTACTCTTCTTTATTAGGTACATATATCTCTCTATGATTAGAGACATACCTGTCCTCTAAATTTAGGACGTATTAATTTTGCTTAAGTACTTTGCAATAGGTGTAACGTGTAAGTACATTTTGTTAGTGATCCAGCAAGGTGATAGAGTTACATCTGTACATAACTAGCTAGGTTAAAGGAGAAGATTGTTAGTACACTATTTATATATCCCCGTTTAATGAAAATATTATATTTTTTAAATTAAAATAAAATTATTAATTATATTTTAATAGTTTATCAAATGCATTATATATTTTTTTTATATCTTAAAAGGCAAATAATTATAGGTAACATTCATATCATAGTTGCGAAAAATTACATCAAGATAGCGGGCAGGCGGGCAACAAGCTGCGCCGCAACCCCTTTCTGGACGGCAAACCCTAGCCTGCTAAAAACGAACCCCTGCCCCCGGAGTCGAGACACTGCTATGAATAACCCGTTGGACTCTGGTTAGGAAACGGATGGCTTCCGGTGCCAAGGAGCCAAAGGTATCAAATGCCAGGGGTACGAAAACGTGTTGGTTTTCCTCACAAGCTTTAGCATGCTTCCCAACCTTCTTTGCCTCTGCTTTGCGCACCGCTTGCCCTGCTACAAAACCAGTATCCCTCAATTAAAATAACAATATTTAATATGATATGTACTAATATTAAGTTATTTAACTGTTTATCAAATGTTTAAAAATATAATTTGTCGATTAAATTTAACTATAAATTGTATTTCTTTTTTACTGAAAGTCATAAAAAGCATTGTATTACTTATTAGGAACATTATATAAAAAAAATACCCTTTCACATAATATAATTTGAAGGTACGTGAGGAGTTGGGCACGTTGCAATTATTACTAGATATTCATATTGGTTTAAGTTCTCAAATGGATGTTGAAGTCATGTTTTAAGAAACTTACATTCCAACTTCTTTGACAACAAAATAGAAAAAAAAGACCCGAAAAGTGTCCATTACATTAAATTAGCCTAGAGACAACCCCCCCTTTTTCTCAAACCAGTTAGGGTTGAACAAGTTTGGGTTCTTTTATGTTCTTTGGCCAAACCAGCATGAGTTAGAAAGCAGGATGAGCCAAAAATAAACCAAACCTCCCAGAATCGACTGGCGTTGGACCAAAGCATTTTTTTATTTTTACAATATTTTAGTTTTAGGTTTTTTTTTGTTAGTATTATTATTATTTCTATTTCATCTAACTTTGCATTTAACTTTCATCCAAAATTGGTTTGTCTCGCACTTTTGCCGCATAGCACGGGGTCACTTCCAGTATTCAGAAGTGAAATTTAGTTTCAATATTAAACTCTTCACCAAGTTTTTGTTTTGATTTAATACTCAAATTTGTCTCTGAGATTTGGCCAGATTTGCCTCTTTCCATCCAAAATAGTATTTTTTTTTTTTTTTTTTTTTGTAGCTGGACCCTTCACGTTTGTATTTTCATGTCATTTTCATCTATTTTGTTAACTCCATCCATTTTGTCTATTAGTTAGATGTGATATAACCAATGTAATATATAATATAAACATTGACCTCTCTTTGTCTTCTCCTTTATTGTCTCTCTCTATAGAAAAACCACCAAAACCATCACCTTCACCACCTCCACATCCCAAATCCACCGCCAGTTACCACCTTCATCATTATCACCCAGGTTCCCATCCCCACACCATCACTTGCTACCACTGCCATTTTCCGATTCATGTATGAATGTCACCGAAACACCTCGCCACTACCATCAGTGTTTGGGACAACCCTTGCTGACCTCTAAGTCTGGGTCTGTCCACAAACCAGCTATGACAACTTGCTACCTCTATCCCCCACAACTAGCCGACATCAAGAAAGAGAGAGGGGGTTATGTAACGTTTCAACCTCCGTATCAGACACCACCCACCTTCAATTGTTGCTGGTAATGTTTCAAACCTCTAATTGAAGCTGGAACTCTGTTTGGGTCAATAATACTAAAGTGGTGAAGGTTTGGATTTGGTGTTTTGGTGATGGTAGTGAGGTTACATGTAGTGGGGCTACAATGGAATGGTGTACGGTGGTGGTGGAGATTGTGAGGGATGTTGCAGTGGTGAATGAAGTGTATGGTGGGGTTAGGATTTAGGTTTGGGTTTATGTATGTGAGCAAATGTGGTGGAGAGTGGGCAGTGGTGGTGAAGGAAGGATATGGTGTTTGGTGAGGTTGAACATAAAAGAGAAAATGGGAGAATGAAATTCTAACTAAAATAAAAAACTTAAGCAAAAGTATAAAAATACCCCTAGACTTAACGACTGAATCAAACAGAGTTAGCCAAATGGATGTAAATGGAAAGAAAATGCAAACGTGAAGGGTCCAGTTGCAAAAAAAAAAAAAAAAAACACCTTTTAGATGGAACCTGCAAATCTGACCAAATCTCAGGAACGGTTTTGGCTGTCAACTCATTTTATTTTCATATAGCTTTATTCATTAGACCTAACTATCTAACTATATGTTCTAACTATCCTTTCCCTAGTTCATTTAATTAGGTTCCCTTAGTTTCGAGTTAAATTTATAAGCATACTAGATTATATTCCGGAAGCTTTTCAGGATAGACAAATCTAATATGAAGTGTTGAAATATGTGTTATAATGTAACATAGAAATTAATGTACTACAATATGAGAAACCAATATTTTTAATTGTTTGAATAAGAATGAAAATTTATATTAAAAAGAAGATATATGTTTGGATGAGGAGCAGAGCCAGAATCAACCATTGCATGTCGTGATTGAGGCAGTGGTCTTGAAGATGTGATTTTTTTTTTTACATAAAACAGTGGTTTTAACCTGTTATGCTCGGGATGAAAATAGAATTTATATTTAATGGTTTGAACATGATTAGTGACTTTCATATACATGATTAATGAATTACCTGAACACATTGTGTTTTTTTTTCCTGTATGAATAAAGCCCCACATAAAGTCATTTTTTTTTTGTTTTTATATAGCACTATGGTACTCGTTACAAAGATAATAAAACGCTTGTTAATGTTGCGTAATTTTGTTTCTTTAAAAAAATCTCATATACAAAAATTATTAACGTTTAAAAATTATGATGGGAAACATGAAAGAGAAAAAAAATTTAGAGGGAAATAATAGGGAGAATGCCACGTGACACGCTCAAAAGAAGAGGATGGTCTCATTGAGCGTCATGTTAGCTTTAATGTTTTATTTTATTAATATATACCAGCTTATATCCCGGGAGCGTCCCGGGGTTAAAAAATGTAATATGATGTGATAAAAATTAAAACATAAGTTTTTATTACAGCATGTAATAAAACGTACCATGATGGATAAGCTCGAATCTTGGATGACCAATCAACTTTCTAAGATTGTCTTTTGAGCTAGTGAAATAATTATTAGCAACAATCACCTGAAGATAAGAAGACATATAAGCATATATAAATAAAAGATCTGTTACAACATAGTGGCGGATCTATACATTCATTCTTCTTATGTTGCTTTATTTTTATTTTAATAATAATACCAAAAGAATGATGGATTACCAAATGAATACAATATAAACTCGATAAGAGTCTGGCGAAATCCTATCCAAGTAAAGGACCGGAAACAGACTCTGCACAAAAACAAACATACAAAACAATGAATTACAACGCAGATTCAATACATGTATACGAATTAAAACAACATACAAAGTAATTTATCCTAAAAAATGAAAAATCAACAGATTTCAAAAATGGTTAGTCATGTTTACAAAAACTTTAAAACAATTGCGAGCAAGGCATGACTATTGTGTGTTCCATGTGGATAAGAATGTACTTTTTGATAAGAAAAGAGACATAAGCATCAATACTTATGACATAAAATAGTTGAATTTATAGAGAATATGTAGGTTTATCTAGAGCATAAACACATAATACCTGCAATCTTGAAGGAAAGGTGGTTCCATCATAAAGAACAACCCAACTAACATCCCTAGCCACGACTGCAATCACATCATTAGTATCCGCTCTAACCCTAAGATTGTAGTTCCCGTGTCTTCTAAGGCCTGCCAAGATCTTTGCAGTAATCGCTCTCCGTTGTCGTTCCCGAAGTTTTGTCCTCTCTTTTTCTTCTGTTGGTTTACACCTTCTTTAGTCACATCCTTGTGGGGTCAATTGATCTTGAAATCATTGTTGATGTTGATGTTGAAACCTATTATTTCTTCTGTTTGATGTAACAATACCACCATCAGCACCTACCATTGTAGGTATCGAGTTCTTTTCGTCATCATCATCATCATTATCACCTTCTTCTTTCACATCCAATCCCAAATATTCATCATCTTCTTCACACGTCCCAAACCTCACCATTTCAGCTTCCATAAACTTGTAGACCGCTAGGGTAATATCAAGCCCTCCAAATGCTAGACACATAAGCATCCCTCTCCCTCATTGATCAAATAGAATCTATCTCATATTACCATTCATCATCAAACATAATTAACAAAGTCCTAATACATATTACACTTTTATTTTCATTTCATCAGTGATTCAAATAGAATAATCATCAAATAAAACATACCACATGTAACTTTGTAGACAATTTTGTACGTTCATCAGTGGACTTCTGAATAAGCTTATGCAAGAACTTCGCCGCTTCCATCTCAACATTCTGCGGAGTCGCCACCATATTCGCTTAAATAATTAAAACAATAACATTTTATCAGTTTCAGTACAACATCACCAAATAAATTACTTATACCATATTTGTTTTGGACAAAAATTACCTACTAGAAATAATTTTGTGTTCCAAATTAGCTAAAGTGAGGTAGAGTGCTAAATATGTAGAAGATGGTAAAAACTTAATGTTATTTTCAAGATGAAGGTTTATAATGATAAATTGATAATAATATGCCAACTATGCTTAGGATGGCAAAGAATGTGTTTAGGATGGACAGTTATATCCTGAGGATGTAACTGTTTGGCAGGATGGTAAGACAAGCAAATATAGGTGAATATGAGTATGAAACCACAAAGAACAACACTTGATGTACGAGGAAAGCCCTTGATCACTTGATGATCTCCGACACAAAACCTCGGGAGGAGTCTAGGCCCCTGCCTTGTTTGCTAATATTAAAATGGTAAAAATGTGTTACAACTTTGAAAGTATGATGAATAATCTATGAGTACAATGATTGTGTAGTGTGTGTAAAGAGAGTATATATCAGGTGCTTGATAACGTATGGGTGTGTTCCAAAGTGTCTAAGTGTCTTATGTTTGTTCATCATACCCCTATATATAGTTTACATGACAATAATTAGAAGATCCCATAATATCTGTTGTCTTCAATGATCTTCTGGGCTGTTTCATGTGTTTGTTGAGGATGTTTCAACTGAAATGGGCGTTGGGCATCAGTTTCCTCCTTTTTCGCCTTTGCATTCATCATTTTGGCGGTTACACTTTGACTCGTCTTTAAGCTTATACGCGTATCCTTGAATTCGTTGACTTGGTAAGACTTTATAGCCATTGGAGAGGGGTTACAAGTCTTTCTCATTCATTGATTGTACCTGCAAAAATATCAAGACAAGATAATTCGTTAGTCTATCCTCAGGATGCATACTTGCCAGAATGTTGTTACATCCTGAAGTCTGCTTAGTCCTTCACCATCCTGAGGATGTCACATAAAATATTCAAGGTAAATCCATCCTGAGGATTTCACCACCAACAATTGTCCCAAAAAATATGTTACCGTTAATATCTAACGGTTAAAATATTTTTTTAATCCTAGATCATTATCTGATTTTCCTGGTGTGACATGTTGTCAGGATGGCAACGACTACTTTATGAGCGATAATTATGTGATGGCCGTTACACGACATCATCTTCTGCCATCTATATCTAGACCATATGTCTTTCTTTATATTCATACCGGATCACCAGAGCATGTAATCTTTCTTCTCCTTCTCTTTACTTTCTCTAATCCAGCATAATTATAAAAAATTTCTGAGGATGGTCAAGAAGATGGCAATGGTTTCCGGGGCTGTAGGAGTCTCGAATGACTTCGTTCCCCAAAACCTGTTAAGCCATCCTAAAAAGGAAGTCTGTTCTTTCGATGACAGGGATATTCAGGCTTTAAAAGATTCAGGGGTCTTCCCTGCTTCTGCTGTGTTTTGTCCTTACGACCCAAGTGCAAAATCTGATTTTGCATCTTCAATATGGGTCTGTTTCCTGTATCTTCCCTTCCAGCTGGGCTTGAAATATCCTTTTCCACCCATTCATTCAAGATTTCTTTGATACCACTGGGATGGCTTATGCCCAGGCCATGCCGGAAATCTGGAGGATTTTGATTGTTTGCAACAAAATCATTGAGAACCATGGTGTCTATCTTCGCATAGGGGACCTTTATGTGTATAAGTTGAAAACTCACGGTTCAAACCATTATGTTCTTCAACTTATTCAGAAAGAACCCCCTTTCTTGTTTAACGTTATCAAATCTGAAAGATCTTAGAAGTCAAAATTCTTTTTTTTTTTTTTTTTTTTTTGTGAAAAAGGACTCTATTCCTTTTAGCTGATACATCACCCAAGTTTGATTCCAACTCATTTATCTTCTTATTCTTTTCAGCAACTATTTCCATTAAGCTTTGAACTTGAGCAGAAAGCCACACGTTGGCCTTTCCAATTTCACTACTCTGGACTGTAATAGATGAACATCCACTTCAGCGAAAATATCATAATCACTATCTGTCCTCATTTTACCGGCATCTCTTTCATCAGTAGTCTGGAATTCAAGATTTACATCCTTTCCTTTCTCTCTTGAAATAATGAACTCAGCTTGAGCCTTTTCAAAAGCTTCCTTATCAAACAATAACTGACCTGATCCAGCAGCAGATGAGCTTTCACCTGCATCAAGACTGCTTGTAATAGGAACATTGCTTATGAATTGAGAAAATGATTGTATAGCAGGTAAAAGAGACTCTGTGGTAGTGACAGTTGAAGTGGCAACAATAATGAGTGGAATCTCTGCAGTCACAGTAGCAGAGGTCAACACATCATCTGTAGCAGAAGTAATATCACTAACTTAAACAGAAGTTTCAACAACAACTTCAGCAGTGGGAATTTCAATGGCTGCAACGGTAACATGTAATCTAGGATCTCTCTTGCTTCTCTTTCTCGGTCGTAGATCCGCATTAGGGTCTTTAGACACTTAGGTATCAACCGGTGTCTCAGCTAGAACATCGGATAGAGGATTCCTTTGTTCAGCTTCATGAACAGAATCCAAGATGTTTGTAAGAACATCCATTGAAGGTACGGTAACACTAGTATCAGTAGAAACAGAAGCTTCTGGTTCCAACTCCAACTCCGCATTGTTCGTCACAAAATCATCAACTTCAACTTCATTTAGATCACCAAAGTTGTCACACCCTCAAAATCCACTTGCGGAGTTTTACCGCGAGGCGCATGACAAACCAGGATCCAAACCAACGATCACAATAAACAAGTCTAACATGAACATAATGCAACTTCAAAACAATGTTTAAAATCCCCGTTTACAGCGGAAGCTTATTCAAAACAGTATCTCAACAGTAAACCAATTGTTCAACATATGAAAACCATGCGACTCTAACTAGACGCCGTGCAGACGCGTGCGCCCTAGTTCCATTGTGCTACCTTAGCGACCTGAGAAAACATGTAAAAGTTTACGTCAGCACAAAAATGCTGGTGAGTTTACAGGTTTTGTATCCAAGTACCAAGTCCACCTGTCCATACTATAACAAATCGAAAACCAGTGTACGCTAGCTAGGCGTATGTTTTGTTACTACCACGATTGGAAAACCATTACTAACTCGAATACCAGATGTTGTGCCCGAAAGTACCAGTTGTTCCTGTTGTTCCTGTTTGAGACAATATGCACTCGCCCGGCCCTCCAAGCCGACGAGCGGGGTTGGTCACTCCCAATAGCGCTATTCACATTTCCCCGTTGTGCAAACCCGCACATTCATGGTTCCCCCCGGGACTTCCAAAGATCGTGTAGTACACAATAGAAACCCATAGTATGACAGTAGTTACCAAATAATCGTTTTAACACATGTTTTCTCCCCCGAAAGTATAAAACCAGTTTAAAAGAGGGGCCGTAAACTCACCTTAACGTGCAAGCAAAGAATCCGAACAGCAAGCAATATATGCTACCGACACCCTAATAACAGTGTCGCTCAGTGAGTATAGGCGTAATATCATTACCCATATAACTCGTTTGTCCAAGGCGTTTTAAATGTTCAAAAGTGTGTATGCGACGCCTAGTGATTCTACATGCAATAGTAAACCCTACGGACCCGTTGGTGAATACGTTGGTTACAATTAGTTTCTACATTCCGTATGTGTCTCAGACAAGTGTACTTCAGTTACATGTCAATTCCATACCACCTAAGACCTCAATTAATCACAGAAGCACATAATACACAATCTGTGTTTTCAGGACAGATTGTGCGCCATCAAAACGAATTTATTTAAAATAGCAAATCAGTGAGTTAACCTCCCAAATTTTTACTAAATTTTCTTTGGGATTCACTCGACAATACCTATTTTTGTTTTGTCTTAATTCCAAACACAAAAATTATGAAAATTCGTACAACCCAGCTATGTCCAGAAAATCTCCTCAACAGGTCAGTTTAGTAGGAAAATTCTTAAAAATTGTGTATTCATCCAAACGAGATGAATTCACTTGGAAAAGCTCTATTTTTCCAGTATTGATCTACTGTAAAAATTTCATAACCGAACTCCTTGTAAATCTCAAGTTATGACCATTTAAAGTTAGCCCAATTTACTAATCCGAAAATCTGATATGACCCCTAATCAATTAAAATTCCAAAAACGACTCAAACGATGTCCAAATTCGATGGTTTTGCCCATTATGAAAAGCTAAGACCTTGTACGTTACAATCATGCAAAGAATCGATCAAACCAATTATTTTCAAGCCATGAAACAGACCCTACAAGTCGACATTCAGAATCTGTCCAGATTCTGATCGTACAATATTATCAATTATATCAAACCCTAGTTGCATATTATCAATCAATAACACCTAATAATCATCATACAACTTTCCTAATACCTATTCCCATCAGATCCTATTATCAAACATGTCAAGATCAAAGCTTTTAGGATCAAAACACCAATAACTTGCGCAACAAGCATCCTATGATGTTACTACGCGTTTATTAATAGGTTTAATCCGTTTAATCTTCAAAAAGACTCATGTTTTAATGTTTATTAAACCCATTCAGACCTGGACAAACTTGTTATATGATTTTTACAATAAAACATAAAGTAAAAAGCGTAAGAAATCATGAGTTATACCCTTAGCTCTTCAAATCAATCAATCGCGCGCCTTGGAGCCTCCCAATTGATGATCTTGAGCCTTAGCAGAAGTTTTTGGAGTGAAATATTCGTGTGGGGCAGTAAGGGGGCGATTAGGGTTGAGTATGAGGGCTGCATAGGGGTTAAGGATGCTTAAATACGAGTTTGAGGCGGTTTAAACCCGTCAGTCCTCTTCGAGCGGCCGCTCGGAGCCTGTGAGCGGCCGCTCACAGGTCCGGGGCGCGCGTTTTTGCTTCGTTTAGCCTCCCGACGCGTTACCCATCGACGTTTTCGTTGTTTCGAACCGTAACAAGTGTAACCCCATGCGTTAAGACCCTAATCAACCTCATACTCCACTTTTAATAATTTTTTATTAACGTGTTCGGTCTAGGTTCACATAATCACGTATGGTTTTCACATAAGTTGTCAGATATCACCGAGACACTTAAGTTTATTATTTACCAACGTCCGAGGTTCACTAATCATGCAATCACACGTTAACTCACACAAGGAGTCAAAACCCGACCCACACAAGGAGTCAAAGTATCTCATAACCCGAGATGTGAAAGTAGTAACCCGACCCACACAAGGAGTCAAAGCATCTCATAACCCGAGATGTGAAAGTAGTCCCAAACCGGACTAGAAAACGTTTTGTAAGTTGTCTCAAACCCGAGACAATGCACGTATGTCCTATCTAGCTATCTAGCTAACCCTCGTTAAGTATAACATACGCGTGACTCGCTAAGGTAGACTTTAATCTAGACAACGTTGTTAACCAGAATTTGCCGGGTGTCACAAAAGTTATCATCTTTTCCTGTGACCTCTTCATCTTCGCTAGCCACTTATGTCAAATCAACGTTCTCAGGAGGTGAACGTTGTTCAACCGGAGGAGGATCGACAATCTATACATCATGTTCCTTAGCAACAAGAGCAGGTGGAGGAACTGGAGCTTCTTAAACTTTCTCACTGAAAGATCCAAGCTTAACCAAAGGGTATCTTCTTTCCAAAATTTGTTTGCCATCTTTTCTATTTTGCTTGATCAACCCAAATACCTGTGGGATCACACCCTTTTGATCATATGTTTCCACTGTCTTCTCCAAGTCTAGATACTTTGATTCTAAGATCATATGAAAAAACCTGGGAAACTTGTAGAAGCATTTCGTGTTGAACGACTTAACATTTTCAAACATGTCTTCAAATACACACTTAGAGTAAATGAAGTTCCATCATTTAATTAAAGCAACAACTCCTGACGCATACTTTGGATTCATTTTATCCTGTTTTGGTGTGTTAATAGTGAACACTCAAGCAAATCACAATCAAATCCTAGAATCATATGTGGTACACTCTGTCATGAAAGTAGTTTTCCTACAACATATTTGCACAGTATCTGTTCTATAATTCTGAAACCTTGACTGGGACTGGGTTGAGAAGAGAAGAGAAAAGAATATATCATTAAAAGATATGGTGTAATAGACAAATCAAATGATTTCTCAAATGATATAGGCCATGGGTTTTGGACTCTAGAGGGTCTCTTTTATGACATCCTGACTGTGTCCAGGTCAGCATATGTCTGGATGCAGCAGAGGGACAGCCAGGACATCCTTGGACTCAGAGGTCTCTTTTTGGTGATTTTTGATCTACAGCACGACAACAAAGAGGCTAGGTTAGCATATTTCTGGATGCAGCAGAAGCCCTTCATTTCCTAGCTTTTCTAGGCCCTTACTTATGCAAAATAGAGGAGATATAGAAGTTTTTCAGACAAGGTTTTAGACCTAGACCATAGTGTTATGCTTCGAGACATCACACAAGCATTAAAATAGAAATTGTACTTGATTCCAAGTGATCCTCAACATAAATTTGAACAAGGAGGATGTGATTTCCAACATGTTTAATGAAAAGAGTTTTATCAATGGAGCCTCTTGTGAAGTGATTATTGAGTGAAAATGTTGAAAGTGTATCATACCAAGCTCTAGGAGCTTGTTTTAGCCCATATAGATCCTTGTCAAGTTTATACACCCAATTGGGATGAGCAGGATCCTCAAACCCAGGTGGTTGATAAACATACACTTCCTCTTTTATTTTGCCATCTAAAAATTCACTCTTTACATCCATTTAAAAAACTTTAATTTTGCTGGAAATAGCATAAGCCAAGAATAACCTGATGGCTTCAAGTCTTGCAATTGGAGCAAAATTTCATCATAATCAATTCCTTCTTCTTGTAAGAAACCTTGGACCACCAGTCTTGCCTTGTTCTTGATGATTAAACCAGAATCATCTTGTTTGTTCCTAAAAACCCATCTTGTGCCAATTGGTAGCTTGTTAAGTGGCAAGGGACATATTTCCCAGATCTGTTGCTTCTTGAATTGCAGCAACTCATCCTGCATAGCTTCAACCCAACTGTTATCTCTGAAGGATTCCTGGTATTTCTTTGGTTCCAACTGTGAAATGAAGGCTGAGAAAAAGCAAAAGTTGGAGAGCTGGTTTCTTGTAAGTACCCCTGCAGCAATATCACCCATGATTTGGTCCAATGGATGATCTTTATGTTCAATAAATTATAGTTCTTGCGTTGTGGGAGTAGGCTCTTGAACTTTTTCAAACAAACCACTGAGGTCAATGATGTCTGATTCAGCTGTTTATATAGCTTCAACAGTTTTGGGAACTGAACTAGAAGTTTGGGGTATATCAGCAGTTGTTTGGTTTGTTGAATCAGAAGTTTGGTAAACTTCTGATGCTTTGGAAGTTGATTTGACTGCATTTGGAGTCCATGATGGAGGACCATCATCAAACCCTTGATCACCATAATAACTAGGTTTAGATGAAGTGATGTCAGTCTTCTCAGGTTTGAAATTAAAACTGTCAAGATCAAAAAGTTCAACAGGATGTGCTGGAATGAGTGTGTGTTTTGACTCATTGAACTTAACATTCAGTGTTTCTTTAACTATCTTGGTTCTGGAATTAAAAACCTTGTAGGCTTTTCTTGTGGAAGAATAACTAAGAAAGTAACCTGAATCAACTTTAGCAACAAATTTTGAAATAGAGTCTTTGATATTTAGGATAACACAGACATCCAAACGCCCTGAAAAAGGAGATAAGGGGCTTGATGCTATTAAGAATTTCATAAGCAGTTTTGGAATGTCTTTTGTTTACAAGGACTCTATTTTGAACATAACAAGTTGTGTTGACTACTTTAGCCCAAAAATAAAGAGGTAGGCCTGAATCAGCTAACATTGTTCTTGTAGCTTCTATCAATGTTTTATTCTTCCTTTCTACAACACCATTTTGTTCAGGAGTACTGGGAATGCTGAACTGTCTAACAATCCCTTTAGACAGGCAGAATTCATCCATATTTTTGTTCCTGAACTCTGTCCCATTGTCACTTCTTATGACTTTGACAGAGATAGAATACTATTTCTCTACTTGTAGAATGAAGAATTTGATAATATTAGCTGTCTCATCCTTGGAAAATAAGAAGAAGACCCATGTAAATCTTGAGTAGTCATCAATGATGACCAAGCAGTACTTCTGTTTACCAAGGCTCATGATTTTGACTTACCTAAATAAGTCCATATGGAGTAGTTGAAGACATGCAGTTGTTTTTTATTCTTTAATAGACTTATAGGAGGACTTAGCTGCTTTCCCTTAAGACAGGAAACACGGTGTTCTTTACACTGGTATTCCTTTAAGGGTAGACCTCTGACCAAGCCATTTTAGTGACTTTATTTATGGTTTTAAAGTTCACATGGCCAAGTCTCCTATGCCAAGGGTCTGTTTTTGAAGTTGATGCCTTTGAGAAGAAACATGCAGTATTGTTTAATACCTTGTCCTTTTCAATGTCCACTGCATAGACATTGCCACATCTTTTGGAAACTAACAAGGTATGATCTTCTATAATCTTCTCTATCAATTTCTTTCCTTCTGGTGATATAATCTTGCTTGCAGTTATGGTGAAAAAGGAAGAATATCCTTTATCACACATTTGAGAGACACTCAGCAAGTTGTATTCCAAGTTTTCAACCAGATTGAACTTATCAAACTGCACTTTACCAGAGGATACATTGCCATAGCCTAGCACATATCCCTTGGCATTGTTCCTAAAGGATACTGATCCTTCTCTTTAGCTTATGAAATTGTTGATCAGGTACCTGCATCCTGTCATGTGCATTGAGCCTCCACTATCAACATACGAAATGATGTTTAGACCTTTGGAGACCCTCTGCACAAAGAGCAGATTAGTCAGTTTTAGGAACCCAAGTCATTTTGGCTTTGGGTTTACTCTTGAGAACAGGAAGAGTATCAGTTTGTTGTGGTCCATTTTTAGAAATCCATGTCATTTTAGCCATGGACTTGCTTTTGAGCTCAATGGTGCAGTCTTTTTGGGGTCCACCATCAACTTTGGTCATCAGAAGTTTGACCATATTCATTAGATCTTTTAACCTTAGCAGTTTGTAAAACTGCTGATGGTTTGGGTCTAACTTCTGAAGAAGAATTTTGAGAAAAATTCTTTGGTTGAGATTTAGTCTTTTTCTGAGAAAATGCGTTACTTGGTTGTTGTTTACTGGGATAGAAAGTGTTTTCAAAATCTTGTTTGGTTTGTTTTCCCACAACCAGTTGTAAAATCTTCTTATTGTACTGATTTCCTTTTCTATGTCTGCAAAATTCTGTTATGTGGTTAAACAGACCACATACTTCACATGGTTTTGCCTTTCCTTTCAATTTTAAAATTTTAGGAGTTTTGGAAGGCAAAGTACTGACAGTTTCAGCATTTTGAATTAGGTCATCAATAGTTTTCAGGGTCTTAACTCCCGATGTAGATGAAACTACTGATGGATTAATGTCAGTTGTTTTAACTTCTGCAGGACTTTTTTTTTCATTTTTAAGAAAGTTTTGACGAAAAGATGTGTAGGCTTTCATATCAGAAGTTTGGTTTGAACTATTTTACTCACATCATCAGCAGTTTTGGGGGTAAAATCAGTTGGTGATTCTGTGTGGTTATACCCTATGCCTAACTTAACATTTGATGCAGTTTGTTTATTAAGCAACATTTGGTAACCCCGACATGACTCAACTCAATTTTCATAGTCAACCTTGGTGTCAGCAAGTCTTTTCTGATATTACCTAGGTTTTCTATCATGTTTTTTATTTGTGTTTGGGTTTCAATAGCATTATTTGTTAATTTAGAGATTTCATTTGAGTGTATTTTCTTTCTGAGTCATTGACTTTGCCTTGTAGGTGCACATTGGTTTCTCTTATTAAAGCAAAAGATTCTTTGCATAATTTTGAGCAAAGCTTTGAAAGAGATTCTTTTGATACCTGAGATATGGCAGAATTAGAGGAGCACCCCTCAAAAGCCATTAAGGCAAAAATTTCTTTCTATCATTATCAGGTTCTCCCCAATTGATGTCAAACATTTTGTTGTCTGCATCAGGACTGCATTCAGTGGTGTCATATGGAAGACTACTCCAGTTAACATACTGAGAAGTAAATAAACTTTGTTGAGTGGGTTGTTGAGCTTGTGGAGGTGAGCAGCAGGAATAGAAGGCATTTGTTGTTGGCTCTGTTGTTGAGCAGGCATCTGTACATATTGTATTTGAGGCACATATTGGATTAGTGGAGCTTGTGCCTATACAAAATGAGAACTTCCTTGTGTTCCTATATTCCTATTATAACTGGGGTTAGCTTGATTTCCTGACTGGGGTTGGTTATAGCTAGAGCTTCTACACTCTCTAGCAGAGTGTCCCATCTTCTGACACTTGTGACATCTCAATTTTGATTTGTCAAAACCAACTTTTGTTTGGTTGTTCAGTCCTGAAAATTTTCTTCCTGACCTTTTTTAAAATTTATTCGTTTTTATACCTAACATTGCCAGTTGGTGTAGTATGTCCATTTCTTCTAAGTCATCACTATTTTCTTCATTGTCATAAGCTGGATATAATCTTTATGATTAGATCCCAACAGTTATGTCAATGTGATCAAAAGATCCAAAATCATTTGAACAAGTTGGCGAGTCTTGTCCCAAAAGTGTTGTACTGCCTGGAATATAGTCATCAACAGTTTTACCAGAATTTTGCAACTTTTTCTTTTGATTGATTTCTCTCTCAAAAGTGAGTAACCCCCCATGTAATTTTGTGAGTGAAATGGAGTCAAAATATGGTCCTGATCTGAGGACTATAGAATAAGTTTCCCATTTTTATGGTAAAGACCTTAAAAATCTATGCAACATAGATGAGTTTGTGTAGGCTTGACCATTTAATTTTAACTCATTTATTAAAGAAGAAAATCTTTCAAATTGTCAGATATTGTATGTGTCATCCTCCTTTGCCAGATATTGTATTCATTTATGACCAGCATAGGAGGTTTATTGACAGATCCAGTATTATGAGGATCCATTTTTAAGAAGATTGATTTGTCAATAGTTTCTTAAAGTGATGGATGTTAAAAAAGTTAACGTTTATCCTTTATTGAATATCAATAAGAGCCTGTGTCCGATTTTCAATTTGTTAGATTGATATTTGATCAGATAAACCAGAGCTCTGATACCAATTGTTGGATCAAAAAGATTGTTTAGCTAACAGTTAATCACAGATTCTACTATGAACACTTGTTTAAGATTTATCAAAGTAAATTGCATAGCGGAATAAGTATAAGTGTTCTAAGTTAAAGTTTCACTTTTAACGGGAGTTATTACTCCTCCTCAGTTAATGAACTAAAACAGTAAATGAGAGAATCAAACAGTTAATGAATATAACAGTAAATGCTTCAAATGATTCTCAATATATTAGAAAAGGTTAACTACAAAAGATGTCTAAAATAGAAGGGATGAACCCATCTATTTATAGTCTGATCAATACGTACAAGTGAAGTATTCAAAAGATTATAATAATACTACAATAGGCAAGGAGTTAATAGCCATTTTCGTCCCTGAGGTTTTGGCCAGTTTGCCACTCCAGTACAAAAGTTTTTTTTTTTTGCAATTCCTTCCCTGAGGTTTGGATTTTTTTGCCAAATTCGTCCTTTTCAGTAACCAGTTAAAAAAAGGTCGTTAGTGTCAGGGGTATTTTTGTCTTTTTACCTCAGGGACGAATTTGGCATTTAAAATTCAAGGATTTTTTTTTTTTTTTTTTTTGCCAAATTCAGGTTATCATTATAATACCTCCTGTCACACTTTCGTTCTGTCTGAGTTGACCGGTCAGTTGACCAAGTCAACTCCTCCTCCTAAACTCCAGGTCCTGTATAACAACCAATCCTTCATTCCTTCTTTGGTACCTAATAGCCACCATCCATGTCCCAACTCTTACCGTTGTAACCATCATTGAATCTCAACAAGTATTTATATTATCTCTTCTCATCTAAACCTCAAATCTCTATAGTTTATCACATTAACGAAGCTTAAAACGGGTTCGAAGAACGGGTTCGAAGACTCACCTAAACCGGTCACCATTGTTAATACATGAACCACCATAGAAGCGCTTCTACCAATCCGATCATCACCGCTAATAACCATCAACCACCCCTCCCTTTATCGAAGACATGGCTAAACCACCAGAATCCACAACTCTTATGTTATGGTAGACTAAATAATCACAAAATAGATCTGAGAAATTACCTAAACCGGTCATCGTCACCATCACCTTGTCACCGCCTCTGTACACGGTGGTCAGAGCCCACTGGTCTTCCTCTCTCTCTCTCTCTGCTTCTGCATCTGCATCTCGGTTTCTTTCTCTCTTTTGAACAAATCTGGGTGTATAACAGTAGGTTGGGGTGGTTGAGAGGTGGTTGTGTTTATACAATTTCTAAATTGTATAAGTAGTAAGAGAGAGAGAGGGAGAGGGAGAGAGAGAGAGAGAGAGAGAGAGAGAGAGAGAGAATTTGGAAAAAAAAAATCCTTGAATTTTAAATGCCAAATTCGTCCCTAAGGTAAAAAGACAAAAATACCCCTGACACTAACTACCTTTTTTAACTGGGTTACTGAAAAGGACGAATTTGGCAAAAAAATCCAAACCTCAGGGAAGGAATTGCAAAAAAAAAAAACTTTTGTACTGGAGTAGCAAACTGGCCCAAACCTAAGGGACGAAAATAGCTATTAACTCTACAATAGGCTGTAGTATTGGAACTTGAAGCAAAAAGCTAATAAAACTAATATAATATTAAACTACTGAAGTTAAGGGCGGTGGGAAGCTTCTACGAGAACTACTGATGAGTGACAAACTTCTGATGAGTAGTTCTTTAGAAGTTTGACCTTCAGTAGTTGTTCTTCATATGTTTGTCTGGTTCATCATCAGAACTTCTGATCTTTACTCTTCAGCACTTGTATCAGCTTCTTCATTTCTTTGTCTTCTTCTTCTTCAATAGATTCTGTACTTAGCAAAATATGTAGAGAGGATATAAGACTAAGGTTCATACTGGCTTGTCAATCCTCTTTGACCCAACAAAACAAGTATAACGTTACATGATTTTGTAACATTATGCGATTATGTAACAGTAGTTCACTGTGTATTATTACGTGATTTTGCATACCTATTAAGTGATTACGTAAATTCACTTTAGTGTTATGTGAAAACCCACTAAGTGATTACATAGTTACGTACTAACTATAACTTAAGTAAACACAAAACATATACACGTCTAATCACGTATTAAGTATAAATGTAACGCAAAATATTATATAATCAACCTATAATAACCCTATAATAACCACATAATGTTGTATATTACATATTTAATCATGTAATAAAGCATAAACGGTTAAGTTCTCATTATTGAACGCGTAATCACGCAATAACCATAATTGTAATAACATCAGTTATAAACATCATATTAAATGTGCAACCATATAATGATTTCTATTGAATGTTTAATCACATGTTCACATATCCTATAACAAAATTTAAAAATTAAGAGACTATAGCAACAGCCTACTCATATTAAAGAGAAAGAAATACTCATTAATATGGTGTATTTTTTTTTTAAATATTGACGTATGAAAAAGTTATGGACGTTTTAAAATCGTGGGGGAAGTGAGTTTATAAATAACAATATTGAGTTTATAACTACCAATTTCTCCTACAATTCGTATAATATGGATGTCTTGTAAAATAGTTGTCCCCAAATTGTTTATAGAACTACATAGAACCATATAGGGATTATAATCCCCGTTGTAACACTGATCTTATCTATAATAGTTATTTTCAGTAAAATAGAGTGCACATTAAGAGCATTCACAGTAGTATCTCCATCTCAATCTTTATAAGATCATGTCTAATGGTGGGTTAAATGGGCGTGGAAGGGGCAATTCGTGCCCCAATTGGTGCTACAACACCTCCCCTTATGTAACACCTCAACCGATGGCGGAATCATTGAGGTGCCACATAGTAACAATTGTTCAAAAGCTCATGGTACTAAAGTGTAAATATTTTATTCAATGTTTAAAGTACAATTATAGACATTCATGAAATATAAATACAATTTCCACACGTTTTCTGGGTTAAGTCTTTACTAAGTCTAAATGTCCTACATGAAGTATTTTGTCAACATAAATAATGTTGGTGAGCATACTTGGTTTGTATACGTATAACATAAGTTTAATGAATATGTTTTATAGCTCATGTGTCAAGATCTATCAAGGCATTATATAAACACATAGTAAACAAACATAATAAAGTCCAACGAATATGATTCACACAAAGCATCCTAACACGTTTCAAAATTATTTGAGCACCTAACATGTGTTACGTCGATTTGAGCATTCGATCAATAGTGCATTTGAGCATTCGAGCAGTTGATCACCCTAACCTAAAGTTAAGTCTAGATAACAATTTCGAGGAAACAATGTTAGTAAACCATGTTTAAGTCTAGCATAAAGCACCAAGATAACGAGACACGTATATGAATTGTAAATGTATAAATGTTTACGTGTAAGTGTATGTGTAAGTTTGTATATGTGTAAATGTTTCACCCTAAAAGTGTAAAAAATGAAAAAACGTATAAGTATACTCACAGTTTGTGAAAGCGATCAAAATCCAACTTAAGCTGTCGTGAGTTAAAGAACTGGGAATTCCCAAGGAATTCTACAAGTCCCAAAGATATCGAACCCAAAGCAACAGCCAAGACTTGGACTAGGCGTTTTGAGACTTTTTGGATCTGACCAGGGTGATATAATGGTGGGTTACGGTTTAGTAAAGGTCGGGGAGTATTTTAACACCATCAATTTATAAGCTAACACACGTTTTGATCGATTAGTCAATTCCGATCGTTACTCAAATGGTCACGATTAAAACTCAATTAATAAAGATGTTAAATGCTTAATAATGGTTGGGAATGGTTACCAATAAATGTAGAAACGATTTGGGATGGATTTTGAGTGGTTAAAACTATTAAAACCGGATTTTAAAAGTCACCGAAAAACTCTCACCGGCCGAAAAAGTACCCGTCCGACGTGAAGGAGGGAATATAAAGATTTAATTTTTTTGAAACTTTTAAAGATTGGCATATGTGGTCCCTCTAGTTAACCTTGTTAGTTATAAAATCATCTTGGTTAACTTTTTCTTTATAAAAACTAACTTTACTAACCAACTTTAACCTTAAATGTTTTTAGACTTTTCAAAACTTTACATTTTTCAATAATTACACAGTTAGTAGTTGTGTTTAACAAATATGCATTCGTGTGATCCCTACCCTTAACATTAGTTAAATTACTCAGTTAAGTGATTATAAATTGACGATTTTACCCTTATAGTTAACTCTTCTTGTTCACCTAATCTACATCCCTTCACCATCCATGATTCCCATCCCAACACCACCCCCACCTTCACCAACCACCACCAACACCACCTCTGTCACAACCTCCGCCACCTTCAACCACCTGCCTTCACTCACATAAGCCAATCTTCCATTGATGAATCAATGGTGGCACACAATTCAGGCCATTTCTATTTGGCTGCCTGTATCAATTAATTAATTTAATTAATAAATTGATCAAATAACAATTAATATTTATAAAAAAATATAATAATAAAAAATGAAACCTTGACAGCATAGATGGAATTTTTAATGGGTTGAAAATTGGTTTGTGAAGGGAAGTAGTTTCAGGTGGCATGATGGTGGTGGTAGTGCTTTTTGAAGATGGAGGTGGTGGTAAAGTTGGAATGGTGGAAGGAAATAAGAAGAGTTAACTATAAGGATAAAATAGTCAATTCATACTCACTTAATTGAGTAATTTAACTGATGTTACAGATAGGGACCACACATGTACAAATTTGTTAAACTCAAGTACCAACTTTGGAATTATTAAAGTCTTAGGACCAAGACTGTAATATCTGTAACCCAGGGACCAACCAAACAATTCTCTCATTAAATAATGTTTTTTATACTTTTATCACTATCATTTCTCTATCCTTCACCTATAACCACTTTTAAAACCTGTTAAAGAATTATAGTGGGTGTACATTGTTGTACCAAAGATAGAGATGAACAAGAACTTTTTCACTCAACAGGAACTTTTTCACTTTCTTTCACTCACAACCATATACAACCATGAATATTTCACCCGATATACATGAAGAAATAAATGTGAATGCTCTAAAGATAACGGTAGTTAAAAAAATATAAAAGAGTACGACTAGTTGAGTTTAAAAGTAAGTATTTGAAAATTATATTTTTTTTCACGGCTTCCGGGTTCTCATTCAAAGTACTTATTTTGTCACCGTCCATATATTAATCATTGAAATGAATTGATTTAAAAAATAACCCATATATCTTCTTATGTTATTTTATGGGTGATACTATCTACACAACCAACAAAAAACCCTAAACAACCTTAGGACGGGTCGTCGAGGCCTAGATGGGCCGTTCAGAAAAATTAGGGTTTATGGACGGGGCGTCCAGGCCTTGACGGGCCGTTTGTTTACAGAAAAGACAAAACTGACGGGCCGTCGAGGCCCAGACGGCCCGTAAAAGTACGAGGTACGAGGTGAACAGTCTGAACTCCTGCAAAAGCAGTCAGTTCAGACTGAAAAGTCTGAAAAAGTTGCTTATGGACGGGCCGTCCAGGCCCCGACGGCCCGTTGAAACGTGTTAGGTTAGGGCATTTAATCCCTAGACGGCCCATCGAGGCCTCGACGGCCCGTCGACATTTCCTGATATAACCATTACACGATCAGCTTCTTCCCCATTTGAACCAAACTTTAAAACATCACCACCACCAAAACCCTCGACCCATTTCGACTTCCCGGTCTCACGATGACATATTTACACAGCTTTTCAACCGTTGACCTGTCTGAGAACGAGTCTTACGTCTCTGAAAGCGTAGGGTATGAACCCGAGGTTCAAGTTGGTGAAGATGAGGTTAAATCCGGGGTTCGTGGTAATGACGGGAACATGCTGCCCGATCTCAACGAGGAATATGTAGAGGAACAGGAGTCTTTTTTCGTGCCACCAAGCTACCCGCAGTACACGTACGGGAGTTACCATTCGCGCGGGGATCGTGCTAATGATGACAACCAGGAAGATGCTAACATAAAAGTTGAACCTAACCCGGATGTTTCGTATGAAACCGAGCAGGTGCGTTTATTTATTTACACTAGTATATCTTTACAGTAGTATATATTTTCAGGTATTTAGACTAGTATGAATTTAGACTAGTATATCTTTACAGTAGTATATATTTTCAGGTATTTAGAGTAGTATGAATTTAGACTAGACTGTTGTGTAAATTTTCAGGTATTCGGGTCTGTTGAAGAGATGAAACAATGGGCTTACGATAGAGCCCTTGCTAGCGGTTACGTCCTAGTGACAGGACGTTCTGTTTCAAAAGGCAGTGGAAATAATGCAAGAAAAATTAGGATAGACCTGAGATGCGACCGTGCTGGCGAATACCATACTACAGCCACAGTAAGGTCTACGGGTAGCAAAAAGATTAACTGTCCATTTATGTTAATAGGGAGGCTACGCAAAGAGGGTTGGAAGTTGGAGGTTAAACACGCGAATCATAACCACGACCCTTTTGTACATGTTGAGGGTCACGCTTTTGCTAGGCGGCTGACACCACAGGAAGAAGAAATGGTGGAAACACTTTATTTTCAAGGCCTGGAACCGGCAAACATACATTTGGCCATCAGAGCACAAAACCCGAATAATAAATGTATTCTAAGAGACATACACAATACAGTGAGCAAGATTAAACATAGAATTTACGGCGATAAAACCCCAATGCAGGTATTATTATTAATTACTATTATTGTCATAGACTATTATTAATTTTGTTGTTGTTAAATATTAAATATTGTTATTATTATTGTTATGCAGATACTCGAGAGTATCCTGGTTGAAAAGAAATTTACTTATTTCACCAAGCAGAATCCAGAGACAGATGCTGTTGAGAATATTTTCTTTTCACACCGGGTCTCGTACAATCTCTGGCGTGCCTTTCCACATGTGATGCTGATCGACGCCACCTACAAAACGAACGAGTACAGAATCCCGTTTGTTCAAATTGTGGGTATGACGTTGACAAACCAGTCGTTTTGTATCGCCCATGCATTTATCGTTAAAGAGAAAACGAGTAACTACACATGGGTGCTTGAGAGGCTCAGAGATTTGCTGGAGGGGAGTATGGAGCCACGTGTAATTGTTACAGATAGAGATCTGGCTCTGATGAGTGCATGTGCTTCAGTTTTCCCGGATGCTACGAAATTGCTTTGCAGGTGTCATATTCAACGAAATATTATTATTATTATTATTATTATTATTATTATTATTATTAATATTATTGTTGTTGTTTTGCAGGTATCATATTCAACGAAATATTGCAAAATATCATAAAGCAGGATTTCCAAAAGAAGAATGGGAAATATTTTTGCAGTATTTTGGTCGACTGTGTAAATCTCCTGACAAAGAGGCTTACGAATTCAATCTTGAAGCGCTCTACAGACGACTTTGGGGGCAGGATCGAACGGGTATATATTTTATTTTTTATTTTGCTTTACAAGCGTACATATTTTCTGTATTGACATCACTATTCTGTTTTTTACAGAGGTTTATGACTACATGGAGTCAGTTTGGCTCCGAGATTATAAAGAAATGTTTGTGGAAGCATGGGCAAATGAAAACCTTACGTTCGGTCAGACTACGACCAACAGGGTCGAGAGTCAGCATGCTCTTATTAAAAGGTACATAAAAGGCCCGAACAGCTCGCTCCACGCGCTTGTGATGCAAATAGACAAAGTTATGGAATCACGGCGCGTAGCGATAAAGCACTCCTTCGAACAAAGCCGATCAACAAGAATGTGGAAACATGATCTACCGTTGTTTCAAGACGTAATCGGTAGGGTTTCCCATCTAGCGCTTACTTTGATGCTCGGAGGGGTGAACAAGATAAATTATTATATGGAACAAAAGAGGTCTTGTGAACACCGACTCAATAAGACTTATGGATTGCCTTGTTCCTGTCAATTGCAATTGTTTGATACGAAAGGTAACAACATTTTTTAGACTTATTATAAATGTTTGAAGCGTTTTTGTAGACGACTTGTGTTGTCTGGTTCGTACAAAAACAGAGGAAACTCTGCCAAATTTTTATAAAATTATTGATTTGTTGTTGTTGTGATTGAATATATATATCAGATACACGAGTGTCACTGGCTGATATCGACGTCTTCTGGACACGACTTGACTTTATGCCAGAAGTAGCTGAGAATCCCGAGTTTGACTTTCAGCACCAAATGAATGCATTCGCTGAGCAGCTAAGGTCGCAACCGGTGCAAGTGAAAAAAAGCATGTTGCAGAAGATGAAGGAGGTGTTGAATCCGATTATGACTAAACATAAACCTCCTGAGGTACAAACCGATACTCGGGGTCGGCCAACAACAAGTGAAAAGGAAAAAAAGGAAGATAAGGCTGCGGTTCGTATTATTATTATTATTATTATTATTATTATTATTATTATTATTATTATTATTATTATTATTATTATTATTGTTGTTGTTGTTGTTGTTGTTGTTGTTGTTATATAATTTTTTGCACGTAGGGCAAAAAGCCTTCTAGAAGAGGTAAACAATCAAGGGACAAACCGATTGTTTACGATGAAGATTTTCCACTGTTGGAAAGGGAGAGGTACAAACTACTAATATATAAATTCACACATGCATACATATTTATACACATATTATATCTCACTTTTTGATGGGTACAGGTACAAACTGGAGATCGAAAGGTTTAAGAAATGGCTTCCACCTGCATATCATAGATACATTACAGACATTCGGGATGTCCATGGAGACGGTCACTGTGGCTTTCGATCCGTAGCTGTGTGCTTAGGGTGGCAACAGGATATGTGGTACTTCATCCGCAAACAGCTTAAGGAGGAGATCGTCGAGAATGAAGACCGGTGGAGGCTAATTTTAAACGAAGTGGATTACGATACTTACGACAGAGTCTCCAACTCATTCGATCACACTGGAGTGGGACCAGCCACGCACGACCAATGGATGGAGATGCCCGCCTCAGGATTACTGATTGCTCAGAAATTTAAGGTGGTTGTTCAATTTCTCTCTCAGTATGATCAAAGTGAGACGTACTTCCCTATGTTCGATGGTCCACACACCGTTGAAGAACATGCGTTCGTATCGTTTGCTTTTGTTAACAAAAATCATTTCATCAAGATTGAGTTGGCAGAAGGCGCCCCAATGCCAAAACTGAATCCAGCATGGCGTAAGTGGCGATATGAAGAGGCAAGTGAGTGGGAGACAGTATATGACGACCGTATACAAAGGGTTGATGTTCGATCACCTCAATACTTCGACTTAACTTAGCTTATCGTATGTAACCGGACCGGACGAACGGAAAAATTTGTTGTATGTGTTCATTTATACTTATTATAAAAATATACTCCCTTTTTTTTTATAAAAAATACAAATACCAAGCTTAAAATATACAAAATACACTAAAAATTTAAAAAAAAAATAAAAAACATTAGGGTCGTCTAGGCCTAGATGGGCCGTCTATGGCAAAAAATTGGTTTTTAGACGGCCCGTCTAGGCCTAGACTGCCCGTCCTCTGGTTTTTAGACGGCCCGTCTAGGCCTAGACTGACCGTCCCAACACAAAGCTTCCATGAGAAGCTTCTGTTTTTTAAATTAAAAAAAAATAAAAAAATTAGGACCGTCCAGGCCTCAACGACCCGTCCCAAGACAAAAATTGGCCTTAGACGGTCCGTCAAGGCCTCGACGGCCCGTTGCAAAAAATTTAAATCAGAATAAAACAGATCAGATCCCCCTCGTCCCCATTACTTCCCTCTCGTCTCTCTTCTCCCTCTCTCTCTAAAACTTCTCCTCCTCCCAACCACCACCATCCACCGTCTCCTCCACCACACCACAACCACCATCCACCGTCTCCTCCACCACACCACAACCACCATCCAACCCTCTGCCCCCTTTCTCTCGAACCCTCTGCTCTCGAACCCTCTGCCACAGTGACCTACCACCACCACCACCGTCTCCCTCTCTCTCTAACACTCTATCTCTCTCCTACAAGGTATATTATTATTATTGTTATTATTATTGTTATTATTAGTTTTAGGGTTTTTTTTTTTTTTTTTTTTTTTTTAAGGTTGTGGTTGGGTGGTTGGGGCAGGGGATAGGGCAGTGGTGGTGGTGGTTGGGGCAGGGGATAGGGCAGTGGTGGTGGGGCAGTGGTGGTTGGTGGTGGGGCAGTGGTGGTGGGGCAGTGGTGGTGGTGGTTGGGGCAGGGGATAGGGCAGTGGTGGTGGGGCAGTGGTGGTTGGTGGTGGGGCAGTGGTGGTGGGGCAGTGGTGGTGGTGGTTGGGGCAGGGGATAGGGCAGTGGTGGTGGGGCAGTGGTGGTTGGTGGTGGGGCAGTGGTGGTTGGTGGTTGGTAGGGGATAGGGCAGTGGTGGTGGGGCAGTGGTTGGGTGGTGGTTGGGCAGTGGTGGTTGGTGGTTGGTAGGGGATAGGGCAGTGGTGGTGGGGCAGTGGTTGGGTGGTGGTTGGGCAGTGGGGCAGTTTGCATTTGTGCGCGTTAGGCGCCTAAACCTAAACGCGCGCGCGTTTGTGTTTAGGCGCCTAAACCTAAACGCGCGCCTTTATGTTTAGACGCGCGTTTAGGTTTAGGCGCCTAAACATAAACGCGCGCCTTTATGTTTAGGCGCGCGTTTGTGTTTAGGCGCCTAAACCTAAACGCGCGCCTTTATGTTTAGGCGCGCGTTTAGGTTTAGGCGCCTAAACATAAACGCGCGCCTTTATGTTTAGGCGCGCGTTTGTGTTTAGGCGCCTAAACCTAAACGCGCGCCTTTATGTTTAGGCGCGCGTTTATCTATTTAGGCGTTTTACTGTTTAAGCGATTTATTATTTAGGCGTTTTAATGTTTTGTTTTTGTTTTGCAGATATGGCAAACAGAAACAACCGAAGACGCCGTAACCAGCCTGCGGACGGGAATCCTCTTGCAGGTGGCGACTTGAGAGAGTGGCCCTTCAGGCTCGATAACGACGACTACGAGATCGCGCGCTGGGGTCAGATGGAGCTGCGTCCGATACACGGATCGCGCAGTGTTGACTGGTCCGCATTACTTGCGATCGGTGGATCGGAGAGGTTTGAGGAGTGGATCCCAGACGACAGCCCTTGGGGGCGGATGTTAGCTGACCTCGACCATGAGTCGTATCGGCCACTGACGATCGAGTTCATCTCGACATTCCGCTACACGCCGCATCCAGCAGGTGTTGAGCCTCCAGTAGGTCCTGACGGCGAGCCTGAGCCGGAGGTACAGTTCCGATTATTCGGACAGCTCTACGCATATACGATGGACCAGTGGGCTACTACTTGCTGCTGGTACAGAGAGGAGGAGCTTGTCCAGGATATGTACACCACGGCCTTGACGACCTTGCCAGACGACATGCTGATGGCCTGGTGGCCCACTATTGGTGGTCGAAAGTATGGGGAGGACACCGGCGACAGGTATTATTATTGTTATTCTTTTAATTTAGTTCAGTTCGTTATTATTATTGTTATTTAGTTCGCTTAGTTAATTAATATTGTTATTTAGTTAGTTTAGGTTGTTTGTTTTTGGATTTTTGTAGACGACTTGTGTTGTCTGGTTCGTACAAAAACAGAGGAAACTCTGCCGAAATTTTTTTAATGTTATTATTATTCTGTGCAGGATGGATAGGTCCAGCAACATCCGGGACCCTCTGATCCGTTACATACACCGTTTGGTTAGCTGGTCGATTGCCGGACGGTGTAACTGTAACGAGAGGGTCCAGCAGATTGACCTTTTCTACCTCTACTGCATCTTGAGGGGTAGGCCGGTTGCGCTACACAGGTGCTTTGCCGAGTACATCGCGACCTACCCTCATAGGCACCCGGCGGGGGAGATTCCGATTGGTGGGATAGTCACCGCCATCGCGTTGCGTCTTTGCCCGGGCGAATTGTGGACGCATGCTGAGGAGAACACGTTACCTCGTCCGATGTTGGCCAGGTAATATTATTATTATTATTATTATTATTTATTATTATTATTATTATTTATTATTATTATTATTATTATTATTATTTATTATTATTATTATTATTTATTATTTATTATAATTTAATATTATAATTTAATAATAATAATAATAATAATATTAAATTATTATATATTATAATTTAATATTATTATTATTATTATTATTTATTATTATTATTATTATTATTATTATTATTATTATTATTTAATATTATTATTGTTGTTTTGCATTTCAGGCCGTTAAATATTAGGACTATGACGCAGATGAAGGTGGCAGCACGGGTCCCTCGCAGCAACCCACACGCTTACTACCAGCGTGCCTTCGGACCTCCTGGCGACCGTGGCGAGCATTTTGTGCCAGAGCCGCTCAGACATCTCGATGGGCCGATTGCCCCTGAGGTCCAGATGCCACACGTTGCCGACGGCGACCCACCGGTGGATGTAGAGATGCCAGACCCCCCCATTGAGGAGCTACAGCGTCCTGCCCGCGTTTATCATGCTGTCAGGTTGCATGATAGCACGACCCAGGTACTTCAGCAGATCCTGGATCAGTTGGGGTCGATGCGGGGTGACATGGCGTCGATGCGGGGTGACATGCGGTGGCTGCTAGAGAGCGAGAATGAGAGACGACGAGCAGCTGGTTTGGAGCCGCGTCCACTTCCAGATTGGGCGTCTAGCAGTCAGCATGGTGGGGCGTCCACCAGTCAGCCGGGTGGGTCGGATCAGCCGGGTGGGTCGGATCAGCCGGGTGGGTCGGGTTAGACGGGTGGGTTATATTTCTTGGGAATCGTACATTTTGAACTCATAGTTTATGTAAATTTTTGGAATATTTATGTTTATTTATGCTTTATTGTTCGTTTTGAATGTTTATTGAATTCATAGTTTATGTAAATTTTTGGAATATTTTATGCTTATTTATGGTTTATTGTTCGTATTTTGGTTTCGTTTAGTTCGGCAACATAAACGACATTCGTTCATATTCATATACACAATTATATTAAAAAGATCATATTATACAAATAAAAAAAAAACATTTATAAAAAACCAAACATTTATAAAAAACCAAATATCTATAAAAACCAAACATTCAAACCCATTTTAAACATCCACACTACACTTACACTTATAAAAAAACAAAATAATCATCACCTAATCATTGCCAATGATTACCAATGATTGGATTGGATTTAAACCATTAGACGGGCCGTCTGGGCCTGGACAGCCCGTCCTTGAGGCCTTTAGACGGGCCGTCTGGGCCTCGACAGCCCGTCCCTTTGCCTTTTTGGCCCTCCACGGGCTGTCCAGGCCTCGACGACCCGTGGAGGGGTTGTGCAAATAAAAACCCTAGTTGTGCAAATAACCGGACCCTATTTTATATATAAAGAAGACCTTTTACTAGACTCATCACATGCATATATGTAAAAGGTTAGAAAGTAAATAGCTTGCAGTTTTTTCATTAAAACGTCGATATTACCTACACACGAAAGCTTGCCATAGTTGATAAGGTCTATTTTGGTGGTTGATTTTCTTAAAGTCAAGAAAAAGGTGTAGTTTTACATCTTCTATCGGGCATTAGGTTGTACTTGAAGGCGTCACATCATTTTGAGTAAGTGTATTCTGGTTCATAGTACACTTAATCTGGAGTAGCTCTAAAATGCTGACATGTAATTCTAAAGTAGTGATATTTAACAACACATTGAAGTTACGCATCAACATTTTGTCTTACATATCAACCAATGTTATAAAACAAGGTTTACGAGGCCAAATACTAGTGAAGGAATTAATCACTATAAGGTAGGATGTCGAATCGATTTTCTTAAACTCCGCCTAATTATTTGGATCGATCAAACACAGTAAACCTCGGCTAGAATCGGATCTTGTTCGTCAACTCAAGTCACGTCTGACTTAAGGAAAAAATAAAACATAATTACTAGGTCTAAAATATTAACGAATGAATATTATTTTTAAAGAAATAAATATCAATTTTTGAAATTATTTGGTATTTGAACATATCTTTTTTATTGTATTGACATTCAAATATTTTGTTATTAATGTTAGTAAACTTATGACATTTGACAAATATAAAATTTCTGAAAATCAAATTCTTTATAATTTACCACTTTCGAGTTGGCACTAAATCCCATTTTATGCAAGCTATCTTCCTAACATTGGCCAATAATAAATACTTATGTTACTTGTTTTAACATGCATCACTGGCGGATATAGAAATGTTTTTCATTTTAGTAGCAACGTTTTCCAAATTTCGTAAAAAAAAACCAAATTTTCTACTAATTTTTCACTATGCGTGCAAAGTTGAGCCGCAACGGACGCGATACCTGCTTCTTCATTAGGTCCGCCCCTGCATGCATGACTTTGTGACAATAGAACTTGTGGCACGACATTTGATACCAATGCAAAGTATTCTCTAACATATGGTGTTCCTTTATTAGATTCGAGTCTATAAAGTACTATCATGAGCAATTTGGTCTATTTTAGAGTCCATCACCCAAATATAGCTGAGGTAGTACATGTGGTTTGCTAGTTTGTCACTCATTTCTCCTACTATTATTCACAAAGGAATTGTTCTTTAAATTCTAAGAATCTTTGTGGCACTCACTTTTAGAGTTTGTTGTTTTATTTGTCTTTTTTTTTTTCTTTCTAGAACTACATACCTATAGTGATGGTTATTGTCATGCTATGGATGTTACAACTTGCGAGATTATTATATTATGTTGGCTACTTTAAAATATGGGAGTATATAATTCTCCGCCGACCCCTTAAATTGAAACAACAAGAGTGTGATGAAAATTGTGAGTGATTCAGTTTTACATGAGGGATGAAGCATATTGAGATTGACTTTCATTTCACTCATCATCATCTACAACTTTGAACCATCTTGCTACATATGTTCCATCAGCCTTGCGATTTGCTAATATTTTCACTAAAACTCAAAAGGCTTCTCGATTTCAGTTTGTTTTAACAAACTCTCAATGTTTATTGCCATCGCACAATAAGTTATTACTCGTTTTGTATTAGGATTTCATTTAGCTCACTTATGTAGGTTAACCTTTGTCTTGTTTCATTGTACTTTATTTTTTCTAATAACAAACCCTAGTCTTGTTCCATGTATAAATTATAGCAGTATCATGGCAATTGTTCTCTGTAAGTGGTTCTTTAGTATGAACCCAAGTGACAATTTATGCTGATTTCATATCATACAATACACAACGAGCAACACGTAGAGCTACTAATATAACTTCGAGGGCAAGGCAAAGCCGTGTGAAACTCACACATCATCCTTAAACAGGCATGGGAGGAAAGAGTTATAGACTGTGCCACACTCATATATATATAGGAAGTCATAGACATGTGACATTTATTTGGCAAACACAAATTCCTAAGATTTGTTCAATGTACACCGTTTAAGGTTTTGATTTTGACTTTGTTCCGATCATCATTTATTTCTAATCTATTTCAACTTGTTTATAGCTGTTCTAGATTATGACATTTCTATTGAACGTATTTTATTTTTCATGTGTGGCTTGTGTAGTCATTTTTTAATCCAAAGTAGCTTCCTACTGACTTAAGTGGAACAATAATGCTATATGTAGGGTGGTGGTCACAATTTTTTTATAAAGCAAATCTACTTTGGTAATATCTTTTATATATGTGTTATTTTAATTGGGGTAGTTAGGGATGCCACGGTGTTACCACATCTATACTTTAGTATGCATTTATAGACTAAATATCCATCACATGTGCTATAATCAAATGAAAAATTAAGAGGTATAGCAAAATTTCATTAATGGCGTGCAGGAAAAGCAACTTGCAAACAATATATTTTGAAACAATATTTTGTAATAAAGTTGCACCTTCATTTGGACTCGTTTGGTTATGTACTTTAGTCGTTATTTTTGTGACCATAAGAATGTAGGAATTTCCAAACTAAAACAAACGACGCTGTTACTTTAGTTTTATGCTAAGCAGTTGGACTTGTTTAGTACGTTTGGTAGCTAGATTGTAGTATTTTATCAAAGATATGCATAGCATACTCTCAAGTTATTCCATCTAATCCACCTCCACACTCTTGTTATATAATATGTTTAGGTCGATGGTATTCTTGTGACCCCTTTAACCGAGAATGATGTAACATTAGTGTTGGAAATATAGTGTGTCCGATAGTAATTAAAGTCGAGATTAACGTAACTTAACGCGGTACGATCTGAAAGTTACACGTTTGTACACGAATCAGATAAGATCACGTTTAGATGTGTTATTATTTGTGAAATAATAAATGTTTTGGACTTGAGGGACTTGATATTAACTAGATTAATATTAAGAGGATTATAAGTATATAATCAAATAGGGCTTAATGTAAGTTATTGTTTTATAAAAGGAGAGTTAAGGTGTAATCCTTAAATGCACCCTTTTAATAAATAAAAAAACAACTCATTCCTCTTCAAGAAAGAGAATCGACTTACCACAAGGGCCGCCGACCTCCTGTTTCCGTTTTCGTCACCAGACGCCGCCGCCTTCCTCTTTGCAAAGTGTTGCCCTTGGTTGGTTCGTGCTTGGTTGTGAACTTCCTTTTATCAAGGATTCGTTGTAACCCGCGAGTTACAATTCCGGCTAAGTCGTCAAATGTTGATTACTAAACCCCCTATGGTTGTTAATATTATTTATTTGTTTATACGCGTTTAACTAATATCTTGATTGGGAATATTTTATTAATCAGATTAATAAAATTAACTAACAACATATATACAGAAATCGACCCTAATGCTTTGCTATTTGTGGGATTTACTGGGCTTGGTTGTTGTTGTTGTTGTAAATATATAAACCGCTTCCGCTTCGTATATGATACCATGATTCCTAACAGTGGTATCAGAGCCACGGTTACGCGCGTGTAGATGGTAAAAGTTGAAATTTTGATCAATGTTTTGTTTGTAAAAAAATATTTATTTTGACAAAAGATCAAATGTTTTTGGCTTTTTCATGGATTGTGATGTTAATCAAGCCCTAGGTTTTTTACCTTTGTAATGGTTGTGTTTGTGTTGGTTTTTATTTTATTTATTTGCATTTTTATTACGAATATTGAATCCGGTGTAATAGATAGGAATATAATAGATTTGGTTTTATTGTATTTTCAAATTTGTTATTGTAATCCTACAAGTACAAGATCAAGATGAAGATAAAAAGGCGAACAGATACCATGAAGATAGAGAACTCAGGTTAAGTGGGAGTTATCAAAATAGGTTTTGAAACCCTTTAGACTAGTTCATTTTGTTTCTGGCTAAAACGAAACGGGCGACCTATTAGGGGCTCGATTCTTTAATTTTATTATTGTATATTTTGTGGTTGTGTTTTATTTATTGTAAATAATCTAGATGACCCAAAAAAAAAAAATTTTTTTTCACAATCATGGCGACGGTTATTAAAAAAAGTTTTATAAAACTGAAAAGCATATATAAAAGAGTTTTATTAAAATTTAAAACAAGTTCATTCGTGACAAAATGACCAACATAGTTTAATAGGTATTTAAAATTATATCGTGTCAAGTGTTGAAAAGAGTTTCAATTATCACGAATTATAAAAAGATTGGATTTTATAAAAATTGTGTAACTCGCCTAATGCTACGAGTTATTCAAAATATTTTTGGTAAATATTAACATAAATCCCAATTTTAATTGATGTTTTATGCAACCCTTAACGAGTTAACACTTCATTCTAAATCGAACCCAAATGTTAGTGTTATACCGTGCATCTGGGCGTTTATTATGAAAGAAGGTAATCATCCTGTTTCCTGTGTAACATAGGCCGGTGTTACAGTTAACAATAAAGGACAAAACATCGCTTGTTCATCAAGTGGGCACAATTGGGGTTAAACATACGTCGCTTTTAAGAAATAATCTTAAATGCAGAGTTGTGTAGTGGACATAATTAACAATCGTTGTTTACCTACACAATCAGACCAGTGGACAATGCTTAAGCCAATTTGCTGTGATTTGATGAATCGGGATCTCATCCTAATTAAAATTTTTGTTTTGTGTCATAAAATTGATTTAGGATATTCAAAACATAAAATACTACTAAATTATATTTTGAACATTGTAGATGTCAACTGAAAACAATTCCACCTTCCAATCCTCTTTGAAGTCCATCTTAGAGAAGGATAAACTGAACCACTCAAACTTCATGGACTGGCATCGCAAGTTGAAAATTGTTCTCAATGTGGAGAACAAGTTGTTTGTTCTTGAAACGCCAGTCCCTGCTGGACCCATTAATCAGAACTCTGTTGCTTATAGAAACTACTATAAGCACATTGATGACTCTTTGAAAGTCTCATGTCTGATGTTCGCATCCATGACCCCTGAACTTCAAAGGAGCATGGATGAAATGATGGCATCCAAGATGAATCAGCATCTAGTTGAAATGTTCTAACAGAAGGCTCGTCATGAGAGGTTTGATGTGATGAGATTACTCATAACCACTTTTATGCAAGAGGGTACATCAGTTAGCTCGTCTGGAATCCCCCTTGAGCAATGATTTAACTAGGGATATTATCTTCAACTCATTGCCCAAGTCATATGACCAGTTCATTATGAACTATAATATGAACAGGATGAAGAAGACACTTACAGAGCTGCATCAGATGCTCAAAACTGCTGAGGTGAACATATTTGGCAAAACTGTACCAGTGCTAATGATCAGGGAGGGTCATGCTAAGAAACCTAACACCAAGATGAAGGGCAAGGAGAAGGAAAAGGGCAAATCTGTTTCTGTGACACCCGACAACTTCCGATCTATACTGACGTAATTTTTATTATTAAAAATTAAATATTTATTTTAAATATTGTTAATCATTAAGTTTCGAAAGTTTACTGACTGTGTTTTACAATCGAAACTGCGACCGATTTAATTAACGCGATTTAAATGCGTGTTCTGAAAACACGCGTCGGACATCGAAGATATTTATATTTATGCTCGGTTTTGTATTTCGAACAAAACCGACTACTTTTTATAATTAGTTATCGGGCCTAGAATAGAAACCGAGGCATTTTGTGTTAATACGGGTTCGATACGCGGTATCTACCTACTAAACCCTAACCCTAACTATAAAAGGAGAACTCTCCTTCTTCCTCTTCATTTTTCCCGCAGCCATACAAACCCCCCCCCCCCCCCCAATTCTCTGCAACCTCTCTCTCTCTCTCTCTCATCGCATCTCTCTCCCTCTCTCTCGCAGGTCTTTCTCTCTCTCCCTACCACCTCTCCCTCCTTCGCCTCTCTCCCTCCTCCCTCTGTTGCAGCAGCAGCCGGCCACCACCAAGCTTGGTGGTGGCGGCGGGGTGGTTCCTAGGTCATGGTGACCGGGTTATAGTGGGAAGGCGGCGGCGGTGATTTTGGCCCAAGAACGAGCAGAAACGAAGGGATGGGGTCAGGTTCAGGTCGGGCTAGAGGTGGAGGCGGTAGGCAGTGGGGTAATGGGCTGACCGAGGTACGTCTGGTGGTTGTTGTGTGGGTAGGTGACAGCCGGGTTGGTGGTTAGAGGGTGGTGACGGGTTTGTTTGGTCATGGATCCTCCGGATCTGGGTAGGTTTGGGCTGTGGAAGAGGTTGTTGTTCGTGGTTGATGGTCACGGTGGTGGTTGAGTGGTGCGGTGGTTCAAGGACGAAGATGGCGGTGGTTTGTTCCGACGGGGTTGGGTTTGGTTTTGGTCCGGGTTGGTTTGGGGTTTTGGTCCGGGTTGTTTTGGTTATGGGTTCGTGGTTGCCGGAGCTGAGGCGGCGGCGGCGGCGATGGTTGGTGGTGACGGGTCAGATTTTGGGTGTGGATTCAGTCCTAGTCGGGTTGGTTCGGGTCTGATTCTTATTAAGGCTGATTTTGGTTTGATTCGGGTCCGGGTTACAGGCAGATCCGGTTTTGGTCGTGGTCTCGGGCTCATGGTCTCGTTTCGGTTCAGATTCGGTGTTGGGTTCGAGTCGCGGGACAGATCTGGTTGGTTCGCGTCTGGTCAACACGCGGTCAAAGCTGCTCAAACTTTGGTTCCGGTCTACACGTAGTTCGAGGTGGCTACGGGTTACGCGCGTACGAATCGGTATACCTTAATTCGTGTTTGTTATTATTATTGTGGATATTATAAATATTTATAAGTATATTGATTCGAACGAAATAGTTTTGACTCGCGAACGAACCGAATAATAATAATAAATGTTAACTACATATTATATCGGATGACCGGTAATAGTGACTAAAATGCGTGACTTATAATATCGATATCGGACTAAATTGGTTGGACTATAATATATATATTGTTTTGTGTATTTATATAAATAAGTGCAGTTTATATAAAAGCGTCGAAACGTATAAGTCTCGTTTGATTGGGAATTGCGGATAAACAAATTGCGGTCTTGTGTTTTGAAGTTGATTTTGGGAATTTTTAGACAACTTGTGTTGTCTGGTTCGCACAAAAACAGAGGAGACTCTGCCGAAATTTTATAAAATCCAAAGCGCGACTAAGTTAATACCGTGGTGTATGCTTTTATGAATGAATTTCCAAGTGTTTTAATAAAGGTATTTATGTAAAATCGCGACGCTTTGACAAAGATATTTGTAACAATAATAAGTAAATTCCGGACAATATTTTGAAACATGAAACAAATATATATATATATATATATATATATATATATATATATATATATAGTTTTGCCAAACATCAAGTATGACGAGCTTTTAAAAGGTTTTCGCCAACGAAACTATATTTATTATTCGTATTCAAAAGTATATAAACGTCTGATTTAGTTGGGAAAGTTTTATGCAAAACAAAGTTTTGAATAACTTAAATGTTCGGATTTGGAAAAGAAGCGACACTTGCTATGGATCAGTTTTAAATAACTATACTTATATTTTTATCAAAGAGTATTTTCCTAAAATATAATTATAAGACGAGCTACGGCTCGGGATAAGTTATACGTTTCATAATATTGGTCCAATGTGGTTTATACACGAATAGTAACAAGTGATCAACTTGAGCATTAAGTCGCATAAACCATATTTAAGTCACGATCGGTTCGACGAGTTAAAATGCTTAAGACTCGGGTTAATAACCACTAGTCTAGATATTTGGATAAGCTATCTATTATCCGGATAATAAGTTAGGTTTATTTGTGATAGGCTGTTAAGGTGTCCCTTGTTGGTAATTAGGGAATGAGGAAGCCGATCGAGGCTTGGACTATATTTGCTAGCTTAGCATGGAAATTAAGGCGAGTTCATGACCCCACTTCTTACTGTTTTATAAATGTTTTCGGGGTGGAAGACATGCTTCTTTTATGAAAACCTGAGGAATTTCAAACGAACAAGTTTTTGAAAAATGAAATGGGTGCGTGAGTGTCACGACCCTACTTTTACTGGTTTTACTTTCAGGGAAGAAACATGCTACATACTTACTTACTAAAGATCATGTTATACTATGGTTACTTTACAAATACTATGCGGCTTTTATGGAAAGTCCCAGGGGGAAACCATGAATGTGCGGGGATGCACAACGGGGGAAATGTGGATAGATCTATTGGGCCTCACAAACCCCACTCGACGGCTGGGCCGGGCGGGTTCATATTGTCTCTTATTACTGGCTCGCCGAGGCATCGGTTATAGCCAAAACAGCTGGGCAAGCTTCAACAACTTATAAACGTATAGTAATGGGTTCCCAACCGCAGTAGTAAACAAACACTTAACGTCTAGCTAACGTTCTTATAACCTAGTAGTAACGGATATGATCTTTTCAAACTTATTACAACTCTTTTATAAAACATATGAACTCACCAGCTTTATATGTTGACTTTTTAAGTATGTCTTTCAGGTTTAAACTTTGGTAACGGCACGGTTGGAGTAGGGGACGTCTTGGGATCGGGGATCCTAGAGGGTTAGAATTGGCGTTCAGGAAAATAAGAGTCGTAGATGCAACTTTCCGCTGCGCTGGCAAAGGCACCAAACGTCGCAACCGACGAGGGAAAAGTCGGGCTGTGACAGTTTCCAACAAAAAACCTCTGAAGGATGCCAAGTGTTTTCATTGTGATGAAACTGGGCGCTGGAAGAGGAACTGTGCTAAGTATTTAGCTGAACTGAAGCAAGCCAAGGCTTTATAATTAGGAGGAGAGTCCTCAGGTATATATGTTATTGAAATCTTTGCTTTTTCTAGCAAAACATGGGTGTTTGACACATGATGTGGTTTTCACATTTGTAATGTTTTGCATAGACTAAGAAACTGAAACAGGGCGACTTGGAGGTCTATGTTGACAATGGACAAAGAGTTGCAGTGAAGGCTATATGAGAATATGTTCTTTTATTACCTTCTGTTTTAGAACTTGCTTTGAAGAATGTTTATTTTATTCCTAGTGTGACTAGAAATATTGTTTCGATTTCTGCTTTGCGTGGACAAGGTTTTAATTATTGTTTTAATGGTGAATTATTTCTGCTTATTTTAATGATATATTTTACTTTGTTTCATAATCAAACAATAGAATCTATGATATAGAAATCCAGAATAATAACATATTATGCAACATCTACCATAAACGTAACAAGTTGGACTTCAATGATACGTATATGTGGCAATGTATACTTGGTCACATAAGCGAGAATCGTGTTAAACAACTCAAAACCACAGGGATCTTAGACTCCAAGGGTTCAGAGTCATTTGGCAAATGCGAATCATGCTTGAGTGGAAAGTTAACAAAAGCACCTCTTTCAAATTTTGGAGAAAGAGCTAATGATCTATTAGGACTTGTGCATAGAGATGTATGTGGTCCATTCCGAACAATGTTAAGAAATGGAGAAAGATACTTTGTTACATTTATTGATGATTTCAGTATATATGCTTATATTTATCTGATGAATCATAAAAACGAAACTCTTGAGAAGTTCAAAGAGTACCAAAACGAAGTAGAGAATTAGCTAAATAGAACCACAAAGATGCTTCGATCAGATCGAGGTGGTGAATATCTTAGTCAGGAATTCATCGACCATCTAAATAAATGTGGAATAGTTTCACAACTCACTCCACCTAGAGCACCACAACATAATGTTGTGTCTGAGCGGATAAATCGAACACTATTGGATATGGTTCGATCTATGATGTGTCGTACAACCCTCCCATGCTCCATTTGGAGTTATGTTTTGGAAACTGTCGCAAGACTTGTGAATATAATTCAAACAAAGAAGGTTGATAAAACGCCTTATGAGATGTGGCATGGAAAGAAACCTAAAGTTTCCTATCTTAAGGTATGGGGATTACCAAAAAATGCCTAATCGATCATTGTCTTGGATTACAAACTTATAGATGATAATTAGTTTGAAATAGTAAAAAACAAAAAAAAAGCTCAAAAGCGTATTTTTAATGAAAAAAAGTACAAAACCATATATCCTACACCAATTATTAACAAAAATGTTTCTAATCTACTTTACCGACCAATTTCAACCTGTACGCTAACATCTTTTGGCCTGTTAACATCTCTTAAAGTTGTTATAAGCATACCAACTCCCCGCCCCCTCTATATATATATATATATACATATATTAGTTCTTTTTTACTTCAGTTTATTCCAAATTAGAGAAACAATAAGTGTTGGAGGTAGAGAATTCAATAGGAGGCAAGAACCAAGGTAAAATTTCTTTGACCTTTATCAGTAATTTTTTTCATCTATTTTCGGTTTGACGTTCATATTTTGTGTTAAAAATGAAGAAAATGAAGAAAACCTGAAGCAACTCAGAAAGAGTTTGTTATTTAAGGCAAACCTACTGCCAAGCTTCTACCATGAGGGTCCACCGCTAAGGTTGCGCAAAGAAGGTAATTAATAAATCATTTAGCTTCTAATGGTTTGTTAACACATATATTGTTGTCACTACAAAGTATTGATTATATTCATACAAGATCGATGTGTTTTATTTGACTAAACAATTCTAACGAGCATAAAGTCTCCCAAAGTCTTATCTACAGTTTATACAATCTCGCTAAGAAACAAAAATCCACTATTAGCTTTATGAGGGTGTTTGGATGTGCTTTTTCTAAGTTATTATCTGATTATTTGATTTTGGGTATTTAATATAACAATATCACTTTTGCAAATACATATCTGAACGGTCCTTAAATGTTCAAATTTTTAGGTGGAATTGTGGAAACATCCTAACTGGAGCCTTGGCTCGAGGAGTGGCGGCTGGGGATACGTAGCTAGAGGTTAACCCTATAATTGAAGGATTATCTACCAGCATGTAACTTTCGAGCTGTAAGTAATTACATTCATTTGAAAGGTACTGGATATGTACCTAGAGGTTGACCCTATAATAAAGCATAACTACGACTTGTTGTGCATCCTATGCGCAATGGCTTCATTTGTTGCCAAGATGCAATGTGCAAAGGCGTCGTTTGACCCATAATAAAGTATAACTACGACCTGACTATTTGCTCATATATGTATATTTATTTCTATTCAAATTGAGATTATCCTTTTCTTTTCTTTATGTTTGTCTTCCTATTCAAGATTGTCACGGTCTCAACATTGAAGCACAAAAATCCTGTTGGGCTGTGTGGCAGGAAATACACGTGTCTTGGCTTATGAATTTGCAACCATGGGATCTCTATATGACATATTACATTACATGAACACTTGTTTGCAGTTTTGTTTTCGTGTTTAAGTTAATAGATATATAAGTTGAAATATAATTGGTGTCGGGTTTAAAATCTATATAATATGCATATATACATGCAAGTAGGAAGGGTCTACAAGGAGCACAATCGGGGCCCGCGATTGATTGGGTGCAGCGGGTAAAGATTTTTGTTGATGCAACAAAGGGACTGGATTATTTGAATGACAAGATCCATCCTTAAATAATTCAGATATATTAAGTCTAGCAATGTGTTGATATTTGGGGATTTAAGAGCCAAGATTGCCGATTTTCAACCATTCAAAACAATCACCTCGATATGGCTGCACACTTGCATTCTACTCGTGTTTTGGGAATTTTTGGCTATCTTGTGCCATCATAATACTTATATTATAAACCCTTTTCATATATATGCGTCTACCGAGCGAGAAAGTGGACAGGATGGTTCATCTCACCGGCTACATTGAGCAATTTTTTAGCTGCTAGATCAGGATGGGCAAGTCTATTACAAACTTACAAATCACAACTTTTAATTTCTAAATGGACAGTGATCTTCATATGATAGTGTATACAATATCATATTATTACTACATGCTTTTGACATGTAAATGAACTTTATCATTTAGCAAGGTGTGTTCAATGGCACGGTTATGTAGATATGAAATGACCAGATAACTTACACAAGAGTGATGTTTATGTTCATATTGGTCTGTTAGAGTTATATGCCTTTGGTTTATTAAGATTTGTTCAATTATGAGTACATGGTTTTTGTGGTGAACTTCAATCAGTTGTAAGTGGCGATGCACATTTCTTTTCTTTTCTTTCTATGAATACTTATTAAAACATAGTGTGAACATTTCTATTCTTTTTGCAAAACTTGTGGAAAAAAACCTAAGTATCATAATGTTGTAGTGAAACTTATTTGTGGATCCCACTGCAATGCGCGGGTAAACCGTCTAGTATCCTTTATATATATTAAAAAAAACTTATCAAATTAAGTTTTCTTTAATAATCTTTAGGATGTACATAACTAATAAATATCTTAACTAATAAATTTTTTTTAATTTAATATAACTTATATTAATAAAGGGAAAATTACATCAGGATAGCAGGTAGACGGGCAGCAAACTGCGCCTCCATCCCCTTCCGAATAGAAAATTAAATGGCTATATGCTAATTTTGCGGTTGTGACAATAAAGCGTGACACATTTAAACGTTGATAAAAACAACACTTAGTGATGGTATATTCGGTAACCAAGAAAACATTAGGCCGTAACTAAAAAAACAAAATTTAAACGTAGATAAAAACAACACTTTGTGATGGTATATATATTCGGTAACCAAGGAAATATTAATTTAAGAATTCGTACAAAATTAAATGGCTATATCTTAATTTTGCGGCTGTGACAATAAAGCGCGACACATTTAAACGTAGATAAAAACAACACTTCGTGATGGTTTATTCGATAACCAAGAAAAAAATAAGTCGTAATTACAAAACAAAACAAAATTTAAACGTAGATAAAAACAACACATTGTGATGGTATATTCGGTAACCAAGGAAACATTAAGTCGTAATTAAAAAAATAAAATTTAAAACCATGTAAAACCGTTACCTATACAAATTTAACATATTTAATCAAATTCTTTTAATACTTTCTTAAAAAAAGCGAAATGTTATGTCGGTTTAAAAATGTGAGATATTGAAATTTACTTGGTATATTAATACACGCACATTGCCCGTCTTCCATATGGCATGTTAATGATCCAGTTTTTTTAAACTCATAAAACCATAAGCTTTACTCAATCTTCAAGCGCTATACAGCAAACCATAATTTTAAAAATAACACAAAAAAAGTTAAAAAATAAATAAAAGAAGTCCACCCAAAACTTAAACATTCCAACACAAGAGCTCAATGTTGCAACCGGAGTTGCCATGGAAAGAGGCAGGTCAACATCATCGTCTGACTAAAAAGCAAGTTAATTGTGTTAGAGAAATAAAAGATCATACGTTTCTCTTTTTCAGTTTAATTTAAAGTCGGTTTGTTTTTTAGGTTATGTCTCGTATTCAGCTTGTTCCATCATGTTAGGATAGTAAGTTACAACAAATCTTGTAAGTAGGTTAGTGAACTTTTTATGATCTTCTGTTGTATCCTATGCAATGTATACTGCCATCCAATCATTGTAGTTGAATTCGAGCTTATAACAGGTTTTTGGTAGGATTTTTCGTCTTTTGGTGAGAAAAGTACCCTTTTTAATCCGTCTTTTCTGGTCTAGGTGAAATATGATTATACATGACACATTGGTCTGAAAATACATAAATTGAGGGAGCAAAAAATTCATATCACATGTTTTTCGGTAAAGCCGTTCCACATTGCAATCCCATGATTCACGCATCACATGGTGTGGCTTGAAAAAATCTAGTTATTTTCTAAGAAATGGTTTGGATAGATGAAAAACCAGACCGTTGGTTAAATGAATCATAGTAGATATGATGAGCATATCTTATATTTTAGCATTTAAAATACACCAACCTAAATCATTTCTATAAATAGTTTATACTATCGATGCAGCGTGTGATCGATGAAAAGTAGGAAAAACTGAAAGGCTTAAAAAGAGACAACGAGAAAGAAAGTAATTTACCATATCATCACGTGTTGGGACTTGAGGTTGACTTGTTATGATGTTTAATAAATGAAGCAATAAATGAATGATAAAACAATTATAGAAAGTGCAGCGAAAAGTAAACTTTAAATCATAACGAATCAGAAGACTTGCTTTTTAACAAGTATTTTTATAAACCATAACAGTTTAGCACATAGTGTTATAATTCTTCCCCTCAGACCGATCACTCATAGTTTTACTTGTACAGAGAATGAATGTGAAAATGATAAATAGAATAGTACATGAACTATTTTATTTATAGATAAATACAAACTTTGATGACTAAAGCTGATGACTACCTATGACAATGACTTCTAAGTAGGTTAATAATTGAAACAAACAATTGTTCTATTACAAGCATTGTTACATAAGTCAAAGCTATGTTTGAATCATCTGTTGAAGCCTAAGTGATGTTGGATTCAACAGTTCTTCTCATCAGACGTTTCTACAGTAGCTGTTTACTGAGCAGTTGTTTCATCTTCAGCAGTTGTCAGAGTCATCAGTATCAAAAGTTTCCCAAACTTCTGATCCTGCAAGGGAACCACCAACAAAACCAGCTGCCAAGAAACAAAAGAAATCAGAGGAAAAGATCAAGACAGATTTCAAGATGATTTTACTTGCAGGAAATCCAATAGTAGATCAAGACATATCTTGGGAAGAAAAACCTCTGATCACTCAACATAGGGATCCTGCTACATTTGCCTATCAACTGACCCAAACCATCACAGAACAAAAACAAACCAATGTGATCACTGGACATCACATTCCTATTCAAAGTGATACACCTGGTGTTGTACAAGTTGAACATAGAAGGAGATCCAACCTGATCATCACTGAACTTGAAGAACTACAATCATCAGGTTTAAACAAAGAACAGGGTATAGTACCCTACAAAATAGACTTTGATAAGACTAAATCAAAGATAGTGAAATGGTCTTTCACTCACAGATCAAATGCAATTGTTTTGGAAAGAGAAAACTGTTCTTACAAGGTTATACATCACAAACATGAGCTGAACAACCTGTTAACATAATATCTTCTAACTGTTCAGTACCTTGAACCAGAACAGGGACCACTTTTCACTGGTCAACAAGTTAACCAGCTAAAGATCTCCATGGTTAGAGAAATTTGGAGAATCCTTGATTGTAGAAGAAAAGAAAATATTAAATAAAGATTAGATAAGGTTTTTGCTTCATCAATCCAGGGGGAGATTGTTAGGTCAAAGAGGATTGACAAGCCAGTTCAACCTTAGTCTAATTGTTCTCTGCATATTTTTTTAAATATAGGAACTATTGAAGAAGAAGAAGAAGAAGAAAAAGAAGAAGAAGACAAGTACTGAAGAAGCTGATTGTGACACCCCAGGAAAATCCCACATCGGCCGTGGCCAGGAGAGATCCTTGGTTCATAAGTAATGTCTTGCCTCTTAAATCACCAACGCGTTTTGGCGCTTAATGTTAGTGGATGAGAGGAGAACTCCACAGTTAAGCGTGCTTAGGTGGGAGCAATTCAGGATGGGTGACCTCCTGGGAAGTCTCCACCGGGGCGACCAAAAACAAATCCGTGAGCTCTGGATGGGCAACCCATCGGGGCAAAGCGGACAATATTGGTGGTGAGAGGGGCCGGATGTTACAGCTGGTATCAGAGCCACTCCTGTGCCGTTCGGGATGGTGGGTGCATACCTCATCAGGGATGATGAGACTCTAACAGAGGGTGAATGTGACACCCCAGGAAAATCCCACATCGGCCGTGGCCAGGAGAGATCCTTGGTTCATAAGTAATGTCTTGCCTCTTAAATCACCAACGCGTTTTGGCGCTTAATGTTAGTGGATGAGAGGAGAACTCCACAGTTAAGCGTGCTTAGGTGGGAGCAATTCAGGATGGGTGACCTCCTGGGAAGTCTCCACCGGGGCGACCAAAAACAAATCCGTGAGCTCTGGATGGGCAACCCATCGGGGCAAAGCGGACAATATTGGTGGTGAGAGGGGCCGGATCCTGGAATTTCTCCCACCTGAGCACCCAAAAACAAACCCGTGAGCTCTGGATGGGCAAAGCGGACAATATTGGTGGTGAGAGGGGCGGGGTGTTACACTGATACAAGTACTGAAGAACAAAGTGCTGAAGGTAAACCAGACAGAACACCTGAATAACAACTTTGTCATCAGAAGTTGTTTATTCTTCAGCAGATACAGTATAAGCTTCCCACCACCCTTAAAATTCGGTAGTAATAGATAATCTATGTATAGTAAATTGATAATCTATGTATAGCATTGGTTTGAATTTTGAATTGTTTCCTTATATCTTGTAATCATCTCTAAAATAAGGGATTGTATCTTTATTATAAATTGGATGACAATTTATTGTATCTTTATTGTCATCCAATTTATAATAAAGATACAATCCCTTATTTTAGGGATGATTACAAGATATAAGGAAACAATTCAAAATTCAAACCAATGCTATACATAGATTATCAATTTACTATACATAGATTATCTATTAGGTAGTTTAGTTTTATATTAGTTTTTATTACTTTATGTACAAGTTCCAATACTACATCCTGTTGTATTATTATTATATTAGACTCAATACTTATTGTTCTGTCCATAAATAGATGGGTTTACACCATCTATTTTAGACATCTTTTGCAGTAAACCATTTCTAATATATGAGAATCATTTGAAGCATTTATAGCTGTTTTATTCATTAACTGTTTGATTCTCTTTACTGCTTTAGTTCTATATTTAAGGGGGAGCATTTACTCCTGTTAAAAGTGATACTTTAACTTAGAACACTTAATACATTCCGTTTTGCATTTACTTTGATATATCTAATACAAGTGTTCATAAAGAATCTGTGATAAGTTGTTAACTGATCCAACATAATAAAACTCCCACATACCCTTTCATCTCTACGATTAAACCATGAAATGAAGCAAATATGGAACTGATAAGGAACCACAATATCAAAACTCACAACAATAATTTCACATATACTTAAATCGTTTGACTCACATAACAATGAAAAGAACCAATAAAAAACCAGCAACAACAAACATTTTACAAACAAAAAGACAATGATTCCTAGTTTTTCAGTTACAGAACAATGAAAAGAACCAAACATTGAACTAATACGGAGCTACAAGCAAACCCCAGAAATTACTAAATTTTTATCAATTTCAATGGGCACCTTCGATTCTGGAAGCTTGTGGTTGCAGCTCGTGGCAGGTGGTGTCTCCCCTTCTGGTTGCTGCACATGGTAGGTGGCTGAGATGATAGGTGACTGGCTGGTGGTCAGTGGTGGTGGTTGATGTGTTTGGTGGAAGAGAGAGAGAGAGAGAGAGAGAGAGAGAGAGAGAGAGAGAGAGAGAAAATGGTTGTTTATATAGGGTGGGAGGGGGAAATTCAAAAATTAAAAAAGGGGGAATGTTAGAAGGACTAAAATGACCCCAATGACATTAAAGAGTATATTTTGTAAATGTGTATGTGGATGAATCTTAACCACACATTGGGTTTCTTGGGGTTTTCTCAATTTAGAGGGTTTCTTCCCAATACTTCACATATATATATATATATATATATATATATATATATATATATATATATATATATATATATATATATATATAGGGCATGGTTAGAATGGAAAACTTATGAATTTGAAGAAACCTTGCAAACCTTCTTAGAACCATTGATCAAATTAGATCAATGGTCTACATTAATTGATGTTTTTTATTTAAATGTAATACATTTAATTGAGTAGATGACAAAAAAAGGGCAATAAGGTCAAATGACATTTCTGAAAAGCATCATTGAAAATGTTGACCTGACACTCGTCACATCATCTCTCTCCTACTTTTGTGCACATTGTCCCAAGTTTGTCAAGACGTCATGTTACACATGTAACACATGTAGTGTTGCATACGTTAAAATTGCACAGGCTCTGGTCTTATATGTGATGTCTTATTGCATATGTTAAAATTAATAAAGAAGTATCGGACATATTGTTAGATATGTTAGAGTTGTTATAAAACACACAGAATGTATAAATTAATAAAAAAAAACATTACAGATCAAACATTCAAACGTACACACGAATGTTTCCTACAAATGACGAACAATAGTAACATATGAAACAGTGGTAACATTACAAATCAATAGTAACATATGTATAAATTAATAAAAAAAACATTACAGATCAAACATTCAAACGTACACACGAATGTTTCCTACAAATGACGAACAATAGTAACATATGAAACAGTGGTAACATTACAAATCAAATGTGCTAATAAACTACCATAACAAAAAAAAAAAATCTAAACTATGCTTCATTCTTGATAATCATCTTCATCTTTGCACACAAAAATATCCTCACCTGCAAAAGAAAACAAATTCATCAATTTACATATTCATATGTTTAGCATGTGTAGCCACTTGTCAAGACTATCAAACTTAATATATAGAAAAAAAACAAAATCATCAATTTACCTGTAAGCCCATCCCCAGGTCTTAAACATATGTTATCTATTGTTTGTTAACATATGTTATCTACCTGGATTAAAAAAACATACAAAACAGATGCAACATACATTCCACTAAAGAGTTTTTTCCCAATACTTCCTTTATAATATGCATTACATTCGTGATAAGTGACTTTTGTATTGATTAATATATGCAACTAGTGTTGAAAGTAAACATTGTTTGATCTATTTAATTATCAAGAATTATCAAACTTAGCCAAGAAGGAAAAGGTCATAAAAACTTCATAGATGAGTAACATACGGAACTTAAATCTAGTGTTACATACTAAGCAGATGCAACATACATTCCATTCATGATTAGTGACTTTTGTTTTAATTAATATATGCAACTGGTGTTGAAAGAAAAGATGTGTAACTCATGAAAGTCATAAAATCAAACCTTTGTATCTATGCCTCAAACTTGCCAGGGGTATGTTAGAGAGATATTATTACATACGTTAAAATACAGGTACAAACATGCAGATTCTAGTTAAAAAAATTAGATATATTGTTGCATATGTTAGAGATGTATGAAAAAATGACTTTTATTTCCATTAACATATCCAACTGGAATCAAACCAACTTAGTCCTAACTTATAACTTATCAAACATATGCAACTGTAACATATGAAACAACTCAAAATTAAAACATAACCTTCACATGAAACTAAACAAACAAAAATCAACCCTTTGTAACATGTGAAAACATATTAGCTGATACAAAGCAAGATGTAAAAAAAAAAAGAAAGCGATTTAAAACCTTGTTGTTATGTGATTATAGTACAGAAGCCAAAACATCACATAATAATAATAAAAACCATGGCAAATTAGTTAACCAAAAAAAAAAAAAAAAAAATTCTAAAATCACATCTAGCAAAAATTATGATTACATAACATTTTTTTAACTATAGCAATCCAAATCTTTGTCAACACATCCCAAAATAGAGCCGAGCCTTTTTTGAATTTATTACTCAATTAATTAAATATTTTTGTGTTTATTACTCAACTAAATAATTATTCTACATCTCATATCTCCACAATCACATAACCTATGTTTATCGCCAAAAGAAAAAGATAATCATATTTATTACTCAAATAATTAAATATTCAACATCTCATTTCTCCATAAATCGCAGAAACTATTTGAATTAAGTATTTTGCATACAGATTATTAAATCACTATTTAACAAAAGAAAATTTCCAAGAGTGAAAAAAACAAAAAAGTAGCAAAGAAATGAGGGGAGGTACCTGAAGTAGAGCGTCGGAGTCGAACTGGCCTGGAATTTTATGGAGCTCACGTCTACGACATACTTTGGACAGATCTGCAACGTCTACGTTGCAAGGGAGTGAGTTGCCTTCTGCTGTGGTAACGGGTTCGGCGGGTTTGAGTTTGAATGGTCGTCGTGTTGAGCAGGGATGACGGGAGGAGAGGGCGGCAGCAATGGTATTGAGGGGTGGTAGAAGAATTTTGATTGTGAGAGAAAGAAAATAGAGAGAGAGAGAGAGAGAGAGAGAGAGAGAGGGGGGAGAGAGTGTGTGTGTGTGTGTGTGTGTGAGTGAGAGAGAGAGAAAGAGATCTTGTTTATATAGGACGGAGAATATAAAGTTCAAATTTATAAATGAGGGAAAGGTAAAATGACTAATATAACCCTCAAAACATAAAATAATATATTTGCTAATGGGGTGATGTGGAACAATCAGGACCATTAGATGGGTTTGTGGGAGTTTCTTCAAATTCAAGGGTTTCTTTCCTATACTTTCTCTCTCTCTCTCTCTCTCTCTATATATATATATATATATATATATATATATATATATATATATATATATGAAAAAGATCAAATATGAACCAAGAGCCTAGTTAGGAACTTAGGAACCAATCTGAGCCCTTCATCTTTGATCTTGATCTAGGGGGTAGTTATGTAATTAAACAATTATGTATTATATTTTAATTTAAATAAAAGTTTTATATATGAAAGTTAATAAAAACTTCCTCCGAATTACATTTAATTATTTTCCTCAAATCTCTCGTCCCTAAGGAAAACATTAATTAAGCATCTTCATACTATTATGTATCAATATTTTAGTTCATTTTAATTTATGAAAGGATAAATATTTTAGTTCATTTTAATTTAGTTCATACTATCGGTGGTTCTGGTCCTTTTGAATATTACATGTATCAATATTTTAGTTCATTTTAATTTATGAAAGGACAAAACTTTGGAAACGATTAAGTGATTTCATATTTGATTCAAGATTTGTTTTCACAGTAGGTTTGATCAAGTTGTTTGTTACTTGTTATACACCAGTGTATAATTATACATCAGTGTATAATATATGTATTTAATACTATCATTCTTTACCAGTGTATAATTATACATCAGTGTATATTGATACATTTGATTAGCACTACTATTTATACACCAGTGTATAATTATACATCAGTGTATAATATATGCATTTAATACTACCATTCTTACCAGTGTATAATTATACATTAGTGTATATTGATACATTTGACCTCGTTATCGATCGATTACCCTTTTCATATAATATACACCAACGTATATTATCCAAAACTATATAACATCATGTACTGCACATATTGATGAAGAATGATTACCATGGGGAAAAATAAATACTTTTCTAAAATAATGGGATTATAAAGGAAATTAATTAAACATGTGTTATTAATACTCAATATACAATTACCACATTGCCCTTTGATTTAATTAAATATTTAATTAATGTTTTACTTATTTACAATCATGCCATTAGAGATCAATGGCTAAGATTGGTTCCTATGGTTCCTACTTAAGGTATGGTTCCTATTTGAACCCTACCCTATATATATATATATAGGCTAAGTATCCTGTGGAAACCCACTTGAGTTGGAGAAACCCGTGGAAACCCTATGTAACAACATTGTTTTTTTTCTATTCTTTTTAGAATAGCTTGTATACTTAATTGTATGAGTTTCGGCCAAAAAAAATCAAAAAAGCATCGAATATATTTTTTTTTAAATTATGTAACACACATGTTACATATGTAACAATGCTGACGTATGATAAAACCGAGTTTGTGTAACACATGTGTAACAAAATAATCTACTCGGCGCTTTTTTGATTTTTTTTTGCCGAAACTAATAAAATTGAATATAAAAGCTATGCTGAAAAAATCAGGAAAAAATAATGTTTTTACATAGGGTTTCCACGAGTTTCTCCAACACAAGTGGGTTTCCAAAATATCCTTTCCCTATATATATATATATATATATATATATATATATATATATATATATATATATATATAGGATCTGGATCAAATGAGAACTCTCTTGAATTGTGAGAACTAAAGAACTCTTCTAGGCCAATAACAAAGCGACACGTAGGCAACTGATCAATATAATATCAATATAATATTAAGGGGTAACATAGTAATTTATTAGCCCCTTCCCCACTCCACCCACACCACCCCACCCCACCCCAATCACCTTTATAATATTAACATTACTGATTTTTTTAAATCATTATTAACTCTCTCTCCACCTCTCTCTCTCTCTCTAAAAAGCACACAAGAAACACCGACTGTTCATCGGTCTGCACATCGATCTGGTCATTGATCATCTGCGGCGGAGGCTGAGGTGATATGGTGGTTGTTCGATAGGTGACCGGTGGTTTTTTGGTTCAATATGGTGGTGGTTCGATGGGATGACCGGTGGTTTGCAGGTGGTTCGGCATGGTGGGTTCCGATCCTTTGACAGTGGGGTTCGATGGTCGTTTTTGAGGGTGGGTTCCAGAGGTGATGGTGGGTTCGATGGTAGTTTTTCACGGTGGTTTTCACGGTGGTTTTTGAAGGTGGTTTTGAGGGTGGTTTTTTGGGTGGGTTTCGGGGGCAGTGGCGGGTTCGTTGGTGATGGTGGGTTGATGGTGGAGGGGCTGTGGTGTTCGACGGTGGTCGATGCTCGATGGTGGTGTTTTGGTGACGATGGTCGATGGTCCAACGAAGGACATGTACTATTAAAACAATGTCTTCGAAAAGTCAGGGATGGTTATTTCACGGCGGCGGTAAAGGTGTTGTGCTCTAGTGGAGTCGCCTCCCTATGTGAATCGACCATGAAGGCCCTCATTGATAAACACCCAGTGGTGCCGCCTCCATCCTTTCCTTCTAACCCCATCGCCCAACCCGCTCTATCAGTAGATGAGGGTTGTGTGCTTACATGTATCCGATCTTTCCCTAAAGGGACATCTTGTGGTAGGGACGGGATACGGGCCCAACACCTGTTGGATGCTATTGGGGGTGAAGGCTCAGTGACTTCCTCGGGGTTGGTCGCGGCCATCACTGAAGTTGTCAACCTATGGCTTAGGGGGGCCTGCCCTAAGACGCTGGCCGAGTTCATTGCATCGGCCCCCCTCACCCCCTTATTGAAGCCCGATAATGGAATTCGGCCTATTGCTGTGGGGGGCATTTGGCGAAGGCTAGTTTCTAAGGTGGCAATGAAGAAGGTTGGGAAAGACATTGCCCAGTACCTGGGGGACTTTCAATTTGGAGTAGGGGTACCAAATGGGGCAGAGGCGGTGCTTCATAGTGCCAACAGGTTCCTCAACTCTTTTCATGCGGATGGGTCTCTGGCTATGCTTACAGTAGACTTCTCCAATGCCTTCAACATGGTCGACCGTACAGTTTTTCTCCAAGAGGTTCACCAGCGATGCCCGTCCATTTATCCGTGGGTCCAGTTCCTTTATGCCCAGCCGGCTAAGCTGTATGTGGGCAATGATTGTATAGAGGCTTCCACCGGAGTGCAGCAAGGAGATCCTTTGGGGCCCCTTCTCTTTGCCCTTGCCTTACATCCCCTTATCATGCGGATTCAGGAGCACTGTAACCTACCGTTTCATGCCTGGTATTTGGATGATGGGACGAATATAGGCAACGCAGTGGAGGTTGCTAAGGCTTTAGACATTATCAATGTGCATGGGCCATTTCTGGGGCTTCATCTCAATATTAAGAAAATAGAGGTCTTTTGGCCGACGTGTGACGGGTTGAAAAGTCAGGAAGGGCTTTTCCCGACCGGGATTGGTAGACCTGAAAAGGGGTTAAGCTCCTTGGTGGGGCTGTTAGCCGAGATCCTACCTTTATCGGGGAGTTGGCAGGACGGCGGGCTACGAGTGCGGTTGCCCTCATGAAACTACTGCCCCGCCTTAGAGATCCCTAGAGTGAACTCCTGCTGCTCAGGTCATGCATGGGGGTCGCTAAGTTACTTTTTGGGTTACGAACTTGCCAACCCCACTTCATGGTGGATGCGGTATCCCTTTTCGATGATGGTCTCCGCGAAGCTATTGAAGATATAGTTGTGTGTGGCGGCCCCTTTTTCAGGGACCTCCAGTGGCGCTTGGCATCCTTGCCGATGCGTTTAGTGGTTTGGGCCTCCTTTCAGCTCGAGATGTTGGGGTCAATGCCTTTGTGGCGTCCAGAGCTTAGTCTTGGGAACTTCAGGATCATATCCTCCGAAACAGTGGGGTCATTGGACTAGACCCAGACTATCAACAGGCGCTCAAACGCTTAAATGTCTATCTCCCGGACTTTGATATTGGCGGTTTTTCTAACAAGGACACCGCCCCCCCCCCCCCCCAAAGCCACAAAAAACATTGGCGAACGCTCTTTTTAGCAAAACTGCTCAGAGCCTGGGAGAAGTTTTTGAGTTGTCCACTCGCCAGAAGGCGGTGATTGAATGCCTAAAGGGCCCTCATGCTCAGGATTTTTTGACCGTTATCCCGATTAAGGGTTTGGGTCAATGCATGTCTACAGTAGAGTACAGGGCTATACTCAAGTACCGATTGATGATCCCTATGTACCCGGAAGATGAAACATGCCCCATCTGCCGTAAAACCTGCATGGATAAATACGGGGAGCATGCAATTCATTACAAGGAGCTCCCTGGTTTCAAGTATCGGCACGACTGGGTGAGGGACGTTTTGTGGGATATCTTGAGAAGAGCTGGGATCTCTACCAAAAAGGAGGCCCCTGTAAACTTCCTCACAGACCCCACGGAAGGGAGATCCACCCTGCGACTCGCAGATCTGCTTGTCTTTGGTTGGGAGAGGGGGGAAACATGCCTATGTGGACCTCGCCGGGGTATCTCCGCTGGTTGGGTTAAGGGAAACAGGATTCATAGCTGGGCAAGCATCAAGAAAGGCGGAATCAAAGAAAGTAGATAAACACGCTAAAGCTTGTGCAGATAACCAACATGTCTTTATCCCTCTGGCCTTCGACACCTTTGGCTCCCTGGCGCCAGAAGCTATTCGTTTCTTGACTAGGGTCCAACGGGTCGTCCACAACAATGTTTCATCCCCAGGGGGGCAAGGTTTTCTCTTTAGTAGACTAGGGTTTGCAATTCAAAAAGGGGTGGCGGCGCAACTTGTTGCCCGTCTACCTGCTATTATGATGTAACTTTCGTATTTTGTTTTAATTAAAAATGTCCTTTCATAATAATAATATATTTTACTTTTTATGTGTTTTCTAAAAAAAAAATATTATTATTATATGATTTTTTTCATGTTTTTCTTGTGTGAAAATGATGATATTGTGAAGAAGATGATAATGTTTTTTTGGTGAAAACAATGATGAAGATGATGGGTTTTTTTTTTCAATTTTTTATAAGGTAAGTTGGGTTAGTTATGTGTAGCATGAATTTTATAGATGTCGGTTTTTACATTGATGTAATACAGTTTTTTGTTGATGTTGTGGGGCATTTACAATGGTGTAATATAAATGTTTTTGATGGTACTAGTTATTTTACACTAGCGTAATATGAATTTATAGATGATATTATTATTATTATTATTATATGATTTTTTTTTATGTTTTTCTTGTGTGAAGATGATGGCATTGTGAAGAAGATGAAGATGTTTTTTTTTTTTTTTTTTTTGGTGAAAATAATTATGAAGATGATGGTTTTTTTTTCAATTTTTTATAAGGTAAGTTAGGTTAGTTATGAAAACAATTATGTAGCATGAATTTTATAGACGTCGGTTTTTACATTGATGTAATGCAGTTTTTTGTTGATGTTGTGGGGCATTTACAATCGTGTAATATAAATGTTTTAGATGGTAGTGGGGCATTTACAATCGTGTAATATAAATGTTTTAAATGTTGTGGGGTATTCCGAATGTATAGATGATATTTTTTTATTTTACAGTAGTGTAATACGAATGTATAGATGTTTGGTGGTTATTTTACACTAGCGTAATGTTTGATATTTTACAAAAATTATAGATGTTTTGGTTTATATAGATGTGAGTAAACAATGGTGTAAATAATTACACCAGTGTAAATTATACAAAATTATAAATGTTTTGGTTATATAGATGTAAGTAAACACTGTTGTAAATAATTACACTAGTGTAAATCATACAAAAATTATAGATGTTTGGTTATATAGATGTAAGTAAACACTGGTGTAATTATTTACAGAAATGCACATATTTGATTTTTTGTTTAAAAAATATTATTCTTTTAATAATGGAATAAAAAATTAAAATAATATTATATCAATTTTTTCTCTCCCATGGTTTTTTTACCCAAATACCCCTTAATGTACTTTATTATATTAAAAAAATCTTAATAAAAAGTTAATACGCATGTCAAGACAAAAAGTCTCATCTTTTCATCTCAACCATTGGATCATCAACAATAATGGTCCACATGAGTTCTCTAGTTCTCACAACTTACATGAGTTCTCATTTTATCCTAACCTTTTATATATATATATATATATATATATATATATATATATATATATATATATATATATATATATATAAAGAATCGTGTTTTTTTTTTTAATTTATATCCCCACACCCACCCAAACAATACTCCAATACTCACCTCATAAATGCTATACTATAGATACATAAAAATTGTGGTCGTCAAACCGTTAAGACACCGACCTTTCTTTGAAAAAATAAATTATGAGAGTTTTAACATTTGAAAAGGAGACCAAATAGAAACACCTAGGAAGACCAAAATAATGTTGTATTTGTCTTGGGATCACTCACCAATAATGAAGAAATATCCTACTCAAAATCAATGTGAGAAAAAAGGAGCATTGTCATAACCCATGTTATAAATGCCATTAAATGTACCTTTGGACTTGGACTTTAAAGAAGTGTTTAATAAATTTCCAACTTTTGACCTATTTAGGAAAGGGATCACTTTTCTTTCTTCCTTTTGAATTGGTGAGCTTCATATGAGGAATGGAAGACTGTTGCTCAAATACGAGGAAAAGCTGTCAAGAATAAGAATAAGGTTGTTGCGTTTGATGAAATATGGCTTTTCTTTTTTCTAAATGGCCAACAAAAACTTATAACTACAGAGCAACATGATATTAGCTCAATAAAGAAGGCATGACTTATTTACATATCTTTAAAATTTGTTTGCACCAGCCTCTGTGGCTTGCAGAGACCTCTGCGAGCCGCAGAGGTCTGTGTCAATCATTGTCAATCATTGTCAATCATTGACTTATGCTTATGTTGCTTGTAGAGGCCTCTGCGAGCCGTAAAATATCACTTTAATACTTTTACTACTTTTACCTTCGTTTTGGATGGTCAATTTTTTTTTTTTTTTTGAGAACGGCCAACAAAATTTTTAATAAAATAACGCTAACAAGATGGCACTTTTAGTTTTTTGTTTTTTTAGGTGTAAGCGGTTAAGCGTATACAATCATCTCGTTAAGCGTGTAAGTGGTTTTTTGTTTTGTTTCCGTTGCCATCTCGATAAGCGTGTAAGCGTATATTATCGTCTCGATAACCGTGTAAGCGGTTTTTTTGTTTCCGGTGTTGTCTCGATAAGCGTGTAAGTGTATAACAAACATTTATATAAATAGACAGACAAATATAATCAAGCATTTCAAAACATAATGTACCCAAAAGATAATAATATAATGTAAAAAAGTATACTAGCCAAATACATCAAATCAAAATAACACTACGAGGGGGGGGGGGACGAGTGCTGCTGCGTGGTGTCAACAGGCGGCGGCTGCAGCGAGGACGACCCAGCATGGGTGGCTGCTCCAAGCTGTGATAATTGTCCCAAACCGGCAGTCGCACGCCTCTCCTCCTCGCTCGCAAGCAGCAGACTGAGAGTCTGACTCACTACCCGCCTGCTGCTGATCCACTGCCTCTAGCCGCTGATCCACTGATCCACTGCCACCCCGCCACTGGTCCATCTGCTGCCGCCACTGACGCGACGCCACGGCCTCCTCCTCTATCACCCGTAGCTGCTCTACGACAGTAGAATTCAACTTCAGCGACCGAAAAAACGCGTGGTGGATTCTGCTGGGCCTGAGCATCGGGCACGGGCCTCGTGATCTCCACCTCTACACCGCCCTTCACATCCAGCTCTGCCACGTCTACCATCTCAACCTCAACATGCCCCTCCTGAAGACCACGATGTACCAAAGGCTGTGGCACATACTCCTCCAGGTCACCCTTATTCGCAACAAAATAGTATCTGGCGGGGCGATCCTTCGTCTTCTTTGTCTTCTCCACCATCTGCATACTTCTCATCGAATCCAGATCTAACGGTCTGAAACACAGAATTTTATTATTATTAACAATTATAATATCAATAATAATAACAATAAATAAATAAATAAATAAATAACGGCATTACTTAGGCGGCATAAAGTGTCCCCGTAATATCTCAGGATCGGTGGTATAGAGTTGGTAGTCGGGACCCACGGCATGCTGCGCTAAGGCGCAGATGATCTCCCCGCAGGCTATGGCCGAAGTATCCATCTTGTGCAGGAGCGACGAGAACAACTCGACGAGCCAACGATGGATAGCACACGATCTGCCCCTGAACATGCAGTATACAAAAAAAAGGAGAGACAAATGTCGCCATTACCCTCCAAGAATTTTGGTTAAATCCTGAGTTTCTCTTACAAGACAAAAAGCCTACAACCATCATATCAAAAATTGGAGAGACAAATGTCGCCATTACCCCCCCCCCCCCCCAACTGATATCCACAACCTTCTCACTGAATGACCTGTCAGCTAACGACTCTTTCCCTAAGGCTGAACTTCACACAGAGTTTCAGGAAAGAGGTTATGATGCACAAATGACTGGGTCAACTCTTTTCAAAAAGTTTTTCCCACCAGTCATGAAATTTTTCTTTCATACCCTCCTTCTCTGTGTCTCTGCTAAGTCCACTTCCTTCAATGAAATCCCATTGAGGATTCAGTACTTGGGATATGCTATGTTGTTAGAATCTGACTTCAATTTATCCCAGGGCCTGTTTTTGGATTTAGTATCAAATGCGAAGGCCATAAAGTCTGGGTCTAAGAATGCTTTTCTGATTTACCCAAGAATTTTAAATGTAATCCTTCAAATGGTTTTACCTGAAAAAGATTTTAAAAAGGGTAAATCTTTCCAAATGAAGAGTCTAACTAATGAAACTTTCACAAGAATGCTGGGTGTAAACACCCAAGAAAAAGTGTCAAAAGTGTCAAAAGTTTCTAAAATACAAACAAAGAGGACTAAGACAACAATTGTTGTCCAAACCTGTGTTGTTGAGCCCACTGCTCCTGGTGATCATGGCACTACATCCAGTGCAGTGAAACCCACACCAGCCACCTCCAAAAGAAAATATCCATCTTCAAAAACCACCACAAAAACCAAAAAGGGGCCTCTGGAAGATGAGATACCAGAGGAAAACCCTGTTGCAACACAAAAGCAACAAGAAACCACTATTGTTACTTCCTCACAACAGATGGATATATCTCAACCTGAGCAAACTCCTCATGAATCCTCACAAAAGGATCATGTTGTAAGCCAAAGGGAACCACATCATGAGACATATGGGTCACTTGACCATATGATCATCAGCCCTTCTCCCAGGGCTACTTCTCTTTTCACTCCTCCACCTTCACCATCACATGTCCTTCCAACAATGCAACCACTGTTTGAGGATATTGATAAAACTCAGGACATTCCCAGTTCCTTTCCTTCACCCATCAATGAGAGTATACACCAACAAGTGACTGGGACTGAGGAAAATCAATCAGCTATCCCACAAACAGAGGAGGTTACACCCCTGGAGTTAAATAAAACTCTAGGTGAGTTTTCAAGTGAAGCAGCCACTACTGCTGTAGAGACCATTGTCTCACAACAGGAGAGTGGTTATATAACTAAGACTTCCTTGAAGGCAACAACTGATGAGGCCACTATAGTGTCCCCAAAATCAGTTGGAAGTCCCCAGAACCAAGACAAAGGGGCATCTGGTTCTCATTCTTTGGACTCCCCTCCTAGGACTAAACCAGATACAACTACTCACTGATAACATCAAAACAACTGAACCTACCACCAAATCCACCACCACAACCACCAATACACCACCTACAACCACTTCACCACCCAAATCCCAAACATCTGCTGGTCCTACACAAGTGCCAATAGATGTTAACACAACCACTGCTGCAACACCACCATCACCACGTGTCACACCCTCAAATTCCACGTGCGGGGTTTTACCGCGAGGCGCGTGACACACCAGGATCTCAGTCAACGATCACAATAAACATACAACAAACATGCATTCATAATTATATTTGAAACCAAAATATCATGCTTTGAGCCGTAAACCAGCAGCGGAAGCATTCTTGTTTACAACCGAAAGACATATCATTGTTTACAAAACATTGTTTAATATGCTTCAAAATATTAGACGCTGTGCATGACTCCGTGCGCCTAGCCCATTGACTGCTACCTTAGCGACCTGAGAAAACATGCCAAAAATGTCAACATATAATGCTGGTGAGTTCACAGGTTTTCTTTTATAAAAGTGTTGTCACAAGTTCACAAAGATCATTTCCGTTAATACTATGTCATAAGAACGTTAGCTAGACGTTAAGTGTTTTTACTACTAAGGTTGGGAACCCATTACTAAACATGAACCAAAAGTTGATACCAGCCCAGACGACTGGGCTACCGATGCCTCGATAACCCGATAGGTAGAGACAATATGCACCCGCCCGGCCCCGCCGTCGAGTGGGGCTTGTGAGGCCCAATAGATCTATCCACATTTCCCCCGTTGTGCGTTCCAGCACATTCATGGTTTCCCCCTGGGACTTTCCATAAAAGCCGTATAGTAACATAAAGTGCCCATAGTATAACATGACCTTTAAATAGTTCGTACAAAGCATGTTTCTCCCCCCGAAAGCAAGACAGTAAAAGTGGGGCTGTGAAACTCACCTCGGATTGCGTTACTTGAAAACAGTTAAGCAATTATGTTATGATAGCCCCAAATAGCGGCGACCTATCATAAGATGTGTATAAGTAATGGACTAATAACCCGCAGGCTAACTAGTCCCCGAATGTCCAGACCGTGACCATAAACGTTTGAAAACATCTTTAACTGTTAAACTGACCGTGCCAGACAAGACCCGACATCCCATTGGTGACCCGACATCCCACGTGTTAGGTAAATACAAGACATCATGCAACATATGCAATTAAACACTTAATACGCGCAATAGTTCACCTAGTCTAGCATAATGTCCGATTAACGCATAATCAGGTCCGAACACGTCTTACTAAGTCATTGGGTGCATCCCGGGGTTCCTATCATGTTCCTAGGTGTCAAATCGTGTTCCGGGATGTCAAAACGCGTTCACGACAGCAGTACATGCGATTAGGAAAGTCACACGCGAGTAGGCTTCAGCCTATTGGCGATTAGGGGCCCAATCGCCTGATGTATCAGGCGATTAGGGTCCTAATCGCCCTCATGTCTGCATAATTGCCTTCAGCATCAGGCGATTAGGATTCCTAATCGCCTGCTGCTGCTGTGTGACGGATTTTCGCGCGTTTAACCCTCCAAATCAGATCCGAAACATGCAACAACACCCAATATCAAACCTAAATCATTTACCAACCCATTCCAAGCAAAAACCCCCAACATATCACTGATCTAACATGTTCTAAGCAATTATTTCCTAAAATGGCAAAGTACTAGGTTTCACCAACCAACCTTATCTTTCCTTAAACGGAAACAATCAGATTTCAATCTCTACAAACTTGTAAATCATCAAACCTCTGATCTAACATCTTCCTAGTATAAATTCTAACAACATTGCATCAACAATCATACCATAATCATCCTAAATCTTCAAGAACATACAAATGGGTCAAAATACACATTTTCATCAAAACACAACAATAATGGCTCAAACTCTAAGATAACCTTCCTAATAATCTCTACATAGCAGAAGTACAATCATATCTTGGAAACAATCATGTTATAACCACCAAGAAGACCAACATATGCATGTAAACTTCACATATAACAAGCATTAGGGTGTAGACTTGGTTTAGAACTCTTTTGAAAGGTTTTTAAAGACACAAACTTAGTAAAACAAGGTCTGGACCTTTGGGGAACCAAAATAACAACTTTACAAAGGTTAGGGATGAAGAACACACCTTGGGTTTTGTTAAAGAAAGGTGTGTAGGCTTGGAGATGGTGATTTTTGTAGCAAAAAGAGTTCCAGAGGTGTTTCAAGGTGTGTGGGTGGCTTGGGATCAGCTAGGGTTGTTCTAGAGGTGTTTGGGGAGTTAAGGGTTCTATTTATAGGTGTTTTGACCCGGACTCTGTAGTATAGGCGATTAGCAGCTCTTGTCATGCGATTGGGGGCCTAATCGCATGGTACATCAGGCGATTAGGTCCCAATCGCCTGCTATCACCCCTACTCGCCTATATATATAGGCGATTAGGCCCTCTTCCAGATCCTAATCGCCTGAAACCCACCAAGCTGGGTTTTCGGCGCGTTAAACGCTATTTTAACACATATAAACACGTATTCACATACCGATAAGTCACATAATGATTCCAAACATATAATGCATGATAACTAACACGTTTACATCCGTTCACCAATTCCCGGGACTCGAGACTCGTGTGTGCATTAAACCCGACGATTCCACGAATCACCAATCCTTGTACACATGGTTATGGACCGACTCCCGATGACCCCGCGGATCATCGTAACGACTCCCGATGATTCCCAGAATCATCATACCGACTCGACTGACTCCGTTAAGTACGTAATATGCATGACTCGCTAAGGTAGACTTACTAGTTTAGTCAACGTTACTAACCTGAGTTTGCCGGGTGTCACATCATCCCCCTGTTGAAAGAATTTTCGTCCCGAAAATTGCCCAAGGCCAAAAAGGAAGAGACGAAAGAGAAGAAAAATTTTCCGGTTGCCACATCATCCCCCTGTTGAAAGGAATCTCGACCCGAGATTCATTCAGCTTCAGCAGAGACATGTATTGATTCGAACGCGCGTTTAGGAAATAAATGGGGATACTTAGCCTTCATTTGATCTTCCCGTTCCCACGTGAACTCCGGTCCACGATCTGAGTTCCAACGGACTTTAACAATGCGGATTTTACTCCGGCGAAGGCTACGGATTTTATAGTCGAGAATTTCAACCGGTTCCTCCACAATACGCAGACGATCATCTACCTTGATCTCCTCGAGAGGAACAACTAAAGATTCATCCGCCAAACACTTCTTCAGATTAGAGACATGGAAGACATTATGGACATTACTGAGTTCAGCTGGCAGATCAAGCCTGTATGCTACCGGTCCAATCCGTTCCAGAATTGCGAACGGTCCCACATACCGAGGATTCAATTTGCCCCGCTTCCCAAAACGTATAACACCCTTCCACGGAGATACCTTCAACAAAACCCTGTCGCCAACCTCAAACTCCAAAGGCTTGCGACGACGATCGGCATAGCTCTTTTGACGATCCCAAGCTGCTGCCAAGCGGTTACGGATTTGTACGATCTTCTCGGAAGTCTCGTACACAAGTTCCGGGCCGGTGAGTTGACTCTCACCCACCTCGGCCCAACAAAGAGGAGACCGGCATTTCCGCCCGTAAAGAGCCTCGAACGGAGCTGCCTTGATGCTAGAATGGTAACTGTTGTTGTTGGAGAATTCCACCAACGGTAGATGACTCTCCTACCCCTTGCCAAAGTCGATCACACATGCCCGAAGCATGTCTTCTAGCGTTTGGATTGTCCGCTCACTTTGACCGTCAGTTTGCGGATGATACGCTGTGCTCATGTCTAGCTGAGTACCCAGAGCCTTATGCAAGGATTTCCAGAAGTTAGAGGCGAACCGAGGATCACGATCAGAAATAATAGAAACAGGCACCCCGTGCCGAGAGACCACTTCCTTGAGATATAACCGTGCCAGACGCTCGAGGCCATCAGTATCTTTGATAGCGAGGAAGTGCGCAGACTTTGTCAACCTATCGACAATTACACAGATCATGTTACAACCACTGGGCGATTTTGGGAGTTTGGTCACAAAGTCCATCGTAATCCGCTCCCACTTCCACTCGGGAATTTCAGGCTGTTGCAGAAGGCCGGATGGCTTTTGGTACTCGACCTTGACCTTGGCACAGCTCCCGCAAGTACGAGCTCCCGCAAGCCCCCAAATAAAGGAACCCAAATACGTTCAGCGAAATAGTGTAACCCATCCGACCTGAGTTCAAGGTGGCTATCAGCACCATGCATGGTTTCAGCTTTAAGGTTTTCCTCCTTCAAAGCTTCTTGCTGCGCTGAACGGATTCGATCAGGTAAGCCGGAATGGATAGTGAGCTGAAGAGCTCGAACACGACGAGGTTTAGCCGTTTCCTTCCTGCTCAAGGCGTCTGCGACCACATTCGCCTTGCCAGGATGGTATTTAATAGCGCACTCGTAATCATTTAGAAGCTCGACGCAGCGACGCTGTCTTATATTCAACACCTTCTGATCAAAGATATGCTGGAGGCTCTTGTGATCGGTGTAAATAGTGCATTTGGTACCGTACAAGTAATGCCTCCAAATCTTTAAAGCAAAGACCACCGCACCCAATTCCAGATCATGGGTGGGGTAGTTTTTCTCATGAACTTTGAGCTGACGAGAAGCATAGGCGATTACCTTCTTGCGCTGCATCAGTACACAACCGAGACCCCGGATAGAAGCGTCACAATAAACCACAAAATCGTCCGTGCCCTCCGGCAAGGACAAGATGGGAGCAGAACAGAGCTTAGCCTTTAACATCTGGAAGGCCGACTCCTGCGAATCACCCCAGTCGAACTTCCTGTCCTTCTGGGTAAGCGAGGTGAGGGGTTGAGCGATCTTCGAAAATCCCTCGATAAAACGACGATAATAACCTGCAAGGCCTAGGAATTGCCGCACCTCAGATGGCGTCTTTGGTGCTTCCCAGTCTTTAATGGCTTCAATCTTAGCTGGGTCAACGTGAATTCCTTTCTCATTAACAACATGACCAAGGAATTGGACTTCACGCAACCAGAAGCTACACTTAGAAAACTTGGCGTACAACTGTTCCCGCCTCAGGAGTTCCAAAACAAGACGCAAGTGTTCCTGATGGTCCACCTCGTTCTTGGAATAGACTAGGATATCATCAATGAAGACAATCACGAACTTATCAAGATAAGGCTTACAAACACGGTTCATCAGAGCCATAAAAATGGCCGGTGCATTGGTGAGACCAAAAGGCATGACCAAGAATTCAAAGTGGCCATAGCGAGTTCGAAAGGCAGTCTTCGGAATGTCAGCTTCTTGAACCCTCAACTGGTGGTACCCCGACCTCAAATCAATCTTCGAATAGAAACTAGAACCCTGAAGCTGGTCAAATAAGTCATCGATGCGGGGAAGAGGATAACGATTCTTGATGGTAACCTTGTTCAATTCCCGGTAGTCGATACACATCCGTAGGCTTCCGTCCTTCTTCTTGACAAACAAAATAGGGGCTCCCCACGGGGACGAACTAGGTCGAATGAAACCCTTCTCTAACAGCTCCTGCAACTGGTTTGACAACTCCTGCATCTCGGGAGGTGCAAGACGATATGGGGCTCGGGCAATAGGGGCCGCACCTGGAGCAAGTTCAATACCAAATTCGACCTGACGATAAGGCGGAAGACCAGGTAAGTCTTCAGGAAATACATCGGGAAAGTCACGGACAATAGGAATATCTTCAATCTTCTTCTCTTCTTCAGACGAAACCGAAACAAGTGCCAGAATGGCAGAATACCCCTTCCGAAGATACTTATAGGCTTTCATACACGAAATGATACTCAATGGGACCCCACTCTTCTCACCGTGCACCAACAGAATTTCTCCATCAGGGAGAGGTAGTCGAATGACCTTATCAAAACAAACGATCTCAGCATGATACACAGACAACCAATCCATTCCCACGACAACATCGAAACTACCCAAAGACACCGGCATAAGATCAATAGGGAAGGAATAACCCGACAACTCAAGGTGACACTCCCTAAGGACGTGCGTCGCCTCGACTTTCTTACCATCAGCCAATTCTATCAAGTACTTAGCCTCTAAAGGTGTAGGTACCCTATCAAGCAATTGACTAAACCCAAGAGATATAAAACTCTTATCGGCACCGGAATCGAATAAAACCGTAGCATAGCGATTATCGAGAAGAAACGTACCAGTAACAGTGTCAGGATCCTGTCGAGCACCGCTCGAACCAATCACGAAGGCGCGAGCATTCCTGCCTCCGCCCCCATTGTTTCCATTACCCGACCCGTTCTTCCCAGCCTCGCCCTGCTTCAACTTGGGGCATTCACGCTTGTAGTGACCAAGTTCACCACAATTGTAGCACCCCTGTTTGCCCTGGTTTCCCTGGGGAGCAGCAACAGGAGGAGCCGGAGTAGGTGTAGCAGGTGGGTTCCGGTTACCCTGAAGATTAACCCTGCAATCCTTTGCCTGGTGCCCAAGCTTATGGCACCTGTGGCAGCGGTTCCGGTCCTCGCAACGACCGTTGTGGTGAAATCCACACCGGTCACATTTCGGCAGTTTCCCAGTATAACCCCCCGGTTTTTGTTCAGACGACGATCCCCCAGTATCAGACTTCCTCACCTGCTGAGGCTGAGCCGAACTCGAGCCTTTTCCCACAGCTTCCCACTTCCGCTTGTTACTATCAGGAGCCTTCACAGTAGCGCCTCGAGGAGGCAAGACCCCTTCAGCCACCTTCATGTTGGTCAGCCTGTGAGCCGACCGAACCACCTCAGAATAAACAGTGAGATTACCTACAGCAACCAACCCTGCAATCTCCGGTACCAACCCAGCGACATAATGTTCAATCCTTCGGTATTCGGGTGCGTGCAGATCAGGGCACAACACCGCCAACTCATTGTGCCTAGCAGTATAAGCTTCAATCTCGGACCCCACCATCTTATTATTCCAGACTTCGTGCTCAAGCTTCTGGATTTCATCCCTCGGGCAGTACTCGTTTTTCAGCTACTGAATGAACTCCGCCCAGGGCATAGCGTGGGCTTCCCCAATACCCATAGTCTGGGTGGTGGAGTTCCACCAAGTCAGAGCTTGACCCTCCAGGGTCGCAGAAGCATACTTCACCCGGTCGCCTTCCGGGCAGCTGCACATCGAGAAAACCGATTCAATTTTCTCCAACCAGCGGAGCAGTCCCACTGCCCCTTCAGTGCCACTAAAGTTGTGGGGCTTGCAATCCATAAACTTTTTGTAGGAACACTGGGGTGGAGGAGGATTGACAGCACCACCTGGAACAGACACGCAGGTGAGAATCAAGAAAATGTACAGTACCCCAGAACAAGATAGAATAGGTGAGAATCATCGTACCACCCATAGCATTATGAGTGGCTTGGAATGCAGCCAGAGCAATATTCACGTGCTGCTGCATCAGGTTATCCAACTCAGCTTGGGTCATATTAATGTTCCCGCGGCCACCGCCGCTACCACGGCCGCCAGCACGACCGCCAGCACGGCCGCCTCTGCGACCTCCACGAGCTCCTGACATCTTCTATCACAACATGAAACAAAAGATTTAGGCTTGCCCGTGGTATAACCCATTAGGAATTTCAAGAAACTAGGCCGAGCCCAGTTCGGGTCCGTCCGTTCAAGCCCGAAGTCCGCCAGGGATCCCATGCATCACAGTTTATGATCTCGTGTGCACCCGACATGATAAACTGTTCTACATGGTCCTCCAGGCGTGCTTTAAGTTTGAAGTTCAAGTCACCGAACACTAGCGCCCAATCATGGTATTATCATAAGTATAAGTACAAGATAGTATGCATAAGAACAAGTGTGTTCATTAGGGCATAGAAGGGAGATGTCCAAATCCCTGGACAGATCTCAAGAGTACGCCGAAGCTACCCCAATGTACACCGCCGTCAAGAAAGTTCAATAGTATATCGCTCGCCATCGAATCATAGTAAAGATGAGTCAAGAAATAGGATGATAAAGAGTAAATAGATGATGTAGCGTAGAAGATGACGACACCGACACCCCGACAAGTCATATTGTTACTCACTTGTTAAGACTCGACTAATTGTGACCGTCTAGTGTGTGCGACTCAGTTATAGACTAGACTCTACATGCAGTCCTAGTTCACTATAACCGTTGGCTCTGATACCAATCTGTCACACCCTCAAATTCCACGTGCGGGGTTTTACCGCGAGGCGCGTGACACACCAGGATCTCAGTCAACGATCACAATAAACATACAACAAACATGCATTCATAATTATATTTGAAACCAAAATATCATGCTTTGAGCCGTAAACCAGCAGCGGAAGCATTCTTGTTTACAACCGAAAGACATATCATTGTTTACAAAACATTGTTTAATATGCTTCAAAATATTAGACGCTGTGCATGACTCCGTGCGCCTAGCCCATTGACTGCTACCTTAGCGACCTGAGAAAACATGCCAAAAATGTCAACATATAATGCTGGTGAGTTCACAGGTTTTCTTTTATAAAAGTGTTGTCACAAGTTCACAAAGATCATTTCCGTTAATACTATGTCATAAGAACGTTAGCTAGACGTTAAGTGTTTTTACTACTACGGTTGGGAACCCATTACTAAACATGAACCAAAAGTTGATACCAGCCCAGACGACTGGGCTACCGATGCCTCGGTAACCCGATAGGTAGAGACAATATGCACCCGCCCGGCCCCGCCGTCGAGTGGGGCTTGTGAGGCCCAATAGATCTATCCACATTTCCCCCGTTGTGCGTTCCAGCACATTCATGGTTTCCCCCTGGGACTTTCCATAAAAGCCGTATAGTAACATAAAGTGCCCATAGTATAACAAGACCTTTAAATAGTTCGTACAAAGCATGTTTCTCCCCCCGAAAGCAAGACAGTAAAAGTGGGGCTGTGAAACTCACCTCGGATTGCGTTACTTGAAAACAGTTAAGCAATTATGTTATGATAGCCCTAAATAGCGGCGACCTATCATACGATGTGTATAAGTATTGGACTAATAACCCGCAGGCTAACTAGTCCCCGAATGTCCAGACTGTGACCATAAACGTTTGAAAACATCTTTAACTGTTAAACTGACCGTGCCAGACAAGACCCGACATCCCATTGGTGACCCGACATCCCACGTGTTAGGTAAATACAAGACATCATGCAACATATGCAATTAAACACTTAATACGCGCAATAGTTCACCTAGTCTAGCATAATGTCCGATTAACGCATAATCAGGTCCGAACACGTCTTACTAAGTCATTGGGTGCATCCCGGGGTTCCTATCATGTTCCTAGGTGTCAAATCGTGTTCCGGGATGTCAAAACGCGTTCACGACAGCAGTACATGCGATTAGGAAAGTCACACGCGAGTAGGCTTCAGCCTATTGGCGATTAGGGGCCCAATCGCCTGATGTATTAGGCGATTAGGGTCCTAATCGCCCTCATGTCTGCATAATCGCCTTCAGCATCAGGCGATTAGGATTCCTAATCGCCTGCTGCTGCTGTGTGACGGATTTTCGCGCGTTTAACCCTTTAAATCAGATCCGAAACATGCAACAACACCCAATATCAAACCTAAATCATTTACCAACCCATTCCAAGCAAAAACCCCCAACATATCACTGATCTAACATGTTCTAAGCAATTATTTCCTAAAATGGCAAAGTACTAGGTTTCACCAACCAACCTTATCTTTCCTTAAACGGAAACAATCAGATTTCAATCTCTACAAACTTGTAAATCATCAAACCTCTGATCTAACATCTTCCTAGTATAAATTCTAACAACATTGCATCAACAATCATACCATAATCATCCTAAATCTTCAAGAACATACAAATGGGTCAAAATACACATTTTCATCAAAACACAACAATAATGGCTCAAACTCTAAGATAACCTTCCTAATAATCTCTACATAGCAGAAGTACAATCATATCTTGGAAACAATCATGTTATAACCACCAAGAAGACCAACATATGCATGTAAACTTCACATATAACAAGCATTAGGGTGTAGACTTGGTTTAGAACTCTTTTGAAAGGTTTTTAAAGACACAAACTTAGTAAAACAAGGTCTGGACCTTTGGGGAACCAAAATAACAACTTTACAAAGGTTAGGGATGAAGAACACACCTTGGGTTTTGTTAAAGAAAGGTGTGTAGGCTTGGAGATGGTGATTTTTGTAGCAAAAAGAGTTCCAGAGGTGTTTCAAGGTGTGTGGGTGGCTTGGGATCAGCTAGGGTTGTTCTAGAGGTGTTTGGGGAGTTAAGGGTTCTATTTATAGGTGTTTTGACCCGGACTCTGCAGTATAGGCGATTAGAAGCTCTTGTCATGCGATTGGGGGCCTAATCGCATGGTACATCAGGCGATTAGGTCCCAATCGCCTGCTATCACCCCTACTCGCCTATATATATAGGAGATTAGGCCCTCTTCCAGATCCTAATCGCCTGAAACCCACCAAGCTGGGTTTTCGGCGCGTTAAACGCTATTTTAACACATATAAACACGTATTCACATACCGATAAGTCACATAATGATTCCAAACATATAATGCATGATAACTAACACGTTTACATCCGTTCACCAATTCCCGGGACTCGAGACTCGTGTGTGCATTAAACCCGGCGATTCCACGAATCACCAATCCTTGTACACATGGTTATGGACCGACTCCCGATGACCCCGCGGATCATCGTAACGACTCCCGATGATTCCCAGAATCATCATACCGACTCGACTGACTCCGTTAAGTACGTAATATGCATGACTCGCTAAGGTAGACTTACTAGTTTAGTCAACGTTACTAACCTGAGTTTGCCGGGTGTCACACCACGCATCTTGTACAGAAGGAAGAGAAAATCAACCTTTGTGGTACAACATGAAAACATACAAAACATCACCACCTCCTACTTCAACCACCCAGCCTACACCTATATCAGCAATCCCACTTTCATCATACTCACCACACATTTCACAATTCACATCTCACAGACCACCACCATCCATCACACCATTGGTTGTCCAGTATCCTCTTGAGCTTGATCTACTTAAGGGGGAAATGCAATCCTTCTACAATACTGAACAGCCATCTAAAAGATCTTTCCCATCTCTTCCAAATTTTCATGTTCCCCTAAAGTTAGATAAATATCTTAAATACAAGACTGAACGGGCAGATTTAATCATCAAGGAGAGATGTAAAGGGAAAGATGACAGGACTGCTCAGGCATCCATTAAGCAGAGCTTAGCAAACTGAGAAGGATTGAAGATTTTGCTAAGACTCTGAGCAACTCAATGTCCACCATGCCTCTCAGCAGTGACATGGAAAGGGTGGTTAGGGAATCTCTTCTTGACCAAATCTTGGCAACCATGCCCTACAAAGAAAATAAGAGACAGTTTGCAGGCTGGACCAGTCATGCTCTTAAAGAAGAACTCATGAGAATAGAAGACATGGCCAAGTATCTCCCAGCAAACATCTCTGCCCCTGATATTAGGAAAGGTAGAGATCCAGCCAGAGCTTTAAAATTCAAGAGAATGAGAGAAGAAATTATGGCTTCCAAGTATGGGGAGATGAGGTCTGTTGCAAGATGGTCAGAGCTAAGGCTGGTTGAGACATACAAGAAGTTGGAAGAAAATAGAAAGAAAGACCCTACACTGCCCAGAAAACCAGTTTACTCTGATACTCCAATGATGAAGAGACCTCAACAGGCCTTTACACTAGACAACCTACTTGACACTTCTGACCTATCTGTTGCTGCCAGAAGACAGTTCAAGAAACAGAGGAAAATGTCTGAAGAAGACCAGAAGAAGTTTGCTGATACTTTTGTAAAAGAGGGCCTCTTCAATCAAGTACACTATTTCTCTGATCCCACATCTGAAGAACTCAGAAGACTCATTGGAAGACCTCCATCACCAAACTCATCAAAAATAAACTTGTAGCCCAGCATATCATCTGATTCAAAAATTCTAAAAAGGAAAGTGAACAAAGACAACCATGAATTGACTCTGCTCAGATCAGATGGAGAAGCTCAAAAGTTAAGTATGGATGATGCACATGGCCTATGTGTAGATGATCTCCAAACATTGCTGAACTTAGAGCTTGAAAGGGATGCAGAAGACTTTTTCTCTTTAAGTTTTGAACTATAGTTTAAAGGGCAAATAAGAGAAAGTCTGATGAGAAATAAAGATCAAAATAAAGCTTAGTTTTGGCATCATCTGTTCTAGGGGGAGATTGTTGGGTCTGCTGACCTGGAGAAGAACAGATGATTGGAAAGCCAAAATATACTACTCAATTGATCCTTAGCAATAATAGCATTTACAAGTTACTTGTCCCAAAAGACTGTTGACCCTAACATCTGTTGTACCCTAACAACTGTTGTAACCTAACAACTGCTGAGACAACTGCTGCTACAAAGGTCTGATAGATAACAACTGCTAGAGAACAACTGCTAACCAAAGGTCTGATGAAGAACAACTGCTGAATCAAAGTACTGAAGACTAAAGGTCTATTGGAGCCAACAACACTTAGGCTCCAACAGATGATTCAAGACCATCAGAGTTTTACTATCAGCTGTTTGCCTTTCAGAGTTTTCCAATGTAACAGTAGTTTGTATCAACAGATGTTTTATGTTTGTTATTCTGTTAGTGGTCACTGTCTTAGGTGACGTCAGTCTAGGTCATCAAAGGTTTAGATTTTTCTATAAATAGAACAGTGCTTGTACTGTTCTATTCATCACTCAAAACATTCTCTTAGACAAACAATCACAGAGTGATCAGGCTGAGGGGGAGTACTTGTACAATTGATGTAATCATTTGATATAATGAAATCATTCGATTGAAAAACATTTATTCTCTTGTTTTGATTAATAGTTTATCATTCCGCTGCACTTTCCATTTATAATTCACTTCTTTCATTGTTCTTATTACTTAAACAATCAAAACAATCAAACTCAGATCCTAACAACGTAAGATTAATCAAATAAAGATTTGATTGAGATTATTGTTTCTTATTCAGGTATAATCATCTCTCCTAACTATCAAAGTCCAAATCATTGATTCGGCCCTTGATTAGGATCAAAACCAATTATGTGATGAAATGGTGTAAATGGCTCCTTATTAAGTGTCATGTTTTTGCATGGCTGACCAAATTGGGAAAAATTCCTACGCCAGGGAGTCTGTGACATGATGGAATAGAACTATAAATATTGAAAATGTGACGTGTCCGCAATGTGAGTTTCGAACGGTTGACCACTTATTCACTTCTTCTACGGTTACTTTAGTTTTATGGCAACATAAGTTTGTGGTGTTGAGTTCCGAACTTATATGCTTTTTCTTTTAGGAGTTCTTCTAGAGTTACATAATCATTTACAATTGAGGGAGCCGGCTAAAGATGTGTTTCGGGAGATCATTATCATTAGTTATTGGAGCTTGTGGAGAGTTAGGAACCGGTTGAAATTCTCCAATAAGCTGGTGAGAATTGAAGATTTGTTTGTTATCTTAGGGTTAGAAGTAGATTTAAGTCTGTAAATTGGTATAAATTTGTAATTGTGTAAGTGTTTTGTCATGTGGCCGCCCCGTTTTGTGCGTTGGTTCATAAGTTTACTTTTCAAATAGAAAATTGAACCTACAACAGAGATACGAATGAAATGGCATTTTTAATGGCAAAATATAATTTATTCAACCAAAACTAGCGAGAAGCAAGAAATAACACATTGAAAATGAAACAAACAACACTGGACACACCGAAAACCACTAAGAAAACACTAAGGCTTCACCACATATAAAAAAACACCACACAACACCAATGAACCCAACACTTAACGCAAAACTAGAGGGTCCCTATAGACATCATGAGTGATACAAATAAAATGACACTTAACAAGTGTAAAATATGACCCAGTTATTTAAAGGTTGGTTTGGTATGGGGTAATGGAATTGACGAAGGAATGGAATGGACAAAGGAATGAATTGGACCATTACCATTTCATGGTCTTATTTAGTTACCATATGGGAATGGAATGAATCATTTCATTGTGTTGTTGTTTGGTAGGCATGATAAGACAAAGGAATGAAATCGGCAGTGGTGATCTGTGTTGGGTGGTGGCAACGGTGGTCGGGGATGGTGAGTGGTAATGGTTGGCGACGGTGGGTGGCGACAGCGTGTGTTATCTGATGTTGTCTTCAATGTTTAATAAATATTATTTATAAATAAATAATACTTATTAATTTGATACAGACATGTCCTTCTCTTGTGAGCCAAAACCTTAATGTGGAAGATAAGGTTGTTGTTGTACCTAGTACTTTTGTCTTCTATCAATATTTTTGTCCCTTCGGAGAAGCTTGTTCTCCACTCATCCCGTAAATGTGATATTTTTCTTTCCTTTTTGCTTGTTAGCTCTAAAAACCTGCAATTATCAAATATAAAGGATTTAGCAATGATTTTCAAAGATAATAACAAGATTTGGGTGCAAAACGATAGAATATGCACATGTAAAATATATGTAAAATATGGCGCATCACCCACTTAGTTTTTAATGCTAAATTTACTCATGCCAGTTAGTTTATAATGTTAAATTTACTCTGGATGCTTTCACATGACTAACACATGAGTAAACTTAGAGTTAAAAACTGTAACAACCGGCAAAAATAAGGTAATTCCATACAAATTAATTAATATATGATTAATGTAATTAAATGCAATTATGTGTGATTTAATTATCAAGGCCTTAGGAGATAGCAATTTCGAAATAGTGCATAGGAATGCATACGTTTAATGGTAAAACATGATTGGATCATGTGCGAATAAGCTATCCGGTATGGACGTTGGCAATTACCCGGTAATAATTAAATAAACGAAAAGGATCCCGGACACCCAGGACATAAAATAAAGGGTAGTTTCATAAAATATAATGAGTTTTGGAACTCCAAAACCATAAGTGAAAACGTCTTGTACAAATCTCCCGGTAACGAATAAATTGCGCGTACCGCACCCGATACGCGTATAACTCATAATTTCACCCGGCAAAGGCCTAAATAACCAATCAACGCTTAAATTAGACTATATTTAAGGGTTATTAAAGGTATTTTTAATGTCCGGATAACGCGTGATTAAAACCCGAAAAATACCCGAACGACACCCGAACGACGGGGGATTAAACATAACAAACAATGGGTAAATATTTGAAGTTGTGGACCCCACCTAAACCATCAAAGGGCCGGCCTAAATGGCCAAGATTATGTCCATGCAAGTGTTAATAATAATAACCTAAGATCTAGCATAAAGCATGCATATGTATAAGACAAAAGGTGTAAGGAAAACATTAGTACAAAAGCATGCCACACTCTTGTCCCCCCCTTTACAAATTTTCGGCCAAGTGCCACAAAAATCCAAGACAAACTTAGCTAATCATCACACTAGTATGCATGCATGGGTGAAGGGTCTTGTATAAAGATTATGGAAGATCATAAGGCTTAGTAAGATTTGCAAGCAAAACTCCTACTCTTACATACATACATACACGGCACAACACACACACACACTTATCATATCTTCACCAAGATCCCAAGTACACAACTCAATCCTCCATAAGATTTCTTGAATCTTTGGAATGATTACATGTGATAAGGCTTTATATAACATGTGTTAGAGATTTGGATATCAAAGCAAAACTCTTCCCTTTCTTTCTTCTTGTGGCCGTGAGCTTTACCCCTCCCCCATACATCATTCTTACAAGTTTTTACATCTCCAAATCACTTAAAACAATCCATCATCCAAACCCCTATTGTGTGTTTCAAGCTTGGAGCTTAACCATTAAGGAAGAACACACTAAACCCCTCTCAAAATCAAAGGTTTTGTCTTCCCTAGCCTTGTGCTAGTAGTAAGCTTCTTAACCTTGTTTTTGATTATTATTATTCATGTATGTGTTCTTAGAAGCAAGTTGTACATGAAGGGTTTAAAAGGTGGTTTGAACATAATCTTTAATAGGTTTTACTTGTGTAAAATAGATGATTAAAGATATGTAAATAAAACATAGATTTGATGATGATAATGTAATAATCTTGAAAATATATAAAGTTTACATTTAAACTAAGTAGGATGATGATTTGGGTAAGATTTGTGGAATAAACTTGAATATGTTAAAAAGTAGTGTTAATCATCTTAGAATGATCATACATGGTATAATATATGGTGGAACATGCTAGAAGTTCATAAATGAAGAAGTTGAAAAATTAAAGTTTACACACTTAGGTGAATGAAATTTGGTTATGTTGAAGAAATACATAAAACACACATACAAGTAGTCTTACATATGGAATATGAGACTAACAAAAGTGTTTTGATACAAAAATAACTTACCAATAAAAAGTTGAATCTTCAAAGTCTACTATTTTGAGTGAAAAATGTTAACTTTGGAAGTTAGAGTGGAAAAATGCAACTTTTGAAAGTTAAGGGACTAATATTGTAACTTTGAAAGTTAGAGGACTAAAATGGATATTTTAGAAACTATTAGTCCAAAAATGCAAGTATGGAAAGTTTGGTGTCAAAAATGTAAGTAATAAATTCTAAGGATGATTTTGGTAAATACTAGTAGATATACTTGGGTATTTCGTATAAAACGATATTTTTGAAAGTTATAAAAATATAGAGGGTTTTAACATAAGGATTTTTATAAAATAGAGATTTTATAAAAATATTAAACAAACTTGAGAAACTTATACAAAAATGAATACTTTTATATAAATGGGAATATAAAAGTGTTGGAAACATTTTTGTAGTTAAGTTAACAAGTTGGGTTAAAAATACATAAGTATTTTAAACCATCCAAGTAACATGTGAAAAGAGGAAGAAATATGGATAATATTTCTATAAAACACATGTTGGGAAAAACTTGGAAAAATTAACTAATCGAGTTAAGACATCGAACTAAGACGCGTTAACGAACCGTACACGGACAAATCATGAGAAAAATGCCATTGCGGCAAGATAAGAAAAATATATATTTTAAGAAGTAAAATATATATACATTATGGGTGAAAACTAATAAACACTTTCCTAAGTGTTGGAGGAATTATTCGTGGGAGAAACACATGACACAAACAAATAAGACGTTAAACAAACATATATACTTAACAAGAAAAATTACACATTTATATATGTACGCTCGTCTCGGCAAAATTCTAGTATATCTACTTAATGGGAGAGTAGATATGTGGGAAGGAAAGCCGCGACGAGAAGACAAAGATATATATATGTGTATGCCGTACCAACGAGATCCTAGTATATTTATTTGAATGGGAAAATAAATATACGGTATGGTGAGTTGAATCGGGCGTTAAGAATATACAATTGAACGACAAGATCTTAGTATATTTGTTTAAATGGGAAAACAAATGTGCGGCAAAGTGAGTCGGGTCGAGTGTTGAAATATATATTATATCAAGCGATGCGATCTTAAGTATAATTATTTAAATGGGAAAATAATTATATGTTAAGTGACGTCGAGTTGATGATAATAAGATACAAGTTAAGGAAATATTAACAAGAGTAATATATGACTTGTAACACAAAGGGTAATGTAACGCCAACGAAACCTAGGATACGCGCTTAATTAAACGGGATTTGGAATAACTTGTGGTCGGGAGTTGGGTGTACAACTTGCCAAGGCACATGCACTATAGGAATAGTGACTTATACGTCTAGGACGTTATAGGTGCAAGACCATCTTTGCTATCCGCCTAGTACGCCAGACAGAGTTTCAGGTGAGTTTCACGGCCCCATTTTAAACTATTTTTACGTTTTCCGGGGGAAAGATATGTTAGGGAAAATGTTTGACGGATTTATTACTTGAGGTGTGACCGCCACTCGGGGTTGAGTCCTCGCCTCTATAATCATTTATTCAGGGAAATGAAACCGGAGGAATATTGAATAGTACTATTGGTGCCTGACAAGGCCCACCCCTAATCGATAGCGTCGATTTTGCATTAGGTTATGCCTGGGGTGCATATATTCTGAACTTAAGTCGTGGGAAACCGAGTAACGACTTGGAGCGGGGCATATTTATTTTATACGTCTTGGTTTGATTATAGTCTCAAGTAGAATTATAGGAATTTGCAACTCCTATATATTGTCATAACATGGTATTTCCCAAGTATTCAAGTTTTGGAAACTAAAAACCTGTGAACTCACCAATATATTTATATTGACGAAACTTTTAAACATATCTTTCAGGTAACTAGATGAAGGAGAACCGGGCAAGCTGGGTCGAGGAATCCTCCAATGCGGCGTCAAACTTTTGCGGGGTTTCACTTTTATTTCCCAAGGCATTTGGGATATATTTGAGAAACCTCTATGATTGTCTTAAAAACAATTTACTTTTGTGTAATATTTGAACAAGATTTGACGTCATAATAAATGACCCATTTTCTTAAATTACTTGTGTTTAGCAATAACCTTGACTTTATGCTTTGAACCGTCGCGCCACGTGTTTCCGCCATTGTCGTGGTGTGACAGAAGGTGGTATCAGAGCCAAGGTTATAGCGAACTAGAGTACTTTCTTTAAAAACTAGACTATAACCGGATTTGGTTCAAAAAGATAAAGTTTTCAAAAGGAAAATATTTATAGTTGCTAAAATGCAATAAAGTAATTTTTCAAGAAAGCATTGGGCATGAGGAGATTCCGACCAAGCTAGCCAGGGGTATCGTTATGCATTAACGTAGTATTAGAAGTTAGAAAGGATACTGATAATGTACGCCTTAACTATCTAATTTAAATTAATTCATATATATACATGTACGGTTCTTTTGCCAGGATGTCGGACGCTGGTAGCATAGCGCCCAGTTACGATAGCAGCTTGCAGATCATTCCCGCACCACCGCCTGAGCCAGTCGAGCTGGTTGTGCTTGATGCGGAAGACGACGACGTGGAGATGAACGTCGCGGGAGGTTCAGATGACGATTCGGACGAGACGGATCCTAGCGAGGATCCTGACTGGGCACCCGCCGTGGTCGACGCGCCGCTACCTATTGCACCGGCCGCACCGTTAGCCCCACGCCCCATCCGAGCTATCAGGGACTTCCCTGAGGGCTGTGCCGGACCGTCCCGGCCGAGCCCAGCCCAGTCGGAGACAGTAGAGTCTCCGTTCGACCGACAGGCTCACGTTGAGCATGAGCCAGCACCTGTACCACACATCCACATTCCTCCAGGCATGAGACTCATGCCGATCTCCCGTGGGAGGAACGGGTGGATATCTGATGACTCGGACGACGAGTCCGTAGCTTCGGTTGAGCACATGCTGGTACCCGAGATTCCAGCTGTTCAGGAGGAGCCAGTGGCTCCAATGATAGAGGACGCACCTGCTGACCCCATAGCCCCACCAGCACCACTTGAGCCCGCACCTCAGGAGGGGCCAGCCGTAGCAGCACATGTACTCGAGGGTAGCCCCGCCGATAGCTCTGAGCTACGCAGGGCAGGCATGGCAGCCTTTGCCACCGCGAGCCCTCCTACCCCCACTGTTGTGGTATCCACTCCAGAGTGGGCCACTGTTTCGGAGCCTTTAGTAGCCCCATTAGCCGAGCCTATGCCACCACCCCCAGTAGCCATGACTTTACCGATCCCCACCCTTCCCAGCATGACACCTGCACCGTACCCTCTGGGTGCAGGGGACCCTTATATGATGCCACCCCACTTTACCCTTAGACCACCAGGTTTTACCCCGTTACTACCACACATACCGATACCAGCCCCCTTTGGGCCATTCCCATCCGCACACCCAGATATACCCGGACCATCCCAGCCACCTAGGATGACACCCTTGTCTGGACCAGCATGGTCCACTGCCATCACCTTAGAGCGGGACTTTCAGACTCTCGCTGACACGGTGCAGCGCACCGTAACACAGGTAGAGCAGCAGACCCGTCTGATGTGGACGAGGATGATAGATGCACGGGATGCTTTGGCGCATTACGCGGAGGAGTTGCTGAGCCTGGACGCTCAGTGTGGTATTACAGGGGATGCGCATTTTGCGCATCGACAGTTCTTGTATGAGCGTATCATGACGATCAGCATGACGATCAGTACGCATGCACCGCAGTACCAGTATCCGCCACCACCGCCACAGTGAGGATGTATCAGGGATGCACAGAAGAATCACCAGCTTATGTACATAGTAGCAGCAGTATGGTAGTACAGCACGGGTTATGACACTCGTCTGCGTTTTGCCTAGCCGTACGGGTATTACGGCACATGATATGATGTTTTATTTATTTCAAAAACAATGTATTGTATGAGAGATGTATTCTCCATTTTGATATTATGAACAAGCATTGTACTAGTATTATTGAAATTAATGAAAAATCTTATTATTATGGTGAAATATGTTGTTGTCTATGATTATTATTGCTTACTCCATATGTTGTGGTTTGTGTACTTGTGTGGTGATGTTGTGTTGATTACTATTTATCTTTGTATGATGTGTTGGTATGTTGTGTGATGACATGGTGTTGATTATTGTGTTCATATTCTGGTTTGTTATCTATGCCTTATATTGTATAAATGTTTGCCAAATTAACCTTTGATAATTATTATTGAAGAGAAATGGCACCGGCCACTAGAAGCAACAGCGGTGCAGACGGACTGCCCGCAACACCAGCCGAACATGAGACCATGATTTCTGAACGCATAGCCCGCGCGATCGCGGAGCACGAAGCTGCTCGCTCCGAACGATCACGTGATTTAACTGGGAGTGACCGACAAGAAACCTCCCCCACTGGTAAGAAGTTGAAAATAATTGATAAAGCGATGGGAGAACATCCTAAAACTCCTATCCCATAATAACATACAACTTTATTAATGCAGAAACGGCCTCGCGAGAGCGTGGCTGCACCTTCAAAGCCTTCCTAGACTGCAAGCCGCTCAATTTCAACGGCATGGAAGGATCAGTTGGCCTGGTCAAGTGGTTCGAAAAGACCGAGGTAGTTATTCGTATCAGTGGGTGTACCCCACGTCAGTCAGTTATGTACGCCACCAACTTGTTCTTGGACCAAGCACTGACGTGGTGGAATGGACAGGTACAGTCATTAGGTGATGACACTGCTTACTCCCTGTCATGGACAGAACTGAAGGAACTTATGATTGCTGAGTACCGCCCGGCGAGCGAGGTACAGAAACTGGAAACTGAGTTCTGGAACCTCACTATGATGGGAGCGGACGTTACTGGGTACACGTCTCGATTCCATGATCTTGCCAGATTAGTGCCGCGGTTGGTCACCCCTGAGAACAACAAGATTGAGCGTTATTTGTTCGGCTTAGCACCGCAAATACGCAGCATGGTCACTGCTTCTAAACCTACGACCATGCGCGCAGCCATTGATCTTGCGCTAAGCCTCACCGAAGATGCTATACGCATGGGTACACTGATCCGACAAGTTTCGGGATTAAAAATTTCTGAGGCAAGCAGTGTAGAGGCCAAGAATCAGGGATCAAACTCAGCTGTTGTGTCAAACGACCAGGGTAACAAACCAAGGTTTGGGAAAAGGAAGCGAGACGAAGGAAAAAGGGACAGAGCGTCGGGTAGCTCAAACAAGAAGGGAAAGGGATATGTCGCCACGGGACGTGGTAATGGTAACAAACAGGGAAATCAGGGAAGAAATAATGGGTTGACATGTGGAAAGTGCCACCGCACGGGGCACAAGACTGAAGAATGCCGTTCTGGAGCACCGAAAAATGGAGGGGCTAGACCATGCTTTGCATGCGGGTCGTTAGATCATTGGAAGAAGGATTGCCCCAAGATCAACAACCAGGCCCGCGGGCGGGCATTTGTGATTGGAGCCGGTGATGCACGGCAAGACCCCAACGTGGTCACTGGTACGTTTCCTCTTAATGGTCATTATGCCTCTGTATTATTTGATACCGGTGCTGACTTTAGCTTCGTATCCATTAAGTTTAAAAGGCTACTTGGACTAAAAACTAGCAAACTAGATACACCCTACTCTATAGAACTGGCTAATGGTAAAACTATTGAAACGAGAGAGGTAGCAAAAGATTGTAAGTTAGAACTCTGTGGGCACGAGTTTGGGATTGATCTATTGCCGGTCGTATTGGGAAGTTTCGACATAGTTGTTGGCATGGACTGGTTGTCCGCGCACCGTGCCATTGTGGTTTGCAACGATAAAGTTATTCAAGTCCCCCTCGCAAGCGGTGAAACTCTCTCAATTCAAGGGGAAAGACACGGGACGCCACTAAGAATTATTTCAAGCATGAAGGCTCGTAAGTGTCTGAGAAAAGGGCTTGTCGCATTCTTGGCACACGTAGTGGATAAGAAGGCCGACGAGCGAAAGTTGGAAGACATTCCAGTCGCCAGGGATTTTCCGGATGTATTTCCAGAAGATTTGCCGGGGTTGCCGCCACCTCGACAAGTCGAGTTCCGCATCGACCTCGTTCCCGGAGCAGCTCCTGTGGCACGATCGCCATACCGCCTAGCTCCATCAGAGATGCAGGAACTGTCCAGCCAGCTACAAGAATTATTGGACAAAGGTTTTATAAGACCGAGTTTCTCACCTTGGGGAGCTCCCGTCTTATTCGTAAAGAAGAAGGATGGCACATTCCGCATGTGCATCGACTATCGAGAGCTGAACAAGCTAACCATCAAGAATCGCTATCCTCTCCCCAGGATCGACGATTTATTTGATCAGCTCCAAGGTTCCAGCTATTACTCCAAGATCGATTTGAGGTCAGGCTATCACCAGTTGCGTATACAAGAAGAAGATATACCAAAAACGGCCTTCAGAACCCGGTATGGACACTATGAATTTTTGGTAATGCCGTTCGGCTTAACCAACGCACCAGCGGTTTTCATGGACCTAATGAACCGCGTGTGTAAGCCATACCTGGACAAATTCGTCATAGTCTTCATTGACGATATTTTGATCTATTCACGCACGAAAGAAGACCACGAGAATCACCTTCGGTTAATTCTTGAAGTATTACGCAAAGAGAAGCTCTACGCTAAATTCTCGAAGTGTGACTTTTGGATTCGGGAAGTTCACTTTTTAGGCCACGTGGTAAACGAGAAGGGCATACACGTCGATCCCGCCAAGATCGAGGCAATTAAAAATTGGGAAGCCCCTCGAACCCCCACCGAAGTACGACAATTTCTAGGCCTCGCGGGTTATTACAGAAGGTTCATCGAGAACTTTTCAAAAATAGCACAAGCTTTAACCATGCTAACCCAAAAGGATAAGAAATTTGAGTGGACGGAAAAGCAAGAGGCAGCATTCCAATTGTTAAAAGACAAGTTATGTGGCGCTCCGATACTGTCACTTCCAGACGGTACGGAAGATTTTGTGGTTTACTGTGATTCCTCGCATCAAGGCCTGGGTTGTGTACTGATGCAGCGAGAAAAAGTAATAGCATACGCTTCCAGGCAACTGAAAATCCATGAGAAGAACTACACTACACACGATTTGGAATTAGGTGCAGTGGTGTTCGCTCTCAAAATATGGAGGCACTATTTGTACGGAACCAAGTGCACGATTTTCACTGATCATAAGAGTTTGCAACACATCTTTGATCAGAAGGATTTAAACATGCGACAACGGCGATGGGTTGAATTATTAAACGATTACGATTGTGAAATTAAGTACCATCCCGGTAAGGCGAACGTCGTAGCCGACGCCTTGAGTCGCAAGGAACGGGTTAAACCATTGCGTGTTCGAGCTTTGGGTCTGACTATCCACACGAATATGACTGAACGAATTCGTGAAGCTCAAGTTAACGCCCTCAAACCCGAGAATATCAAAGGTGAAAGGTTACGAAAGATGGTTGATTCACTGGAACCAAAAGCGGACCAGACACTGTATTTCATGAATAGAATTTGGGTTCCAGTGTACGGAGGATTGCGTGAGCTAGTATTGGCCGAAGCTCACAGTTCTAGATATTCGGTTCACCCTGGTGCAGACAAGATGTTCCACGATTTGAAGGAACTTTATTGGTGGCCGAATTTCAAGAGGGATATAGCAGCCTATGTTGCGCGATGTTTGACTTGCGCAAAGGTCAAGGCTGAGCACCAGAGACCTTCCGGTTTGCTCCAGCAACCGGAAATACCGGAATGGAAATGGGAACGAATTACCATGGATTTCATTACCATGTTACCTAGGACAACAAGCGGCCATGACACGATCTGGGTAATCGTTGATCGATTGACAAAATCTGCACACTTCCTTCCGATTCGCGAAACGGACAAGTTGGAGAAACTGACCCGTTTGTACATTAAGGAAGTGGTGTCTAAACACGGCGTACCTGTTTCTATCATCTCCGATCGGGATAGTCGTTTCACTTCCAGATTTTGGGAAAGTTTGAACGAAGCCCTCGGTACTCGCCTCGACATGAGTACCGCCTATCACCCCCAAACGGATGGTCAAAGTGAACGAACCATCCAGACCTTGGAGGATATGTTACGGGCATGCGCGATTGATTTCGGAGGTAATTGGGATACGCACTTGCCATTGGTAGAATTTTCTTATAACAACAGTTATCATACGAGCATTCAAGCCGCACCGTTTGAAGCTCTATATGGACGCAAGTGCCGATCGCCATTATGTTGGGCGGAAGTTGGAGAAAAACAACTCACCGGGCCCGAAATTGTTCAAGAGACCACGGATAAGGTCTTTTTGATAAAGGAACGCCTCAAAGCGGCCCGGGACCGCCAGAAAAGCTATGCTGATATGAGGCGAAAGCCTTTAGAGTTTCAAGTCGGAGACAGGGTCCTACTGAAAGTGTCACCTTGGAAAGGTGTCGCGCGCTTTGGAAAGCGCGGAAAGCTGAACCCACGATATATCGGACCGTTCGAAGTCTTGTCCAGGGTAGGCACAGTGGCATACAAGCTCAAGTTGCCTCAAGAGCTTAGTGGAATACACGACACGTTTCATGTGTCAAATTTGAAAAAGTGCCTATCCGACGAAACTCTCATCATTCCAGCAGACGAAATCCAGATTGACGACAAGTTACATTTTGTTGAAGAACCAATCGAGGTAACTGATTGGAAGGTCCAAAAACTAAGGCGCAGCAAGATCAGATTGGTCAAAGTGCGCTGGAATGCCAAGCGTGGACCGGAGTTCACGTGGGAAAGGCTGGACCGGATGAAGCAAAAATACCCCGCCCTATTTGAGAAGACACCTGTACCGGAGAACTCGAAGTGAATTCCGGGACGGAATTCTCTTAACGGGGGGAGAATGTAACAACCGGCAAAAATAAGGTAATTCCGTACAAATTAATTAATATATGATTAACGTAATTAAATGCAATTATGTGTGATTTAATTATCAAGGCCTTAGGAGATAGCAATTTCCAAATAGTGCATAGGAATGCATACGTTTAATGGTAAAACATGATTGGATCATGTGCGAATAAGCTATCCGATATGGACGTTGGCAATTACCCGGTAATAATTAAATAAACGAAAAGGATCCTGGACACCCAGGACATAAAATAAAGGGTAGTTTCATAAAATATAATGAGTTTTGGAACTCCAAAACCATAAGTGAAAACGTCTTGTACAAATCTCCCGGTAACGAATAAATTGCGCGTACCGCACCCGATACGCGTATAACTCATAATTTCACCCGGCAAAGGCCTAAATAACCAATCAACGCTTAAATTAGACTATATTTAAGGGTTATTAAAGGTATTTTTAATGTCCGGATAACGCGTGATTAAAACCCGAAAAATACCCGAACGACACCCGAACGACGGGGGATTAAACATAACAAACAATGGGTAAATATTTGAAGTTGTGGACCCCACCTAAACCCATCAAAGGGCCGGCCTAAATGGCCAAGATTATGTCCATGCAAGTGTTAATAATAATAACCTAAGATCTAGCATAAAGCATGCATATGTATAAGACAAAAGGTGTAAGGAAAACATTAGTACAAAAGCATGCCACACTCTTGTCCCCCCCCTTTACAAATTTTCGGCCAAGTGCCACAAAAATCCAAGACAAACTTAGCTAATCATCACACTAGTATGCATGCATGGGTGAAGGGTCTTGTATAAAGATTATGGAAGATCATAAGGCTTAGTAAGATTTGCAAGCAAAACTCCTACTCTTACATACATACATACACGGCACAACACACACACACACTTATCATATCTTCACCAAGATCCCAAGTACACAACTCAATCCTCCATAAGATTTCTTGAATCTTTGGAATGATTACATGTGATAAGGCTTTATATAACATGTGTTAGAGATTTGGATATCAAAGCAAAACTCTTCCCTTTCTTTCTTCTTGTGGCCGTGAGCTTTACCCCTCCCCCATACATCATTCTTACAAGTTTTTACATCTCCAAATCACTTAAAACAATCCATCATCCAAACCCCTATTGTGTGTTTCAAGCTTGGAGCTTAACCATTAAGGAAGAACACACTAAACCCCTCTCAAAATCAAAGGTTTTGTCTTCCCTAGCCTTGTGCTAGTAGTAAGCTTCTTAACCTTGTTTTTGATTATTATTATTCATGTATGTGTTCTTAGAAGCAAGTTGTACATGAAGGGTTTAAAAGGTGGTTTGAACATAATCTTTAATAGGTTTTACTTGTGTAAAATAGATGATTAAAGATATGTAAATAAAACATAGATTTGATGATGATAATGTAATAATCTTGAAAATATATAAAGTTTACATTTAAACTAAGTAGGATGATGATTTGGGTAAGATTTGTGGAATAAACTTGAATATGTTAAAAAGTAGTGTTAATCATCTTAGAATGATCATACATGGTATAATATATGGTGGAACATGCTAGAAGTTCATAAATGAAGAAGTTGAAAAATTAAAGTTTACACACTTAGGTGAATGAAATTTGGTTATGTTGAAGAAATACATAAAACACACATACAAGTAGTCTTACATATGGAATATGAGACTAACAAAAGTGTTTTGATACAAAAATAACTTACCAATAAAAAGTTGAATCTTCAAAGTCTACTATTTTGAGTGAAAAATGTTAACTTTGGAAGTTAGAGTGGAAAAATGCAACTTTTGAAAGTTAAGGGACTAATATTGTAACTTTGAAAGTTAGAGGACTAAAATGGATATTTTAGAAACTATTAGTCCAAAAATGCAAGTATGGAAAGTTTGGTGTCAAAAATGTAAGTAATAAATTCTAAGGATGATTTTGGTAAATACTAGTAGATATACTTGGGTATTTCGTATAAAAGTATATTTTTGAAAGTTATAAAAATATAGAGGGTTTCAACATAAGGATTTTTATAAAATAGAGATTTTATAAAAATATTAAACAAACTTGAGAAACTTATACAAAAATGAATACTTTTATATAAATGGGAATATAAAAGTGTTGGAAACATTTTTGTAGTTAAGTTAACAAGTTGGGTTAAAAATACATAAGTATTTTAAACCATCCAAGTAACATGTGAAAAGAGGAAGAAATATGGATAATATTTCTATAAAACACATGTTGGGAAAAACTTGGAAAAATTAACTAATCGAGTTAAGACATCGAACTAAGACGCGTTAACGAACCGTACACGGACAAATCATGAGAAAAATGCCATTGCGGCAAGATAAGAAAAATATATATTTTAAGAAGTAAAATATATATACATTATGGGTGAAAACTAATAAACACTTTCCTAAGTGTTGGAGGAATTATTCGTGGGAGAAACACATGACACAAACAAATAAGACGTTAAACAAACGTATATACTTAACAAGAAAAATTACACATTTATATATGTACGCTCGTCTCGGCAAAATTCTAGTATATCTACTTAATGGGAGAGTAGATATGTGGGAAGGAAAGCCGCGACGAGAAGACAAAGATATATATATATATGTGTATGCCGTACCAACGAGATCCTAGTATATTTATTTGAATGGGAAAATAAATATACGGTATGGTGAGTTGAATCGGGCGTTAAGAATATACAATCGAACGACAAGATCTTAGTATATTTGTTTAAATGGGAAAACAAATGTGCGGCAAAGTGAGTCGGGTCGAGTGTTGAAATATATATTATATCAAGCGATGCGATCTTAAGTATAATTATTTAAATGGGAAAATAATTATATGTTAAGTGACGTCGAGTTGATGATAATAAGATACAAGTTAAGGAAATATTAACAAGAGTAATATATGACTTGTAACACAAAGGGTAATGTAACGCCAACGAAACCTAGGATACGCGCTTAATTAAACGGGATTTGGAATAACTTGTGGTCGGGAGTTGGGTGTACAACTTGCCAAGGCACATGCACTATAGGAATAGTGACTTATACGTCTAGGACGTTGTAGGTGCAAGACCATCTTTGCTATCCGCCTAGTACGCCAGACAGAGTTTCAGGTGAGTTTCACGGCCCCATTTTAAACTATTTTTACGTTTTCCGGGGGAAAGATATGTTAGGGAAAATGTTTGACGGATTTATTACTTGAGGTGTGACCGCCACTCGGGGTTGAGTCCTCGCCTCTATAATCATTTATTCAGGGAAATGAAACCGGAGGAATATTGAATAGTACTATTGGTGCCTGACAAGGCCCACCCCTAATCGATAGCGTCGATTTTGCATTAGGTTATGCCTGGGGTGCATATATTCTGAACTTAAGTCGTGGGAAACCGAGTAACGACTTGGAGCGGGGCATATTTATTTTATACGTCTTGGTTTGATTATAGTCTCAAGTAGAATTATAGGAATTTGCAACTCCTATATATTGTCATAACATGGTATTTCCCAAGTATTCAAGTTTTGGAAACTAAAAACCTGTGAACTCACCAATATATTTATATTGACGAAACTTTTAAACATATCTTTCAGGTAACTAGATGAAGGAGAACCGGGCAAGCTGGGTCGAGGAATCCTCCAATGCGGCGTCAAACTTTTGCGGGGTTTCACTTTTATTTCCCAAGGCATTTGGGATATATTTGAGAAACCTCTATGATTGTCTTAAAAACAATTTACTTTTGTGTAATATTTGAACAAGATTTGACGTCATAATAAATGACCCATTTTCTTAAATTACTTGTGTTTAGCAATAACCTTGACTTTATGCTTTGAACCGTCGCGCCACGTGTTTCCGCCATTGTCGTGGTGTGACAGAAGGTGGTATCAGAGCCAAGGTTATAGCGAACTAGAGTACTTTCTTTAAAAACTAGACTATAACCGGATTTGGTTCAAAAAGATAAAGTTTTCAAAAGGAAAATATTTATAGTTGCGAAAATGCAATAAAGTAATTTTTCAAGAAAGCATTGGGCATGAGGAGATTCCGACCAAGCTAGCCAGGGGTATCGTTATGCATTAACGTAGTATTAGAAGTTAGAAAGGATACTGATAATGTACGCCTTAACTATCTAATTTAAATTAATTCATATATATACATGTACGGTTCTTTTGCCAGGATGTCGGACGCTGGTAGCATAGCGCCCAGTTACGATAGCAGCTTGCAGATCATTCCCGCACCACCGCCTGAGCCAGTCGAGCTGGTTGTGCTTGATGCGGAAGACGACGACGTGGAGATGAACGTCGCGGGAGGTTCAGATGACGATTCGGACGAGACGGATCCTAGCGAGGATCCTGACTGGGCACCCGCCGTGGTCGACGCGCCGCTACCTATTGCACCTGCCGCACCGTTAGCCCCACGCCCCATCCGAGCTATCAGGGACTTCCCTGAGGGCTGTGCCGGACCGTCCCGGCCGAGCCCAGCCCAGTCGGAGACAGTAGAGTCTCCGTTCGACCGACAGGCTCACGTTGAGCATGAGCCAGCACCTGTACCACACATCCACATTCCTCCAGGCATGAGACTCATGCCGATCTCCCGTGGGAGGAACGGGTGGATATCTGATGACTCGGACGACGAGTCCGTAGCTTCGGTTGAGCACATGCTGGTACCCGAGATTCCAGCTGTTCAGGAGGAGCCAGTGGCTCCAATGATAGAGGACGCACCTGCTGACCCCATAGCCCCACCAGCACCACTTGAGCCCGCACCTCAGGAGGGGCCAGCCGTAGCAGCACATGTACTCGAGGGTAGCCCCGCCGATAGCTCTGAGCTACGCAGGGCAGGCATGGCAGCCTTTGCCACCGCGAGCCCTCCTACCCCCACTGTTGTGGTATCCACTCCAGAGTGGGCCACTGTTTCGGAGCCTTTAGTAGCCCCATTAGCCGAGCCTATGCCACCACCCCCAGTAGCCATGACTTTACCGATCCCCACCCTTCCCAGCATGACACCTGCACCGTACCCTCTGGGTGCAGAGGACCCTTATGTGATGCCACCCCACTTTACCCTTAGACCACCAGGTTTTACCCCGTTACTACCACACATACCGATACCAGCCCCCTTTGGGCCATTCCCATCCGCACACCCAGATATACCCGGACCATCCCAGCCACCTAGGATGACACCCTTGTCTGGACCAGCATGGTCCACTGCCATCACCTTAGAGCGGGACTTTCAGACTCTCGCTGACACGGTGCAGCGCACCGTAACACAGGTAGAGCAGCAGACCCGTCTGATGTGGACGAGGATGATAGATGCACGGGATGCTTTGGCGCATTACGCGGAGGAGTTGCTGAGCCTGGACGCTCAGTGTGGTATTACAGGGGATGCGCATTTTGCGCATCGACAGTTCTTGTATGAGCGTATCATGACGATCAGCATGACGATCAGTACGCATGCACCGCAGTACCAGTATCTGCCACCACCGCCACAGTGAGGATGTATCAGGGATGCACAGAAGAATCACCAGCTTATGTACATAGTAGCAGTAGTATGGTAGTACAGCACGGGTTATGACACTCGTCTGCATTTTGCCTAGCCGTACGGGTATTACGGCACATGATATGATGTTTTATTTATTTCAAAAACAATGTATTGTATGAGAGATGTATTCTCCATTTTGATATTATGAACAAGCATTGTACTAGTATTATTGAAATTAATGAAAAATCTTATTATTATGGTGAAATATGTTGTTGTCTATGATTATTATTGCTTACTCCATATGTTGTGGTTTGTGTACTTGTGTGGTGATGTTGTGTTGATTACTATTTATCTTTGTATGATGTGTTGGTATGTTGTGTGATGACATGGTGTTGATTATTGTGTTCATATTCTGGTTTGTTATCTATGCCTTATATTGTATAAATGTTTGCCAAATTAACCTTTGATAATTATTATTGAAGAGAAATGGCACCGGCCACTAGAAGCAACAGCGGTGCAGACGCACTGCCCGCAACACCAGCCGAACATGAGACCATGATTTCTGAACGCATAGCCCGCGCGATCGCGGAGCACGAAGCTGCTCGCTCCGAACGATCACGTGATTTAACTGGGAGTGACCGACAAGAAACCTCCCCCACTGGTAAGAAGTTGAAAATAATTGATAAAGCGATGGGAGAACATCCTAAAACTCCTATCCCATAATAACATACAACTTTATTAATGCAGAAACGGCCTCGCGAGAGCGTGGCCGCACCTTCAAAGCCTTCCTAGACTGCAAGCCGCTCAATTTCAACGGCACGGAAGGATCAGTTGGCCTGGTCAAGTGGTTCGAAAAGACCGAGGCAGTTATTCGTATCAGTGGGTGTACCCCACGTCAGTCAGTTATGTACGCCACCAACTTGTTCTTGGACCAAGCACTGACGTGGTGGAATGGACAGGTACAGTCATTAGGTGATGACACTGCTTACTCCCTGTCATGGACAGAACTGAAGGAACTTATGATTGCTGAGTACCGCCCGGCGAGCGAGGTACAGAAACTGGAAACTGAGTTCTGGAACCTCACTATGATGGGAGCGGACGTTACTGGGTACACGTCTCGATTCCATGATCTTGCCAGATTAGTGCCGCGGTTGGTCACCCCTGAGAACAACAAGATTGAGCGTTATTTGTTCGGCTTAGCACCGCAAATACGCAGCATGGTCACTGCTTCTAAACCTACGACCATGCGCGCAGCCATTGATCTTGCGCTAAGCCTCACCGAAGATGCTATACGCATGGGTACACTGATCCGACAAGTTTCGGGATTAAAAATTTCTGAGGCAAGCAGTGTAGAGGCCAAGAATCAGGGATCAAACTCAGCTGTTGTGTCAAACGACCAGGGTAACAAACCAAGGTTTGGGAAAAGGAAGCGAGACGAAGGAAAAAGGGACAGAGCATCGGGTAGCTCAAACAAGAAGGGAAAGGGATATGTCGCCACGGGACGTGGTAATGGTAACAAACAGGGAAATCAGGGAAGAAATAATGGGTTGACATGTGGAAAGTGCCACCGCACGGGGCACAAGACTGAAGAATGCCGTTCTGGAGCACCGAAAAATGGAGGGGCTAGACCATGCTTTGCATGCGGGTCGTTAGATCATTGGAAGAAGGATTGCCCCAAGATCAACAACCAGGCCCGCGGGCGGGCATTTGTGATTGGAGCCGGTGATGCACGGCAAGACCCCAACGTGGTCACTGGTACGTTTCCTCTTAATGGTCATTATGCCTCTGTATTATTTGATACCGGTGCTGACTTTAGCTTCGTATCCATTAAGTTTAAAAGGCTACTTGGACTAAAAACTAGCAAACTAGATACACCCTACTCTATAGAACTGGCTAATGGTAAAACTATTGAAACGAGAGAGGTAGCAAAAGATTATAAGTTAGAACTCTGTGGGCACGAGTTTGGGATTGATCTATTGCCGGTCGTATTGGGAAGTTTCGACATAGTTGTTGGCATGGACTGGTTGTCCGCGCACCGTGCCATTGTGGTTTGCAACGATAAAGTTATTCAAGTCCCCCTCGCAAGCGGTGAAACTCTCTCAATTCAAGGGGAAAGACACGGGACGCCACTAAGAATTATTTCAAGCATGAAGGCTCGTAAGTGTCTGAGAAAAGGGCTTGTCGCATTCTTGGCACACGTAGTGGATAAGAAGGCCGACGAGCGAAAGTTGGAAGACATTCCAGTCGCCAGGGATTTTCCGGATGTATTTCCAGAAGATTTGCCGGGGTTGCCGCCACCTCGACAAGTCGAGTTCCGCATCGACCTCGTTCCCGGAGCAGCTCCTGTGGCACGATCGCCATACCGCCTAGCTCCATCAGAGATGCAGGAACTGTCCAGCCAGCTACAAGAATTATTGGACAAAGGTTTTATAAGACCGAGTTTCTCACCTTGGGGAGCTCCCGTCTTATTCGTAAAGAAGAAGGATGGCACATTCCGCATGTGCATCGACTATCGAGAGCTGAACAAGCTAACCATCAAGAATCGCTATCCTCTCCCCAGGATCGACGATTTATTTGATCAGCTCCAAGGTTCCAGCTATTACTCCAAGATCGATTTGAGGTCAGGCTATCACCAGTTGCGTATACAAGAAGAAGATATACCAAAAACGGCCTTCAGAACCCGGTATGGACACTATGAATTTTTGGTAATGCCGTTCGGCTTAACCAACGCACCAGCGGTTTTCATGGACCTAATGAACCGCGTGTGTAAGCCATACCTGGACAAATTCGTCATAGTCTTCATTGACGATATTTTGATCTATTCACGCACGAAAGAAGACCACGAGAATCACCTTCGGTTAATTCTTGAAGTATTACGCAAAGAGAAGCTCTACGCTAAATTCTCGAAGTGTGACTTTTGGATTCGGGAAGTTCACTTTTTAGGCCACGTGGTAAACGAGAAGGGCATACACGTCGATCCCGCCAAGATCGAGGCAATTAAAAATTGGGAAGCCCCTCGAACCCCCACCGAAGTACGACAATTTCTAGGCCTCGCGGGTTATTACAGAAGGTTCATCGAGAACTTTTCAAAAATAGCACAAGCTTTAACCATGCTAACCCAAAAGGATAAGAAATTTGAGTGGACGGAAAAGCAAGAGGCAGCATTCCAATTGTTAAAAGACAAGTTATGTGGCGCTCCGATACTGTCACTTCCAGACGGTACGGAAGATTTTGTGGTTTACTGTGATTCCTCGCATCAAGGCCTGGGTTGTGTACTGATGCAGCGAGAAAAAGTAATAGCATACGCTTCCAGGCAACTGAAAATCCATGAGAAGAACTACACTACACACGATTTGGAATTAGGTGCAGTGGTGTTCGCTCTCAAAATATGGAGGCACTATTTGTACGGAACCAAGTGCACGATTTTCACTGATCATAAGAGTTTGCAACACATCTTTGATCAGAAGGATTTAAACATGCGACAACGGCGATGGGTTGAATTATTAAACGATTACGATTGTGAAATTAAGTACCATCCCGGTAAGGCGAACGTCGTAGCCGACGCCTTGAGTCGCAAGGAACGGGTTAAACCATTGCGTGTTCGAGCTTTGGGTCTGACTATCCACACGAATATGACTGAACGAATTCGTGAAGCTCAAGTTAACGCCCTCAAACCCGAGAATATCAAAGGTGAAAGGTTACGAAAGATGGTTGATTCACTGGAACCAAAAGCGGACCAGACACTGTATTTCATGAATAGAATTTGGGTTCCAGTGTACGGAGGATTGCGTGAGCTAGTATTGGCCGAAGCTCACAGTTCTAGATATTCGGTTCACCCTGGTGCAGACAAGATGTTCCACGATTTGAAGGAACTTTATTGGTGGCCGAATTTCAAGAGGGATATAGCAGCCTATGTTGCGCGATGTTTGACTTGCGCAAAGGTCAAGGCTGAGCACCAGAGACCTTCCGGTTTGCTCCAGCAACCGGAAATACCGGAATGGAAATGGGAACGAATTACCATGGATTTCATTACCATGTTACCTAGGACAACAAGCGGCCATGACACGATCTGGGTAATCGTTGATCGATTGACAAAATCTGCACACTTCCTTCCGATTCGCGAAACGGACAAGTTGGAGAAACTGACCCGTTTGTACATTAAGGAAGTGGTGTCTAAACACGGCGTACCTGTTTCTATCATCTCCGATCGGGATAGTCGTTTCACTTCCAGATTTTGGGAAAGTTTGAACGAAGCCCTCGGTACTCGCCTCGACATGAGTACCGCCTATCACCCCCAAACGGATGGTCAAAGTGAACGAACCATCCAGACCTTGGAGGATATGTTACGGGCATGCGCGATTGATTTCGGAGGTAATTGGGATACGCACTTGCCATTGGTAGAATTTTCTTATAACAACAGTTATCATACGAGCATTCAAGCCGCACCGTTTGAAGCTCTATATGGACGCAAGTGCCGATCGCCATTATGTTGGGCGGAAGTTGGAGAAAAACAACTCACCGGGCCCAAAATTGTTCAAGAGACCACGGATAAGGTCTTTTTGATAAAGGAACGCCTCAAAGCGGCCCGGGACCGCCAGAAAAGCTATGCTGATATGAGGCGAAAGCCTTTAGAGTTTCAAGTCGGAGACAGGGTCCTACTGAAAGTGTCACCTTGGAAAGGTGTCGCGCGCTTTGGAAAGCGCGGAAAGCTGAACCCACGATATATCGGACCGTTCGAAGTCTTGTCCAGGGTAGGCACAGTGGCATACAAGCTCAAGTTGCCTCAAGAGCTTAGTGGAATACACGACACGTTTCATGTGTCAAATTTGAAAAAGTGCCTATCCGACGAAACTCTCATCATTCCAGCAGACGAAATCCAGATTGACGACAAGTTACATTTTGTTGAAGAACCAATCGAGGTAACTGATTGGAAGGTCCAAAAACTAAGGCGCAGCAAGATCAGATTGGTCAAAGTGCGCTGGAATGCCAAGCGTGGACCGGAGTTCACGTGGGAAAGGCTGGACCGGATGAAGCAAAAATACCCCGCCCTATTTGAGAAGACACCTGTACCGGAGAACTCGAAGTGAATTCCGGGACGGAATTCTCTTAACGGGGGGAGAATGTAACAACCGGCAAAAATAAGGTAATTCCGTACAAATTAATTAATATATGATTAACGTAATTAAATGCAATTATGTGTGATTTAATTATCAAGGCCTTAGGAGATAGCAATTTCCAAATAGTGCATAGGAATGCATACGTTTAATGGTAAAACATGATTGGATCATGTGCGAATAAGCTATCCGATATGGACGTTGGCAATTACCCGGTAATAATTAAATAAACGAAAAGGATCCTGGACACCCAGGACATAAAAAAAAGGGTAGTTTCATAAAATATAATGAGTTTTGGAACTCCAAAACCATAAGTGAAAACGTCTTGTACAAATCTCCCGATAACGAATAAATTGCGCGTACCGCACCCGATACGCGTATAACTCATAATTTCACCCGGCAAAGGCCTAAATAACCAATCAACGCTTAAATTAGACTATATTTAAGGGTTATTAAAGGTATTTTTAATGTCCGGATAACGCGTGATTAAAACCCGAAAAATACCCGAACGACACCCGAACGACGGGGGATTAAACATAACAAACAATGGGTAAATATTTGAAGTTGTGGACCCCACCTAAACCCATCAAAGGGCCGGCCTAAATGGCCAAGATTATGTCCATGCAAGTGTTAATAATAATAACCTAAGATCTAGCATAAAGCATGCATATGTATAAGACAAAAGGTGTAAGGAAAACATTAGTACAAAAGCATGCCACACTCTTGTCCCCCCCCTTTACAAATTTTCGGCCAAGTGCCACAAAAATCCAAGACAAACTTAGCTAATCATCACACTAGTATGCATGCATGGGTGAAGGGTCTTGTATAAAGATTATGGAAGATCATAAGGCTTAGTAAGATTTGCAAGCAAAACTCCTACTCTTACATACATACATACACGGCACAACACACACACACACTTATCATATCTTCACCAAGATCCCAAGTACACAACTCAATCCTCCATAAGATTTCTTGAATCTTTGGAATGATTACATGTGATAAGGCTTTATATAACATGTGTTAGAGATTTGGATATCAAAGCAAAACTCTTCCCTTTCTTTCTTCTTGTGGCCGTGAGCTTTACCCCTCCCCCATACATCATTCTTACAAGTTTTTACATCTCCAAATCACTTAAAACAATCCATCATCCAAACCCCTATTGTGTGTTTCAAGCTTGGAGCTTAACCATTAAGGAAGAACACACTAAACCCCTCTCAAAATCAAAGGTTTTGTCTTCCCTAGCCTTGTGCTAGTAGTAAGCTTCTTAACCTTGTTTTTGATTATTATTATTCATGTATGTGTTCTTAGAAGCAAGTTGTACATGAAGGGTTTAAAAGGTGGTTTGAACATAATCTTTAATAGGTTTTACTTGTGTAAAATAGATGATTAAAGATATGTAAATAAAACATAGATTTGATGATGATAATGTAATAATCTTGAAAATATATAAAGTTTACATTTAAACTAAGTAGGATGATGATTTGGGTAAGATTTGTGGAATAAACTTGAATATGTTAAAAAGTAGTGTTAATCATCTTAGAATGATCATACATGGTATAATATATGGTGGAACATGCTAGAAGTTCATAAATGAAGAAGTTGAAAAATTAAAGTTTACACACTTAGGTGAATGAAATTTGGTTATGTTGAAGAAATACATAAAACACACATACAAGTAGTCTTACATATGGAATATGAGACTAACAAAAGTGTTTTGATACAAAAATAACTTACCAATAAAAAGTTGAATCTTCAAAGTCTACTATTTTGAGTGAAAAATGTTAACTTTGGAAGTTAGAGTGGAAAAATGCAACTTTTGAAAGTTAAGGGACTAATATTGTAACTTTGAAAGTTAGAGGACTAAAATGGATATTTTAGAAACTATTAGTCCAAAAATGCAAGTATGGAAAGTTTGGTGTCAAAAATGTAAGTAATAAATTCTAAGGATGATTTTGGTAAATACTAGTAGATATACTTGGGTATTTCGTATAAAAGTATATTTTTGAAAGTTATAAAAATATAGAGGGTTTTAACATAAGGATTTTTATAAAATAGAGATTTTATAAAAATATTAAACAAACTTGAGAAACTTATACAAAAATGAATACTTTTATATAAATGGGAATATAAAAGTGTTGGAAACATTTTTGTAGTTAAGTTAACAAGTTGGGTTAAAAATACATAAGTATTTTAAACCATCCAAGTAACATGTGAAAAGAGGAAGAAATATGGATAATATTTCTATAAAACACATGTTGGGAAAAACTTGGAAAAATTAACTAATCGAGTTAAGACATCGAACTAAGACGCGTTAACGAACCGTACACGGACAAATCATGAGAAAAATGCCATTGCGGCAAGATAAGAAAAATATATATTTTAAGAAGTAAAATATATATACATTATGGGTGAAAACTAATAAACACTTTCCTAAGTGTTGGAGGAATTATTCGTGGGAGAAACACATGACACAAACAAATAAGACGTTAAACAAACGTATATACTTAACAAGAAAAATTACACATTTATATATGTACGCTCGTCTCGGCAAAATTCTAGTATATCTACTTAATGGGAGAGTAGATATGTGGGAAGGAAAGCCGCGACGAGAAGACAAAGATATATATATGTGTATGCCGTACCAACGAGATCCTAGTATATTTATTTGAATGGGAAAATAAATATACGGTATGGTGAGTTGAATCGGGCGTTAAGAATATACAATCGAACGACAAGATCTTAGTATATTTGTTTAAATGGGAAAACAAATGTGCGGCAAAGTGAGTCGGGTCGAGTGTTGAAATATATATTATATCAAGCGATGCGATCTTAAGTATAATTATTTAAATGGGAAAATAATTATATGTTAAGTGACGTCGAGTTGATGATAATAAGATACAAGTTAAGGAAATATTAACAAGAGTAATATATGACTTGTAACACAAAGGGTAATGTAACGCCAACGAAACCTAGGATACGCGCTTAATTAAACGGGATTTGGAATAACTTGTAGTCGGGAGTTGGGTGTACAACTTGCCAAGGCACATGCACTATAGGAATAGTGACTTATACGTCTAGGACGTTGTAGGTGCAAGACCATCTTTGCTATCCGCCTAGTACGCCAGACAGAGTTTCAGGTGAGTTTCACGGCCCCATTTTAAACTATTTTTACGTTTTCCGGGGGAAAGATATGTTAGGGAAAATGTTTGACGGATTTATTACTTGAGGTGTGACCGCCACTCGGGGTTGAGTCCTCGCCTCTATAATCATTTATTCAGGGAAATGAAACCGGAGGAATATTGAATAGTACTATTGGTGCATGACAAGGCCCACCCCTAATCGATAGCGTCGATTTTGCATTAGGTTATGCCTGGGGTGCATATATTCTGAACTTAAGTCGTGGGAAACCGAGTAACGACTTGGAGCGGGGCATATTTATTTTATACGTCTTGGTTTGATTATAGTCTCAAGTAGAATTATAGGAATTTGCAACTCCTATATATTGTCATAACATGGTATTTCCCAAGTATTCAAGTTTTGGAAACTAAAAACCTGTGAACTCACCAATATATTTATATTGACGAAAGTTTTAAACATATCTTTCAGGTAACTAGATGAAGGAGAACCGGGCAAGCTGGGTCGAGGAATCCTCCAATGCGGCGTCAAACTTTTGCGGGGTTTCACTTTTATTTCCCAAGGCATTTGGGATATATTTGAGAAACCTCTATGATTGTCTTAAAAACAATTTACTTTTGTGTAATATTTGAACAAGATTTGACGTCATAATAAATGACCCATTTTCTTAAATTACTTGTGTTTAGCAATAACCTTGACTTTATGCTTTGAACCGTCGCGCCACGTGTTTCCGCCATTGTCGTGGTGTGACAAAAACTAACAAGTTTTGAGGAAAAGGACACCATCCGTAAAGAATTAAAACATAAAGGATATCTATTGTAATTTCTGTGCTTAAAGAACAGCGCATGAAATTTCATTCAAAATTAAATGACGTAAAATTGAGAAAGTATAGGATACAAAGTATCCTTAACATAAAAAGTGTAGGAAGCCACTAGAACTTGCCACCTGTCAATTTAACCTAGCCATAGTTAAACCATGATTAACCTATTGTCTTCTTCGCTGATCTAAATTTTCAGAACATAAACCTAACCCACCCTCTCTCTTTATACCCTGATCTAAACGTATTTTCTGCTCATAAACCCGTCAGACCACAACCACTTAGTGGTTTTGCTATTCATCATCGTCATCCTTTACAGTAAACCTCTACTCAAAACTCTCTGTTTCTCTTCTTTTACATTTGCCCAGGTTTTAACCGAAGTTTTTTGCTTTTTCTTTAAGTTTTTCATGCCGAATCAACCAGAAACTGCAAGATACAATCATAAACATACCAGATTCAAACAAATTAGCTTAGAGAATTGTTCTAGAACTGAATAATGATAATACACAAAAAGCAATTGATGGAAATGAGTATGTGTTTGTGTTGGGGTATGCTCCTTGGGATGTTAGGAGTACTGAATTGATGCCTAGGTTTGCAGAGGCTGCTGGTTGTTTGAATGAGTTTAAGAGTCGTGAGTTTTCAAGGAGCAAAAATCAAACGCACGTTATTTAAACATTTTTCAATGTGTGTATAAAGAAAACAAGCTTTCGACCTCCATCTTTGAAGGTGCGTTTGTTTGTTTTTGTCATGTGCGTCTAAAGAAACAAGATTTTAGACCTCTATCTTTGAAGGTGCGTTTGTTTGTACAATGAGTGCTTCCAAATTTTCAATGAGTGTTTCCAAACTTTTTAATGAGTGCGTCCAAATTTTCAATGAGTGCTTCCAAATTTTCAATGAGTGCTTCCAAACTTTTTAATGAGTGCTTCCGAATTTCAATGAGTGCTTCCAAATTTTTAATGAGTGTGTCCAAATTTTTTAATGAGAGCTTCCAAATTTTCAATGGGTGCTTCCAAATTTTTAATGAGTGCGTCCAAAGTTTCAATGAGTGCTTCCAAATTTTCAATGAGTGCTTCCAAATTTTCAAATGAGTGCGTCTAAATTTTTTAATGAGTGCGTCCAAATTTTCAATGAGTGGGTCCAAATTTTCAATGAGTGTGTTTAAAGTTACCTGTTATCATAGTCATCTTCTTCTTCGCATGCAACTTTTTTATAACCCATTTTATTTTTAATTCTTCTTCTAAAATCAAAATCGAGTGCTTCTGACAAATAATATGTTCGTTTTTAATGTTGATTCATATGATTTTCAACTGATTTATTGTATAATTATAATACTCTGTTTTTCTTATTATTATTTTTTCAATTACTGATAATGAATGTATTCGATGTTTGTTTTCTGTATTTTGATTGTGTAATCATTCAGATTGGTTTAATCGATCACAATCGATGAAAATTACGTTTTGATTTTCGTTATTTTGATTTTGTTTTTATGATTTGAAAAAATTTTATACGTTTTTTCCTAATTTACCCTTAGTTAGTTTGACCTAAGTATGATTAGGGTTTTTAATCATCATCCAGCCATCTTCTTAATCTAATAACTGAGATTACTTCCTACGCTTCTCACGTGAAGGTTACTTTGTACGTTATCTCTACCCCAATTTTGTCAAATATTATTGTTGGAGTAAGATCAATCCACATCATGCATCACATTTAGATATAAACACTGGTAGGTCATGTGTGACTCGTGTTTCATGCCATTAGACTTTTACACATGTTTGTCATGGACATCGACACCACACGTACCGTGTGTCCATGAATGGACGTGTGATCGACATTGAAATTGCATTTAATTTACGTGGTTTGCATTGTGTGTCTATATATGTTTCTATTTTTTAGGAACCATAAAACTACCAAAAACGTATCAAACTCAATTAATTTAAATTAATCAGATAGGCTTCTAACAACTAATGAGTAAATGAGAAATTACGTTAACGTATTTACTTCATGAAAAAAATCAGATTTTTTTGTTGCTTTTGTAATCCTATTAATCCATAAAGGTATATATACAGGGGGAAGTGAATATGATGTTGTTGCCCATCTAAGCTTAGATGCGAAACCAATAAAAACTACGTCGTTTTAATTAAATATAACTAAAAATCATCAATTTGTTATAAATTACATTATTAGTGTAACTTTCCACATCATTAACTCCTAAGTATCATTACTCATTGTATTAATGTATGAGCCTATAAATAAAGGCTTTGTACTTTTATATGAACACATCAATAAGAATGAATCATTCCATTCTTTATTCTCTCTAATCCATATTCTTATATCTACATATCTAGTATTTTAGTTGTTAATAGGCCGTTGTTTTACAACACGCTATCAGCACGAACTGCTTGTACCATCATTAGGTATACCACATACTCTAACTTATCATTATTCTTTATTCTCACATACATGATCCATATTGTAATTCATACAATTATGGGTTGTGTTAGAGATTTGTTTTGTTATTCTCTTTAATCTCCCTAAATAATCCATATTATAACTAATACGATTTTTTGTTAGATGGAGATTTATATTTATTATTTCATCAAAGTATGTTCAATCAATGTTTTATATTTCAACATGTATAGTGAATTATATTATAACTGGTCATAACTTCTTTTATCCCCATATATAGATATATATTAATTTAATGGTTTAATCAATATTATTAGATTTGTTTTTAGTTTTTTATTTCACTTGTGTTAATTATTTTTTTTTTTATTAAAGTGCATGTTAACATGTTTTGAATTTTAACATGAAATGATTGTACAATAAGAGTTAAGAAGCTATTATATGTAATTGATTTGACCCTAAAGTAAATATAAAAGTTATGTTGGACTCGCGTGACCTTTAACATTTAGTTATTTACATTGACATGGTTAGTATTATAAATTCATTGATTGTGGCATAAAAAAAAACTAAATGTATACATTTTTTTATCTATAAAGTAGTAATCTTAATTCAACTGATGGCATCATCCTTTTAATTACCATGATAATTGTAGACATTATTGTATCCATGTTTAGATTTGAAATATTTGTGTGGAAAAAGAGATATGTATATTTGTAGAACGAACATATCATACAAAAAGAGTTAGTGATCATACTTTTATCATGAAGACTTTACGGAGATATGTTTAAAATAAGTGCAAACATTAATTTGTATGTATCATATTCATATGATTAGTTATACCGTTATAAGTTATTACATAAATTAACTATGTTTGTTTATTGGTGATGAAAAGTTTCTTATTTCATAAAGGCATGAAGGCTTATTCTAACTCGTTTTTATATGGTGACATGCTATAACATCGTGTATTATATACATGCTATTATTTCTTAATATTCATAATATCAAATAGAACAATTAAACCAAAGTTGTGGTTTATTGTCACCCTCCATAAAAAGTAGAAATTTGCTTTGATTTGACATCAAAGTATCATGCTCACTGTATCTCTTTATCATGTTACAAAAGGTCGTAAGATTTTAGAAAGGTAACATTATATGACTCAGATGTATATATACTTCTTAGTTGATGTTACATGAAGAGAAGTTTATTTATAAAGGAAAATCGGATATTACAAATTTTGTTTGTCAAACCTCAAATATGCTCTTGAAGTGGCAAGATTATTAAAAAAATATATAAGGTTTGAAACGACCACCATGAAAGTGGTGTAGTCTCATCCATTCCCTGAAGTGAATGTGATGAAAATGATCAGTATAAAGGTTAAGATCATGTACATAACTAAGGAAGTTGTAATGATTCCACCATGAAAGTTTTTGTGGTTATAATCCATTCCCTGAAGTGAATGCGATGTTATAATTATTGGTATAAATTAAGTCCATGATTATGGTAATTGTGAAAATTGTTATGATGCTCATGTTAATGAGATCGGCTTTGTTAATAATATGATGATTACAAAATGATCGTTATAGAGGTTATGATCATAGTAAATGAGGAAGTTGTAATGATCACCATGTTCATAACAAGATCAGCCATGTTAATCCTGAATGAGGAAATTGCAATGATCATCATGTTGATAATAAGATTAACGATGTTAATATTGAAATCGACCACAGGAAGTGGCACACTAATGAAGTAATTATATGAGAATGAGATATATTATTCTCTCATATTTCTTGTCGTGTATTAGACAAGCAAAAGTGCAACATGTCTAATAATTTGTCACATATGAGATGTGCTCATGAAGTAACCATATCATTAAGAGAGTATGACAAATTTGAAATCATCTCATATTCTTGTGATTGAGTAAATAATGAACAGTTATGAAGCTTGTTTCATTTATACTCCATTCCCTGAAGTGAATGTGACTACATATTGATCATTGTAAAGGTAATGATCATGGAGATAATTGAGAAATTTGTAATGATGAGATCGACCATTTGGAATTGTAATGATGGTCATGTTAATAATGAGATGATGGTTTGAAAATTCCATACATACTCTCATATCTTATGTTTTGTATTACATACGTGCAAGTAATACATTCGGTCATAAACTAGAAGTTTAGTTTATGGATCATAATTATTTAATTAGTTGGCATGACCGGTAAGACCACACCGAGTCGATGATGATGTGAACATAAAGAATAACTTAAAGATTCTTCAATCTGATGCATAGCATGTAATGTTTGCTCTTAAGCAAAATTAAATCTTTGCTATATAAAGTAGGGTGAGTATCACTATATATTTTGGAATTGATTAAAGGATACGCATATCCTAACATGATACCATTTAGTATTTAAAATTGATGCATCGTCTAAATGGTTATCAAGTGCGCAACCTGAAGTTTGTGTGGTATATGGCGTAATTAATAAGATATCAAGCACATTATTCCAAAATGGCATATTTGGTGAATTCAATTTCTAAATATTGAAATACTAGTAGCTTATGTTCATACACATAGTGCTTTCATTAAGATGGTCACTAAAACGTCTACTATTGATTGCAATGTCAATGATCATGAAAGCAAAAGTTCATGTTTACATTTGATTTTACATGCAGTAACATTTATTCACATCAAGCCAATACTTGGTAATAGTTTCTCCCCATTATAGTTGGTTTTTGGTCAGGAACCAAATATTGCCCATCTAAGATTTTGTTGTGCGTCATATATTGAAATTGATCCACCATGACGCGCGGAGATGGGACCTTAAAAGGTGATTGGGAATATATGATGATGATTGGGAATATATGATGGTTTATAGAGCCTCCAACAAGAGATTTATTTACATCTCAGTTAATTGATATCCATCTCAATGGATTAACATTCCCCACATCAGGGGGAGATAAAATGCAGTTGGAAATAGAAATGAGTTAGAATGAAATATCATTGATCCTCGTACTAAACAATGTGAACCAAAAGTTCAAAGGATAATTCATTCACAGAGATTAGCGAATTAGTTACCAGACGCATTAACTGACCTAAATATGATGAATAGCTAATCAAGTCACGTATACCAACTGCTAATGCTCCATTTAAGATGAGTGTCCAGGAAGGACAATCGTATATTGGTAATAAGCCTACTGCACGCCTAAAGCGTGGTAGACTAGTTGATTCCAAAGAATAAAAGTCCTCGAGAAATTGGAGCAAGTAAGAAAGATGGTCAAGTCGAGGTTATAGTAAAAAGGTTTCCTGAAGAGACATTAGACATGATGGTTCCAGAAGAACCTCAGGTACCTGAGATAAAGAGATCTCGTTATATAGTATCATGTCTACGAAATGTATGGAATCGAAAATAAAATCGACGTCGTTATAAATTTTATGTAATGTAGCGCTTGAAATGAGGATCAAGATTTAAGATCTGCCTATGAATGAGTACAAAGAAAAGATTGGCCAAAATGGAAAGACGCAAATATGGCAGAGTTGAATTCTCTATTGAAAAGAAAAGTTTTGGACCACTAGTCCATACAACAAAAGTTGTAAAACATATAGATACGAAAAGGTCTTTTGCGCGAATCAACATTTGAAAAGAAAATGATATAAGGTAAAATTGGTGGCACAAGAATTTTGCAAAGACCCATAATTGATTATGAGGAGACGCATTCTCCAGTGGTGGATACAATAATTTTTCATTATGTTATTAGTCTGGTAATGCAAAGAGAGAATTGAAATGCGTCTAATAAATATCATGATTTACTTGACACTAAAAGTTTACATGATGAAGGATTTAATGTGTCAAAATCTGGTTCTCGAGAACGTTATGATCGGAATAAAAAGATTCAATTCGGAATACGTTATGTTATATGATTGAATTGAATATAAGTGGAACTCCTCATGAGTATCCTAAAGCAACTGAGTGCTTAAAAGGTAATATGAAACATCGTAGAATGTAATTATTGTGCACCAATACACCCCAGGTGATAAACTAAACCTGGTGATTATGACACTTTAATGTATAAGAATGGTACAATATATATTGGAGAAATAGATGTTATTGTTCTTCCAATTGAAGAGTTAATGTACTTGCGTAATTGGTCAAGATGGAAAAGTCCTTGATGGATTGATGATGCCTGCAGCATTGATATCAATACCTTAAGAAGTATTATGTTTAGGTAATATAATATGTATGGACTAAAATAAAGGGGGTTGAGTGTTATAAAACTCATGAGATATCCCGATAATGAGCAACATAAGTTTGATTGTATTATCCAGCTTGTATCAAAAATTTCCTTTTAAAAGTTCACTCGCAGTTTACAGTGATAATGTCTTAGCATTATTGAGAGACTATGTAGAACTTTTAAAAGGGGGATTTTTGAAAGTCCTTGACATAATGCACTTGTTGCTTGACCTACAATTCGAGTATATATGTAATGGTATGTTTACCAATCCATCAAAGTATATCTTGAAAAGATGGTGGGACATTTTACAATGGACATAGCTCATACTTAAAATGTATTAAAGGTTGTCCAATTACTTGATATGAAAAATTATTTGTTTAATCTCCTACTAAAGTGGAGATTTTCAATCTAGAAGTACCATGGTTAAATATATATATATATATATATATATATATATATATATATATGTACATTAGTCTTGCTAGTTATGCATGATTATTATATCTTCCACATGAACTTATTATCATAATACTAGTAGGTTTACCCGCGCGTTGCGACGGGATCCAAAAAAACTTGTAATACGCTAGCAGTTTTCCTACCGTGTGTTGTGGCGGGTAAAAGATTAAAATAATTTGACTTTTATGGTCAACTATGAAACTAATTAACATGACAAATTCAAATTGTTTGCATATGATACAACATTCCAAAGTCTCCAAAATGGCTGCAAAACAAGAGGTGCCGTAACTCTATTGGATTAAAGGAATACGTCAAATAACAAGTGGGAAAATAAAACTTCATGTGTCATAAGTGGAAATGGTCAAATGGACGTGTTGGGTAATGGGTTAAAACGGGTTGTCTTTAATGCGGGCAAAGTGGTTCATGTCGGCCGACTCGCCCCATACTTTTACAAATAGTCATTGTCAAAATATGATGACCAAAAATATGCTATCACAAAAATAATCTATTTTAGTTTATAAATAAAATGATTTAGGCGGCTATAAGCTTGTAAGTACTAAAGATATAACACGGGCACTTCCAACCCATTTGACCCACTTGACTAATTTTTTTTATTTGACCCCTTTGACCTATTAGGGAAACATTATAACCCAAAATGACCCATCAAGTAAAATGTCTCAAGGATCACCATGTAAATAGCATTCAAACCTTAATGAGTCGGTTTTTATTATAAACATTGTATCCTTGAACGTCGATATCAACTTTTGCATCCTCGACGAATCCCATAGTAACAACTGCAACTATCTGTTGATTAAAATACTAAAAGATGATTATAAAATTTAAAATAATACATAAGTAACAAACTTAATAAAGACATCACATTTGAATCCTGAATATCTTTTTCAAGAAGAATCATCTCGAATCCAAGAGGAATATAGATAAAGAATTGATGCATAACTCTGAAAGAAAATGTATAAAGGATGCATAACTCTGAAAGAAAAGGTATAAAGGTGCACAAATGTTTAAGAATTGTATTATAAAGAATATGATCTTTTGAGTTATTTTATTACTCATAAGTAAAGGTTATTCATGAGTTAATTAAAGAATTAATTTCCTAAAAATCTAAGAAATATAAAACAAAATTATAACTATTTATTATAAATCGTACAACTTTACCGTAACATATTAATGTATAAATCTAAACTACAAAGTGTAGAAAAACCGGACTAACAATTTTATGAATAGATTGGAGTTGAAATAATATGCTTTTTAACAAGAAAATGGTGTTGCAAGTACTTATAACCTCTTAAATCGCTTTATTCGGACTAATTATATTTTAATGATATTTTATACATTAAATATTTTTAAAACTCAAGGTAAAAGGAATTTAACTCCTTACAAATTACCTGTCCTGACCAAACCGTTTTGACCCGTTTTACATTATTATTTTGTACAATTGCTATCAAAGATGGTACATAAGGGTATAAATGGAAGAAATGGTGTAAAAATCTGGGGATTTTTAAAACTCAAGAAAAAAGGAATTTAACAACCATCCTGGCCAAACCGTTTAGACCCGTTTTTACTGTTTTCCATTATTATTTTGTACAATTGCTATCAAAGATGGTACACAAGGGTATAAATGGAAGAAATGGTGTAAAAATTTGGGGATTACACTTTAGACTCATGGGATGTCATCTTAACTTTGATAATATGGATATATTTGCTCATGCCTCCCCTTTATAATGAAGTATAGATAATCATAAGAAGATACCCAAAATGCACAATATCTATAATACATTATAAAGGAGGAGTGATGTACCATATTGGAATTTTGATATGGGTACAATTTTTAAAGCAACAAGTATAAGAGAATAAAGCTTATTTCATAAGGGTATTATGGGGATATTAGGGACAATTAAGACACTTAGGAGGGTAATGTAGACATTTTACCCACCCCCTCCTTTACAATATCAAAACAATTTTACATTAGTACCCTTCTTCCATCCTGCACCTACAATTCGTCTCTTCCATATCCCCCAGTCTCCCTCATCAATTCAAGGTTTTAATTCATGATTGAATGCAAAAATTGTAGCGTCGTGCGTTTTATCTTTAGAATATATGAAACATAACACAATAGCTTCGATTGGTTTCTATTGCTATAAAATGATGTTCTTGAACATAATCTCCTCCAATTGCCCAATTTTTCAATCAGTGATCTTACTCTTTAAGTTTGAAGTTTGTAGTTCTGTTCATGCATTTATATTAATATACTTCTTTTGTGTATGCAGTTGTGCTTCTACTTTGATTAATTTCATGAATAGGATTACCGCCCTACTTCGCTGAATCCAGATGGAAGTGAATCCCATCATTACAACTGGAAATTACGTGTAAGTTCTTAATATATTTGTGTGGAATGGAAATGTTTTTCCTTTGGGTTTTCTAAATCATTTTGAAATTGATTTGAGTTGTACCACAAGTGTTCGATGAAATGCACCAATCATCTTTTCAAGGATACTTTATTCCTTTTTCACAAATTTTTCATTCAAAAGAAACGGATTAACATTTTAGTATTTCTTCGTACATGTATTTATAGCTAATGTAATTTTCGATTGTATGTATCATCATACATGTCTCAATTGTTTCAATTGAATGTACCAGAGTATGAGCCAGCTTCACCTGTTTAAAAAAAGGAGCGTAAAAGCATGTGTGATGACGAAGATGTCGATGAAAATGATGTAAAAGATTCATGGGAAGATGAAGATGAACCTGCTCTGCTACATTGTCATTTCTATATGCTTAGTTTAGTTGGTTCAAGCTTAACATCATCATCTTACTTGATATAACCAAACTTAACCAACATTTATTATGCTAAAAAATGTAAAAAAAAAAATACATTAGTGCGTTTCTTTTCTTTCTGCGTATGTAAATCAGCCACCAGTTATCGCATCACCTTCTCCCGTGAAGGCCCCAACGAAGTCTAAACCAATCCGAGAGAAAGGGAAGGCTTTTGAAATCGCAAAGAGGCGTCGTTAGATCCTGTTGTAGCAGAGAAACTCAGACAACAAGGATATGAACCTTGGAAACCTGAATTTTGTGGTAATACTACTTCGGAGGTTTATGCATTTTGAATGTTCCATGGCCAAACAACTAACATGTTTATTGATAAAAGGAAAGTATAGGAACTTGAGTTGATGAGTGCTAATAATGAGTTAGCTAATGAAAGGTTATCCCAAGTTCCATTCACATATAATCAACTAACTGTTTTTTTTTTTTTTTGACTATGTGCTTATGTCTAAACATGTTTTGATTTGTATTTCTCTCAGGCTTGTGGAAGAAGCTGAATGAACATAGCAGAACTGTTTGCCAACAAGAAAGGTGATGACAAGACTATTGATAATTTTATCCCAAAATCAGAGAACGACTTTCTAGAATACGCATAGTTGGTTTCTAATATACTTCGGTCGTTTGAGCTATAATGATTTTTCGGTATATTTGTATATAACGTTTGATAAGTTCAACAGCTAAGCTTTTTGTTGACTTATAATAAGTAATATGAATTTGAGATAAGGATTTGTATTGGATCACTCTAATTTATATATAACACACACTAAAACACAAGTTTATATCTACAATAACCAGGGATAGTTTGGGTATTTTAACTTCACACAACACTCCTTCGTTTGTCATCGCGAGTCGCCTTCCAAACTTCCAATTGCTAATTGCTTTTAGATGATGATGGAGAGGTATGCCCGGGTGTCATCCGGCTATGATAAGAGTTCCAGTTAGCGGCGACAATGGTGGTTTCTATGTCATATCCGTCTTTCGGCAGCTAGAGTTTCGCATTGAAACCTTGGCGGTGGGTGTTTGTTCTTCATCATAATCGGTAGCGGCTGGGATAAGTTCCAGGGTTCCAACCACCAATCAATCTTCCGGTGAAGCCTCAAGCCATGTGTCGTTTTTCTACAAATCGGTAACTCCCAACCAACCTTATTTGTATTGTTTCTTGGTACTGATTATTGTAATTACCTACTTTGGGATTGGTAATACTTTACATGAATAGTTTGTATCATACTCCACTCTAAAATAGTAAAATGTTGTAATTAAGTTAACTATAGAAAGTCAAACCAGATTGTTAATAGGGGAGAAAGGATAGAGTATTTTGGATAATAGAAGGTCTTCTGTAGTGCCATGCCATTAGAGATACACTTAAGGTCGGATAGTTGCTTATGCTACCAATAAATTTATGTATATAATTTACACGAACAGTTCTAATGTTGTATGCATAAGGTATCTTAAAGCTTTATAACTGACTAGCAAGTCAAACTAGATGGTTGATAAGAAGGATATATTATTTTGAATAAAAGCAGTTTTCTATATGGCCATATTTCCTAAAGATTTGATTGCATTTGCTACTATTTTTCAATTACAGCCCCTCATTTTAAACAAAACTAGAGTTTCGGGGTTTAGGCAATTTGTAGTTTCATTGAATTGAGAGGAACAAGGCTTATCACTCAGAAAACTTGGGAAATACCATTCTCATTTTTGGCCCCAGCAAGAAGACAAGGTATAATCATTTTATAAGAATTACATTCTATTTGCAGTGTGAACGGCTTCACACGCCCGTGTGCATAAGTTGCATCCCATTTATAGTGCTCTTTGGTTTCATAAATCAACATCAACTTTATACATGGGGCCTACTTGGAGCAACATATAGTGGTAGTGAGCGATCTGGATTGCACGAAGGAGCAGATGGTTGCAGGGACGACACATTATATCACACAGAAAGCGAATGATATATGGGTGGGAAGAAGTATGAAGCGAAGCCATGGATGACCTTAAGGAATTGTAAGGTTTTAAAGTTGCTCATGTTAACTTTCATGTGGTACTTTGTGTTTAATCTTTTACAAAGTCGTTTCACAGCCTAGATCTTTGAATAACCCAATTTAGAGGTAATGACTTCCACATCTGTTTTCCTGAATTTCCAATCAGTAACTGAATGGAAGCGATCTGGAAACAGGCGACGAAGCTTCGAGAACAAGTTGTCAGACAACAACAGGTAATCAACTTTCCTCTATTTCACCTCTGATTCACTTTAATTCCCTTCATATCAATATTCTTCTTCTTCTTCTTCTTCTTCTCTAGCACTTTATTTACCGAAGATCTATGCAATTATAGTTCCAATGAATCTACCTGCACTATGCATAACTACGACTAGAGGCTGATGCTTGTTAGAATGTTAGATCAAATTATCCTATTGGATTAGGTTAATCTAAACGAAACTGCATCGGTGTATGCTTCAATAGGTTACTCATAGGCTGAAATGCTTGATCCAATAGCTATGAACTTTGTAAGTTGTAACATTGGTGATTACAGTTTAGAAATAACTATCTGTACATTTCATGTTTATAGGACCTGGATAGTTTTATTTTATAATCTATCAGCATTTGAAGGTTACTTTTTTATCTTCGCAACTACTTATGTTCTGTCCGACGACTATGAACTTTGTGCCGTTATTGTTTACTGTTTAGAGTATTAAGACATGAGTAATTTTCAAATTTATTAGTGTTTGGCGGTTGGTTTTTATTTTTTAAACTATATATGTTCTGTTAGATAGTCCTAATGAGTATAAATAGAAGATATAGTTGACCACAAATGTTGAGTTACTTCTGTTATGTAACTTGTTACTTGTTTTGAGAAGGATGTGGTATTAGAAATTTTGCTATGGGAAGCGTTGTAACAATAATACATTGTGGTCAACTATAGCTTCTATTAGGCAGCGAAGTCGTTGGTTAACATCATAGTGGGGATTGCTACATGTGACGAGTAATTGCAACATATGAAAATATAGAGGCCGTTGATAAATCTTCATCTTAGACAAGCATTTTCACTTCTTTTTGTTGGTTTTTTTACTGAAGTTAATGCAATAAGTTGGTTTAGAGTGCATTAACCGGTTGCATATTTGATATTCCTACGTGCAAAGTTTTCAAATATATGATAATCGGCCAACAACACGTCATCGTTCCCTAACTTGTTGAGTAATTACCACCATCTTTGATTGTTGCCTTATCAAGGAACCTCCGAAAAATTAGAAAAAAAGAAAACCATCAATAATCAAAACAATATGTTTAAGATACGGTTGATTAAGCTTTATATATGTATTTTATTGGATAATGTGTCCTTAGTGCATGAATGACATAATATTGATCAGGACCTCGTGGATGTCTGGTGTCGTATTGGTGTGTGTTGGTGATGACAATTTGGTAGATGGGGTTGTAAATAGATAATGAGTTTGTACCACATGCATTATTGAGTTGCATCTGAGTTAAAAAGATTAAAATACCCTTTTAGTTAACGAAATAAATAAATGAAGTTACTGAATTGGATGAAATTTGCAAGATTTTGAAACAATAAGAACTCATATGCGAAAAAAAAACATTTTGAAGAAAATGGTAAAATTGATCAAACCACAAGGATGACAATGGCAGTTTACTCTAAAATGTTAGAAACCAGGAATGAGTTGTGGTTCGTAATCAACATCATGATTGAATCTAAGGTAGTGTTTGGTATGATGGAATGAAAGGGGGAATGGAATGGACCATTACAAGGTAATGAAAAATAATGTGTTTGGTTGGCTAAAGGAATGGAATCACCCATTCCACAAGGCATTCCATTCCCTCAAAACCATTCCATCCACTCCCCATGTTTTTTTTTCATTCCATCCCCATTCACCCTTTACTAACAAAAGCATAACCCACCAACACCACCCACCACCACTATCGCCACCACCCACCACCACTATCGCCACCACCCACCGCCGCTGCCACCACCCACCGCCACCACCACCCACCACCGCCGTCACCACCTACCACCACCGCTACCAACCACTACCTTCACTTACCCACCACCCACCACCATTGTCACCACCCACCACCGCCGCTACTCACCACCGCCACCAACCACCACCACCGCCACCACCCACTACCTTCACCCTCCCACCACCGCCACCACCCACCACCACCGCCATACAAACCACCCACCGCCGCCTACCACCGTCATCCACCCACCGCCACCTCCACCACCTACCACCGTCACTCACTACAATTTCCTTTACCCACCACTACCGCCGCCATACAAAACCACCCACCGCCGCCTACCACCGTCATCCACCCACCGCCACCTCCACCCACCACCATCGCCATACAAAACCACCACCACCCGCCGCCACCACCGCCCGCCACCACCCACCGCCGCTGCCACCACCCACCACCGCCACTACTCACCATCATCACCCACCCAACATTACGACCATCCATCTCCACCTTCCACTGTCGCCGCCACCGCCACCGACCACAGCCGCCGCCGCCCACCACCGCCACCGACCACATATCACTACCCACCATCACCGCCACTGACCACGAACCACCACCGCCACTAACCATCGATTTTATTCATTCGTTTTTTCTTGTCTATCCAACAACACAAAGTAATGTTTTGTTTCATTCCCACATGGCAACCAAACAAGACATGGAATGGTAATGATCCATTCCATTACCTTGTCCATTCCATTACCTCGTCCATTCCATTCCCCCATCCATTCCATTACCCCATACCAAACAGACCCTAATAGAATTCGGGACACCCGCCGCAACGCGCGGGCATTCCCACTAGTAATTATAAAATATACATATACATACCTACCCAAAATGGAATACTTGACATAGTTCAAATGCTTTGATATTGCTATGTAATTCTTCAAGAGCTGTGCATAAAACTCCCAGCTTTCTTATGTAGTCCTTCACATCTTCATTCTTATGTATTTCTTCACCCCAAATAGCAACCATCTTGGTGATGCAAGGAGGTCATATCCAATTGTTCAAGAATTTACAGTAAGTTAGATAATGTGGATGCAACTTACAATACATTAGTGCAATATAAAAGTCGAATATTGAATAGATATAGAGATATTTCATAAAATAAAAAAGCAGCACCTTTGAATACATAAACCTTGGCATTGCAAAAAAACGGCATCTTAATCAACAATTGGATGAAGGAAACGTCTGCACGAATCATAATCAATTATTACACCATCACAAATTCATAAACAAACAACAAAATACAACGATTATGAGCAACAAGTACCTCCTCCATGTGTTAAAAGCAAAATCAACGAAGACAAAACAAATTAGAAAGAATTTGGGTTAACCGTAGGCGGTGGGTTAAAGAAGAAGATGATGATTGAAAAGGGTGATTATATTGTTGAGCCAATTCTATGACTCCATGTCCTAATAAACTTGGTTATTAAGATATGTTTAATGGTGGAGGTAATATTGTATGTCACACCCTCAAATTCCACTTGCGGGGTTTTACCGCGAGGCGCATGACAAACCAGGATTTAAGTCAACGGTCACAATAAACAACACTATATGCATAACACAATACTCAAAAGATATAGTTATAAAAACATAAACTGTAGCGGAAGCTTTAAATGTTTACAACCCAAAAGACACAGTTCAAATGTTTAATGAAGACCATGCTCTAAACCCTAGACGCCCGTGCCGACTCGTGCGCCTAGATCCAGTTGTTGCTACCTTAGCGACCTGAGAAAAACATGCCAAAAGACGTCAACATATAATGCTGGTGAGTTCACAGGTTTGTTCAAAAATGTTATCCAAATGTTACCATGTCCATACTATATCAATGCTACCAAGTACGCTAGCTAGGCGTATGTTTTATTACTACTACGATTGGAAACCATTACTGGACACGTTTAGCAATGTTTAGCATGTTTAGCAGCCCGTAATGTTCAGCACGATAATGTTCCTGTTCGAGACAATATGCACCCGCCCGGCCCTCCAAGCCGACGAGTGGGGCAGGTCACGCCCAATAGATCTATCCACATTTCCCCCGTTGTGCAAACCCGCACATTCATGGTTTCCCCCGGGACTTTCCAAAAGATCGTATAGCAATATAAAGTTAAAACCATAGTATGACATATGTTACCAAAACTGTTTAGCGCATGTTTTCTCCCCCAAAGGTTAAAGCATTAAAAGTGGGGCCGTGAACTCACCTTAGATAGCGTTCCTCAAATGTAAGTAAAAGATGTTTAGCCCTTGATGATCCCTCTACCGGAGATCTATCAAAATGTTCACATAAGTGTTCCGACTAATAACCATAAGGTTATCTAGTCCCCGATTGTCCAGATCATAACCAAGTATGTTTTTAAAACGTGTTTAAATGTTTAACCGACACACTAGACCGACCCGACATCCCGTTGGTGACCCATTACCCTAACTAATCAAGTACACATAGATTACACGCAAGGTTCAAGCATAAAACACTTAGTTTGTATTAAAAATCTCATTTTTGTTAACGTAGGGTCGAACGTAGTCCTGGGAGGTCGAAGGTGGCCTTAACTGGTCGAATGTGGCTTTGAACCTCCACCTTCGCCCCTTTTCTTCCCACCTTCGCCCCTTTTAGTTCATTCGCCCCTTTTAGTTTCCAGGTTCGCCCCCTGGAACCCACCTTCGACCGTTCGACTGGTCGAAGGTATTCCAGGTTCGCCCCTGATGTCAGATTTTTCCAAAAACGCGTCGAAAAACATTCGAAAACATCACGAAACATCACGAGTTACAGCAGTCAAGCATCATTAATATATTCCTACGAAACCCTACCAATTTTACCCCAAAAATCTATCCGTTTTACAAGTTTCCTAAAATAGTAAATTATGGAGATGTCACATCACCATGCATGAAAATATTACCCAATTAGGAAACTTTCTGAAATCGATCAATAATCCGTCCATCATACTCGAATCATCATGAACAAGAAACCCCTATCATAACCTTATCATAATCATCCAAAAACAAACCCTAAATCTAACTAAAAACCCCTTTAATCGCCAAAACACCATCAACAATCAAAGGTAACATGTTTCAATCATAACCCATCATTAATAACAGCCCTAGGTTGTTGTCATATCATCTATACAACAAGTAATCATCAAACAATGCATAATATCATACTAACACATGTTTATTTGCATAAAAACTCATTGTTTATGAATAGGTTTTGGTTAGGAAAGGTTTTTATTCATAAATAGGTTGATATCAGATCTGGACCCTTGGGGTTTAGATTAAAACGAGTCAAAATTGTTTAAAAAGGATTTGTAATGAAGAACACACCTTAGATCTTCACTTGTAATGATTTAGAGAGTTAGGTTATGAAAAACAAGCTCAAAAACTCCTTCCCCAATGATAATAGCTGATAGAGAGTGTTTGGAGGCGTTTAGGGTTTGTGAAATGGTGAAAATGGCTAAGGATGGTATTTATACCCAGTCCAGGTTCGCCCAGTTTATGTGATCGAATGTGGAACTTTTCCACATTCGCCCCTTTTTAATGGTCGAATGTGGAATCTTTCCACATTCGCCCACTTTGTTTCCACATTCACCCATTTCTCAAGTCCCATTTCCACATTCGCCCATTATTTCCACATTCAGGTCATCAGCACTTTTTAACACATGTTAACAGCACTTTTAACACATGTTAACCTTTTTCCAGTTTGTCGTGTTTAACGCATTCTAACACATCTTAACACATAAGCATGCATCCATAGTCTATACTTAGCATGTTTAGGCACGTATAATCATTTGTACATCATTTAAGCAAGTATAAGCATACAATTCACCACACGACCCATAATCTACACATATACTTAATTAGTTCATGTAATGTCACCAACGACGGAACCCGGTACTAATGTATTCCCAAAACGACTCCCAATGATCCTCCAGATCATTGACCCTGGACAATCCTAATTTGACCCGACTCAACTGACCCAGTTAAGTTTGTTTATAAACGTTTCTCGCTAAGGTAGACTTAGATGTTACTATTATGTTTAAGCCGAACATGCCGGGTGTCACATCATCCCCACGTTGAAAGAATTTTCGTCCCGAAAATTGCACGAAGCCCAAAAGTGAAAAAGACGAAAAGGAAGAAAACGAAAAGAAAGGTTACCGGTTGTCACATCATCCCCACGTTGAAAGGGAATCTCGCCCCGAGATTCACTCTGCTTCAGCAGTAACATGCCTGGACTCGAACGCGCGCTTCGGAAAGAGATGAGGGTACTTAGCCTTCATCTGGTCTTCTCGTTCCCACGTGAACTCCGGTCCACGATGTGACACCCGGCAACTTTCGGTAACTAACTTTTGAAAACTTAGTAAGTCTACCTTAGCGAGTCGCGCATACGTTACACATAACATGGTCGGTCGAGTCGAATCGCACATCATTAGGGTTTTAACATACGCAAGTCTCGGGTCCCGGGAATTGGTGATCGGGCGGGAACGTGTCATTTATCATGTATTATATGTTTACAATCATTATGTGACTTGTCGGTATGTGAATATGTGCTAACATGTGTTAAAACGGGGTTTAACGCGCAAAACACACCAACATAGGGGCTATAGGCGATTAGGCTTGGTGGATAGCCTAATCGCATGATAATGGGGCGAGTAGGGGGATACTTATAGGCGAGTAGGGCTAATCGCCTATACAGTCATGCGATTAGGCACCCTACTCGCGTATAGGTCTGCACACTCGCATGAATACGTGCTGGACGACCAAAAACGCTTATAAATACCACCCTTGACCTCCAAAACATCATTTGTGCAACCCTAGCCGTCCCATAACATAACCCAACACCCACACACCCTCTGGAACTCGTTTTTGCATCAAAATCACCATTTTCAAGCTTATTCCATCATCACCTCTTGATTTCAAGGTGTGTTCTTCAAACCCAAACCTTTAAATGATTATGTTTTACTCCCTAAACGTCCAGACCTGACTTATAAATGTTTTTATCTTTGAAAATCCATTTAAAACCGTTTTTAAACAAACCCACACCTTTACATGTGTTATACGTGTTATATATGTTTAAAGGTAGGATTTTTAGGATTGAATCATGGTTGTTCTTATGTTATTTTGATGTTTATTGCTGAGATAAGTTAGTATGATGATGTTCTAGGAGTTTGGATGGTTTTGGTGGTGTATTGTTGATATTTGATATTTTGACCCATTTGAAGGATTTTAGATGATTAAGGATGTTATGAGGTGTGTTGTTGATTGAATGATGTTAGGGTTTGCTCTAGGATGATGCTAGAACAGTAGGATGCTATCGGACAACGTGATTATGTGGTTAAATCTGAATATTTGCTATTTAGGGCAAGTTTTTGCATGTTGATGTGATGTTTACATGCTAAGTTGCCATTTTGGGAAAACGCTCGCATTCGGGACTGTTAGAATGATGAAAACTTAGGGGTTTTGCTTGGAATATGTTTGTTTATATGTTAGAATGATTATTGAGTGTTTTTACATGTTTCGGATCTGATTTGGAGTGTTCGGCGCGCGAAAAACCACAACAGCTGCACTATAGGCGATTAGGGATCCTAATCGCCTATGTTATAGGCGATTGGAGGCCTACTCGCCTATAAGGAAGCCTACTCGTGTATAATACAGGCGATTAGACCCTGTAATCGCCTGTTGACCAGCCCTACTCACATGTTGACTTTTCCTAATTGCTAGTTTGATTCCTAATCGCGTGTAATGCTGCTATATGTAAATTTTAACATCCCGGAACATGATTTGACGCCTAAGAACATGATAGGAACCCCGGGATTCACCCAATGACTTAGTAACACGTATTCGGACCTGTTTATGCGTTAAACGGATATTATGTTAGACTAGGTGAACTGTTACGCGTATTAAGTGTTTAATTGCATATGTGGCATGTTGTCTTGTATTTATCTAACACGTGGATTGTCGGGTCACCAATGGGATGTCGAGTCTTGTCTTACGTTGTCTGGTTGTCGGTTAAACATGCTTTTCGAACACATAATGGTCATGGACTGGACTTAGGGACTAATGAACCCGATGGGTTATTAGTCTAACTTAACACACATCTTATGATAGGTCGCCGATAGTTGGGGCTATCATATCTCATAAGCGGTTTACTCATATCACGCATACGGATTACACAACTTAAGGTGAGTTCACGGCCCCACATTTTACAGTTTTTACTTTCGGGGTGAGAAACATGCTTACAAACTCTTTTATGACTTATGACTTGTTAAACTCTTATGACTTGTGACTTGTTATCACGTTATACTATGGCTTACTTATCTTACTATACGGTTCATCGAAAATCCCTTGAAACCACTAACATGGGTATATGGCGGGGAAATATGGATAGCGCTATTGGGAACTGACAAACCCCACTCGACGGTTGGACCGGGCGGGTGCATATTGTCTCTAACAAAACAAGGTCTACCGGCGATGACGGTAGCCCATAGGAACTAAGGGTAACACACGGCTTAGTCAGTAATGGTTTCACCCGTATGAGTATCTCATTCTGCGCCTGGTTTGGCGTTCTCACAAGCATAGTAGTAATTGTGATGGTAACATTTTTGAAGGATCACTGTAAACGTTTAATTAAAACCTGTGAACTCACCAGCATTATATGTTGACTCTTTTAGCATGTTTTCTCAGGTCGCTAAGGTAGCAGCATATGGATAGGCGCACGTGGTCGCACTGGAGTCGTCTCGTGTCTAGGGTTTCATCTGCACGTTTTGGGATTATGAACTTTTGAACTTATGTTTATTTATGCATGACTTTTGTAAACTTTAAAATGCTTCCGCACTATTGAATGTTGGTTTTAAACTTATGCATGGTTTTGTTTACGTATGTTTTACATTTAGACGTCGTTTATTGTGACCGTTGACTTGGATCCTGGTATGTCACACGCCTCGCGGTAGAACTCCGCAGGTGGAAATTTGAGGGTGTGACAGATTGGTATCAGAGCCAATGGTTATAGTGAACTAGGACTGCATGTAGAGTCTAGACTATAGCCGAGTCACACACACTAGACGGTCACATACATTTGAGTCGTGTCTTTTGGGCAAACATACTAACCTTGTCGGGGTGTCGGTCTCCTTACCATACAGTGTCACATTACTTATCTCATTCTTGGCTATTTTTAGCTTCATTTTATTTTCATCTCTGGGTTACAGCCGAGGGGACTTACTTATCGATCTTTTGAGTTAGTTATATCATTCTGGGATGTGGTTATCGGGTGACTTGAAGTTCTAGCTCGGAGCACGCCTTGGGGACCATGTAGAGCGATTTGTTATTTCGGGTGCACACGAAATCATAAATCGAAATGCATGAAAATCTTGGTGGACTTTGTGTTCGGACTAACGGTCATGCTGTAACCGTATTCTGAGTTCGTTGGTCACTTGTAGCTTGGTTTGTTATTGGTACTGAGTGTCTCGTCTCATGTTTTGGCAGAACATGTCTGGTCGCGCTGGTGGACGTACAGGTGGACGCCGTGGTGGCGGAGGTGGACGCCGTGGTGGGGGTAGAGGTGGTGGTAACATTACTATGACGTATGATGAGCTCAATGAGATGATGCAGCAACAGTTGGGCGTTGCACTAGCTGCTTTTCAGGCAGCCCAGCAGACTTTCATGGGTGCTGCTGCTCCTCCAGTTCAGGCAGGTGTTGCCTATAAGCGGTTTAAAGATTGTCAGCCTCTCAGCTTCCAGGGTACGGAGGGAGCTGTGGAGTTACTCAGGTGGTTGGAGAAGACGGAGTCGGTATTTGCTTTATGTGAGACTCCAGCGGCGGATTGGGTGAAGTTTGCTTCGGGGACTTTTGTAGGAGCCGCCTTGACGTGGTGGAACTGCGTCACACAGACACTTGGTCTTGGGGAGGCCAACGCCATGCTTTGGGCGGATTTTGTGCGTAGGTTGAAGGAGGAGTATTGCCCACGTGAGGAGATTAAGAGGTTGGAACAGGAATATGGGAATCTTAAGATGATTGGTTCTGAGGTGGAGGAGTACACGATCAGGCACAACGAACTAGCAGTGATGTGTCCAGGATTGTCTACACCAGAGTATAGGAGGATAGAGCAGTATCTTGCGGGTTTGGTGCCAGAGATTGCGGGACTGGTGTCTGCTAGGGATCCTACTACTATGTCAGAGGCGGTGCGGTCAGCTACTAAGATGACCAATTTGAAGATTGCTGAGGGTGTCTTGCCTCCTAGGGGCTCATCTGTGAAGGCGCCGGCTGAGAACAAGAGGAAGTGGGAGAGCGTGGATAAGGGTTCATCGGGGACTCAGCGACAACCGGCAGCGAAGAAGACTGAGGCTTCTGGGTCAGCCTCGGACCAGAAACAGGGGGGCTATGCTGGGAAAAGCCCTAAGTGTGGACGTTGTGGGTTTCATCATTTTGGTACTTGTGAGAGCTTTCGCTGTGAGCGTTGTCAGAAGACGGGGCATCTTGCCAAGAATTGTAGGGTCAACCTCTCCGGGACGACTCAGACTGCTGCTGTTACTACCCCTGCTTCACAGGGGAACCAGGGTTGCTTCCATTGTGGGGAAGCGGGGCACTTCAAGCGAAGCTGTCCCAAGTTGACTCAAGGGGGCACAGAGACTGCGGGGAAGGACGGGGACAAGGACGGCGGTGGCCGGTGGACTCGTGCTCATGCTTATGTGATTGGTGCTAGGGAGAACCAGGCGGACCCAGACACTGTTACCCGTACGTATTCTCTCTTATCTCTTGTTACGCTTTGGTCATACTTTTATCCGCATTGTTGTGCGTTCGTGTTTCGGGTGTTTTCTTTGTGGTTTGGTCGCTGTTTCTCATTCTTTGGGTTGATGAGGGTCCTTTGGGGATGCTACTTGGACGATACCAGTGGATTAGTTATACCGATCATAGTAGGCTCCAGTAGGCTTTCATCGGGGGTCTCTTGTCTCATACTCACATTGGGGAAAGTGGTTTCCCGGTTGTTACTGTCACGTTTGATTCATGACCTTCACTTGTCGTATTTTGGGGAACGTTACTTGGGCATCGAGGTCGACACACATTACTGTTGAAACCGAAAGAATCTCGGGACGAGATTCCTTTCAACAGGGGGATGATGTGACGACACCCGGAAATTTTTTTTTTTTCTTTTCTTATTTGTTTTCTCTCCTCGACTTCGGGAAATTTTCGGGACGAAAATTCTTTCAACAGGGGGATGATGTGACACCCGGCAACTTTCGGTAACTAACTTTTGAAAACTTAGTAAGTCTACCTTAGCGAGTCGCGCATACGTTACACATAACATGGTCGGTCGAGTCGAATCGCACATCATTAGGGTTTTAACATACGCAAGTCTCGGGTCCCGGGAATTGGTGATCGGGCGGGAACGTGTCATTTATCATGTATTATATGTTTACAATCATTATGTGACTTGTCGGTATGTGAATATGTGCTAACATGTGTTAAAACGGGGTTTAACGCGCAAAACACACCAACATAGGGGCTATAGGCGATTAGGCTTGGTGGATAGCCTAATCGCATGATAATGGGGCGAGTAGGGGGATACTTATAGGCGAGTAGGGCTAATCGCCTATACAGTCATGCGATTAGGCACCCTACTCGCGTATAGGTCTGCACACTCGCATGAATACGTGCTGGACGACCAAAAACGCTTATAAATACCACCCTTGACCTCCAAAACATCATTTGTGCAACCCTAGCCGTCCCATAACATAACCCAACACCCACACACCCTCTGGAACTCGTTTTTGCATCAAAATCACCATTTTCAAGCTTATTCCATCATCACCTCTTGATTTCAAGGTGTGTTCTTCAAACCCAAACCTTTAAATGATTATGTTTTACTCCCTAAACGTCCAGACCTGACTTATAAATGTTTTTATCTTTGAAAATCCATTTAAAACCGTTTTTAAACAAACCCACACCTTTACATGTGTTATACGTGTTATATATGTTTAAAGGTAGGATTTTTAGGATTGAATCATGGTTGTTCTTATGTTATTTTGATGTTTATTGCTGAGATAAGTTAGTATGATGATGTTCTAGGAGTTTGGATGGTTTTGGTGGTGTATTGTTGATATTTGATATTTTGACCCATTTGAAGGATTTTAGATGATTAAGGATGTTATGAGGTGTGTTGTTGATTGAATGATGTTAGGGTTTGCTCTAGGATGATGCTAGAACAGTAGGATGCTATCGGACAACGTGATTATGTGGTTAAATCTGAATATTTGCTATTTAGGGCAAGTTTTTGCATGTTGATGTGATGTTTACATGCTAAGTTGCCATTTTGGGAAAACGCTCGCATTCGGGACTGTTAGAATGATGAAAACTTAGGGGTTTTGCTTGGAATATGTTTGTTTATATGTTAGAATGATTATTGAGTGTTTTTACATGTTTCGGATCTGATTTGGAGTGTTCGGCGCGCGAAAAACCACAACAGCTGCACTATAGGCGATTAGGGATCCTAATCGCCTATGTTATAGGCGATTGGAGGCCTACTCGCCTATAAGGAAGCCTACTCGTGTATAATACAGGCGATTAGACCCTGTAATCGCCTGTTGACCAGCCCTACTCACATGTTGACTTTTCCTAATTGCTAGTTTGATTCCTAATCGCGTGTAATGCTGCTATATGTAAATTTTAACATCCCGGAACATGATTTGACGCCTAAGAACATGATAGGAACCCCGGGATTCACCCAATGACTTAGTAACACGTATTCGGACCTGTTTATGCGTTAAACGGATATTATGTTAGACTAGGTGAACTGTTACGCGTATTAAGTGTTTAATTGCATATGTGGCATGTTGTCTTGTATTTATCTAACACGTGGATTGTCGGGTCACCAATGGGATGTCGAGTCTTGTCTTACGTTGTCTGGTTGTCGGTTAAACATGCTTTTCGAACACATAATGGTCATGGACTGGACTTAGGGACTAATGAACCCGATGGGTTATTAGTCTAACTTAACACACATCTTATGATAGGTCGCCGATAGTTGGGGCTATCATATCTCATAAGCGGTTTACTCATATCACGCATACGGATTACACAACTTAAGGTGAGTTCACGGCCCCACATTTTACAGTTTTTACTTTCGGGGTGAGAAACATGCTTACAAACTCTTTTATGACTTATGACTTGTTAAACTCTTATGACTTGTGACTTGTTATCACGTTATACTATGGCTTACTTATCTTACTATACGGTTCATCGAAAATCCCTTGAAACCACTAACATGGGTATATGGCGGGGAAATATGGATAGCGCTATTGGGAACTGACAAACCCCACTCGACGGTTGGACCGGGCGGGTGCATATTGTCTCTAACAAAACAAGGTCTACCGGCGATGACGGTAGCCCATAGGAACTAAGGGTAACACACGGCTTAGTCAGTAATGGTTTCACCCGTATGAGTATCTCATTCTGCGCCTGGTTTGGCGTTCTCACAAGCATAGTAGTAATTGTGATGGTAACATTTTTGAAGGATCACTGTAAACGTTTAATTAAAACCTGTGAACTCACCAGCATTATATGTTGACTCTTTTAGCATGTTTTCTCAGGTCGCTAAGGTAGCAGCATATGGATAGGCGCACGTGGTCGCACTGGAGTCGTCTCGTGTCTAGGGTTTCATCTGCACGTTTTGGGATTATGAACTTTTGAACTTATGTTTATTTATGCATGACTTTTGTAAACTTTAAAATGCTTCCGCACTATTGAATGTTGGTTTTAAACTTATGCATGGTTTTGTTTACGTATGTTTTTACATTTAGACGTCGTTTATTGTGACCGTTGACTTGGATCCTGGTATGTCACACGCCTCGCGGTAGAACTCCGCAGGTGGAAATTTGAGGGTGTGACATTACTATGACGTATGATGAGCTCAATGAGATGATGCAGCAACAGTTGGGCGTTGCACTAGCTGCTTTTCAGGCAGCCCAGCAGACTTTCATGGGTGCTGTTGCTCCTCCAGTTCAGGCAGGTGTTGCCTATAAGCGGTTTAAAGATTGTCAGCCTCTCAGCTTCCAGGGTACGGAGGGAGCTGTGGAGTTACTCAGGTGGTTGGAGAAGACGGAGTCGGTATTTGCTTTATGTGAGACTCCAGCGGCGGATTGGGTGAAGTTTGCTTCGGGGACTTTTGTAGGAGCCGCCTTGACGTGGTGGAACTGCGTCACACAGACACTTGGTCTTGGGGAGGCCAACGCCATGCTTTGGGCGGATTTTGTGCGTAGGTTGAAGGAGGAGTATTGCCCACGTGAGGAGATTAAGAGGTTGGAACAGGAATATGGGAATCTTAAGATGATTGGTTCTGAGGTGGAGGAGTACACGATCAGGCACAACGAACTAGCAGTGATGTGTCCAGGATTGTCTACACCAGAGTATAGGAGGATAGAGCAGTATCTTGCGGGTTTGGTGCCAGAGATTGCGGGACTGGTGTCTGCTAGGGATCCTACTACTATGTCAGAGGCGGTGCGGTCAGCTACTAAGATGACCAATTTGAAGATTGCTGAGGGTGTCTTGCCTCCTAGGGGCTCATCTGTGAAGGCGCCGGCTGAGAACAAGAGGAAGTGGGAGAGCGTGGATAAGGGTTCATCGGGGACTCAGCGACAACCGGCAGCGAAGAAGACTGAGGCTTCTGGGTCAGCCTCGGACCAGAAACAGGGGGGCTATGCTGGGAAAAGCCCTAAGTGTGGACGTTGTGGGTTTCATCATTTTGGTACTTGTGAGAGCTTTCGCTGTGAGCGTTGTCAGAAGACGGGGCATCTTGCCAAGAATTGTAGGGTCAACCTCTCCGGGACGACTCAGACTGCTGCTGTTACTACCCCTGCTTCACAGGGGAACCAGGGTTGCTTCCATTGTGGGGAAGCGGGGCACTTCAAGCGAAGCTGTCCCAAGTTGACTCAAGGGGGCACAGAGACTGCGGGGAAGGACGGGGACAAGGACGGCGGTGGCCGGTGGACTCGTGCTCATGCTTATGTGATTGGTGCTAGGGAGAACCAGGCGGACCCAGACACTGTTACCCGTACGTATTCTCTCTTATCTCTTGTTACGCTTTGGTCATACTTTTATCCGCATTGTTGTGCGTTCGTGTTTCGGGTGTTTTCTTTGTGGTTTGGTCGCTGTTTCTCATTCTTTGGGTTGATGAGGGTCCTTTGGGGATGCTACTTGGACGATACCAGTGGATTAGTTATACCGATCATAGTAGGCTCCAGTAGGCTTTCATCGGGGGTCTCTTGTCTCATACTCACATTGGGGAAAGTGGTTTCCCGGTTGTTACTGTCACGTTTGATTCATGACCTTCACTTGTCGTATTTTGGGGAACGTTACTTGGGCATCGAGGTCGACACACATTACTGTTGAAACCGAAAGAATCTCGGGACGAGATTCCTTTCAACAGGGGGATGATGTGACGACACCCGGAAATTTTTTTTTTTTCTTTTCTTATTTGTTTTCTCTCCTCGACTTCGGGAAATTTTCGGGACGAAAATTCTTTCAACAGGGGGATGATGTGACACCCGGCAACTTTCGGTAACTAACTTTTGAAAACTTAGTAAGTCTACCTTAGCGAGTCGCGCATACGTTACACATAACATGGTCGGTCGAGTCGAATCGCACATCATTAGGGTTTTAACATACGCAAGTCTCGGGTCCCGGGAATTGGTGATCGGGCGGGAACGTGTCATTTATCATGTATTATATGTTTACAATCATTATGTGACTTGTCGGTATGTGAATATGTGCTAACATGTGTTAAAACGGGGTTTAACGCGCAAAACACACCAACATAGGGGCTATAGGCGATTAGGCTTGGTGGATAGCCTAATCGCATGATAATGGGGCGAGTAGGGGGATACTTATAGGCGAGTAGGGCTAATCGCCTATACAGTCATGCGATTAGGCACCCTACTCGCGTATAGGTCTGCACACTCGCATGAATACGTGCTGGACGACCAAAAACGCTTATAAATACCACCCTTGACCTCCAAAACATCATTTGTGCAACCCTAGCCGTCCCATAACATAACCCAACACCCACACACCCTCTGGAACTCGTTTTTGCATCAAAATCACCATTTTCAAGCTTATTCCATCATCACCTCTTGATTTCAAGGTGTGTTCTTCAAACCCAAACCTTTAAATGATTATGTTTTACTCCCTAAACGTCCAGACCTGACTTATAAATGTTTTTATCTTTGAAAATCCATTTAAAACCGTTTTTAAACAAACCCACACCTTTACATGTGTTATACGTGTTATATATGTTTAAAGGTAGGATTTTTAGGATTGAATCATGGTTGTTCTTATGTTATTTTGATGTTTATTGCTGAGATAAGTTAGTATGATGATGTTCTAGGAGTTTGGATGGTTTTGGTGGTGTATTGTTGATATTTGATATTTTGACCCATTTGAAGGATTTTAGATGATTAAGGATGTTATGAGGTGTGTTGTTGATTGAATGATGTTAGGGTTTGCTCTAGGATGATGCTAGAACAGTAGGATGCTATCGGACAACGTGATTATGTGGTTAAATCTGAATATTTGCTATTTAGGGCAAGTTTTTGCATGTTGATGTGATGTTTACATGCTAAGTTGCCATTTTGGGAAAACGCTCGCATTCGGGACTGTTAGAATGATGAAAACTTAGGGGTTTTGCTTGGAATATGTTTGTTTATATGTTAGAATGATTATTGAGTGTTTTTACATGTTTCGGATCTGATTTGGAGTGTTCGGCGCGCGAAAAACCACAACAGCTGCACTATAGGCGATTAGGGATCCTAATCGCCTATGTTATAGGCGATTGGAGGCCTACTCGCCTATAAGGAAGCCTACTCGTGTATAATACAGGCGATTAGACCCTGTAATCGCCTGTTGACCAGCCCTACTCACATGTTGACTTTTCCTAATTGCTAGTTTGATTCCTAATCGCGTGTAATGCTGCTATATGTAAATTTTAACATCCCGGAACATGATTTGACGCCTAAGAACATGATAGGAACCCCGGGATTCACCCAATGACTTAGTAACACGTATTCGGACCTGTTTATGCGTTAAACGGATATTATGTTAGACTAGGTGAACTGTTGCGCGTATTAAGTGTTTAATTGCATATGTGGCATGTTGTCTTGTATTTATCTAACACGTGGATTGTCGGGTCACCAATGGGATGTCGAGTCTTGTCTTACGTTGTCTGGTTGTCGGTTAAACATGCTTTTCGAACACATAATGGTCATGGACTGGACTTAGGGACTAATGAACCCGATGGGTTATTAGTCTAACTTAACACACATCTTATGATAGGTCGCCGATAGTTGGGGCTATCATATCTCATAAGCGGTTTACTCATATCACGCATACGGATTACACAACTTAAGGTGAGTTCACGGCCCCACATTTTACAGTTTTTACTTTCGGGGTGAGAAACATGCTTACAAACTCTTTTATGACTTATGACTTGTTAAACTCTTATGACTTGTGACTTGTTATCACGTTATACTATGGCTTACTTATCTTACTATACGGTTCATCGAAAATCCCTTGAAACCACTAACATGGGTATATGGCGGGGAAATATGGATAGCGCTATTGGGAACTGACAAACCCCACTCGACGGTTGGACCGGGCGGGTGCATATTGTCTCTAACAAAACAAGGTCTACCGGCGATGACGGTAGCCCATAGGAACTAAGGGTAACACACGGCTTAGTCAGTAATGGTTTCACCCGTATGAGTATCTCATTCTGCGCCTGGTTTGGCGTTCTCACAAGCATAGTAGTAATTGTGATGGTAACATTTTTGAAGGATCACTGTAAACGTTTAATTAAAACCTGTGAACTCACCAGCATTATATGTTGACTCTTTTAGCATGTTTTCTCAGGTCGCTAAGGTAGCAGCATATGGATAGGCGCACGTGGTCGCACTGGAGTCGTCTCGTGTCTAGGGTTTCATCTGCACGTTTTGGGATTATGAACTTTTGAACTTATGTTTATTTATGCATGACTTTTGTAAACTTTAAAATGCTTCCGCACTATTGAATGTTGGTTTTAAACTTATGCATGGTTTTGTTTACGTATGTTTTTACATTTAGACGTCGTTTATTGTGACCGTTGACTTGGATCCTGGTATGTCACACGCCTCGCGGTAGAACTCCGCAGGTGGAAATTTGAGGGTGTGACAGATTGATCCGAGTTCCAACGAACTTTAACGATGCGGATTTTACTCCGCCGAAGGCTACGAATCTTGTAATCCAGAATCTCTACGGGTTCCTCCACAATGCGAAGACGATCATCAACCTTGATCTCTTCCAGTGGCACAACAAGAGATTCATCAGCCAGACACTTCCTTAAGTTAGACACATGGAAGACGTTGTGAACATTACCGAGCTCCGTCGGTAAATCAAGTCTGTACGCCACCGGCCCAATCCGTTCCAGGATTGCGAACGGTCTGACGTAACGAGGGTTAAGCTTGCCACGCTTTCCAAAGCGTATGACGCCCTTCCATGGTGAAACTTTCAGAAGCACCTTGTCCCCAACCTGGAACTCTAGCGGTTTGCGACGGCGATCGGCATAGCTCTTCTGACGATCCCGCGCAGCTGCCAAACGGTTACGGATCTGTACGATTTTCTCCGAAGTTTCGTACACCAGTTCCGGGCCAGTGAGCTGACTCTCGCCCACCTCAGCCCAACACAAGGGAGACCGGCATTTCCGTCCATACAGAGCTTCGAACGGAGCTGTCCCGATACTGGAGTGGTAGCTGTTGTTGTAGGAGAACTCCACCAACGGCAGGTGAGTCTCCCAACCCTTGCCAAAATCGATGACACATGCCCGCAGCATGTCCTCCAGTGTTTGTATCGTCCGCTCACTCTGGCCGTCAGTTTGCGGATGATAAGCCGTACTCATATCCAGCTGAGTGCCCAAGGCCTTATGAAGAGCCTTCCAGAAACGCGAAGCAAAGCGGGAATCACGATCAGAAATGATAGAAACAGGCACCCCGTGCCGAGAGACCACCTCCTTAAGGTAGAGTCGAGCCAACCGCTCGAGTCCGTCCGTTTCCTTAATAGGTATGAAGTGTGCCGATTTCGTCAACCGGTCGACGATCACCCAAATCATGTCGCAACCACTTGGTGATCTCGGTAGTTTGGTGACGAAATCCATCGTGATCCGCTCCCACTTCCATTCTGGAATCTCAGGTTGCTGTAGGAGACCAGACGGCTTCTGATACTCCACCTTGACCTTAGCACAGGTCAAGCATTTGCTCACATAGGAGGCTATATCAGCCTTCATGTTCGGCCACCAATAAAGTATCTTCAGATCCTGATACATCTTATCGGAGCCTGGATGGATAGAATACCGGGATTTGTGAGCCTCGTCCAAGACAAGCTCCCGTAATCCCCCAAGTAAAGGAACCCAAACACGCCCAGCGAAGTAATGTAGGCCATCAGACCTAAGCTCAAGGTGTTTGTCCGCACTGTGCATCGTTTCGGCCTTAAGGTTTTCCTCCTTCAAGGCATCCACCTGAGCCGAACGGATCCGGTCAGGTAAGGAGGAATGAATGGTAAGCTGCAAGGCTCGGACACGCCGAGGCTTCGCCGACTCTTTCCTGCTCAAGGCATCCACCACAACGTTTGCCTTGCCAGGATGGTACTTAATCGCACAGTCGTAATCGTTCAAGAGTTCAACCCAACGACGCTGCCGCATGTTTAACACCTTCTGGTCGAAAATATGCTGGAGACTCTTGTGATCGGTATAAACTTCACACTTGGTACCGTACAAGTACTGTCTCCAGATTTTCAACGCAAAGACTACTGCACCCAGCTCCAAGTCGTGAGTAGTATAGTTCTTCTCGTGAACCTTGAGTTGACGAGAAGCGTAAGCGATAACCTTCCCGCGTTGCATCAACACGCAACCGAGACCCCGAATCGAAGCATCACAATACACCACAAAATCATCCGTACCCTCGGGTAAGGATAAGATAGGAGCAGAACAAAGTTTAAGCTTCAGCATCTGAAATGCTGATTCCTGTAGTTCGCCCCAGTCGAACTTTCGGTCCTTCTGGGTGAGAGCAGTGAGGGGTTGAGCGATCTTCGAAAATCCCTCGATAAAACGCCGATAGTAACCTGCAAGACCCAGGAATTGCCGCACCTCAGATGGCGTCTTTGGTGCTTCCCAGTCTTTAATTGCTTCGATCTTAGCCGGATCGACATGAATTCCCAGTTCATTCACCACATGCCCTAGGAATTGAACTTCACGTAACCAAAAATCGCACTTTGAGAACTTAGCATACAACTGCTCCCGTCTCAAAAGTTCTAAGACCAACCGCAGATGTTCCTCATGATCCGCCTTGTTCTTGGAATAAATCAGAATGTCGTCAATGAACACGATGACGAACTTATCAAGGTACGGCTTACAAACGCGGTTCATCAAATCCATGAACACCGCCGGTGCGTTAGTGAGACCGAAAGGCATGACTAAGAACTCAAAATGGCCATAACGAGTGCGAAATGCAGTCTTCTGGATGTCAGCTTCCCTGACGCGCAACTGGTGATAACCGGACCGCAAATCAATCTTCGAGTAGTAGCTGGAGCCCTGAAGCTGGTCAAAGAGATCATCAATGCGAGGAAGAGGATAACGATTCTTGATGGTCACTTTGTTCAGCTCACGGTAATCAATACACATACGAAGGCTCCCATCCTTCTTCTTCACAAACAAAATAGGAGCTCCCCACGGGGACGAGCTCGGTCGAATGAAACCCTTTTCCAAGAGTTCCTGTAACTGACTGGATAACTCTTGCATCTCAGGAGGTGCAAGACGATACGGAGCTCGGGCAATAGGAGCTGCGCCCGGAGCAAGATCAATACCAAACTCAACCTGACGATGGGGAGGAAGACCAGGCAAATCGTCAGGAAACACATCAGAAAAGTCACGAACCACCGGGATATCCTCGATCTTCTTCTCATCGTCAGTAGAAACGTTTACAAGTGCCAAAATGGCCGAACAGCCCTTTCGAAGATACTTACGGGCTTTCATGCTAGAAATGATACTCAGCGGAGCACCGCTTTTCTCGCCATGAACCGAAAGAATCTCTCCATCGGGGAGAGGGATCCGAATAACCTTGTCAAAGCAAACAATCTCTGCACGATACAACGATAACCAATCCATGCCCACAACGACATCGAAACTACCCAAAGGTACAGGCATAAGGTCAATGGGGAATGACAGACCCGACAGTTCCAAGTGACACTCCCTAAGGATATGAGTCACCTCGATGTTCTTACCGTTAGCCAATTCTATCAAATACTTAGCCTCTAAAGGTGTGGGTATTATATCTAGCAACTGACTAACATCCACAGATACGAAGCTCTTATCGGCACCAGAATCAAATAAAACAGAAACATAGCGATTGTTGAGAAGGAACGTACCGGTAACTGTGTCTGGATCCTGCCTAGCCTCCGCAGACCCAATGACGAAAGCACGCGCAGTCCTGCCTCCGCCGCCATTCCCGTTACCGTTACCGTTTCCGCCCCTCCCATTATCGCCCTGCTTCAGCTTGGGACAATCACGCTTGAAGTGTCCCGTGTCACCACAGTTGTAACACCCCTGCCTCCCCTGAGTCCCCTGAGCAACAGGAGCAGGAGTAGCCGCAGGAGTCTGAGTTGGGGTGAGCACCACCTTGCAATCCTTAGCATGGTGCCCCAACTGATGGCACCTATGACAACGAGCCCGATCACAATTCCCAGAATGGTGAAAGCCACACTTGTTACACTTGGGATGCTTCCCAATTTATCCACCTGTCTTCTGCGAAGAAGACGACCCAGATCCTTCAATCTTCTTGGCCGGTTGAGACGGCGCCGGCACTGCACTCTTACTCACATTCTCCCATTTCCTCTTGTTGCCCTCAGAACCCTTCACAGTCGAGCCCTTGGGAGGTAAAGCACCTTCCAGAATCTTCATGTTGGTCATCTTGTGTGCAGAACGGACGACCTCAGCCAGTGTAGGGAGGTTCCCAGCAGCCACTAACCCAGCAATCTCCGGCACCAATCCAGAGATGTAGTGCTCGATCCTACGGTACTCAGGTGTGTGCATGTCAGGACACAACACCGCCAGCTCATTGCGTCGCACAGTATACTCTTCAATCTCGGACCCCACCATCTTGCAGTTCCAGACTTCATGTTCTAACTTCTGCACTTCCTCCCTGGGACAGTACTCACTCTTCAATAACCGAACAAAATCCGCCCAAAGCATAGCATGAGCTTCCCCCAAGCCCATGTTCTGCGTAGCAGCATTCCACCATGACAAAGCAGGACCCTCAAATGTCGCAGTGGCATACTTGACCCGGTCCTCAACAGGACAGTTACACATCAAGAAAACAGATTCAACCTTCTCCAACCATCGGAGCAGTCCCACTGCCCCTTCAGTTCCAGCGAAGTTGTGGGGCTGACAGTCCCTAAACTTCTTGTAGGAACACTGGGATGGAGGTAGGTTGACAGCAGCATCTGAAACACGACACAAAGGTAAACCACAAAGGAAACATGACACCCAAGAATGAAACAAGGCAGGTAAGAACCAACTTACCACCCAGAGCATTGTGCCCAGCCTGGAAAGCAGCCAAGGCTATGTTCACTTGCTGTTGAAGCAAGTTGTTCAGCTCTGCCTGGGTCATGTTGATGTTACCACGACCGCCACCATGGCCACCGCCGCCACGGCCACCACCACGACGTCTACCACCACGTGCGCCCGACATGATCTGACAAATCAGAAATCGAGAGATTCAGATTCACTGCTAGTGTCAACCACTAATAGCTAGAAAAGTTACGCCTAGACCCAATCCGGGACTATGCATCCAAGTTCAGAGTCCACTTGAATTCTCATGCATTTCAGTTTATGATTTCGTGTGCACCCGAAATGATAAACTGCTCTACATGGTCCTCCAAGCTTTCCCTCAGCTTGAACTCAAGTCGCCGAATGTCGGCATCTAGCATCATGCTATCACAAGCATAAGTGCACAAGATAATGTGTAAGCAAGTGCGTCTATTGGGGTACGAAAGGGAGATGTCCGAATCCTGGACAAACCTCGAGAGTACGCAAGACTACCCCAATATACGACACTGCCGTGCAATAACCAACGAGTCAACCCCTTCTCCTTCAAACCCCGAAGAAGAACATACGAGTGTATAAAGCCAAGAGTGAGGACGGATGATGTAACAGAGAAGTGCGATGATGATGTAAAGACACCCCGACAAAGTTAGTACATGTTCCAAACCGACTCAAGTATGTGACCGTCTAGTGTGTGCGACTCGGCTATAGACTAGACTCTAAATGCAGTCCTAGTTCACTATAACCATTGGCTCTGATACCAATCTGTCACACCCTCAAATTCCACTTGCGGGGTTTTACCGCGAGGCGCATGACAAACCAGGATTTAAGTCAATGGTCACAATAAACAACACTATATGCATAACACAATACTCAAAAGATATAGTTATAAAAACATAAACTGTAGCGGAAGCTTTAAATGTTTACAACCCAAAAGACACAGTTCAAATGTTTAATGAAGACCATGCTCTAAACCCTAGACGCCCGTGCCGACTCGTGCGCCTAGATCCAGTTGTTGCTACCTTAGCGACCTGAGAAAAACATGCCAAAAGACGTCAACATATAATGCTGGTGAGTTCACAGGTTTGTTCAAAAATGTTATCCAAATGTTACCATGTCCATACTATATCAATGCTACCAAGTACGCTAGCTAGGCGTATGTTTTATTACTACTACGATTGGAAACCATTACTGGACACGTTTAGCAATGTTTAGCATGTTTAGCAGCCCGTAATGTTCAGCACGATAATGTTCCTGTTCGAGACAATATGCACCCGCCCGGCCCTCCAAGCCGACGAGTGGGGCAGGTCACGCCCAATAGATCTATCCACATTTCCCCCGTTGTGCAAACCCGCACATTCATGGTTTCCCCCGGGACTTTCCAAAAGATCGTATAGCAATATAAAGTTAAAACCATAGTATGACATATGTTACCAAAACTGTTTAGCGCATGTTTTCTCCCCCAAAGGTTAAAGCATTAAAAGTGGGGCCGTGAACTCACCTTAGATAGCGTTCCTCAAATGTAAGTAAAAGATGTTTAGCCCTTGATGATCCCTCTACCGGAGATCTATCAAAATGTTCACATAAGTGTTCCGACTAATAACCATAAGGTTATCTAGTCCCCGATTGTCCAGATCATAACCAAGTATGTTTTTAAAACGTGTTTAAATGTTTAACCGACACACTAGACCGACCCGACATCCCGTTGGTGACCCATTACCCTAACTAATCAAGTACACATAGATTACACGCAAGGTTCAAGCATAAAACACTTAGTTTGTATTAAAAATCTCATTTTTGTTAACGTAGGGTCGAACGTAGTCCTGGGAGGTCGAAGGTGGCCTTAACTGGTCGAATGTGGCTTTGAACCTCCACCTTCGCCCCTTTTCTTCCCACCTTCGCCCCTTTTAGTTCATTCGCCCCTTTTAGTTTCCAGGTTCGCCCCTTGGAACCCACCTTCGACCGTTCGACTGGTCGAAGGTATTCCAGGTTCGCCCCTGATGTCAGATTTTTCCAAAAACGCGTCGAAAAACATTCGAAAACATCACGAAACATCACGAGTTACAGCAGTCAAGCATCATTAATATATTCCTACGAAACCCTACCAATTTTACCCCAAAAATCTATCCGTTTTACAAGTTTCCTAAAATAGTAAATTATGGAGATGTCACATCACCATGCATGAAAATATTACCCAATTAGGAAACTTTCTGAAATCGATCAATAATCCGTCCATCATACTCGAATCATCATGAACAAGAAACCCCTATCATAACCTTATCATAATCATCCAAAAACAAACCCTAAATCTAACTAAAAACCCCTTTAATCGCCAAAACACCATCAACAATCAAAGGTAACATGTTTCAATCATAACCCATCATTAATAACAGCCCTAGGTTGTTGTCATATCATCTATACAACAAGTAATCATCAAACAATGCATAATATCATACTAACACATGTTTATTTGCATAAAAACTCATTGTTTATGAATAGGTTTTGGTTAGGAAAGGTTTTTATTCATAAAATAGGTTGATATCAGATCTGGACCCTTGGGGTTTAGATTAAAACGAGTCAAAATTGTTTAAAAAGGATTTGTAATGAAGAACACACCTTAGATCTTCACTTGTAATGATTTAGAGAGTTAGGTTATGAAAAACAAGCTCAAAAACTCCTTCCCCAATGATAATAGCTGATAGAGAGTGTTTGGAGGCGTTTAGGGTTTGTGAAATGGTGAAAATGGCTAAGGATGGTATTTATACCCAGTCCAGGTTCGCCCAGTTTATGTGATCGAATGTGGAACTTTTCCACATTCGCCCCTTTTTAATGGTCGAATGTGGAATCTTTCCACATTCGCCCACTTTGTTTCCACATTCGCCCATTTCTCAAGTCCCATTTCCACATTCGCCCATTATTTCCACATTCAGGTCATCAGCACTTTTTAACACATGTTAACAGCACTTTTAACACATGTTAACCTTTTTCCAGTTTGTCGTGTTTAACGCATTCTAACACATCTTAACACATAAGCATGCATCCATAGTCTATACTTAGCATGTTTAGGCACGTATAATCATTTGTACATCATTTAAGCAAGTATAAGCATACAATTCACCACACGACCCATAATCTACACATATACTTAATTAGTTCATGTAATGTCACCAACGACGGAACCCGGTACTAATGTATTCCCAAAACGACTCCCAATGATCCTCCAGATCATTGACCCTGGACAATCCTAATTTGACCCGACTCAACTGACCCAGTTAAGTTTGTTTATAAACGTTTCTCGCTAAGGTAGACTTAGATGTTACTATTATGTTTAAGCCGAACATGCCGGGTGTCACATTGTAGGTGTTACATGGGTCACGATTTTATTAAAATAATATTAATAAAAATTAAAAGGATACCTTTATACAACTATGAGAAATTGTAGTACCCATACTGAGTACAAATCCAAACGAAAATAACATAAAATACAACATAAAATGATTCAAACCGAAGATTTCATCAAGAGCTTGAACCGCGTCTTCTTATATGCTTTCTTTTTCGTCTTTAACGAAGACTTGAACCGCGTCCTTTTGTATGATCCTTCTTGGTTGCAAGAATTAACAAAAAATAATGTTGACGGGTGTGACTAAGGCACGTGTTTAACATGCTTCCCTTAAAAAAAAAATTGTGCCTCTACTTAAGATAACGCGTCTGTTTCCCAGGGTCCAACAGCCGAAGCAGTCTGTACTGGCGGAGAAGGCCACACGCCCAAGGTTGTACCGGATAAAATTATAGTGTTTAAACTTGTGGAACAAATAATAATAGAAATGTGGTGGAATCAAGTATAGAAAAACTTATCTTTACAGGTTTCCAACATATGAACATATGGGTCAAGTTTTCCTTCTTCTTCAATAATTCTTTTATGGATCCTCTTCTTTATTTTTCTTGTATTTTTTTTAGTCTTTCAAATGAGGCACGAAGCCTTCTATGTATACAAGACCTAAGGATGAGTGTAGAGACTCACTTAGTTAGAGCCATAAACTCTAATAAAGTGAAATAAAGAACTCTACTCAAGAGTCTCCTTAATAATTTCACTAAAATCAATTAAATTCCATTCATCATATTATTAAATTTTTATAATTTCTAACATCTTCTTGAATGAATCATTAATTGGTAACGTTGATGATGAAGAAGGAAAACCACAAGGCAATTGATGTTTGTGAGGGTAGGTATGGAAAAAGAGGGTAGTATTGTAAAAGTGTTTTGATATTGTAAAGGATGATGTGGGTGAAATGTCTACATTACCCTCCTAAGTGTCTTAATTGTCACAACTATCCCCATAATACCCTTAAATTTCTTGCTTAAATATGTTGTACATGTTGCTTCTTAAGTTGTACGGAAATGCAAATTACCATCTTGTACATCACTCCTCCTTTATAATGTAATAATTATAGATTATAGATTATAGATTATAGATTATAGATATAGATTATAGATTATAGATATTCTAGGTCAAGCGAGGAGACACCAAAATGAGTTAAAACAAATACTTCAGGTATGAGTGATATTTGATTATATTTCACTAACCCGTGCAAACAAGTTTGGTCAGTCTTGTAGATGCAGGGAATATAACACATCACATTTATTTACGGGAGGAGGCAACATTAGTTCAACATAAAGAATTACACTTACGAGAGCAGGGACTAAAATTCTGGAATGAAGATTATCATCAATGATTCAACTTAAATATTTTCATTTCAAGTGATCAAGAACGCAAATCATTGACTACAAAACTTTCAGCAACTTTCTTAGAAGATCGACACCATCATTCAAATGATACATATTAAAATCAGGGGGAGAAAATACACGTTGCACTCTTTTTCCCTTAGCTATGGTTTTATCCCACAGGGTTTTCCTGGCAAGGTTTTTAACGAGGCAACATCACCAAGCGTATTTAATTTTGTGGATAGTCAAGGGGGGGTGTTATAAATTACATTATTAGTGTGACTCTCCACATCCTTAACTCCTAAGTATCATTACTCATTGTATTAATGTATGAGCCTATAAATAGAGGCTTTGTACTTTTATATCAACACATCAATAAGAATGAATCATTCAATTCTTTATTCTCTCTAATTCATATTCTTATATCTACATATCTAGTATTTTAGTTGTTAATAGGCCGTTGTTTACAACACAATTATGTTATTCTTAATTCCTTTTTCCTCTCCACTAAAGTAGCCACTGCTGCCAAATATATCTACTTTATCAAGGGACTTCTAAATATGCACACACCTCACTTGATTTATCAAGGGGCTGTCATGGGAATTTTAGAAATGGAAAATGTCAAAAGAATTAAAAAAATAATCCTTATCGACACCCACGGATTGTCTTTAGTTTTCTTTGTTTTTTTTTTAATGAAGATTATGTAGGATTTTTTAGTTCTCTGGACGATGACACATTTTGAGTTTTAAGTTGCTTTCAATAATTTGGGTTGTGAGTTTATCATGATGGAAGTGTGGCTGGAATCAGGAAAAACACATGAACAATTGGTGCAAATTTAGTGAAGACATAGGGAATAAAAACAAAATCGATTTTAGTTATATCTAATCAAAACGACGTAGTTTTGATTGGTTTCGCATCTAAGCTTAGATGCGTAACAACATCATATTCACTTTCCCCTATATATATATATATATAACAATTGTTGAACTCTTAGCAATAGTAATTATTTTTGTCATTTTGTGGTTTTTTTTAACCCTATACTTTTCATATGTTACTAGTGGCAATGCCCGCGCGTTGCCGCGGGTATTGCGTGTTGCGTGATGGGTTTCACATAATTTATTTTAATACCAGTTTGTTATGACCACTAATATATCAATTCACAAAGAGTAATTGAGTTTAAACCAAAGAATAATCATAGAATGACATTATGGATACATAACTTAATGGTTTATGCTTAAGGAAAAAACATAAGTACAACATCATAAAATTAGTTGGTTGTATTCTCCCAACACACAAGAATCTGTAAGATTATTTTAAAAAACAAACACCAATCAGTTAAAAACTTGTTTTGCACATACATTTTTTACTTTCAAATTATGTAGTCACATCTTCGATTCAATCAGAAGAAATGAATCTTGAACTCAAGCACCCTGTGCCATATTTCAAAGAGTCAAAGATTAAACTTTACAATATATAAATAAACATGCAACTTTTTTAAAATAAAATAATAATGTTAAAAAACATACAAGAGTGCCACCATGAAGGGAAATGGAAGCACAATACAGAGAGTAATAAGAAATTGGAGTTAAAATTCCATCATTCTCTTAGCAAGTTACAATTCTCGGTTTGAGAACATGCAAAACAATCAGTATCATTTAGAATTTGTTTGAGGGCTTATCTGTTACTAATCGTAAGTAATAATTACTCTTATCACTTGCTTTATAGGCCAGTTATAGTGACTGCACGTTGAATGTCATCTAACTGGCCTAATCAAGCTTTTTAAGTAGGTATTTTGTTTTTGAAGTTTTGGTAAATAGTGGCCACACATCGAGTATGGATTTGTACTTGTACCAAAATTATATGTAAAACAAGCTAACGATTTTAGGGAAACCAAGACTCAAGATCACTTTCGTATTCAATTCAATTTTAATATAATATAATAAGGGGACCTTTCTACTAATATATACCCATATGAAATTGAAAATTAAAAAAAAAACTAAAAATCATCTAGATATTATTGAAATTTAACCACTGGACATGCTTTCATGGTTGTCATCACAACGTGACAATTCCATAAAAAGCGAAGGGTAACTTGTTAATGCAAAAAAAGATGAATAAACTCACCCTATGGTAGTGATAAAATTCATAGTGAAACGACCCGCTGAAAAACGCAAAAGTAGGCAACTCTTCCCCACACCTACAAGTAAGAAATACGACTATTAATTAATCAATAATTAGTTTAAGTAACTCGAACTTTAGCGAGTTGTCGTGTGTTTGACCATTTAAGCACATGAAAATTAATTTTTCTTATTATTTATTTTTGCATGTGTTTATCAACTTGTAAATAAAAAAGGAAAATCCATAAAAGCTCAGTCACTCACCAAACATCTTCACCATCAATGGATTTACAGAAATCCGCAAAATTCCTTTAGCTAAAAAGGCCCAGAAAGAACCCAAAAAAGCGCGCCTTTTTGCGCTTCTTGTATTTCCTATATCCGCTGAGCGAAAAAGCCCTAAAGCCCATACCTTGTTGCGCCTCGCAGCTAGGCGCGCTTTTTAAAACGAAGACGCAAATATGGACAAAACTTAAAAATAAGCCAAATAAATGCCATCAACTGCATATCAGGATATCAATACCCATGAAAGTATAAATATTACAATCCTCAAGTGTAAATCAGCCAAGTCCTGTGTTGTAGAAGCAAACTGTCCAATAACTTCATTCATATACATTGATAATGAGACAACCTTTAGGACTCATATGCAATGAACCATATGAAATTATCTTTTTGTAAGCGTATTAAGAATAAATATTTATATTTCTGTGTATGTACCTCCAAGTTTTTTGGTTGTTGGACTCTGTCTATGGTAGCTAGTAATCAGTTGACTGTAGATGCTAAGGCAACTCTTGCCCTTTTCCCTTAAATTAACTTGAATTAAAGTTGAAGCTTGTGCATGTACCTCCAAGTTTCTTGCCATTTCCCCTTAAGAATAAAAAATCTGAACTTGAAAATCTTTAAATGCATCATCACTTTAAATAACAAAAAAGTTGTAGTATTAGAAGTTTCAAAAAAATCAATTTTAACATTTCATCTCATACCACAAATCTGTGTCACCAGCTTTGAAACATGATTGGAAAAATAAAAAAAAATAATATAAAATAATGCCACCATAAACATCAATGAAGTGTAGTTGGCCACTCTATTAGCAAATATGTGAATTTGACCATTGAACTCCCAGCAACTAATGTGTTCTAAGTTCTCCTAAGACTTATTCGCCTAAAATTTATTAACATGCCAACCAGATTCTATTATATATCTCTGAACTAAGGCGATCTCCTAACCTCGACGCCCGCTCTGAAGCATCTGTTAACGAACACATCAAGTGAGTTCTTTTTTTCTTGACCTGAAGTTTATTATATTTTATATATTTTATGATAGTTACTTTATTGTCTGATATGTAATCAATTTGAATCCCGATGTTTAGTAGCTGCTTAAAGTACTGGTCATCACAATTTCAGAAGTCAACAAACATCAACAGATAACTCACTGAAGCTTTAAAGTCTTGGCAACTCATTCTAAAGTAAATAAAGTTCTTACCTTTATAGTGCCACCAGTTTAATCAATAGAACCACATCCAAGTAAATAAATTTCCTACCTTTGCACAAGTCAAGATTATGCTGGCCAATCTTTGACAAGTCAAAATTATTTGGTTGTACTAATTAAAAATCAAACAAGCCTTACACTATTGGCTTGTAAAATGATATCAAACCAAACAATACAAAAAGACAGCAATCTATAACAATCTAAAAACACAAATATATACTAAAAGAGGAGGAATTGATACCTAATAAAGCCGTATTCCGAGCGACACTCTTCCATCGATCCTGACCTGTCATCGTCATCCATGTTTTCACCTAAGAAAAATCAAATCCAAACAATTGATCATGAACCCACAATAAGTTGACAACAAATAAAAAACTGAACAAACTAAAAAAAAAAAAAAAAGAAGCAAAACTGAACCATTAACACTGGTAAAAATAAAAAATAAATAAAGTGAACCCTAATTAACCGATTAAACTATAAATAGAATAAAATCAAAAAGCAAGACAATAACCATTCTGAGTGTGTTGCCTCACAACTCGATGTAAACGTTGGGTTTATCTACTCCCATTTCAGTCTTTCTAAAATATATACTAAAAGAGGTGGAATTGGAACCTGATAAAGTCGTATTCCGAGCGACACTATGTGACATTAACCAACCATAAATGATCATCAATGACGGTAGAATTCAGAGAGACGTGTCTTACACCTCTTGGAGTGTAGATGCATTAGATGGTTGTACAGTATATGTAAATTATCATCAACGATTCAATTGAAAAGCAAAGTGGTTTACAAATCATTAATTAAATGAATTAATGAGCTTAAGGGCATGATAGGAAATCAAGGGTACTAATGTAAATTTGTTTTGTTATTGTAAAGGAGGAGGATTGTAAAATGTCTATATTATCCTTCAAAGTGTCTTAATGTTCCACAAAGTTCCAATTATACCCTCATGATCTAAGCATAAATCACTTGTGCATGTTGCTTCTTTAGTTGTACGGAATTGAAAATTATTATCCTACCCGTCACTCTTCCTTAATAAGATAACTAGTGGGGATGCCCGCGCGTTGCTGCGGGTGTCCCGACTAACATCACATTCAATTATGATATTTATTACCAACCACAAAGCATGCCGGGTTTCTAACATTTTATTTCATTCATTCAATAAAAATCTAGTAGGTCAAGAAATGATTCGAAATGGTTATATTTTTAATACAGAACAGTTCAGATTGGCATCAAACATTTTCTTGAAAAATTCTAACTATTTGGTGAATTGGGAAAAACTAAAAAGTAATAACTGTCTTTTGATAAATCTATTTAGGTGGCTTTAAGAATTTGTGAAACTTGGGGTTTTTCCTTTTCAATTAAGTTTTAAATTTGTACCCATTTGACCCATTGGGTGAAGCACCACTGGAGAGGTTTAGAACTTGGGTTGGTGTATGAGACATTGCCAATCTTAGTAAGCAGGTGAGCCAATTGTTCAGAAGTCATTCGAAAAAAATATACCCATTGCATAAACCAAGCAACAAATTTGAAACAACTTTCGTAAACCAAGCGACCCGTTTGAAACAACTTGCACCTAAGCGACCTATTTGAAACAACTTGCATAAACCAAGTGGCACATTTGAAAGAAGATGCACACCTAAACAAATTCTCTCATTTCCAACTGGCATACATTAAATGTTGCATAAAACTTGTAGCCCTACATAACCAAATTCATGTATCCCTGTAAAATGTAAGAAAAATATTGTTAGCATAAGTGAACTTAAAAATCCTTAGTTATATAAATAGTTTCATGGTATTTTCAAATCACATGGCATAATTTGAAATATGTGATGATATTAATTAGCAATCCCTTACAAATCTGAATTAGCCTCTAGATCTTATAAGTTGGAAAAGCCTCCTGGACCAATGGGGTGATGAACACATAAAAACCGAAACTTCTTAAAGACAATATCGGCGCCATCAAAAGTAGGCATCAGAAGCCAAAAGAAATAAGGTGTAGCAAGTTAAAACATTTTTTAAAACCATGCCTCATTTTTAAAAAGATCAATACAGTGGTGCACCATTTCACCAACATAGGAACATGAGAAAACCTTTATTTTAAAAAGACTAAAACATGGTCATATTTTATCAACGCAGTCCTAAATCTATAAAACTCCTTCAATAAAGAGCTTTTTTGCAGTTTGGAAACAATTTAGGTAACTTTAACTATTTTAAATCTACCTATTTTGTACTTTACCCATTTGACCCATTAAAGTAAAATATGACCTCATTTGATATTTACCCATAAACAGGTCAGAATTTCTGTATTCCCACCTCTAGATCCCCAGACCGATAAAGTCAGACAAACCAGAAACCAAGCAAGTTTTTACAACTTATTTTGAAAACTGAAACAGTGTCGCTCTAGTTTTTTTTAATTTCAATCTATATAACCCCACGCTAGTATTTAGCTACGGTTTGGTTTGGGACTTAACCAATTCTAAACCAGAACCAGATTGCTGCCAAAGTTATTTATATCCTTTCGGTTACAAAACTAAGTAACAAACAACTCACCTGGGAGTTGTAAAATTTGAGTTCTCTGTGATGGTCAAGTGCTCCCTCTAGCCTCTCAATAGGTTTTATAGGGTTCTAAAATTACCAGGCGGTCCCTCCGTTGAGCACCGTATAAAACCAATAACACCACTGCGTAAAAAAACAAATGATCATCAAACTGAAGAGCTTTAAAAAATGTGTGTAAAGTGGCATGGAAATGAAATCAATTGCACCTTGTGTATGTAGGGACACTTGTCCACGCATAATGAACAAACCCTTTGACTATTTCCTGGGAAGCAGAAACCATATCCTGAATAAGATTAGTGTGAAGCCACATGCTCTCCACCATGATACAAAGAACGCCACCTAGCCTTATGCTCTTGCTAACATCTCAAAGAAAGGCCTATCCACAAGCTATTGAGTTGGACCTGCTAAAATACACAAATTGACATCCATGTATAAAATAATCATATTGAGATTTGAGAAAAAAGTAAACACAATATGGAAGTACGGGACTAACATACACACAGGATCTGAAGAAGGGAGGTCTGGCTGAGCCAAAACTTTCATGAGAAGATCAACTAAGCTTTGAATTGTCTCAGAGGGATGTGATGTGGCTTCTAATGTGTGGTTATCTGGGAACCTAACACGGATCACTCCCTACAGAAAAAAAAACAAATAAGTAAACTTCTATAAACATGATTAAAAGCGAAGCTAAATTCACTTCCCATTGAATAATTCGACTTTTACCTTGGAAATCCTTGACCTACGCACAGCTTGTTCTGCTTCTTGTATTTTCCTTGTCTTCAAAAACTTGTCTGCTCATGATTGCACGCACTATTAGTTTATTATTCACATAACAACCATTATTCCAACATCTACATGTCTTTTACAATATATGTTTTCTCACCTTCTTTTTTTGTAGCTAAATGGCGATAATAATCTTCAGCAGTAAATTCAAAAAACTCATCTGGCTCCTCTGTAAATTCAATATATATATATATATATATATATATATATATATATATATATATAAAAACATTACACCTTAAAAGCATACATATCATAGAACGTGCCTTGCACTTAATCATTTACATTAAACCTTAAAAAAAAGTGCGTACCATCATTGGCCGACACATTTAATGTTTGAGAGGTCTCAAACACACGAATTTCTCGTCCATAGTTTTCCCTTGCTGCAGCAAGCTTTTCCTACCGATACAATTGACAGATCAGCGTCATTACAACACATTAAGTGTACAATATGTAGCAAATCCTACAAAACCTTTAAACCCTTGGGTAAAATCGTAAATTGCCCGAATAGCCGAATGTACATCCAATTTATTTTGAATTCCGTTTCCTAAATCCTAATTTAATTATACTGTCCAAAGAAGCCGGTAAACGATGACATTGCTAAGCGATTCATACAACAGTTTTCAAGAGTTCAATGGTTTAAACAATAATCTTTAAAAAATGAATAATTTTCTAATTGAGGTGACAAATCAAACTTGATACAATCCGCATTTCTTAAGTTAAAATTCAAGAAAATTAGTACTCCAACATGTTAAGATCCTGAAAGGATATAAAGATTCACTAAATACATAATAATCTTGATACATGTTCTAACTTTATTACATCAATCAATAAAATCAAGAACATAAAATTCATACAGGTCACAACTAATTAATAAGTATGCATGTTAAAAACATAATTTGCAATAATATTATAAAGTTAGGGGAAAAGATTAAATAAAAAAAAAAAAGAAACCTAATTGAATCCAGTTGGGTACCTTTACTAATTGAGAGTCCATGGATATATAGTGGGATCAGCTGTTATTCACGAATTAATCGATCAAGAAAAAAAACCCTAATTGTGTGTTTGCTCTGTGTTTTCTTGAACAAGACTGATAAAGTACTAATGGGGTGGGAGTTACGAATTAAAGAGGAGTTATTGAAAGGGAAGGCAAAGGATCATTGTGAGGGCAAGGAAGGGAAACGAGGGTAATATTGTAAAATTGCTTTGATATTGTAAAGGAGGAGGATGGTGAAATGTCTAAACTACCCTTCTAAGTGTCTTAATTGTCACTAACATTCCTATAATGCCCTTAATTTTCTTGCTTAAATATGTTGTACATGTTGCTTCTTAAGTTGTACGAAGGTGAAAATGACCATGTTAGCCATTACTCCTCCTTTATAATGTATTATAGATAATAGTTTATAAATTTGTCAAAATACTTGTGTATTACGTTTCGTCCTAAATTTTGTGACTTAACACGCTACAACTTGTGTATATGCTTTAACGTTTATTTTGGCTATTTTGGCCCATTTAACGGACATATCGCACCGCGTGGGTTTCTAGGTCGGGTAAGTTATTTTTTTTTTCAATCTATTACATTTTGATCTAATTTTTGCATGTTAGCACGTCGCGACAGACGTACGTGGTTCAAAACTTTTACGTCTACTTTTCATTTATTTTATCTTTATATGGGTTTTAGTGTAAATATTGTTCAAATAACTTGGCTTTCATATACAATGACATAATTTTTCGTGACTTTCAAATATAACGGAGCGACGTGATTTTTTATCATCACGTTCCGCCTTTGCTCATTGTTACCTATGTTTCGAACCCGTTGCGAAGCGCGGGTGGTAAGCCACTATTTCATAATTATACTATAAATTTAAAAACCTTGATTTGAAAAGTGTGTTGGTGCTAAAATGAGCCGCCTAGCTAACGGCGTTAGTGCTAACGACCTCCGTTAACTTTCAACTGTCGTTAAGTTACTTAGTTTCAATTCCCCGTTAACTTTACCTCCGTTAACTTCCAACTATCGTTAGGTAACTGAGTTATTGTTAACACCGTTAGCTTTAACTCTGTTAGCTTCTAACCATCGTTAGGTAACTGATTACAGTTCTCTGTTAGCTTTAACTCCGTTAACTTCTACTCGTCGTTAGCTAAGTTACTGTTCTTGTTACCTTCTAACCAGGTATGTTCCTCGTTAACTTTAACTCCGTTAATTTTTAACCGCCTTTAGGTAACTGAGTTACCGCTCCACGTTAAGTTCTGACCGGGTTTTCTAACAGTAACTAACAGAGTTACTATTCCCTGTTAATTTCTAGCCAACCTTAATTAACTGAGTTACTTTTTCCCGTTAACTTCTAAGTAGGGTTTTGGATAGTAAGTAAAAGAGTTACTGTTCTCGGTTTTAACTCTGTTAATTTCTAATTGTCGTTAGGTAACTAACTTACTGCTTCCCGTTAACTTCTAACCACGGTTTTTAACAGTAACTAATAGATGTAGTACTCCCCGTTAATTGATGATTATAAGTTTTAACGCTTAATTTGTTGTTATTAGATGATATTTAAATACTGTCTTTTAAAAGTCAATATGAAAATTATGCAACGCGCGTGTATTAATACACCTAGTTATTTAGAAAGACAAAAAATCCCTATCCATGACAAAAACAAATAAGAAATAAAAAACCAATAATAGTTCCTCATTCATCCCTTTTTCAAATCAGTCCCCCACATGTTAAATATTCTTGATAATGGTGTGCTAATATGTTGATGGATGGTTACTATCAAACGTACGTTGGCCCAAAAGAAAAAAAGGCCCAAAACTAAAGACCAGAAAACCAAACCGAACATTTATGAGACCGTAAAAATAGAAACTCATCGTTTAGAAAAACCGAACATTCGCAATGCTTGATTGCATTTAGTTTGTAGTTATTATAATAAAAGAAAACAAAATAAAAACCAAAAGCTTTGAATTGTTTTTATTTGAAAACTTGAAGGAGGGCTATATAACAAGAAAATTGAGGTAAGTTTAGCAAACATCCCTTTATATACATGAATTTCGGCCTAGGGTGCTTGCCTAGAGAAACTGAACAGACACTAGTAAACCTGGTTTCTACCTTTTTTTTTATGGGCCACATTCGTTTGGCCAAAGAATCAAATATCCAAACAATTCTGCATTCGACTGACAAACATCATTCTAATAATAATTATGATACAAGTCAAACATTCGCTTGGCTAAAGGATCAATTATCCAAACACTAATACACTTCGGAAAAAATGGGGTACGTTTAGCAACATCCTTTATTATTTTGGTGTCTTGATTGGTATTCACTCCCGTATATAGATGAATTTCGGTCTAGGGTACTTGCCTAGAGAAACCGATTAAACCCTAGTAAACCTGGTTTCTAGTTTTTTTATGGGCCAAATATGTTTGGCTGAAGGATCAAATATCCAAACAATTCTTCATTCATTCGAACCACAAATATCATATTCTAATGATAATTATGATACAATTCATACAATTTTTTTGTGTATTTGTTAAAATAGAAATGGCCCACCAAAACTGAATGGAACTCTTGTTTAGCCATTACCATCCTGTAAAATCAACCATATATTATAGCCTGGGTATATGGAAAATAGCAACTCCCACATGACTTAAAAACCACTAAATATTTCAAGGTACATGCACCACTATAGCCATACAAGTATAAAGATACTTATTATTCTGCAATCCAATGTGGAAAATATGTAACTGAAAGCATAGATGATGATGTTATAAGATTCATACCATAAGACTAGTATGGTGGGTAAGACAACTCATTACGTCTGTAAACTATAAATTTATTGTCTATACAACTGATATGGAACACGTCTCATACCTTGTAGTGATTTCAATCCATAACATTCCACTCTTATTAAAGGCCAACGTCCTCATTGGTCACAGCCGGCTCCCTCCAGGCTACCGCTCTATGGGCCATTGGCGAATTCATATGGAAGGTAGGGTGGGGACATGCCCACCGTACGTATAGTTATAGCCTAATTCATAATTTGGTAACGGCATGTTAAAAAAAACCAAAAAAGAACTTTCACCAGAAAATTATTAATTAAAGAGTACTTGAGGTGAAGAGTAGTTATATAGAAGGAGAATATGAAAAATTTCTCACCCGAATTTTTTTCCGCTAGTTAAGTTGTTGCAACGACTAGATAGAGTGAATATATGGGCAATATGATAGAAAGAAAATGAGTATTTTTTGTAGGTTGTGTGTTAGACTAGTGTAGCCGAATTTAATTATTTACTTTTGAAGGGGTAGGGTACCGCTTTCAGGCGCACCCTACCCGCCATTCAAAAAAGCCTCCACTGGAAGTTCTAACACCCGCGGGAAGAATCACTTCCAGGAGCACCACAGCGCCAAAGGCGCAGGGTCACAAGTTGGCAACACCCAAAGACATTCCCCTTGGACACCAACTTGCTTCCTCCCGTCAGATGTCAGCTGACAAGTGGTCAGCCGTCTGACATCTGACGCCCCTGCACACCATCCACAGCACGCCACGTGTGTGGAGGACGAAGAACCTCCCAACCTGCCAACCACGAGGTGACACGTGGTCCAATCAGAAGAATCCCTCCCCAACTTGGATCACTTTATCTAAACCAAGGGTTAGGATCCAACTAAGGGGGCCTACCAACCAACCGGCCCGGTCCCCAGACCCGGCCCATTAAAGGATGGATGGGCTCCAGAATCCTCGGCCCATGCTGTGACACCTGGCAAATTCGGGTTAACAACGTTGTCTAGATGAAAGTCTACCTTAGCGAGTCACGCGTATATTGTACTTAACTGGGTTAGTTAAGTCGGGATATGGTTCGGGAACTATTGGTTAGTCTAGAAGATCATTGGATGTTGGTCTAGAGGTTCGTTAGATGTCGGTCCTTAACCAAGTGTACAAACGGTGACGATTTGTAGGATCGTCAGGGCATACGGAACGTACGAGTCTCGAGTCCCGGGAATTGGTGAACGAGTGTAAATATGTGTATTTACTTGTGTTATGTGTTTACAATCATTATGTAACTTGTCGGTACATGAATATGCATTAACATATGTTAAAACGGGGTTTAACGCGCAAAACACACAAGGCCAAACCCTATAGGCGAGTAGGAGGTCTACTCCCCTATAGGGGAGGCGAGTAGGGAGCCCATAAGGGCGAGTAGGCCCTACTCGTGTGAGTTATGGGCGAGTAGGCCCCTAATCACTAGAACTTTCAGGCGATTACAAGCCCTAATCGCCTGAACTGCTGCACAATCGCATGTAACGTGCTGGAACGACTAGGAACGCCTATAAATACAATACTTAACCTCCTAAACTCCCTAATATCAACCCTAGTCGTCCCATAACCGCCCCAAACACCTAAACAACCTCTGGAAGGCGATTTTGATCAAAAACACAAGGTTTCAAGGTCTAACCATCATTCTTTTACAATTCCAAGGTTTGATTCTCATCCATAACACTTTGTAAACGTTTTTAATAAATCCCTAATGGTCCAGACCTGTTCTTAAACGAAAAAGCTTTCTGAAAATCGTCAATAAGGGTTGTTAAACGGATTATAACTAATTAACATGCGTTATGGGTATGTATGATTAGAAAGATAGGATTTTTATGGATCTTGATGATGTTTTGATGTATTATCATGCTAGGTCAGAATTAATATTGTTAGTATGATGATAGAAAACTCAGTAATCGGATAATAGGGTTATGATTACATGCGTTAATTGATGTTACATGCTATGCGAATAGTGTTTGGATTGTTTTGGGTTGCATGCAGGACTGATTATACGAGGTTGAACGAAGGGTTTTGGGTTAAACATGTTTAGGATAGTGTTTGGGATGATATTGGGTAGTTACACACGTTCTGGATCTGATTTGGAGCGTTAAACGCGCGAAAAACCGGAACAGCATGGTTACAGGCGAGTAGCAATGCTAATCGCCTATAACTCATGCGATTACAAGGCTAATCGCCAATAAATAGGCGAGTAGAAGCCTAATCACTAGTAAGTTCATGCGAGTAGCCCTAATCACTAGTAAGTTCATGCGAATAGCCCTAATCACTAGTAAGTTCAGGGGAATAGCCCCTAATCGCATGAAGTAAAGGGGAATAGCCCCTATTCGCCTATAACAGGGGCGAATAGGATGTCTAATCACTAGTTGACTTTCCTAATCACTAGTTGACTTTTCCTAATCGCGTGTACTGCTGCTGTAAGTGTAAATTAGCATTCCGAGACCCGATTTAACATGTAGTAACATGCTAGGAACCCCGTAACATGTCTAATAACTTGGTAACATATATTTGGATGTATTTCGGTGATACGTGAACTATGTGCTATAACTTGTTGTGTGTTAACGTATGTTAAGTATACTTGCGTTATTGTATGTTTTGGAGCGTAAACATAACACGGGGAGCCTCGGGTCACCAATGGGATGTCGAGTCTTGTACTTTGGGTCGGTTAAACAGTCACGGTGTTTTCAAACAAACTTGGTTATGGTCTGGACATCTAGGGACTAATTAACCTGCGGGTTATTAGTCTAAGTACTTGTAACTGTCGTATGTTAGGTCGCCACTGTACGGGACTAACATAGCAGCTGAGTTTACTCGGGATTAGGAGTAAAGCAACTTAAGGTGAGTTTACGGCCCCTCTTTTAAACTGGTTTTATACTTTCGGGGGAGAAAACATGTGTTAAAACAACTGTTTGGTAACTACTGTCATACTATGGGTTTATACTGTGTACTACACGATCTTTGGAAGTCCCGGGGGGAACCATGAATGTGCGGGTTTGCACAACGGGGAAATGTGAATAGCGCTATTGGGAGTGACCAACCCCGCTCGTCGACTTGGAGGGTCGGCGGGTGCATATTGTCTCAAACAGGAACAACAGGAACAACAGGAACATACATCGGGCATAATTTTGGTATTCGAGTTAGTAATGGTTTTCCAATCGTGGTAGTAACAAAACGTACGCCTAGCTAGCGTATACTGGTTTTCTATTTGTTATAGTATGGACAGGTGGACTTGGTACTTGAACTGCAAACCTGTAAACTCACCAGCATTTTTGTGCTGACGTAAACTTTTACATGTTTTCTCAGGTCGCTAAGGTAGCACAATGGAACTAGGGCGCACGCGTCTGCACGGCGTCTAGATAGAGTTGCATGATTTCATAAACATTGAACTTTGGTTATTTATGTGAACTTTATTTTGAATAAGCTTCCGCTGTAAACGGGATTTTAAAACTATGTTTTGGTATTGCATTAATTACATTTAGACTTGTTTATTGTGATCGTTGGTTTGGATCCTGGTTTGTCATGCGCCTCGCGGTAAAACTCCGCAAGTGGATTTTGAGGGTGTGACACATGCATCTCCTATAAAAGGAGGACTTGACCTCCTTTCTCTCCACGTTTGAATATCAGCCAATAAGAACGAACACACTTGTATTTCCACTTGTATCGTTATTCATACTATTCATTAATAGAGATCATCTTTCACAGTGGACGTAGATCTTACAAGATCGAACCACTTATATCTTTGTCTATTGTGTATGATTGTTTGCCATTCGTGTATACAACCATAGACCAACCATCGTTGTGAGTCAAGGATTATACCCTGCTGCGAACACGAGTTGTTACCTCAAATACTACCCTACCCTACATCTACCCCCTTTTATACTCGTTGTTTCTTCATTGGCGCCATCCGTACCGGCTGAAAGACTCACAAAACTTTCAAAACCACATCCTTTACTCACAAAATGACTGATCTAACCCCTGTCGGATCCAAGGGAGCGACCCCCTCTACGGTCGTTCAGACCGCCAGAGCGGCAACGCTCCAAACTCCGGATAAGGACACGCAGCCAGCAACCATAAGGGAGGAAACACCGCCCCGCGCGGTTTCGGCCTCAGAATCCTCCGAATCAGACGCACCCAACACACCCATGGACCCCGACGAGTGGCTCTTTAGAAAACAACTCAAAAACACCAAGATCTACCAGAATATGCTGGCAAAAATCCAGAACAGTAAATCTAAAGGCAAGGCTTCCCCCTCCGCCAAACACAGCCGGAAGGGGAAGGAAAAACAAACCACGCGTCCAAGGTCTCAGGGTGTAGGTCGCAGCAAAAACGCACGCGACCAGGACCTAGTAGACTCCGCGTCGGAATCCGACGGCTACCAACCCACCAGCGATTCAGACGCAACAGCCTCAAGGGTCAAAAGGCGGAAGCTAGCGAAAACCCACTCGGCGACATCACACCACAAGGAAGACGACGACCTAAATAGACCGTACAGGCCTAAGTCGTTCGCCTTAAGTTCAAAATTCTGTCAACGAATAGCCACCGCACCCATAGAAAAACAAGCAAAACTCCCTAGCAGCATCGGCAGATACGATGGCCTGCGAGACCCCACAGACCATCTGCATGATTTCGAGTGCGCCGGAACCACAGTCCTCTGGCCTGTACAGGTTTGGTGTCACCTGTTTGCACAAACCCTTACCGGCGCAGCCAGAGTTTGGTTCGACAACCTCCCCATCGGGGGCATCTTAGACTTTGATGACCTCATCCAAAAATTCAAAGATCACTTCTCCCATCTCAGACGGCATAAACGAGATAAGGCCCACATCCTCCTTTGCCAGCGCACAGACAACGAATCAATAGACGACTACATCGTGCGCTACAACAAAGAGGCGCTGCAAATAGGTTGTGGGGAAGAACTAACCCGCGCAGGCTTCATCCACGGAGTACGCAGCGAGGATCTGATGAAAACCCTATCCGGGAAAACAGGAGTCCCTGATTCCTGGGAAGAAGTCATCAAGGCTTCAAAAATATACGCATCCTCGGAGCGCTCCATCAAACAACAGCGCGGATATAACCAAACCAACAACTCTAACAGAAACAAGGGCAAGCAATCCGTGTGGTCCCGCATTTCAGGACCAACAGACGAAGGCAAATACTCGCCCTCCATAGATGCCCGCCAGACGATCACAAACAGACAATCAAGGGACCACAAAGCCCAATCCAAGAAAACCACCGATTGGACGCCGTTAACCAAAACTCCCTCACAGGTACTCAAGACAGAGCAAGTCACTTTCAAGGAGCCTAAAGTGTTGGGCAAACGAAAGAACGTGGACCGCACCAAATACTGCGAGTACCATAACGATTACGGCCACCTGACGGACAACTGCTACAGCCTGAAGTTAGAAATCGAGGCGGCACTAAAGATAGGCCAACTTGGTCACCTCGTCAAAAACGTTAACAGAGGCGGGCGCAACAACCAAGACGACAAGCATGAAGAGCCCGGAAAGAAACCAATCCGGAACCTACAAACAAGTTACATCAGGCACACTCCGCATCATCATTGCAACATGATCTCCGACGCGGGAAAACGCCAAACTAAAGGAAAGCGCCCAAGAGAGACCGACGACTCTTGGAAAGAGGTGGACGTCCTCCTCCCCAGAGTACGAGGCGGACCTTCCGCCACCGCGCCATTAATCGTCACCGCCGTCGTAGGACATTATCGAACGCAATCAATGTTCCTAGACGGCGGAAGCAGCACTGACATCATATATGATCAGTGATTTCAACAACTGGACGAGGATGACAAAGCCCGCCTCGTTCCAGTCAACGCACCAATCTCAGGCTTTATTGACGAAGTCATCATGCCGCGTGGCATCATCACCTTCCCGGTTACTTTAACAGATGGTACCCACGAACGCACAGAAATCTGTGACTTCATGGTCCTACCAGCCACTTCTCGCCACGATGTCCTACTAGGGCGGGAAGGCTTGGCAAAGTTCAACGCCAACGCCTCCACCCCCCACCAAATGGTAGGTTTCCCAACCCGAACCGGCATTGCAATAATCCGCGGCAACAAACAGTGCCACGCGATCGACGTGGCAAAACCACAAAAAACACAAACCCGATCGGAACCGGAAAACTGGGTTCTGAACCCTAAATTCCCGGACCAAACGGTCATCATCGGCCAAGAAATCTCCAACACCACACGGGCGCACCTTAAACAACTGCTAGTAAAGAACATAGACATATTTGCCTGGCAACCATCTGACATGATCGGCGTTCCAAGAAATATCGCGGAACACAAACTCAACACGTACAGATCAGTGGAGCCAGTTGCCCAAAAGATGCGCAAAATGGGACCGGAGAAAACAAAGGCGATGAACGAACAAGTCAATGAACTACTAAACGCTGGCATTATCCGCCCAATACGCTACCAAACATGGGTCGCCAACCCGGTCATGGTAGGAAAAGCGACAGGCGGATGGCGCATGTGCGTCGATTACAAAGATCTAAACAAAGCTTGTCCAAAGGATTGCTACCCTCTCCCAGAAATCAACTTAAAGGTAGACTCCCTAGCGCCATTCCGCTTCAAATGCTTCCTCGACGCCTACAAGGGCTACCATCAGATCCAAATGGCGAAGGAAGATGAAGACAAAACGGCCTTCCGCACAGACACGGGCATCTTCTGCTACACCAAAATGCCCTTCGGTCTGAAAAACGCGGGAGCCACATACCAACGTCTCATGGACAGCGCTTTCATCCACGAGATAGGGGTGCGCTTGGAAGTATACGTTGATGACCTCGTCATCAAAAGCAAAGACGAAGACAACATGCTGGAAGACATCCAGAAGACATTCAGCCAACTGCGCAAGGTGCGCATGAAGCTCAACCCCAGCAAATGTTCCTTCGGCATGGAAGAAGGAAGATTCCTAGGCGTTGTAGTCACGCGCGACGGTTTTCGCGCAAATCCAGACAAAGTCCTAGCAATTGAAAGAATGCCTTCACCAACAAGCATCAAGGAAGTACAAACGCTAATGGGACGCCTAGTCGCTCTCAACCGCTTCCTTTCAAATTACGCTTCAAAGTCTTTTCCATTTGTAGACACTCTAAAGAATTGTCTTAAGAAAAGTAATTTCCGCTGGACCCCTGAGGCGGAAAAAGCTTTTAAAGAAATGAAAGAATGTCTTATGAATTTACCTACTCTCACAGCACCATTACCCAAAGAGCCGCTAACCCTATACCTCTCTGTAACAGAAAGGGCAATCGGCGCGGTACTTTTGGTAGATCGCAAAACCGTACAAACACCCATCTACTACATCAGTAGAACCTTGTTAGATGCAGAAACTAGGTACTCCACAATGGAAAAGTTGGTACTAGCTCTCATCCACGCTTCGCGCAGATTGCGCCGATATTTCCATGGCCACCCAATAAACGTCCTAACAGACTACAGAATCAGTGACGTCCTACGCAAGCCAGAAACCTCGGGACGTCTAGCAAAATGGGCAATCGAACTAGGTGAACATACCATCAACTACAAGCCCAGACCCGCAGTTAAAGGACAGGTTCTCGCTGACTTCGCCACCGAAATACCAACGGACAAAATCGCTGAGTGCCTCGCGGAGCAGGATCCCGCACAACCAACGCCGGAAAATGAAAGGTGGAATCTTTATACCGACGGTGCATCAAACTCAGACGGCGCAGGTGCGGGTTTACGGCTGATCAGCCCAAATAAAAAAGAATACACATACGCCATTAGATTAGACTTTGCCGCAACAAACAATAAGGCAGAATACGAAGCGCTCCTAGCAGGTCTACGCATCGCACATCAAATGGGAGCCTCACACATCGAAGCGCATGTCGATTCACTACTAGTAGCGGGCCACATCAATGGCACATACGATGCAATGGACGCCACAATGGCCCTATATCTACAACAGGCCAAACTACTCATACGCAAATTCGTCTCCTGCACAGTCATTCACATCAACCGCAGCGAGAACAAACCCGCCGACGCCCTAAGCAAGATGGCTTCCACAGTCTTTGAGCACATGGCCAAAAACGTCCGTGTCGAACTACAAGAAGCCCCATCAGTTCCTACAAGGCAAGTCAACGTCATCCAAACAGGAAACACCTCTTGGATGACACCACTGAAGGCTTACTTCACATCCGGAACGTTACCCGATAACAAAGCGGAGGCACAAAAGCTCCAGCACAAAGCCTTGCACTATCAGTTAACGGACGGAATCCTCTATCGACGATCATACCTTGGTCCGCTCACCACCCTAAGTGCCACGTCATCACTTGGCGATGGGTTGACGTAAAATCCAAAGGACGTTCTCCGCCGGATTTTACCTTTTCACACCCTAAGTGCCACATCATCACTTGGCGATGAGTTGACGTAAAATCCAAAAGACGTTCTCCGCCGGATTTTACCTTTTCACACCCTAAGTGCCACGTCATCACTTGGCGATGGGTTGACGTAAAATCCAAAGGACGTTCTCCGCCGGATTTTACCTTTTCACACCCTAAGTGCCACATCATCACTTGGCGATGAGTTGACGTAAAATCCAAAAGACGTTCTCCGCCGGATTTTACCTTTTCACACCCTAAGTGCCACGTCATCACTTGGCGATGGGTTGACGTAAAATCCAAAGGACGTTCTCCGCCGGATTTTACCTTTTCACACCCTAAGTGCCACGTCATCACTTGGCGATGAGTTGACGCAAAATCCAAAAGACGTTCTCCGCCGGATTTTACCTTTTAACACCCTAAGTGCCACGTCATCACTTGGCGATGGGTTGACGTAAAATCCAAAAGACGTTGTCCGCCGGATTTTACTTTTTGAACACTCTAAAAGGCAACTGTTTTACAAAAGAGCCATGTACAAAGATAATGGGACGCCAATATCTTTTCACATGACACAAGAGTTGCAACGCGCACTCTTTCGCTCAAAATGAAGCAGTTCCCCCATCACAACAAAAGGGAGTACAAAGGACACATTTTAGTCCAGCGCCCCACCAGCCCTCTAAGCAAGAACAGGAGACACCCTGGACTTGGGGGACTTGAAGGGGTAGGGTACCGCTTTCAGGCGCACCCTACCCGCCATTCAAAAAAGCCTCCACTGGAAGTTCTAACACCCGCGGGAAGAATCACTTCCAGGAGCACCACAGCGCCAAAGGCGCAGGGTCACAAGTTGGCAACACCCAAAGACATTCCCCTTGGACACCAACTTGCTTCCTCCCGTCAGATGTCAGCTGACAAGTGGTCAGCCGTCTGACATCTGACGCCCCTGCACACCATCCACAGCACGCCACGTGTGTGGAGGACGAAGAACCTCCCAACCTGCCAACCACGAGGTGACACGTGGTCCAATCAGAAGAAGCCCTCCCCAACTTGGATCACTTTATCTAAACCAAGGGTTAGGATCCAACTAAGGGGGCCTACCAACCAACCGGCCCGGTCCCCAGACCCGGCCCATTAAAGGATGGATGGGCTCCAGAATCCTCGGCCCATGCATCTCCTATAAAAGGAGGACTTGACCTCCTTTCTCTCCACGTTTGAATATCAGCCAATAAGAACGAACACACTTGTATTTCCACTTGTATCGTTATTCATACTATTCATTAATAGAGATCATCTTTCACAGTGGACGTAGATCTTACAAGATCGAACCACTTATATCTTTGTCTATTGTGTATGATTGTTTGCCATTCGTGTATACAACCATAGATCAACCATCGTTGTGAGTCAAGGATTATACCCTGCTGCGAACACGAGTTGTTACCTCAAATACTACCCTACCCTACATCTACCCCCTTTTATACTCGTTGTTTCTTCAAACTTTATTAGTTATTTGTGCGTATCTTAAGCTTGTATTTAACTAGTGTAGCCGAATTTAATTATTTCTTTCGCTTTAATTTAATAAAAATATATTATATTAATATCAATGATTTATACTAGGATACATTTTGGTTAAACCGAATTGGTTTCCCGACCCATGTTAAGCTAACTTTTTTTAACTCGTTTTGTTTTAACCCAATCAATGTGCCCGTAGTTAAAAACATTTTTGAATCCGCCACTGATTTACATATGTACCTGTGGACCATGGTTAAACCGCCATGGATTCGTCCACCAGTAAACGCCGCTTCCCCCGAAACGTAGTCGTTTAATTCTTCTTATTCTCTATTCTCATCATTAGAATTTAGTTCGCTTACGACATCACAATCCGCGGTGAATCATGCCTATCCGATGATGAATTCTATTACCTCAACAAAATTAGTTTACGATTCAAAAAATTACTTTATATTTATATGTTATTTTCTGGCTAGAGTTAAAATCTATGGTTAAATTGTTAACTGTCTTTAATCGGAGAGGATGATCGATGACGGTGGTGGTTCAGAGATGGTAGTGATTACCGTAGTCGATGGTCACTGCTCATCACTTTTTGAGAGAAAGGAGAATCATGTGTAGAGAGAGCAGAGATGGAAGGTGTTATCTGAAAAATTGTATATCAGGTTAGTGAGGGAGGTGTTTTATTTTTTATTTTTTTATTTATGTCATTAACATAACTACACAAATACGAGATGTGAAAAGATCAAACTACCCTCACATGACTTGCATGTGGGGTGACATAACAATGAAAGTTAATAGAGTTTGTGCTAAAGGTTGAAACTTGTATGCAAAAACATATATAGTAAAAGGTTGATCTCCATGCAAACTAAACATAAAGGTTAAAACTTGCAATTTTAATAAAACATAAATGTTGATTTCTGTAATTTTGTCTTATGTTTATTTGTGTGTACTTATGCTTTGTAAAAATCATTAACTTATTTTTAAGCCTAATATAACAGTGAATAGTACTATGATTTATATCCCTTGATTGATTTACCCTTTTGAGGGGAAGCCCTTGGTCATTGTTATGTGATTCTTGACACTTAATTTTTTTTATTCTTGATTCTTCATTCTTATAGGCGTGATTTTGAATATTCGTACATTTTAGTTACATAATAGCAAATAGTATAGCACATGAATTGCAAGCACTATTAAATCTACTATACACGTATGCAAACAGGGTATGCTCACCAATACAATTTATTTGTATTGACAAATACTATTTTTGTATATGTTTCAGGTTGATTTTTGAGACACCTTCTTAGCTTTTGGATTTAGTATTTAGAATTGGATTTTTATACATTTGTTTAGATTTGATAAGTCTTCATTAGACATTTATATCTTTTGTATCTCATTTCAATGTAATAAATTATTCAATTTAATGTAATCATATTTACACTTTAGTACCATGAGCTTTTGAACAATCGTCACTTATGTGGCACCCTGATGTTTCCGCCATCGGTTGGGGTGTTACATAACAATACCAAAAAATATAGCACAATGCTGAGGAAAATGACACAATGTATCTCAAATATTACACAATGAAGAAAATAAGAAAAACACACAATGCCACACAAAAGACACAATGGTCAAACACAAATTTTAAAAACTACAAGCAAAAGATTCAAAGAAATGAAAACCTAAAAACTAAGATCGTGGGGATCTATTAGACGGTTCCAATGCTGCTTAAATGAGTCCAATCATAATCCGTTTGATACCCTTCCTACGACTTCATATTTTTCTTTCACTATATGTATTTGATCAAACCCTTGATTTTTGATCTTATATGCATTCGTTTAGCTTTACTAATGTGCATTGTGTATAACTTCAAGTAAAGCACTCCGGAAAGTATAGAAAGACTGATGGAACCTTATGATGAACCAAATTAGATGTTTAATATTTTAAAGTAGTTTATTTTGTGTCGAGCTTCTTTTGGACCACGTTATTGTCACAACTTGCATCTCAACTTCCATGGTGTAAATTAATATATTAAACAACTAGTTATATTTGAAACTGTTAGAAAATGGATCAATTAGGATCAGAAATCATTCATCATTTCCTTTCTTATGAGGCTACACAAACAAGGAAAATATCAATCTAGCCACTAGACCATTACTATGTTTCCTTTTCTTTGTTTATAAATTGTAATCAACTTGCTCATTATTTTGCATTCATTTTTATCAATATACAAAAAGCATTATGCTCTCTGCTCATCATTTACCCTTCCGACCAGAAAGTTAACCCAGCCACCATGTCTTCTGACGGCACCTCGGCCAATCAAGACAACAACAATCTGTCTCTTCAACTAGCCAACATTATCAATGGACTCCAAACCCAAAACCAAAATCCCAAACATAATCTCTCAGACAGCCAGAAAATTAGCGTCAAACTTAACAATCAAAACTACGCCTTATTGGCTCGGATGACCTGAGTAGCCATTGGCGGAAAATCAAAAACTCTACTCTATCATTTGTCAAGAAATCCAACACCACCAAAACCAACAGATGACGGATATGAGCAGTGGGAACAAGACGACTTTGTAGTTTTTTCATGGTTGATTCAAAACATTGAACCAACCATTGCTAGCAACCTGACCGAATTCCCCACTGCTAAGACCTTGTGGGACGCACTGGTAATGACATACAGTATTGGTAACGACAAACTTCAGTCCTTTGACTTACATGTCAAGGCTAACGGAATCAAACAAAATGGTATTCCTTTTGAAGAATTCTGGATAATAATGCCAGGGATTTGGGGAGAAATTGACCGAAGAGATCCGAATCCTATGACTTCTCCCGTCGATATTGACACCTACAACAAACTATGAACAGAAAAAAAATTGTTTTAGTTTCTCAACGCAATAGACAGGTAGTATGACACTATCAAACGGGAGATTCTTAGGATGGATCCTCTTCCGTCTGCTGAAGAAGCGTATGTGGCTGTTCGAAAGGAAACTGCACACCAGCATATCCTCGAAACCACCACTACAACACTGTCGGGAATCGGGGCTGGGTTATCCACAACTCGAACCGACACCAGTGATGCATCCCTAGGGCTTGCATCTAAAGGACAAGCACGACGGCTTTAACCCTCTTCCCAAACCAAAATAGACAAGTCAAATCTTAAGTGTGAACATTGTGGGATGATGAAGCACATCAAGGAGAAATGCTTCAAAATAGTTCGTTATCCAGATTGGTGGAACGATGGTCACAAAAAAAGAGGAAAGGCAGTGGTTGCCACCAGCAACACCGAGAACCTCAGCGACAGCGGCGACTAGAACACTGGTGGCTTTAGGGGAATAGCTTTCGGTGATGATAACACCATAGATGGAGATACCGGTTTTGAGAAAATAATCTCAAAACCAATTCTTAACCCTCAAATCTTTAATTACAAGCTTTTAGATGTTTTAGAAAACTATTGTGATGAAAGTGGTGATATTATAGAAGATAACTTCTATGAATCCCAATGTGGTGATATTAGGGAAAGAACTTCTGTGAGTCCCCAATGTTCAAAAAGGAAATTCAAAGCTTCATAAGCTTCAAACGTAAACATAAAGGGCCGAATTTATGTAGTCTTATCTCAAACCAAAATGGACCAACCCATAGGATTTCCTTTGGAAATGGGCCACCATAAAATAAAGTTCAAGAATTTGTGTAATAAAACCAAACTTTCTTTAAAGAAAAAATATTTACCAAAAAAACATATTCCATAAAATTTTTTTTTCTAAAAGGCATAAAAGGGCAAAATATTTAAAGGAAAAATATAAGTTAAAATCACAAGCTAACATAGCCTATAATCATATCAACACAGATGAAACTTGGATTTTTGACTGTGGTGCCACTGACACCATGACGTACGACCCATCGGACATAGTTACTAAAACTAAACCTAGAATTGATCACATAAAAACCGCCAATGGGGGAGTTGTTCCCATTAAAGGGGGTGGGACTATGGAAATATCTCCCACTTTAAAACTTTCGAATTGCCATTACGTCCCGTCCCTATCCCATAAATTATTATCCATTAGTCACGTTACAAAAGAGTTAAATTGCACTGTCTTGATGCATCCAACTGTCTTGATGCATCCAACTGTCTTGATGCATCCAACCTTTTGTATCTTACAGGATATCAGGACAGGAATGATCATTAGGCGTGGCACTGAGCAATTGGGGTCATACTTTGTGGAAGAAGTGACTCAACATGGTAACGCGATGCTTGCTCAGGGAACTACGAATAGAGACAGTTGGCTTTGGCATAGGAGACTAGGACACCCTTCTATTGACTATCTTCATCTTTTATTTCCAAAACTTTTTCCATCAAATAAGACCTTAAACTGTGAAACTTGTGCTTTAGCTAAAAGTCATAGACATACTTATGTTTCAAATAATGCGCGTGTTGATTCACCATTTTCTCTCATCCACTCGGATGTTTGGGGACCCGCAGAAGTTAACGGGGGGCAAAATTTGCGTTGTTTTGTACTATTTATTGATGATTGCACTCGTATGACATGGATTTATTTCTTGAAAAATAAGTCTGAGGTTTTTGAGAAATTCACTGTCTTTTATAATATGATACAAACTCAATTTAAAACTAATATCCAAATTCTTCGATCCGATAATGGAGGAGAATTTGTAAATTAATCCAAGAAACAATTTTGTCAAAACAAAGGGATTGTCCATTAGAAAACTTGCGCATACACCCCTGAGCAAAACAGCACGGTTGAACGAAAAACCGTATTCTATTAGAGATAATTCGGGCTTTTTTTATTTGAGTCACAAGTTCCTACATCCTTCTGGCCTGAGACTGTTGCCACTGCCACCTACTTAATCAATCGGTTACCCACAAAGGACCTTAATTTAAACGTCGACATATTTACATCACCCTCAACAGTGATTGGCTTGAAACTGAATTTTTCTATGCCCACCAACACAGTGGTCAGGGGGAGAAGCAATGTGATATCGACCCACTGAATTGGTTGAAATGGGCTCCTATGCCAGAAAAGGTCAATATCAATTCGCCTTCTTCCTCACAGTCCAAACCCGACAGTGCACCTACTCAAGATCCTCATAGTCCCGAGGTAAGTCCCTCACACACACGAGGATACTCAACTTAGCGAATCTCAAGATGTGACAACCTGCACCCTTCCCTTTTCATAAATGTGCATAATTGGTCCCTCAACTATTTCAAAATTTTCATTTTTAACCCTCCTATTTTAATAGGACCAAAAGTCACAATTTAATAAAACTTATAATTTTTATAAGTAAAAGTATTGCACGTTTTATACTCACATCTACACCCGAGCACGTATGTTTCAGACCTTGATACTCAAAACCCTTAATTTACGGTCCTAAAACAACTTAGAAACCGAAGGAAACAAGTCCGAAACTTAAAATTGATTAAATTAGAAAATTTGATTTTTTTTTAGTTCTCGCGGTCCGCGAAGACAGTCAAAGTCCTAGTCAAAGTCCCGGTCAAAAGTCCTAGTCAAAGTCTTAGTCAAACAGTCAAAGTCCTAGTCAAATAGTCAATTCATCATGAAACATTACTTTATGGTGTTGACCAATTTTAATGGCTAATTGAATCCAAAACTTGTATAAAAACCCACCTATGACCCATTACACGGGGCACCTCTAAATCGATTGTTTCAATCTGATTAAACTTTCCCTCATACCTTTCTTCTATAGTTTATTACTTCTACAATTGAAACTTTGATTATAAGCTTTTGTAATTGGCGAATTGGAAGTTTGATATTCTTTCTATTTTGGTTTTTATTTCTTCAAATTGGACTAGCTACGTTGTTGAGTCTTTGGGATTCGCCTCACATACATTCACAACGCTTAGAGGATAATTCAGCTTAGCGAATGTGAGTATATCTTTCCCCTTTTTCATGTTTACACTTTTGGGGTGACTCATGTACGCTTATTACTTCACTCACTTAATCATACTTTAGTCTATATTCACAATCGCAATTCTTGTATGTGTTTTACTTGTTGATCGCTGATAGTGTGTACTTATGACCTTAATCATTAACCCGGTGTGGGCCTAGCATAGTAATAAATAGTACTTGACTATTGTTATTTGTAAACTACTTGCTTTGTTGCATACTATATATAATCATACTATTGGGCGACTACTATACATATATACTAGATATCCCATTATTCTTAGATATCATTTCTACTCTAAGGCTTAATTTTAGGTGACATTTGTACATAGTTTGAACACTAAATTGTAGACAGTATAACACGTGAATTGCGAAACTCTTTTCCTACTATATTTATTCAAACAGGGTATGCTCACCAATACATTTTGTATTGACAAAATTATTTTTGTACATGTTTCAGGTTGTTATGAGATCACTGTTAAGCTTTTGGAACTTAGACTTAGACTTGAGATTTACTAAATCTTATTTTAGATTGTTAGTTCTTAAACGTTGTATTCTTGTAATTTCATTTCAATGTAATAAATTACTTAGTCAATGTATCAATATTTACATTTCTAGTCCATGAGCTATTGAACAATCGTTACCTCGTGACACCTCGAGGTTTCCGCCATCGGTTGGGGTGTTACACAAGATCCTTAAGACACTCCTAATCCAACGAATAACTGATAATAACAATAATGAAACTCCTATTGATATTTCTAATAATGATGAAGTAGCAAGTGAACAGGATTTGCAAGAAAAATATGAGGGACCTACACAAGAAAATGAGGCAACTGAAAAATATGTGTTACCTCCACAAACTAATAGAGGCGTACCTCCAAGACGACATTTTCCAGAAAGAGGGACAAGATCCTCAAGATACCCCGTGGCTAATATGGCTAACGGTAACTTATTGAAAGAAGCCAAGGCCTTCACCGCTGCCTTATTTAATGAACAATTACCAAACTCAGTGGAACAAGCTTTGACATCTAAAGAATGGAAAGATGCTATGGAAACAGAAATGGAGGCCCTTATGAAAAACGAAACTTGGGAAAAGTGTATACTTCCCTCCCCAGGAAAAAAACCAGTTGGGTGTCGCTGGGTATTCACTATCAAACATAAACCAGATGGAACCATTGAGAGATACAAAGCTCGACTAGTAGCCAAAGGGTACACATAGACATATGGGATTGACTATTCCGAAACATTCTCCCCTGTGGCCAAGATCGATACAATTCGTGTCCTCTTTTCTATTGCTGCAAATGAAGGGTGGCTTCTTCATCAGTTCGATGTTAAGAATGCCTTCATTCATGGAGAACTAAAAGAGGAAGTATATATGGAGGCTCCACTCGGGTTTACAGTGAATTTCAAAGGCCATAAAGTATGCAGGCTGAAAAAAAACTCTATATGGGCTTAAACAATCCCCTCAAGCCTGGTTTGGGAATTCATCCTAGCTATGAAAGGAGGAATAAAGTATTTCCTCTGAATAGAAGTTTTGAGATCCAAGCAACAGATTTTCATATGTAAAACAAAAAATACATCCTTGATCTTCTTGCCGAAATTGGAATGATTGATTGCAAGCCAGCTGATACCCCAATGATGACTAATCAGAAACTATATGGAAGCAGGAGCAAAACTAGTTGATAAAGAGAAATATCAACGTCTGGTAGGCAAACTGATATATCTCTCACACACTCGACCTGATATTGCATATGCAGTAGGAGTGGTCAGTTAGTTCATGCACTAACATCAAGTTAATCACATAGACGCTGTGTGGAGAATCGTAAGGTGTCTCAAAGGGACTGCTAGTCATGGGATCCTCTTTCAGCCAAACAAACATTTGAAAATCCAAGCCTATACGGACGCAGACTGAGTAGGAGATAAACAAGACCGAAGGTCTACATCGGGGTACTTCACTCTTGTTGGCGGGAACTTAGTCACTTGGAGAAGCAAAAAACAAAAAGTCGTTGCTCTATCAAGCGCTGAAACAAAATTTTGAGGTATTGTGAGAGGCCTAGCGGAGGTCCTATGGATGCAAGATCTTGTGTGACAATAAAGCAGCTATACAGAGTTCTGAGAACTCAGTTCAGCATGACCGTACAAAACATGTAGAAGTTGACAGACACTTATTAAAGAGAAGCTTGAAAATGGAACTATAGAACTTCAGCTTGTTCGATCATAAGACCAGTTAGCAATTATATTAACCAAGGTTGTCAACGGCAGACTTTATCAAAATTGTGTATACAAGTTGAGCATCGGAAATCCCACTGCTCAACTTGAGAGGGAGTGTTAGAAAGTGGATCAATTAGGATCAAAAATCATTCATCATTTCCTTTCTTATGAGGCTGCACAAACAAGGAAAATATCAATCTAGTCGTTAGACCATTACTTTGTTTCCTTTTCTTTGTTTATAAATTGTAATCAACTTGTTCATTATTTTTCATTCATTTTTATCAATACAAAAAGCATTATGCTCTCTCATTCAATCAACAAGAGGAACCATGTTATAGAAAATCTTAACTCAAATCAACGATTCATTAGATAAGAATTATGGACAAACAGTATTTCATGTCTCAATATACCAATTTTGATTCGTCATCCAATCCATCTGACCTGGCCATTGTGCCGCCTCAACGACTAAGGAACCATTATAACGTAACCAAAATGAATCAACCTAAAGATGACCAATGTAACTGCAATATATCAAGTATGCAGGCTAAAGATGAAAATTATCGATCATATGGAGAACCACATCGGCACCATCTGAATTTAGCCAATAGTTCTTCACCTGAATGTACAAGAAAATAGGTCATTTCTAAGTTTGTATTATTATTATTTTTTTGATAACCTTTCAAACGTGTAAAATATTGTTAAAAAGTGTCATTCTAAAAAAAACCTATAAGTGAAAGGGCTTATGTTTGGGGACGAAACTAGAAAAACCGACCCGAACAAGTACTAGCCAAACTGGTTCAATTCGTAATCCAAACCATAGGTTCCACACCGGTATCCCTCCCTCGAGTCAAAACCGGACTGAACCGGTTTCTAGACAAGTCGGTTTAAAAGAAAAAAAAAAGGCCCGAAAAAACAAGTCAACTTTATAGATAAAAAAGTTAAAGTTTTATATAAAAGAAAGAGGTAACTTTGTAAAAATGTAACCAAGTTTGCTAACTGTTCCAACTAAGTCACCTAAACTTTTTTTGTCTCTCGAAAGTCACTCAAGTTTTATTTATTGTTTCAATACTATGTAATTATCAGGTTTCCATGTTAAAGTGATGATGTGTCAGGTTTTAAGATTTTTTAATAAATTTTTTAAATGTGTAAATTTAAAATAATATATATATATTTTTTTGAAATCTTCATTTTATAAAACCCACCTAATAAAAATAATATCCACATAAACATTAAAATGAAAGAAAAAAAAAGAAAAAAAAAGAAGGTGACCTGATGACCTGGTAATTACATAGTATTAGAACAATAAATGAAACTTGAGTGACTTTAGAGAGACAAAAAAAGTTTGAGTGACTTAATTAGAACACCAAGCAAACTTGGTTATATTTGTGTGGCATTTCTCCTAAAACAAATTGTACAAAACGCTTTGTACACCTACAAATACGTACACATGCACCAAACAAAAACCAGTATTTCAAACCGGCCAAACCAGGGTGGAGCCGAACCGGTTTTACTTGGAACCGGTCAAAGTCATAAGCAGTTTGGGTTCGGAAAAAAACTATTTGTTCATATGTAGTCATAAGTTGAAACTGATTCGGGTTGGGTCAACTAAAGAGGTGTTGGAGGCCAGAATCGGGTTTTAGGCCCAAAGAGGTTCAGGATGATACCGAGTCGAGTTGGGCAACAAAAGATAAAACCGAGTTCTGACCAAATCGGTCGTGTTAAAACCAGTTTTTAATGGGAAAGGGATCAGGTTTAAAACCCACTTTCAACAAGTTCGGTTCGGATTTGACTGACTTCCAAGTAAAGGGTTGCAACATGATTTCAACCCTATGAGTCTGGTCCAAACTGGGTTCAAAATCAGCCCAGCTTTCGGTTTCAAAACCGGTTCGATTCCATCCTTGTTTTTTTGCACATATACCAGTCGGTCCAACCCGAGAAGACCCATTATTACATGAACCTAGTTTGACCCATCACCAAACTGGTGTGACCAGCATTTATACCACATTTTACAAAAGAAAATTTTAATAAAAAAATCTTTTTATATATTACAATTTCTAAAGTCAAAACTTGCCTGAATTGTACTATGTGCAACATATCGTTGGGTGCTTTTATGAAAGCTAACATCAACACGTTCCCATGGTACTTGAGTAAGGCCTCTGATCATCTCCTCTGAGTAAATAAGAAAATGTATATAAAATGCTTGGCTTTAATTCGATTGTTGCAACTTGCAAGTACGCTAAATTAACGCATTTCATAATCGATATTAGAATTCTGTGACGCGTAGTAACTAGTAAGAATAAAGAAAGGCACCTTCCAAATTTTGAGGTGTATCTACTGAAGAAATCTCATGCTGGTTTGCATCGATTGTTTGCCACTCCACATAGACAATGTGCGGGTACTTCTCGTCATTTACAAGAAGATTTGACTAGAATAAGAAAACCATATGCGCATGGTTAGTATCTAGATTTATAAAAGAAACTAGAGTTGGCAAATGGGTCAGAGGAGTTGGATAACGGGTCAAAACATGTAAATTTAAGATGGATTTGGTTGGGTAGGGCTGACCCCAAAAACACATTTTTCTCTTTTCTTTTCCTAAAGTTAACAAATAACAAACTTTTTCAAGTATAATTTAGTTTATTAATATGTATATATGATTGTAGTGATAAATTTGGACACATTTTGGGTCACTAACTATTGAACTGCTCAACATGCTCCCAGTTCAACCAATTCTTTAGGCATAACCTTTTTGACCCATTAGAGCCGAAACCAACCCAAGTTAACCCATTTACCTATAATGAGGTAAAAATGGACACCTCTAATCAAAAAGGACATTAATGGTTCAACACTTTCACTTGAAGAGTAAATAATCTAGGCTCGAAAAAAAAAAAACCAACCTTTGGAAGTTCATGTTCACGACGAATTGATGATGTTCTCCACCCAACCACCTCTTATCAATAGTGAAGGAATCACAAAGAAAAGAACACAGCTAAAGAGAAAAGTTTTCTCTTAGCATTAAAGTATAAAAAACTGGATATATTTAAATATTGATATATTAAAATGTTGAACTTGCAAAGGATACGGTCATAGTTGGCATTGGCATAAGTCACACGACGCTTAAAAGAACCCAAAGCAGACCTACACAGCATATAAACATAAATACTACAAAAAAAAGAGTCAAAAAGATATTGTCAAAATCCAAGAGCAGATGTGGAAAATTGATAGGGGTTGGGTAATGGGTCAAATAAGCAGCTTTTATCGCGGGCTAGGTCAAGTTGGGTTGAATAACAAACATCTTAAGGCCACTGTTATTGTAAATATGTAGAATATGGTTATAAGCTTGAAAAGCACTCTTTGATCAACTTTAATTTCTTCAAACCATTTGACGAGGTTCCGTTTTAGCTAAATTATATATTTGACCAGTTATTAATAAACTATAAACCAAACTGACCCATTAATGAAGCAATACTAACATGAACTTAATATTTTCAGAGTCATTAACCATCTGAAGGAGAAGCGGACGTCCCCCATTATCATTGTCAGTAAGAAAGAGATGCTTTCCAGATCTACCGACTATCCAGTGTGCAGTTTGTGGTGCCCTTCTTTCGAGAAATGGAAGACCACAAAGAAACGGAAGCTGTTAAAACAGAGATAAATAAGCCGGAATATATAAACAAAACAAATAAATTTTAAGCTCAAATTACAGGTAGCAATTTTGACCCATTTACAGATGAACAGGTCGATTTGGTTATGTTTACTATAAGCGGGTCAAACTTATGTAATTCTATATGACACATAACTATTGAATTAAAAAAATTGGTTTGGGTCAACCTAATCCATTTCCACCCATCTATGTTTCAGCCTATATAACTATGTATCAAGAACCTACCTGTTTATGGCCTCTAGAACCAAGATGTGGAGTTGCAACAGTTATAAAGTTAACTGGTTGCAAACCAGCAATTCTAGCTTCAAAAAACTGTTCAACTGAATGTTCTGAATCATTTTGCTTTAAATTTGAGGACCGACTGATAGGAACGTTTTCATATAGCCTCCCAATAGCATATCGGGCAACTAGGCCACCCAACGAATGTGCTATAAAGGAGATCTTGGACACCTCTGGCCATCTTTTAACAACTGTCAATACCTGCAGCATTTAAAGGGACTTTTAAAAACTTTTTATTTATATGATTTTTTTTAAACTTTTTATTACTAAAATTGTATTACAATCATATCTAATTTGTTACAACAAATAGATTCAGAATGTTAAAAACATTTGACAACACCTTTGGGTTACTTTCAACTTGATTCACACATTTCCAATTTAGAACGTTAGGAAAGCTTTTAACTTGACTGGTTTGACCCATTGGACTTAACGTATAACCCAAATTGACCCATTTACAAGCAAACTGGCTGACTTTATAACCCAAATTGACCTTTTACAATTAAATAGGCCGAGTTACACCACAATCAAGATTGTTCCGTTTACAAATATAAACCAATCGACATGTTTACAAGTAAACAGACTGACTTGAATATAACCTAAATCGACATGTTTACAAGTAAATAGGATGAGTTAAACTGTAACCCAAATCGACCCATTTCCATGTAAATGGTCTGACTTAAAATATTACCCGAATCGACCTGTTTACAAGTAAATGGGTTGGGTTAAACGACAACCCAAATTGACTGTTTACAGATAAACAGGCTGACTTAGTATAACCCAAATTGGTATGTTACAGGTAATTAGGCTGAGTTACACAACAACCTAAATTGATCCGTTTACATGTTAACAGGCCGACTTAAATATAAACCAAATCGACCTGTTTACAAGTATATAGATTGACTTAAAATACAACCCAAATTGACCCGTTTACAAGTAAAGAGGATGACTTAATATACCCCAAATCAGCCTTTTAACTAGTACGTTGGTTGATTTACACTACAGCCTGTTTTGATCCGTTTACAATGTTTTGATCCGTTTACAAGTAAACGGGCCGTCTTAAAATATAACCCAAATTGACTTGTTTACAAGTAAATAGGCTGACTTAAAATACAAACCAAATTGACCCAAATACAAGTAAATAGACTGAACCAATGTCTCCCAAACCAACTCGTATACATGTAGATATTTTGGCTTATCCTATATAGCCCAAATTGACCCGTTTGTTTCCGATTAGAAAAGATGGCATAGAAAACCATGAGAAACAATACCTCTTTAGCTAATCTTTCACCCATTCGGTCTACACCATCAAAAGTCAAAGTTGAAGAATTGCTTTCACTACCTGTTCAATATATTTATTCATATATGATAAACGACTTTAATCCTTTATGTGTACAAAAGCTATCAACATTTGTATATTATGCAAAAAAATATTTTCCCACATAAAAATTGAGATAAAACACTCACAGTGAACAACTACTTTATAAGGAAGTCTCTTCACAAATTGCTTAGCAGCATATCTCCAATCTGCAGCACTAGATAAATCCAGCAGGAGCATTTATGGTCCTACTAATTTAACAGTACATAATACTGTAAAGTGTAAAATGAATCCTTCATTTATATTTTGCCAAAATGGATTTTAATAATCTAAACTATGACCCGATGACCAATATTAATCCTGATAATAACTAGTACCAATAGTACTCCTACCTTTCACTTTCGTTGTCTAGGGCTGATAAATTTAAGCTCAATTAACACTTGAATTCCATTCAATTTCACTCACAAGGAATGTACGTTCGTCATTTCACTCATAATCATCCTTGTGAGCGAATTGAAGTGAAACCAAGTGTAAATCTATCATTAATCATGGTTATATATTATCATATGATTATCAAGATAACAATTACACACAACACCGTTCGTGTCATTGTCTCTAAATTCTGTTAAACACATTGATACTTTTCATTACTCGTTGTGTAGCCCTAAAGGATCAAACCTCATTCCAGCATTATCATAGGTTCCTTCCTACTTAGGCAACTAGACCGAACATTCTCACAATTCATAAACTCTAACCAAAAAAAAAAAAAAAAAAAACAAATATTATCAATTAATTCAAAGTATATCTATTTTGTATTTACACATTTTCTGTACATAATATTATTACAAGCTCATAAGTCACATTCTTGATTATCAAAATCTAATTTCCCTAAAAAAAAATACTAATAGATGCAAAATAACAAATTAATTAATAATAATAATAATAAATTCAAAATAAAAAACAAATTGTAAACAAAGTACCTGCCAGTGATCCCATTAACCATGATTAAAACATGATCAGAATTAATATTTGCTGCAGCAGACACCTCATCTTCATCATCCTTGTTCGCGGCCCAAACACAACCACAACACTTCCTTCCAACTTTCCTAACCAACTCCATCCTTTTCCTTATCCTTACACCACCGTTTGCAACCGCTAACCGCGGGTATTGCGCAGATGATACATGGGAAATTAAAAGGAACAAAGGGGAATTTGAAGTGGTAAGAAACATGCGTGTGGGATTAAGAAGGTAGGATCATGGAGAATAGATGAGCTTAAGGGAGTGAATTATGGTTTACGGAAACAGAGAGAGACAAAGTTGTGTGGTCACAAAAGTGTCGCTATGTTGATGGAAGTGAAGTGTCGTGTATGTGGACGCGGGAAATAACTACTCAAAGATATTTGTTTATCTTTATCTTTGTTCATGTTTGTTCGTTTACGTTCGTCAGTTGTTTATTTGTGCTATTAACAAACAAACATAAACGAATACAAATATGTTCGTTTTGTTAATGAGCGAAAATGGACGCAAAAACTCAGTTCGTTTAGTTGTTCGGTTAAAGTTAGATGAAGTTACTAGGTTCTAGTTTCTTTAAAAAAAAGTTATGCATAGTTACGTACCAAATATGTAGGTATTTTTTTCGTATTTTTTTTTTTTAATTAGAATCGATGCATGAATTATCCATGAAATAAATTTTGTTTAAATAATATTCCCTATGTGGGTCTCATACGAGCATCAAGGTAGCCAACTAACGCAGAATTTGTTTTTATTATTATTTTAAAATAATCCGGTATCATATGCTCCACAAAGATAATGAAACATGTGTTTGATTCCATTGTAATGTCGTTGTACTCCTAGTTTACAACTATGACTTGCTAGAATATATACTTGTAGGCTTGTAGCAAATAATATCGGTTAATGTAATATTACAAGGATACATCAAAACTCTTAATATTGTATTTTTAGGAAAATATTTTTTTTAACAACAAATGTTATTCTGACTCTATTTACACTAATAATCCTAAATAATTCATCTCTAAGTATGAATCTAAGACCTTCTCTTGAATACGCATATGCCTATATCAAATGTGTTCTCTTTCAAACAAATATGTTATTTTATTCTTTTATTTTAGATAAAAAGTTACTAATACACTTAGGTGTATGCCTTCACGACCACATATGTGGAGGTCCCGATAACTATAAAGATTGTTAAAGAGAACGTGGGGGACAACAATGAACAAAGACTTGGTTTTTTCTTATCCAACAATATCGAAGAATAAAACCAACTAAGCAACCCTACAAATATAACACACACATATAATAATATTTATTTAATAGATGGTTCAATAGAAAAACTCATTTTATTGAAAGAACTTAAGAACGTACTCCTAATTAAATGCGAAAAAAAAAAAAACATAACTCAAAATTTAAGTAAAAAGAGAGAAATTAATTCAGAGTTTCTCTTTCCCGTGTCATCCCCATTTAGAAAAAAATAACAATAAAAAAAAACCTAAAAAACCTAGTGCACATTTGTAGTATAACCCAAAAACCTAAACCCACACCTCTAATTTACCCTCACCCAAAAACCTAATTCCACCTCAACTACCCTCACCCTAACTTAAAAACTTATATCGCTCACCCAATAAACCTAAACCACCCATCCACCCCACCAAAAAACCTAAACTCACCCCATTCACCGCCTACCAAAAAACCTATCCCCCCCACCCACCACAACCAAAAAACCTAACCCCCTCACCCACCACAACCAAAAACCTAACACCCCCCCCCCCCCCCCCAAAAAAAAAAAAAAAAAAAAAAAACCCTAAAATATAAACTAAACTCAAAAATTAAACCCTAAAGTTTAACCGGACATTTACTACACATGTGCATTAAAATTCGTATTGTTTCATTTTTTTATTTTTTTCTGAACGGAGATGACGTGGAAAAGAGAAGCTCCGAACTAATTTTCTAGTTTTTTACTTAAATTTTGAGTTATAATTTTTTTTAATTTGAAGTATGAATTTTTTTAGTTCTGTAGGATCGACTAACGTGTCACCCGACAATCACGAGGGCTATATTCAAGGTGCGGAATCCCTTGAATATGTCTCAATAACAGAAACAAAGATGAAACAATGATAAACGAGTAATCACAACACACACGGGTCAAAAGATTATAGATTAATCACTAAAACAGAGCTCGAGTGTTTACAGAGATCAAATCAGACCTTACAGACCATGGGAGGGTGTTTGGAGAGTGTGCGAGGCAAGAACTAATGATTAGGGCAATGATTGGGCCTATTTATACCTCCCATACTCGTACAGACCCCTTTAGGCGAGTAGGAAGCTATCACACATGAACTACTAGCGAGTAGGGCCTATCACACTAGTAAGTTCAGGCGAGTAGGGCCTATCATACATATAAGTATAGGCGAGTAGGCCCTATCACACATGTAACTGATGTGGTATAGGCCGTAAATGCCTATAGCCACTCCGTACTCGCTTGAAGTGTCCCAAACGCCCCGAAACGCGTATCAACATCTCCAAACACCCCGTGACACGTCCAATCAACATATATACTAGCCTAGGGACATCATGCACTTACAAGTTCTCTCTTTAACTATGTGCTTTTTATTAGACATTTCCCTATATATACATAAATTAATTTAAGAGTCCTAAAAATGATGTTTGAAATTGTATAATGTTGGAGGAGTGATGGGTGTTTGTGGGAGTTTTTAAGACCATGGGGTGTGGTCACCCTTCCCCTTTCCTTCCCCCTTGTCTATGTCAGCGCCACGTCATTTCCTCCTTCTCCTCCCCCTTCTAGGGGAAATGGTTCCCCTTTCTTCCCCCTTCCTCTTTCCATTTTTTAAATATATTTTAAAAAGGAAAAGGACAATATATATATATATATATAATATTAATGGTGAGAAAAAGACAAAAAAAATATATATATAATATTGAATAGATCATCGGGGAGAACGGTGAAATCTCACCCAATGCACCAAAGGGGGAAGGGGGGGGTGCGGTGTTCCCCAAGGGAGAAGGGTGACACATCATCTCACCGATGGCCCTCATCGATCCATACCCCATAGCCTAATTAATCTGATTTGGCAGCTTAGGAGTTAGGTGACGTTTGAAAGTGTCTAGCCTTGCAGATTCTCTAAGAAACCAATATGATCATGAGGGACGATTCAATGGGCTTGTGATATAAGACTTTGCTTTAGAACCCCGAGGTCCTTATATAGGGCTGTAAATAAACCAAACGTTCGGTGAACAGTTCGTAAACCGTTCGGCGAGAAGTTCGAACAAATGTCTCGTTCGTTCGATTGCGTTCGTGAACGTTCTGCAATGTGTTTATTTAAGTTCGTTTATTTATATCCGTTCGTGTATGTTTGTTTATGTTCAATCACTAGTTAAAACTTAGGATAATTATGAACTTTTGAATTGTGAATATCATGTATTCATGCCTATGCATAAGTAATTTTAGATAATTATGTCCAAGTTAATACAATTTGACTTATCGACATCGTTTAGTATATGTACTTTGTCTAACGGTTAATATTAACAATGTTCTTTAGTTAGTTGCATATTAAATGTTTATTTTTTGTTTGTTTGTGTTCAAGACCTGTGTTCACGAACAGTTCGCAAAAAACCGAATTTCTTAACAAACAAACACAAACATAGAATTATGTTCGTTAGTGTGTTCGTGAACGGTTCGTTTGTCCAAGAAACCTTAACAAACAAACACGAACAAAGCCTTTTTCATGTTCGTTTGGTTCGTTTACAGCCCTACGGCCTTATGAACAAAGGAATAAGAAAGGAATAAGGATTAAAACTACAGATGGTAATCAAACTCGAATATGAGTGGTAAATCTGAAATCGAATATATTTAGGACATGTATGGGGTATAAAAGCAGGTATGGGACCATTTATGAGATTATTATTACTTTTTTCATGGGTATGGACATGTATGTGACATGGTGATGCATCTATTTACTCGACTTGATTACCTGACATACTCGTTTATATATCTGAACTTTCAGCGAACAGTTCATGAACCGTTCTGCGGAAAGTTCGTTCGTGTTCGTTCATTTAGTAAAGGAACGAACACGAACGAAAAATTCTGTTCGTTTAGTTAAACAAACAAACATTCGCTCGTTTATGTTCGTGAACGTTTGGTAACGTGTTCGTTTATGTTCGTTTGTGTTCTATAGTTTAGTAAGGTTTTTAATTTTTATTCTTTTTTATATTCTTTTATTTTTATTTATCTTAATGTATGTGAATTCGATGTTATTCAAAAGTTAATATATGTCCGTTTGTGTTTGGTTATGTTCATGAACACTTCTTTGTGTTCATGAACACTTGTTTGTGTTCATTAATGTCTGTTTATGTTTGTGTGCGGTCATGAACAAAATTAACAAACGAACACAAACGAACATGAACATGAGTGTTTTCTTAACAAACGAACACGAACAGAAAATCTCGTTCGGTAAGTGTTCATGAACTGTTCGTGAACACATAATTTTCTTAACAAACAAACACGAACAAGGCCTTATTCGTGTTCGTTCGGTTCGTTTGCAGCCCTACCTAAAACAATTTTGTTTCTCTATTTTTAGCTATGTGCGAATATCCTTAAATTACACATGTTTTTTAAGGAAAACGAATCGTCACTCCCAATCCACACTTATTCAAAGTTATATATTTAATACCTTTCAAAAATGATTAAATGGATTCAGTGGGACAGAATGATTAAAGCCAAGAAACTTGGGGTCCCGGGTTGGGGGGAATTGAGGACTTCAACATTGTGATGTTAGCGAAATGGTGGTGGAGGTATAAAGAGGACCCAAACCAACTATGGGCTAAAGTGGTGACGACTATCCATACCGTGGACTCCAACAAAAAGATGGTTCCTTTGAAAAAAACGGTTCCGGGGGTTTGGAAAGACATTTGCGGTGTCGATGAAAGGATGCATAAGTTGGGGATTCGGAATCATGATAAGTTAAAGGTTACAGTTGGTAATGGGGAAAACACGAAATTTTGGAAGGACGCGTGGTTGACGAATCAGCTGCTGAGGGACTTATTTCCTGTTCTGTACAGATTAGCTGCTGTCAAAAATGCTTCTGTTGCGGATTGTTCGATAAATGAGGAGGGTATAATTAAATGGGGCTGGGTCTGGAAACATGCTAATACGTCTGTCTTCTCGAGGAGCAGCCTTGAAACTCTTCTGGACATGCTAAATCAGGTGAATTTATAGCCCTGGAGAGACGTTTGGAAGTGGGTTAACAACTTTGGGGTGGGTTAATCGGTCAAATGGGTCTGAAGTGAGATCGAAGAAGTGACAGGCCCCTTGTTCGTAGGACAGGGTCTGATCAGAAATCCGTGGGTTCCGTATAAATGCAACATTCTGTTATGGAGAGCTTTGATAGGGAAACTTGCTGTCAAAACGCAGCTGGCTCGCAGGGGTATTCCTTTCAAAAGTGAAGTTTGCAGCCGGTGCAGCCTAGACAATGAGGATGCAGACCATGTGTTCGTTACGTGTTTTAATGGCGAAATGTATATGGTGGCAACTCTGCGCTTGGATGAAAATTAGGTACCCGACAGATTGTTATACCCTTAAGGATTTTTGGGAGTGTTTAGTCAACAATCCTGGATCGAAACGATGGAAACAGATTGTGGCTTTGGTCGGATACACGACTGTTTGGAGAATATGGGAGGCAAGAAATGTAAAAGTCTTCGACAACATGTTTATAAAACCGAGAAGGACGGTGGACCTTGTTAAGGAGGATGCTTTTATTTGGCTTTGTAATCGATCTAAGATTCCGAACCCAAGTTGGGCAAACTGGTGTGTGTTTAATATTGCTTTGTGTTTGTAGTATGTTCTAGTGTGGGGTTTGTTTGGAGTGCGTTTTGGTCGCTTTTGTATCTCATCGCCTTGCTGCTCTTTATATATATATATATATATATATATATATATATATATATATATATATATATATATATATAAAGTGATTTTGCCGTTAAAAAAAATACCTTTCAAAATTCTTTACCTTCTTGCCTTCTCTCATTCCCTCTAAAGATAACTTATCGATGTTGTTTTGTCGGTAAAAAATAAGTAAAAATATAGTATAGTAAAAGTTGAATCATATTCAAAGGAAATTGGTGGAAGGTAAGTTTTTATCTAAATCAACTATCTATCTAATTATTTGCTTTAATTGTTTTAGAAAAAGTATGAAAACTAATAATTTTGATTTTTGGATAAAAACAATAAGAACAAAGTAACCTCCTTTAAACTCCGGGTTCTTGGTTTCACACAGTTTTCAGTTTATATATTGGGAACCACATAGATATAGTTCTGAAAATTAGTCTTATGGTGGTGCAAGGCGGTGGGAGGTCCGATGATTTGGATTTCGGTCTCGATTAAGGTTGATGGGTGGTAGTTGGTTATGGTGGTGGGAGGTCTGATGGTTTGGATTTCGATTCTTTTTTGTAAGTTCTTTTTCTAAATTAGAAATTGTAGCCTTCATTTCCTTTAATTCATTAACTTCCACATTTCCAGTCTCATTACTCTGGTGGCGGCAGGTGGTGGTGACAGGTGGTGGAGGGTGGCTGCATACCATTTGTTGATTGAAATGGGTGTTAGGGTTTATGATCTATAAATTGGGGAAGAAGATAAGAGGGTGATTTTACTATTATGCCCTCACGTGAAGGTCACATGACCAAACTTAACGGAGAAAACTAACTAAGTTAGCCATAAAGGACATAACATGTAAGATTTTAAAAGATAAACGACAAAACCAATCAATTTTATAGTTAAAGGACATGCCTTGCAATCTGGTACAAACCTAAAGGACAAAACTTGTAATTCAGTCCTAAAATATATACAAAATTAACATATTAACAAGGTGTGTTTCACAATACATCACATCCCCACATTTATCTTTTTTCGTCTCGAAAAACTTATATGCAATTGAATTATAATCAGAAACAACTTGCTTTCAATACAATTCATACTTTTTATTTAAGTAGATAACACACCAACCGCAACTATCAATATTTCTGTCCGATTAACCCAACCACCGACTAATCAAGCTCTCAGATATGTCTATTTAATTCAAGTGTATTCAGCCTACCTATGGGTCTCACACTCAGAAATCATAACCCCACCTAATCTCGCATCACTCAATTTAAGGCCTATGTAAAACCGTATAAATTCCCGCAAACAAAACCTATATGTACTAGAAATTAATTCTTATGTGGATGGAATGGATGGATGAATTGTATACTGAGCTTTTATTATTATTATTTTTTTCTAACTTCTACTCAGAGGGTGTATCCACCATGTCAACATCCCAGTGTGTAACACCATCAGCTTCAGTTATCTTATATACTTTTCTTATTTTTCTTGCCAACTTTTCTCTCAGAGGACGTATCCACCAAGTCGTCATCCCAGTTAGCAATACCATCATCTAAAGTCAACCTTTTTATTTCTATATATATTAATAAAAAGATAGAGGCGTGTCAAAATTCAAAAAAGAAAAGAGGAATTGGATTCTAATAACCTAAATTATTTGAAATTGGTCATTGGCACCCCCAACTAAAAAATTGGCCACACATAACCTGAACTATTAACTTATTGGAATCTAACACCCATTTGACTGACGCCGTTAATGGGTTGCTGACATGGCACCAGTTGCTGACGTGGCATGATGATGTGTCAATTCACGTCAGTGTGCCATGTCAGCAACTGGTGCCACGTGGATTGACACACCATCATGCCAGGTCAGCAACTGGTTCCATGTCAGCATGTCACATCAGCAACTGGTGCCACGTCAACAACCCACTAACGGCATCAGTTAATTAGGAGTTATATATTCTATTAAGTTAATAGTTTAGGTTATATGTGGCCAATTTTTTAGTTAGGAGTGTCAATGACCAATTTCAAATGGTTTAGATTATTAGAATCCAATTCCCCAAAAGAAAATAATTTCTCCTACATATAAGCTTTAAAGCCACAGTACTACCCATTCTATCATTTAGCTGTTTCAGCTTAACCAATTATTAATACATTCTAAGAACCTAACAAAGCCGGTTGGGACTACCGGTACATCACAAATTGGGTATTTTATTAATGTATTTATCTTTTACATATAGTAATCAAAAGGTCGTGCAAATTGATTCTCCGACCTCCAGGAATGATGGTTTTATTTTTATTTGGGTAGGATTTGCACTTTAAAAAGAGGTTGCGACGCAGCTTGTTACACATTTATCTGACATCCTCTTGTAATTTATAACTGGGTTATGATGAATAAAGAAACAAAGAGCCCTTTGTATTTTATTATGGTTACATTTATAACCTAATTACTATCCAATTTAAGTCACACGAACCGGAAAATAGGTTAGGTGAATGTAGGGCTGACAATGGGTAACCTGTATAAGACACAATTAGACCTGTTAACTGAAAAGTACACTATGGTTATGTTTGGCAAGAAGCTTTTAGGAGCTTCAAGCTACAAGCTTTTAAGAAAAAGCTCATACTCAATAAAAAGCTTTGTTTGGTTGAAGAGGTGAAAGCTTTTAGGTTAAGAGAAAAAACTCTATAGTGAAAACCTACTACTACTAGCTTTTAAGAAAAAGTTCTACTAGTTACAAGCTTTTAATTAGTAAATGATATAAATACTCATTCTATTTTAAAAACAAAATAAAAACCTTCTTTATAAGCTTTTAATTATGCCCATTTTGGTCATTTTATACATTTTATTAAAAGTTCCAGCTACTCTGCCAAACACCAAAACATATTTAAAAAGCTTCCAACTAACAGCTTTCGGCTACCAGCTTCCAGCTACCAACCTCCAGCTAGTTTTGCCAAACATACCCTATGCCACTTTTTACTTTTTTTTTTAAATAATTGGACTTCAGAGGCAAAGATCCATTATTATTTTTTTGGGTACATAAAATGTATAAATGTGTTATAAACATGGGATATAAAGTAGTTAGTCGTGTTTATGTTTAGAACTTTTGTTGTTCGTGTCATCAGAGACATGTTAAACCTACTAAGACACAATTTACCAAACCCTGGATGAATGTTTATTTTAGAAGTAGAAGGCTTGTGTTCATTGTTTAAAAAACACAAAAACTTTCAGCTATGATCGTAACTGGACATCCATCATACACACCTTTAGCTTTCATATGGGCTAAGGAACCATGGCAGGGTAGAAAAGAATTAAAGAACGAAAGTGGTCATAAATAGTTCAGTTAATGATTTAAACAAATTGCAACTACACGTTATGACCCTACAAATTCCAACGTAATGTCTACCATCTTTTTTATCGGCCAATTAAATCAGCAGATAAGCATTATGGTAGAATAGAATTAAAGAACGAAAGTGATCATAAAAAGACTTATTAATGATTTAAAAAAATTGCAACTACACGTTATGACCCTACAAATACCAGCGTAGTGTCTACCATTTTTTTTGGCCAACTAAATCAGTAGATAAGCATCCTGGTATGCCCTCAATCGAGCAAATGTATCCCCTTCTCCATAATGGTCAGAGTTTATGCAAACCCGAGCTACCAAGCCACCAATTCCAAGGAAAACCGCCTGCCCGAGGCGAAGGTCCACTTTGGTAAAACCCGGTTTGGCTCGGTTTCAAACTGGTGACCTCCGAAGAAGTCTAGTTCTAAACTTCATTGCTATAATGTGCTTTAAGGTGATGCTAGTGAGACTTGAACTTGAGACTTTAAGGAGAGAAACCAAGTACCTAACCAGTAACCACTCGTAAGCATTATGTCAACATACTATCTAAATTTTACTATATATTAATATCCTAAACATTCATTTTATATAATTCTATTTTATTTTATTTTTATAATTTTACGAAGTCAGCATTAGGAACAAAGAGCCCTTTGTATTTTATTATGGTTACATTTATAACCTAATTACTATCCAATTTAAGTCACACGAACCGGAAAATAGGTTAGGTGAATGTAGGGCTGACAATGGGTAACCTGTATAAGACACAATTAGACCTGTTAACTGAAAAGTACACTATGGTTATGTTTGGCAAGAAGCTTTTAGGAGCTTCAAGCTACAAGCTTTTAAGAAAAAGCTCATACTCAATAAAAAGCTTTGTTTGGTTGAAGAGGTGAAAGCTTTTAGGTTAAGAGAAAAAACTCTATAGTGAAAACCTACTACTACTAGCTTTTAAGAAAAAGCTCTACTAGTTACAAGCTTTTAATTAGTAAATGATATAAATACTCATTCTATTTTAAAAACAAAATAAAAACCTTCTTTATAAGCTTTTAATTATGCCCATTTTGGTCATTTTATACATTTTATTAAAAGTTCCAGCTACTCTGCCAAACACCAAAACATATTTAAAAAGCTTCCAACTAACAGCTTCCGGCTACCAGCTTCCAGCTACCAACCTCCAGCTAGTTTTGCCAAACATACCCTATGCCACTTTTTACTTTTTTTTTTAAATAATTGGACTTCAGAGGCAAAGATCCATTATTATTTTTTTGGGTACATAAAATGTATAAATGTGTTATAAACATGGGATATAAAGTAGTTAGTCGTGTTTATGTTTAGAACTTTTGTTGTTCGTGTCATCAGAGACATGTTAAACCTACTAAGACACAATTTACCAAACCCTGGATGAATGTTTATTTTAGAAGTAGAAGGCTTGTGTTCATTGTTTAAAAAACACAAAAACTTTCAGCTATGATCGTAACTGGACATCCATCATACACACCTTTAGCTTTCATATGGGCTAAGGAACCATGGCAGGGTAGAAAAGAATTAAAGAACGAAAGTGGTCATAAATAGTTCAGTTAATGATTTAAACAAATTGCAACTACACGTTATGACCCTACAAATTCCAACGTAATGTCTACCATCTTTTTTATCGGCCAATTAAATCAGCAGATAAGCATTATGGTAGAATAGAATTAAAGAACGAAAGTGATCATAAAAAGACTTATTAATGATTTAAAAAAATTGCAACTACACGTTATGACCCTACAAATACCAGCGTAATGTCTACCATTTTTTTTGGCCAACTAAATCAGTAGATAAGCATCCTGGTATGCCCTCAATCGAGCAAATGTATCCCCTTCTCCATAATGGTCAGAGTTTATGCAAACCCGAGCTACCAAGCCACCAATTCCAAGGAAAACCGCCTGCCCGAGGCGAAGGTCCACTTTGGTAAAACCCGGTTTGGCTCGGTTTCAAACTGGTGACCTCCGAAGAAGTCTAGTTCTAAACTTCATTGCTATAATGTGCTTTAAGGTGATGCTAGTGAGACTTGAACTTGAGACTTTAAGGAGAGAAACCAAGTACCTAACCAGTAACCACTCGTAAGCATTATGTCAACATACTATCTAAATTTTACTATATATTAATATCCTAAACATTCATTTTATATAATTCTATTTTATTTTATTTTTATAATTTTACGAAGTCAGCATTAGGAACAAAGAGCCCTTTGTATTTTATTATGGTTACATTTATAACCTAATTACTATCCAATTTAAGTCACACGAACCGGAAAATAGGTTAGGTGAATGTAGGGCTGACAATGGGTAACCTGTATAAGACACAATTAGACCTGTTAACTGAAAAGTACACTATGGTTATGTTTGGCAAGAAGCTTTTAGGAGCTTCAAGCTACAAGCTTTTAAGAAAAAGCTCATACTCAATAAAAAGCTTTGTTTGGTTGAAGAGGTGAAAGCTTTTAGGTTAAGAGAAAAAACTCTATAGTGAAAACCTACTACTACTAGCTTTTAAGAAAAAGCTCTACTAGTTACAAGCTTTTAATTAGTAAATGATATAAATACTCATTCTATTTTAAAAACAAAATAAAAACCTTCTTTATAAGCTTTTAATTATGCCCATTTTGGTCATTTTATACATTTTATTAAAAGTTCCAGCTACTCTGCCAAACACCAAAACATATTTAAAAAGCTTCCAACTAACAGCTTTCGGCTACCAGCTTCCAGCTACCAACCTCCAGCTAGTTTTGCCAAACATACCCTATGCCACTTTTTACTTTTTTTTTTAAATAATTGGACTTCAGAGGCAAAGATCCATTATTATTTTTTTGGGTACATAAAATGTATAAATGTGTTATAAACATGGGATATAAAGTAGTTAGTCGTGTTTATGTTTAGAACTTTTGTTGTTCGTGTCATCAGAGACATGTTAAACCTACTAAGACACAATTTACCAAACCCTGGATGAATGTTTATTTTAGAAGTAGAAGGCTTGTGTTCATTGTTTAAAAAACACAAAAACTTTCAGCTATGATCGTAACTGGACATCCATCATACACACCTTTAGCTTTCATATGGGCTAAGGAACCATGGCAGGGTAGAAAAGAATTAAAGAACGAAAGTGGTCATAAATAGTTCAGTTAATGATTTAAACAAATTGCAACTACACGTTATGACCCTACAAATTCCAACGTAATGTCTACCATCTTTTTTATCGGCCAATTAAATCAGCAGATAAGCATTATGGTAGAATAGAATTAAAGAACGAAAGTGATCATAAAAAGACTTATTAATGATTTAAAAAAATTGCAACTACACGTTATGACCCTACAAATACCAGCGTAGTGTCTACCATTTTTTTTGGCCAACTAAATCAGTAGATAAGCATCCTGGTATGCCCTCAATCGAGCAAATGTATCCCCTTCTCCATAATGGTCAGAGTTTATGCAAACCCGAGCTACCAAGCCACCAATTCCAAGGAAAACCGCCTGCCCGAGGCGAAGGTCCACTTTGGTAAAACCCGGTTTGGCTCGGTTTCAAACTGGTGACCTCCGAAGAAGTCTAGTTCTAAACTTCATTGCTATAATGTGCTTTAAGGTGATGCTAGTGAGACTTGAACTTGAGACTTTAAGGAGAGAAACCAAGTACCTAACCAGTAACCACTCGTAAGCATTATGTCAACATACTATCTAAATTTTACTATATATTAATATCCTAAACATTCATTTTATATAATTCTATTTTATTTTATTTTTATAATTTTACGAAGTCAGCATTATGTCAACAGTTAAAAGCATTGAAGTGAGTCAGTGACTACCCTACAATAATAATTTTGAAAATTATGAATTATGAAGAAAATTTGACTAACTTTTACTACAACTTTAATTGGATTGAGATCATGATATATGAGGATGTTCATGTAAGTGCAATCAATTGTCCTCGTTGTATTCCAGTTGTCAAAGTTCTTATGACCCATTCATGCTTTTTGGCTTTGGCCTTTTCGTTAAGATTAAACTGCAATATTTTTTGTTATCATATATTTCTAAGTATTGAAATTAATAATGCAATGTTCGATATATATGCAATGTAATAAAAACATTCGAATTTTCATTATGCATTTTCAATGTTTGATTGGAAAGTTACACAAAAATATTACAATAATTGTCTTAAAAACTAAAAAAGTATATTTATGTTCAAACTATATAGTATTTTAAAATCATAATTTAATAGCTATTGTAATCTAAAAAGTAAACCAAAAAGAGTTGTGGTGATAAACGTGTTAGGGGTTTCAGAAGGGAAGTTGTGAGTTCAAGCATCATAAGAGGTAAAAAAAAAAAGTGTAAAAAAATGGTGTAAAAATTGGAGAGGAAATTAGCCGTTCAAGAAAAAAAAAAGACGATGAAACTCAAATTCCAATAATTAGATCACTAATGTCGCCTAATTAAACCTCAGTGTCAAATTAACCGATTAACCGAAATGCAACCAAATTAACCAACAAAATTGAACCAAATTAACCTAATCAAATGGATAAACAATGGTTTTAGAATTTCATAACCAAAAAGGATTAGTTATAGAGATTTCATAACCGAAATATTCGGTTTTGTTGAGGCTCAAAACTAAACCGAACTATCCTGTACACACCCCAGATATACCATAATTCTCAAACTATGAAAACAAAGACCATTAGGAACTCAATGAAATGACAAAAAATATTAATATATAATTAACGAGGCACAAATTAGAAAGAATATTCAAAAAATAAAAAAAATTACAAGAAAAAAACCACACATGTATACATATACAAGTGTGTGTATAAGCATGTGATCATGAAACAATCACTCATTAATTAATAGTCATGCAACAAAATTAGTAAGGTTTCTCACCAATATAATTCCCAGGAGGATCATAATTACAAATCATAAAAACCCCTCTACCTTGAAAACAAGTCACCCTTGCACAACCAATTCTCCTACTATCCTTCCAAATGATTTGAGTATAATGCCCACACTCCTGCCCATTGCACGAATTCGACCCATAGGTGTACCACCTACGCTCGGCCACCCATGCCGCCGCAGCTTGAGCAGGGTTCCACCCATCACCACTGCCCCAAAAGATATTCTCACCATAAGGCCCATTTGAATGCTTTAACAAGCAATCTTGTCTCCTTTGCCTAGCATAGAAGTCCGCGTAACGCGCAAGCCTTGTGTCCCACACGAGTGGGGGCATATGCAGCGTGGCGCGGGCTTGGTTTTGAATAGATATGAAGTCATTGATAATATTTTTATTAATTTGGTTTTTATTTGTGATGGCATTGGTGGTGGAGGCTAGGAGAGTAAGGAAGAAAGCAAATGCTATGAGAGGAAACCACATTGAGAGATAGTATGATGTGTTTTCCTTGGTGGGAATTTTCTTAGGGTATGCTACTTGCATAATTATATATATTCTGATTTAAAAAATATAATTATTATTATTAAAAAAAAAGAAATAATATAATAGGACGGTCGGATTTTGTAGAATTTAAGTGGTACCCATGATCGAATATGATTACCATAAACTTTTGAGGGCAATACATAATCATTTTTCAACCATTAAATACGTAAAGAACTATATGAAGTTATAACTATATTTTCAAGAACATCTATAATTTAACTGGATTACAAATAATATAAACAGGAACTAATCTGAAAAGTCTCATTTATTAAATAATTTAAAATGTGAAATAGATAATATTAATATGTTTAACTATGGTGTTCTTGACAACTGACATCGAGATGAGGTGGAGCAGAGCCGATTCAACGTTTTTGGAGGCCCTAAGCAAAATACAAGTCGGAGGCTCTTTAAATTTGTATAGTTCACAAAAAAACACCTTACACTAGATGGACATTATAATATCCTTTATGATAACTATTAACCAATTAAAGTATTTCGTATTCATTTTATCTACTTACTCGCATTAGGTATATTGCAAATTAAAGTCATTTTCCCATTTAAATTTTGAACCCATTTTGTGGATCTACAATTTACTATGTATTTAATTTGGGCTTGATTTAATGGTTTTCTCAGCATCTACTTTGATTGAGAAAGTAGATTAACTTTATATCGGCCATTCCCTCTTGTAAGACTTCAATCCTTGATAACCAAAAAAACTATCAATGACAATCAACAATAGCAAATGAAAGTCACAAATTTTAGAGATTCAATCATTCAATACTTGTTTGTTTTTTATTTGGGCCAATACAATGTAATACATGAAAAAAAAACTTAAACTTTCGGGGCCCTTAGTTTTTTAAGGCCCTAGGCCTTAGCCTAGGTTGCTAACACAGTAGGTCCGGCCCTAGGTGGAGTAAGGATGCAGATTAGGAAATGAGAGTTGTAATTTTTCCTAGAAATATTTGCCTGGTTTATTAAATTTACTAAAAACAATTTCTGATTAGAAAACTAGCCAAATTATTTATATTGTGTACTTGTTATGAAACATTTTAAATTAATTGGTTAAAATATGGAAATTCCTTCAAAATTTAATTACTATTTGATGATTTTTCTTAGTTAACTTAATAGAAGACACAACCCGAGTCACTAAATAACAACCAAGTTTTATGATTATTTCACGTAGCTAATTCACTTATTCAGTTTAAACATTTATATATAAAACACGTACAACAGAAGTACAAGTAATGTTCCATATGTTCATTATAGGGATGAGCATTTTGAGATGAAATACCAAAAATATCGATATCGAACTGATCCCAATACCGAGAAACACTGATACCGGTTTATTTTCGGTATCATGTTTTTGCGAAAATTAGTATCGGTATTTTTGGTTCGGTATTTTACCTTGAAATACAATAGCATACCGGTACCGTATTGAATATTTTCAGCAGGGCCGGCCCTGAAAATTCGGGTGCCCGGGCCGAGATGGGAAATATGTGCCCCTTAGTCTTAGGTCATTTAAGCAATATTTTCATAACCGAAGCGGACGTTGAACCGGTGTCCTTACTGGTTCCCTAGTCGGACCGGATATAGAATTGAAAGTGTTGTAATAATTATAAAAATTAATATGTTTGCCTAATTGGCTCATAAAAAAACCACAATTTCTTAAAATTCCATAATAATCTGAAGGGCAATTATTTATGTAATGAAATGAATTTGACTTGAATCATGTGCATAAGCATGAGACAATAACTGTTTTGTAGTACTACTATATATTAAAATTTACCGCAAATGTTGCACAATTACTATACCACAATACAAATCTCAAGTAACGCACTTCAACTTATTTTTTTTTAATTTTGTCGTATCCTTCAAATATAATTTTTCATTTATGACTCATCTTCTTCCTTATCTACTCTTCACCTTCTTGCGTTTATAACCAGTGATGTTTAAGATGAGATCTTTTTTTGGGTTGAAAACAGAAAGAAAATACTTGCAGAAAAAATACACTCTACACTCGTCGCCGCTCAAAGTGCCCCTTTAGAAATTGGGCCCGGGCCGGGGTCCTCCCTGCACCCCCTCAGGGCCGGCCCTGATTTTCAGTATCAATATTGGTATCAAGTTTTGATGAAAATTGATATCAGTATTTTCAATATTGAGGTCGGTTTTGTATCAAGCTCATCTATAGTTCATTATGGTTGATAATGTTAGAGAAAGGGAAACATCTTCATGCAAATAGTGACAAAAGTAAAGCTGAACAACCAAGTAAGCCTTTATTCGCTTGGGTGAATATGTTACAACAAAAATTAAATTAATTTTTAAAAAAATCACAAATAGTTTTCTAATATGAGATATCATCATCATAATCATTAATAATATATGAATTCATATTCTGGATGATTTCACTTATATAACAAGCTAAGACTATCCAAAACGTAGAAAAGATTGTGGAAATCATCTATACATATAATAAAGCAAAGCAAATTTGATGACATGGCACTCAATGGTGCATTCTACCCTTTGAGTGTGCCACTTGTCATCCAATGTGGCATGGGGTATATAAGTTTTAAAAAAATAATACTCCATCACAATAATCAATCGTCTAACCTAATTTCACCTCATCCCACCTACCTAACTCCTTTCATCCTTTGTGAATTTCTTCCTAAATCTACGATTTGTTCATCGCGTTTATGTTCTAAGGTTCAGGTTCTTTCACATGTTCAGATTCTCTTTTTATTTTCGATTGCTTTTATCTTTTCTGAATTTTGTGTTCATCGCGTTTATGTTCTTTATTGTTGTTTACGATTTCTTTGATATTTTCACAATAATTATACCAAATTGAAATAGTTTATCGATATCTTTTATCTTTTCACAAATTTGTGTGCCTAATTCGTTCATCTTTTTAACAAACAAATTTGTGCGCCTAATTCGTTCATCTTTTTAACAGTATTAGATCTAAGGTTTCTTTTTAACAATATTAGATCTAATGTTTCTTATAAAATTAACGGTTGTTTGATTCCATTTTCTAAGTTTCACGGCATCAGGTATATCGTTTAGATCTGTTTGTTAGTTTTTTGTTATAGTACATTGATTTAGTATCGTTCAGATCTGATTGTTTGGTTTTATTATAGTATATTGATTTGGTATGTTATTGATGTATGAATTTCATAATTAATCTGTTTTATTGATATGTTATTAAATGTGTTGTTCAACATTACATGATTTGTAACAATGGTTCGTTGTTTTTTCAGTTTCTTTGGTTTTTTTTATAGTATATTGATTTGCTATGTTATTGATGTATGAAATTCATAATTATTCTGTTTTATTGATATGTTATTAAATGTGTTGTTCATCATTACAGGATTTGGCGGCGACTCGGGGGACATGTCTCCACATAGAAAGATTGGGAAAGGAAAGATCGAAATCAAACAGATCAAGAACACAACGAACCGACAAAGGCACTTTCTGCAAGCGGCAAAATGGGTTGCTCAAGAAGGCCTATGAGTTGTCTGTACTTTGTGATGCTGAGGTTGCTCTTATCGTCTTTTCGAGCCGTGGCCGTCTATATGAATATGCTACAGCAGGTATAAATTATGGGTATTTTGTTTCTAAAGTTCTTGGATCATATAATTGTGTAATTGAATTTTATTGTTGGTGTTGGTATGTCACGCTGAAGAAATATTATCCCCATTTTTTTTATTATGTCATGTAATGTTTGTGTTATTTATTCATATGCAACTATTCTAGGGATGTTTAAAGTATGCTTGTGCATATTTCGGTATGGTATGGGACTATACTGAATGACAGAACAAGAGCTCCCCTGTGAGGCTTCATCGGTTGCAAGTGTGCCAAGTTTACTAACTAAGTGTTATGAAATCTTCAATAATTTAGTCATGAAAGTTGTAGAATCACTAAAAGAGGAACACCTCCACCAAATTCAGCAGCAACAACTCCAGCAGCAGAAGCAGCAAGAACAACATTTGGCACAATCGGTGATTAATTCAGGGAATGCCACGTGGTATCCGCCATCGATATCGCCGTTGCTATTGGCGTCTCTGTCCTAGACGCCGCCTGGTAACCCCTTTTACCTTCCTTCACTCACTTCGTCAAATGGATATATAGATATTGTTATAATATTAACAACACTATGTTGCAGCCGAGTTTGGATGGTGAGGATCTTATAAATTTGCTTCACAGTTCGGATTATTAAGGTTGAGCTTAATCTCTAACTGTGATATCATAATACATGAGCTACATTATATGATATGATACAATTCCTAAATTCTAATTGTGTGACAACAAGACAACATCCGATGCTATCAAAGTTTCCCGTGGAGTGGAAATCGAAAGGCAATATATTATGACATCATCTCCATACACATAGAAACATCTTATTATATGTTTGTTTCTAAATAATTGTTTATAAAATTTTAGTTTTCTGTATATTTAAAATCTTAATAACAAGGGAGAGATCTTTTGTTGTTTTGACAAAGATTGATCTTATAGACCAAGGTACTAATGCAGTTGATGTAAGCTAGCCTTCACTATACAGTTCATATTTTCTAAATCAAGCATATGTGCTTTTCAATACAAATTTTAAGGAATTATTTTTTTTAATATTTTTTGGCTATAGAAGTAGACTTTCTTTCCTGAACCATCTTTTTATTTCTATTTTCAGGGAAAATTATATATGATTTTGCAGATATGTAGAGCTTTTGATCAGACTTTCAAACATCTTGATAAAATGTATCATCTACTACTTTCCATGGTGTGGGTTGTCTTACATTTACATCATATCATTGACTCTTTTTTGCCATGTACTGAAAGTCATTTATCCGAAACCATGGTATCAAAATTCTAGATAAAAATATTTTCTTTTGTTGGAATTATCAATAATAAACGTTGGATGTGTAACAAGTTTGTGCGCCGCAACACGCGAGGAGTAGAAAACCTGTTTCTTAGAAACTGAAGATATTTTGGCGAAGTTATCTTATGTCAGTGACGAAAGTGAAGATCACTTTCAACATATTTTGTATCATCATTGTATTATTGTCTATCGCATTTGTTGTGTACTATGTGATCTTGGTTAATTCGCCATATCATAGGTATGACTAATTACATTCATTTTGTTTGGTGTTGTTTCTCCCTTATTTATTGTTATGAGCTTTTTCGATGTTGGTGCTTGATGACGGTGGTGTGGCATTGGTGCCACTTGACACGATTTTACTCCCACGCCGCAATGCGGTACAACTCTAAATATGGATTATTATGATCATACATGCATACTTATAATTAAAGTCAGCCTTTTATTTTAAACTTCTCACACACGACGATTTGAAATTATTAGTATAAATAAGATTCTCCAACCCACATTTTATCACAACATATTAATTTGTCAACCCCGGGATGCCCCCGGGGTATAAACTAGTGATTAGATAAATGAGATCACGACTATTGTGTTTAAAATGTAGAAAATTCTCAACATATTTTTTTACTTCACAAAACCAAGAGCCTTTAGTATTTTCATCGTTTGCAAACCCATATCTTAAATATTTCTCCACAAAAGATTAAACGCTCAAATCATATATGGTGCAATATGAGACATTTATGACTATGGCATTATAACTAGAGAAAGTATACGATATAATGTTGCTTAACGTAAGAAGCATAAGAAGCCACCATAATACGCCACCTGTTCATTTTGGTTAGGTTTAATTATCCTAATTCTGGTTTATCACAGGGGTAAATTCGTCTATATACACTATCATTCAATTCCTTCAATCACGTTATAATTAACCTGTTAATTAATACGATTTCAAAAATTACTGAGATTCAAATCATGTTCAATTCAAATCATGATCGTCAACATCTAATCAATCTGTTATTCATCAAACCAAATCATAATTTTCGTTTTTAGTGCTCAGTTTATCGAACAGTAAGTTTAAATTTGATTTTTTTAATTGAAATTATATGTGTGTTTATTATATGTTTATTATTGTTTTTAATCGGTTTTTATAAGTTTCAGGTTTGATTCAAACAATCAAGGTTGCAGGGTTTTACAGATGATCAGAGGTTGAAGAAGATATCAATGAATGCGTCTGAATAATAGATTAGTGCGTCTGTTTAAGATGATCAGATGTTGAAGAAGACATATATGAATGCGTCTGAATAATGAAACGAGTGCGTCTGTTTTAAGTTGTGTAGTTGCTTCTTTGTTACTAATGAGTGCGTCTGTTGTACATAATGAATGCGTTTGTTTGTATTTGTGTTGAAGTTATTGTGTACATGTGATTATCCAAACCTTTGTTTTTTTCCATTTTGTTTTTATCCAAACCTACATTTTACAGTTCAATTATTGGAAGCAAACAAAAGAATAGTAATTCTCGTGAATCATTTTTTTGTCACCTTATTATTATTTTTTTTTTGTTTATATATTTTGTCTGATGTTGTATACTGAATTTTCAACCCACATTTCAGTCACATATTTTCTTTTTCAGTAATGGCTTCATCATCTTCATTATCAAAATCTGAAATGATCAAAAGGATGCAAGAGCAAATTGCCAAAGATTATGCTATCGAGGGTCGTCTGGCGGATAACCTTAACAGGATAAATGATGGCATGAGTAAGAGAGATGAGATTTCCAAGATTCTTATTCGTATGCCCGATTCGAGTCTTCATGAACTTGCTGTTATGTTCATGATTGATGCAAAGAAAGGCGATCTTAATCTTGTTGAACAACTAACAAAATGCATAGCTCTTTTGAGGTGTTCTATTCAATTTAAAATTCAGTTCTTAAAGTCTATGTAATATCAAGATCATGATGAACTAATTATGTAATTTGTTTTTGTAGTTTTATATTACATGTTTTGTATGATGTGTGTTTTAGTAAGTGTGTTTGAACAAATGAACAAGTGCGTTTGATTAAAATCACAGTAATCTATTTCATTTTTGTTAGTGCGTCCAAGTATAAATTAACTTGCAGATTACTGCGTCCAAACATAAATTCATACTATAACAGTGTTAACTACAAATCCCAAAATAACATACTAAAAATCAAAATCAGTATCTAAGATGTTTAAAAAAGGCATTTAAAACAAATGTTTACATGGCAGCCACCCCTTTCTCTAATTTTCCGATGGCATTTTCTAACATCTTTTTTCTTGCTTTTTCTAGCCTCTTTGAAAACTTCCATGCCTCTTCAATTATTTAATCCCTAAGCAGGTTGTAAGGTGAGAGTATCATCTTTGCGATGTACTTGAACCGCAATGCATCCAACTGTTTTTGCTGATATTCCGATTCACTGGCAAACCCACAGTTCCAAAATGCATACCCTTTGAAGGTTTCGAGGTGTCGCATAGTGAATATGCCACAGTCTACTATGTTTTTAGTAGTCCTCCATGCCATTTCTCTTCGTATAATCTTATCTGTTAAAAGTTTCTCAATTGCGGGTGTTGCAGGACATGTCTTCTTCCACAATCGGTACAAAGTGTGTCTCTACAAAACATTTTTTAACAAACTCATTATGTTACTATCATAATTTTCCCAGCTATAAAATATTCTATAATCATAGATAGAAACATACCAATATACCGGGAACGCCTTTATATCTCTTTGCTTGGTCATCCCCATCCTTAGAGTTGTTAAGCAACTCTGATGCCCCATTCTTCACATCAAAAGCTAAGACATAGAAATACCTATCCATCCACACCGGCTATAGAATCATGTCTAACTCATATAACAATTTTGCCTCGATCTTCCGAAAGATATCATGCAGATTGCTAAGGTAAATCCTTTCTCGTTCTTCCCATGTAACTTGTTCCGTATAGTAGTCTGTAGGCTGAAAATAAAGAAAAAAAATGAAAAAAAATACAGTTAAAAACCAATAAGTGCGTCCAAACATATATATTAATGCGTTTGAATAAGATTAGTGCGTTTAGTAAAATGATTAGTGCGTCTGAAATATAAAATGTTAATCAATTTACACTGAACAAAAACACATTAGTGCGTCTGTAAATATATTTTAGTGCGTTTAAGTTCAAAGTTTTTTCATACCATCATGTAACATGTTGCTACAGAGAAATAGTCTTCGTATGGATCCTTCCTTCTTTTTCTTTAAATTTTCCTTCTCTTCATAGTTTAGGATATCTGTCCATACATCTATAGCATTTGTGCACAGCCATAGTCCAGGATGTAAACTTTCAAAGATCACTTTCATGATCTCATTTCCACCTTCATCGCAGTAACAGATTTTCTGAATTTACAATTTTTTTAAATTAAATCAGTAATTAGTTAGTAATAATTTATAAACAAAATTAAAAAACACACTTACGTTTTTTTCTCGAATTGGTGCAAACATGTATTATGTTATCCTGGCTTCATCTTCTGTTAATTTCTCAACAATGCTCACTTGTTTCCCTGTGTATGGTGACCTTAGAGCCCATGAAGGGTTTTTTTCCCTAACTGGCTTGTCATAACCATCCGGTGCTTTCCCTTTACCTTTTTTTGTGCTTTTTCTGCTTCCTTTTCATAACAAACACTGCTCACTTCCTTTTCTGGCATTTTTTCTTTGTCAGCATGCTTGTCTTGGGGTGTTACTTGTCCATCTTCAGCTTCATGCACAGTTGGTTCTATCGTTTGAAGTTGAATAAATGATGCGTCAGTTACCCCCTGTGATTCTAATGAAACAGCAATATCATGCAGCTTTTCTGTGTTCTCTGTCTGCATATCTTTATCAGCTTCTTTGTTCACATCCTCATTCACATCTCTTACCCTATACACCCCTGGTTCAACTGTTTCTAGTGCCGCAATAGCTGAATCAGGTATTTCGTCTTCTTCATTTACAGTTTCCAGGTTTCTATCACCAGCTTGATCATCCATTACCAACTCATCCCCATCCTTATTCACTTCAACATTGCTTTTGAGAACTTCATCATCATTTCCCAAATCAGCTCCAGGCTCCATTATATTCTCTGCATTAATATTCTCATCTTCAACCTCTTTAGCTTTGTTGTTCAATTCGTCCCACTTGTCGCACAACTTCATTAACTCTGGCACCCACAAGTACTTGTTTCGTGCTTGTGTAATCATTTCTTCCATATCCTTTTGAATTGCTTCATACTTTTTTATGTTTCTCTCCATGGTTCTTATCCAAACCTGTCAAAAATAAAAAACAAACATTAGTGCGTCTGAAATAAGATTAGTGCGTCTATTAAATTATTAGTGCGTTTGTTAAATGATTAATGCGTCTGAAATGTAAACTGTTAATCAGTTTACACTGAACAAAAAAAATGAGTGCGTCTATAAATTATCATTAGTGCGTCTGAATTCATGTTCAGTTTTTTTACCAAAATACTAAACATAAATACTTTAGTGCGTCTATAGATTAATATTAATGCGTTTAAATATATACCTTCTTGGCTTTCATTGCTGACTCATATTCTTCTCTTCTAATGCCCTGTCTATAACTCAGATCTGGTTGAGTGTTGCAGTACTCAAACATTTGTTGACTTTGTGTACTCATCTCATAATTTCTCCAATCTTTATTGTCATCAGCATCATCAATTTGGACTCGTCTCGGTGGACTTGGTCCCATATTCAGGTTGTAATCATCACTATCCAAAGATGTTGTTGTTTTATCACCATCTTTTTCCCCTTGCATTCCAATCAAGGCATCCACAAGATCATTTACCAGATTTTCAGTTTCTTCCACATCATCTTCGTCATCCTCTTCTTCGTCATCATTCTCATTTTCTTCTTCCTCACCCTTATCAGCATCACCATCATCATCTTCAATGTCAGTCAATGGCTCGTTGTTATATAGATGGTTTTCCATCTCTGCAAGTGAAGTACTAGTGATGTAAGTAATTGCCGGTATACTGATTTGTATTTCTGAAGGATGTCTCTTGTTGTATTCATGTGTATAGATAACCTGCTTATTTTCAAAACAGTTTAAATGTGTTAGTAACCAGTACTGCGTTTGAATAAAAGGTAAGTGCGTCCAAATGTAAAATTCAAATAAATCAAGTGCGTTTAATATATAATATTAGTGTGTTTAAAGACTTACACTCAGCATTACAATTCGACCATTATACTCGTCTTCTTTCCATCCTACCTTTGTTCTTCTTAGACATTCGATCAGGTAAGAGCACCAATCCAAATTTGGAATTTCAGATTCATCATCCACGCCATGAAGAAAGCTTTGATTTATTGTTGTTGACTTTGTGATCTCCCAGAAAACTGTGTTCCATAACACTAGAAAATTCAATTTAAACAATCTTCCACCTTTTGGTTGTTGTCTAACAACCCGTGTTACCATTGCAACTCTCACTTTCTTTTTCTCAAATTGACTCTTAAGCTCATCAATTGTACTGTCTGCACCTTTCCTTGCCCTACTTTTCTCAAGAACCTGTTTCTTCCCCATTGGTATCCCAAAAGCCTCATGCACCAATTCACGCGTGATCTTGATTTTCTAATTTCCTGCATTTAGTTCGTTCCTTCCCTCGTCATAGTTGACTAGCAACCAGTAACCCAAGCTTGTTGATATGTGTTGAATTTTAATGTCCAACACAGAACCGAACCCCATCTTTCTAACTTCTTCTTTTTGTTCATCCGTGTAGTCCTGGATGCTATCAATAAACTCAGAAGGAGAGCATCTTATTTTCAACTTCTTCCCCATGTATTGCACAAACTCTCTTTCCTGTATTTTCTTCACCTTCTTCTTCGATTCATCTATCTTCACCTTTTTCTGTGGCCTTTGAAAATCTTCATCAGATGATTTTGATGGAGACTCAACAGGTTGTTTTTGTTTCTTCAACTGCTGCTTCATCCTTTTAATATCAAGTTCCAAATTCTTAGCAGCTTCTTTGTTTTTCTTTTCAACCCTCTCTTTAATTTTAATCAAATTTTTCAGTGGTTGATAATCGAAATCATCATCATCTGATGGTACATTTGGTTATGCAAAAACATTTAACATATCAGTGATTTAAACGCACTAACAAACTACTTCAGACGCACCTACTAATTCTAACACAACATTCTCAGACGCACTAATAAAATAATACAGACGCACTAATCAAAATTAAATAAGCATTATTTCAGACGCACTAATATGATTTACAGACGCACTAATCAAACCTAAATAAAACTCAATATAAACTAAATAAACAAACGCACTCCAACACCAATACAAACGCACTCACACATCAGATTTAGACTGTAACTTGATATGTTATATAACAACTGAATGTAATTAAGCAATATTATGAACATGCAAATAACCTAGTTGCGTTTTATAAAAAATTAAGTGCTATTTTGTATTGTTGAATAAAAATACCTTTACTCTGTTTTGACTTTGGTTTGCATTGTTTATCTTCTATATTTCGTCTTTCCATGTCTGATTCCATTTTTAAATTTTTTTTTTATCAGAATTGAGAATGAGAAAATGACATAATTAAGTGATAATCTAATGATAAAACGCACCTGAATGTTTTGAAGACATTATGCTCTGTTTTTTGTTGTTCTTCGTCAATCTGGGTTTTTGATTCGTGTGTGTGTGTGTGTGTGTTTTTGATTGATTTGGAGGTGTATGAAACCCTAATTAAATGATGTTTTGATGATTGTGTTAATGAATTTAGTAATAACCGTCGTGGTTTTTGAATTCGCAGTTTTAATTTGTATTTTTTTTAAAACGCGTTTAAATTTTCTAATGACTAATTTACCCCTGGTTAGATTTAAACGCCTATGGTTATATGATCTGATCACTTTGAAATCTAATGGTCCAGATTGCTTCTTATGCTTCTTATGTTAAGGGACTTTATACGTTATCTCTTCCCTTATAACTATTGCTCCGACTTAAGGAGCATTAAGATATTGAGGAATACTCTTTACCACAACCCAATGACGATCGGTAGAGTGGTGAATAAACTGTGAAACCTTTACTAACCACATAAAAAATCTATTATTGAGTCAAGAGAAGATACCGTTTGACACCAACTATGCTCCTATATATATCGATGGACCCCCTTGCTTCCGATTAACCACCGCTTAATCGCTAGTAGGTGGCTTTTATCCCTAGTAGTAACTAAGTTTGCTCAAATCCTTAAGAAGAAACCGAGGGTACGTAGTTGTCCTATCAAATGATTCATAAATATCAAATAGCTCATTGTAATAAGAATGTCACCAACATAAACCAATGTATAACAAATAATTGATTCATGACACTAAATAAAGAGGTATCACATATGGGTCTGCTTGAGGCTGAAACGAAATTTTGACATCAGGCAACATGATGTGGCCTAGTCGAGTTAACAAAGATAGGAGGCTTGTCATTGACACGTTCACATGTAAGTCTACATGTAGAAAGGAATTGTTGACGTCAACCTACCTAGTATCTCAACCATGAGAAAAGGCAAATGATAAAACCAATCATATAGTAAGAAAAGAAAAACGAGAAAAGACATAACCAATAGGATGTCGAAGACGTGAGCGTCAAAGTGAATTGAGTTGATAGAGGGTAAACCTAGTTAGGGGAGTGAATTTCCGACACGAACCTTACAGGGAATTCACGAGTTTAGGTCAATTTCAAGCTGAATCCGCCAACCCGTTGAGTTTAGCAAATGGATTAGGTTCGGGTTAACCCATGTATGCTATAATTTATTTTAGATAAACGGGTTAGGTTTTGGTCAACCAGACGTATTGACCCATTTAACTTTATTTTATTTTGTTATTTGGTAATTTATGCCATAATTAAATTAGCAACTGACATTAGACTATGGGGTGTGTGTGTGTGGGGGGGGGGGGGGGGGGCGGGCATGAAGCGTCATGTGGGGTTCATGTTTCAAGGGAGAAAATTATCGGGAGTGGAAGGGGGGGGGGGGGGGGGAGAGAATAATATTATATTATTAGTTTGTGTGTTAATTTTTTTATAAAAAAGGGGGAGGGAAGGAGGGGGGAATCAAAAATCTCCACCACAATCACCCCCCCCCCCCCCCCCCCCAAGGAGAATTCTGCCCCCCAAGGGGCTCACGCCAATTTCATATTCATGTGGGGGTGAAAACACTTTCACGAGTTTAGGTCAATTTCAAGTTGAATCTGCCAAACCGTAGAATTTAGCAAATGGATTAGATTCGAGTTAACTCATGTATGTTATAACTTATTTTAGATAAACGAGTTAGGTTTTGGTCAACCAGTCGTATTGACCCATTTAACTTTATTTTATTTTGTTATTTGGTAATTTATGCCATAATTAAATTAGCAGGTGACATAAGACTATGGGGGAGTGTGTGTGTGGGGGGGAGGGGGGGGGGGGCATGAAGCGTCATGTGGGGTTCATGTTTTAAGGGTGAAAATTGTCGGGAGGGGGAGGAGAGAGAATAATATTATATTATTAGTTTGCTTGTTAATTTTTTTTTTTTAAAAAAAGGGGGAGAGGGAGGGGGGAATAAAAAATCTCCACCACAATCACCCCCCTCCCCCCAAGAGAATTCTGCCCCCCCAAGGGGCTCACGCCCATTTCACATTCATGTGGAGGTGAAAACATTTTCACGAGTTTGGGTCAATTTCAAGTTGAATCCGCCAACCTGCTGAGTTTAGCAAATGGATTAGGTTCGGGTTAACCCATGTATGTTATAATTTATTTTAGATAAACGGATTAGGTTTTGGTCAAGCAGACGTACTGACCCATTTTACTTTATTTTATTTTCTTATTTGGTAATTTATGCCATAATTAAATTAGCAAGTGACATAAGACTATGGGGAGTGTGTGTGGCACATGTGGGGTTCATGTTTTCAAGGGTGAAAATTGTGGAGAGTGGAGGGGGAGGGAAAGAATAATATTATATTATTAGTTTGTGTGTTAAATTAAAAAAAAAAAAAAAAAAAAGGAGGGGAGATCAAAAATCTCCACCACAATCTCAACCCCCCCCCCCCCCCCCCCCCCAAAGGGCCTCACGCCCATTTCACATTCATGTGGGGGTGAAAACACTTTCACGCAACCCCCCCCCCCCCCCCCCCCCACTCTAACATTTAACAATAAAAATATACTTTAAAATTATATCATATGCGAAAAATAAAAGTTAAAAACACTCGGGTCAAACAAGGCGTGTTCAGGTCAGCTCAAGAATAGTCCGGTTTATATGTCTAGTGAGACCTAGAACAACTACATTTTGTAATTTTAAAGTGTCGTTCTGTAATTTAAGCGAAAAGTAGCCCATGTGAGTGATGCTTAAATTCGTATCACCACCGGCACCACCCTGTACGTAGGTATGGCTTGCATCTTCCATGATAATATCCACTTGCATCTAGAATCCGTGAATCGACCCACCACAAGCAATTCTCCAAAGAGTCGACAATTAGTCCAAAATGAGCAACAAGTTGTTGAGAAGCTCACTTTTGAAAATAATTAAGTCCATACGAGTTGGATTTTATAAGTTAGTATGAAGGAAGTTGTTGGACATGATAAATTGTATGTAAATGCACAAAAGTTGGGCTGAAGCCCACTATTCAGTCGCGCGAAATCGTTCATGGGCTACTAAGCTCTTGGGTCATGAGATCCATGTACCCCGATAGCTTTGTCACTTGGTTATATGTGGATATTTGTGATGCGACCCACCAATGTTGACTTCAAGTGGACTTAGAATATTTAGAATTGGTTGGTATTAAAATAAGGGTGGACAGGGTGGTCATCATAACCTATTTTATCACCCTAAATCACTTTGTATCATCTTAATTTTTCACATTTTATCATATTCATCACTAAATCATTGTTCACCAAAGTTAACTACGAGCCTCCTATGTTGACTTGAATTTTAGAATGGGTTGGTATTAAAATAAGGGTGGCAAGGTGGTCATCACAATTTATTTTATCACACCCAATCACTTGTGTCACCTCAATTTTTCATATTTATCACATTTATTACTAACATTATCAAATCATTCCCAACCAATCCCTAAATAAAAACCAACCAATCACAACATTATACCTTATTCTCAAACAAACCACCAACCATACAAACCTTTTCTCACGCTTGTGATGTACATCATGCTCACGATGGTTTTTGTCCATCACATGTCAGGTGGGGCAGTTTATCACAACAATCACAGTTGTGTATCACGGCCCGCCCAATTCATCTTAATTAGGATTGGTAGAAGGTTGTTGCCATGCCCCAGTATCAGTGGGGTGAGGGTGGGAATTGAATTGGAGCCGGTGAACACAACCCGTTGCCTACACCCGGAACCTACTACCCAAGACACCTACAACAACTTTTTCGTGCGAATAGTGAGATACCCGTAACCAACACAAGTAACGCCCTGTACCTTCTAAAGGCTCGACTCTGACATAAGTCGCAAAATAACCCATTTAACACTGTCCACAATTACTAGAAAATGAAGTTGAATAAGACCATTCATCATAGTGGAGGGGTTAGAGCAATTAAGATAAGAACTAGAACCATCTTGTTGGAGGTCACAAGTTCGAATCCGAGCCAAGACGAGTTTTATCCGGTCGATGGGTTACCTTGGGGGGCTTGTTCCTTCTTGGGCTCTAGGTGCGTCTGTTGACGTGTTAAGATACAGTTTTCGTGGAACGCAAGTCTAACACAGAAGTCAACGTGGACCTGGTTAAAATAACATAGTTAGGCTAGATGTGAGGTCGTGGGCCTGCGATTAGCAAATGCGACCAACTTATCCCCTAAGGGAGGAAGGGGCACAAGCACCATGTAGCCACATCCCAACCAATGGAACCCTGCCACGTCATTTGTACCCTGAAGTAGCCTTATCACTGGAAATGCCCTAGCCCAAAGTATCCTAAAACTTTTTTCTTTTTTAATATTATTTAATTAAAACAAAATAAAACCAAATAAACATTAATTCAATAAAATAAAATAAAATAAACGTCAATACAATTAAAATAAAATACGAAACAAAACATAAAGAATAAAACTACTCCTCATCCGACTCGAGTCCATCCATCGGTCAATTATATGCTAATACAATTTCCTGTTTACGAGCAATGGCCACTTTCTTCATCGGGCGGCTAAGATGGTCATGCGTTTTGTTAAAGAACTCAAAATCAGTGTTAAAATCTATTTTCTTGAGACTTGCCATTTGTGTCGAGGGTAATGACATATACTCGTCCGCGACTTTCTTTTTCGTTTCCGCCATCTCCTTAATTGTCGTTTCTTTATTCTTGGCGTACTCTGAGATTGTTTCGCCCAATCCACTTTTGCTAGACGACCCGACTTGTTTCCTTTCTTGTCTCCTAGGCTGTGTCGGGTTACTATCTTCGTTTAAGTCCAACACCGACCCACCGGATCCCATCTCCGCATTTGTTGTAGTAAAGGGCGATCCGGATTCCGACAAACTTCTCCGCTTATCCGAACTACTCCCCGACTCCTCGTTCATCAATGGGACTTTCAACCACTTATCACTTTCTTTAACAATCTTCCACGCCCCTAAAAAATTGAATAGCTTCTTTGTTTTTTCTTGATAATCATCTATCACCCTTGTCAAGACATCTACTATGGTGCAACCGCTTTTCTGGATCTGCTTCTATAAAAGTAAAAATTACAAATATATTTAAAGGTCGAATAATGATTTTATAAAAATATTCAAAAATAATATAAAGAAAAAAAATTAGTACCGCTTGAATGTAAAAGCCGTTGAACGAATTCAATTGCGTCAACATTTTACACCACTTTGAACGAACTTGATGAGTGGTGCGATTGGAACCACCAACTAGTTCGTTGTAATGCTTTAACATGGCAATCCATAAAGTACTAGCACTCCGTTCGCTTCCTTTCACCCGATCAACCGAAACATGTATGAATGTTTTCGCCAAAGCAAATTCTTCATCCTGACCCCAATCAGTTCGCTCAGCGCGATCAACAAATTTCCGTTTTTTCTTTCCCTTTGGGTCTTCTCGAACCTCAACATCTTCTCCAATCTGCTCCTCTTCTTCATCATATTCAAATTGGGTTTTGGGAACTACTTCATCATCATCATCATTACCAGCTTCTTCTTCAAACACCTTGAAATCTTCCATAGCCTCTCTTAAAATGTCGTAAGTGGGTGGGGGGTTTTGTAAAATATCCTTGTGGGTTGAGTTGGGGTTGTGCAGGCACGCTACCACGAGGAAAAAATTGCGTGTTATATGTTGGGCCATACAAATTGGGTGGGGGTTGTGTAAAATATCCTTGTGGGTTGGGCTGTGGTAGTCTAGGCCGATATAGATCACCTTGAAATTTTGCTCGGTTCGCACCTCGTGAGCTTGCACCGCCTACCCGAGATTTCGTAGTTTTCTTGCTTGAACCAACAATTTTTTTTTGCTTATCCATGGTAATATTGTTTGTATGTGAAAGATGAAATATGGTTTGGATTTGAAATGGTTAGGATAAAATGGTTTAGTAAAATGGAGTTTATAAAGGTTTAATTTTTTTTTTCTTTAATGGCCAACGGTTATATTGTGCATTTATTGATTTTTTTTTTTTTAACTAAGCAACGGTAACTAACGGTCAAAAATGATGAAGCCCCATGTCTTTGCCTAAGCTAAAAACACAAGCCTCATTTCGAAGTCCATTGACACGGGCCGGTGTAGCTCCGCGGCTACCAAAGCCGAACCAAGGTATCCGAGGGTGCCCCAACCCGTCTTATAAAAATGAAGAGTTTAACCGTTAAAAAAAAAAAAAATGAAGATGAAAAATACTTTTAAGGGATTTAATTGTAATTACAATAACCTTTATTAATTGTTTACCAAAACCAACAACAAATGAGATCTCTGATCATAATCATTTCCAAAACCAATAACAAAATACAAATGATGGTTTTTTGCCTCGGAACTACACTTGCCGTTTCATAATCCCATGCAACTGCAATCATTCAACATAAAAACCCCAATTTCCTCGCATATAAATAACATCACCTACATGCAACCATCCTTACTCTTAACTAGTATCAACTATCAAATTGGCAAAAGCTTTTAACCACAAACATCAAATGGGCAATTGGTTTACAAAGGTCCGTCAAGTGATTCAAAATGTGGCTGAGAAAGTAAGACATGGTGTTAAACATGCACTAGAGGTGGTTGCATCTTTTGACAGAGATGTTGTTATTATGGGTGTTTTGTCAACCTTGCCATCCATTGTTTCTCAGTTGCTTTATGTTTTAGCTCCTGGCATTATTCCGGTTGCTTCAGTGGCTTATGTTGTCGATGCGGTCATTGTCGCGGTTGGGTTTGGGTACTTGAACGCAAGTGATGGTAAACAGTCGTTGAAACATAAATCTGTATGAAAATGTTGTTTGCTTTAGACTTTAGTTGTAATGTTCATGGTTATTTGGATTTGAATGAAAACTACTCTTGTATTGCTTTGCTATTTATCTTGTTAACTTAATTATAATGTTTCATGCATCACTTATAAGGTTTTATAATGATCTAATCTACTTGTTTTTTCATACGTTTTAATATAATAATTTGATATGTATTACATTTTTTAAGATGAAACACTTTTATTAAACACACCTTGATGCGGCTAGTTTACAAACCCTTTAATTTGTTGTGTGTATATCTAATAATTAGTTTATAAAAAATTAAAAATAAGTTAAATAAATAAAAATATCCTTTATTTATACGTTTTAATATTAATTTGATACGTCACCAACTTCTCACTTTTAGGTTGTAATGAAATTTTAATAAAAGAAATTCAGAAAATATTCTTTATTCTTCATATTTGATTCAAAAAATAAAATATTTGATAACTATAAAAGATACTAAAGGACGTGTACAATTAACTTCATGGTCGATGTTAAGTCGTGTTAATTAGCCAGTAAATGTGTAGAATGTATTGTATGATTATTGAAGGTGTAACAAAATTGTTATATATGGTTTTGTTTTTATTGATTGTGATACATCAAAAAGAAAAAAAGAGCCTCTATATAAACAGAGAGACATAATAGAAAGCAATATTCTAGGAGATGAAAGAGGAAAAGAAATATTTTAGAACGGTAATATGGGAGAAAATGTTGCACAAATAATATCACTCATATTTTATACTTCCTCTCAAGTTGGAGTATGAAGGTACCCAAAACCTTTGTAAGAACGTTAGCAATTTGATCTTTGGTGGTGATCATCATAGGGCATATCTCCATAGAGTCAACTCTTTCCCTTACAAAGTAGCAATCCATTTCGACGTGTTTGGTTTGTTCATATGGATGACCGGGTTATTTGCTATGTGACGAGCAGCTTGATTGTCACAAAACAATTGAGTCGGTCCGACATGGGCCATGTCAAGCTCGCTTAAAAGCCACCTCATCCATAAGATTTCACTAACAGCATTGGACATGGCTCGATATTCGGCTTCTGCGAACGATTTTGAAACAACAGACTGCTTTTTTGTCCTCCAAGAAACAGGAGCGCCTCCAAGAAGAAGCAGGTAACCGGTTCTGGACCGTCTAGTCATTAGACATCCTAGCCAATCGAAATCACAATAAGCTAAGAGGTTGGTTCTGCCTTCTTTAGGAATGAGAATACCATGTCCTGGACACCCCTTTAAATAATGCACGACACGAGTGGCAGCCTCCATGTGAGTTTGCCAGGGATCAGCAACGAATTAACTCAAAATGTTGACCGCATAAGCTATATCGGGTCTCGTAGCTTGTAAATAAAGGAGTCTTCCAATCAATCTACAATATTGATTAGCATCCACCTGAGGTTCCTTGTCACACATATCAAGTTTCAAATTTTGCTCCATAAGGAAAGAACTCGGTCTACAGCCTGTCATGCCAACATCTTCAAGAATGTCCAAAGTGTATTTTCGCTGACTTAAGACCATCCCTTCATTGGTTTTAGCAACATCAATGCCTAGAAAACATTTTAAGGGTCCAAGATCCTTAATGCTAAACCGCTTATCGAAAAAATCTCTGGTCGCCTGTATTTTGGTCAAGCCATTTCCCACAAGAACAACATCATCAACATAAATGAGTGCATCAACAAAAATTTTGTCTTCTTTGAAAATGAAGAGAGAATGATCAGTAGGGGTTTGCTTAAATCTGTTAGGACAAAGAGGATTGGTGAAACCACTTTTGTAAACCTTAGTCTAATTCACTTCTGTCATTTTGGCTAAGTATAGAAGTACTGAAGAAAAGACAAGAAACTGCTGATTAGAAGATATGAGAAGTGCTGAAGAAGAAACTTCATCAGAAGTTCTGATGTCCAAACCAGACAAGTTCACTTCAGAAGTACTGAAGACTAAACTACTCATCAGTAGTTTGTCCTTCATCAGCACTTAGCATCAGATATTTCCCATCGCCTTTTGCATCAGTAGTTTATTGTTTATTATTACTTTTAGCTGTATTTGTTTGTTTCAATGTTGCAACTTGTGCAACTTGTTTCTGTTGTTTCTGTACTTGCTTTTTGGGCAAGATACATGCATGTAAACGTCTATAAATAGGAGGCTTCAACCTTCTATTTTAGACATTGATTTTAATAGAAAAATCCTTCAAACACTATCACTGTTCTATTCCATTTCTGTATTTATTGTGAATCTATCTAAGTATCTAATTCTCATTTACTGCTTAGATTCATAATAAATACTTATCATTTATTAGTTTCAATCATCAAGGGGGGAGTAATAACTCTGCCTTAGTATAAAAAGTGTTGCTTTAACTTATACATTCCGCTGTGCTTATAATCTGATCTACAAGGACTTGCTAAACACTTAAGTGTCAAGATAGCAAGTTCTTACTTAGCAAAAAGAGCAAACTGATCCAACAATTGGTATCAGAGCATTGGTTTATCTGATCACATATCAATCTAACAAATTGAGAATCAGACACAAAGCTCTTATTGATATTCAATAAAAAGATCAAAGTTCACTTTTTATCAATATCCATCACTTAAAAGAGTCATCTGACAAATCTATACTCTTTAAAATGGATCCACATAATACTGGTTCTGCCACTAAACCTGCCATGCTTGTGAGAAATGAGTACAACATATGGCAAAAGAGAATGGCACATACCTTGTCACAAACCAACACAGGTTGTTGGAGATCTGTGATATATGGTCCTCACAAACCAGTAAATGTTAATCTTGAAACTAATGTTAAGGTCCCTAAGGACCCTAAAGAATATACAGATGAGGATTTCCTAAAACTTGAGCTAGATGCAAAAGCATTCTCTATGTTGGCAATGGCTCTCCCAAATGAGATATACTCTGGCCTTTTACATTGTGAAAGTGCCAAAGAACTTTGGGACTGTCTTAAAGAACAGTTTGGAGGAACTGAAGAGGTGATTGCCAACACCAGAGAGATTTTAGCTCAACAATATGAAACATTTGCTTATATTAATGGGGAAACTTTGACTCAACAATTTGAAAGATTCTCTTCATTAATATCTGAGCTAAAGTTAAATGGTCAGACCTATACAACAGTGTCTATGCTACATAGATTTTTAAGGTCTTTACCTGACAAATGGGAAACATACTCCATTGTTTTAAGATCCTCACCAGATTTTAGCTCCCTCACTCTTACAAAACTCCATGGGAGATTACTTACTTTTGAGAGAGAAATTGATCAAAAGAAGAAATTACAATCATCTGGTAAAACTGCTGATGACTACCTACCAGGTAGTACAGCACTTTTGGGACAAGATTCACCAACTTGTTCCTATGGATCTTATGACAATATTGACATAACCACTGGGATCTCATCAGAAAGATCTTTCCCAGGTTATGACAATAATGACCAAAGTCAAACTGCTGATAATCTATGTTTTATCATGGATGATTTGAAAATTTTTAGCAGTGATGACTTAGAAGAAATGGACATATTACACCAACTGGCCATGCTAAGCATTAAAACTAACAAGTTTTATAAAAGGTCAGGAAGGAAATTTCCAGGATTGACCAGTAATACAAAAATTGGTTTTGACAAATCTAAACTGAGATGTCACAAGTGTCAGAAGTTGGGACACTTTGCTAGAGAGTGTAGAAGCTCTAGCTTTAACCAATCACAATCTGGAAATAACTATAACCCCAATTATAATAGGAATAATGGAACTCAAGGGAGTGCTCATTTTGTACAGGCACAAGCTCCTCAACAGCAATATATGCCACAAGTACAATATGTTCAAGTGCCTGCTCAACAGATGCAGAGCCAACAATCAATCCCTCCCTTTCCAGCTGCTCAACTTCCTCCACAGCCTCAACAACCCTCTCAACAAAGTCTCTTTACCTCAGGGTATGTTGACTGGAGCAGTCTCCCTTTTGACACTACAGAGTGCAATCCTGATGCAGACAACAAAGTGTTTGACATCAACTGGGGAGAACCAGACAATGGCAGAAAGAACTTTGCCTTAATGGCATTTGAAGGGTGTACTTCAAAATCTGCATTGTCACAGGTATCAAAAGAATCTTTGACAAAACTTTGCTCAAATTCTTGCAAAGAAACTTTTGCTCTCATAAGAGAGACAAATCTGCACTTACAAGGCAAAGCCAATGATTTAGAAAGAAAATACACACAGATAAAATGTGATTTAAAAAGAAAACTGTGTGCTAAAACAAAAGAAGTTTCTAAATTAACTGACTCTGCTATTGAAACCCAAGCACAAATTAAAATCATGTTAAATGACCTGGGAGATGTCAGACAAGAGCTTGCTGACACCAGGATCACTTGTGAAAAATGGGTGGAATCTTGTAAGGGGTATCAATTATTGCTAAACAAACAAAGTGCTTCAAATGTTAAGTTTGGCATAGGATACCATCATGTTGAAACACCAACAGATTTTTCTCCCAAAACTACTGAAGATGGGAGAAGAATTGTTTCAAATGAAACTTCTGAAGGGAAAGAATGCACATCTTTCCATGAAAACTTTCTAAACAGAAATCCTGGCATTTTTAAAGAAAGTACTTCAGAAGTATTTACAAAATCTGACAACAAGCCATCAGTAGTTTCATCTACATCAGGAGTTGAGACCTTGAAAACTACTGATGAGCAAAATCTCTTCACAAATGTCAGAAATTTGCCTTTAGATCAAAAACAAAAGGCAAAAGAATGTGAAATTTGTGGCCTGTTCAACCACAAAACTGAATTTTGTAGATACAGAAAAGGAATTCAGTTCAATCAAAAATTTAAACAACAGGTTGTGGGAAATCAAATCAGAAATGATTATGAAAGAATCTTTAAACCCAAGAAACAACAACCTGAAAACACCTTTTCTCAGAAAAAGATAAAATCTCAACCAAAATCTTTTTCTCAAAATTCCTTGTCAGTAGTTAGACCAGAATCATCAGCAGTTTCACAAACTGCTGAGATTCAAAATCTAATGAACATGGTAGAACTACTGATGACCAAGGTTGATGGTGGTCCTAAAAAGGATACCACCATGGTTCTTAATGAAAAATCCATTGCCAAAAAGACATGGATTTCTCAACCTGGTCAAGAACAAACTGTAACTGTTCTCAAGAGCAAACCCAAAGCCAAACAGGCTTGGGTTCTTAAATCTAACTAATTTGCTTTTATGTGCAGAGAGTTTCCAGGGGCTTAAACAGCATATGGTATGTTGATAGTGGAGGCTCTATGCACATGACTGGATGCAGATACCTGATAAACAACTTTATCAGCCAAAGAGAAGGATCTGTATCCTTTGGGAACAATGCTAAGGGATATGTGCTAGGACATGGCAATGTCTCCTCTGGCAAAATACAGTTTGACAAGGTCAATCTGGTGGAAAACCTTGAATACAACTTGCTGAGTGTGTCACAAATGTGTGATAAAGGATATTCTTCCTTTTTCACAAAGACAGCATGCAAGATCATCTCACCAGAAGGCCAGAAGTTGATAGAGAAGATTATAGAAGATCATACTTTGCTGATTGCCAAAAGATGTGGCAATGTCTATGCAGTGGACATTGAGAAAGACAAAGTATTGAACAACACTGCCTGTTTCTTCTCAAGGGCATCAACTTCAGAAACAGATCTCTGGCACAGGAGACTTGGCCATGTGAACTTTAAAACCATAAATAAAGTCACAAAAATGGGCTTGGTCAGAGGTCTACCTTTGAAAGTATACCAGTGTCAAGAACACTGTGTATCCTGTTTAAAGGGAAAACAGCATAAGTCCTCCTATAAGTCTATTGAAGAATCAAAAACAACTGCATGTCTTCAACTACTCCATATGGACTTATTTGGACCTGTCAAGATTATGAGCCTTGGTAAAAAGAAGTACTGCTTAGTCATCATTGATGACTACTCAAGATTCACATGGGTATTCTTCTTATTTTCCAAGGATGAGGCTGCTGAAATCATCAAGTTCTTCATTCTACAAGTAGAGAAACAATATTCTCTATCTGTCAAAACCATTAGAAGTGACAATGGGACAGAGTCCAGGAACAAAACTCTGGATGAATTCTGTTTGTCTAAAGGGATTATTAGACAATACAGTGTTCCCAGAACTCCTGAACAAAATGGTGTAGTAGAAAGGAAGAACAGAACATTGATAGAAGGAGCAAGAACAATGTTAGCTGATTCTGGACTGCCATTGTACTTTTGGGCAGAAGCAGTTAACACATCATGTTATGTTCAGAATAGAGTTCTTGTGGTCAAGAGACATTCCAAGACTGCCTATGAAGTTCTTCATGGCATGAAGCCCCTTATCTCCTTTTTCAGGGCTTTTGGGTGTCAATGTTTCATCTTGAACATCAAGGAATCTATTTCAAAGTTTGCTGCCAAAGTTGACTCAGGTTACTTTCTTGGTTACTCTTCAACTAGAAAAGCCTACAAGGTTTTTAATTCTCACACCAGGATAGTAGAAGAAACATTGAATGTCAAGTTCAATGAGTCAAAACACACTCTTATTCCAACACATCCTGCTGAACTCTTTGACCTTGACAACTTTCACTTTGGACCTGAAAAGACTATTACTTCTTTCAAACCTACTTATTATGGTGATCAAAGGTTTGAAGATGAGGATCCCACACCATGGACTCCTCAAACAGTCATTAAGTCAACTACAACACCATCAGAAGTTTCTCAAACTTCTGATCAAACAAATACTGAAGGCCAAACTCAAACATCTGCTTCAGCACCTACAACTACTGAAGAAGCTAAAACTGCTGAACCAGATATTATAGACCTCAGTAGTTTGTTTGAAGAACAAGAGCCACCTACACCTGTCAGTGGTTTACAACAACTGATTGAACACAGAGATCATCCACTTGATCAAATCATGGGTGATATAGCTTCAGGTGTTCTTACCAGAAACCAGCTCTCCAACTTTTGCCTATTTTCAGCCTTTATTTCACAGTTGGAACCAAAGAAGTACCAGGAAGCCCTCAAAGACAATAATTGGGTGCAAGCTATGCAAGATGAACTGCTTCAGTTCAACAAGCAACAGGTCTGGGAAATCTGTCCCTTACCTCAAAACAAGCAACCAATTGGTACAAGATGGGTTTTCAGGAACAAACAAGATGAAGCTGGTATAATAATCAAGAACAAGGCAAGACTGGTAGTTCAAGGGTACTCTCAAGAAGAGGGAATTGACTATGATGAAACCTTTGCTCCAGTTGCAAGGCTTGAGGCCATCAGGTTATTTCTGGCCTATGCCATTTCCAACAAAATTAAAGTTTATCAAATGGATGTGAAAAGTGCATTTTTGTATGGAAAAATCAAAGAGGAGGTGTATGTCTGTCAGCCACCTGGGTTTGAGGATCCTTCTCATCCTGAGTGGGTATACAGACTGGACAAAGCTCTTTATGGGCTCAAACAGGCTCCAAGAGCCTGGTATGATACACTCTCCACCTTTTTACTCAAAAATAACTTTACAAGAGGTACCATTGATAAAACTCTTTTCATTAAACATGTTGGAAATCATGTCTTACTTGTTCAAATTTATGTTGATGATATCATTTTTGGTTCAACAAACACAAAACTATGTGATGATTTTAAGAAACTCATGCAATCAAAATTTGAGATGAGTACCATGGGAGAACTGCAGTACTTTCTAGGACTGCAGATCAAGCAACAAACAAATGGAACTTTTATACATCAATCAAAATATGTTAAAGAATTATTGAACAAATTTTCTTTAAATGACTGTAAATCATGTTCCACTCCCATGACACCAATCACACAAGTTGAACCTGATGATCAAGGAAAACAGGTTGATCAAACCATGTACAGATGCATGATAGGTTCCCTTTTATACTTAACTGCTTCTAGACCAGATATTATGTTTTCAACATGTGTCTGTGCTAGATATCAATCAGCACCAAGGGAATCACACCTTATAGCAGTCAAAAGAATTTTCAGATATCTGAAAGGAACACCAACACTGGGAATTTGGTATCCTGCTTCAAGCAATACCAAGTTATCAGCTTTTTCAGATAGTGACTATGCAGGGTGTAAGATGACAAGAAAGTCAACATCTGGTGGTTGTCAATTCCTGGGTAACTGTCTAGTGTCATGGCAATCAAAGAAGCAAACATCTGTTGCAACTTCAACTGCTGAAGCTGAATACATTGCAGCTGCAAGTTGTACATCACAGATACAATGGCTCCAATATCAACTTCTTGATTATGGAATCAAAGAAACCAAGACACCTTTGTTTGTAGATAGCAAATCTGCCATTAGCATCATTCAAAATCCGGTACAGTTCTCAAAAACCAAACATATTGAGATCAGGTACCATTTCATAAGAGATTGCTATGAAAAAGGCAAGATTGAGGTGAAGCATGTAGCAACAGCTAATCAAATAGCTGACATCTTCACTAAGCCCCTTGAAACATCAACATTTCAGAAGTTAGTATCCATGCTTGGAATGCTAAATTTGTAAGTGTTTACTTTATTTTTTATTTTTTTTAAAACATATATGCATATCAGTTAGAATTCAAGTTAACACTTGATTCTACCCAACTCTACATCAAACTTCTACATCAATCACTTACTGTTATGCATAAAACATCTCAATTTTTTTTTTCCTTTTTCCATCCTTGATTCCATCCTGTTTACCTTTTCCTTTTTTCTGGTTTTCACTTACAAAAGACAAAAGTCTGAAACAAATCTTCTGAAAAACAAAAAGAGAACTACTGATTAACAAAAATCAGTATGAGAGAAAACTACTGATGAACAAACATCAGTATGGGGATAATTTCTGAAAAGTGTGTAACTTCTGATAAAATAACCTTCATAAGTTATGAATAAAAGTATTTATTAAAACATTTCTCATCAGCTGTTCAAACTACTGAAGAGAAAATGGGAACTACTGATGAAGTAATCCTTCATCAGCAGTTTAAGTCAAAAGGGCAAATCTGACTTTTCCCATCATCAGAGGTTTGACCTAATCAGTTTAAAACCTCTGATAAAGAGATTTTTAACCAAAGGCGGTTTAAAAACTTCTAATAAAGAAGATTCAAGCGGTTAAAACTTCTAATAAATACCTTTTCTACACACTTATCCTTTCAAACTCAAAATATCCCTACTTCTCTCTCAAAAACTCTCTCAATAACCTATACCTGCAAATCCACTGTTCGATCAAAACCCAAACCACATGGCTCTAGTTCTAAAGTAGGGACACAATCAAAGGGCCTTTCTTGAAAAACAAGAAGGCTGGTCCCAATACGATGAGATCATTGATCTTGTCGTAAAATCCCAATATTTTACTGCTCTCACAATAAACCCACCAATTCACACTGAAACTCTGAATGAGTTCTGGGCAAATGCTGATACGGTGATAATGGATGATGAGGTCATTTCCCTCAACTCAAGAATAAAAGGGAAACAACTGACCATCACACCGGCCACACTGGCAACAAGACTGGGTCTGGATGATGTAACTGCCCCTGACCATGTTGCTAATACTGATATTCATCTAACCATGACTGAGTGTGGTTATCATGGTACTCTCTCCCATGCTACAATCTTTAAAAAATATTTTGAACCAAAATACAAGCTTTTGTTTCATTATATTATTATGTGTTTGAGTCCAAAAACAGGGTCTTATGACCAGATGCCCTCCACTTTTCAACCAATATTTCATTCCATTGTGAATGAAACTAAATTCAGGGCATCAAAACTATTTTTCAATGAGTTGGTGTTACATCACAATAATACCAAGAAAAAGTTTTTGTTATACCCAAGGTTCATTATGCAATGCATAATAGGGGAACTGGGTAATGAGGTGCTTGTGGGAAAAATTTCAACTTTAAATCCTTTAACATCACAAGCATACTCAAGGCATAACAAACCGGCTGCCTGGCCAGAAGATGATCAGGGAGAACAACAACAAGTCCCCCTGAAGCCCACATCTTCCAAACTCACACCACCAAAAGCCAAAAAGCCCAAGCCAACAAAAACTGCACCCCACCAACCCAAAAGAAAAGTTGTTCAGGACGTTGAGATGCCTGAACATGCTCATGAGCATTCTGCTCTTCAAATAGGTGAGACTGAAACACCCTCTCAGTCTCATCCATCTCAAACCCCACCAAGAGCACCCATAACCGTTTTATTCAAAAGAAAAAGACTTAGAAAAACATATGAAACACACTCTTCTTTTGAAACTGTTGAACAACAACTTTCACCACCTATTGCCCAACTACTGAACCAACCCCACAAATTTCTGAACAAGAGGCAATAGAAATTGCCAAACTTCTCTCTGGGCTAAAAGAGAAGGTCCCATCTGATCATGTCAGTCCCCTACAACCACAACAAACAGGGGACATAATTACTACATCAGACATGGATGTGGACATCTCTAGCCCTATCCCAAGAGATGAGGGTGGACCAGAGTCTTTAAGCCTAATTTTAGAGACTCTTGGGGCATCTGAGGCTGCTACTACTCAGTTACCACCCAGTGGTGGATCTGAGGATAGAAGTAACATAGCTAAGACCTCAGATGTGGAAACTACTGATGAAGGCTTAATGCCTGAAGTAGGAAATCCTCAGTACCAAGAACAAGAGGTTCATGAGAGAACTGAGTTGGGCTCAGCTCATGATTTAACTGAGACAGTCCTCATTGAGGGCAACATCAGGGACTCAGATGATTCCATTAACTTGGATGATGTTTCACACACTCAAACTACTGAATTGACGGCACTTTCTGAAGGTCCTGTTTCAGGGGTATCCAGGCTCAAGAAGCCAGTCACCTCTGCACAGGTTAAAGCCCACTCAATCCCTAAAACCCCTAGAGTGGCATCCTATGTACAACATGAGGATCTCCTAAAAACACCCCCTTCACAACAAATGCCTACCCAATTCCCTGGGCAAACAAGCATAGACCTGAACCAGCTATGCAGCCCAGAGGGTCCCCTGTACCACATGATGAATACTCTCATCAGAAATCACTTCCAAACATATACAGCTGACTTGGAGCTGTCCATCAAGAATCAATTTGGAGTGATCAAGACCAAGATGAATGATCTGTCCAACAAAATAGACTTCAACAGCAAACAGATTGCTCATCTTCAAGGACATTTCTCCCAACCCTCTGCTTCAAGGGTTAAAATTGATGAATCCAAAAAGGGGGAGAAGATCAGGGAACCTAAGGAGTCATTCCAAGCCAGGATAAGGGCAAGAGTGACCATCCTTGAAAGAGATCAAAAAGATCAGGCCAGGAAAGAAAAATTGGCCAAACAGTTTGGTGTCTCAATAGAAGAAATTGAAGCAGCAGAGAAAGAAGATGAGACCCAAACATCTGAAGAATCCCTAAGGCACAATGAAGAAACTTCTGATGACCAAACTTCTGATGAAGAATCAGAAAGTACTGAAGACAATCCTTTAGTAGTTGACAAACCATCAGCAGTTGTCAACACATCAGAGGTTAACACTTCCAAACCTCAAACAACTGAACCTTCCAGAACCACTGCTCCCATTCAACCAACATCTGATCCCATCAGGCCTACAACTGTTACAACAATGACTGTACTAAACCCTTCTCCTATCTCTCAATCAGCTGAACTATTAGAGAAGAGCTTAATTGCAGCCAACAAGAAGGCCAGAGAAGATCAGATCTGGAAATCTCTGGAAGAAAGGGATGATTTGGATTTAAGCCATGAAGAAAAACTTCAGGCTTATGAAGCTGAACTACAAAGGCAGGCTAGCCTTGATGAGATTGCTGAACAAGATAAAAGACAACAACTGGTGTCTTACATTACCAAGAACAACAAGACCAAAGCCTTTACACTCAAAGGACTCTCTATGCAAGAGCTGACAAGAAGAGCACAACTGCTTGCAGACAAAGTGGCCACAAGCAAAGAAGGAAAGGCCAAGAGAGCCCAGATAATAGAAGAGTTAGTAGCAGAAGGATATGGTTCAAAAGCCTCAGTATCTAGATGGAAAGAAGAAAGACTGATGGATACTTACAGAAAATACTTGGCTGCCAAGGCTGCAAATCCAGAGAAGTTTCAAACTGCTGATCCTTCAAGATTAGTAGTTAGAACTTCTGGTGTATCTAGAAGAACTGCTACTCAGAAGAAGAAGGCAGAGGACAATGTCAAAACTGACTTCAAAATGGTACTACTTGAAGGAAGTTCAATAGTCCATTCAGATTTTGACATTGAGGAGAAACCTCTGTTAACATAATTCAGGGATCCTTCCACTTTTGCTTATCAAATACAAAAGACCATCAAAGAAAAACTGCATACCAGAGTAGTGACTGAACACCATCTCCCAAAAGTTCAGATGCCTGATATGCAACAACAACAAGGAAGAGAATCCCACCTGAGGCTATCTGAAACTGAAAACATCCAGCACTCAGGATCATCAACCCAAGGGACAAGTCTGGTTCCCTATTCTTCTGACTTTAACAAGTCAAAGATCCCTATCATCAGATGGTCACTTACTGATAACAACTCAGTATTGTTGACAAGAAGAGACCTCTCAAGCAGGGCTTGCAAGAAGATCAGTGATCTGAAGAAACTGTCAACACAAGACCTGCTCACAATTCAACATCTAGAACCACAGAGAGGATCTCTATCTGATGGTCAGTTAAACCAGCTCAAGAACACCATGTACAAAGAGATATGGAAGATTGTTCAAGACAGAAGAAAAACATAAGGAATTAGTAAGGTTTTGGCTTCATCAATCCAGGGGGAGATTGTTAGGACAAAGAGGATTGGTGAAACCACTTTTGTAAACCTTAGTCTAATTCACTTCTGTCATTTTGGCTAAGTATAGAAGTACTGAAGAGAAGACAAGAAACTGCTGATTAGAAGATATGAGAAGTGCTGAAGAAGAAACTTCATCAGAAGTTCTGAAGTCCAAACCAGACAAGTTCACTTCAGAAGTACTGAAGACAAAACTACTCATCAGTAGTTTGTCCTTCATCAGCACTTAGCATCAGATATTTCCCACCGCCTTTTGCATCATTAGTTTATTGTTTATTATTACTTTTAGCTGTATTTGTTTGTTTCAATGTTGCAACTTGTGCAACTTGTTTCTGTTGTTTCTGTACTTGCTTTTTGGGCAAGATACATGCATGTAAACGTCTATAAATAGGAGGCTTCAACCTTCTATTTTAGACATTGATTTTAATAGAAAAATCCTTCAAACACTATCACTGTTCTATTCCATTTCTGTATTTATTGTGAATCTATCTAAGTATCTAATTCTCATTTACTGCTTAGATTCATAATAAATACTTATCATTTATTAGTTTCAATCATCAAGGGGGAGTAATAACTCTGCCTTAGTATAAAAAGTGTTGCTTTAACTTATACATTCCGCTGTGCTTATAATCTGATCTACAAGGACTTGCTAAACACTTAAGTGTCAAGATAGCAAGTTCTTACTTAGCAAAAAGAGCAAACTGATCCAACAAAATCCGATTTCAAATAAGGAATGAGTGAACTTGTGGTACCAACTGCTTGAAGCTTGTTTAAGACCGTACAAGGATTTCTTGAGTTTACATATCCTATTATCATCTTGTTTCCCAAAGCCTTGGAGAATCTACATATAAACATCTTCATTCAAGTCGCCATGCAGAAATGCGTTGTTTACATCAAGTTGATGAGTGTACCAACCACGCTTCACGGCCACAGTCAAGAGAGTCCAAACAGTTACCAATTTCGCAATGGGTGCAAAGGTTTCGTGGAAATCAACCCCTTCCATTTGTGTGAAGCCTTTAGCTACGAGACGTACCTTATATCATTCTACATCTCCATTCGTCTTGTACTTGATCTTGTAGACCCAACCCTCGGGTTGTTCCATGTAAATCTCTTCCTCTAGATTTCCATTCAAGAAAGTCATTTGCACATCCATTTGGTGAACTTCCAAATTTCTAATGGCTGCAATGGCAATTACCATCCTGATGGATGTTATTCGCGTTACAGGCCTTCTTGCTGTTTATATCCTTTGATCACCAACCTTGCCTTGTATTTATCAACAGTGTCATCTGGCTTCATCTTTTTCTTAGAGATCCACCAATATCCTAGTGGTTTGCATCCTGCAAGAAGATCCACTAGTTCCTAGGCGTGGTTTTGTAAAATAGGCTCTATTTCACATTTTATGGCCTCCTTCCACTGAGGTCTATCCGAGGAATTTATCGCTTGTTGGTAAGTTTGCGGTTCCTCCTCAACCATATAGGTGACGAAATCAGGGCTAAAAGATTTTTCAATCCTTTACCTTTTACTCCTTCGGACTTAACCTTCATCGATTTGAGGTTTATTATTTGCAACCTCTTCTCTTGAAAACCTTACCCCAACAGGATTTCATGGACCTGTTTCATCATCTAGAACATTCTCCTCAAATGGGTTTGGTGAACTCGGTTTAGGCCTTTCCAAGCATGGGAATATGTGCTCAAACCAAGAAGCATCCTTAGATTCCAATATAGTGTCGTTAGACACTCCAGGATTTTTCGAGTCATGTACAAGAAAATGAAGTGGACCGCCCAGACGAGTGTATCCAATGAGCACACAATCTATAGTTTTGGGTCTTATCACAAGATGCTTTGGTAGTGTCATTACCACCTTAGCTATGCATGCCCATGCTCGCAAGTGTTTGTATGATGGTTTGATTCTCGTCTACAATTCATACGGTGTTACGTCCTTCTCCTTACAGGAAATTAAATTTAGAATGAAATTTGCTAATAACAGCGCATCCCCCACATGTCCTCACTCACCCCAGAGCTTATCAACATGGCATTCATCATTTCTTTCAAGGTTTGGTTTTTCCATTCCGCCATGCCATATGATTGTGGTGAGTAAGTAGGTGAGAGTTCATGTATGATTCCACTTTTTGCACAAAGATCAACAAAAGGTGAAACATACTCACCACCTCTATCGCTCCTTATCTTTTTGATTTTTCGGTTATGTTGATTTTCAACTTCGGCTTTGAACACGACAAATTTGTCAATAGCCTCGTCCTTACTCTTAAGTAAGTATACATATCAAAATCGTGTGCTATCATCAATAAATGTTATGAAATACTTGTTCCCACCTCTAGTAGGAATCGCTTTTGATGACGTGGGTCCTAAAACGACCACGTCTAAAACCCTTGTCAAGAAAATAAAGCAAAGTAAAAAAGGTATTAAGGTTTGTAGAACTTCCTGGAGCTGAAACGCTAACATAAGGCCGCACGGCTGCCATATGGTAGCTGTGCAGCAGAAAGTGAACAGTAGAAAATGTTGGAAATATAAAAAGGTGCTTCAGCTTTTGACTATTGGCATAAAACAAAACATCACACAGCTCCATGTCCACCTAGGAAATAGAAAAAGCTGAATATGCACCAAAAGGGTAAAGTCTCACTGCAGGCAGTTGAAAGAGAGTCAACCAGGGCCAGGTATAGTAAGGATGCTACCCTAAGGGAGCTCCTGGGCAGATTTCTGTTGCCTATATAAGGAGACCCTTGGGTTTGCATTCCACACACACTTCTCACTTCTTCCCTTACTCTCATACTCTCTACATTATTAACTCCAAAAGAATACATACTTATTCTCACGCCGGAGTCCAAACGCAGGAGACCCCCTCCTGCGTTAAGGCTAACGGTGTTTGCTACCTTGTGCAGGTCCATTCCAGGAGCCAGAGGATCCCCTCAACCATAACTTAAACCTAATATTCCACTAACCCTTTAACCTAAACATCTCGCAACCTAATCCCGGTCATTTTCCTTGTTGCAGCAACAAGTGGCGCCCACCGTGGGGCTGTCGCTACTTTGAACAAAGCTGTTGAAAGTCCTTCAGTCCCATTTGTTCCTAAGTAACCTCTTTTTGTGATGACCGGCGGAGATAACCGCCAAGACGGGGGTCCTCAAGAAACTCCGGCTAGTAGCCACACCTCCGGTGACGCTGCTGGCCTCGGAACACCTGGAACGGACGGACCATGTGTCGAACCGTCTCTAGGAGATATGCTAAACTATCAAACTCCACCAGCCTCGAGGGCTGCTTATGCGTCTCCTAGAGATGACGTGTTATTACCCGTTGAACGGATGGATATCACCCCGGAGGGAGTACGAAGAAACTACTTGCAACTCCGAGACCTCTTAAACGGTTATGTACGGGAAGAAAGGTCCAGAGGTGTAAAAGTCAGGCTGTCCTATGACGAAGAACCTACAGTTACCCTCTCACCTTCACCTCCGTTGTGGGGAACCACTACCTCCCCTACAACTCAACGTATTGAAACAAGCCCTCACCCTTATTTAAACAGTCAAGGAGGTCTTCTTTCAGGGGAAGGTCCTAGCAGAACCGTATTCTCTCCCGGGGTCCAAGAGTACACAGCAGAACAGGTGATGGAAGCCACACAAGTATCCCTGTCATCTTCAACACCCCTATCCTTTGCAGAAGCTCTAAGGTCCCTACCTTTAGCTAGTAGTGCCGTGGCTGCCTCCTTGGCAGGAGCCGGAGGCTATGTTGGAGGGCTGGCTGCATCTTCAGCGGCAATGTACCTCAATTACTCCCAGCCTCAGCCCGCACCTTATATGCCACCATGTTTTCCCACATGGCCCGGGGGATACCCGTGGCAGTATCCACTTCCTCTAAATCAAATACCGGCAACGGCTCTCCCGGGGGGTCAAGGTGGAGGCATACCCCAGCCTCAAATCCAAGCCTCCACAGTCGACACCCGAACCGGGGCTATACCCTCCGAGCCATACCGTCCCAAATCACTAGAATGCTTCGCCGAGCACATAGCACATTTTGACTTTCCTAACAAGATAAAAATGCCGTCCAACGTAAAGACGTACGACGGAACCGAGGATCCCGACGACCATCTAAATGTCTTTTCCGGGGCAGCTACTGTAGAAAAGTGGAATAATGCCGAGTGTTGCCACATGTTTATGCAAACGTTGGTAGGTTCGGCCCGCTTGTGGTTTTGTGGTCTCCCTGCTCGCAGCATCTCATCCTTTGATGACCTACGGAGGAGCTTCACCTCCAACTTTAATCCCTTGAGAAAATGCACCAAGGACGCTGCCATACTGTATCAAATTCAGCAGGGGGAGCATGAGGACCTCCGGAGCTTCATAGAAAGATACAAGAGAGAAGGTTTGCAATATAGTGGAGCCACCGAAAAGATTCGGGTCTCGGGATTCATGGGGGCCATCCGCCCTAAAAAGTTATTGAGAAGGTTTCATGAAGATGTTCCTCAAACCATGGAAGAAGCTTTCGAGAGAGCCGAAGCCTTCCTTCGGGGGGAGGAGGCTCTCACTCGGCAGGATAACCGAAAACGAGATCGCGGAAGTTGGAGAGACAGCTCCACAAGCTCCCGAAGAACTAACTTCCAACCCTACAACGAGAGGCGATCTGGAAGGTCTTTCGAACCAAGAAGAAATGAAGAAAGGAGACGGTCTCCCAGACCTGGAAGGCATCAAGAGAAAGAAAGGCACGTGTTCACCGTCCTAACCAAGACCCCTCAGGAAATACTCTCCACCGAAGAAGTCAAATACACGTTCCGACCTCCCCGACCTCTATCTAAACCGGCTAGCAAGAGAGATACCAGCAAGCATTGTGCTTTCCACAACGACACTGGACACCACACGAATGATTGCTATCAACTAAAAAAGAGAATAGAAGAGGCAGTCAAGTCCGGGGAATTGGCCCACCTGATTAAGGACATCAAGGGAAGGAAAGATGAGGGGAGGAAGGACAAGGAAGTCAACATGGTTAGGCACGAGGGACCTCAGCAGATCAAGAGAGCTCGAACCGAGCCTTCGAACAAGCAGTACATTTGCCTCCCTCCAGCACCAGACGAATTGATCATCACCCCTGTCATAGTGGAAGCAGAACTAGATGGCTTCCCTATAGACAGGGTATACATGAACTGTGGTGCCTCGTCTGAGGTTATGTACGAAAGGTGTTTCGAATCACTGAGTCCAGAGATCAAGTCCAAGCTCAAACCGTCCGACGCCTCCTTGGTGGGTTTTTCAGGGGAACGAGTACACCCCCTAGGGAAGCTCACACTTAGCGTCTGTTTCCGGGACGGAGACTTATCAAGGACAGAGGAGTTGACCTTCTCTGTTATCAGGTACCTCTTAAGTAACATCGTCATCTTTTCACTGTCAAGGACAGAAGAGTTGACCTTCTCTGTTATCAGGTACCCTTCCAGCTATAACGTCCTAATTGGAAGGATGGGCATAGCAACCTTCGGAGCAGTGGTCTCGACAACACATGGTCTCATGAAGCTCCCAACACCCAATGGGATTGCAACTCTAAAACCAACAGAGGAAGCTCTTCTAATAGCTTCCGTGGAAGAAATGCAAGCTCCCAGAAAGATGAAAGCACCAACCAGTGATCCCGTCCGGGACGTTAGCATAAACCCTGCCTATCCGGAGCAGGCCGTGAAAGTAAACAACCTGCTCCCTGATGAGGTTATGTTTGAACTAATTAATCTTTTGCAGGACAGCAGAGACGTATTTGCTTGGTGTCCCGGGGACATGACTGGGGTTCCCAGAAGGTTGGCAGAACACTCCCTCAACATAGCTCCCTCTTACAAGCCTGTCGTCCAGAAGAAAAGGAGCCTGGCACCCGTCCGGAGCCAGGCTGCCTGCCAAGAGGTTGAAAAACTAGTAGAAGCAGGGATTTTGAGGGAGGTACAGTACCACTCGTGGGTGGCTAATCCAGTCATGGTAGCTAAACAAGATGGTTCCTGGAGGATGTGTGTGGATTTCAAAGATCTAAACAAGGCCTGTCCCAAAGACTGCTACCCGCTGCCCGAAATCGATTGGAAAGTAGACTCTCTCACCGGTTTCCAATACAAGTGCTTCCTGGACGCCTATAAGGGGTACCACCAGATCCAAATGAAGCAGGAAGATGAAGAGAAGACCGCCTTCCACACTGATAAGGGGATTTTTTGCTACCGAAAGATGCCCTTTGGCTTGAAGAATGCTGGGGCAACCTATCAAAGGCTGGTAGATCAGGCCTTCTCAAAACAGATTGGGAGAAATATGGAAGCCTATGTAGACGACTTGGTCATTAAAAGCGAGTCCGGGAAGGCAATGATCGAAGACATCCGAGAAACATTCGACAACCTCAGGGCCATAAACATGAAGCTTAATCCTGTAAAATGCTCCTTTGGGTTTGAGGAAGGAAAATTCCTTGGCCACATAGTTGGGAAGCAAAGCATTAAGGCAAACCCAAGCAAGATCCAAGCTGTCCTCGAAATGAAGTCACCCTCCACGAAGAAGGAAGTGCAGAGCCTCAATGGTAAGATTGCTGCCTTAAAACGTTTCCTACCTAAGTCCGCGGAGAAATCCTTACCTTTCTTCAAAACACTCAAAAATTGTATTGATAAGAAGGATTTCCGTTGGACCAAGGAGGCAGAGGCTGCCTTCCTGGAGCTCAAGAAACACATAGCTTCCCTGCCTGAAATGGCAGCTCCTAAAAAGGGGGAAGTCATAACAGTTTATTTGTCTGCAGGATCTGAAGCAGTAAGCTCAGTCCTCCTTGTTGATAGGGGAAAAGAACAGATACCTGTTTACTTTGTCAGCCGAGCCCTCAAAGACGCTGAAATCAATTATGCTCCCATGGAGAAGCTTGTGTTGGCACTAGTACATACCGCCAAGAGGCTAAGGCGGTATTTCCAAGCTCACCCAATGAAGGTGATCACTGATCAACCCCTACGATCCATCCTCGAAAAGCCGGAAGATTCAGGGAGGATGGCAAAATGGGCTGTCGGCCTTGGGGAACACAAGATAGAGTTTGTGCCAAGAAGGGCTTACAAAGGGCAGGTGTTCGCCGATTTTTTAACCGAGCTACCCATCCTGCAGACAGCAGAGGAGATGAATGAGGTTGAGGAAGAGCAGCCTAACCTCCAGGGGAAGTGGTGCCTTTTCACTGATGGAGCCTCAAGTGTAGAAGGTTCCGGGGCTGGTCTCGTCATTAAAGACCCTCACGGAACTGAATACACTTATGCCCTCCGTCTGGATTTCCCCTGCACCAATAATGTTGCTGAATATGAAGCCCTGCTGGCCGGCTTGAGATTAGCAAGAAGCATGAACGTTCAAGAACTAACGGTGTTTGTTGACTCGAACCTGGTAGTCAAACAAGTGAATGGGGGGTACACCGCTAAAGAACCTTCGATGATCAAGTACAAGGATAAGGTCAAAGAACTGATTCAACAATTCAAGACCTTTACACTGGAGCAAGTATCGAGAACTAAGAACAAGCAGGCAGATGCCCTAAGCAAGCTGGCCTCCCTAACGTTTGCTCACTTAACAAAGAAAGTTCTGGTCGAAGTACTTAAGGAACCCTCCATCAATGAGGAGGAAGTCCAAGACATAGTCACCGAAACGGAATCCACATGGATGACCCCAATAGTGTCCTACCTTCAAGAAGGAAGGCTGCCAGATAACGAGCAAGAAGCAAAGCGGCTGGTCATCAAGTCAAGGCAATACACGATCGAGGAAGGCAAGCTTTACAAGAAAGGATACTTGGCACCCCTGCTCAGGTGTGTTGGACCCAATCAAAGTGATTACCTCATCAGGGAGGTACACGAAGGGGTATGTGGAATGCATGCCGGTCCTCGTTCCGTGGTATCTAAGCTCATGAACCTCGGATATTATTGGCCAACCATGCATAAGGATGCCTTCGAGACAATCAGAAGATGTGAAGCCTGTCAACTGCAAACGCCGGTGAAGACCAGCCCAAAACATGATCTTGTGCCCGTCATTTCTGCTTGGCCCTTCTACAAATGGGGGATGGACATAGTGGGACCCTTCCCACTAGCTCCGGGAAGACTGAAGTTCCTCCTAGTGGAAGTTGATTACTTCACTAAGTGGCCGGAAGTCAAACCATTGGCCACCATCTCAGGGAAACATGTGATGAATTTCGTATGGGAACAGATAATCTGTAGATATGGCCTACCAGGAGAGATCGTAACCGACAACGGGAAGCAATTTGCCAACAAGCCGTTCAGCAGCTGGTGCGTCGAGCTGGGCATCAAACAGGTTTTCAGCTCTGTAGCTTACCCCCAGTCCAACGGACAAGTTGAACGTATGAACAGGAGCATTGTGGAAGGCATAAAAGCAAGGCTGGGGAGGTACGGCAAGAAATGGGTGGACGAGCTCCCAAGTGTTCTCTGGGCTATCCGAACCTTGGAGAAGACAAGTCACCAGAAAACACCCTACAGCCTAGTCTTCGGAAGCGAGGCCGTCATACCAGCTGAAATTGGGGTAAGCTCAGGAAGAAGCACAAGACGAGATGCACAATACAATGAAAAGGAGGTCTTACTCAACCTAGACCTCCTGGAGGAGTCAAGAGATCAAGCCTCCATCAGAGAAGCTAGATACAAGAAAAAACTCGAAGCCTACTACAATACAAGGGTTAGAAAGGAAGTCTTCAAACCAGGGGATCTCGTGTTAAGATGCAATGAGGCCAGCAAACAGCAGAGCGTAGGGAAGCTAGGTCCCCGATGGGAGGGCCCCTATGTCATCAAGGAAGCCCACAAAGGGGGATCCTACAAGCTAGCTGACCCAAACGACAACATGGTCCCGAGGCACTGGAGTGATAAGCATTTGAAACGATTCTATGTTTAAACGGTTGTAATGCTACGATGTAATCCACATGAAACAGCTAATGAATGAATGAACTTTCTTTTTAAAATCATAGTTCACTTGTCACTTATCTTATCAAAGGGTGAGCCCCTCCTAACCAGGCTCCATGGGATCCGGCGCTATACCTACCCATGAAACGGGGATGAGCTCCTAGGCCACAACTGCTCAACAGGTAATGAGGGTAATAACCTCCCTGTATACAGGGTGAGTTCCTAATACAATCCACAACTCCATGGGACAAGTCCTTTAGTTGGAATACCTAAACCCATGAAAGAGGGTGAGCTCCTCACACCAAGACAGCTCGAACATGTTCATAACAGGTTACAAGTAACCCACTAGGCTAAACATAGCCCCGGTTCTTCAACTTAAAAAAAAAAAAAAAAAAAAAAAAAAAAAAAAAACCTGGGATTAAAACGAACATTTTATAACCTATAAGAAAGGTTAAAAAGCTGATAGGATAAGCATTGCATCGGTTCCTTGGCCCAGTAGCCTGGGATGGGTGACTGCAGCATCCACCTCATGGCAAAAGGTTAAAGACATTGCAAACACTATAAACGACAAGCACAAATATTCAACACAACCAGAAATTAAATACTAAAAGCATCACCCCTAAAGGGGGAGCACTTCCACTAACATAAAAGCCCGTAGGCCCAAAATATAAAAGAGTTTTTCAGTACATCAGCTTCTCAAAACATAACATAGAAAGATTAAAACATAATGAAGTCATGGAGTGATGGAGTCTTCAGTTTCATCCACAGCATCATCTTCACCAGTGAAGGACAGAACTCGGTTCCCGACATCTTCATAAAGATCCTCGGTGTCAAGGCCTGCAAACGGGTCATCCTCACCAGCAGGAGGGACGGGGTCAATCTTCAAAGCTTGAATAGGGGAGGGGTTTTCAAATACCTGCTCCAAACAAGAAACATCAGACGTACCAGCAGGCTTTAAACGCTTCGAGCTACCCTCCCCACCATCAGCACCCCCCAACATGATCCGAAGGGGCCTCTTTGACACGTAGGCATTAAAGACTTCATCGGCAACTTCTTTCTTCAAACCATCAGGCTCTAGTCCTTGCAGGGAAGAGATAGGTTGATGGGAGGCCTTGGCAATGTTCGCAATGTAAGGATAGGTGGAGACCTCCATCGCTTTCACTGCACTCACAAATTCATCACCAGAAGAAGGCTTAAAGGCAGGAAGCTCCTCGATCTTCTGACCCTCAGCGGCTGCTTTAAAACCAGCTTGTATTCCCCCATGACGTCCGAAAGCAATAGCTTTGGCATAGATGTCAGCCAATGGAGCATTAAACTCCTGGGAATGAAGCAGGTTAGTAACAAAACGGGGAACACCCCTTGAGATCAGCCAATCTCTCTCCTCGGTCAGACGATCCACTTGAGCTCTCAACTCCACACCAACCTTCTCCACACCAGCCAGTTCTTGCCTAACAGCCTCCCTGGCCTTAGCAAGACCCTCCCTTTCTTCAGCTATCTTCACCTTCTCATCGTTCAGACCCCGAAACATCTTATCAAACTTCTCTTTCTCAAAACCAAGCTGAGTCCTGGCCACCGCCAGCTCATGAACCAAGTCCTTCTCCCGAGCAACATATTTAGCTAACTCTTCCTTCACCTTTTGCAATTCCCCTTCATGCTTTTCATAGGCTCCCTCCACTTGCTCACTCCGAACCAACAAACTACCCCACCTAGACATACCATCAGGAAACAATGATAAGAACTGACCGAAATGGAAGTACATCTTCTTCATCAAGTCTTTGTCCGTCCACTCCCGATGTGCAGCCCTTTCGGCATCAGGAACACAATGGTCAATCAAGTCTCTGCAGACAGAAGGCCTCTTCAACAAGTCAGAACTCTTAATACCCCACTTTGGAACATAAACCTCCTCACTTTGACCCTGTGGGGCAGGAGCATCAGCACTAACACCAGCAACCGATCTTGAACTCTCCCCTCCTTCGCCTCCTGACAGCAACAACTTCTGGTCCCCACTCTTGGCTACCACATCCTTAGGCTTTTTAAACACAACATCATCTTTTTTAGGAGAAGACAAAGTCAACTTACCCTTCCCGGTGGCAGGTATACCTCCCATGGCAGACGCAATCAGTGAATAATCTTCATCCTCCTCCTCAATAACAAGAGGAATGGCAGGAACATTCCCTGGCCCAGAGGAAACACCTTGAAGTCGCTTGCTGGAGCGACGAAGACTGATGGATCTCTTCACTGATGGCTCTGCAACAGCAGATGGAGAAGAGGTAATGCTGGTATATTCCCCCTGGAAACGGACATGTTCAGTCCTAACCACCACATTCTTCCCCTCAGCAGAGGTCCGAACTTTGAACTTAACATCGGCAATGTCATCCAAGGCGAGGAAGTCAAGAGTGCTCATTTCTGCAAAAAAAAAGGAAAAACAAAGAATTAGACGTCACAAAGGAACAAAAAGGAGACAAAAGAAAATAAACCTCAACAACACATACCCTCCCCACCGTGATAAATCACGGGTTCTGTCTCCGGGTCATCCCAGTTAACACTAAGACCCATCATAACAAGAAAATCCTCAGGGAAAGTACGGAGACGGGTAGGACAGGTTCGAAGCTTCTCCAATAACTCCTGATCAAGGGTGTCAGACTCAGGCTCTTTTTCGTTAAGAGGAGTATCAGGAGACCTCCTTGGAGCAGTGAATGGAAGGAAATCAGAGTTCAGAAAGAAAAATTTATCCTTCCAAGTAGACACAAGGCCAATGACACTGGAAATCAGGGCTGGTTCACATTGAGTTTTCTCAATGGTAAACCAGTTTCCATTTTTGGCTAACCTAAAGAACCGACGATACATGGAAAAAGAAGGCTCATGGCCAAGACAACGACACACTACTTCAAAATGGATGATACGGGCTACACCGGACGGACACAATTGATCAAGACCCAGTTGGTGGTATTCCAAAACATTTAAGAAAAACCTAGAAAAAGGGTATCGAAGATTACCCTGATCAAACTGACGAGTATACACGGCTAGTTTACCGGAAGGAACAGAGGATACCGGAGTCTTACCCTTCGGAACGGAGGGTTCAAAAGACAACGGTACACCGATTTCCGAACAAAACTGTTCAGCATCAGCCTTAGATAAACGGGTAAATTTAGAAAGAAGATCACTTTTAGCCATAACGACCAGAAACAAGAGTGCACAAGGAAAGGAGGCACTTACCGATTTTATAGGAGAAATAAGGATGCTGGCGAGAGTGGAAATCGTGGGAAAGAGAAGGTGGTTTTACTAAAAAGGGAATGAAATGAGGGATTAAGGGGTTTTCCCCTTTTAAAGTCCAAAAAATTTGAAATTAAATAACCTACAAACGGTTACCAAGGCAAAAATCATCCATCTCCCCATAGGATGACGTCAGCCTGCATAACCCATCAAATCAGCAGCCGAAGCAGCAGCTGATGGGACATTGGTCTGCCGCCTAAAAAGTAATGATGGCAAGCAGTATTTAATTACAAAATTAAATGAAGGGACAAGAGTTAGAATAAAATATTAGCAAGGACATGACACAATTTTTACAGCTCCCATAAGGGAGCTTGGGGTCCGTTAAACTCCTCGGCACGCAGGTCCGTTCCACCAACGCTGCTACCGAGGAACGACACATTTTACAAGTCACAAGCACTTATAACTTCTTTACAAATGCTTATGACTGGGGGGCTGATGACGTGGGTCCTAAAACGACCACGTCTAAAACCCTTGTCAAGAAAATAAAGCAAAGTAAAAAAGGTATTAAGGTTTGTAGAACTTCCTGGAGCTGAAACGCTAACATAAGGCAGCACGGCTGCCATATGGTAGCTGTGCAGCAGAAAGTGAACAGTAGAAAATGTTGGAAATATAAAAAGGTGCTTCAGCTTTTGACTATTGGCATAAAACAAAACATCACACAGCTCCATGTCCACCTAGGAAATAGAAAAAGCTGAATATGCACCAAAAGGGTAAAGTCTCACTGCATGCAGCTGAAAGAGAGTCAACCAGGGCCAGGTATAGTAAGGATGCTACCCTAAGGGAGCTCCTGGGCAGATTTCTGTTGCCTATATAAGGAGACCCTTGGGTTTGCATTCCACACACACTTCTCACTTCTTCCCTTACTCTCATACTCTCTACATTATTAACTCCAAAAGAATACATACTTATTCTCACGCCGGAGTCCAAACGCAGGAGACCCCCTCCTGCGTTAAGGCTAACGGTGTTTGCTACCTTGTGCAGGTCCATTCCAGGAGCCAGAGGATCCCCTCAACCATAACTTAAACCTAATATTCCACTAACCCTTTAACCTAAACATCTCGCAACCTAATCCCGGTCATTTTCCTTGTTGCAGCAACAGCTTTCAAATCACACACATCGGTGTGGATCAAATCATGGAGACCGGTGATTCGTTCAGCCTTTTTGAATGACATTCGTGTTTGTTTTGCTTCGACACAAGTTTCACATTTATGGTTTGAGTCAATAGCAATTTTTGGTATGCTATTTAATTTAATCAAGTGATGAAAAGAATTAAAGTTCACATGACCTAGTCTACCATGCCATACAGTAGAAGACTCAAGCAAGTAAACAGAACTAGCGTTATTCATTCCATTCATCATAGTTACATTTTAAACATACCATTTAAGGCATAGCCCTTACTAACATACATACCACTTTTGGTCAACACGACCTTATCAGACTCAAACACCATTTTAAAACCAAACTTGTTCAACTGCCAACCAGACACAAGATTCTTACGAATCTCAAGAACATACAACACGTTTGACAAAGTAAGTACCTTTCCCAAAGTCGTCTTAAATATCACATTTCCTTCCCCTTGAATATCTGTAGTTGCAGAATTTCCCATAAAGAGCTTTTCATCATTAGTAACCTCCTTGAAGGTGTTGAAGAGGCTCTTGTCATCATTCACATGCCGGGTCACCCCGGTATAAATCCACCAGTCCTTGCGATCCGAACCAACCAGGTTAGCTTCAGTGATCATCAATGAGAGATCGGAGATCATAGCAACAAGCTTATCAACCATGTTTGCTTGTTGGGCAGATTCTTTCTTGGGAAGCTTGCATTCACTTGCCTTATGCCCTGGTTTACCACAATTATAACATATTCCCTTAAACTTCTTCTTCCCAATTCCACCTTTAGGTTCAAGGTAGGAGCTTTTCCCGTTTCCACTTTTCTTGAACCCTGCCTATATGTTGCCATTGTTACCCTTAGATGATTGACCATGTTCAACACTTCATGATCAAGATATGGAGGACCTTGGATGAAGGATCCAACTAATGATTATCTGAATCAACCAACTCAAATGACGAAACATCTTAGGAACCATGTTTAAGTACATTGTAAATATTATGGGTGTGTAAGAATAAGACTCTGGTAAAAACTTGTGTGTACGTAGGATGATAACTAAGTAGGGCTGAAAACCATTTGCTTACAAATTTTGTATTGTATGATATATACTAAAATGGATGTTTGTTTATAATTATATTAAATAACCCAAAACATTTTCTTTACATACAACAAACGACGGAAAGGCGAACTAGAAGGAACACAGGCTCTGTTAATGAAACAGGACCAAGTGATACAAGAGGCACCTGATCATTACACCAATTGCTCACTAATACGGAAACATAAGAAATCGAGAATCACGATAATGAAAACAGGATCCGGAATGAAGGGATAGAATTCCGAATAGAACAACTAATTACTGAAGGAATTGCCCGTGCCATCCCCACCTTAATGACACAAATCAACACTAAAAGAAATATGGAGCAACATTTGATAAATATAGGTAGCGATGGAGTAGGAGGAAACGACAAGAGAGAAAATAATAATCTGGGTGATTTTAACGAAGAAGAAAACAACGATGAAGGGGAAAGGAATTTTCGGGTAGGATGTACTTATAGGGTCTTTATGGCTTGTAAACCTGAACCGTTTTATGGGAACGGAGGAGCTACTGGTGCATTAAGATGGTTAGAGGAAATGGAAGCCGTACTCTATATTAGTAACTGTGTACCAAGAGACAAGGTCAGATTTGCCACGCATTCATTGAAATCTAGAGCGTTATCCTAGTGGAATATGGTATTACAAACAAGAGGGAGGAATGTTGTTCAAAGACTGACATGGGAAGAATTTCGAGGATCGTTAACAGAAAAATATTGCCTAGCTAATGAACTTGATCGGATAGAAGCTAAATTTTTTAAATTAGAAATGCAACGAGTGGCACATATGGAATATGTAAACAAATACAATGAAATGTCTCGATTAGTTCCACATCTTGTCACTCCAGAAAGCAAAAGAATAGGAAGATTTGTGTGGGGTCTTATACCATAAATAAAAGGGTTAGTACGAGTCACGAAACCAACCACCTATCAGGATTCCGTTGAGATGTCGGGTACTTTAACAGAAGAATTGATAAGATGTGGAGGAATAAGAGAAGGGAGTTATTCAAGAGCGAAAATCAACTTTGAACAATACAACGAAGGATCAACTAAAAAGGCGAACATGGGAAGTAGGAGTAATGATCCAGGAAGAGAAAAGAAACCTTACCTACATAATCCATTGTGCAGTAAGTGTAATCTACATAACCTAGGGGAGTGTAAAACTAAATGTGACAAATGCAACCGGATTTACTTTGGCGATTGCCGAGTCACTGTGTGTTATAGGTGCAAAAAGGAAGGACATCAATCCAAAAATTACAAAACAAATTTAAATAAAAATCAAGGATGCTATGAATGTGGAGACCCCAGTCATTTTCGAGCAAGCTGTCCAAAATTGAAGGAAAAAGAGGCCAATACGGGAATACCCAGAGGAAGAGCTTTTGTCATAACAACTGAAGAAGCCAGGGAAGAGCCAGATCTAGTGATAGGTACTTCCTGATAAATCACCATTATGCACCTATATTATACGACACAGGAGCCAATAGGAGTTTGGTTTCTAAGACATTTAGACCCTTTATCGAAATAGAATCAAAGAAATTGGGTAGTGTGTAGAACATAGAGTTAGCGGATGGGGAAGTAATTGAAACGAATGAGATTATCAACGATTGTACATTGATCATAGATGAATACCCTTTCAAAATTGATTTAATGCCAATAAAATTAGAAGGATTCGACATTGTAATTTGAATGGATAGGTTAGCAAGAAACATGGTAGAAATTATATGTGGAAAGCGACTATTAAAAATACAAGAAACCAAAGAAAAGACTCTAGTCGTATATGGAGAAAAAACCAAAGTATAATTTCAACTTAATTAGTTGTATCAAAGCAAAGAAATGCATAAGGAAAGGGAGTCCAACTTATTTAGCTTATGTAATAACTCAAAAACCAAAATACAATAAGCCAGAACAAGTGCCGATAGTTTCAGAATAGTTAGATGTTTTCTGGAGGAACTATCTGGACTACCCCCACCACGACAAGTGGAATTTCATATAGAGACCACACCTGGAGCTGCCCCAATAGCGAAAACCCCATATAGATTAGCACCCACTGAAATGAAAGAACTAATGACACAAATACAGAAATTGCTATTAAAAAGATCAATTAGGCCTAGCACTTCTCCATGGGGAGCCCCAATATTGTTTGTCAAGAAAAAGGATGGTACCTTCAGAATGTGCATAGACTATAGAGAACTTAATAAGTGACCATAAAAAATAGGTACCCTCTTCCCCGAATAGATGATTTTTTCGATCAGTTGCAAGGAGCAAAATGTTTTTCAACAATAGATCTACGATCAGGATATCATCATGTAAGAGTCAAAGAAGAAGACATACCTAAAACCGCATTTCAAACGAGATATGGTAATTTTGAATTTTTAGTTATGCCATTCGGAGTTACAAATGCACATGCCACATTCATGGACTTAATGAATAGAGTTTGTAAACCATACTTAATAAGTGTGTGATTGTATTTATTGATTACACCTTTTTTGATAATAATATTACACTACTTAAAAACTCTCTCTATGGATGAAAGGCGATCGTCAAGTTCATCTCAACTCGATGGGGTAGTCAAGTTCTACGTAGCAAATCTACTGGATGCTTGCAGCGGATTGGACGTTGGAGAAGTACCCAGTCAATATGGGAACATATTTAGGGTTTTCATTGCAATAAAAGAGATAGGGCGGGGAGGAGATTTGGTTTCGCTAGTTTTAAGAAGGTTCAAGATGTTCAGTATCTGGAAAGTAGAATGCAAGGACTCAAGATGGGGAACAAGGTGCTTCAGATCAATATCGCCAGGTTTACATCAAAGAATGGTAACCATGTTCCAAAGAAAGTAATTGGGGAGAATGCGAATGATGTTGCTAATGATAATGCCTTTAAGGACAATCCTGTCAATGCGGAAAGGTCCTTTAAGGATATATTATCAGGGAGACCTACTAAAGACTATCATGAAGATGGTGTTATTAAGTTGAAAGATGAGGTATGCGCCTTTAGCGATTTGTATGGTAAAGCCTTGGTCATGAGAATGGCAAATATGCAAGCGCTAAGATCGGTTCATGTTACGCTTTATAATCTAGCCAGCGGACGAGGTCGAATTACATATTTGGGGGGCCTAAACATTTTCTTCTTTTTTAAGAAGAAGAGGTTGTAGAGCAGGTGAGGCTGGCTGCTTTAGCGTTGAATGATATCTTCTTATCGGTCACACGATGGGAGGGCCAATCTTTTTACTTTGAAAGACTTGTGTGGATTAAAGTCCAAGGTATACCCCGTCATGTTCTTACTAATGAGGTGGCTAACAAAGTCGGAGAAAAGTTTGGTACGGTTTCGCATAAGGCTCATATAGACAAACTCAATGGGGATCTATCCTACGAGTATGTTGGGGTGCTTGTCGGCGAAGGAAAACGTATCAGCGAAGAAGATACGATCAGTTGGAAGGGGAGGAAATATAGGGTATGGGCCATGGAGGAAGTTGGAGTGTGGACACCCGAATTCCTGGAAAAACCGGCGGCACCTGATGTTGATTCTACATCCCAAACTACGGTGGCCAGAGACGATCAGTTCGGTAAAAACGGAAGGCCGGAAATGGAGGTTGAATATGACGAGATTGTAGGAGATGAGGTCAACAATTTTAATGAGGGGGAGAAATTTTTGGAGAAAATTAAAGCGGCGAGTGAATGCTCCTGGTATGAACCTTCTGAAAATAAAAGTGGTCAAAATAGTGGGAATAGTAAGTCTTATTATTCCAATTCTGGAAGCCAAATTGCTTTTTCGGTTTGTAATTAAAAAAAAGAGGAACAAGTCAAAGATTCATTTTGTCAATAAGGGGCTGGGCCAAAAGCTCAATGGGGGCCAACAAACAAAAAAATCAAACCAACAAATTATATAGGCAATAAGGAAATGGTTGGGCCCAATGATAGGCCTAATATTGGGGTTCATAGAGATAGTCAATACACTAACGATTCTTCACCAAATCAAGGAGAAGAAGCTCTAGCAGAAAATAATGAAGCCTATCCAGAACTGATTGATGAAGGTAATTATGCAAATGATGAAATCATTACCCCGCACAGGAATTAGGAGGAGGCCGAAGTTTATAATATGGAAGAAGCTGAAGATAATAATATGGAAGTTAAAATTCAGAAAGAAATTGTGGAGACTGTGACGGTGGGGAGGCAATTGGGGTCACAACTTCAATCTTTCGAAGAGTTGGTACGTGAGTCTATTTTTATTTAAGGCAAACAAGCAGGTACAAAATAAATTTTCTTTCTATTAATATTAGAGGATTGAGGAAAGAGGGGAAAACAGAGTGGGTTATGGGTATTAAAGAAAAGAATGGTGTTAATTTTTTGGCTATTCAAGAAACCCAATCAGGTAATCTGATGGGGTTTGATTGGACCAAGTTTTGGGGAAGGGACCAATACAGGGTTGAAGTGGTTGATCCAGTGGGAAGATCTGGAGTTATAGTGTCGTTATGGGATCCTAGGGTCTTTAATGTAACTGATACAGTGAAACATAGAAGATTTATTTTGCTATCAGGGAACATGAAAGAAGATAATATATTGTTGAATATTGCTAATGTTTACGCGCTGCAGAGAAGTGCCGATAAGAGGGTATTATGGAACGAGCTGGAAAGAGAAATAAGATCGAAACAGGGTTGGTGGGTCTTAATGGGAGACTTTAATTCAGTTAGAAGTCAATCAGAAGGGGAAAACACAGTGTTTCATGAGACAGATGCTCAAGATTTTACAGATTTTATTAAAGTTCTTGGGCTTCGGGAATATGTGATGCGTGGTAGAGCATCTACTTTCTTGGCAGGCAAAGGTAAGGGCAGGAAATTGAGTAAAATTGATAGATTTCTTGTATGCCCTAATTTTTTTTGATAGGTGGTCAGAGGCGACCATATGAGCTTTGCCTAGGGAGTATTGGGACCATACACCGCTGGTATTGTCGACTATAACCTGTAACTACGGCGCAAAACCATTTAGGTGGTTTAATTCATGTGGTAATAAAGAAGGGTGTGATGAAATAGTTAAACAGGTATTGGAAGAAAACAACAGTGATGGTCCTTTTGATAATAGGCTGAACACGAAGCTAAAAAGGCTCCGTGACAAGCTTATAGAGTGGAGAAACAGTTGGAAGACTATGGAAGAAGGTAGATGGCTTACTACAAAAGAACATGTCGAAAATTTAGAAGTGGTTATGGAAGAAAGAGAGTTAGAGCAGAGTGAATGGTGGGTTTAGGAAGAATGCAAGAAAGAATTTGAAGTGTTAGAAGAAGTTAAGGTGAAGGATCTCAGACAAAAATCTAGGATTAATTGGGCTATGAACGGGGATGATAATATAGTGTTTTACCATGCTTTTGTTAACGGTAGAAAGGCCAATAATTCCATACCAGGGTTGATGATTAACGGTGAGTGGGTCCCTAAGCCAATGCTGGTGAAGAAAGAGATTTATTGTCATTTTAGAGATCAGTTTAAAGAGAAATGGTCGAGAAGACCTGTTTTACTTTGTGATAATATAAAAAGAATATCGGCCTAAGCAGGAGAAAATTTGACAAGAGGCTTTGATCAAGATGAAATAAAAGCAGTCGTCTTTGCGTGTGGGAGTGATAAGGCACATGGGCCTGATGGATTTAATTTTAATTTTGTTAAGAAGTATTGGGAGTTGTTAGAGAATGATTTTATTAATATTCTTAACAACTTCTTTGATACAGGTCAATTCAGTAAAGGTTGCAGTTCAGCGTTTATTACTTTAATCCCTAAGGTCGCTAATCCTGTGCTTTTGAAGGATTATCGGCCCATTACACTTATTGGGATTATAAGTAAAGTGGTTTCTAAAGTGTTAGCAGAGAGACTTAAAAAGGTTTCACCATCTATTATTTCAGATACACAGTCGGCTTTCTTAAAAGACCGATATATTTTGGATGGTCCTTTGGTAGTCAATGAGGTGCTAGCCTGGTTAAAGAAGAAGAAAGAGAGCTTTTATTCTCAAAATTGATTTCGAGAAAGCATATGACAATGTGCATTGGGTTTTTCTGTTGTCTAAGATGGAGCAAATGGGATTTCCAGATAAGTGGATATTATGGATTCATGATTTTAGCTAGATCAGCTGTTTTGGTTAACGGAGCACCTACTTTAGAGTTTAGTGCTCAAAAGGGGCTTAGACAGGGCGATCATTTGTCTCCATTTTTATTTCTGGTGGTCATGGAAGCTTTGTCATGCATGATTCATAAGGCGTGTGATCTAGGGGTTTTCCAAGGCGTTGGAGGACTCATTGAAGGGCAGATGCTTTCTCACTTATTATTCGCTGATGACGCTATGATATTGGGAAAGGGGAATGAGGGAAATGTGGAGTCTCTGGCAAGGATTCTTAGGTGCTTCCATGTTTGTTCGGGCCTTAAGATTAATTTATCTAAGTCTAACCTTTTTGGAATTGGACAATCTCAAGACAAAATAATTGAAACTTCCAACTCCTTGGGATGTAAGAGTGCATCTGTGCCTTTCGATTATTTGGGTATCCGGGTAGGGGCTAATATGAGTCAGTGTTGCCACTGGAGAAAAATTATAGAGATATTTGAAGCAAGACTTTCGGGGTGGAAGGCTAGGACACTGTCAATAGGAGGTAGAGTGATGCTTATTAAGTCGGTTCTGTCCTCTTTACCTATTTATTGTATATCTCTATACAAGGCTCCTGTGGCTATTGTTCTTCTTTGGAAAAAATCATGAGACGGTTTCTGTAGTCGGGGAGTTCGGGTGCTAAAAAATTCATTGGGTAGGATGGGACCGTGTTACATTGGGAAAAAAAAAAAGAGAGGTGGTTTGGGTATTCCTGATCTAAGACTGATGAATGAAGCTTTATTGTTTAAATGGGGGTGCTCGTTATCGAACAAGCTCAGAAGAATTATGGAAGAAAGTTGTAAAGTGTTGCGATAAAAATCGTACCCAGTTCTTCTCATTGCCATTAAATAAGCAGGTACAAGGGTGTTGGAGGCATATTTTTAAAAATGGTGAAGATCTTATGTCTAATAGTAGGATGCTGCATAATAATTTTCGGGCTAACATCGGCCATGGATCAGGAGTTCGTTTCTGGCAGGATGTATGGATCGGGGACTTGCCATTGTTACAAAGATTTCCGAATCTGTACAGAGTAGAAGCGAAAAAAAATTCTACAGGGTTGCGGACATAATTGGCTCAACAGGGGTAAATTTGGAACAATTCAGAATTTTCTTTCATGGGCCTTTAGAGGAAGCAACAGACAATGAACTTTCTGATCTGTTCATGCTACTGCAGAATATTTGCAGGCTGAATAGGTCGGATAACTGGAGATGGTTAGATAAAGACATTAAAAAATGCACGGTCAAAGAAGTGAAAATATGTTTGAATAAAAATATAGCTTCTGCGTCTGACTCCTTTGTCTTTCCTTGGACATCTTGGGTTCCGCTTAAAGGGACTATTCTAGCATGGAGAATTGATATGGGTCGTATTCCTACAAAGTCGGAATTGAGTAGAAGAAACATCCAGATTCACACCATGAGTTGTGAATTGTGCGATTGGGGGATAGAGACTCCGAAGCATTTGTTCTCTGGATGTAGAATGGCACAAGAAGTATGGCGAATGTTGGAGCATGGTGTGGGATTCAGCCGATTATTATTTTTAGTGTGAGAGATTTGGTGGAAATCGGCAAAGAGATGAAATGGACTAAAAGGAAGAAAAAGATAATCCAAGGCATATTCATGGTATCGTGTTTGTGCATTTAGGAGGCGAGGAATAACAAAATCTTTAGAAGTAAAAGCTACTCCGGAAGATTAGCCTTTACAAACATTAAAATGGTGTCGTTCTTTTGGCTTAGACATAGGTCTATGTATAAGTCTCTTATGTGGGAAGAATGGGTTAAGTCCCCTGTGTATATATTGTAAGTTTGTGCGGCGGTCCTCGCTTTGAGAACCGTCCGTTGTTTTTGAATGAAAGTAAATTTTCAAAAAAAAAAAAAAAAAAAAAAAAGATCATGAACACCATTTAAGAGCAATCTTAGTGACATTAAGAAAAGAAAAACTCTATGTCAAATTTTCCAAATGTGAATTCTGATTAGATGAAGTAAAATTTTTAGGACATCTAGTAAATTCTCAAGGGATTCAGGTCGACCCATCCAAAATAGAAGCCATTAAGAATTGGGAACCTCCAAAAACCTCAACTAAAGTTAGACAATTTTTAGGATTGGCGGGCTATTATAGGAGATTTATTGAAAATCTCGTCAAAGTAGCACTCCCATTAACTACCCTAGCTAAGAAAGGCATGATATTTAGGTGGAATAAAGTTCAAGAAGAAGCCTTTGAAACGTTGAAGGAAAAATTATGTAGTACCCCAATTTTGTCTCTGCCAGAATGAGTACAGGAGTTTGAAGTGTACTGTGATGTATCTCACCAAGGATTAGGTTGTGTACTTAACAACATAAAGCATAAATATTAAAAAAAATAAAAAAAATTAGCATAAATATAAAGCATAAAATACACATTTTAATATACATATACATACCTAAATACACACATACATACCTATTTACACACATACAAACCCAAATGCTAACAATACAACAACAACCTTACCCAGTAAATCCCACACTTAGCAAAGCTAAGAGTAGGGTATGGGGAGGGTGAGATGTAGGCAAACCTTACCCTTATCCTTACGGATAAAGAGGCTGCTTTCAGAGATACCCCCGGCTTGACAACACAAACAAAAAAAAATTAAAAATATAATAATAAATAAATAGATAAAATAAAATAAGTAATAAAGTGTTGCTGAATTTTTAGAAAACATGAAGGCGTGAGGTAGTAAAACAAAGGTATATATACCATAAAAAGCAACATAACCCGTGAAAACACAAATATAAGTCACCTATGCGGACCAACCCCTAGGGAAAGACAGAGTCTAAGCTTCTAGAACCATGCTACGATAGAACTAAACTCTCCCTACTAATCCTTAACCTTAATCTTGTGCCTCCACGAAGCTCTATCCTCGACCATGTCCTCACAGAGGTGCATCTCTATTAAATAATGCCTAATCCGCTCATCCCAAGTTAGTTTGGGTCTTCCTTTACACCTCTTTCCCTCTACCAAGAAGGTTTCCACTACTCTAACCGGGGATATCGTTTGCCTCCTCTTCACATGCCCATACCATCTTAATCTACCCTCCTTAATCTTGTCTGATATGCTAGCTATCCCTAGCCTTTCCCTAATAACTTCATTTCTTATACGGTCTACCCTAGTGTGCCCGCACATCCACCTTAGCATCCTCATTTCTGCTACCTCCATCTTGTGAGCTTGTGTCTTTTTGATGGCCCAACAATCGGTCCCATATAACAAAGCAGGTCTCACTGCAACCATATAGAATTTTCCCTTTAATTTAGTTGGGAACCTTTTGTCACATAAAACCCCACTAGCGGCCCTCCACCTACACCAACCAGCTTGAATGCGATGGGCGACATCACTATCTAGCACCCCATCCCCCTGAACAAATGATCCTAAGTACTTAAACTTAGTTACCTGCGGGATAAGTTGACCTTCAATCGTTACTTGAGTATTTTCCTCTTGACTAGCACCACTGAAACCACAATACATGTACTTAGTTTTAGAGCGGCTTATCCTTAAGCCCTTGCCCTCTAGAGCTGTATGCCAACCCTCTAGCTTCTCATTTAGACTATGTTTGGACTCTGCAACTAAGACAATATCATCTGCGAAAAGCATGCACCACAGCACTGTCTCATGGATCGACTTTGACAACTCATCCAAGACAACTGCAAAAAGGAACGGACTCAACGCAGATCCTTGGTGGAGTCCTACCCCCACAGGGAAGGAATCAGTATCTCCTATAGGCGCGCGAACACTAGTTTCAGACCTACCGTACATATCCTTAATTAAGTCTATATATCTCTCAGGGACCCCTTTACTCTCTAGACTGTCCCAAATCAGTTTACGTGGTACACTATCATATGCCTTTTCAAGATCTATAAAGGCCATATGCAGATCCCGCTTCTTCTCCCTATACTTTTCCATCAACCTCCTTAGGATGTGTATTGCTTCTGTGGTTGACCGCCCTAGCATGAAACCAAATTGGTTTACGGTAACCCGAGTTTCTCTTATAATTCTAGCTTCAATAATCCTTTCCCATAATTTCATAGTATGACTTAACAACTTAATACCTATGTAATTCCCACAACACTGGGTGTCGCCTTTGTTCTTATACAGAGGCACTATGACACTACTCCTCCACTGCTCAGGCATTTGCTTAGATTTGAAAATACAGTTGAACAAATGAGTTAACCATTGGACTCCTTCCTCTCCAAGACACTTCCACACCTCAATCGGTATGTTGACTGGACCAACTTCCTTAGCCCTTCCCATCTTCCTGAGTGCAGACCTCACTTCTCCTCGAGTAATATTTCGACAGTAGCACTTATTTGGTGTCAGCCTTTGGGGTGTGGGGTTGTCATGATCATGTTGGTAAGCTATCCCGCCGTTGAAAAGATTGCAAAAATATGATTGCCATCTTAGCTTAATGCCGCGTTGCTTTACTAGAATACGTCCATCTTCTCCCTTTAAAAACTTCACCATCCCTAGATCTTTCCTCTTACGCTCCCTAGCCCTGCCAATCTTGAACATATCATGTTCCCCCTCTTTAGTTTCCAGTCGTTCATACATCTTGTTGTAGGTCGTGTTCTTTGCCTCTGTCACTGCCTTCTTTGCCTCCCTCTTGGCCTTTTTGTATCTTTCCTTAAGTGTGTCACGCTCTCGATCATCTGCACACCTCAAAAGATCTCTAAGACTCTCATGCTTACTCCTAATTTTGATCTGCACCTCCTTAGTCCACCACCAAGACTCCTTATGTCCACTTGACTTTCCTGATGTGACCCCTAAAGTCTCTGTCGCCACCTGATTAAAGATAACCACCATATCCTCCCACATCTGATCCGCACCTCCATTCAGATCAGTCGTTGCGCTAGAGATGACCTTATCTTTGAACTCTGCAATTTTTTCGCCCTTTAAGTTTCCCCAAATACTAACAATATAAAGCATAAATATTAAAAAAAAATTAGCGGCGACGAATCTTCAGGTGGTTTGGTAGATTGGTGCTTCCCTACAACTCATTTTATAATAAAATAAAAAAAATTAAACATACTAAAAAGAAAAAAAAAGAAAAAACAGGAAAAAAAACTCACAGAAGAAGAAGAGAGTGACCGGTGGTGGTGGTGGCCGGTTCCGGTGGTAGTTTCCGGTGGTGGTAAAAGACAAGAGACTGAGACCAAGAGAGATAAAGAGAGGAAAATAGAAGAGAGTGAGAGCGAGAGAGAGTGAGACCAAGAGATTTCTATCAAAAAAAAAGAGAGGGAAAGAACAAGCAGGGATGGAAAAGAGAAGGTGAAGGCGGGTAGGTGAATTTTTTTAGCAATAGCGGCGACAGTCGCCGCTATTGCTAAATGTACGATGAAACCCGGATCGTTGATCTCCTGACCAATCAACGGCTGGGATTTATTCTGATGTGGTTAGTGGGGATTAAGGTATTAGCGGCGACACCAAGACGGGTCGCCGCTATTGGTGTCGCCGCTATTAGTCTTATTTCTTGTACTGAGCAGGAAAAAAACATGCTATACAAAAGCATTTATGATAATTGTGAAAATGAAAAATATTAAATTGGTCTATAATGGTTATAAATAATGTTATTATTATTTTGGTGATTGTGAAAATGAAAAATAATTAGACGTGTATAACATCTAGCTTGAAACACTTATTATTAGAGCAGATAGTTTATGATTAATTAGTTTTTTTTTTTGGAAGGCAAACTTTATTAGAAAACAACCAACACCAAACGAGAGATCTCCAAGACGGAGACCCCAAACCAAAATTACATCACATCAAAAGAAAAATTTTGCCAATCCTTCCAACCCACCGTACCCTTGTTACATCTATTAGAAAACCAAATAAAACTCAACGCCTTGATATCCGCCACAAGCTCTGCAACGTTCCTCCTCTCTTGTCTGAATAGCCTCTCGTTCCTAGCCTTCCAAATACGCCAGCACGCAATAATCAAGATACCTTGGAAAGCTACCTTCTTCACCGCAGACCATGACCCAAGCGGTTGAATCTGCAAAACATCTCCAGCCGAGAAAAGATAAAACATAGGAAGTTTGACCCATCTAGCAATCCCATTCCATATACCATTTGCCACCAAACAAGCCGAAAAAAGATGATCACCGCTTTCTAATTGTTCTTCACAGAAAGTGCACAAGCCCTCTCCACAATCGATATTTCTTCTCATCAAAGCCTGCTTGGTCGGAATTTTATCCATCAACATCCGCCACATAAAAACGTTACATTTGATGGGGAGCCATTTACACCAACGAAAAACCGCCATACTAGTGTTAGACGTAGCACTATCCAGCCACTTTTTAACCTGCTGAACCGAAAACGTCGTGTCTGTTCCAAAGTCCCAGTACCAACAGTCTTCCCCAACCCCCAGAACCTGACCCTGCAGCAGCTGAATGCAGCGCTGCAGCTGCTGCGCTTCATCCCCATCAACAATATTTCGCTTCCAATTCCACTGAAACGAACTAAACTGAGCACCCAATCTGTCCGCAACTCTGCAGCCTTTATGCGCTTCTAACCGGAACAAATCAGGGAACAGAACTTTCAGTGGCTTCCTATCCACCCAAGGATCCGTCCAGAAGCTTATATTATTACCATTACCAAGCCGGCCTCTGATCAAGTTCACACTATTATCTTCTCCCACCTTTAGGCGCAGCCCATTCTTGACCACCTTCAACCAAGTACCAGCATACAATGAGCGATGCGGGTAGACATCCCAAACACGATTCGAACCATGAATAGAATCTATCACCCTTCGCCATAACGATCCGCTCTCTTGTCGATACCTCCACAACCACTTGACAAGAAAAGCATTATTGGTGTCTTCAAGTTTTCGCACACCTAAACCCCCATTTTTGATCGGTCTCGTAACCACATCCCAACACACCCAATGGATTTTGTTTGTATCCGCATTGCCCCCCCACAGGAATTTCCTGATTAAACTTTCCAATTTGTTCACGACCCCCACTGGCGCCTTGAAGAGCGAAAAATAGTAAGAAGGCAAGCTTTGCAAAACTGATTTAATTAGCGTCAGTCTACCACCTATCGACAACGTCTTTGATTTCCACCGCGATAACCTGGTCTTGAAAACTTTAACCACCGGATCCCAGTTGTTAATCCTGGTCATGTTCGCACCCACCTGAATCCCTAGGTACACAAACGGCGTTGAACCCGAATTGCACCCCAGCCGACTCGCCACCTCCTTCAAATCTTCATTAGACACTCCCACCCCATGTAACGTAGACTTGTGTATATTAATCTTTAGGCCCGAACACATATGGAAGATACGAAGCATCCTTCGCAAGCAAGTAAAATTTGAATCCGACCATTCACCCATGACCATAGCATCGTCTGCATATAGTAAATGGGAAATAACCGGTCCCTCATTAATTAGTTTAAGTTACTTGTTTGTTCATGTTTTATAGCAGTTACTCAATTTATTATTGATTGTGTTGCCGACACCATACTTCAATATTGTTTCATTTCAGCTGAATACATAATATAAATTCAGTCTCTCCCTCTCTCTATACATTATTTTCTTTTACACTAACAATTACCAAGTACAAATCAGAAATGGAAATGAAATGGAGAAGTACAGGTTAAAAATTATTACGAAGGTGACAGTTTATCTTTATGTAGATATTCATATATAGTAGTACACCAAGAAAGATAGCTTATTACACAAATTTACACCATCATTTACCAGTCCTCCATCCATTGCCTCCACTTTATCTTGATAATAAATCTCAATGCACATTAACTAAGACCAAACCTCGTACCATTGCACTAACTCTAGTATTTCATTTCTCGTTTCTGGTGATCAAGGACACCATTCGAATCCCACGAGTTTGACGAGGCGGAATGCGCATCAAACTCATTAGACCACCAAGTCATCATGTCCTTGGCACCATCCATGTCCTTGAAAGGATCAAAGTTATTTTCCTGTGCCTGAACTATTGATTCGTTATTTGCTCCTTTGTTGCTCAAAAACTGGTCAATTTCGGCTTGAAATGCCAAATACTGCTGATACTCCATGCTTGGCTGTTTTACACTATGGGTTTCGGGCAACGTTGATGTCCCAACATTGATTCCATGGATGGAATTGTCTACTTGGTTGATCAACATATTATTTGGTAGGGAGTACATTTGTTGAAAGTGGTTACTAGATGGTCCATAGTGAACCTTTTGAAGGGAATCAGGTAAAAGATGTTGCATCATTAGAGGGTTTGATGATTCATTCAAAAGCTGTAAACTTTGCATCATCTTTTCCTGAATTGGATTCAACTTGCAAGGCCACATGGACATCTTAGAACCTTGTGACATATTAGGGTTTTCTAGGCTTTGAAGTTGCATGTGAAGTTGGAGCCTTTCAATGGCAGAATTACTTAGGGTCTCCATTCCATTCCCATTTTTTGGATCATGACTTGAATCAGGTATCCTACTAGAGTGAGATTGTTTACGCCTTCCAAGCAATTTCTTCTTCAACCGCGTGTTCCAGTAGTTCTTGATATCGTTATCTGTTCTTCCTGGAAGTTGTGCCGCGATTATGGACCACCTGTTTGATTTTGCAAGTGGTTTAATAATAGTCCATATAGATGCATATCAATAACAAAAAGTGTTGCAAGTGATGCATAGATCAAAGAGAAATTTGGGCATCTTATGACATGGGTCATATTCTTTGAACAAAAGAAGCATAGACAAGTGCAAAGGACAAGCAAACATAAGTTGAAAGTGGAAACATGAAAGACTTTTACCTGCTACCAATACTAATATAGAGGCTGCATATGATGTTGTCTTCTTCTTCAGAGAATCCTCCATGCTTGATATTAGGCCTTAGATAATTTAACCATCTGAGCCTACAACTTTTTCCACACCTTTTTATGCCTTCATACAATCCACAATCATCAAGTTAGGTTATAACGTACTACAAGATTCATACTGACAATTTGACCAATAAAAAAATTTAAAAAAAAAATGAATTTGCATACCGATCTTTTGAGGAAGAGCAATCCAGTTGCCACCAGTACCGTATTTTTCGATATAATCTTTGAGTGTAGCATCTTCTTCAGGAGACCATGGCCCCTTCTTCACGTTTGCTTTGTCACAGCAAGGTGCTCTTCCCATAGTTGTTCAATTTTTTTGCCTTAGTTTGCAAGTCTTCTCTCTATCCTTTCTTTCTTTGATCCTTTGGTTTGTTTGTGGAAATATGTATTAGCGAAGACCCTTAATTTATAGTAGGTAAGAGGATTAGGGTTAGTAAGGTGTGATGCTTGTTCCAAGAAGGAATTCATACGCTTCTAGGGTTTTGTTGACTTTTTGACAACTTGATACATATAATAGTTATGCTTAATTATTATTTATGTCTTAACTTTCTTCGAATTTTCTGTTCTAGGCTATAGTTTATTAGCTATTATAGCCTCACATTAATTTAAAGATGTAAACACGGGTTTGGGATGGTTATTGATAATCCCGGTTCACATCCGAATGTAAACCGTATCTTATATCTGGTTTAATACCCGTTGAGTATGTGTTGGGTAATTATCCGTTTCTTATAAGTTATAAACGGTAATATGTTTAAACTTACGCATAAGGATCTCCAAATACTCTTACAATTTAAATTTTATATGATTTGATACTTGAAAGAACACAAAAATAAGAAACATAAAAACTATAAAATTAATGAATTAGTAGATTAGTTTATATATTACCTAAGGGCAAAGGAAAGTTAAAAGAAAATCTTGACAAGTGTGGTTCGCGTAAATGAGTAAATATGTTTGGAGTAAGTAGGCCGGGTATCAATTAATATCATGCAAGTCCCATTATTGCGAAATTTTTTAAAACTAATCTCATGACACCCAGTTTCATATATTAATCCCGTCTCATTAATTACCCACTTTGAATAATTCATGTTTTGGGTTTGCGCTTCAGATTCGGATTCATTTGCCATATATCCCTACTAAAAAAGATACATCAATTGTGTATTTTTTTTTTTTTTTAACGGCTAATTATTTTGTCACCCATGGGATTTGATCCCTCACCACAATTGTGTATTTTTTACGTGCTAAATCTTATGAAATGTTAGTAAGCATTTTACTGATATCAGATACTTTTATATATTATGTGAAATACTGAAATGTAACAATACAGAAATATAGTAAAAGTTAGCAACCACATAATAAACTAAAGCTAATATACATCTCAATTATAGAACTTGAAAAAAATTAATAAACTGTAATTTCAACTTCAAGTGAACAAATAATAAAGATGCAACAAGACAAACAACTACACAAATATCTCTTCGGTGTCTCTAAGTATATTATTATTCTAAAGTAGACTCTGAGAAATTGGTTTTAATTTAATGTTTAAAGGTAATGGTGCAAGTAAATTCAAGAAAGAAGCCTCCATACTCTTTGTTTGTCGTCAACCTCTCATGTATTGTTCCATTATTAGCTACAGATGTACATTTGTGACAAAATCATAAAAGTAAAACATTTGTCTTAAAGTTTGGATCATTTCTGAATGTTAATAAAAAAAATGATGTGCTTTTCCTTTTATCAAGATATTGATAATAGTTCCCGTAGTTTTATAAGAGGAAATGCAAATTCAATAACTAGGATATAGTATCTGGATAAGTATATATACAAAATATATCTAGTTAGCTCTTAAAGATTACCATGTGGATTCATGGAAATATGTTAAATGAGTAAAGAAAATGGTTTATAACTTAAGTGTTACTTTAGATTATGTGTTTTTATTTTATATATATAGCAAGGTACCGGGCGTTGTCGCGGAGTCGACAATACAGGACGGAAACGTAATTTAAACCATAAAACGATTAAAAAAAACAATATGTAAGGTGTATGTTTTTGTGTGTGTAAGCATCTGTGCTTTGCAGTGGAGTAATTTTTTAAAGGTCACAAGCAGACATAATGTTATGCTACGTTCTATATACCATATGCAATTTGACCTACATGTAGGTAAAAAATATAGAAGTAGCTGTTTGACTCATTAGCAAATATTATTATACCATATACTAATAGTCCTATTCAATATGTTGAAAGTGGCAAATATGAAGTGATTACCGAGGAGAAGAAATCATAGGGACCTTTATAAGATCCGCATTAAGAGGAGGTTGAACGGCTCATATGTAATCAACCTGCAAAGAAGCATACCCATAACTTTTTCCACATGATAAAAGCAATACAATACAACTGCCAGTCAAGTGCACCATAAATTTCTATCAATGGCATCGGAAAGTGAAATTGGAAGTTAGGTTAGTTAAAATTATTCTACATAATACATCCCAACCTGAGAACTTGATAGACGTTCACAGATCGGTTTATTTCTAGATACCGAACCAGTTCGTGTCCGAAACGGTTTCGGTTCGGTTCGGTTCGACCCCGGTTTTAGTTCGGTTCGCTTCAGTTTGTGAACCAATTCATGCGCACGCTTTTTTTTAAAGAAAAGGAATCACAAAATTATTTTTCTTACGTAAAGTTTGACTTTTATAGATTCTTACAATCTTTTTAAGGTGTATAGGTATATATTTGTAAGTGTAGAAACTTTTTTGTATAAATTTGTTATATATAAATTTTTTATATAAAATTGCAATTTTTTTTAATAAAATGTAGTAATTACTTAATTTTGTTTGATACACTTCTCAAATGGTTTATAATATAATATAGCTTATATATTATAAATATATAGATTAATGGTAATTGAATGTTATGATAAAAGAATGTGTACAAGTAAGTTTTTCATGAAGGTGAAAAGGAAAAAATTTACAAAACATTTGGGTTTTAAACATGAGACTTTTTCTATGTCATCTTAAAATTTATGTAAAATGATATTTGTAGACATTTTTCTTCTTTTATAATGTAGTATAGATATAGATTTATCTTAATCAAGAAAAAATATTAGAAATTTTGACCGATTTTAATATTTTGGTTAAAATTATTAGTATTGTGTTCATTACTTTTTGTTGAACTTAAAATTATTAGTATTGTGTTCACAAATATATGAATGTAGTATTCATATATTTACCGTAAGTCCTTAACTAGGAAGTTAGTAATGCTACTTTGACTTCTTATATAAAAAAGCCAGATAACTACCGGAATTAGGTTCTATGATAAATTAACTTCAAATATCTTTTAACAGTAACATGTTTTGTATAAATAAAATCAATCTCAACTTGTTAATTGTTAATGTAGTCTTTTGGTTTCACAAAAGTTATTGTACTTTCTATCTTCAAAAAAGCTTCTTAAGATTAAGTTATTCTCACACCGTTATTTAGATTATACACCAATCGATCGGCCATTTGAAGGTTAATGTTTGCGTCATAGCATCCCTCCGCCCCTTTTTTTAAATGGCTATTCAAGGATTCATCATACGATTTGAAGGTTAGGGCTTCCATCATGGCCTCACTACCTATAAACAGTTGTTCGATTATTTTGTCAAACGACTGTTTGAGTTTGTTGGTGGCGGATTTGAGTTTGGAAGTGCCATAGGATCAGTGTTGAAGTTTTAACTTTTGGATGTTAGGGCCGAAAGTCAAAAGACCCATATTTTTTCAAATCGGTGGGAGCCCCGGACTTAAAAAGTACAAAATTTTTAGATAAAAACCGGAAAAATTTACACAACTGAGCAAAAAATTGCCGGGAGTTGGGGCACCCTCTGACCCTCACTAAGCTTCGCGCTTACATGGGATAATTGGTAGGACCCCTTTAATTATTATCATTTACACATAAGTTATCGGCGTTCATTTGCTTAGAATCTTAGATACACTGACTTTAATATATTTTGTTGGGATGTAGTGATATAAATTATATAACATAAGCATAATTAGCTGTCCACTAAAAGGAGGAAAGGCAAAAGCTTAAAGATTAATCTATTATAATCGAAAGCATTGCAAACTCCTTGTGTTTGGCTGTTCCCTCTTTTCTAATTATTCTTTGATGTATTCAAACTATACATCAAACCGTAAAACCATATTTAAATTTATCCAAAAATAAATAAATAAATTAAACCTTACTTACATCTAAGACCATGCGTAGTGGGGGGCTTTATTTATAAAGCCCCACTTCCTGATTGGTCCACGTGGCTGCTGAGTCAGCGTGAAGAGAGAAACTGAAAAAGGGGTATAGTGGTGGGGCTTTATTTATAAAGCCCCTGATTGTGATTGGTTGATTTTTTTATTTTTTTTTAATCTTTTAATTCGAAATAATTAAAATAAAATGCAAATAAATATAAAAAAATACAAATAATAATAAAAACACACAACTAATATTAATTAAATTAAAAAAACAAACAACTTAAATAAACTACAATACCAAATTAAAAAAAAACAACTTAAATAAATTACTGGAGGTTATATTTCGCAAGGATTTGTTGCCTATGATGTATCGCGAGAAGTAGGGCTTCCCCCTCGAGGTGGTCGATCGGTTTGGACAAAAACTCAATGTCCTTTTCCCTTTGCCTCGCCTCTTGAATGTCGACGAACCTTTTATTCTCGGCCACTCTCTGGTCCATAGTTTGCAGACGTCTTTGGCCGAGGTCGCGAAGATCCTGTAGTCGTCGATTCATTTCATCAAACTCCTCCCTCGATGCACCACCTCCTGTCGAAGACGACTCCGCCTTGCCACCCTTTTTTGATCGTCTACCGGGTGGTCTTGGAATATCAAACTCCTCCTCCTCCTCTCATCCTCCAAATCAACAGGATCATCTAAACTCACAAAGCGAGCATCGGATGTCGGTGTATCCGGATCTCGCGACGTGGAGGTGGTTTTGCTTCTTTTTTACGGTCCTCCTCCTCCTGATCCTCTTCCTCTCCTAATCTTGCGCCCACTACCCGACCCCATAGGCGGGACATCAGCCCACTTAGGACTATGTCTCAACATCTCCCATATCCTCAAATACGGGAACGGCCCGCGGGTATCTCTCATCTCGTCCAACGCCCTGGCCAACAAACCGTCATCACCTTCCCCGCTGGCCCTGTTGTTCTTGCAACGTTGGTAGACCTCCGCAAACGAGTGACATTTATTATTAATGTCCGACTACTTTCCAGATATCGAGTCGTGCTCTCGATACTCCCCCTACCTAAGCAGTTAATGTCGGAAAATATCGGTTATCGGTCGAGGACCGATATTTGATATATCGGTTTTCGCGGTGAGATATTGGTGGGATATCGGTAATTTTATATCATGCAAAATCCATATATATATAGAGGTTTAACACTAACAATTAAATATAATCTCCTACAATTAACAAATTGACCTCTTGCAACATGGAAAACAATAACAATTGTAGCAAGTAGGAACTTATTAAGACTTTAAACACTAATATTTAACACTGACAATTAACAATTAAGACTTAAAACACTAACAGCATCAATAATAAGCAAGACAAATAGAAGAACTAATAAGAAAGATACCGATATCGGGAATATCGGTGATATATCGGTCAAATATCAGTAAGATATCGGTCAAATATCGGTCAATATCACCGATAATATCGGTAGAAAATATCGGTCAAAATATCGGTATCAATATATCGGTTGATGACCGATAACCGATATATCGGACTGATATAGCGGATATATCGGTGATATTAACTGCTTAGCCCCCTACCCATGGCCGCAAAAAATAGGTCTCGAATCCGTTGCCAAAACACCGGGGTATGTTGATAGTTTACTGCAAAAAAAATATCATACGATTAAAAAGTATATATATAAATGTAAACACAAAAAAAAAAATACTAAACCAACATTTTAAAAAGTATATATATAAATGTAAACACAAAAAAAAATACTAAACCAACATTTTAAAAAGTATATATATAAATGTAAACACAAAAAAAAAATACTAACCAACTTCCGGGTCCTCGGATATGTCGAGCCAGGCTCGCGCTAACTTGAACTCCTCATCTCTTTCCCAATGTTCCTGTTGCTTTTTTGACGAGGAGCGTTCGCGTCTTTCTTTTTATGCGAGCGCCCCCCGCGCCCGCGCCCACGTTGAGAACCCTCGGATTCGTCTTGAGTTTCTGGTACAGAATCGGGCTCCTCTTGAGAAGGTTGGACATAGTTTGGTGGAGGAAAAAATTGAGCGGGCATGTTTGGGCCCGGATAAAATTGACCGGGCATGCCAAGAAGTTGCGCGTATTGCATTGTGTTCGCGTCAAACTCGCCCTAATTGGGTGGCAGCGGAGTAGTAGTGTTTGGCCTCGCACCCGGTCGACCCGGGACCCCGAACGGTGAACCATATGGATACATGTTTAGTATTTTTGTTTGTGTTGTGATGTGTGTGTTTAGTTTGTGTTGTGTTGTTGTATGTGTATGTGTATATGTATGTTGTATGTTGTGTATATATATATATATAATCTAAAAAAAACAAATGTTACCGTTCAAAAATTAAAGAGGGGCAACGGTCAAATATTTTTGACCGTTTTTTTTTTCAAACATGCCTGCCACGTGTCACGATTTCATTGGAGGAGGCAAAATCACTTCGGCGTTATATTTATCAAGCCCCAACCCTATAAAGCCCCATAGCGCTGGGGTGTAGCGGTGTTATGGGCGCTATTTTCGAAAAAAAAATTGAAAAAAAAGCCCCACTACGGGGGTCTAATAAAAAAAACTCTCTTAGATGGCAGAAGTAACTGTCTGGTGCAGATGTATATAAATAATTAGTTTAACATTCAAACTTCTGAACACAACAAATGATACGTGTGAGATGAAGCGACATACTTGTTTGGTAACAACTTAATATGCAAATAATTTTTCCAACTTTTTGTAGGATTGTTTGCGGAGAAGAAAATAAAGATGAAAATGAGTTCCCCTATAGATATCACTAATGAAATTTTATTGGTTTTGAATTTATGTCACCAATATTATTTCTAAAAGAAAACGTGTATATGCTTCGACCGAGAATGGTAAATTACAATTGATTGACCTCATATAATTGATGATTTTTGTTTTTAAAAAAATGAAAAATCTTTAAAATTATATGGTTTTGCCACGTGGCACAATATGAAGGTGAATAAAATGGAATTTTGAATGAGAGAATGACATGTGTACCTATTTAGTTTTGTTTATTATATGTATAAATAAATAAATATATCTTGTATGAATTATGAATAAAATGTGGTTGATTATTATCTTATAATTACCGCCGGTGACGAGGTGATGTGGCAGTCACCGACCCCCTCCTCAATCTCCACACCCCTCGGTCTTATGACCCTTCATTTATGCACGTAATACAAATGGAAGTGAGCCAAGGACTAAAAATGTCCTAGGAGGCCCAAAGCTAGGAAGCTTAAGAGCCATAAATAGCATAATTGCAATAGTGATTTCGACACGACTATGGAATAGATTCATTTAAACCTATATGCATTGATATATTAGGCTGGTAGGTGTGAAGGAGGCAATTATGGATGATGGTCCTTCATCTAAGTTGCCACGTCATCATGACATAGAAACATCATTACAATGATGGTCCAAGGGTGTGGAGTTAGGAGAATCATCACCCTTTTCTTTTTATGTATTTTTAAATTATTTATTACTCTAATATTAATATTAAAAAGTTAAAATTACATTAATAAACCTAAAATTATAAATAAAAAAACTTAAATTAAACAAAAAAACGAACACTTAAATAAAACTAAAAAAAACAAACACTTAAATTAAAAAAACTATGAATTATATTTTTTGGCGATATTCTCCTTCATTTTGAGCAAGACGGGACGGTCTTCTTGGGTAGTCGTTGATGTTGGTTATCATTATTCTCCATTCTTCTAGTTGCGCAACTTCATTCTTTTGGCGAATTATTTCCTCCACTTGCTTTTGCTTCAATTGAAGTTTTTCTTCAACTTCGTGTTTCTTCAGTTTTACCTACTTTGCTTGCATTTGACAAAGGTATGTTTGAAGAATTCTGATTCAGCCACCAAACTGACCATCTCTGACCCATTCCCTGGTGCGGCTTGTTTTTTTTCCAACCGCTTGCTTTTTAGCTTTGTCCCTCCCTATGGGTCGTGCCTCCTCTAGAATGGGATCTTCCTCGAACTCTTGGTCGTTGTTTATATTAATATGAAAACGACTGGTCGACCCGCCTCCCATGCTATATGTAACACCACGACCGATGACGGAATCATCGAGGTGCCACGTAGTGACGATTGTTCATAGCTCATGGTATTAAAGTGTAAATATTGATACATTGAATGAATAGTTTATTTCATTGATATGAGATACAAAGATACAATGATTCTAAAGTATCAAACTAACAATCTAAAATGAAATACAAAGAATCCAAAATCTAAGTAAAAAAATTCCAAAAGCTAAAAAGTCGTCTCATAAATAACCTGAAACACGTACAAAAATAATTTTGTCAACACATATAATGTATTGGTGAGCATACCATGTTTCATTCAAAAATTAGTATTTCGCAATTTATGTGCTATAATATTTGCAATATGTAAAATGGCCAAAATCAATCCTAACAGTGTTCAACAAACGTTCAGATATCGATCATAAAAACCATAACAATGACCAAGGACTCAATACGTTCACATAAGTCAATCAAGGGATATAAATCGTAGTACTACTCATTGTTATGTTCGGCTTACAATGATTAATGATTTTGACAAGCATTCATACAATCCACATAAGCATTTCACAAAGCACATCGCGTTATAAAGAATATACATAAGTTTAATAATAATGGTACATGATTCACCCCAAAAGAGTGAAACAGAAAAAGGGGGTTAGATATACTCACATTCGTCAAATAATAAATTGACTACGCGAGCGAGTGTAAGCGAGCAAATCCAAAGATTCAACCTAAAGTTTAAAGTGTCCCAAAATATGTATTTAAGCTTAGTAAAGTCTAGGGTTCTTATTATAAGGCATCTAGGATGTCTAGTCTAAATTAGAGGGTTTTAAGTTTAATATAAGGATGAGGCGTCAAAACAATTAGATAGTTTATCAGAATCTCAATATGCGAATACATGAGGTAAATCGAGAGTATAAATTAGGTTCATATTAGAAATATAACTAAGTTAAATAATAAGGGTCATGATGAAAAAATAAATTTAATAACCTTAAACAATAATTATTCATATTTATTAAATTAAATATAAATAATTATATTGATTATTAATAAGATGAGAAAGATAATGAAAACTTGAGTTTACAAACTAGATATTTTCCGAGCTTAAAAAAACGAATTTAACTCAGAAAATATCTTATAATTTATATAAAAGTCTTTGATGAAATTATATGCTTAAAAGTTAATTTATTCCATAAAAATAAGATATCATATAAAGACATTACAAAATAGAGAAAAACTGATGTGAACATGATTCTAACATGATGGAATATTTTTACACAAATTTTCATATTAAAATAATTAAATTTCGATTTTTTATGATTTAAATATGATTAAAACCACAAAAATTCAAAATAAAATACAAAATGCTCTTAAAGATAAGAGTTTCTGTGAAAACTCAATTTATTGACTTAAAAAGGCTCACAATAAATTTTATATAGTTTTTATGATAAAAATATAGTTTATATGAATATTATTTGTTTAAAAGTAATTTAACAAATAAAAATGAGACAATATATAAAACCGAATCAAAACAGAGGGAAAATGGCATGAAAATTATTCTAACATAATGAAACATGTTTCTACTAATTTTTATGTCAAAATACATTTTATACAATTTTATATGAATTAAAGATGATTAAAGCATTATAAAATAATTAAGAAAAATAATAATCGGCTTCAATATATCCCGAAATAATTTCTAAAACTCATAATCGATCAAATAAACCATCATACCAAATTTCATAATTTTTAGAAAAGAGACAAGCGAGTTATGAATTTATAAAAATCAATAAACTTTTAATTCAAAATCCTCAAATTACCTAGAACACCCTAAGCCCTAGATTTCCAATTGAAACCCTTATAGACTATAATTGATATAACAAGTAAAGGGCTATTGTTCTACTGATAATAATGAATCAAAATGCAAAAAAAAAAAAATAGAAAAACTCACGAATTTGATAACTCAAAATGAAGAAACAAAACCGAAATAAAACCAAGAAATAAGCTTCCAATTCGTCATAAATATGAGATCAAAATTGGGGCTTCTTGTGCATAGGTGATAGACTAATAGAGGAGGGGGTGTGATAGTGTTTAATCGGAGTAGAATGATCGATTTAGAAGTGCAATGAGAATAGGTCACATAAGTGAGTTTTTATACTAGTTTTGAATTGATTAGCCATTAAAATTGGTCAATTAGCCATTAAAAACGTTCAACACCATAAAGTCGGGTTTTAAGATGAATTGACTAGGACTTTGACTGTTTGACTGTCTCCGCGGACCGCAAGAGCTAAAAAAATCAAATTTTCTAATTTAATCAATTTTAAGTTCCGGACTTGTTTCCTTCGGTTTCTAAGTTGGTTTAGGACCGCAAATTAAGGGTTTTGAGTATCAAGGTCTGAAACATACATGCTCGGGTGCAGGTTGTCACACTATAGCTGCCCGACTCTGAAGTTTTGGATCGTTTGGCGCTTGTAGCCTCGTTTGGAACTGGTGCCCATTTGGGAGATGTCTTCAAAATAAAGCGGTTGATTGCAGAGTTCACTTTTCGAAACTTTGAACTTATCGATTCGAAGTGACGATATTGAGGTTGCTCCATTATTTCGTGGAATCTATCTGTTACTTCAAGCCATAAACTTTCTCCTGCTTGATTGTTCCCTACATTTTTAAATATAACGTATATTATAGCACTTAAAAAATAAGAAAAAAATTGTAACACATATAGTAAGAAAAAAAAATTGTAACACATATAGTAAGAAAAAAATTACCAACTACGGGATCTTTGACATAGAAATATACGCCTTAACTAATGCTTCTTCTTCCATTTTCGACCATAGGCTTTTGGACGCGGGGGTTTCACGTATACGAGCCCGACTCCTCTTCTTTTTTTTCCTATTCAAAGATTGGGGTTGGGTTTCGGGCACGAACTCTTCAACCTCATCTTCTTATTCGGGTTCGGGTGACGGTTGTCGTTGTGGTTGCTGTAACGGTTTGGTTGTTGAGACGGTTGGAATGGCCCATTAAGCAGGGTTTGCAAAAGTTGGGTGAAACATAGAGGGTTTTGGTGCATTTGCATTTGGAAATATTGGGTGAAAGGGATGGGAGATTATTGGAACCCCAAAAATGTCGTCCAATTTGGATCGATTGGCATCGTGTATCCCGGTGTCGTGAATGGATTTGGGTTCGGGTTTTGATTACGTTGTGGGGTTTAATTCAGGTTGTTTTGGTATGGATCCATGATGATATAAAATAAAAGATTGTGTAAAAAATTAGAAGTGTGTTTGTAGAGGAGTGTGTGAGATGGTATAAAAAATAAGAAATGGCGTGGTGTATTTATAATATTAAAAAAAAAACCTTTTTTTTAAACGGTCAATAGACCGTTGTACAATGGCCATACTCAAACCAAGAGGACACGTGGAGGTGCGGCACACTCGGCAGTGGGTTGCCGTTCAGGACGAAGCCACCTCAGGGAGCAGTATTGCCGAGCCAAGCTTAAGCTTGCCAGGCCTATGCCGTCTCCCATACTGCTAAGCCTCACTACAACAATTTGAAGCAATAGAAGCGATCAAACAGATATTGAGAATCTTAGGGTTGAGTTTTGAATTTGAGTATCAAAAACATTTGATTTCAATTTTAACAATTATTTCCATTTAAAAGTTTAATAAAATGTAATTTTGTAAATTGTAAGCTTGATGGTACAAATAGATTTAAAATGACATTTACTTAAGGAAATAAAATTCATCAAATGCGTATGGTTTTATTAGGGGATGGGGCGTCACTAGAATTGGTTACGGGTACCCTACTATCAGCACGGTAATACTGTCGTCACCAGTCCTGGTAGGGGTCCTGTGAACCGTTTTCTGATTCTATCTAACGTGCTGGTACTTTGGTATCTTAATTGCAACGGTCAAATTTTTTTTGTTTTTTAATTCCTTTTTGACCGTTGAATGTAATTTGTGAATTTTTATAATTGTTCAAACGGTCATATTTTGTGACCGTCTTTATCAAATGTCTATAAAAACACAAAACAATCGCACGGTTTAGTATCAAACAATAGAAATTATATCAATACTTTTAAAATAAAATAAGTGACGTTGACGTAGAAGATGATCAAGTTATCATTCCCTCGCTCGAAGTGTACCCGATTTTACACTCAGGCGATAGTAGCCTTGAGTTTCTAATGGACCTTGCCAAGCGGGCTGTAGAGCAAGACACAACAACATCTAAAAAAAGATATGTGCCACATGATCACGAGGGAGGCAATGCTCTGTTAATAGATGACTATTTTGCTGAAGTACCAAAATACACCGACGCACAGTTTAAACTAAGGTATCGCATGTCGAGACGTCTATTTCTAAAAATTGTAGCAGATGTTGAAAAACTTCGAATGGTTCAGAGAGGGCGTGGACGGTCGGTTTAGAAAAAGTTTTACGCCCATGCAAAAAGTATCTTCAGTAGTGAAACAAGTCGCAACCGGTAATCCTCTAGACGAATACGATAAGTATTTATGTATATCTAAGAGGACGTCGCGCGAATGTTTACAATTTTTTTGCAATGCCATCATTAAGTTATACGGGGCTTAGTTTTTACAAAGACCAACAAGTCACGACATTACATGTTTGTACGAAGCACACTAAAAAAGACATCACCTTCCCGGCATCATCGGTAGCATTGATTGCACTCATTTAGTATGGCGAGCATGTCCTAGGGAATTACGAGGACAATAGATGCGAGGCGATCACCAATACCCTACGATCATGCTAGAAGCGGTTGCTTCACAAGATATGTAGTTTTGGCATGGATTTTTTTGCCCCCCCCCCCCGGTTCACTCAATGGCATAAATGTTCTCTAACAATCCCCAGTTTTTCATACCCAACGAAACGGAATGGCGCCGCAGTGTCCATTTACTTTAAATGGCCACTTATATAAACATGAATATTATCTTACCGATGATATCTACCCAACCTGGTCAACGTTTGTGAAGCGTTTCGATATCCGACCGATCCAAAGGAAAAGAAATTCGTTAAGGCGCAAAAGGCGGCAAGGAAGGGTGTTGAGCGAGCGTTCGGAGCATTAAATGGGAAATGGGAATTACCGCCCGACCCTTGAGGTCGACGACCGTTGCTAGGTGTAGCATCATCGTCTATACGTGCATGATATTGCACAACATGATTGTAGGATCGACTAACGGGTCACCCGACAATCACGAGCTTGATATTTAGAGTGCGAAATCCTCTAAATATGTTCTAATAACATAAACGAATATGAAACAATGATATACGAGTAATTAACACACACAAATGGGTCAAAAGATTAAAGATTTATCACTAAAACAGAGCTCGAGTGTTTACAATGATCAAATCAGACCTTACAGACCAGGGGAGGGTGTTTGGAGAGTGTGTGTGGCAAGAACTAATGATTAGGGCAATGATTGGGACGATTTATACCTCCCGTACTCGTACAGACCTGTTTACGCGAGTAGGAGGTCAGTTCATGCGAGTACGATGCTATCTAACATGATAAACTAGCGAGTAGGGCCGTACTCGCTAGTAGCTTCATGCGAGTAGGGCTATCAAGTATCAATACTAATGTGGTATAGGCTATCAAGCATGAATACTGATATGGTATAGGCTATCAAGCATGAATACTGATATGGTATAGGCTGTAAATGCCTAAAGGCCATTCCCTACTCGCCTGAAGTGTCCCAAACGTCCCGAAACGCGTATAAACATCTCCAAACACCCCGAAACACGTCCAAACAACATATATACTAGCCTAGGGACATCATTCACTTACAGACTCCCCCTTGGACCAGGCTAGTATACGATTACGAGCCATAAACTACTCGATTAACCTAGCCAACGACCTATAGAGACCTATCACTAGCTAGGGACATACAAACAATGCACTTACAGACTCCCCCTTGGACCTAGCTAGTGATTTACAGACTCAACCTATCATCTAGCTGGGGCACCCAAGAAGTGCATTTACAGACTCCTCGTTGGATCTAGCTGGAGATATATGGTCTTCGAGTCTTCAAGTCGTCATGTTCAGCATTCTTCAACTTAGGGTGACACCGCAGTGTATGACCTCTGAAGATTTGAACATATCAACTAATTTGAGCTTTAGTCGTGGCTTCATAAGATCTCGTCTTGGACATCCATTTGCTTCGATAACTTGGGAGGTAACAAGAAATCTCCGCTTTTAATGATTGACAATTCTTTGACTTGGACGAAGATCAATATCATCTTCACTTTCATCTCTTGACTTTCATCTTCTTCAGCTTCGATTGCTGGAGCTCTACCACGATCTGGTTTCTTCGAAGATGAAATATCGGGTTCTTGCTGTTCAGGATGATTTTGTTGTTCAGGTTCGGGCCTTGTTCAGCTTCAAGCCTTGTCGTTTGAATCATGGTATGCACAGACGTTGTGTTGATCCTGATTCGTCTTCGCAGGTTGTAGGAAACACATGTGACGACCTCCCAAGAACTGATATCCACCCGTTGCGGATCCAGCTTCAATATTGTAACCACCATTGACAAATTCACTAAAGTCAACGAGATCCGACTTATCGCCATTAGGGTACCATAGACCTTTGGTCGGTAACCCTTTAGATAAAGAAGGAACCATTTTGCAGCAATCACCCAGTCCACTCTTATTCATTACTGACATCCGTTGTTAAGTCGAAACACTGGGTCTTGAATTATTCTCATCGAGCATTTTCTCTTCTTTCTTCTTCTTCGATAACAAATCCCCCCTTTATTGGCTAAGGTTACATATCCTCCAAAGATATTCTAATCAATTTACTGGAGCGATATGACACCTATTTTGTGCTAAGATGCCCCACTGTCAACAATCAAATGACTGCTGATAGTTCCTCCTGGAACACCCTGCACACTCGTTCAAAGATTAGTTCTCGAGGGGGACCCAGGCCTTGACCATCTCTGGTCGGCCTAAGTCATTAATCATAGGCAGCTCCATCCACCTACCATGAGGGGTAGGTGTTTTCTCATCAACAACAGTTGATGTAGATGGTGCTAATGAAGTATATAAACTCACAGATGGTGCTTCAGCTGCTTTTGGCTTCCAAATCTGGTCATGCTTAGTCTTTACAGGTCCTTGCTTCACAGATTTGGGTGGTACTCGAGACTTCACCTTTGGGTCAGCCGGTGGCTTTGCCCTTTGGTTAGTCTTTGGACCTGCTTTTGGGCCTCCCTTGGGTTTTGCAACCTTAGGTGGAGCCTTGGAGCTTGATGCCTGATCCGCTTTAGGCTTTGCACCATCAACAACAACCCTTTGTTTCTTTTTCACATTCTTTGGTGTCACCTGAACTTGTTGTTCAGGTGTCTTGTATCTTTGGTTGTTGTATTTAAAGGGCTTAAGTGCTTTCCCCTTTAATTTTCTCAAATAGGGACAATTAGCAATCAAGTGTCCAACCTCGTTACATTCATAGCATGACCTCCATTCTTCATAGTACTGGGGTTCATACCGTGACTGTCTCGAACTAACCTGAGAAAATCTAGGGCTATAGCTCCCTTGTGAGCTTCTAAATCGAGAGGTACTTGGATATGAATCATAATCAGATGATCTTGGTGAAAAATTTCTTTGATGATTTTGAAGAGAATGTCTCATCTGATTAGTACCTTTCGATTTGATGGGCTTAAGTTCATTGATCTTGGGACCCTTTTGATTTTTCCCAAACCGATTCTTTTGATTCACATGTTTGGTGGGTTTGTGTTCAACATGTTTCTTCTGATCAACGAGTTTTCTTATCTGAGCTTCAGTAACTGGTACTTCCTCAAAAATATGTTTAATCAAGGATTGATCCACATTCTTAATGGGAAACTCTTTATTAGAAAACAATTTGCCAGATCCCACCAACATGTACAGCCCTTCCGTGCCTTCAGCAAACTGAAAGTGCTTCTTTTCCGGTTCAGGTTCACACAAAATGTGATTTTTAATAGAGCTATGTGAACCTGATTGAGCCTTCTCAGTTTCCTGGGATTCTTTATTAGAAACCTCAAGGTCTGCCTCCGGTAAGGCCTTTGGTTTCAATTTCTCTTTCCGTCTATTTACATAACGTTTATTGTAACCAAATCCTTGATTTTCTTTTTGCCGAGACTGTTTTTTAAGATCAACATCATTTTTACTTAGCACAAACTTTGCAAACTGAAAACCATCTAGCTTATGTTGAGCTTTTTCATAATCAGATTTTGTTTGCGCTAATTCTTTCTTTATTTCCTCAAGAGTCTTAGAAAGCTTAGAATTTTCTTTCATTAAAATTTCATTTAAGTTTTTAAGCTCCATTTCATTTGCTCTCAAAACTTCATTGATGGTTATACAATTAGCTAGATCGCAAGTAAGGATCTGGTCGTTTTCAGACAACCTTTCAATCGTACTTTGGAGTTCGGCACAGTTAGAACAGACAAACCTGGAAGATCCTTGTGCAATAGGGTCAGTTCCGTGCTTGATTTGAGCTCTAACTTCTGGATTTTGATCATCAGCATCTTCCTCTTCTGATTCACTCCTTTCAGAAGTTGAACAATTTGCATCAGTTCTGTTGATTTCTTCAGAACTTCGTTCAGGATATTGTTCACTGGATGATGATTCACTATCTGCATCTGTACTCTCTTCTGAGATTTGAGCACTCTCTGACGCTTCTCTCGATTCCACAGTCTCTACTCACTGAGCAAAACACGCAATTTCGCCATTAACACCTCCCATGAGTTGTGTCTTCTGGTCAAAGCCTTTCTCAGCAAGCACAGTAAGTACACTCGCAGCATCCGTGTTTGCTGAGACAGAGTGAATTGCAGGAGTAACCGAAACCACAACCGTTTCTTGATTGTTTTGAACATTGTTAAGTTGTCTGGTTTGATTCGGTTGACTTTGACTAGCATATGATGTTGATTTCCTCTCCAGATGGGCCCACGGATTACATCCGGAAATCCTCTGTTGTTGTCGTTGTTGGGCCGGTTGGGTGTTCATTGAAGACGCGAAAGCCCATGGTTTGGTTGCATTTGCCATTATGAAAGCCTTGTGAAAAAGTCAACTCTTGGTCAACAAAAGTCAAACTTCGGTCAAAGACGGTTAACACCTATTTTGAAAGTCAAACTTGGTCAACGAAAGTCAACTTCGGTCAACGCGAGTCAAACTTAGGTCAAAGACGGTTAACACCTATTTTGAAAGTCAAACTGGGTCAACGAAAGTCAACTTTGGTCAACGAAAGTCAAACTTAGGTCAATTTTAGGTTCAGGTCTTTTCAGGCGAGTAGGAACTCTATTCTTGTGTTTATAGGCGATTAGGGTTTTGTTGGGGCGAGTACGGTTGTAATCACTAGTATTACACGCGATTAGGGTGTAAATGCTAGTGAATAGGGACCTTTCAGGTGATTAGGGGCTATACCACATAAGAAAGTGGGGAATAGGCCTCTATTCGCATGAAGTAGAGGCGATTAGGACTCTACTCGTGTGAAGATTCCTTGTACTCGCGTTAGCTATAGGCGAATAGGATCTGTACTCGCTAGAATGTCTGCGTAATCGCTAGATCTGATCTGTAACCTCACTTTTGCTCAAGAACAGCCGTTTTTGCCTCAAAATCTTATCCAAAACAATGTGTTTAAGCCCCAAATGATTGGAAAAGTTTCCAAAACACTTTTGGAACAAAACCTAATAAAAAAACATACGTTTTTATCCATAAACACACACCAAGAATTTGAAAATAAGGGTTTTTATCAAAAACTCAAAGTTTCAAACTTCAAAACAGGTTTTTGGTCAAAAATCACAATTTTCCCATAAAAACCTACCTGTTTTTGCTCGTTTTTGCTATCAAAACACTCGTGATAAGATCCTCGGCTCTGATACCACTTGTAGGATCGACTAACGGGTCACCCGACAATCACGAGCTTGATATTTAGAGTGTGGAATCCTCTAAATATGTTCTAATAATAGAAACGAATATGAAACAATGATATACGAGTAATTAACACACACAAATGGGTCAAAAGATTAAAGATTTATCACTAAAACAGAGCTCGAGTGTTTACAATGATCAAATCAGACCTTACAGACCAGGGGAGGGTGTTTGGAGAGTGTGTGTGGCAAGAACTAATGATTAGGGCAATGATTGGGACTATTTATACCTCCCGTACTCATACAGACATGTTTACGCGAGTAGGAGGTCAGTTCATGCGAGTACGATGCTATCTAACATAATAAACTAGCGAGTAGGGCCGTACTCGCTAGTAGCTTCATGCGAGTAGGGCTATCAAGTATCAATACTAATGTGGTATAGGGTATCAAGCATGAATACTGATATGGTATAGGCTATCAAGCATGAATACTGATATGGTATAGGCTATCAAGCATGAATACTGATATGGTGTAGGCTGTAAATGCCTAAAGGCCATTCCCTACTCGCCTGAAGTGTCCCAAACGTCCCGAAACGCGTATAAACATCTCCAAACACCCCGAAACACGTCCAAACAACATATATACTAGCCTAGGGACATCATGCACTTACAATGATCATTAAAGACGAGGAGCGTGCGATATCACCGGTCCACATACGCGATCCCCCAATCCAACCGTTCTTCGATGACCAAGCCCTTGCAAAGTTGACAGACTCTGATATGCATTTCCAACTTCGAAATGATCTCGTGGAACATCTAGACACACTTGATATACCGCACCTCGAAGCGGATACCTACGAATAGTTATTCTTTTTTTTAGTTTATTTTTAATTTATTTGTGTTTTCATTTCTATGTTTTATTTACTTTTAACATTGTAAGTTTATTTTATTAGTTTAATAATATGTTTAATTAATGTTTCTTTAAAAAAAACTAAAAAATAAAGATTTCAGTGAAGTGAATCAGTTAACTGCTGCCTCCAAAAAATGATTCAGTGAAGTGATGTGGCATTACATGATTGGTTAAAATCAGTAAAAGAAAAAACATATTCTAGTAGTACCCCTTGTGCCTTTATACAAATTTTCTTATAAAAAATTCTTTATAAAGTGTAAGAGCATTCACATTTGGGGAACCAAATTTATGTGAGTGTGTCCACCAAATTATATAGGGTGGGTGTAAGTGGTTGTGAGTGGAGAAGAGAGAAAATATTTGGTGGAAGCACTGTTCACCCCTATATTTGAAAAACTACTGTTCACCCCTAAAAATATTTTAATATTTATGGAAGTGGTTGTGAGTGGGGAGAGAGAAAATATAATGAAAAAGTATTATTATTTTAAAAAGGAGAGAGAAAATTTTATGATGGAATAGTGATTTTTAATGTAATTTGATGGATGTCTTATGGGACGTCTTACGAAGAGCAGGGATTTCAGCTAGGAAAGAAGCCCCGGTTAATTTTTTGACGGATCCACTTGAGGGGCGGTCCACCCTAAGACCAGCGGATGTCCTTGTGTTCGGGTGGGCGCAGGGAAAACACGCGTGCGTTGATCTCACGGGGGTGTCTCCTTTGGTAGGACTTTGGGATTCGGGGTTTGTGGCAGGGCAAGCAGTCTTAAAAGCTGAATCCAAGAAAGTTGACAAACATGAAGCTGCTTGTCTTGAAAACCAACACGTCTTTGTGCCCTTTGCTTTTGACACATTTGGGGGCCTTGCTCCCGATGCAATCCGGTTTTTAGATCGAGTGCAGAAGGTGGTGCAGAGTAACTCTCCTGCGGCCAAGGACACAAGCTTTATATTTAATAGAGTAGGTTTTGCTATTCAAAAAGGGGTTGCGGCGCAGCTTGTTGCCTGTCTACCCGCGCCTCACTTGTAATTCTTGTTGCTTTTCTAATATAAACAAAGAAACCCGAGATACCAATTAAAAAAAAAATTGATGGAGGAAATTTGGTGAATGAGGCGTGAATGCTCTAACGAAGGGTATGAGAATCAAATATGATGAATCAAACATTATTGAAAAGAAAAGATGAAGGGAACAAACAGGTCAATAGAAACAAAACAAGCAGAAACTATTAAAGTTTTGAGTAAAGTTACTCCCACAAAACATTGGTATAATCTATTAATATATTCTTTATCAACTTGTTGACTCATATTTGTTGAGATGATAATCGAGCCTTCTCCTTGTCTTTGTTTCTACCTTCAGATTCTCTCTCTCTCTCTCCCTCTCTCTCCCCTATTTCTCTAATGTATTAAAATGATCACACAAATCAGGTTTTTTTAGTTATATTAGCTATGTTAAGTACGATTTTTAAGTTCATTTATGCTATTTATTAAGTTTTATGGTTAGGTTTTTTGTTACATTCAATCTATGAATGAGCGTCTACCAACCAAGGTGGCTTTGAGTCGAAGAAATGTGCCGATAGACAACCGAAATTGCAACTTACTCTTTATAATTTCGATCTGAATGTTGGATCTTTCTAGCTGTAATCTCATCACAGAGGAGACGGCAACGCATGTTTTCACCTGATGTGGAGCTACAACGATGGTTTGGCAAGCGATTTCTAGATGGTGTCGTCTTCCGAACATTTTCGCTTTTGAGGTCGCTGATCTGTTACAAGCTTCAGAAGGCTGCAGTCACTCAAAAACATACCAGGAAACGGTTCGAGGCATAGTAATCATAACCTGTTGGAGAATATGGAAGTCGCGCAACGAGTTCATTTTCAGCGGCACGAAGCTTAAATTGGCAGATATACTTTCCGAAGTTAAAGCGTATGGATTTTTATGGTATAAAAATAGAATTAAGGATAACGATTGCGATTGGAAATCTTGGTGTAACTTAAACGTAATGTAAGGTTGTTTTTGTGCAGCTCGCTCTCCTTCTTGGAGACGAGCTTGCCTGTTTCTTAATGAAGTATATATTTCAAAAAAAGAAAAAAAGTTTATGTATAATAGTATATGAAATTGTTATTATATATATATTTTTATACTATGTAACATATCAAAAAATTGTTGTATAGCCTTAGCTATAAATAAATCTAAAACTAAAAATCTTTTAAATGATTAACAATAAAGGTAAACTAGACTTCTTTAATGTAAGTAAATGATTAACAATATTATATATTTAACAAAAATAATATTTGTATATTTAATTGTTGAACTCAACCTTTTTGATGAAACAGTTTATGGGTAAGGTTCCTGTACAAAAGACATTTTTCGTACAAAGTGTGAGAAGTCTATATAGGCATTGTGTTTTATATTTTAGGCATGATGTTTTATATTCTTTTGACATAGTACTATATAGAAAAACACAAAACTTAACAATTTAAAACACTAATTAATGTATTCTAGACATGCAATCTAAAACACCATACGAAGAAAGTAATCAGCGTGTTTTAACTTTCATGTCTAGAATACATTTGATTGTGTTTTAAATTGCTACGTTTGGTGTTTTTCTATATAATACAATGCAAAAGGAATCGAAAACATCATAGCCAAAATTTAAAACACAATGGCTACATAGACTTCTCACACTTTGTACAAAAAATGTCCTTTGTACAGGAACCTAAACCAACAGTTTATAATTACTTAATAAGCTTTAGTTATGCCATAGTACCAGCCCATCCTGGAATCAACCAACAACCATATTCCAGTTAAAATATATAATATTAGAAAATCCATCCTAGATGATGTTTGCATCAAAGGTGGTTTTAATTTTCTTACGTCTCAATGCATCATGTTTTTATATATGGGATGAATCATGAATATAAAATATTTTAATAATTTGCATACCAACATAATACAAATTTACCCTAAATGAAAAATAACAATATTCACAAACCCTAAACTATATTAGAAAAATATAAATAAAAATCCAACAAAAATTTCACATGTGTGTAGTGTGCAAAAATTATCTTTTTTTTTTAGGCGTACATCAATGGTAAACCTCTTCGCTAGAAAGCCCCCCTACTCATGATCAAACCCCTGCCCACTCGTCGATCCCTTTCAAACTCATTGAGTACATTTTTTCGATGGACGGTGGAACTCGAACCTAAAAACCCTCTCGAGTAGGAACCGCGCAAGGGCGTAAACCATTTTACCTCTTACCAGGTGGACGGGACATCTTTGGCTGCAAAAAATATATATGTCGTTTACATCACATGTGGATAGACAAGTTCACATGTTGACACCTTTCATCACTATTATACTCATTTTGTATGTGATTACTTAAATGGGCGTCTTTCAAGTGTTTGATATTTAATGACCCAATGGAATACCAGGTTGAAGAAACCTTAGAATATATATGCAAGTCACATTAGATGTAAGCATCCTTAAAAAAGCTAGCTCGTGTTCGATGGATACCCGATCTAGTTTAAAGTAGAATTAAAGTAGAATCATATGGGATTCATGATACATTCCAAAATCCGATAAGACATTCAAAGTTCGGATATGCTCCAAAAGATACAAAATTGAGTCTCTTAATTGTATTGAGGAAGGTTCTTGTATAAATGGTTCTTATCTTACAAATTGTCCTTAACGTGAGAAATGAAGGAGGGTATTTTTTTTATTTTTTATTTTTTTGAATTTTTTTTCACATTATTAAACGCGTACTTTAGTACTGAAATCTAAAAAATAGAGTAGAGTAATTATGTAATTACTGTTGTAGAGTAATTACGGTAAAAATAATTTAATTTTTTTTATATTATTTATCTAAAAGCATGTTTAAGCAGATGCGAAAAAAATTCAAAAAAAAAAAAAGATTTTCCCCCTTCACATCTCATGTTTAGTAAGTTAAACTCATTTGTATTTGATCTTTATACTAATTGTATTAATAGTAACTAGATGACGACGACGCGTCTCTAAAGTTTCAGTTTCCAAGATATATGTGGCACAATCATTACTAGGTTACACGGCATGAGTGATGCAAGAAGTCTAGCTTTCTTTATAAAGAAGGATAAATGTTTTGAGTGACGCAAATAAACCCTATTATGAATAAAGTGTCAAAATGCGTGGATAAAAGTAAACATGACAATTCTTTTTCAGTTTATAAGCAATCATCTAACTGCTTGTATAAATATCGTAATCTCTTTCCGGTGATTAAGAATTGAATATTTGTGTTATAATCGATCATGTAAGATTGTAATCCATCTCACTTGACATAGTAAGAGGTGGATGAGAGCAAAGAAAAGCTATATTTCATTATTTTTTAAGGAGACATTTTATTTTCTGTTATTTAATTTTTATTATATAACTTTTATCATAAATAGTATGTACACGAGTGGCTTAGTGTATGTTACTTTATTCTTTTTAAATAATGTTTTAAAAACTAGATTGCTTATGCAACCACACGCTAACGATTTACGTCACTAATTTAACCCACACTGGTTCGTAAGAATATTGGAACCAAATTTTGAGGTTTTCGGTTCTAGTTCAGTTTGGTTCGGTTCAGTTCAATTCGTAAACCTTAGTTTCCATAACAAGATAAGCATTAAGACTCTAGAACATACTAATACGACAATGCTTGATAGTTTATCATTGGTGCTTACTTATATTGACTTTATTTGTACTATATATGTATATCTAGATATATTTTTGGTTGTCAATCATAGGGAATGAAGATTGACTTTTAGTACAATTATATTTTAGGGTTAAAAAGTCATACCCATGTCAAAGGGTTAAGTACATTAACTACCGTAAGCATAAAAATCAAATCGAGGCAGCAACTCCATTGGTTTTTGTTTCGATTCCGTTTGTCCATATAATTAAACTTGTCTTTTGTTTCCTTTTAATAAAAGAAAATATATTTCATGAAAGTCAAAAGACGAGTGGTTGTCCTCCTAGCTAATTATTATTCATACCTTGATTTAATTTATGACACATGTGTATTTTAATTTTGAAGGGCCTTGATGCAACGTGTGGATTGGATTTTGTATTTGTATTAGTACTTAGAATAGCATGCTTACCTAGTTAGTTTATTCTCACACGTATTTGAGAGTGCCTGGTTTGGTGAGTGGTATAGAGACATTCTAATTATAGGTTTACTCTTGTTGACTACATTTAAAAAAGAGGTAATTTGGGTATTGCTAAATGCACTTAATTTTACTAGTTGCACTCCCTGCTTAAACTTTCAAATAAATACAATCAAACATTTTATTCTCTATTTTTTAATTCTATCTACTTTAAGTTTTTAAACATTTCAAAAAAATAAATTAAATTTTATAACCAAGTTTTATCCCAACTAACTTTGGTAGATGGTTGAAATAATAATGTTTTAATACTTAATATATAACGTTGTAACTTGTGTGATCTTTAAAGTTAACGTTGTAACTTGCGTAAACAAATAACTGGAAGAGTAGAATAATGGCCTATCAAAGACAATAACGTGGTGGAAAATAAATATAACCATTCTTAGATAACAATATATATATTTTTAAAACATTTTAAGTGCCCAAGTATAATGTAACACGGAGAATTTAATCTTTTTCGTTTGGTTTTACCTTATAAACTCGTTCACTTTCCATCTCACAACCAATGTGGGACAACTCACATTCACACACATATAAACTCCAACACACAATACAACTGACGATCATTGTTACCTAAAGAGAAGTTTACAATGATATGGTAGTGGTATCGCCGCTTTTTTTTTCTAAATGTGCTATTTTCAACACAGTCGTATAGTCATACTATGCACCATATTTAAAGAACACTTAGGTCTACAAATCCCACAGAGTATGGATCTAACCACATAGCAACCTCATTTTTCCGAAGCTCGTATTTCTTTAATGTTCATGTTTGAAGCTTTAGTTTAGTTTCATTGGGGTCCAATCTAATCAGGACCATTGGCGAAGCATTGTGAGGGCCAGGAGTGGCCCTGCCCCCCCCCCCCCCTGTTTTTTGGCGCAGTGGTGGAAATTTGCGATTTTCGTAGGTAAATTTAGTTCGGGTTGAGTCCGGCCCCCGCTCATTTTCCACTACCGATCGAAAAAAAATGAGTCCGGCCCCCGCCGATTGGCGAACCAAGCTTCGCCACTGATCAGGACTACCCTTTTTGATACAAATATTAAAGAGTTTTTATAGTTTTGAATCTTCTTAGAAGATTTTAGGTACTTTCAACAAAGTGCAGTGTAATATCCGAGTTTCTTTCTAGCTTCAGGTCTTTAAAGACTTCATCATTCGAAAGGAAATCATCCCACAATAATTGTTATGTATGCATATAATGATATATATATATACAATTAATAAACTAGATAGTTTCAAGTAAGTCACTTGAGGAATATATAATATCATACCAACAATTTAATATTTTCTTCAACTTAACCAAGTGATTTATATCTATAATCCATCGATCCTTGGCTTGTCAAATGGATTCCCATTGTTTTCTAGAGAAAACCACTAAAGGTTTTTTTGACTTTGGAGCTAGCAATGAGTATTTTATTCATTTAACAACAATTATATAGCCACATGAAACATTATTTACTAGTAAAATATGTATTTTACATATGCATTACATGCCTAAATACACACATGCCTGAGTGAAGTTTTAGTATATATGTTTGTCAGTTAAAACTTAAAACTGTTTAATTATAGGTACATGTTGTATCTATGGGTTGATGTGCAAAGGAATATGCCTTACGTACGTACTAGGGTTGACATAAATTAATAATTACTAATACTTTTTTTAGAATAATATTAGACTCAAAAACTATACAGCAACAATATATGTATAAACTGCAAACAATAATTAATGATACTTTTTTTAAAATAATAACTTTTGTTCATAAACAAATTTCCTTGAAGGAGACAACTAATAATCGACCAACTCCGTTGATTTAAATTAATATGTCGTTATGTTGTTATACTTTAAGAAAATTTAACTTTAACCCTAATTATTAGTTATTTAAATGATCAATCAGCTTTTTATTTGTTAAAATAAAGAAAGGTCAACACATTCCCAACAAATCCACCATCTAAGAAATTGACTTTGCTCTTATCTTAAAATCGAAAAATATTATATCATCATAGTTTTTTTTTTATCTTGATATAAATATAACATAGATAATATGAAAAAGATGATAGAGAAAACGGTTATATAACAACCATACCCAGTATATCCCTCTATAAACCTTGTAGAACGTATTATATTATTATGGGTTATGGGATTCATACACCCCGTGACATCATATTTTGGGGGTGTGATATCACATTCTGGAGTATGTGGCAGTATCCTATTGGTGTGTGACGTGAACCAGGGTGTATGATTTCTAAATAGGGTGTGTGTGATTCCTAAATACCTATTATTATATGTTTGCTAATGCAATTCATTAGACAAAATTTTATAAAGAATATAAAAGTCGTAATAGTTCTTAGAATTTCAATCTAGAGTTAGCTAGGTAAAATGACACATACCATTAATTAATATGTTAAAAGAGGGACACTTTATTAGTGTTTTGATGCTAATGTGCACCGCACTGCATCGCCCTTATTTTGCTAACGTGTATCATATTTAAAAAAACTTTTTTCTCTTTTTAGAAATTAGCATTTGGTATCAAGTATTCGTACCGAATACATACTTTCGGTACCACTATAGTGATATTTTTCTTTATCGTAGAGAAACGAACCAGTACTATCTTAATATCAGTACTGATACCGTAATCGTTTGTTATAATTTTTTAACGTGATAGTATAAAATCCATTGAAAAATGAGTTATATTAGCAAAAAGCATTTATTCGATAACAGTAACCTTTCTATTTTGATATATACAAAGTTCGAATCGCATCCTGCAACAACTCACACATGTCACGTCTTGTGGCAACAGGTGATTACGACTCTCCTTTCACAATAATTTGATTCAAATATGAAATGGTTTCAATTCATTAAGTGAGTTTTCAGCTTAATTCGTTCAAAATAATGTCAAAAAAAAAAAAGCAAATTAACTATAAACCAAACTCTTAAACATAGAGCGTCAACGTTTTACACTACACAAACTACTCAAGTTTTTATTTAACACATAACCGTGAAAAATTACATCAAGATAGCGGGCAGGCGGGCAACAAGCTGCGCCGCCACCCCTTTCTGAATAGCAAACCCTAACATACTAAAAACGAATCTATGCCCTCGCGGCGCCGAGACACTGCTATAAATATCCCGTTGGACTCTGGTCAGAAAACGTAACAAGAAATATGTCAGTTTGAGTTTAGCTTAGATAGGGATTGTATTCGGCTGATTATGGCAGCTTGTGAGTTGAACCATTAAACTTTTTTGTTAAATAAATGTTTTTATGTCATGTTTAACTTAAATTGATTGGTTAGTTATTTATGCCGGTTTGAAAGAATAAGCAAACTGTTTTATAGTGCAAACATAAAATATTTTACATGCATTATTTTACTGTCGTGCCTTCGGGCGGGTGAGTGGTCGGGTTTTTCCGGGAATTGGTGGTAATTGGTAGCCCGGGTACTCTCGAGTACCTGATTCGCCAAAAGGGTGCCCGAGAGTGCTCGGAAATTGATTCGTTGGCCGTTCAAAAAATAAAAAGATAACAATTAGGTTAGACAATTGGTGTTTGTGTCAAAAATAATAACATATGTTTTATATATGTTTTATATTTGTAAATGATATTTTGTAATTATCTCTCCATAATTATAGGAGATAGTTTGTATTATTTATAGGATTCAAATCAATGAGAAAATCATGTTGAATCAATCTCTTTCATGGTATCACCCTAATTCTCCTTAACCACCTTCCGCCTCCCCTGCACCTCCTTCTTTTTCCAGCCGGCCACCGCCTTCTGCCGTGCGCCGCCGCTGTCTATTCCCCATCTGTTTCTTCTTTTCGTCTCCTGATTCCCCACATTTCTTCCATGGATTCTAAATCCCTTCACCCTGCACTTACTGTTACCAACATTAAGACCCACATCCCCCTTATTCTTGAAAAAGATTCAACCCACTTCATGACGTGGAAAACCTTGTTTCAGGTCCACTGTCAAGCTTTCGAGGTGCAGCATCATCTTGCCCCTAAAACACCCGTGACCCCTCCCCCTGCCCCCTCTGATCCTGCCTCCGCCGCTATTGCAGAGGCGGCGGCCCTTGCCGCAGAGGCCTTATGGTCACGGCTAGACGCAATCATCTTACAGTGGATTTACGCCACTATTTCTCAGCCTCTTCTACACATCATCCTCAAACCCGGTCAAACGGCATATGAAGCTTGGATTGCCGTTGAGAGCGAGTTTAGTGATAACCAGAATACCCGGGCTATTTTTCTCGGTCAGGAGTTTGCCAATCTATACCTTGAGAATTTTTCTTCTATGGATGACTACTGCCAACGAGCCAAGCACTTGGCTGATCAACTTGCGAGCGTAGGCTCACCGGTTGACAATCGAATGCTTGTGCTCAAAGTTCTTACCGGTCTCACCGAAGCATATGATAGCATCTCTACGGTGCTTCAAAACCAAAACCCGCTACCCGATTTTCGTGACGTTCGTTCTCGGTTAACTCAAGAGGAAACCAAGAAAAAACGTCACGCCACAAGAGCCTCTACCTCGGCTGCCACAGCACTCCTCAGCCAATCGGCCTCTTTGCCGAACAACCCTAACACCCAGCCCAATAACTCCCGTCCTTCTGCCCGGCCCAATAACCAAACCAGCCGCCCACGTCGCAACAACAGGCAGCCCACCAACTCTAGAAACCGGACCCCAGCTTCCCAGCCCAACACATCTACCCATCCTTATATCGTTTTCCCACAATCCTGGACTTCTACCCAATGGGCCACTGTCCTCCAGCAGGCCCAACAGCAACTTAACAACCGCCCGGCCCAATCTCAGCCACCTTGCCCTTTTCCATCCAGGCCCAATTCTAATAATTCTCACGGTATACTAGGCCCACGCCCGGATCAAGTTAATTTTGCTGCTTATTCCCCGACTGATATCGAACAGGCACTATACTCACTCTCTCTCAACCCGCCGGATCATGGTACGATGGACACAGGTGCCTCTGCTCACTCCGCCAATGCCCAAGGTATATACTCTCCGTCTAATTTTAATACTTGCACTAATAAATTTATTATAGTTGGTAATGGCATGACCATCCCAGTATTGGCCCAAGGCAACCAACTCCTACCCCCACCTTACCCACCACTTAAACTTAATAATGTCCTTTTTGCCCCCTATATCATCAAAAACCTTATCTCTGTCCGTCGTCTTACCACAGATAATTTAGTGTCTATTGAATTTGACCCATTTGGCTTTCTTGTGAAGGATCTCAAAACTCGGGCTCCTATCCTACGATGCAATAGCACTGGCGATCTTTACCCACTTACTGAACCGCTCCCACTCAAGTCCCTCAAGTCTTCCTCTCCAACCACATTCGTTGCAGTCTCTCAAGATCGCTGGCATCAAAGATTGGGTCACCCTGGCACTAATTTATTACAGTCTTTAAAATTATCTTCGTTTATTGATTATGGCAAATTTAATAAGACTACTTGTGAACCTTGTGTTTTTGGTAAAAGTGTCAGATTACCATTTTATGATTCTGTCAATGTTACTCATGCAGCTTTTGACATTATTCATAGTGATTTATGGACGTCTCCTGTGCTTAGCACTGGCGGCCACAAATATTATATCTTGTTTGTTGACGATTTTACTAATTTTTTGTGGACCTTCCCGCTTGCCAATAAATCACAAGTTTTTCACACCTTTGCCAACCTTCACAACCTAATACACACCCAATTTCAATGTAAAATAAAACAATTCCAATGTGACAATGGCAAAGAATATGCCAACCAAAATTTCTATAACTTTTGTCACCATAACGGGATGCAATTCCGTTTCTCTTGCCCTTATACCTCTTCCCAAAATGGTAAAGCGGAACGCAAAATCCGCACCATTAATAACATGATCCGCACCCTTCTTGCCCAAGCCTCCTTACCACCCAACATGTGGCATCATGCCCTTGAGACTGCCACTTACCTCTTAAACATCCTCCCCAGCAAACTTCTCAACTTCAAATCCCCCACCTCCCTCCTTTACAATTGCACCCCCGAATACGACCATCTTCGTGTTTTCGGGTGTCTGTGCTACCCCCTTCATCCATCCACCACCATTAATAAACTCAACTACCGTTCTCACCCTTGTGTCTTCCTTGGATACCCCCCTAACCATCGTGGGTACAAGTGCCTTGACTTGACCACACGACAACTTACCATCTCCCGTCACGTACACTTTGAGGAATCCATATTTCCCTTCACCATCCAATCACCTACCACACCACCCACCTACGAGTTCCTCAACCCCTCCATCCACCCACTTGTATGGGACCACCTCCACAACTTATCTCACTCCAATCGCACCCCCAACGCCCACACCTGAACCCACTCCCGTGACCAACCAACCTGCCCCCCAATCCACTTCTACTCAACAGCCCACTGTTCCCATCCCAGGCCCAGCCTCACATCCCTCCACATCCGGCCCGGTAACTTCCCCTGGCCCAACACACACGGCCCAACCTACCTACCCATCTTCTGCCCAGCCTTCGGTCTCTACCTCTACCATCCCACCTGGCCCAACACAAACGGCCCAACATCCCTACACCTCATCGGCTCCCACTCCTGAGCCTGAGCCTACCTCGGCCCATGTACCACCTCTCCCCACAGCCCAGCAGCATTCAACGCCCTCTCAGCCCGCTACCCGTCCACATACCAGATCTATGAGTGGTATTGTCAAGCCCAAACACCCATTTAACCTACATGCCACCACACTTGTTCCAATCCCTAAAAACCCTCAGGTTGCCTTGTCCTCTCCTGAATGGTACACTGCCATGTCTAACGAATTTAGTGCACTTATTAAAAACAAGACCTGGGAGCTTGTACCTAGGACCCCGGATATGAATATTATTAGATGTATGTGGTTATTTAAACATAAGTTCAGGTCGGATGGCACTTTGGAACGTTACAAAGCACGTCTCGTATATGATGGTCGTAAACAGCAGACAGGCATTGACTGTGGAGAGACATTTAGCCCTGTTGTCAAACCGTCTACTATTCGGTTGGTCTTATCTCTGGCTCTCTCCAAGTCCTGGCCCATACATCAATTGGACGTCACAAATGCATTCCTTCATGGGCACCTGGAAGAAACGGTATACATGCATCAGCCCATGGGATTTAGACACCGGGACTTTCCGGATCACGTCTGTCGTCTTCGGAAATCTCTTTACGGTTTGAAACAGGCACCCCGGGCATGGTACCAGCGATTCACTGATTTCGTCACTTTACAGGGTTTTCGTCAAAGCAAGTCGGACAATTCATTATTTATCTATCACACTGGGACTGACATTGCTTATCTTCTCATCTATGTGGACGACATTATTCTCACCACGTCCAATGATACTCTCAAGGCTCGTCTACTACATGATTTATCTAGTGAATTCGCAATGAAGGATTTGGGGCAGTTATCTTATTTCTTGGGTATTCAGGTGACTCGGGATGGTGACTCTATGTTCTTATCTCAACAGGCTTACGTTAAAGACATTATTCATCGAGCAGCCATGGACTCGTGCAACCCAGTAGCTACGCCTGTTGACACACAGTCCAAGCTTTCGGCTGATGACGGCCCTCTACACGATGACCCGGCTACCTACCGCAGTCTTGAGGGTGCCCTTCAGTATCTCACCTTTACCAGGCCTGACATCTCGTACGCCGTGCAACAAATTTGCATGCACATGCACGCTCCTCGCCTGAATCACTAGAATGCACTTAAGCGCATTCTGCGCTACCTTCAGGGTACCACGGAGCATGGTTTGCATCTGGGTCCTGCTTCTACTCTGTCTCTTCGGGCCTACACTGATGCTGACTGGGCTGGCTGCCCTGACACTCGTCGCTCCACCTCTGGCTATTGTGTCTATTTGGGCGACAATCTCATCTCCTGGTCTTCGAAACGACAGTCCACCGTCTCCAGGTCTAGTGCAGAGGCAGAATACCGGGGAGTTGCGAATGTCGTGGCCGACATCTGCTGGCTGCGTAATCTACTCCTTGAGCTCCATCATCCACTCTCGCGGGCTACTCTGGTCTATTGTGACAATGTTAGTGCGGTTTATCTCTCCGGCAACCCGGTTCAACACTAGCGCACCAAACACATTGAGCTTGATATTCACTTTGTTCGCGAACAGGTACAACGGGGTCATATTCGGGTTCTACATGTTCCGTCTCGTCACCAGATAGCAGATATCTTCACCAAGGGTCTCCCACGAGTTCTATTTGATGACTTTCGTTCCAGTCTCAACATCGGACCTCCTGACGTTTCAACTGCGGGGGTGTAATAACATATGTTTTATATATGTTTTATATTTGTAAATGATATTTTGTAATTATCTCTCCATAATTATAGGAGATAGTTTGTATTATTTATAGGATTCAAATCAATGAGAAAATCATGTTGAATCAATCTCTTTCAAAAAAAATGTCACTTGTGTCGAATTTCCAAATTAGATACGTCACTCTCAATTAGTGGGCGGTGCAAGATTCAATACATTTTCGCTTTCAATGTCATGGATTTGCTAGAAATACATAAGAATAATGGGTTTGAACAGGTCAAGAAAAGGGCGCTTCAGGCCATTATACTCACTACTTGCTGGATTATTTGGAAAGGTAGATACAACAAGATTTAAACGGTAAAAGACTGGTGTTGGACCGAATACTGGGCGACACTAAAACAACCTCATATATGTGGGTTCGAAGCCCGGTAAAGCAACAAACATGGGATTGGCATAAATGCAGGGCCTTTGATTTGTAAAAGTTTGGCTAAGGGGTTGTATTGTTTGGTGTTGTAATTTTCGGCTTTTAGATAGCATCTTACTTATAGAAATAGAAGTTTTTACATATTTTGAGTGATGAATGAAATTGAAATTTGCCGTTAGAAAAAAAAAAAGATACGTCACGAGCACAACCCATTTAACAACGTACTCTAGAATCACACATATCCACTAGCTATGTTTATGTCAAAAATTAAATCCATACCTTCGCTGTATGTGAGACACGTATAATACAAGGAGACGAACCCTTTATGACCATCATTAGGGGGAAATCATCACTAAACCTTCTACTTGAAAAAGGAAAAACTATATATTATCTCAGCTTGAAACAAAAGTTACAGTTATTATTAAATCATAACATCAATGTGCATACATAATAAATGATGATACTCTCTAAAGTAGAAAAAACAAAGCTAGTAATGACATTCCCATAAAGTATAAACCACACCATAATTGACTTCTTTGATATACAATTTCAAGAACCACGCAGACCCACAGAATTGACCATTGGAAGAAATATAGACAAGACATTTAAATATGTTAGGTATATTAACTTTATGTGATACCAAATAGGATAGAGAGAAGCTTATAACATTTAAGGAAATATTAGTTGAAAAATATGAATGAGAGTATATGGCAATTACGTGGTACGAACTATGTTACAATCTCTGCCTAAGTTCCAGTCCATGGATGTAAGGTTGTTGACAAGCTGAGCTCGTCTCGTCTAAGCTCGAGCTCGGCCCTATAACTTATAAGAGATCAAGCGTGGAATGTTTCAACTCTATTCTAAAATATTGATCCGTTCTGATGTTATGTAGTTTTTTAAGCGCTGCTCAGCTCGGGTTGTTTACTATGAATTAAATTATATACATGACAATTATTATTTTTATATCTTTGATTGGAAATTTTATATATAACGTAATATATATGCTTTAGTTATTTTACCATAACTTATATAATAAAAATATATATTATGCTCTCGGGCTCATTTATTAGACAAGTTTATGTTTAGGTTCGAGCACGGGCCCAATCGAATTTAAGCTCGGTTCAACTCGAGCTTTTCGCGAGCCAATCTTATGTAGGTTACGAGTGTCTTGACTCATTAGAAGCCCTAGATTTAGATGTTTATGCTATTTTGTTTGGATCTTAATTCTTCTTATATTAGTTTTTGTATACAACGATCATTTATTTAATATAAAGATATATTTGTTCTTTAAGTTGCTCAAATATAATTAAAATATTGGTTAGTTTTTTTATATCTAGGGTCAAGTTATCCTACACAGCGTAAAAAATAAGAATGATAAAAAAAATACAATAGATCACGAAATATGACACAATAAGTCACAAATATACATAATGTAGAAAAATAGAACATAATGCAGAAGAAAAAAGACATAATAAATTGCAAAAATAACACAATAATGAAAAATAAAAGAAAGACACAATGATATAATGTAAATTCTAAAAACTACAAGATAAAATCCAAAAAAATCGAAAACTTAAGAACTAAGACCGTAGGTTCGATGAGACAGTTCCAATGCCGCTTGAATGAGTTCAATCAGAGTCCGTTTGATACCCTTCCTACGACTTCCTATTTTTCTTTCACTATGTATTTGATCCTAACCCTTTATATCTAATACCGAAATAAGAATAATAATTCATGTGTACCTTATTAGCAAGTAACCGCACTGAGGCAATACGACACATTCTTGAGGATGGTCAGGTACCTTTTTAGGATGTACGGTTAGGGTAACTTATCTAGGTTGTATAACACACTAATTATACATACATACATATATAGGGTGAGGATCCTGACAAAGGGTGTTTTTATGAGAAGGGTAAGAAAAGTTTTAAGCCATTGGATTGTTTAATGAATGGTTAAGATTGATCAATGTCAAAATTGTATTAATTGTTTGATTTCGTTTGACTTATTTGACCAATAAGGGATATAAGCGTAATTATGTGCGTTTAAGCATGAAAATCCATCAAATGACATTTAATCTTACACTACAATCATAGATCCACCATTTTCATACGAAAATGAAACAAGATCTATAGCCAAAATTAGATGGGTTTTAACATACAGGCAGTATTACGATTCATGTTTTGTTGAATCTGGAATTTTCATATCAGTGTGCTTTATTTTCAAAGTCATGGTGTCATTTTACATCCTGAAGGATTTTATTACGATTCAAGTCATGGTGTTATTTTACATCCAGAATGGTTGTATTACGATTCATCATGGTGTTATGTCCTCTGGTCAAACAAATTGTTTGAATCTGTGATTTTCATATCAGTGTGTTTTATCTTCATCTGAAGGATTTGTATTATATTCAAATCAGTGTGTTTTATTTTCATGATGGTTATTAGTGTGTTATATTTTATACACCTTAAAATTTGTGATTAATAAAACATCATGTTTGACTAACACACACCATTCATATGAATATAATAAAACACCACACGTTATACACATTTTGTAAAAAAAAATCTACTTTATATATAAAACACCATTTGTATATTACTAAAACACCACACTTTGATTATTAAACACAATGTTTGCACAGATCTGGATTTTTGATTGAATTATTTATGAGTGTTTATATAATCATAAAAATGTTATAAAAACAGGAAAAAAAACATGAAATAAATAATGCATGATAACTTCCATTTAATGATTTACTATGTAGGTTAACTGTAGTATGTTTTATCAAATTACCTTAATACCCTCGGTCACTAAATTCAATAATTGCCACATGTCAACACCAGATTCCTTGTTACCATTCTTACAAATCTCACCTTTTGTACGGATTCTTGTAGTTGTTTAGTTGGTATTTCATTAGTCTTTGAATCTATCTATTTATACACCCAATAGTAAACCCTATGATTATTGGTAAGGATAATTACATCCACCAAATAATTATCAATTATTTGATATATGGTATTAAAGTCCTTGATCATTTATTAGACTAGATGGATGTTCACGTGATACAGCGGGGAACATAGACACTATCTAGGGTGTGCATGATTTGGTTCGGTTATAAGCCTCAAGTGAAACCAATAGCAAAGTCATCAGTTAACCTATTTTCTTAACCAAACAATTTTCTGTTAATCAGTTCAATTTATTCTGTTAATCAATTTTATTAAAACATAAAAAAAAACTATACCAATACTATTCTCAAATTATTGAGAATAAAATACTCCTTTTTGGTGTATGTTTAAAAAAATACTAACATATGAAAAAGTTATGATTATATGAAAATTGTGGGGTAGTTGGTTTAAGTTAAAGGGAAAAGTGTAATTATTACACAAGGGTCATTAGCAAACCCTTCTTTGTTACAAGCACAAGACTTATGGGTGATAGACTTTTAATTACCGGATCCATAAGCATATCATGAATGTATTCAATATAAATATTTATATCCTTTACTTGTTCAAAAGCAAACAATAATTTCATATCGAAATTTAATGCAACACACACGAACTGTTACTATTCAAGAAACAATTGTAGCTAACTTAACACAATAAGTTTTCAATATGGTATGTATTTGAAGTTACCAAATTATGAGTCCACTTTTAAATTTTCTAGCAACATTTAGTAAAAATTGTTTTAAGATTAGCAAGATGTTACGTCATTGTAACTTAGGTTGTTATTAAAAGTTCCTTATCACTCCTTCCTAAGATAAGTCTATCTGCTGACATAAGAATATACTTCAAAGTTGACATTTTGTTTCCTTTGAATACAGAAAATTTAGAATACGTGTAACTTTTTTTGAGTTCTCACTTCTTCTTTAAATTATAGTCTCTCATTTATTAAACATATTGTAATACTTTATTCGATTTTTTACAACAATCTAGACAAGTCTAGTGTTTAACAATATGAGCAATATCTAAACAAGTATATAGACTTGATCCTACATAAGGATTCTAATGAATGATATATATAAGGAAATAATCTCATTATCCTACTAGCCTCCGAAGAAGATAAATATTGTATGTTACACATGTAAAGACCTCCTTAGTGTAAAGCTTGGGAAGAAACTAATGTCTCGTCGGCTACATCTCGGTGGATGTTGTATCCTTTTACGAAAGAGGTATCTCTAAGATTCATCATGTCAAAAATATATGTGAACAATGATTTGACTCGTCTAACATATACTTGTCAATAGAATGTCATCTATATGAGGACAAGTTTGCATTTTTTTTGCTCTCACTCATTTTAAGGTAGGTGTATTAATCCACTTGATTCTTGATGATGAGAGGTGCATTATGATTTCTTCACATTTTGATGCTTACATTAATCCATTCATGGACTTCCTTGACTTACAAACTAAGTGTTCTTGACCTTTAGTTTAAAACTTTAAGACTGTTTTTTGAACATGTAGGTCATTGTTAAGGAAAATTGTCTAATTGTCCATCTTATGTAGCTTTAAGTTATTATAAGCTACTATAACGGTAATGATCCTCAAAGAAAACCTTTTGTGAGATGGGTAAGAAGGTATTGACTCTTGAGTATTACCTTTAACAATCAATCATGCTTTTTAGTGTATGAACATTTTAATGCGGATTTAGTTTAACTATGAGCACCTTTAGGTAATTGAACCAAATATCAAAGGTAATTCTAATTCATGGTGTCAAGTTTGCTAAAATTATGTTTTTTGATTTAAAGATTGATTGATGTTAATGGCTTAATTAGAAAAAGTAGGATCGATAAACTTTCCAGATAATGGTAGGTCCTCAAGACAGTTTGATTTGTTTGATTAACGTGTTTAGAGTATGGAACCCAACGAACACGCTGTGGTGAAGATAGAATCAAACACAAACATGTAAATATAAATGAGCTTTTATTAGATTGAATGATGTTTACATGTCAAACCCTCATTTTCTCTCTTTACAATATAAACATGAAAACCCATAGAAATTGTTAACTAAATATAAGCTAACTCAACTTATTTATAGCACCTTGACTTAAAGTAACTAATTCTAGAATATTATAATTTTTCCCCTAATAACTTAATTGATATATTGTCAAACTAGAACTACAATAACAGACTCCCCCTTGTTAATAGCATCGGTTAAGCGAATATTCGCCTATCAAGTTAATCATCTTTATGGCTTGATAACTTTGGAATGCTTCAGCTTCATATGCACTAACAGATCTTAAAAACCGTTACTCATCCAAACAACATGATCTAACAAAATTTCATGGACATCCAAGCTCTCTCATTCTTGAATGCATCAGAAGATGTAGGAGGGTGATTCCTAACTCGGTAACTCGTGCAAATGTTGATCAATTCTTTTATATCTAATGCAGAAACAAGAATAATAAATTATGCGTACCTGATTAGCCATGTAACACATTAAGGGAAGATGAACATTCTTGGGGATGATCGGGTTCCCATTTAGAATGATCGATTGTTTTGATCTAATATTTAACTTGTTAGAAATACGGGTTTCATAAGGTTAGTAACGTATATTTGGTAGTAACCGAAATCTAGATATTAGGTTCTAGCATAATGACAAGAAGAGGAGAATGAAAGTGTTTTCGAAGATGAAGACGTAGAACACTAGAGACAATAAGAAAAGCATAAGGGCATATGTAATGCATGCCTTTAGAATGAATGTGACATTCAACATCCATAATTATCTCATCACACCACATTTTCATTGATGAAAACTCAAGTTTTGTGTGTGAAAGGACTCCTAATTGGATGGAAGGAAAACAAATTTTATTTAATAAAGTGGTCTGAGTTTTAAAGAATATAATAGGTTTCAAATAACTACATTTTTTTAGTTTGGTAGATTATAAAGATTTTTTGTGAGTGTAATGGTCAGTGCTTTGGACCCAACATTGTTAGTGTTATAAGAAAATAAGAAAACAAAGGAGAAAGAATGAGAAAAGTGCATATTTGCAATGTGATCAATGACGCTTCTAACTTTCTGATGTGAGGAGATCGAAGAATTTGAAGATCTAGGCGGAATAGGCATAAACAAATGAGTATAAGAGCGAATTTCAACATGCTGAATATGTGCTTCTTGTCTATGAACAAAATCAGTTTAAAAAGGGGTAGCGGCGCAACTTGTGGCCCGTTTACCTACGTATCACTTGTAATTGGTTTGTCTTTGGTTTAATGAAAATATTATTGTAAGATTAAAAAAAAAAAAAAAAAAAAAGTTTAAAAAGAATATAGTAAGGTTTTAAGATGCTGACACGTTCCTTTACGCCTGCATTCATAAGAGTCAATAGATCCAATTACAGATGCTCTACGTTGTAATCAGACTATTATTTAGGTGGTATTTTGCGTGGTATCACTTGCAAGTACCGATATGATGTGCATACCTATTTTATGTGTTTTCACCAGTTTTGTGAAATTATTTTTTTAGTAGCTATGCTAATTTTAAATGGATTTTTATGTTTCTTTTGACATCAAAATTATGGGTCTCACTAGAAACAGTTTCTTTATTCATTTGGGATAAAGATAAGGCTTCGCTACATCCCACCATCATATCCCACAAATAGTTTGGCTATTAGTGGGATTGTACCAGGTATGGTTGTATTTAAAAAATAGTTAACTAGCATAAAAACGATACGAAAAGTCGAAATCCCTACAAAATTTTATATAGGAAGCACATGTAGATAACTTAAATACTTATTATAACATTAAAACTTGAAGGAAACTATTCTTCACAAACATGCTAAATAAACATATTATTGCCTACTAAAACACAGGACAATAATACTTCGGATTTGCAGGGTTATATACATGTGCATTCGTTTAACTTTAGTCCCAAAGGGCTGCAGCAGCCACTCTTTTAAGTCTCAACCATGATGGCTTGAGTCGCAGCAGGCTACTCGTTGGGGGCGAAGTCATTTCTCGTTGATAGCTGCAGTAGTGATATGGGGCCGAAAAAACTCATTTCACATTGATGGCTGCAGCCATATTTCTTAGTTTCTGAGAAATTTCAGAAAAAGATGGTCTTTCGGATGGGTCAGCCGACCAACAACTTTCCATCAAGGCCTTCCATTCGGGATCACACCACGTTGGGATTGTTGGACGTAATGAGTTGTTCACAATGCCTCCTGCATGACACCACATTATATTTAGGGGGCGCAATTCCACATATGATTTGATATGTCTCGGCGTTATGGCTGATATCTTTGACACAAATAAACAAATGGGTTGTACTCGGTGTCCAGTGATCCCCCCCCCCCCCCCCCCCAAAAAAAAAAAAAAAAAAAAACACCAAACCGCCCTGTTTATATACCAAGGACGTACCAATAATAGAAGCACAATGCATATCTCCATACGGTTCATCTCCGGTGAGCAATTCCCACATGACAATCCCGAATGAATAAACATCAATCTAGATAAAAGAAAAAGACTTATATTTTCAATGAAAAAATGATAGGATAAAGGGGGTATTTTAGTCATTTCGTATTTAGCGAAGTACCTTTTCAGATACCATGTGACTTTTGCCACTAAGAAGCTCGGGCGCCATCCAAGGCAACGTTCCTCTAACACCACCAGACACTAAAGTGTGTTGTTTCACCTTCGATAGGCCGAGATCTCCTATCTACAAGGATGCAAGATCACACACACGAACAATTATAATTTTATTAAAATGTTTGTTTTTATATAACCCAAAATATTGCAAGAGAACAAATAAAAATGAAAAATGAAATGAATACGATTAAATTGCATACCTTGCAAATTGGTCGTTGTGGATCTCTCATGTTCACTAGTAGGTTTTCACATTTTAGATCAAAATGAACAATATTTTTTCCATGCAAATATTCCATTCCAAAAGACGCGTCCATAGCTATGATAAGTCTCTTACGCCGGTCAATAGTTCTGTCCCCGAATCAACACATTAAAAAATGCAATGTTTGATTAGTCGAATATCTAAATGCCCCTAACAATCAGAAAACAGAAGACTATTTTTTTATTACTTTCATGTATAATCATTTTATAAGTATTTAAATGTTCAAGCATTAACAAGGTAAAAGGTGTCATGTACTCATGTATAATCAACTTATTTCTATTTTTGAATAAGTGCATTTATCTCACATCTCACGTTTCCAGGAACCTAAGTACCTTGTGCCTTTTAAAACCATGTTGACAAGTGACAACACGGAATTTTTAAAAGATAAATGAGCAACTAGAACAGTTAATCACAGTGAATAACTAAATAGTATACTGATTATTAAACAAACAATATAATTCTATATCTACATGACATAACAAAGTTCATGTCTTGGTCCCATGAGCAAAGGCGAGAGGCGAAGGCGCACGCATCACGTATGCAAGGCGAAAGGTATTTATATAATCTCTATATACCAAAGGACTTGTAGCCTAGCGGTATCAAGGTGTATTGAAAGTGTCCCTCCCGGCCTCCCCATGAGGTTGAGGGTTCAAGTCCCGTAGTGGACAACGCCACAATGGTGTAGCCGTGTAGGTTTAGAATCAGGATAGAGGGTGTGAGTTAACGGGTAAAAAAAACCTCTATATATGGATTAATATACAAATAACTTCTATAGACTACTTTAAGAGCTACATGAACAACCTACCAATGCACAAAATATGCCTATGTACAAGAGGCGCGCCTCATGCATGAGCCTCAAGTGCTTATTGACTCACCATCGGAAGCGATGCCTCTCTCAGTGCACCTCACACCTAGCCATGTCTCAAGCACGCTTTTTTAAACTAAGGTGCATGTGAGTTTTGTAAACAGCCAAAATGCTTTAGACATACTTGAAACATATTCTTCAGTTAAAAGCCTAATCTCTGAACAGGCATTTGCCTTCTATTAAATGCTAAAAGCAATAAGTAAAATCAATACCTGTCTTTTTTCTGTAGAAACTGCTTGAGAGATCCATTAACCATGAACTCTGTTACAGTTGCCAAAGAGCCATCAGGCCCATCACGGACTATACCATAGAAAGAGACGACATTTGGGTGGTGCAATGAGCTTAAGATTAAAGCCTCTTTCCAGAAATCTGCAATCTGTACGAATAAATATACAAATTAGATGCAAATCTAATTTTAAAAAAACGACCTAATGACGCTTAATGACACTGGCTAACGACTGAAAATATAATAATCGAAGTGGTTGGTGGATTATTAACACCAATAGACTGGACAACAAACACAAGCGTCAAAATAATTCATTATTCATCAAATATTAATCACTGGTAAATCCAATTTTATAAGCTACAGAGTAACCTAGGATGTTTCAAAGGTCTGACTCTTCGGGTGCAAAACGATATTGTATGCAAATAGATTGGCTATTGGTGATAAGGACATAACTATTTTCGAAACTGCATTTCATTTCCTGAATACATGTGAAGACTAGAATAAGGTATAAGTTTTTACTAAACTTGGTCTTAAAAGGCTCAAGGCACTCTAAATCCTGGAAACCGCAGCATGAGGCGACGATGCTAGCCTCACGTACGTGTGGGACCAGATACTTATAAATCATTTAATTCCATTTGATATTATTTTTTTACTTCAAACACCTAAACAAAATATTACAAAATAATCACAATTTAATTATATAAAAAAGTAACAAGTAAGGAAGTACCTATTTGTTAGATCTCAATCTATATATATAAAATCAAAGGAACACGATGCACAAACAAAGAACTAAGCATCATAGTTTAATTATCAAATATATAAAAAAAAATGATAAATCAGAAAATATCACTGCAGGTCGGCTCACGAGTCACACATCCTGAGCGCCTAGGATGTCTCATGCCTAGGATGCGCTTTTTAAAACCAAACTTGACCATGAAAAAACATTTGGAATTTATTCCACACCATACGATAGACTATCATGACTTTTTTCTAGGAATGGTATAGGATATCATGTTAAAACAAAATCTGAGAGGGTTGAACATATTACTGAACCTGAATTTTCATTACAAATTACAATAAAATTAATACAACTTCAAAGTGATTTCTCATAGTGGAAATTTCGCATCTAATTACTATAAATGCACAGAAATAATCAATATGATAATTTACCAAATGTGTATATTTTGTAGAAAATATTGACTAAACTGAATATAAAATGACAAAAAAGAGCATTAATGCGGTCATACCAAACGCTCTCTCTCAGATGGTTTGCCAGCAAAACAACTGGCTTTAATTCTTTTGATCGCTACATCTGAACCCTTCCATTTCCCGTGATAAACAGCTCCATATGTACCAGATCCCAACTCACGTACTTCCTCCAGATCATCATTTTTAATAGTCTAACAATTGGATATAAATACAACCTAGTTATAAATCATATGTTTTTTTCTCACGCTTGATATAAATGAGGGTAGACAAGAACCTGTAAACCCCTAGCAAAAGCTTCCTCCTCGGCCTTTGTCGGTTCAATCTTTGTTTTGACTTGGGTGTCACTGTCAGAGCCTAACTCCAAATCTGCAGGTGCATCCTATAAAACAAATAAAAGATTTAAACAAAAAAAAAAGATTTAAACAAAAATTGAGTAAAAATTTAATTAAAATTGCTCATAATAGATATGGGTCAAAAGTTAGTCAAGTTAGATATGGGTAAAATTACTCAAATCAAGTTATTGATAAGTAAACGGGTCAAAATTACCACCGCGTCTTGTTCGTGCACAGTTTCTTCTTTGCCTTGAACATCATTTACAGCAGCAGAAGCAGCTTTTCCTCGAGCTTCATCTTTCACATCATCAGCACCTTCTAAATCTAGTTTCCTAACAGATGCATTTAAAATTTCTTCATTTTCTAAAACATGACCATTTTCTTGAACAGAGTTGTCGGCTCCAATGATTTGCTTCGCAGGTGCACTCAATTTTTCACAACCGAAACCATCTTTTATACTACTGGAATTGTTACCTACTGTATACAACGGGTTCACGTGATCTATAGGAATTAAGCAGTTTGGCAAGCCCGGAGTAAACTGGACCGGTACCGAAGTTGATTGAATAGGTCCATGACTAAACTGAACTGGGTGCGACGTAAGTTGGATAGGTTCAGGGGTAAACTGAACCGGGTCAGGAGTAAGTTGGACGTGTTCTGGCACAAAATGCACAGGTGCAGCCATGAATTGGACTGGTTCCGTCGGTAAGTGCTGCTGACCAAGATTCTCCACCCCAACTGGACCTCTAGGACTACAATCCCTTGTCCTAACGTACCCTATATTATATGCACCGTTCTCTTGCATTTGACTTTGACCATTTCTCCACAAACCATTTGCAGGCCCATAACCATTAGGAAAACCAGTAGCCATAGCTTGATCATGAAAGATCTCGTTACCAAACACATGATGAACATAATGTGATGTCACATGATTACCTTCCGGATATGCAATGTGCCCAACATTTATATTCATATTATTATGAACTTGAGAACCGTGAAGTATGTTACCTGGAAAACCAACAACACTTTCTTGAAATGGTAACTGTTGATCATATTGAGGTTGTTGATCCCCGTAAGGCATATTATTATTATACCGCAAAGAAGAAGGCGAATTAGGGAAATCATTGCCATAATTTCTAGGAGAGCAATATGCGGGACTCCACGGAGACTCCATTTCACTATACCTTTGACTTAAAGACTGTTGGCTCGGTATTCTCACATGCGGCAACTCAAAGTGCCTTTGATTATGAAGATTGCCATCAAGATTCAACTGATTGTAATACTGATCGATCGAATGCACATCATCTATTAAATCATCATTATGACTGTTCAAAGCATCAACATATCTCCTCTCATTATCCACCTCATCCCTGTCAACGAAATGTATCGGATCCTCTTGTTCGGCGCTAGAGAACAGAAACAACCTAACCCGAGTAAACCCGTCTCCCGAACCCAACTTTTCATACTCCTCAATCATATTAATAACATCATCATCATTCACAACGGAAACAAGAGCATCAAGATCCTCATCAGGCTGCTGATATTTTAAAACCGCTGCACCATCAAACAACTTCTTCATCTTCCCCATCAGTTCTTCATAACTAATATCCCTTGGAACACTCACAATTCGTGTTTCCCCACCGACATACCTAAGCTTCCCATCTTGTGGACGAGGTAATATGCTACCATTAAAGCTACATAAAAACTTTAACCGCGGATGATCCTCATTCGAACTACGAACTGAATTCGGGCTATCCATTTCAGCTTGTGATTCTTCCGAAACCGTAATTTGAGACTTCCTAATTTCCATTTCTCATCTCCAAACTTCAAAATTGACAAATTGCTCGAAAAAGTTAAAAACTTGCTGAATTAAACAAAGTAACAAACAAGAAATGTAACCTACAATTTCAAACCAAACCCTAAATTCACCGAAATTGCAATCGATCATTCAAAATCAAATGAAATCAAAATTCGAGAGATTTACGATCCCTTAACTTGGTGAAAAGATAATTTTTTTCATCCAAATCTATATCTGAAAGTATGCAACAGAATCAAGGCTGTCAAATTCACCCTTTAATTCTCCAGAACCCTAATTTCCATATCTCATCTCCAAACTTTGAATTTGATAAATTTCCCGAAAAGTTAAAACTTACTAAATTGAATTTGAACCTAGTAAAAAAAACAAAAATGTAACCTAAGAATCCCAATAAAACCCTAGAGTCACCAAGAACAATCGACCATACGAAATCAAATGAAATCTAAATTTGAGAGATTTCCAAGCACTTACATTGATAAAAAGATGAATTTTTCACCCAAATCTATAACTCAAACCATGTAACTGAATTAAGGCCGTCAATTTCAGCTTTTAATTATACCAAAATCCTAATCTTAGACTTCCAAATTTACATTTCTCATCTCCAAACCGCAAAACCGATATATTTCTCGAAACACTTGAAATGAATTTAACCAACCAAATTAACAACTAACAAAAAAAAAAAACCAACCTAACATTCCTGATAAAATCCTAGATTCACCAACAGCAGTTTATCATTCAAAATCTAATGAAATCTAAATTCTAGAGATTCACTTACGTTGATTTTTTTCATCCAAATCAATAACTCAAATTATGCAACTGAATTAAGAATTTCAAATTATGATCATCCCGAAACCCTAAATTAAGGTAATTTCCTAGTTTTCAAACTTTTGAGACGATTGCAGAGGCATGATTACTCTCTGAAATTGTTCAGATAATCAAATCGTTTCAACATGTGAGCTCCAATCTTTGTTCGTTAATCTTCTGAAATTTTGAATCAAGCTTTGTTTAATCACAATTCACAAATTTGTCTATTGTACATATTTGTCTATTAATCGTCTAAACTTTCGAATCAAAGCTTCGTTCAGCAACGGATTTAGGTTCATAAACTATTTCATCGTGGACTGCATTTATCTATTAATCTTCCGACATTCCAATCCGACCTTCATTTAGCAACCGATTTAGGTTCATTACTCTACAAATTTTGTTTAATGACCTATCAATCTTAAACTCGAATCATTTAGGTTCATTAATTCCTTAATGTTACATATTCCATATCGCGATTACCGTACACGTTTGTTTGTGTAATTTTCTAGGGTTAATATTCATACGTATAACAACAGATCATCAATATTAATATTACAGTATCAAACAATACATGTTTCCAGTTCCAGTTTCGCATTATCCTAACTTTAATATTTTATAGATTTCTGGAAACAATTGAAACGAATAAAGTAATAATAAACCCTAGTTTCACCAAATTGCAATTAATTGTTGCAGATCGAATGAAAACTAAATTAAATTAAAGAGATTTTTAAGGACTTACGTATGATATGAAGATGAATTTAACATCAGAATGTTTAATTAGAAGTGTGCAAAATCAATTGGGGAAGAAGATATGGATGAAGGGATTGAAAGAGAGATTATAGAGTGAGCAACGAGTGAAGAACAACATAAACGCCACCTTTGTGGCATTGTGGTTTATAACACAATCTTTAGGGATGAGTTTGGTACCGTACCGAACCCGAAAGTACTAATTTTGAAAATAGTTAAAATTGGGTGTCGGTATCAAAACTCAAAAGTATTCTGTATAGTACGGTATTCGAAGTTAAACGAGGGTAAAAAGTGAGTAAAATATCGTGCCATATCAAACTGATACCGAATAAAAAATACTAATCCTTAAAAACGATAAAACTGGATACTGAAATTCAATCATATGGTGCGGTCTCGGTCTCGGTACCCATTACCAATTGCTTGTCCCTACGACGACGTATTTCTTTTAAAAATTAAAAAAAATAACAATTTTTTTTTATCTTTTAACTACAAATTCATACACACGACTAAACTTGTTTTTTTAACGCGCGACACATACGACTTGAAATATTGAAATGTACTCTTAAAATCCGTCTATAGTCACTTTTGAGGACTGATTAAATGGGTTATGATTCTTTAGAGTTAAGAAGATAACAGCCTACATTATTTCAATCATCATTGTCGATTGGTAACATCTTTAAACCGATTTTAGTTTAAACTGTTGTTCAACCGCGGGTAACATATGTATACCAAAATCCAAACTTGTAAATATATTACATGTGAACTAAATGTCTTTCAAAAAAAACAAAAATGTAAACTAAATTTTGTTACAATAATCAGTCATACGTTATACGGACATATAGCACTTTCAAACAATCGTCTACCTGTATACGCAAACCATCACGTTGACCCCCTTTTAGGGGGTAAACGAGCCAAGCTAAGCCAAAGCTCGTTTTTAATTGATTCAATATATGTTCATGGGTTTATTACAGTTAAACTTTAAGGCCAACATTCAACTGTCATATGGCATATCAATGAACTCAATTGGTAAGCAACCACTGATTAAAATACATGACCCCATTCATCTCAATGACCCGGTTCAACAATATGGTTCATCATCAAACTTCTGTTTCAAATAGATCTCCAATACTTAATTCTTAATCTTGGTTTTTTTAAGAAGCGCAAGTCGAGGCGCGGGGCAAAAGCTTCGCATACACGAGGCGTTGCTCTATGTACGACCAAATAAACGAGCTACAATCAGAACTCAGAAGATGCACCTCGCGCATCTCTTTTACATATCATACTCTTTATCAAGTATACTATTCATAGTGCCTTCATCGCGTTCGTTGTTTTAACATATAAGCCTCCTGCACGGCTGCACACCCTAGTTTTGACCAACTTTGACCCAGATAGTCTAGCGTGAGGCGCGCTTTCTAAAACCAAGTAAACTAACACCCGTCTTTATGTTCAAACCAACTGTAACCGGGGCCTTTTACCGCCTGTTTTTCAATCATTAACTCCCTAATATTCCTTACATCATCCCATCTTCCCATAGAAGAATACATATTAGCTAAAAGCACATAAGGCGCAGAATTACACGGATTTATTCTAAACAGTTCATCTGCTGCTCTTCTTGCTAAACTTACATTCAAATGCACTCTACAAGAACTAAGAAGCACCTCCCATAAAATCGGATCGTTTATATACGGCATTTTATCTAAAATAGCCTCTATTTCATTAAACCGACCTGCACGTCCCAAAGAATCAATTATACAAGTGTAATGGTCTGGAAGCGGTTCCACACCATGTTCTTGTTGCATCGAGTTAAATATATTGATCCCATAATCAATCAATCCCGAATGACTACAAGCAGTCAAAACCGCAATAAAAGTTATAGCATCAGGTTTTTCACCTGACATGTTAACCATTTCTTCAAAAAGCGCAACGCCTTCATTTCCATGTCCGTTTTGTGCATACCCGTGAATCATTTCATTCCATGTAACGGTGTTCTTAACGGGCATTTTGTCAAAAAACAATCTTGCTTCATCTACATCACCACATTTAGAGTACATGTCAATAAGAGCGCTTCCAACTATAACATCGTTTATAACCTCATCTTTTAAAGCGCGTGCGTGAATTTGTCTTCCTTGTGATATAGATGATAACTTCGCGCAAGAACTTAGTACGGTAGCGTATGAGAATTGGGTAGGAATCATATTGTTTTCCAACATGTGTTTGAACAACATGAAGGCTTCTTCATCATGATTATTGAGTGATAATCCTGCTATCATTGAATTCCAACAAACTATATCATCTTGATCTTTTATTCTATCAAATATACGTTTCGCAACGTCTATCTTATTGCATTTGGAATACATTCCAATAAGCCCACTAGCAACATAAATATCATCATCAAAAACATTCTTTACTGAGGCTGCATGAACTTGTCTCCCACTCTCTAAATGCCCGATAGAAGCACACGAGCTAAACATAACAGCAAACGTAGTTCGATCACCTTTGACATTACAAAACTGCATATTTATAAAAAGCCGAACAGCTTCCTTATGTTTCCCAATCTGGATATATCCCGAAAGCAAAGCATTCCAAGAACTTAAGCTTGCAGACCCCATTTTATCAAAAATCTCACGCGCAGTTTCAATATCTCCCGATTTAAGACACGCCGTAAGCATATTAATATAGGTCACTTCATCCGGTTCAAACCCAAACCTTTCCATCTTTCTCATAAACTCAATCGCCTTCTTGATTTCGTATTGTTGGCCGTACCCGCCAATCATCACATTCCAAGAAACAACGCTAACGTCTACCAAACTATCAAATATCATTTCGGCGCTATTCATATCCCCACATTTTGCATACATATCTAACAATGAATTACTCAAGTGTAGATCTTGTTCAAGCCCGAGCCTGATCGTAAGCCCATGAAGTTGTTGCCCATTTACATGTGAACCCGACCCGCTTCTAGCGCATACACCAAGAATGCTAGACAACGATATAGCATCAATTCGTATCCCACTCCTATGCATCAACCGAAACATATTAAACGCCTCCTCAACTCGCTCAGTATCTCCTAAAGCCCCCATCATCGCAGTAAACGAAACCTCATTAGCCTCGGGTAAATCGTTAAACACTTTAATAGCACTTTCAACATATCCACACTTTGCATACATACTTAACAAAGCATTGCCAACATACACATTCTTATCAAGCCCAATCTTATAACCAAGCCCATGACAAACACACCCACATTTCACATCCAACAGCGCGCCACACGCGCTAAACACACTCGCCAACGTATAATTACTCGGCAAGAACCCCGCCCGGTTCATTTCACAATACACTTTCAACGCTTTCTCTTTCTCGTCCAACCCACCGCGGACAAACGCGCTGATCAAAGTGTTCCATGACACCGCGTTTCTTTCGGGCATTTGCAAAAACAGCTGGTGGGCTGAATCTATGTCACCAGTTTTGCAATGGGCGCTTAACATTGCGTGAAAGGAAAAAATGTTTCTGTCAGGCATTTTATCAAACACTTGGCGGGCGGTTTTTAAGTGGCCGCATTTGTGGTATAGTTCGATTAAACGATTGGATAAAAAGGTGTCTGTAAAGAGGCCAATACGAAGGATGCGTGCGTGGATTAGTTTTCCATTAATATGTGATTTTTTGTCTATGCAAATTTGTAAGATGTTTGCTAGTTGGGTTGTGGTGGTTCTAAGTTCCATTGGTAGTGGCAGGGTGCAGTCTCAAGTGTGGTTTATTTTTATTCTATTTATTTTTCTTTGTATTTATAATTATAGTATTATTTTATATATAACTGTAACGTATATTATATTATATCTATATTAATTTAGCGACACTTGAATAGTGTCTTAGGTCTAAAATACGTTGTTAGCCGCCAAAATTATATCTATATTAATTTAGCGACACTTGAATAGTGTCTTAGGTCTAAAATACGATGTCGCGTAAATTGAAAAGACTGAATATGTTGTGCTGCTTTTTGTGTTTGCTTTTCTTTATTTTTTTAATGGTTTTGCAAGTTAATATTCCATTAACTTTCTTACAAACTTATTTGACCATCAAACTTTGATCATCAAAGTTTTAGCTTTTAGGATTCCAAACTTTGACCACCAAACTTTTAGCTTTTAAGATTTTAAACTTTTACCACCCAAGTTTTTTAAAGTTGCATTACAGTCACATCCACCGCAACATCTTTTAGCTGACCATTGACACATTTTTTTCTAACTTTAACCACCAAACTTTTATCTTTTAGCCGCGAGTATTTTTTTGAAGCCCACGCGAGAATAACAATCACTTAATATTATCTTTTATGTCCACGAAACCCTCCACGCAACAGAAGCTCCCATAACGACGCGCGATGTTTAACGTCCACCAAACCGTAAACGCATGATCGTTAACGTAATTTGTGCACTTCGGTATCGTTACCGGCAACAAATTTTGCCTCTTTTCGGGACTAATACTTTTAATACCAGTATAGTGATCTAGATGATTCGATTGTTTTATCGAGTGGATGTAACGTGAGGCCATCCACATATTATGTTTCTATTGGTCCGCGTAATATGTCACCTTTTAGCTAAGCTTTGAAACATTTTTTCTAACTTTGGCTTCAAATAAAGCGTAATACTAAACATGTATGCACAACAGCTGCGCCTGCGACAAAGCGCGTGCCAACGCGCCCCGCGGCAACGCGCGGGTAACGCGCGGGTAACTACCACTAGTTATTTGGTATTTTTATCACAATTATATATATAATTATTTTTTATACATACTATATCTGTTATATCTATTCTATATAAGCATTTTATTCTCAAACCCTAGTTGTCATTTGTATATTCATCTCCACTTCAAAATTAAGGTTTTTCTTATCATACCCTGCCAAGTCGGAATCATAGACAATGGCGGAGGATAGCGGTGGTCTGGGGATGCCCTGCCTCCCTTGCTTTTTACTCAGACTTGTAAATTTATGCGTTTTCGTCCGAGAATTTTATACGTATTAAGTCCAACCCACTTCATTTTAAAGGTTTCGTGACTTTCAGCCCCATCGAAAGAAAAAAAAAAAAATCAAAGTCAGCCACTAATCACAGGTATGCAATTTTCATGGTTTTCAATATGATTAAAGAAAGGGTTTTGGGTAGCAAACACTTAAATGATAGAAATTGAATATAATATGTCGAAAGTTTTACAATCCCAAAATATTGTTTGAAAATACAAGATTTTCAAATACAACTAAAAAAACATGAGTAATAAAAGTAAATGTTACAAAATGATGGTATCCAATGATGCAATGATTGCTCAAATCCATGTCCGTGACTTTAATTACGCCAAGATGGAGATAGCCGCAATACTACAAATTACGTTACATCAAAATTAAACAATTGCCAACCCTTTCAATAACACAATATAACGTTTGTAAAGTTGACGATCAACAAAACAAGATAATGATTGATTAATCATTGTCTAGCTAAGACTAGGAAATATGTGACACATGAGCTTGGAGGATGTGTGCATGAACTAGTTTTCCATTAATTTGTGATATTTTGTGGATGCAAATTTGTAAGAAATTTACTATTTGGGTGGTTCTCATTTCCATTGGTGGGAGGGGCGGTGTCAAAATCTTTGAATAAATGTGTCAAAATGAGGGATTTAAATGTTTAATTAAGCAGTGATGAGAATTCAAACTCTACTCGTTTAACTTTAAAGTGCTGGAATTGGACTCGTTTTGAGTTTTATAAAAGACACCCGCGCTTCGCTCGTGAAGAAATCTTTGAAATTCACGTTTATTTCTTATTAACTGTTTATGTAATTGTATTTGTTATACGATGTTTTTGTATATTAAATAAATTGTTTTATATATATATGAGCTTGAGTTCACACTCACGCTCGTTTATTAAACCAGCTTCAATTTAGGCTCAAGGAGGGGTGTTCGGTATTCGAATCAGACTAAAAAAGATTGATATTTGAATTTAAATTATGCTTCTTACTTTCTTAGTTTCGATTTTTAGTTATTAGTTAGAAAATAATAGATACACATATATACACCAAAGAAAACTACAACTATTTTACATACCAATATCATGTTACACTCCCCCAACGTGTTGCACATTATACTAGTGCTCGAGTTGTGAGAGTGTAAATGCTTGTGAAAAAGAATGTGAATTTATTATTTTTTTTTTAAACTGTGTTTTTTTTTTTTACAAAGTATAAGATACCTAAGAAACTTTTAAACTTAATAAACCATAGAAACAAGTGTATACAAGCCAAGCCAGGATGAAGCCAATAAAAAGTATGCCCAACCAAGCCTCAACCTTTTTGGCTTTTTGTGTCTTCACAAGCCAAGCTTCTAGCAAGTTCAAGTGCAGCTCGGTTGGCGCAAATACACCCAACTGCGAAACTACCAAAAGAAAAAAGAGGGTTAATACTTTTTAATGTATCCAGTCATGTTTTTGGTTTTCATGCCTAATCAGTTTAATAGACGGGTCATGTTCGTGTCTAAACCCGTCTTATCATGTCTAGTAAGGTTAAATATATGGGTCATGTTCATGTTTAAACCCGTTTAATTAGACGCTGAGTAAAGTTTTAATTAAATGGGTTGGCCTATTAAAAATTGGAATAAAAAAAAAAAAAAAAACATTTTATAAGGTCAAACAAATAACCCTGTTAAACCCACTTATCACAACCCACCAACCCTTTATGACATGTTTTTACCTGTTTACAACTTGACTCGTTACATCTGTTTGACTCGTTTAGATAATGGGTTACATGGGTCGTGATCAAATAAGTGTAATCATGTTAGTTGATGTCCTTCACACAAATTAATATATAGGTTGTATTCTGGTTGCTAATTCAATCCATCAACCTGACACGATTGTCACCCGACTATAAGTCGGCAAAACAATTATCAAATGCACATATGAAAAACTCGAGTTGTTGGCTGTTGCTTCTTATAGCGGAAAAAGTCCAAATTTCACCTTTTTCACTTTCAATAATTTTTTCTTTCTTTTTTTTTTTTTTTTGGGGGGGGATTTATGAGGTCATGATTATAGCTTAAGCAACAGCATTGATTTGCAAATACCTGGAATGATTTGTGTATACATGAAGAAACTAGAATGTGCTGTCAATGCCTAAAGCTTGCTGGAAGTGTGGACTCTGTAAAATACTCCTTTCTCACATCATCCGCAGAGCAAAACCGTACCTTTAAAATGTTAAAGAGCATGAAAAGCATAGCATTAGGCAGTAATGACCCGTTTACTTACATAACGGATTTTTTTAAGATTATGCCACTAGAGTATATTTCTAATGCATAAAAACTCCAAAAACCTTTTTATTTAAAGAATATAATATTACTTTGGAAAATATGTGTATCTGGTCAACCAGACCTGACCCGTTTGAAAATTACCAGTTTTGACCCGTTACTCAACCCACCCAGTTTGCCACTTCTGCTAAATTGTATGTAAAGATGGTACGGAAAGCATACCAGAGAAGCATATGACTTTACTAAGGGCTTTGCAAGCTGCCAAATTGGCTGAAATACAAAAGGAGCTTCTACAAATAGTACTTGCGCCAATCGCCTTGGGTAATAATAATATAACACATCAAACTGCCAATATTATTCAAGAAAAACATTAGCTTTCAATATCCATAAGTTTAATGCCAGGGATTCGGCTGGTCTCGATTATATGCCAAAAAAATAACTATATAAATAAACTATCAATTTTTTTGTGAATAAGTTGATTCAGGTTATGTTTTATCTTTAGCGGGTCAAGCAGGTAAAATAAAAAGGTTAGATTAAGAGGAAACGGGCCGAGAATTGTTCTACTTGTCCAATGTGTAATTTTAATGAATAAACCACGCTAAATCATTTATTAAAAACAAAACTCGATTACTATAGAAATAATATTACTTCTGTAACTATATCTGACAGAAGAATTATTAATAAATATATAATATTAGAACAAACAGTGTATCGGGCCAACCCAGCTGACCAGCCCATTTTGCCACCTCCAAAGTTTAAAAGAACGGAAACGAGCCTCGAGGCGTTTTCCCTTCGCCTCATGAGGTGTAAGCCTTAAGGCGCAGTCAAAAAATAAATATAAAAATTATGTATCTATAAAAAATAAAATACTTGACCTAGAAAAGTCTAAAACATCAAAATCATACATCAAAAATAAAATAATTGACCCAAAAAGTCTAAAGCACAAAAAAAAAAAAAAAAAAAAAAACAACACATCAAAAACACCCTAAACCACCGGAGGCGCACATTTTCTTAGCGCCTCGGCCCACAAAGGCGTATGTACAATCTAAAACCCATGAGGCGCGCCTCAGACTCGTTTTCTTAGAGTTTCACCTCGAAGTGCGCCTCGAGGCGTACGCCTCACCCGTTGTTTTAAACCATGGCCACCTCTAACGAAGACAAACTGTATTCAAGGAGAAGTCTCATGGTAAGCAATATTCAAGTGGCATCCTTGTGAAAATATACGAATATATGTCCATATAATTGCTCATTCATAACTTACCAAAAATGTCAAGAATTTAAGATCTGAATTCTTCAAACTAAACCCGCGAAGATCAAATATTCCAAGTATCTCTTCTTTACCTTCTGGAAGTCTACTTAATGCCTCCTCTAGCAAGAAAACACATAACCGCTCGTCCTCGGACTGCTCAAACATCTGTGGCATATAATATAGTGTAAAATAAGACACAATTAAGAAGATAGACGCAGACGCTCTTTATTTTAATTTTTCTTTGATTTTAATAAACTTAGATGAAGACTTTGATTTACTAAAATCCCATTCTTTCTGGATATTATAAACTTTACCTCTGGGGTATGCTTTGATGGAACTACTATTAATACTGGCCTGCCATTGACATCAAGAGAATCATGCAAATAAGACTTCCCAGTTGCAGCTACTTTTCTGACTGATTCTTCTGTTATTTCAGACACGCGAAATTCTTGTCGCCATTTCTAAAAACATAATGTAGGTTATTGAAGATAATCAAAAAATGAAGTAACTAAGCCCATGTAGCTATGGAAAACATACATCATGGCTAGGATAGAGATGGCATTATGGCAAGTTCAACCCATTACCGTCAAGCGGGCGCATTTGGATTTTGTATTATGTGATTCATGTCTAACGGGTCATATGCGAAAAGTTAAGATATTTCTTTTATAAAGGAAATGTGCCAAATGAATATGTTAAAATATGAAAGAAAAAAAATAATAAAAAACTGCATTTAAACGCATAAACCCTCCTAATTCCTAAATATTTTTTTCAAAATAATGTTAGATTAATACCTTTTGTAATCACATTAACTATTTAAGAAATTCAACAAAGATGGATGAATGTAGGTATGTTGGTCTATCCAACCACGACAACTGACATGCCGCGTTTCTATCCAAACCCATTTTGATATGTTAACCGGCCCATCCATTTTGCCACCTCTACATAATATAACAAAAAAAAAATTAAAGATAGCAAAAGTTTGTGGCATAATAAGCCTATTATTTAAGATTTACCCACAATTGCTTTAGACAATTTTGAGATGGCCTCATCTACTGAAAACCGCCGGTCCTTCAAAAACCAAAGAATCAACTCCTCATCATCTCTTCCATTTTTTCCTGTAGGGAGACTGTAATAATCTTTCTCAAGCTTCTCTTTCACCTTCACTACTAACTACAAAGTTTTAGAAAATCACTTATGTTAGGCGCATGTGAAATGCAAATAAAATTGATATAGCCCATTGATGTATACTGTTTAATAGGTATTTTATAGCACACTATTATCCCACATGACAAGTTCCTAAATTAATCAGGCGTAACTTCTTTATTTCAATGGGCCGAACATACCCAACCCATGTCCATCATCATCATCATTCATCACCCAAACAGAACCTAATAACTAGGGATGTTCAATAACCGTTGAAACCGACAAAACTACCCAGACGGAGCTAAACCCGCCGGTTTCGCCAGGTTATGAGTAATACGATTCGGTTTACGGTTTTGAACCAACCGCGATATTACTAAAAAGTATTGAAAATTATATTTAACTTCTATGAAAAGTTATTATGATACATATAAATGATTAACTTAACCCATTTCATGCTCTTATGAGGGAAAACGCTCGATTTTACTGAACTTTCAAAGATCTAGACTCCGTGTGAAAAAGCATCATCAGAATAAAACACCACAAAACTCGCCAAGTAATCGCTACAAGTTAAGTTGCCGAGGCGATTTTCTTCAACTCCGCCTAATTCCTAATTACTCGGAATCGATCAAACGCGGTCAGTCAACCTCAGCCAAAATCGGATCAATTGGGTTAACTAAGGCCGAGTTTGACTTAAAAAATAAATAAAACATAATTCCTATGTCTATCATGACAATCTATGTTGTCAAAGGCGCGCAAGGCGCACCACATGCATTGCGACTGGTGGCGCCTTTAGGGACTAAGGCGCAGCTTCCGGCCAAATTCAGGCTAAAAGTTGCCTAAAACCTCTAAAACATCCAAAATGAGCCATAAACAAGTCTTATACAACCCGTAAGACATCCTAAAGTAGCCCTAGAAGCCTAAAACATCTCTTAAACCCCCTAAAAATGTATTTTATAATGCGCCTTGTTAAAAAAAAAAAAAAAAAAAAAAAAAAAAAAAAAAAAAAAAAACTCTCGTTTTTTAAGTGCCTAGGCTCCGGGCTCGGCGTGTGCGCCTTGAGTGCATAGATGACAATATGAATGTATTTAAACATGTATTTTTACTTTTGATATTAATACTTATGTATTTTGTTAGAAATAGTAGTATTAAGATATTTGACATTTATAAATAAAATTATTAATCATAAAACTAATAAACCACCAGACACAAACTATTTAAAGTTTTAAACATTCATTCTATAATAAAAAAAATGCACAATCAAAACACGTATATTAATCAACTAATCGAACCGGAAAACATTAAAAAACAATAAACTAACCTTGCGTGAGGTGTCGGAATCGGTTCCAGAGGAGCAATTACGAACGGAGAACTTGATAAATGATTTTCCGGCAGTTTGAGGCTTCGCCGTCGTTAATTGAGTGGCTGGGAGGTGGCGGAAGGGGACAGGTGGCAAACGGAGAGACATTTTGATTTTTGAATAATAATAATATTATTATTATTATTATAGATAAGTGTTGCGTGAACGTTATGTGTTTGTATAGCTTGCTTGCTTCTTGGCGCCGCTTCACCCTAGACTATCAGTACTCGAGAGTTCACAAGAGAACAAATCAAATTATTACAAGAAAAAGAAAGAAAAACTAATTAAGGGTATATAAGTAATTTGATAAAAATAATTAATGTAATGCATGTCGCTAAATTAGGTACTTTTAATAAATCAAACTTCATAACCCCATCACCTTTAAATCAATAATTAAAAAAATATACTGCATCTCCTTGTCCTTCACGGGTAGCTCAGTTGGTGAATGGACCAGGGATCTCTCTTGGAGGTCTCAGGTTCGATTCCCACGAAGGACATAATGAGAAATGATGGATAACTCATGGCCTATGGTCATGAGTTCGAGTCTTGATCTCGCCAGGTTTTACCGGTTCACTACGACATTCGGGCGGGTATGTGGGTTGGGTTTTCCCTGGAAGCGGGCTGTCAGACGGGCTAGGGGCTTCGTGCGTCCAGGGTGGGCCGGGCTGTGCCCCTGTCTTTGTCACTGGGGGGCCGCGTACGAAGTACCCGACGTTGTTTAGTTGGCCGTTCAAAAAAAAAAAAAAAATACTACATCTCCTTTTTCATAGTAGATTTTTGATACCCTACACATATCATTTGGATACCTACACACATATCGTTGACCAACCTACACACTAGGGCTGTTCAAAATCGGATAATCCAAAATTCGAATCCGAAAAATCCGAAAATCCGAATCCGAATTATCCAAAATTTTGGATAATCTGATTTTCGGATATCCGAAAATCGGATTATCCGAAATTTCGGATTCGGATTCGGATCCTGATTTTGAAAATTTTCGGATAATCGGATTATCCGAATCCGAATATTAAAAATATATATAAAAATATATAATATTATATACACTACATAACACAATACACAATCCTAAATCCTTAATCCTTCTAACTCTAAGTCCATACTCCTCTAATCCATAGCTGTTGCTCTCTCTTCTCTCCTCTATAACAGCCCCCGTCAACCTCGTATCCGACCTCCACAGCCCCCTTCCATCAAAATAATAAGTTTTTTTTATATATTTGTTGTTCAAATTTCGTTTATCTAACTTCGATTTTTGTTTTTTTAATAGGTTCACGTTTTAGGCATAAAGGAGAAAGTTTTTTATAGTTTTTTTTTTATTATTTTTTTAATTTTTTTTAAGTTTCGGATTATCCGTTGGATGATCCGAATCCGAAATTTCGGATTCGGATTCGGATCTCAATATTGACTATCCGAAATTTCGGATTATCCGAAATTCGGATTATCCGATTTTGAACACCCCTACTACACACTATGTCTGGACCCTACACATAAACCACTGAAGAGATTTGACATTACAATCCTACACAAAGACAATAGCGTGTAAACTACAATAATGTCTCGCACGTATAATCGCACCCTACACACACATAATCGCACACAAAGACAAAAGCATGTAACCTGACGTGTCTATGTGACCAGATATTCTTTTTGCCATATAATTCTCAATTATATTACCGAATGAGTGTTAATAGCTACCGAACCGAGAAAAAGGCTTAGTGCTATCAAGGTGTTAGATAAGGCTTTGCCTTTCTAAATGGTGGATGGTTCAAATCCCATGTGTGACAAAAAGTTTAGCTGTTCAAAAAGACCTACTGACCCGAGACCAACTAAAAGGCCTTTGTAGAGCGCGGTCATTTTTTAGTTTTCAATCGATTTAAACATGCTCACCATCTTTTTTGGCATTTCACGTCCTTTTTGTCTAGAGTTTCTTGACCGATATTGACCGAGCTCCAGCAGCTTAGCGCAAAGTAATTTTAGCAGTTAGTCACCATTTTATAACCTGCTTAGAGTATCCTCAAGTAGAGTAAGGAAGGGCTGGCAAAACGTGTCGTTTTGTGGAAACGGATAGTGTTGAAATTCATTTATCCTGAATACATGACGTTTAACTAATCATGTTGATATACATCGGCTTCACTTTCTGAAATGGGTTAATTCAGTCACCTTTTTACCCGCACCCGAACCTGAAGACCCGCCATGAACCACCCATTTGCAGCAAAATGGATCCAAGTATAAGTTAGATGTGACAATATAACCACGTGATCTTGCATGACAAATTTATTTAGTATTTCTTCATGTAGCATTTTTTTGTTATTTTATTTTCTTTTGACTTGTCAAAGTTAGTTTCTTCCAAGTATCCTAAATTGTAGCAACGTGTGTTGTAACTGTTTTGTAGTTTCTATGTATTGCAAGAATCAGTGAAAAAATGGACAGTGAGTGTTGATGAATGAAAAAATGTGAGTTAGTTTTTCTCAAATGGATTTTTGAGATGAATTGATTCTCTTCCAATGCTAGTTCAAGATTAGCAAACTTGAATGGTGTTCTTTGGAATCTAAATTAGGATTGAGTGGTGTGTCTGTATCTCAATTCAGGTTTAGAATTTGCTCAACGACTAGTTCGGGTGGTGTTTTCTGTATCTCGAATTATCGTTGCCTATCCGTTTTATTTGAATTTTTAAATTCCTATCCGTTATGTAATTCCATTCCTGTCACATGTTTTCTTCTTAAACACCAACGCGTGCATCATATCTATGTTTTACATTTCAATAATCTTTTTTATTTTCAAGTTAAACACACGTGTGGTATGGCATGTTACTTCTATTTTTGTTTGATTTAACACTCTTACCACATATGACCAACAATATGACCACATAAGCATGCCTACCTTTTACATCATAATTCAACAATATGGCCACATAAGCATGCCTACCTAGTCCGTACAATGTACAAACGTTTAGCTGCTCATGAGCTACTTTATATTGGCTCGCTAAACGCTCAAACCAAGTTGAGCTCAAGCTTGAAAACTACTCATGAACCGAAGTCAAGCTTCTAAAATATAGCTCTAAATGAACAGGATTCAAGCTCAAGCTCTCTTAAGTTAAACGAGGCAAGCTCGAGCTCCCTTAGGTTAAACAACACAAGCTCGGGCTCAGCTTGTTTACGCCCCTACTGATCGTCTTTAGCTGTTTTGCAAATTGTGTTAGGGCCGATAGAGAATAGTGCAATCAACTTTACAGACCCGAATTTTTGATACATTGGGTCATACCATCAGAAACTACAATTGAAATTGTCATGGTAAACCATGTTTCGATTTGCAAATTGGCCATGAAAACCATTAACAAAGACTGGGATTGGAGTTTCAAGACAATGCTTCAGCCATGATTGATCGTTGAGAGATCTGTTGTTCATAAAGTTGCCTGAATATGCGGTATTTAGCATCATGATACTTTTTCACTCTTGGATCTTTTGACGGATGGATTACCTGTAATTACAAATGGAAATAAATGATCCGGCCCATTCATGCTAAAATGATCCAACCCGTGCTTAAATGATCCAGCCCGTGCTTAAATGGCCCAACACGTGTCATGCATACACATACTGTCTGACTAAATCATCTAGCTAACTGTAAATGATGATATCAATAATGCTTGCTACATACCTGACCAGGTGCATTGAGCGCCTTCATGGCCACTCTGAGAGTAGGATATTTTTTTGAAGCAACAGCACCAAGAATAGCAGCACCTAGTAAAACCGACTCACTTTCACGAGGAAGAATTATAGGGCAACCTGCATTCATCATGTGTCGGGAATACATATTAAATTTTATTGGGAATGTTATATAGATGATACTCATGTTCAACTGTAGGGAGAGGGAGGGAGGGAGAGAGAGAGAGAGACCGATGATATCAGCATGCTCTTGAATGAACAATGCATTCTTTGAAAGCCCACCAGAAGCAAACAGTGTATCAATCTGTAAACACACAAAACATGTATTGGTGATAGTGTATTAGGTAACAGTCACATCTACTTAAGCTATGTTTCACTCTAGGACGCAAGGACAATCATGCAGAGAAAGGATGCATAATACATTGATAACCGGCTTTGCCTATCACACAAACATTGATATGAGCATAAGGTTGAGTGTAATATATGTGTGTATGTGCATATATAAACTGCAAAGGAAGAAATATATTCATATGCATATACAAAATATCAATGAATTAATCGTAACCCTTAATGAGGGAGGGATGCAGCATGTATTATTAAAAACAGAAAGTGAAATATACTGATGTTTGACAGGAATAATATACACCATTTAAGCCTAAAGGTAAGCCATATACATTTAGATGTGCCATAACAGAGGTGGCTGTTTTAACCCATATACTTATGAATAGATCTGTTTGGGCGTAGTTTTATCTAAATCAGGTCAAAACAGGTAAGATCAGTACTGTTCGATATGGGTCATTTTCGGTTGACCAGAAATACATTTTGGCTAAAGTTGTTATAAGTAGTAAATATAAACAATTTAGAAGGTTGTAACATTATAAAAAAATTTGGGCGACTTTCGACCCCTTTGGCCCATTATTTTAGCTAACTTCTTTTATCTTAGTTTTTACTCCATTGGAGATAAAACATAACCCGGATCATCCCCATATGTAGGTAAAAACGTTGAAACTGGCTACTCTACCTCCCAGAGTGGAAGGAGCAATCGAATTCGACATGCATGAAATAAGGTGATTAAGGTCAATGTTCATTTCCTCCCGCATGACTTGTAATGAACATATCATCCAATCAAAACATTACATATAAACACATACGAAAAGCACACTTACTTTGTGCCCATGCTCATTGCAATGTTCAATGATATGACGTGTACCATATGCAAGACCCTGCATGGTGGCAAAGTACTGAAGAGCCAACTGTCTTTCACTTGTATCGAGATTTAAACCGCAAATCATTCCTTTTGCATTCGGGTCTGCAATTGGAGACCTAAACCATATAACTAAAGTTTAGCTGACTCAACTAAGATAAGAAATACGTACAGCCGTCACAAAAATTAAACTTATAGAAAAAAGGGTTCAAACTCAAGTGTAGTTTTAACACATAAAAACTGATGATTAATTTAAAAATTAGATTATTATTGAAAGAATATAACTTGTGATGATATTTGACACACTAATTACTTATAAAAAATACAAAGAGAGAATGACAAAGTGTTGTGGGTCAGCATAGCTCAGTTAGACCTGGACCAAAAGTTACCTTTTTGACCTACTACCAAACCCACCTGACCCACACTAACCCCATATTTGCCACCTCTAGACCATATTTACCTGTTACCATGGAAATCAGGAAGGACATGCAGATCAGCTGTTAAAGCGGCGATAAATGGAGTCTCCATGTCATTCATCATTTGCGCTAGTAGATCGTTCAACATTTGAAACAGAGAAATATCTGGAAGATTTACGAGTGTAGAAAACCAAATAAGTATAAAATAGCTTTTTTAAATATAAGGATAAAAGCAAAAAAATGAAAAAACTCACACCCTACCTAAAAATTGTAATCAGTTCCATAATCATGTTCAGTACTCTAATTCGCAACAACAGCCTTTCCAAATATTTTATTGAAAAAATAAATCTTACTTTGGGAAGCAGCACGGTTTGCAAGATGTGAAGAAGCCACATGATTATCAACTATATAATCCAAAAGAGCACCGGTAGCACTCTGACCGCCTTCAGTTAACCACAACTCAGGAACCATAGCTAGACATTAAAAAATGGGGAGAATTAAAATAACAAAACTTTTTACAGAAGGAAAAATTATGAAAAATTAAGTTGATTCTAATGTTTTACAGCAAGACATTGATTAGCAATAGAGAAACTGGACATGAAATCATGAATCATGCATGGAAAACGTGATATTATATCCGGATGCAGTGTTTTGTCACGCCAAAGATAAAGCCATAATGGTGGTCTACACATTTTTAACATAGAGTACAAAATGATATTAGCAGAATTATTTAGGGTGAACTGCAGAAAAAGGCAATCAACTTTAGTCAAATCTCTGTTTTGGGTAATTTAATTTACCCCAAAAAACCCATTAGTCACACAATTTCCTAATTAAAGTGATCTTCCACAATAACCAGTTCCCAGGTGCCTGCCAGCATCACATCAGGAAAACAAATTAAACCAGTCGAAGTTGCCAAACTTCGACCAGGTAATCAGCTCTTATTATCTTAAATTGCGATATTTAAAAGTTATCGCAAATGAAAGTTCTTGTAGCTTAGTTAATTGTTGGGGTAAACTAAGTTGGTAACTCAAAATTGAATTTGACTTGGATTTTTTCCTTATTTTTGAAGAAAAAAAAGGCAGCACAACTTTTGTAATAATCCCAGCAAGTTAAGAGTGAAAAGCATACCAGACCAAAACGGTCCCCAGACACCTGGGATAAACAATTTGCTCCTTGAGACTGCCATATGACATGTGGAAGTTCCACATACCAACACCATACGCCGGCATATAGCATCATCATCATCAGATTCTGAAAACAATATGCTAATATAAAAAACAACAAAATAATCATAATGCATCAATAGAAGATAGGAAACAAGGTAAAATTAAGTACAACCGTTAGCTTCAGAGTCGGGCACACTTTCCATCACTCCAACACCGCCAGCATGAGCATCAATCAGTGAAGTTCCTACTGGAGTCCCAGTTACAAGACCCAACTCCTGAAGAAAATAAATAATAATACTGAGTATAACATACAGAGGTGGCCATTTTGACCCTTACTTGAGAATGGGTCAGGTTATGCTTCATCTTTGTCACCGGAGCTAAAAAATAACTTTTTAGATGGGGGCAGACTTCAGAGAGGTCAAAGTGTCAAACGACTTGAAAGTCGCCAACATCTTTTTTTTTATTAGGGGTGACAATTTTGAGTATGATTAATTAATCAAGGTCCAGATGTAGAACCTAATCCAGACATGCCATGACACGGGTAACCCCAAACATAACCCCACACAACACGATAATCTAAATGAATCAAATGGGATATCAAGTCAAACTGAATCCGGACAATATATATATGAACAACAATAAACAATTCCATGCCAAAAAAGGGACAAAATCTCTATAGCGTTATATATGAAAAAAGATCTATTAGTATCATCGGTATAATATAAATTTTTTTTTTCATATTTGAAACCCTAGTTGTATGCACAAAAATATTAATAATTTTGCGCAAAACCTTTTCCGAGCCAACCCAGTGCAAAGAGAACTCTTACCAAAAAGTATTTGACCCGTTATCCAACCCTGCCCACCTATAAGAGTTAAAAAGTTTCTATATCATCATTCAAAGTCCTTAAAAGTCAAAACAAAAACGTTCTATTCCCCCAATTGTAAGGTTTGTTGGCTTAATTAATTAATGAACCTCAATGGAACGCCAGTTGAAATCAATGTGAATTCTCCATTACAAAATTTCTTGCCTTCGCAGCTTCAGATGTTAGACCACAGCCCATAGCATGACCAGGGAAAGCTACACTTCTTCCTGCGCATCAAAATGAGAAAAAAAAATGAGTTTTTAAATGCAAGGAAGAACTTAAACAAACAAAATCAACATAATACCCAAATTTTCTGATCAATGTGAGTGTCAAGGGATGTTCAGCTTTGCGTTTTGGTAACAATTATCTGGTAATTTCAAATTGAAGTTACACTAATTAGTTTCTAGTGTTTGGATAAACAGCATTTGCTTCTGATTACATGGTTACTCAACAGTCAACTAATGTGGATAATCAGCTCCAACAAATTGATTATCTAGTTGCCCCCTCTCTAACGTAATATGAGAAACTTTTGATTTCATATAATAACACGTCTCATTATTCACAATAATGACTTTTTCAATTTAACTTGAGCTCTTAATTCCTTATATAATCAGATTTTCCAAACACTCTTTGTTACAGCTGATTATCTCATCCTGATTATTGAATATCAAATAATCACTTTCAAATTTTATCCAATTATCCAAACACCCCTTAAAGGAACGCTATAAGTCTATAACATGGCTGGCTTATATAAATTTTTTAATCAAATCGATATAAATGTAAGTAACAAAAATAGTTATGTCATTCTAAATTTTAAGATTCCGTTCCGTTTTAGAAAGAAAAAAAAAAGTACCTATTTTAGAATGATGTCCATCGACAAGGTCACGTAAACCAATCTCTTCCCAAAAGTCATCATCCCATCCACACGCTTCCATGTCTCGAGAGCTGTTTTCATCAACATGCTGCATGTGTGCATGCCCTAAATATGTCCATTTGCAAACTGTTGTGCACATACTGCGCGTATCATCTCCTGTTGCTCTAAAAAAATTATGGAAAAGAATAATAACATCTGAATACTTTGTCTATGTGAGAAAATCAAAGATATTTTTGGAACTAGGAAGAAAAGAAAGATGCATGTTTTACTTGTATGACAACCAATCACTCAAGTCCATCCACCTCCAAGCCATTGACCAAGATTCTTGCAGATTCTCTTTCACCCACAAAAGCTACAATAGCAAGAATGAAATTCAATAATTCATCATTAGTTTGTATGTTTGGATAAAGAGATTTTTCTTCAATTAACTTATTATATAAGTGCTTAATAGTCGGTTTTGGATAATCAGCTATTATCTTATTATATAAGTGTTAAATAGTTAGTTTTGGATAATCATTTTCATACATGCTTCAACAAAACAGATTATTAACGGTCAGTGTTGTAAAAGTCGGGCTAGGCGGTCGCCTAGGTGCTAGGCGGACCAAAATAGTGTAATTTCGAGCTAGGCGAGGGATTAGGCAGACCTAGGCAGTGGGTTTTTTTTTCTTAATTCCAAAACAAAATCATTTACAAGCCCTAATTCCATCAAATAAGCCTCCTGGTTAAAAAAAAAACACGTGAATTTCAAAGTATTATGTGAATTGTTCGCAATTTGAAGTATTATGTGAATTTCTAAGTATTATTTTCATATAAATCTCTATGTGTGTGTGTGTGTATATGAAAATACGTATAAAAATTCTAAAACAATTAATCCGCCTAGTCCCAACTAGTCCCTCCTGCCTAGCACCTTTTACAACCTTGTTAATGTATAAAATCAAATTACCATTTTACTTGTTCTGGATTACCAATTCTTTATATCCGACTTGAAATGCAAACAGTAAAACCAATTTAGCTAATTAATACCTTAGGTGGCTGCATTTCAGGAGAAATTGAACCACCACAGTATTGTAGAACTGGTGAATTGAAGGAGTTTATTCTTTCAGCTTGCTTTACAGCTCTATGGTCCATCCATACTATTACATTTCTTCTTGTATCACCACTCAAAGATACTGTAACAGGTTGACCTTCAGAATCCACAGCAACTGCATAAAGAATCAAGCTGAATATTGGATAAATATCAAATAAGTAAATGGTAAATGTGGCAAGACGGGAGGGTTGAGTTACTGGTCAAAACAGTAAAATTTTTTGAGAAGTATAATGGGTCGTATCATATTGACACAAGTCCACAACACACTTTTTGCCCCCAAAACACTAATAAGTAGTAATTAACTAGAATTTTGCCCGCAAACGTTGCCCTGCGAGCCTGTGACGTATCAACTAGACATAAATACCAACGCGTTCGATGATACATTAATGTTACGCAAAATTTACAATCACTAATTTTAACTACCATCATTTAGAAAACGTTGAACCCACACCCACTAACATCATTTAAAAAACGTTGAACCCCAAATGCACGGTGTGGCATGTTAACTCTCACAATTTAGAACGAAACATAAAACGGAAAATTTGCAAAAGATGAAAAGTAGACCGAAGTTGAAAGTAAATAAGTGAGATGAAAAGCTTTAGGTTAGAAGTAAAAAATTCAAATTAAAGGGGTTAGATTTGCAAACGATGGAAACTTTGAATGAGGAGTGGAAAATCAAGTTTGGGGTTAGCTTTGCAAAAGATGAAAACTTTGAATGAGAAGTGAAAAATCAATTTTTTTTTTCAAAAAATCCCCAAAGCCAATGGTACAATACCATAAAGCACAAAGAAAGTTGGTTATTGTAGGTTGGATAATGTGTCAAAAATGATTAAGAAAAAGTTGAAATATTCAGAAAATAATCTAAATTTTTTAAGAAAATAATTTAGGAGGTCTTGTGCAGTTGTGCACTATAAATACACTTTATAACCTACTGACCCGTTTCCTTTTAAGCTAGGGTAACCAAGCCAGATATAAGATTATTGATTAAATTGAGTAAACGGATAGAGGTGGGAAAAATGAGAGGGTTGGCTAATGGGCAAAACAAGTATTGTTTAGACTGGCTGAAATGGGTCTACTTGGAGTGACCCATCATACCTTTTGCCCCAAAATTCGATACTTTTATATTTGATTAGTAAGTCAAATATGGGCTTGTGCATTAAAAGAATTGCACTTTAGACGACTGCAGGTCCATTTGACTTGTATCGGCTTCAGCTAAATATTTACCCGTTTAAGCCATTAGAGATAAAACTTAACCTGAACCAGACATAAGTAATAGTTTGAAAATGCCACAACCAATAACTAACTTCACAGTTAACAGAATTAGTATGAACTAACCAAGAGAGCATGTAGCTGCAAAACCGATGCCAGTAACTTCTTCACCAGCAACATCAGAAAGGGATAAAGCTCTATTAACAGCAGTGCAGATTGCAAGCCAGATATCAGTTGAAGATTGCTGAAATTGCAAAATTTTCAAAAAAAAAAAAAAAAAAAAAAAAAAGCATGTCAAAATGTAGTGATATCTTGACAATTAAAACCTTAGCGTTTATTTTCATTTTTTGCATGTAAATGGACAATTATTTCTTTATTTTCTGCTTTGCAATATATTTTTAGATGAACCCTTCTACATAAGTCAACAACCAAAGCTAAACAAAACATGACATTTTTAACAAATTTGATTAACAATTTTAATTCAAAATGTCCAATTATTTGCACTCTGACTCTGAGACAATGACATTTGCACGCAAAGCAGAATCATTCCATATTTATTAAAAATTTGGCACTCTGAGAGAAGAATCAGGCCAATGTCCAATTTTTTACGCGTCTAGTGATTATTTAATATCATTTTTAGCATTATATTTATAACCCTGAATATTATTTTTTATAAAATCCAGCCTCATATTTTTATGGCCTAATTCCTACTGAAGAAACTATATATATCACCTCAACACAGTCACCTTCTTTCCAAATTTGTATCGGGCTGCTAGCAGAACCCAGAAGTTTCCCAGCCTCATCAAATAGGCCTGCAACACACAGTAAATTATTAATATTGCAAGACCTAAAAACAAAACTACGGCACTCTCTCATGTATGTTAAAAATGAAATACCCCTTTTACCCCACAACAAATGCAAAACGTCACATTTTGCTGATTTTGGGTTATTTCAAAAGAACGCAAAATTTCCTTCTTGTTGAGTCTTTAATCCCATATTAATATTAATTTTCTCCACAACAGCAAACACATCAATTTAATAACTTACATTTTGGTCCGCATTATTTTTCCTTGTTAAGGGGCATTTTAGATATTGGTCAACAGCCAAACGTGTATACGTAGTATTAAACTCAAGCATTCGCTTATTAGTTGATAGCAAACATTATATATGGGTAATCTTCAAACAGTTTTAATGTGTATTAAGGATAACTTTATACCATTCATCAATGTTTCTAATCCTGCGAATAAGATGTAAACAAGAAAAACATTATAAGCCTATGGACGAAGGCAACTTCCGAATTTAAGTGTCGGCATATCAGTAGGATGTTTTAACACATGCCAAACACGGCAATCACCGCCAATAGACAAAACAAATGTCTAGTGTTTCAGCTACGCATACGTTACATACACATATAGATACACACATACGTAGGTATATTTTAGGCATTAATTTTGACAACTATGCTTAGAATTCACATCAATTTCGGCATACAAATTACAAACACACTTAGTTCACTTCCAAATGATAAAGGTTTATTCCCCAATTTAACACCAAAAGTAATATATTAAGCAGCAGGATATTGATGCCTAACATTTCAGGTATGCATACGTCAGCTACACATATGTATGTTTCAACATCATCATTCATCACTCCAATCTCCATTCACAGTACTTATCCTTGGAATTAAAGCACACAGATTATTGTATACAAACACACCTTAGTTGACTTCCAAAGGCTACAGATATTATCTACTAAAACTGAATTATTATTATTATTATTATTATTATTATTATTATTATTATTATTATTATTATTATTATTATTATTATTATTATTAAACCAGCAGTATACACATGATGTCTATATATGTATTCAAAAGAAGCGCCTGTGTGTGTGTGTGTGAGAGAGAGAGAGAGAGAGAGAGAAGACCTGCACGAGCGCTACCGGTACCGACGTCGATACCTAGAAATATAGAACGAAGGGGAAGAGAAGAGGCGGTTGCAGTGGTCGTCATGTTTGTTGGATGGATGAGAGACGGTGACTCAGCACATCAGTGGTGACTACTGCATCAGACCCAACACTATTATATACCTTGTATCCAGAGATGTGTGTTGTAATATAACGGGAAAGGTATTTAGGAACCATACCCCCTATAATTAGGATTCATATATCCTGGACCACATCACAGACCAACAGGAAGCTGCCACATACTCAAAATGTAATGTCATACCTCCCAAATGTGATGTCATATGGTGTATGAATCCTATAACTCCAGAAGGGAAAACATCTTGTACAAAGTGTTTTTTTTTTTTTTTTTTTGTAAGAACTGTGAGAATTAAATGAGGGTATTTTTTTTTTTTGAGAAAATTGCAGTTTTCGTTCCTGTGGTTTGCCTAAACTAACAGGTTCAGCCCAGGCTTAACACCCTGAGTACCTGTGGTTTCATTTTCTAACAGTTTACATCCCTCGACCTAACTTCCGTCCATCTGCCGTTACTAGGTCCTCACGTGCACCTCACGTGAAGGGTTATTATGGTCATTTCGTCTCTTTTATTAACCTTTATAATTCTGGAAAAAAAAACCCTCAAACCCACAGATCATATCGTTCATCCCTGATTTTCCCTCCAAATCCTTTAAACCCTAATCTTCAATCAATAATCAAACATCAATTTCTTGCAATGTAGGCATCGTTATGGATGATTCGAGAACCAGACATTGTTTACGACCCATTCGAAATTTACTGTAAGTATATTACAACCCTAATTCTTTTACCATCGTTATGATTGATTCATGGTGTTAAAAACTGATTTCGTTTTTTATTTATTTGTAGTCGAGGATAATACATTGTTTATAAACCAGCAGTATACACATGATGTCTATATATGTATTCAAAAGAAGCGCCTGTGTGTGTGTGTGAGAGAGAGAGAGAGGGAGATAGAGGAGACCTGCACGAGCGCTACCGGTACCGACGTCGATACCTAGAAATATAGAGCGACGGGGAAGAGAAGAGGCGGTTGCAGTGGTTGTCATGTTTGTTGGATGGATGAGAGACGGTGACTCAGCACAGCAGTGGTGACTACTGCATCAGACCCAACACTAACATGGTGTTTTATTATCATTTTAGATTATCTGATGGGGATTTAAACACTGGTTTAAGGGAATTGGCTACAAATGACTCTGTTGAAAGGTTTTGTTCATTGGCTTCAAAGTATAAGGTCATGGAGGTATATGTGCAACATTGGTGGTTAAAGATTAATACTTTTATGATTGAGCATGAAGAAAGGCAGAAGCAACAACAAGCAGTAGTGGTTGAATGTAATGATCCTGTGGGCCAACCTGATTTAGATTTTGATTCTGAATTTGAAGATCTACTTAATCAGGTTAAGGGGAAAACAACCATTGATGACATTGATGCCAATCCCTCTATTACTTTGGTTAAGTCTTTGGTCAATTCAGTTGATACAAAACAGGATGACAATATGGTAGATGACCAAGAACATGATGATAGTCAGGACTCTGATTATGTTGTTGATAAAGAAGATGAAAAAGAAGATGAAACGGAAGATGAAAAAGAAGTTCATGAAACATGAGATGAAAAAGAAGTTCATGAAACAGAAGATCAAACTGGTTCTGAACAGGATGATAGTGATGACTCTGATTATATTGTTGATCCTGACAATATGGTAGATGACCCAGAAGTGGATATGAAACATTTTAGGTCTGTTGTAGATGATGTAGAAGATGACTTGGAGATGCATCATAATGTGGACATTGATGCAGATGACTTACATGTAGACCTTGATGACTTTGATAGTCTAAGTGAATGAAGAAGATGAGTATAAACATGAAGCATCTGTGAAAAGGAAGCAGAAGAAAGGAGGAGAAAAAAGTTGTAATCCATTTAGTGTTGGTGATTTGTTTGAAGATGGGGAGGAGATCAAACTTATTATTAAAGAACATGCTGTGGAGACAAGGAGACAGCTTCATACTGTCAAGAATGAAATTATGAGGTTTAGAGTTGTGTGCAGGGGGCATACTTCAGTGTTCACAAGTGGGGAATCTTCACAAACCCACAGTGGTCCCACCAAGAGAAAAAAACATGCTGCTAGGAAAACCAACAAATGATGTTGGTCAAAGTAGTATTAATAAGCCACCTACCCCAAAGAAAAAAACCAAGAATAAAGTATCCAAAGCCCACTTGTCCTTGGGCTGTGCAAATATCCAGACCCACTGAGAATGATTTATGGGAGGTGAGGACTTACAACCTAAAGCACCAGTGTTTGCAGACTAGGGTAATAAATTTGTACACAATGGGTTGGATGGCAAGAGAGATTGCACCAATAATTGATGGTAACCTTAGAATAACCTTGACCAAGTTGCAGGACCTACTTCAAAAGAAACATCAGATCTAGATCTCCCTCATGAAAATATCAAGGGCCAGATCTATTGCAAACAAAAGGATCAATGGTGATTACCAAGATCAGTATCATCTGCTTAGAGACTACTGTGAGGAGTTACTTAGATCTAATCCTGGATCCACTGTCAAAATTGATGTTGAACCTGAACCCAATCCAAATTCCCCTACTAGGCAGTTTAGGAGAGTTTACATCTGTTTTGGGGCATTAAAGGTTGGTTTTAAGATGCTTGGGAGGGACCTGCTAGGATTAGATGGGTGTTTCATGAAAGCTCCATACCCTGGACAGATCTTGACTGCTGTTAGAGTTGATTCAAATAATGGAATATATCCTCTAGCATATGCACTTGTGGAAGCTGAAACATTTAAGTCATGGTCATGGTTCTTAGAAAATCTAAGTGATGATCTTGATCTGATGCTAGGTCCTATTTCACTTTCATAAGTGATAGGAAAAAGGTAATCTGTATATTCTTCTTTTCTTTATATGTTATAATTGTTTTTTTATTTATTAGTTCCTAAAACAGTTTGTTATTGGTTAGGGTCTAATTCCTACATTAGCCAAGACATTCCCTAATGCTGAGCATAGGTACTGCTTGAGACACATCTATGAGAATATGAAAACAAATTGGAGAGGAGGTCAATACAAGAACTTGTTGTGGAGATGTGCTAGTGCTACAACTGTTGCTCTGTTTGATAAGAAGATGGAGGAAGTTAAAAAGGAAGATGCTAAGTTATATCAATGGCTAAAGTATATTCCAGTAGAAAGTTGGAGCATAGCTCACTTTACTAGTAGGGCCAAATGTGATGTTCTGCTAAACAACTTATGTGAGGTTTTCAATAGACAATTAGTTCCTGGAAGGGATAAGCCTATCATTGAAAGATGTGAAGGACCTTTGACACCTTATGCAACTAAGATGTTTGATGCCATTAAAGAGGAAGCTGCAAAGTATAATGTTCTTATGACAAGTCCAACAAAATATGAGGTATGCCAATGTTAATAAAGGTCAATAATTTTTATTCTATGGCTAATAAATATGTGTTGTTTTTAGGTGAGTATGCCTGGGTCAGACCAACGTGTGGTTGACATACAAGCGAAGACATGCACATGCAGAAAATGGGAGTTGACTGCAATGCCTTGCAAACATGTTGTTGCAGTTATATAGGACATGTCTCAGCATGGATATGAGGTAGAAATCCCCGAAAGATGGGTGGATGAGGTGTATTGGCTAGATACATGGAGGAAAGTGTATAGGAACACTATTTGAGCCAATTAATGGTAAGGACCTATGGAGACCATCACCATGCTCAACTACTATCATAGCCCCAAAATTTCATAAACAGATTGGAAGGCCAAAGAAAAAGAGGAGAAAGTCAGCCAATGAAGGTGATGAACCTGCAAGCAAGGAAGGTGGTGATCCAAACAACAAGGGAAAGACAAAAGTCAATGAAGGGGCTGGATCAACAACTGCTGTGGTTAAAAAGTCAAGAAAGGGGGGTACAACAACTTGCAAAAAATGTGGAATGAAGGGGCACAACTCCAGAAGCTGTGGCAAAAGAGGTCAACAACCAAGCTCACAACAGTACTCACAGTCAGCACCTTAAGATTAAGTCTGATGATGTTGTTTTAAGATTATGAAGTTTTAAACTGATTATGTTTCTTTTGATGGTGAACAATGTTTAATTGTCATGTTTATGTTTCTGTTGTCTGAACAATCACGTTTTCTTGTTGAACAATGTTTAATTGTCATGTTTATGTTGTTGAATGAATGTGCAAATGGGTCAGTCAAAATGTGCAGTTTTTATGGTCATTTGTTGACTAAATGTATGCAGGTTAATGTGCAAATGGGTCAGTCAAAATGTGCAGTTTTTATGGTCATTTGGTGACTGAATGTATGCATGTTAATGTGCAAACGGGTTAGTCAAAATGTGCAGTTTTTATGGTCATTTGTTGACTGAATGTATGCAGGTTAATGTGCAAATGGGTCAGTCAAAATGTGCAGTTTTTATGGTCATTTGTTAACTGAATGTATGCAGGTTAATGTGCAAATGGGTCAGTCAAAATGTGGAGTTTTTATGGTCATTTGTTAACTGCAACTATAAACACAAATTTGTTGAACAGAATGCATACAGGTTTAAACACAAATTTGTTGAACAGGTTTAAACACAAATTTGTTTAAAACAACTATAAATGATGTACAAATGGGTCAGTCAAATGGGTCATTTTCATTTCATTCATAATCAAACTTATTACAAGAACAAAATGCATACACCTACATTAATCAACAATTACAGATGATGTACAACACAAAGAACAACCAACTAAAAACAAGCATAATCCTCAGCTTCCTTGCCTCATACCCTCTTGCTTTTGCTAATTGTTGTTGTTTGTTCAAATTTTTGAGTAATCCATTGATGACCTTGGAATTACCTTCACTAACTGGACTCTCTGCCCATGTCACAAACCCACATCCACTTACACAACAGTGAAACCTTCGACTAGGGTTGTCCATGATGTTCGAACCTGTGTTTCAGACCCACATCTGCAAATTGGAGGAACATCAGTCCATCTTTCAACTCGTCGATGATAATTGGAGCTCGAATTAGACATTGATGATCTGCTATCCCTCGAATTCGACATTAGCTTTTGTGGGATTAGGGTTTAGAAAGCAAAAAGGAGAAGAAATGAACTTGGGGAAGATGATAACACTGGTTAACGTTATAATATGAGACAAAATGACAATAATACCCCTCATGTGAGGTGCACGTGAGGGTGTTGTAACGGCAAAGGTGACGGACGTTAGGTCGAGGGATGTAAACTGTTAGAAAATGAAACCACATGTACTCAGGGTGTTAAGTCTGGGCTGAACCTGTTAGTTTAGGCAAACCACAGGGACGAAAACTGCAATTTTCTCTCTTTTTTTTTCGAATTTTTTTCCCATATTGTTAAACATGTATTATAGTATTGAAAACTAAAAAAAAAAAAAATTGGTGTAGAGTAATTACATAATTACTCTACTGTAAACTAATGAATTTACTTTAATGACATAATTACACTAAAAAAATTTAATTTTTTTTGTATTATTCATCTAGAAAGTATGTTTAAGCACATGGGGAAAAAAATTTAAAAAATAAAATACATTTTTTTACCCCCTTTGATTCTCACAGTTCTTACCGAAAAAACACTTTGTATTTGATTTTTACTCGTAATATAATATAGAAATTAATGTATTGAAATAGAGAAAACAATAATATACGGTAACATTTTGTACAAATGATCACTAGCCGTGCTAACATTTTGTATATAGAGCTAGTTCAAGCCCAAACCATGTTAAGTGAAATAAGTAGACTTGTTTATAAATAACTATACGGTAAAAGCAAAGAGGATGTAAACGTTTCTTATCGAAACTTTTTGTCATTTGAAACTTTTCAAAAACTAGTCGTCTAGTAAATCATCAGACATTTTGACCCGTTATCCAACCCATATTACTTACGCATGTAACACAAAAGATAGAATATGAAGATCATCTCCAATAAATAACGTTACACCTAGCATTCATCGATTGTTGGACTGTCTCCCTCCTAGTTATACAGTTTATATATGACCCTAGAAATGCTATGCTAATGGTATTCTGTCATCAGGATTGTACTTCGCGGGCCTTTGAATCTTTTCTTGCTTGAACTCATCGAGCCTGGCGTAGAGTTTCTCCAGCAGTTGCAAGCAAACCTGATGGGATGTGCAGGGCCCACACATCAAGTAAATTACGTTTCCCAAGGGGCGCATGTAAATACCATCTTCCCGAAGCTTTAGAAGTAGAGACGTTCCAGATAGTGATGCATACCTACATATATGAGAATCAAAATGAAACAGGTCAAACGGGTCGAAAGTCAACTAATGTGTATTTTAAAATTTTAAAAGTAAAACCTCCTAAATCTTTTTATTACAAAATTATATTATTGAAACCATTTGACAAGGGCAAATTGGTCAAATCTTTCTCTGAAACAAACGATTGGACAAATACTGTTAGAATTGAGATAAAGTGGCCATATACTTGATGATGCTATTTTGATGCTCATGTAGTATAACTGCAAAACCTCTAAGGGTGGCGCGGTGGTAACTGTTCCATGTTTGAATCCAACTTCCACTGCCTGCCCTAAACCCTTGGAAGCAACCTCTCCCACATAAGTCCAGGATTACCTAGTTAGTAAGGTATTGGTGAGGCCTCATGAGTGTTCATAGTGTTGTAAAAGGCGGCCTAGGCGTCGGAGCTTAATATCGGAATAAGGATCTAGGCTGGGTCCTAGGCGTTTTTGGGATTAGGCGAACCTAGGCGCTGGTTTTTTTTTTTTTAATTCCACAAATTTCTAAGTATTATGTGTATATATCTAAGTATTATATGTATATATAAAATACGTATAAAAATTCCAAAACGCCTAATTCCGCCTAGTCCCGATTACTCTCTAGGCTAGACCCCACCGCCTGCCTAGCGCCTTCTACAACCTTGAGTGTTCCTTTAACGGGTCCTCCCTCATGATTACCAAAAAAAAATATATGATTGGAACAGAAATTATGGCTTTTGGCTCAAAAAACGAAGGCTAATAGCGATTAGGACACGAATAAAGATATTTAATAGTATAGTTTCAAGAAACATTTTATTCTCAAATAGGGCATTGAAAGTTTAATATGTTTCCATAAATGGTAAAGTAGCAACTTTTGTGTGATCTTGAAAAAGATATTATTATAATTTTCATGGATGTAAAGGTAAAAAAATGCACATACCCGGCATCGTCTTCTACTTTAAGCTCCAAAGCAAAGAGAGTTCCCAATGAGACCACTCTTTGAACTGCAGGATGAAATGAGATCTTCCGAACTAGCTCTGCATCCCACAACTGCAATGGTATTAGATCCGAAAAGATATATACTATGTTAAAATGTGACAATTCCAATGCAAGTACACACACACTACATACAAACGAGTCAATTTGGGTTATGAACTTATGATTATATCTAACAGGTCAAGAAAGTTAAGCTAAATGCATTTTACTATAAAGAAAACATATCGAATGAGTCGAGTGAATCAATTGCGCTGAAGGTAATCCAAAAAGTATTCAATGTATAAAAACCTTGTATATCGCATTATTGAAAACTTCAGATTATCATTGTAACAATACAGTTGTGTAATCAACTAATCATATAAAACACAATTATTTATAATTATCCTTTTAACGTCCCCCTTATGGTGTGTGCATATAATGTATATATGTGTGGCCCTTGGGGGGCAAAAGTAAAGTTGCACTAGTTTTAACGTGATTTTACTAATTTCGTGAAAATAACGTTAAAAATGACTGACGGTTAATCATGCATCATGTGGTAGCGTGGATAGCCAAAAGACAAAGGGGTACATGCACCGATCTGGTTTGTCCCGATTGCTAAGTGTTTTGTGCCTTATGTCCAAGGCTTGATACCAAACCACATCGAGCCGGGGGTCTCACCGGAAGCAGCCTCTCTATTCTTAAGGGTACAGGTAAGGCTGTCTACATCTTACCCTCCTCAGACTCTACCTTAGCTTTGCTATAAGTGGGATTAACTGAGTATGATGATGATTTATAATTATCCTTTTAAGAAAAAAACATGTCTGTAAGTACCTCTCTCAAAAGACTTTGTCCCGGAACAATATTAGGGTTGGTTTGAGAATCTTTAAACCACTTGATGGAATTACAAGCGGTCGCACACCCAACAGCATGTGCTGAATAAGAGTGGCCGTGAAGAAGGGCGTTTAACTGTCACAAGAAAAACAAAACAAATTAACATTCTTTAACGAATGCATTATACATGTGGGAAAATAAAATCATAACTCACCTTTGAATCTCCAACAAATGATTCAAAAACATCATTTGTCGCCAATGTAGCAGCCAATGGTATCATGCCACCTGTCATTAACTTTGCGAAACAGGCTATATCGGGTTGGCAGAAAAGTAACTCGGCTGCAGACTGTAATGGGAATATTCAATTATCGTCACGCTTGGTACAAAAAAAATAAAAATGAAAACAGGTTTAGATGCAATAAAAACTTTTACACGGGTCCAATTTGGGTATGTTATATCCCTAACGGGTGATATACGTCAAATTACGAAAATTTAGCTAAAAAAGAAACAGGTCGAAGGGATTCAAGGTATTACAAAGTGTATTATTTTTTATGTATTGAACCACCTAAATTGTTTCATCAAAAAGATAAATTGATATTTAATAGAACAGTTCTTCTTGTAATCATATTTAACATGCTAAAATTACAAAGATAGTAAAAAACAAAGTGTTTCGGGCCAACCCAACTCGGCACATTACAAGCTGCACAAAATAGTACACACTCTGACCCGAAACTATTTTCACCCGTTACCATGACCCACCCATCTTGCCAACTCAGTGTGCGTGTGTGCATGTGCTACCACTGATATATAATCAACAAACCTCAACTCCCAGGCGCCAATAGCCCGTAAAAACCTCATCAAAGATAACTGGGATTTTTCTATTTTTACATTCTTTTACAAGTATGCGCTGGAACAGCGGGTCAACCATCAGCATCCCACCAGCCCCTTGTATCACTATTAAAATACAAAAAAAAAAAAAAAAACCCCTCAGTCAAACTTCACCGCTACAAAGTAGTTCAAAATACACTTACCCGGTTCTATAATTAGCGCACTAGCATGAGAAACTTTTTTTGATCCTGAACTTAGCAGCAATTCTTGTGATATATATGTTGAATAAATAGAAGCAAGATTCGAATCATCTCTACTTCGATTAAAAACTTGGTCACGAGAGTTAAAGGCTGTTGAAAAGGAAATAAACTGTTAGTAAACTAAACAGATTAAAAAATATATACAAAGACGGTTACTAAAGTTATTAGTGTTTCACTTACATGTATCTTCCAAAATCACATCTTCACATTGCATCGTTTTAGGAACGGCTATTTTCCAGACTCCATCACTCATAGAAACAAATGGTGGGTCCAGAAAATAGCCTCTTCCGGTGTACCTACAAAATTAATTTATAAAGATCTTTAATGCAGCCTGTTGAAAAACATATTGTCACCCTTTATAGTACCACACTACTACCAAATACAATTATCTATTTTTTACACATTTGCTTAAATATGAGTTGATTTGGGTTGTGTTTTGTCTCAAACGGACCTACCATGGTTGCTGAAGAAAACCAGTGTAGGGTGATGGGGCCTGTGCATCCATAGCACCCAATGTGTCTCCATGATAAGATCCTTTAAGTGCTACAACCTGAAGGATAGTCAAATTATTTTATTAATTAGCCATACATTTTAGTTACATAACAAAAGCAAGTGCTGAAAATGAGCTCTGCTGATGAGGGAGTTTTATGATCCATTTTTATTATATTTTAACCTACACACATAAATAGATTTTCTTTTAGTCATTGATGAATTGATCATTATATTTTAAGTTATAATAAAAAGAAGATGGAAGAGGCATATGAGTGTTATTGAAAGTGAATATGTAATACTGGATACTAATAATCAAATGAACTAAAATAAAAAGAGATACCTTAAGCTCGATATTGCTTTCATCAGTGTTATACTGAGGAAGATCCAAAAGCAAATTATTGTCGGCCAAGAATTTCCTAAATGCCATCTTTAGAGCGACTTCAATCGCTGTTGATCCGTTGTCTGAAAAAAATACTCGAGAAGCCCATCCTGCAAAAACAATATGTAAAACCTCCAAGTAAATAACAAACATTACTATTAAATTATATGACTTTTTAAACGAATTCGACACACTAAATCTTCATAGCAAATAAAATGCTTTGGACAAATAGAGTTTCGGGGTCAACCCAACCCATTTTCAACATTTACCAAATACGACCCAGTTATACCTGAACCACCCATTTCGCCAACCCTAGTAATAAGTTAATAACATAGCTATTTGTTTATTTAAAAACTAACCTTTTCCTACACCTTGAAGCAAAAGCTCAGCACATTGGAGTGCTGGCTCATAAACATTCTCAGGAAACATTACATGCCCATATCTAGCAGCAGTATAACCCATTTCCCGTGCCAGCTTAATCTGAACCCACCTAAACAAGTAAGCACCATTAAGAACAACTTACAGAGTTGCCCAGACGGCAGACCAACCACATATATACTTATATAGAAATCACAAAAAAATATTGCTAAACTAAGAAATCCTTGTATTTCTTAGGATAATATTATGAACACATATATTAATACACACACAAATAGATATAAAAGCATGAACATAATTTTAGCAGGTTTACAAAAGATTTTAAATATACATATATTTTTCTTTTTATATAATAGCTCCTTTACACAAAATCAGAATGACCTGTAAAGCAGCATTAGGGCCCTGAGTCCACCAGCTTGCACAACCATCAAACATTTGAGTCATACACTCATCATCCTTCTTCACCTGTAAACCAGATTTCAGGAATAACTAATATATTGAATACAAATATAAAAAACATAACCCACCAATAATAAATGGGCTAAAACCGCCAATTCTATTTAAGAACAAAAAATTTTATGGAAAACAAAACAGGTTAGAAGAAAACCTTATGGACTGCAAAATTTTCCCCGCACCGAGAATCAATAACCATGACCTTTTCTTGTGGTACAAGTTTGTGTTGAGTAAAGGGCCACCAAAATATTTCTTGAGCCTTTTTTGGCATTTCATGTAATCTATCCATTTGTTTTTCATATGATGATAGCATTATTCCCTTCAATGAGTCAAAAACACTCTGTGATTCATCATACCACTCCATCAGGTTGTCCAAAGGATCTTTTGGGATTGATGGAAGAACAAGAACCGGGACCCTTACAAATTTAAAGTCAAGTTCTATCTAAGTTCAATGATCAATAGCACAGGGATATAACATAAAGTTTCAAAATAAGCGGATTTTGTCCTGCTTTATTTTTGGCTAATTTTGTGATTTTAATCATTTGACACTGTTATTCAGAACCGCCACCTTGAATACACATAACAAGGAGTATGAAATCAACATAACAAGATCATACCTGTTTCTTAAATAAGACAACAATGGTACTTCATTTTCAAGGCCATGATCTTCCAGCACAATAGCAACAACATCATAACCTCGTATTGTCAAACTTTCATATGCTGAAATAGTCCCTGAAATGCCCCCTAATCTTCCGTCACCCACGAGAATAGAAGGTAAACGCAATGGCCTACAAACATGTTATATGAAGTTCAAGTTAACTTTCAAAACTGATGTTTTTGATCTGAAGAATAAGATAGCTTTGCGCTATGAATTTTTTATTTTCTTTACACCCAATATAAGATTTGCAACGATTAAAAGCTAAGACAAAGACAAATTAATTTATACTATAAGTTATAGCATCACTACTTAACAACTTGAAACTTGGGCAGTAAACAAGCCGAACCATCAGACCATGTTGGGCTCAGGCTAAGACTACGACTCAAAGTTAAACAAGTCAGCTCAGCTCAACACGTCTATCTTAACAAGCTGAAATGTTGAACTTGACGCAGCTAATGTCTCATCTCCTTTATTTTAAAACAATGTATTTTATACTTTTTACACATATTGATACATATAAATACAAAAAAAAAAATATTTTTTTAACATATAATATCTTATACATATCTATAATTTACATGTATCAAATTTGGGTTTTATATATTCAAACTTTGGTTTCAACTTAAAGAAGCCAAACAAGTGAGCCAACGAGCCAGCTAGCCTCGTCTCATTTACAACCGAGTTAATTTCTACAAAGACTCAAGCTTTGAACTTTTTGAACAGCCTACGTTAAATGCGTAACACAAATACACAATACAGGATCAAGAAACTAACTAAGCACACTCAGCGAAATAATTTACATATATTACACATTAAAATGTTCCGGCTTTAATTTAAACAACCGAAACGAGCCAACTAGCCTTGGCTTCCACTCAGCTCGTTTACAACCGAGTTGATTTGAAATACAGGATCAAGAAACTAACTAACTAAGCAAACTCACCGATACAAATCACACTGAAGCGAACCCGACGACCCCGGACTAGCAACCCCACCCGCCGTCTCAACCAAACTCAAAACCCTCCCCTCACCTTCACTTCCCACCTCACTCTCCAAACACTTCCTCAACCCATCCAACACCTCCTCATCCCCAACCACCGCCCGTTCCCTCTCACTCGCTAAATGCGGCGATATCGCCTCTTTCCACGCGTACATCGTCTTACACACCACCTCACCCCGACCCCCCTCCCCACCCCCATATCTCCTCTCTTCATAAACCCCAAAATCCCAAAACCCATTAATATTAATATTATTATTATTATTATTCTCATTCTGACTAGTTTTTAAGTTAGCAGCTGGGAATGAGACATGGAGGGTTTGGTTGGAAGCAATTAGATTAAAATTGGGGAAACGGCGGTTAATAATTTGGGGGGTTTTATTGTAAACAAAGGCGGCATCGGAGTCGAGGGGGAAACCGGTTTGGAGGGGTTTGAGGTATAATAATTTAGAGGGATGGGGAGAGAGGACTGAGGCGGCGGCGATGCCGGCGGAGACTAGGGTTTTGCCTAGGCCGGTGTTGGATGACCATATGGTGAATATAGGGTGGGAGAGAGGGTGGGAGATGGTTGACAGGTGGCGGTGACGGTGGTGGTGGTGGTGGTGGTGGCGGAGGAGGTGGCGGGAGTGAGTGAAGAGGAGAGGAGGGAGTTGGAACATAGTGGTGAGTGAGTTAGGTTAGATTAACGGCTACGAATTTGAAAATATGTTAAACAAACATTTTTACCATGTATATAATTTAGAGGGTGTTTGGGATTGAGTTTGGAAATGGAAAAGCGTTTTTGGTCAGAAGTGCTTATTAGCTTATGATTTTTTGAAAATGAGTTTTAAAAAAAGTGTTTGGATTAGCTTTTAGGATGAGAAACGTCAAAAAGTCAATAGATTGTGTTTTTATAAATGTTTCGCCTAACTTATTGTGAATATTGGTTGTATGGGTGGTAGATTTGTAATTTTTTTTCGAAAAGTCAAAAGGCAAAAGCCAAAAGCCAGGATTTCTAACTTCTCAAAAAAAGCTTTTTCACCCTTAAAAGTTAAAAGCCAAAAGTCAAAACAGAAAGTGTTTTTGAGTTACACAAACAGCTTATTGACTTATTGGCTTTTTGGAAAAGCCAATAAGTCAATAAGTTGTTTTGAAAATCAATCCCAAACACCCTCTTAGTTTCACTAGCGATGAGCATGATACCGAACAATACTATACTGATTTCGATACTGAAAATACGGTTATTGATTTTTGTTAAAACTTGGTACCAATACTAATAAAGAAATATACGGTACAATATCAGTATGATCCTGGTATTTTAAGGTAAAATACCGACTTAATACCAATGCTGATACCGATTTTTGCCAAAATTTGGTATAAAAAATGAACCGGTATCGATGTTTTCGGTATTAGTATTTTTTGTATTTAATATCAAAATGCTCATCCCTAGTTGTTTGTATCATATTTGGTGAGAATGGTTAAGATCATAGGCCTTAATGAGGGTCAGCGGGTACCCCGCCCCCACCGATTTTTGATTCAGTACTGTAAATATCCCCGGTTTTATCCAAAAATTGTGTATTTTTCGAGTCCGGCCCCAACCAATTTAAAACAAAAATTAGGTCTCGTGACTTTCGCCCCCACCATAAAAAAATTTTGTATTTTCCGAGTACTGTATCATTTTTTTCTTTTCCTCACTTTCCTTTCCTTTCCCCTCTTAAATGAACTCGAGAACACAACGTAAAGGATTAAAATTAATCTATTGTTGTATTATAATTGTTCAAAACAAAAACACATGTCTAATTCATATTTCCACACTCTTTTAGTTAAATTTCTCAATTCACATTTTTACTATTTCTTCATTGTTAACTTTAGTTTAGCTTTAAGTGCTCCAAGTCAATGTACTTAGCCACTAAAAATGATACAAACAATTAAGCATAGTTTATACATGTATATTAGTAATATTTACAAAAAAAAAAAAAAAAACTTATATAATGTCCAACACGAACACGACTTGTATTTTTATTCGTATTATATCTCTGTACGTAACGCGCGAGGCATGTTCACTAGTTGGTCGCCCCGCCCCGACCCAAACGGTAACCGGCCTGAATATGCTAATATTTGTTGTAAAAAATATGAACACCAAAAGTTGGGGACCCCATTGGATAAAAATCCTGAGTCCGCCACTGATTGCTGCCACATATAAGTTTGGGATATGGTATAAAAAGTCGGATCAAGTTCAGTTGATGGGTTACACTGATAGTGACTGGGCAGCATGTATAGATGATAGGAAAAGTGTTAGTGCTTATGTATTTTCTATGGGAAGTGGAGCTGTATCATGGTACTCTAAGAAACAAAGCACTGTGGCTTTGTCAAGCACAGACGCAGAATATATAGCAGCAACTGGTGCAACCTATCAAGGGATATGGATCAATCGTATTTTGGAAGATTTAGGTGTTCATCATAGTGGAGCAGTTACTATCATGTGTGATAGTCAGTCAGCAATCAAGTTGTCAAAAAATCCAAGTCAGCATGGGAAAGCAAAACATATTGAGCTCAAGTACCACTTTATCAGAAACATGGTGAATCAAGAGAAAGTAGAATTGAAGTTTTGCAGCACTAATGAGCAAATTGCAGATTGTCTAACTAAGGCACTCTCAAAGGAGAAGTTAGCTTATTTCAGATACAAGTTGGGAGTGCAGGAGTATGAATCAAGGGGGGGGGGGGGTATTGACATGTGATTCAATACTCCCATGCATGAAGAAAAGTCTTGCAGAAAGATCGGCCTTTTAGTTAGCTTTGTTTCCGTTTAAAGTTTGAATTATATGTTGAATAAGTAGTCCTAGTTGTTAGCTATTCAGTTGTGGTGAACGTTGTAATGCAACCTATATAAGTGCTGCTTATGTGTTTGTTTTGTTCATTCAGTTTAAAAGCAATAATAAAGGCCGAGTTGTTTTCCATATTGTTTATCATAAAATTGCTACTTTGATCCAACAGTAATGGGTTTCAGTACATATTTGTTTTGATGATTCCGAACTTTATGATTCAGTTGGCGCCTTTGATGGTCAAGTGATTCACCTTGGTTTTACAAGGTAACTAATGTCTGTTGAGATGGTAATCTAGCCGGTGACTTTGTAATGTTTATGGAAAGTTTCTTTTAACTTGTTTTTGTGAAAGCTTTTAGGCGACTATGATGATGGATTCTTACGTGCATGTGATGGTCATGTTATTAGCTTTTGTTCACGAGGCAAGAAGTGGCTACCGAGATCGTAATTTCAGTTTTTATGTTCGGGGGATAAAAATGCAATTCTAAACTAAATATCACTCACATGAATATCTCTTACCTGTAGACAAAGTCAAAAGGAAATAAGGCTTCTATTCCGTAATCATCCAAGAAGTTAGATGAAAGAACAATTAAGGAAGTTTGTAACGTTCATATCTAAATGCTAAACCTACATAAACCATGTTTATCCTTTTTCCGACTGCAGCGAAGCGCGGGTTCCCTACTAATCAATTATCTACTATAATATATAAATAAAACCTATTGCGGGACACTTGACACTTTCTCAGAGCTTCTTATTCAGTTTTCCCGCCTACTTTCTTTGCACACTTCTTTTCCTTATTTTTCTCACAAAGCTTAACAAAAAAGTTGATCCCTTCATTCTTCCCCACATGTTACCCATCGTTCTTTCTTTTTAAAACCCTAAACAATAAATCTGTAAATTCTTCATTTTCATCTCCAATACTATATATCATCAAGGCAAGTTTATATTTTTCTTTTAATATTATGCATTTATTCTCTATCTGAATACTTTATCATTGAGGTTTGATTTTGATTAGCGTTATTTTTATCTCCTTTATGACATGTGCCGCAAATAATTTGAATTAAATCTTTTGATGTTATTGTTCTTGATAAAAAAACCTATATCTAATTTTATCTCCTAAACAAAATATGCCATTTTATTTTTTGTTCAATCCGTGTAATACACGGGACTATAACCTACTATATCTATCTATATAATAATTGAGGTCACTTGGGTTGAATCAAGGCTTTAGAGATGGCCTCTAGGATCCAACAACAAATATGGAGCTCCGAATTTATTAGTATAAAAACCTCTTTCTTTCATTTTTTTTCATTCTCCATATCAAAACTCTCATAATACTCTTCTAATTCCTATTGATACTACTCCATATCAAAGCTCCGAATCAAATTCCTAACAAATATTAGAGGCTTTCTTTTTCATCTTGCATCATTTTTTGATTATTCACAACCGATTAAAGGTAAACATCCATACTACTCTTCTAATGTTGATTATCCACACATATTCAATAGGATTGTGATAAAAAAATTTGTAACATAGAAATATTCAATCGGATTTTTTAAAAAAGCATATTTTCATTCATTTGAAATCATTTGAAGCGTATTTTGATTCATTTGAAACCATATTTTTTTAAAAGCATATTTTCATTTAGATTTGTGATAACCAGATTTGTGCTAAACACATATTCAATCAGATTGTGATAAACAGATTTGTAATATACCCATGTATTCATTCGGATTTTTGTTAATTTTATTACTATTCAATCGGTTTTACTAATGCTATGTTTTAACATTTGAACAAAAGGATTTTATCCGAAGACACAAATTCTAGAATCCAATTAGGTATATGGAGCTCCAACTTTGTATGTATAAAACCGTTTTGTTTATTTATTGTCTAAATCCTTTTCAAGAGTCTATTGATTCTCTTTATTTATTGTATTCGTTTGAATCTTCGGATTCTGTATATGACACAAGAAACCGACTCTTAATTTTTTTGAAGATGTTTAACATTCAACAATCGGTCAACAATATTTTTTAAACATTAAACTATCGACAATTTTCTTATGTTAATTTTGATTATTCAATCCTACATTCCATATTCGGCTGATAATATTAGACCAATTTTAATTTCATTAATTCTGAGTTATTGTTATTTATTTACATTAATAAAGTTGACCGAATTTAATGTCATTTAATCTAAAATTTGAATCTTAATGATTGTTATCAATTTACATTAATAATATTTTGACCCAATTTAATCTTATTTATTACTATCTTTTAATAATTGACCGAATTTATATTAACATTAATATAAATTTAAGTTTACCATAATAAACCTTATTTATTACATATAGGTTAGTTGTATTATTTTTGTCAAGTTTGTATATAAAATAAATGAATATTTTCGGTAATCATTTAAACCTATTTACAAAAATATATTTCAGGATAAATGTAAGCATAAAGTTGATTCGGATTCTGTATAGGACACAAGAAACCGACCCATAATTTTTTGGAAGATGTTGTTTAACATTCAACAATCGGTCAACAATATTTTTTAAACATTAAACTATCGACAATTTTCTTATGTTAATTTTGATTATTCAATCCTACATTTCATATTCAGCTAATAATATTAGACCAATTTTAATTTCATTAATTTTGAATTATTGTTATTTATTTACATTAATAAAGTTGACCGAATTTAATGTCATTTAATCTGAAATTTGAATCTTAATTATTGTTATCAATTTACATTAATAATATTTTGACCCAATTTAATCTTATTTATTACTATATTTTAATAATTGACCGAATTTATATTAACATTAATACAAATTTAAGTTTACCATAATAAGCCTTATTTATTATATAGAGGTTAGTTATATTATTTTTGTAAAGTTTGTATAAAAAAATGAATATTTTCGGTAATCATTTAAACTTATTTACAAATATATATTTCAGGATAAATGTAAGCATAAAGTTGACAAACCTAGCGACAATTACCTATGTATTTAAATTTGATTGAAATAAAGTTGACAATTACCTAATATACACACCATATGTAAATTAATAGTAAATTAAATTTAAGTTTAGTCAACATTATTAATTTCAATTAAATATATTTAATAACCTTAAACACAAATACAAAAAAAAAATAACAAATTAAAACCACTAATAAAATTTAACGGATCCTTTGAACCTAAAAAATGCAAAACCGATTCCAATTAAACTGGCCCAATTATGCCCAACGTCACTCTTTTACCCGGATTCACCAAACATGCCATACACAAACGTACCGAACAAATGCTCATCAACTAATAAATTAGAAAAGTTTTTCTAGCCTACACTTAACTTAGGAAACAAATTTGAATTAACCATTTCAGACATTAAATTATTAATCAATCATTACTAAAATGGATTACCAATCATGCCATAAATATGCAAAATTCATAAACAAATCTGAGACCATATTTTTAAAGCATTCAATCATTATAAAAATCGTTCCACACATTCCTCATTCTTTTTCTAAATTATTGAATCATTTTCGTTTGCACCTTTTACTCTGAGACCATATTTTTAAAGCATTCAAAAAACTTAATTAAAAAATTTCGATTTACTACACATTTATAATGTGCATAAAAGACTTATAATTTTTATAATTTACAATAAATCATAACTAATGTATAGGTTGATTTTTTATAATTTACAATAAATTATAACTAATATTATTTATTGTCATTAATAATAATTGACCCAATTTAATGTCAATCAATCTGAATGATTGTTATTTATTTACTTTAATAATACTTGACCGAATTTAATGTTATTTAATACGATTTTTTAATCTCATTAATTTATATTACTATTAATACGAAATTCAGTTTCCTATAATAGCTCTCATTTATTTTTTCTGTATGAGTGATTGATTATGAATCAATTTAACCCAAAATTTAGGCTTACCATAATTTATGCTAAGTTAGAAAAGTCACCGACTCAACTTCTAGGAATTCAAATTTCAAATATTAAACTATATCCCATATGCAAATATATTTTAAATACTCATATGTCATTAAGAATACGACATCAATATTCATATTCATACACAAAGCCATCCACTTCATATTATCAGTGTATTTAAATTTCATAGATGTTACATACACGTATGTTAATTTATATAAATCACCCTTGAGTAATAATACATATATATTTAACATACTCACATTTAAAAAAACAAAATCATAACTAATGTATTGGTTGATTTTTTTTAATTTAAACTAAAAACCTCTGTATATTAACATCTAATATATATGTGATTTTTTATAATTTACAATAAATCATAACTAATATTATTTATTGTCATTAATAATAATTGACCAAATTTAATGTCATTCAATCTGAATGATTGTTATTTATTTACTTTAATAATAATTGACCGAATTTAATGTTATTTATTATGATTTTTTAATAATTTATATTATAATTAATACGAAATTCGGTTTACCATAATAGCTCTCATTTATTTTTTTGTATGAATGATTGATTATGAATCAATTTAACCCGAAATTTAAGCTTACCATAATTTATGCTGAGTTAGAAAAGTCACCGACTCAAGTTCTAAGAATTCAAATTTCAAATATTAAACTATATCCCATATGCAAATATATTTTAAATACTCATATATCATTAAGTATACGACATCAATATTCCTATATATAAAAAAAAGCCATCCGCTTTATATTATCAGTGTAGTGAAATTTCATAGATGTTACATACACGTATGTTAATTTATATAAATCACCCTTGAGTAATAATACATATATTTAACATACTCATCTTTTAAAAAAAACAAAATCATAACTAATGTATGATTTCCTTATTCAATATAATAAAAGGTTCTTTCATGTAATAATTTTAAAATAACAACAATAATTTGTAGATAATGGTTAAGTCAATTTGAGAGTCGGATGATTTTAATGTCATTGATTTGAATAATTGATTATGATTTTGATATTATTTATTAAGGATTTTTAATGTTATTTATTGATACTACTAATTACGAATTTCGGTTTAATATTGTTGACCGAATTTAATTTTTATACTATGAGTTTCCTTTAATCAATTGTCATTAAACGTTAATCATCAAAATCATTTCAATAAGTGTGATAATTTTAGAATGTCAATAATAATTTGTAGATAATTGGTAAGACAATTTGAAACGCGAATGTTTTTAATGTCATTGATTTAAATGATTAGTTATGATTTTGTTGGTATTTATTAATATTTTTAATCTTATTTATCGATATTACTAATACTTATATTACGAATATACTTTTGATGTTGTTGAACGACTTTCATTTTGGTATAACGAATTTTATTTAATCAATTGTCAATTACACTATTCAAGTCATCATGGTCTCAAATTCGTATGCTAATTTTAGTTTCCTAATTTTAATATGACAATAATAATTTGTAGATAATGGTTAAGGCAGTTTGAGAGGCAGATTATTTTAATGTCATTAATTTTAATGATTGATTATGATTTTGATGTTACTTATTAAGACTTTTAATCTTATTTATTGATATTACTAATATTACGAATTTAGTTTTAATATTGTTGACCGACTTTAATTTTGATATTACGACTTTCCTTTAATCAATTGTCATGAAACGACAATTGATACTTAATGAAACGACAATTTTGAACCTATTTTAACAACGAAATTAGATGATTATATAAATTTTAAAAATATTACTTTTTGTTAAAGAATTATATTACTTCAATCACAATTAATAATGATTACTAAAGATGTTGATTTGAATGATTCATTATTGAGATTGTAGCAGTTTTAATATTATTTATTAAGAGTTTTAATGTTATTTGTTGACATTAATAAGAATTTTTAAATTATGATTGGACTTTATTGCAATTAATAAGTTTTATTGAGATTGTAGCAGTTTTAAAGTTATTTATTAAGAGTTTTAATGTTATTTATTGACGTTAATAAAAAATTTTAAATTCTGATTGGACTTTATTGGCAGAGATGAATATATATCATATAATTATTACGAAAATTATACTTTATTAATTAGCATTTACTTGAAATTCATTTGTAAATAAATGATAAATTTCTCAATCATTCAACTGTATATTAATAAAATAAATTTTGTCAGTAATTAACAGTTTCCTAAAATATATACTATGTTCAAAATAATTTTCAATCATATTAATAATATTACGTCTTTATTACTATTATTAATATATGTCACTATTACTGTTAAATAGATTTAGAATACGTCTTTACTACTATTAATAAATTCAATCAACCATTCAATTGTATATTAATAAAATAAATTTTGTCACTAACGAAAAAAATAAATTGCGTCTTTATTATTGTTAATTATATTTAAATTACGTTTTTATTACTATTAATAAAATAAATCAATCATTGATTCGTATATTAATAAAATAAATTTCAATCATATTAATAATATTACGTCTTTATTACTATTAATAAATTACGTCTTTATTACTATTAATTAGATTTAAATTATGTCCTTTTTACTGTTAAATAGATTTAAATAACGTCTTTATTATTATTAATAAAATAAATCAATCATTCAATTGTATATTAATAAAAAATTTTTAACCATATTAATAATATTACGTCTTTATTAATAGTAATAAATTACGCCTTTATTACTGTTAATTAGATTTAAATTACGTTTTTATTACTATTAATAAAATAAATCAATCATTCAATTGTATATTAATAAAATATTTTTTTCCTTAATTAACAGTTTACTAAAATATATAGTATACTCAAAATAATTTTCAATTAACTTAATAAATTAGTAAATAATTTAAATTGTTAAGTTAACTTTTGTCATCCATTTATTACTATTAATAGTAATAATTATTACAATTATTAACATAAAGAATAAACGTAATATCAATATAAAAAATCATCATTTGTCATTGAACCCTTGATCATTAATAACATTCAAATTATTTCAAAAATTATTAAAAAAACTCAATTAATGATAACAGAAAGATTCATGTAATAATTTTGGTAAACAAAATGTATCTAATAAATATAATTTAAATCTATACTTTTAATAATAATAATTTAAATCTATTTAACAATTTCCTAAAATTTATAATTTATTCATAATAATTTTCAATGATATTACTATTATAATGACTTTCATTTTAATATTGTTGACCAATAAACGTAAAAACTTTTTACGTTTTTGTTATTTTGATGGAGGTCAATTCTTTGACTTTATTTATTTTTCATGTCTTACAATACTTTTATTAGTAATTAGTAACGAAATTAATAATGAAATATCATTTTACGTTATCAGTAACAACATTAACTAAAGGCGATTCATAACATTAAAAAACCTCATTTGTCATGAAATCCTCCATCATTGACTACATTAACTAAATATCGTTTCAGTGATACTAAGAATAAGAATATTACGCCTTTAATTTAAATATCTTTGACAGATTAACGTTATCATATTATGTTTACAAAGAATTGTCCTTTAATAAATTGTCATGAAACGCTAACCATCATCATGATTGTAATAATTGTGCTAATTTTAAGCGTCGTTGACCAACTCACGTAAATTACCAATCCTTCCATTTTTATAATTCAATTATATAAATAGGTCCAACTTATTCGATTAGAATTATTCAAGACACAATATTCCGATTGTGGAAGCATTAAAACAGGTCAAATGGATAAAAGGTTGCCCTATAAAAAACCTTCTACTTTGACATATTATTCAACCCATCCACGTTGCTATCTTTACTCCTAACGAGTTTCTCATGTGGGTTTAGTATTGATTTTTCACTATGGTTTTAGCTTGATTTTTAGTTAATTGGTTATGAGTCAAACCGTCAAAACAGTTTAGGGTCTTCTGGATATATTTGCGTTAAATTCCTGATGATAATATAGTTACAATGGCAAATGCCTTTCTTTTCCTCACCAGAGTTTTTTTTTTTTTTTTTGACAAATTTTACTGTTTTGTTATTCTAATGGTTCAGTGATCCTATAAGTGGACGTAAATTCTTTTCAAAGCCACATGTTCCAAATCGTCTTGCCATATCAAACCGTGTTATAGAAGCTAAAATAATTTCAGGGAGTAACATTGGAATGCGAACTTTTATCCAAAGAATTAGGCTGTACCCATCTGATAAGAATATTCCTTTCAGATTTAACAGAAGACAATTCCATCTTACTTTATGTTTCGCAATGACAATAAATAAGAGTCAAGGACAAACCCTATTTAGGGTAGGTCTGTATTTGAAAGATCTTATTTTTACACATGGGCAGTTGTATGTCGCTGCCAAGTGACAAGAGTAGAGATGGCCTGAAGATACTAATATTGGATAAAGATGACAACTTTAATAACAAATAGCAAATGTTGTCTCTAAAATAATATTTTGAAGTTTGTTAATAAGTATGCGATCATATTTTGCATAAATCGTTTATTTTTTTTATAATTGTTTCGTTGTATGATTTGTTAAACTACATTTATTTACTTTGAATTTAATCTTCATTTGCATGCAGTTACAATAAATATATGTTTATTCATTTCATTATTTGTTTTTAAATCACGTCAAATCAAACATTTGTTGATTAATATATTTGTTATTGGGTAACATTAAACTTTTTTATGATAATTTACAATTAACCAAAATTCATACGACTTGTATTACGTAACTTTCAATAAATAAAATTGCATACTACAATCTTTATAGAATTTTTTTCATTTAACATGGACATGTACCGCGTGTACACGCGGGGCTCTAACCTAGTAATATATAAGTAAGAATTTATGCCACCTGTTGTGTGATTTAGCAACCTCCTATTTCTTATGGCACACATCCATCCATATCCTTTTTATTGCTAATGGATACTGATAGGCCTGTTAACGAACCGAACGTTCATGAACTGTTCGGCGGGAAGTTCGTTTATGTTCGTTTATTTAAATAAATGAACGAACACGAACACAATTTTTTGTTCGTTTAATTAAACGAACGAACATGAACACACGTTTTGTTCGTTCATTTATGTTCATGAACGTTCGTTCATTTATGTTCGTTTATGTTCGTTTATGTTCGTTCATTTATGTTCGTTTATTTTTGTTCGTTTAATTAAAGTTCACTTTATTTTTATTATTTATTTCCCTTTTGTTAATTAACCTTAATTCATATTATATTATATACAATATATTTGATATGTTCTAAAAACTTAATCCTAATCTTAACATTCTAAACATATCAGCCGCTCTCCACACTTCATAGCTCCACCTCCTTTCTTCTCCACACTCCACAGCCCTACCTTCTTCCACTTCCGACCGACCACCTCCAATGCCCCCGTCTCCACTCTCCGGCCTCCAGCCTCCACAGCGCCGCAAGTATGACCCATCTTCTCTTATCGTTTTTTCTCTATAGCTTTATGGGTTTTTTCTATATAGCTTTGTTCATTTTTGTTCGTTTATATTCATTTGTGTTCGTTTATGTTCATGAACTGTTCGGTTAAGTTTTAAATGAACGAACATGAACACAACAGATTTCTTAATGAACGAACACGAACACAAAATTGTGTTCGATTATGTGTTCGTGTTCGTGTTCGTTCGGTTCGTTTACAGGCCTAGATACCGATGTGCTAAAAGTAGTTTAATAATAACGCTTAAATTAAACTTAAACTAGACATCTAGTAATACTCTAGACTCTCTAAAACCAAACTACTGACATGCAAGTGAACCTATCGACTCTAGTATAACTAAAGTAAGTCCGGATATTAAACCCACGAGACTATAATAGAAAATGGTAACTAGACTCAAAAACTTATCTAAAATTGAAATTAAAAGATTTATTATTTTAAAGGGGGGGGGGGGTTTACTAAAAAATAAATTGCATTAAAATAAAGATTAACTAAGATTAAATAAACTGAACTAAAGACACGAACTTAGCTGAGCTAAATTCAGATGATGATGAGACACTACCTAGACCAGACTCCTAACTATGTCTAATAAGCTTTTGTGGTTATGGAATTGATTTGGAACCGGGATCATAAAATACTAAACGTCAAAAATAAACTAGACACCCTCGACCTTTCTCAAGGGGAAACCTTAGTATATTGTTGTGCTGTTAAACCACCGGTTGGAGTACAAACCCTCACAGGTTATCTAACTCTTATGATCGAGTACCCACTAGACAATCTACCTCACAACGAGAAAGCCTCACTACACTAAGTGCAAGGGGTAATTATTGAAGTCTAGATCTAACTTGATATGCAGGAATTGAAAGGGAAACTAGGTAGATATTCTCACAAAGCCTCTAACCTAGTAATTTAACAATCTAGACATATCAACAAGCCCTCATCTCACAGCTGTTGAACTTGGAAGAATACCTAAAATCTTCTAACCACCAAATATCACTCATACGGTAAACTCGCGACTATCGACCATAAACTAGTTGCTACACAAAGTCTGCAACCTAACTAGCACTCATACATGAAAGATATTCACAAAAGTGCAAGTGGAGTGAATAAGTGACAATCAGATAATAATAGATATGCATATCACCATATCTAGAGAAACCAAAATCTTTACTGAATTATAAATCCAAAACAAGTTCAAAGAAACCATAGAAAATGCAAATTAATACATAGTTATTTATCTTGGTCTATGAAGCTATAAGAGTTTTAGCCACAAAGCATCATCAAAACAGAAATCAAAAGGTTTATAATATCAATCAACATGAGTTTAGAATAAGAAATACTAAGAAATGACTAAACCGAATGATTAACACCTGAGGAAGTCGATCCCCTAGCTTCAAATCTCGAACCTTGCCCTTTCCTTGCCTTGAAATCACCTTGCACAACTCCTTTTTTCGTCCAAAAGTGCAGAATGTCTCATAATATGGCGACTTAGGGTTTTTAAAACCGAATTGGGCTTGAAAAATACACTTTTTGGGCTTTCTGGGGGTCGTCACGTCACACGACGGGGTAAAGGGGAAGTGGCCGCGTGACACAACGCATGTAAAAGAGCTATGCGGGCATCTGATAGTAATTAACTCAACTTGTGTGACACCCGGCAAATTCTGGTTAACAACGTTGTTTAGATGAAAGTCTACCTTAGCGAGTCACGCGTATATTGCACTTAACTGGGTTAGTTAAGTCGGGTTATGGTTCGGGAACTATTGGTTTAGTCTAGAAGATCATTGGATGTTGGTCTAGAGGTTCATTAGATGTCGGTCCTTAACCAAGTGTACAAACGGTGACGATTTGTAGGATCGTCAGGGCATACGGAACATACAAGTCTCGAGTCCCGGGAATTGGTGAACGAGTGTGAATATGTGTATTTACAAGTGTTATGTGTTTACAATCATTATGTGACTTGTCGGTATGTGAATATGTGTTAACATATGTTAAAACGGGGTTTAACGCGCAAAACACACGAAACCAGCCCCTATAGGCGATTAGGGAGGCCTAATCGCCTATAAGGGAGGCGAGTAGGCACTTTAGGGGCGAGTAGGGGACCAAATGCATGACTGTTCATGCGATTAGGCCCCAATTGCATGAACTTACATGCGATTAGGATCCCTAATCGCGTGTAAGGGCTGCACAATCGCTAGTTACGGGCTGGACGACTAAAAACGACTATAAATACCATACTTGACCTCATAAACTTCATAATACAAACCCTAGTCGTCCCATAACCCGCCCCAACACACACGCAACCTCTGGAACGCGATTTTTGATCAAAACACAAGGTTTCAAGCTTAATCCATCATTCTTTCACAAATCTAAGGTTTGGTTTCCATCCATGAATCTTTATAAACGTTTTCATTCAATCCCTAATGGTCCAGACCTGTTCTAAAACGAAAAAGCTTTCTGAAAATCGTTAATAAGTGTTGTTAATCGGATTCTAACAATTATACATGTGTTATGTGTGTTTATGATTAATATCTAGGGTATTTATGATTAAAGATGAATGATCAACATGTTATTAGGTTAATTCAGAATACTAATGATATTATGATGATAAAATCTGAGTAACTGATTATTAGGGTGATAGTTACGCATGTTAGTGTGATGTTGCATGCTATGTGAATGGTGTTTGGAATACGTGATTGCATGCAGGGCGGATAATACGAGGCAAAACGAAGGATTTTAGTTGAAACATTTTTAGGATAGTGTTTGGGATGATATTGGATGGTTACACACGTTCTGGATCTGATTTGGAGCGTTAAACGCGCGAAAAACCGGAACAGCAAGGTTACATGCGATTAGCAACCCTAATCGCCTATGTTAGAGGCGATTAGGGGGCCAATCGCCTATAAGGAGTCCCTAATCGCCTATGTTCATGCGAGTAGAGGGCTAAATGCTAGTAGTTACATGCAATCAGCCCTAAATGCTAGTAGTTACATGCAATCAGCCCTAAATGCTAGTAGTTACATGCAATCAACCCTAAATGCTAGTAGTTACATGCGATTAGCCTTCCTAAATGCCAGTTGACCAACCTAAATGCTAGTTGACTTTTCCTAATCGCGTGTACTGCTGCTGTAAGTATAAATTAGCATTCCGAGACCCGATTTGACATGTAGGAACATGCTAGGAACCTCGTAACATATCTGATAACTTGGTAACATATGTTTGGATGTAATTCGGTGATACGTGAGCTATGTGCTATAACTTGTTGTGCGTTAACGTATGTTAAGTGTGATTGCATGATTTCATGTTTGAGAGCGTAAACATAACACGGGGAGTCTCGGGTCACCAATGGGATGTCGAGTCTTGTACTTTGGGTCAGTTAAACAGTCACGGTGTTTTCAAACGAACTTGGTTATGGTCTGGACATCTAGGGACTAATTAACCTGCGGGTTATTAGTCTAAGTGCTTGTAACTGTCATATGTTAGGTCGCCGCTTTACGGGACTAGCATAGCTGCTGAGTTATTCGTATTACGAAGTAACGCAACTTAAGGTGAGTTTACGGCCCCTCTTTTAAACTGGTTTCACATTTTCGGGGGAGAAAACATGTGTTAAAACGATTATTTGGTAACTACTGTCATACTATGGGTTTCTATTGTGTACTACACGATCTTTGGAAGTCCCGGGGGGAACCATGAATGTGCGGGTTTGCACAACGGGTAAATGTGAATAGCGCTATTGGGAGTGACCAACCCCGCTCGTCGACTTGGAGGGTCGGCGGGTGCATATTGTCTCAAACAGGAACAACAGGAACAACAGGAACAACAGGGTTACTACATCGGGCATACATTTGGTTTACGAGTTAGTAATGGTTTTCCAATCGTGGTAGTAACAAAACATACGCCTAGCTAGCGTACACTGGTTTTCGATTTGTTATAGTATGGACAGGTTGTCTTGGTACTTGGATTACAAAACCTGTAAACTCACCAGCATTTTTGTGCTGACGTAAACTTTTACATGTTTTCTCAGGTCGCTAAGGTAGCACGACTGGACTAGGGCGCACGCGTCTGCACGGCGTCTAGTTAGGGTTGCATGGTCTTACAAAACGTTGAACATTTGGTTTACTATTGAATATTGTTTTGAATAAGCTTCCGCTGTAAACGGGGATTTTAAACATTGTTTTGAAATTGCATTATGTTCATTTTAGACTTGTTTATTGTGATCGTTGGTTTGGATCCTGGTTTGTCATACGCCTCGCGGTAAAACTCCGCAAGTGGATTTTGAGGGTGTGACAGATTGGTATCAGAGCCAATGGTTATATTGAACTAGGACTGCATGTAGAGTCTAGTCTATAGCCGAGTCGCACACACTAGACGATCACATGGTACTAAAAACATTATGGTAGATTACGTATGGTCTTGTCGGGGTGTCTCTAAATCATTTGGTCTTTCTACGTTACATCATCCGTTCTATCTTAGGTCGGGTTACTTACTTTCTAGGCAGTGTAGTATATTGGGGTAACTCGTATGCTCTTGAGATTTGTCCAAGGCTCGGACATCTCCCTTCTATACTCCAATAGAAACACTTGTTATAAACTACCGTAGTATTACGGTGTATAGCTAAGAGTCTATGTTCGGTGATTTGAACTTTGAACTAGGAGAACACTTGGAGGACCATGTAGAGCGGTTTATCATTTTGGGTGCACACAAAATCATAAACCGAAATGCATGGAAGCCCTAGTGAGCTCTGGGTTTGAAGGGATAGTCCTGGATTGGATCTAGCTTTGATCTTGTAAACATTAGTGGTTATCTTTAGCTGCGAAACTAAATCTTCTCGTTCTTTCTGCCAGAATCATGTCTGGAGTACGAGGAGGACGTGGAGGTGGTCGCAATGGTGGACGTGGTGGTGGTCGCGGTGGTGCTGGTGGTCGTGGAGGTATTAACCTATCGCAGGCTGATCTGAACAACTTGCTCCAAGCTGCCTTCCAGTTAGGGCACAACGGTGGTGGTATGTTGATTTATCCATTTTCTTTGCCTCATTGGTGAACCTTGTTTACATTCGTCGTGATTCCTCACGCATTTCATTTCAGGTGGTCCTGTTAACCCACCCCCACCCATGTGTACCTACAAGATGTTTCGGGACTGTAAGCCCCAGGAATTCTGTGGCACTGAGGGTGCGGTGAGCTTGCTTAGGTGGCTGGAGAAGGTGGAGTCAGTGTTTCTGATGTGCAACTGTCTCCCAGAAGATCGGGTTAAGTATGCTGCTGCGTTATTCCAGGATGTTGCATTGACTTGGTGGAATAACATCACCCAGAATATGGGTATTGGGGAGGCGTATGCTATGCCTTGGGAGAATTTTGTGCAGCTGCTGAAGCGTGAGTACTGTCCGAGGGAAGAGGTGCAGAAGTTAGAGCACGAAATGTGGAACCTCAAGATGTCTGGGTCTGAAATTGAGAAGTATACTGTGAGGCGTAACGAGTTGGCGGTGCTGTGTCCTGATCTGCATGTGCCAGAGTATAGGAGGATTGAACACTATGTCTCGGGGTTAGTACCGGAAATCGCAGGGTTAGTGGTTGCGGGAAATCATCCTACATACGCAGAGGTGGTCCGATCGGCTCATAGGATGACCAACTTGAAGGTGAATGAGGGTGTTTTGCCTGCTAAGGGTTCGACTGTCAAGGCCCCAGAGAACAACAAGCGTAAGTGGGATAATGAAGGGAAGGGATCTGGGCCAGCACAGCAGAGTAAGAGGTTCGATAATGGGGGTTCTTCTTCTTCGGGTAACAAACAAGGTGGTTATGCGGGGAAACTGCCTAAATGTAACAAGTGTGGGCGTCATCATCAAGGGAACTACGACAGTAACCGTTGTCACCGCTGCCAGCGAACTGGGCATTTTGCTAAAGATTGTCGGGCTACACTTCCATCGACCCAGGCCCCGACTACTAACTCAGCTCCTACTACTCAAGGGACTACAGGAAGACAAGGATGTTACAACTGTGGTGAGACCGGGCATTACAAGAAGGATTGCCCAAAACTGAAGCAGGGTGGAAACAACGGTAATGGGAACAACGGGGGCGGTGGCAGGAATGCACGCGCCTTCGTCATTGGAGCCGCTGAGGCTAGACAGGATCCTGACACAGTTACCGGTACGTTCCTTCTCAATAATCGTTCTGTTAGTGTGTTATTTGATTCTGGTGCCGACAAGAGTTTTGTATCCATGGAAGTTAGTCGTCTGCTAGATGTAGTACCCGTACCATTAGAGACTAAGTATATTATCGAGTTGGCTGACGGTAAAAAGATTGAAGCTACTAGTATCCTTCGGGAGTGTCAATTAGAGTTGTCGGGTTTATCGTTCCCCATCGACCTTATGCCGGTACCTTTGGGTAGTTTTGACGTGGTGGTAGGCATGGATTGGTTGTCCTTGTATCGCGCGGAGATTGTCTGTTACGACAAGATTATCCGGATTCCTCTCCCTGATGGAGAATTCCTCTCTGTGTACGGTATCAAGGGTGGTGTTCCGCTAAACATCATCTCTAGCATGAAAGCCCTTAAGTGTCTTCGAAAGGGTTATCCAGCCGTATTAGCACTTTTATCTGTTTCCTCTAGCGATGAGAAGAAGATCGACGATATTCCAGTTGTACGTGAGTTTCCTGATGTTTTTCCCGATGATTTATCTGTTCTTCCTTCCCATCGTCAGGTCGAGTTCGGTATTGATCTTGTACCAGGGGCTGCTCCTATTGCTCGGGCCCCCTACCGTCTTGCACCTCCCGAGATGCAGGAATTGTCTAGTCAGTTACAGGAACTCTTGGACAAGGGTTTCATCAGACCAAGTTCTTCCCCTTGGGGAGCCCCGATTCTATTTGTTAAGAAGAAGGATGGAAGTTTCCGATTGTGTGTGGACTACAGAGAACTGAACAAATTGACCGTCAAGAACCGTTATCCTCTTCCACGTATTGATGATCTATTCGACCAGCTCCAGGGTTCTAGTTACTATTCCAAGATTGACTTGAGGTCCGGTTATCACCAGTTGCGGGTAAGGGAAGCTGACGTTGCAAAGACTGCCTTCCGTACACGTTATGGCCATTTCGAATTCTTGGTCATGCCTTTCGGTCTTACAAACGCACCGGCGGTTTTCATGGACTTGATGAACCGCGTTTGCAAACCATATCTTGACAAGTTCGTCATCGTGTTTATTGATGACATCCTGATTTACTCTAAGAACAAGACCGAACACGAGGAACACCTGCGTTTGGTTTTGGAACTCTTGCGACGGGAACAACTTTACGCCAAGTTCTCAAAGTGTGACTTTTGGTTACGCGAAGTTCAGTTCCTAGGACATGTGGTTAATGAACTAGGGATTCATGTCGATCCAGCTAAGATCGAAGCGATCAAGGACTGGGGAGCACCAAAGACGCCAACTGAGGTGCGGCAATTCCTAGGCCTTGCGGGCTACTATCGTCGTTTCATTCAGGGGTTCTCGAAGATCGCTCAACCCCTGACCACTCTCACGCAGAAGGATAGGAAATTCGACTGGGGTGAACCACAAGAGTCAGCGTTTGAAGAACTAAAATCCAAACTGTGTTCTGCTCCTATTTTGTCCTTACCTGAAGGCCCTGATGATTTCGTTGTTTACTGTGATGCTTCTATTCATGGTCTCGGTTGCGTGTTGATGCAACGCGAGAAAGTGATCGCATATGCTTCTCGTCAACTCAAGGTGCACGAGAAGAACTACACCACCCATGACTTGGAGTTGGGTGCCGTGGTATTCGCGTTGAAAATTTGGAGACATTACTTGTACGGTACCAAATGCACCATCTACACCGATCACAAGAGTCTTCAACATATTTTCAACCAACAACATTTGAACATACGGCAGCGTCGTTGGATTGAACTCCTGAACGACTATGATTGTGCCATTAAGTACCATCCTGGCAAGGCGAATGTTGTAGCAGACGCCTTGAGCAGGAAGGAATCAACTAAACCTCGTCGCGTTCGGGCGTTGCAGCTCACCATTCATTCATCCCTACCTGATCAACTCCGTTCTGCCCAGTTAGAAGCTTTGAAGGAAGAAAACCTTAAAGCTGAAACTATGCACGGTGCCGACAAGCACCTCGAGCGAAGGCCTGATGGCCTGCACTACTTCGCAGAACGCATATGGGTTCCTTTATTTGGGGGACTACTGGAGCTTGTCCTAGATGAGGCTCATAAGTCCCGGTATTCTATTCATCCTGGTTCGGATAAGATGTACCAAGATCTGAAGGTGCTTTACTGGTGGCCAAACATGAGGTCGGATATAGCCTCATACGTGAGCAAATGCTTGACCTGTGCTAAGGTCAAAGTGGAATACCAGAAACCGTCGGGTCTCTTGCAACAACCTGAAATTCCGGAATGGAAATGGGAACGGATTACAATGGATTTTGTCACGCAACTTCCTAAATCACCAAGCGGGAATGACAAGATATGGGTGATTGTCGATCGGTTGACGAAATCAGCCCATTTTCTTGCTATTAAGGAGACCGACACCATGGATCGTTTGGCTCGCCTTTATTTGAAGGAAGTTGTTTCTAAGCACGGGGTGCCGGTTTCTATTATTTCGGATCGTGACTCCCATTTTACTTCTCACTTCTGGAAGTCGTTGCACAAGGCTTTGGGTACCCAACTAGACATGAGTACAGCTTACCATCCACAGACTGACGGTCAGAGTGAGCGCACGATTCAAACTTTGGAAGACATGATGCGGGCATGTGTAATCAATTTTGGCAAGGGTTGGGAAGCTCATCTACCGTTAGTAGAATTCTCGTACAACAACAGTTATCACACGAGCATCAAGGCGGCTCCGTTCGAGGCACTGTACGGACGGAAATGCCGTTCTCTTTGTTGGGCTGAAGTGGGTGAGAGTCAACTCACTGGGCCTGAACTAGTGTACGGAACTTCGGAAAAGATCGTACAGATTCGTAACCGGTTGGCAGCGGCACGGGATCGGCAAAAGAGTTATGCCGATTAGCGTCGCAAACCATTGGAATTCCAAGTTAATGACAAAGTACTTCTAAAAGTCTCACCATGGAAGGGCGTCATACGCTTTGGGAAGCGTGGCAAACTCAACCCTCGATATGTCGGTCCATTTACGATCCTGGAACGGATTGGACCGGTGGCGTATCGTCTTGATTTACCGACGGAGCTCGGTAACGTACATAACGTCTTCCATGTGTCCAACTTGAAGAAGTGTCTGGCTGACGAGTCTCTCATTGTTCCACTGGAAGAGATCAAGGTTGATGATCGTCTTCGGATTGTGGAAGAACCTGTGGAGATCCTTGATTACAAGATTCGTAGCCTACGTCACAGCAAGATTCGCATCGTTAAGGTTCGGTGGAACTCGAACCGAGGACCAGAGTATACTTGGGAACGGGAGGATCAGATGAAGTCTAAATATCCCCATCTCTTTCCTAAGGAAGCGTTCGAGTCGAGATATGTCTCTTCTGCAGCTGAATGAATCTCGGGGCGAGATTCCTTTTAACGTGGGGATGATGTGACAACTCGGGTAAATCTCTCTTTTGGTTTCTATCTTTTGTTTGTTCCCTTCGTTATTTCTTTTGTTCTTTTGTTACTTGTGCAATTTTCGGGACGAAAATTCTTTTAACGTGGGGATGATGTGACACCCGGCAAATTCTGGTTAACAACGTTGTCTAGATGAAAGTCTACCTTAGCGAGTCACGCGTATATTGCACTTAACTGGGTTAGTTAAGTCGGGTTATGGTTCGGGAACTATCGGTTTAGTCTAGAAGATCATTGGATGTTGGTCTAGAGGTTCATTAGATGTCGGTCCTTAACCAAGTGTACAAACGGTGACGATTTGTAGGATCGTCAGGGCATACGGAACATACAAGTCTCGAGTCCCGGGAATTGGTGAACGAGTGTGAATATGTGTATTTACAAGTGTTATGTGTTTACAATCATTATGTGACTTGTCGGTATGTGAATATGTGTTAACATATGTTAAAACGGGGTTTAACGCGCAAAACACACGAAACCAGCCCCTATAGGCGATTAGGGAGGCCTAATCGCCTATAAGGGAGGCGAGTAGGCACTTTAGGGGCGAGTAGGGGACCAAATGCATGACTGTTCATGCAATTAGGCCCCAATTGCATGAACTTACATGCGATTAGGATCCCTAATCGCGTGTAAGGGCTGCACAATCGCTAGTTACGGGCTGGACGACTAAAAACGACTATAAATACCATACTTGACCTCATAAACTTCATAATACAAACCCTAGTCGTCCCATAACCCGCCCCAACACACACACAACCTCTGGAACACGATTTTTGATCAAAACACAAGGTTTCAAGCTTAATCCATCATTCTTTCACAAATCTAAGGTTTGGTTTCCATCCATGAATCTTTATAAACGTTTTCATTCAATCCCTAATGGTCCAGACCTGTTCTAAAACGAAAAAGCTTTCTGAAAATCGTTAATAAGTGTTGTTAATCGGATTCTAACAATTATACATGTGTTATGTGTGTTTATGATTAATATCTAGGGTATTTATGATTAAAGATGAATGATCAACATGTTATTAGGTTAATTCAGAATACTAATGATATTATGATGATAAAATCCGAGTAACTGATTATTAGGGTGATAGTTACGCATGTTAGTGTGATGTTGCATGCTATGTGAATGGTGTTTGGAATACGTGATTGCATGCAGGGCGGATAATACGAGGCAAAACGAAGGATTTTAGTTGAAACATGTTTAGGATAGTGTTTGGGATGATATTGGATGGTTACACACGTTCTGGATCTGATTTGGAGCGTTAAACGCGCGAAAAACCGGAACAGCAAGGTTACAGGCGATTAGCAACCCTAATCGCCTATGTTAGAGGCGATTAGGGGGCCAATCGCCTATAAGGAGTCCCTAATCGCCTATGTTCATGCGAGTAGAGGGCTAAATGCTAGTAGTTACATGCAATCAGCCCTAAATGCTAGTAGTTACATGCAATCAGCCCTAAATGCTAGTAGTTACATGCGATTAGCCTTCCTAAATGCCAGTTGACCAACCTAAATGCTAGTTGACTTTTCCTAATCGCGTGTACTGCTGCTGTAAGTATAAATTAGCATTTCGAGACCCGATTTGACATGTAGGAACATGCTAGGAACCTCGTAACATATCTGATAACTTGGTAACATATGTTTGGATGTAATTCGGTGATACGTGAGCTATGTGCTATAACTTGTTGTGCGTTAACGTATGTTAAGTGTGATTGCATGATTTCATGTTTGAGAGCGTAAACATAACACGGGGAGTCTCGGGTCACCAATGGGATGTCGAGTCTTGTACTTTGGGTCAGTTAAACAGTCACGGTGTTTTCAAACGAACTTGGTTATGGTCTGGACATCTAGGGATTAATTAACCTGCGGGTTATTAGTCTAAGTGCTTGTAACTGTCATATGTTAGGTCGCCGCTTTACGGGACTAGCATAGCTGCTGAGTTATTCGTATTACGAAGTAACGCAACTTAAGGTGAGTTTACGGCTCCTCTTTTAAACTGGTTTCACATTTTCGGGGGAGAAAACATGTGTTAAAACGATTATTTGGTAACTACTGTCATACTATGGGTTTCTATTGTGTACTACATGATCTTTGGAAGTCCCGGGGGGAACCATGAATGTGCGGGTTTGCACAACGGGGAAATGTGAATAGCGCTATTGGGAGTGACCAACCCCGCTCGTCGACTTGGAGGGTCGGCGGGTGCATATTGTCTCAAACAGGAACAACAGGAACAACAGGAACAACAGGGTTACTACATCGGGCATACATTTGGTTTACGAGTTAGTAATGGTTTTCCAATCGTGGTAGTAACAAAACATACGCCTAGCTAGCGTACACTGGTTTTCGATTTGTTATAGTATGGACAGGTTGTCTTGGTACTTGGATTACAAAACCTGTAAACTCACCAGCATTTTTGTGCTGACGTAAACTTTTACATGTTTTCTCAGGTCGCTAAGGTAGCACGACTGGACTAGGGTGCACGCGTCTGCACGGCGTCTAGTTAGGGTTGCATGGTCTTACAAAACGTTGAACATTTGGTTTACTATTGAATATTGTTTTGAATAAGCTTCCGCTGTAAACGGGGATTTTAAACATTGTTTTGAAATTGCATTATGTTCATTTTAGACTTGTTTATTGTGATCGTTGGTTTGGATCCTGGTTTGTCATACGCCTCGCGGTAAAACTCCGCAAGTGGATTTTGAGGGTGTGACAACTTGGCAGGGGTAAAATGGACTTTTTGGTGAGTCTGGAAGGCATCGCAGCACGCGACGAGTCTTCTCTATTCTTGTCGCGTGACGCGACAGGATATTTTTTTGCAAAAATATTATTTTTTTTTCTTTTCTTTTCACCTGCGATTCATCCGGGATCTCGTAAAGCACCGTTTACGCATTGATTTGCCCCTTTTTCGATTCGGACACCTGTGACACATAAAATACTAAATAGAAACAAAAAATATATATAAACGACACACACTGACTCGATAAAGACGTAAAATATGTACAAATAACCGATGTATTTTGCAATACATCAGATACCAAAACGGGTATTACCCATTAATGTTAATCCGTGTACTTCTTCTTCTTCTTCTTCTTCCTCTTTTCCTTCCTCTTCCTCTTTTTCTTCCTCTTCCTCCTCCTCCTCCTCCTCCCACCCTTACGCAAACTCTAAGTTCATTCCCCTTATTCAACGACGACGATAGTGAAGTTGTTTCAGGTGAATGGTGGTTAACGGTGGTGTTATTCTTTAAGAAGTTGTACCTTGTGCTTTTACATATGCAAATATGTTCTTAATTAGTGTAATCATTCCCTTAAGTTATGGTTATTGTTTCAAAACCGTTCGATTTCCCGTCATTTTCCTGATTTTATGAAAGAAATTTCTACAATCCTAGATGTAATTCCGATTAACAAATGTTTAAGTGATAATGATGTTAGAGGACATTTTGGAGCTGGAACGACACTTGGATGGGTCGCAAAAAAGAAAGAAAGTATTCGATGCGATTTGTCTCACGACATTGTGGTCAATTTGGAGAACAAGAAATGACGCCGTCTTCAATCAAGTTCAACGATCGATTTGTACAACGTTTGGCGAAATAAAGGCATGTAGCTTTCTGTGGGTTAAGGCTCGTTCCAAGCAACCGACGCTGGATTGGGATATTTGGAGGGTCTTTTATTTGTTGTAATTTGTTTGGTGTAAACTGTACTTGGTGTTGGCTAGCTCCTGGCTAGCCGTTTATTGAAATGAAATTTTGTTGGCCGTTAAAAAAAATAAAAATAAATAAATAATGATGTTAGAGGACAGATAGAATTGCAAATTATGTTATCATAAACACGTTAATGTATTTAATTGCAAGTGGTGATTGATTACAAAGAAGTTTTTTTAAAGACAAATTTCTATTACTTGTGAGATTTGAATTCATGACCTCTCCAACTTAGGTGTTCTTAGAAGCTTTTGTTTTGCCATTGGGCTACCAACCCTAATGGCATTGGCGCAGCTCTTAAGGGGCGGGGAAGGGCGGCCGATCCCCCAAATTTTCGTTTAGAAGTTCCGATTATATAGTATTCGTATATAGTATCCGACCCTCCGAAATTTCGGGTCAAACTTCGTCACTGCCTAATGGTATTGACTACAAGAACTTATCCCGCGCAAATAAAGATAGTATTTTTTATGTAATGTTAGATGTTAGATTAGTCTTATTCTCACTATAATGTGTTTACAAAGACTTCATTCATACACTTTAACTTAACCTTTTGAAAATCTAAGAACACCAAATTATGTTCTTTCAAGTATTCTATCTTATAAACTCCATCAAACTGAGAGATCATATATATATATATATATATATATATATATATATATATATATTGATCAAAAGGTTAAATGGTGTTTAAGATATAAATTGTAAATTCTTATATCATAAACTCTTGAAACTTGTAACTTGTAAGTGGTAATTAAACCCAAAAGCCCAACCAAAGTTAGTGAGAACTAATGTACTGACAAGAGTAAATAAAAATAGGTAATTAAACCCAAAAGCCCAAGCAGATTATAGTCTGGGAAGTCTTAAGTATTAATTAAAAAGGTAATATATATAACCCGTCTTATTCTTACAAATTCAAGTTCTATAACTTTGTTTTACTGCTTTTCATTTTGGTTGATCAAAAACTTTAGTTTTTTGACAAAGAAATCAGGTTCCATGTATTTGACCTAGCTATAAAAATTAAAATTAGATCTAGTTTTCTTTGATTTGATTATATTTGACATGATATGTCTCGTATTATATAAGAAGAAGCATAGCCGTTCATGGCAATAATGACACGCTAGCGAAAATGGTTAAAGGGTATTCCGAAGAGTCTTGTATCCATGATATATATTCAACCAATGTCAATTCCTTGTCTACTCAAACTACATTTCACACGTATATTTCATGAATGGACAAATCGCGTTAAATTTTATTCAATTCTCAATTTCTTTGTGATTTTTTTTCTGGAAAGGATAATTTCTTTGTGATAACATGAAAGCGATCACCGACAAATGAATAGGATGTAGATTACCTTACTAGTGTTCTTAGCAAATTAAAATTGAAAACTTTGTATGCTCCAATAGTCAAAGGTTAATTTCCTTGTTTCACTTTCACATATTGGTATGTTACTTTATGAAAGTTATCACGACAAGGAATAAACAATACATTAAGGTGCATTGAACATTTCTTTTTTCAACAATACTCTTGCTCAATTGACAAGTTCATGTCATATCTTATAAGATATTGATGGTCGAGATTTATTATATGTCAAATCAAATGACATTTTATGTTTGAGACGGAAGAAGTACTCGAAAATGACAAGGGTTTTCGCTTTTGGTGGTCGGGGTATTAGATGAGTGCATGCCTAGTTCACATCAAGGGTCAACTCGTGTATAAGTTCAATCACTAGCCACAAACAAATATTGGCAGTTGGTATGTCATGATTGAGGATATGGCCCTCCCCAACTCGTGTCATTTTCTTATGTTTTTCAAATAGAATTATGGGCATCTTCTTGAAAGACGGTTGATGAGAGCACTTTTGATTTCGAATTGGGTTATAAACAAATATATTACATTCATGCGTGTCTTTGTACGCATTTGTACATGTATGCACGCCTTCCACTACTTATCTTATGAAACTTTCGACATGTTAGATGCATGGTACGTGTGAGACACTCAAGATTTAATGAGCTAGTTGTACACGCTACGTTATAACATTGACACTGATTGTCTAGTTTAGATTAGGAAGTGGTGGACTTTCTTGTCGAACACAGTCCTACTTCAACACTTCATACTAACTCGAACGAAACAACCATAGATACCAAAATCGTACAAATTTCTAGTTATGGAGAGCCATTTCATTTATTCAAGTTAGGCATAGAAATGACTAAAAGATTGATATCGGGTCGGGTTATATATTTGATCAATCTACCATAAAATTGATGACCGGGTTATATTCCACTTGATACAAAAGTAGAAACTTGGAAAAGATCAAGAAATTGTATTGTTTGATAAGTTAAAAGATTGGTCTATCCTATCAACTTTTATGTAACTTTGTACCTAATGCTTTTGATACAACAATGAGTTGGGTCCATGTCAATTGTCATGGTGCCTGTGTTAAGATTAATTATGTTCCCTCAAATGCTACATCTCTATTAGTCATTTGCTTTCAGTAGAGTAGTTTTCTATATCTATGTGGAATCCATGAATTTAATTATAAGGAAAACAGTAATTCAAAATTGTCACTCAATTAGAGCATACATAATGGTATAACATCGTCACCTTAGTGTATGTGTAGTGGGGCTCCATAGAACCCCATGGAGTTTCCCACTACACATGCCCTTATGTACTATGACATTTAATCATGCAGTTTCTTTCCTTCTTTCCTTTTTTTTTTTTAATATTACATATGTTAAGAAATAGCAACGCAGCTTGTTGTTCGCTTACCTATTATCCAGATGTAACTTGGTTTTTATTGTGAAATGAGAGAGTTAAAAAGAATATTACATTTTAATTGTCACAAAAGAATGGGGGAAAAAGCCCTGTTACTCTTCATTTACAAAGGCTTTTGCATAGTTTTAGTCACACAAGATCCATATATCTTATTTGCAACCTTTAATAAGATATCTTCCTCATAGAGTTGATCAGGTGTCATTATTACCAGTGAAGTTGTCATGATCCAGTCCTTGACCAATATGAACTCATCTTAACATTTCATGCTTTCAAATATTCAATCGAATTAAGTTTTTCTTATTTAAGTTACAAAATCTGAATCCACATGGACTACAACAATTTTGGCTTTTATGCCGACGCTATTAAAAACGCAGGTCGCGGCTAAGGATAAAAATTACAATTTTTCAAAAGTTAATGTTATAAGTTATAAATGGATTAGTTAAGAGAGGAATAATAGTTCATTTGGGAAGGTGAAAATTGTTGACCAGTTCTGTAAGTATGTAATGGAAAACATGAACGTGTACATGATAGATCCGTGAGACCTGCTACTGATTCTTAGAGAGAGGAGGTTGGCATACTTGTCACTTGTCAGTGGATTCGGGTTCCCTTTAGGGTATGCGGTTATTATGGATTCTGATTTCTTGATGAAGAAATCGGTTAGGGAAAGACTAGAGAGGGTGAGGAGCCATATGGTTATGGTGTTATTGTTATGATTTGTGACATACCTCTAAACCCTAATAATCTCTCCTTATATATGCATATCCAAGGGACACTTTAATAAGACCTATCTAATGATAAGTCTGCCCATCAAAGACAAATCTGTTATGAGCTTAGGATAAATTAATAATTGATCATTATTATATAAATGATTATAATGACTATCAATAAATATAAAAACATTACGTATATTTATTCTAACAAAAATATTATCTATCTTAAACATAAATGTTAGTGGATGTTACCAAAATGTTCTATCCTTTGTCCTCTGACTATACAATTCTATAAAAGTTACAGGAGTTTCAGCCCTTACACTATTTACTCTTTTTTTATAACCTATTAACTATTGAAAATTGCAGTTTTTACCTAACGCAAACTAATCCCTACATATTTAACTAATACATCTTTCACTAAAACTAATTTGTTGTTGTGTTTAAGAACTTTATAAAATATCAATTTGACTCACTTGAGTTTCTAAAGTTCAGAGTTTACCCCTTTTGTTCCTTTACCTAAAAAAAAAAACTATTTTACGTGCATATTTCTATGTACGTGTCGGTATAAATTCAAGTTGGTATACGTTTCAACGAAATTTTGTTTTTCTTTTCTTAAAATTAGGTCAAATATAATATGTTTTCGTTCTTATTGTATTTCACTGTAAATTTAGTTTGCGAATCAAATGTGGTCAAATATAATACGTTTTGATTAGACGTTATAAATTTGAGTTACTCTACATTCAACCACACTGCAACACGTTAGGGGTAAAATTTCAACCGTTGATGTGAATATATGCCTTTTGATTACACATGTCAGTTTTCCTGTATACCCGTTTAATGTTTTTTTGTACGTTTCCTTTGTATGAATCGAGTCACATAAATACGTTATAATTGTATAGTATAAATTCGATTATTTTACATTTTTATTCAACCACAATGCTATTAAATTAAAATTGATACGTCAAAACACGCTTTCTCTTATGGTCGACGCATCAACAACACTTTGACTTACAATATACCTGCACAACAGTTTAACACGGGTCTAATACTAGTAAGTGCAATAATATTAAAAGACGTGTCATACGATTATTACTATCAATAAATAAGATCTTGATATATATATATATATATATATATATATATATATATATATACACACCATCACAAATTAGTGGTGTCACTTTGTTTGATCCACATGATCACATAGGGTTTGGCTTCTCATAATTTCTACAAGATAAGATTGACATATTTCCACTATAGTGCTTGTAGTTTTCATAGAAGTATTTTTCTTGTTTGCTGATTTAATTAATTATCTCTTAGTAATGTAACACTAACTAATAACGGAAATCGATATTTCTGACGATTGTTTAGTAGCTTATGATAATTAATGTAATTTTAAATAATCATTTATTTAGATAATTTTCAAAACGAAATACATGATAAATGTCTCGAAATGAAACTAGTACATCAAATGATTAAAACAAAAATAAAACTTCAAATAATTCCTCTTGTGAAAGCATTAGACTTCAAGCATCATTATTTCCTGAAATTTTGAGCATGGAAAAGATGGGGGGGGGGGGGGGCGTTGCAATTCATATGTGTAATGTATATCAAAGTCTACATGTGAAAACAAAAACACAAAACATAGTGGGCGCATAATCAATCCTACCGATAAAGTTTAGGTCCATCCCGTAACCCCGGTTCGCCTTAATATAAACGACAGCAATCACCCGCGCTCCCCATAAAAATGGTCAACGAATCTAGGTGGGGTTGTCAATCCAATAAATCTATTATTGTATATCACCGGCTTGATCAGGGTTAATGATTATGCAAGTCTTAAGTTTACCAAGTTTTTGTCTAAGATATGTGGCATCAAAGATTTACAACTAGACACGTATAATGAATTGCATCAAAAGTATTAAGAATTAAGTTTCATTTAAAAGCATAAGAAAAGTTGCAAAAAGAGGTTATGTAAACTCGCCTTAGTAAAAGTGTTGATTTCTTGAAATAGTCTAAATGTGGCACAAAAGTTCCCAAGTATTGCCTAAGTTCAAGGTAATAAAATAAGTCTTGGGAAAACTTAAAAGTCTAAGTAAGTCTATATATATTCTAGGGTTTCTAATTTGGGGATTGACGATCATTTATTAATTAACTAAAATAGTTATTAATTAAATAATAAAAGGAGAAATTAAGAAAATAAATAAATAAACGATTTTTTGAAAAATCTTGAACAATGGTGGTTGTACTAAAACAGTATAGTGTAAAAATAATTTTTAAAAAATAATTTTTATAAATAAAGTTTATACAACATATTAATCAAAACATAATAATATTCAAAAATCTTAAATTTCATAAATTTTCAGAAAATAAATTATATTTCTGATCTAAAATGATAAAAATAATTTATGTGAAATTTTGGTGCAAAAATGATGAAAATTGCATTTATTATGAATTTTTTATGGTTAAAATAAATTATTTTTTTTAAATAATTAATCATTATTTTTACCGCAATAAAATTTAGTTTTATAAATTGTTTTAGCTTATAAGTCTAAAATAATTTTTGTAGAATTTTATAAAACTGATGATTTAGTTTTATAGAATTTTTATATTATATATAATTAAGTTGGAATATAATATAAATATAAATCTATACATATAATAAATGAAATTTCTGAAAATAAAAATTGTATAATAAAGTTTATCAGTTATATATCGTAAAATAAATTTTATAGAATTTATAAATCAGATTTGACATTTTAAATCTTTTTTAAAAGTTAATAACTAAATTATATGTAAATGCAAACGAATTTGGTAATAAAAAAAATTGTGGTGGTTAGTGAGGGTCGAACCCGGGTCTATGAGCGGGTTCCTTTTTAATCACAAGTGTGGCCACCACTAATTAATTTTGATTAAAACAGATTAAATCAAGAAAAATATGAAAATAATGTATTTTCCAGAAAATAAAAATATGATAATTTTCTTTAAGGTGTCAAGATGTTTCCCCTAAATTTTCATAATTTTTGGTGTAAAAATGAATTTTCTAAAAATATTATAAGGTTTTAACTAATATATATATATATATAATTATAAATAAATAGAAACAATAAAAGAAAAGGGAAGCAAAAAAGAAAAAAAAACGTGAGCTGTGGGGATCGAACCTTAGCAGCTTGGTTTTCAATACCCACACACAACCACTAGACCAACACACCACTTAGTTAAGAAATTCAACCAAAATATATTTCATCAACCCTTACACTTCATCTTCTTCCTCAAACCATAAACCCTAACCCTAGATTTCAATAAACCTTTAATTTGTAATGCTTAGACCCCGAATTCAGAGGGCTTTTAAAGGACATGTTTAGAGAAGTAAAATGGCATAAAAAACATGGACTCACAATGTGTAAAATGATCGGAACTAAAGCTTTAAACCCGCGCCTAAAATACTTGAATTGGAGCCTTTCTGGACGTTTTTTCTTGGGTTTTCTTAGTGGGTTTTGAAGGGAATGAGCACAGGAATCTAAAGCTACATTTGATTTATATAGTGGTCTTGTAAATGTTGCGTTTTACGAACTCCATTAATTCCGGCGGTTACATATAACATTTCGGTTTCTAGAGTGCAAATAAACGCGTTTTTGTCATAATTATTAAGGGGAAAACGTATGATTAAGGTGAAGAAACGTAAGTCTATCAATTAATTCAAGTAGAAACGCCTTGAAACAGAAAAACTATTTCGCCAGAGAGGGTTTTCGGCCACTGGAAAAGAGGCCGGCGGTTCAGGCCCTAAAACAGATTTTTTTTAAACTTTGAAAAGTGACAACTTTGGTCCCTCTAGTTAGGTTGGTTAGTTTAGTGATTGATTTCCTTATAAAATATTAACCAAAGTTAGGTAATTCTAACCAAACTTTTTAAAACTTTAAAACTATATATTTTTTTCATCTTTTATTAACTTTTACACAATATTTATTTTTAAAGTTTTTATTCCTTTCCATCTTAAAACTTGACTTTTTCCAATATCCCTTGACAAATTTATTTGGAGTTTTATAATCAAACGTACATAGCAAAGATTTAACGACTAATGCAACATAAGTTTTATTAGACATTTCAAAAGATCGTAATACGAGACTGAAATGAAATTACGATAAAGTTAGAAAATGCGCAAATGTTACAGAAACATTGAGGTGTCACGTTGTGACGATTGTTCAGTAGCTCATGGTACTAAAGTGTAAATATTGATACATTGATTAAATAGTTTATTATATTGAAATGAAATACAACAATTCTAAATGCCAACTAAACTGAAATACAATGAATCCAAAATCGATCTAACTAAAATTCCAAAAGCTTAAAAGCCATATCATAAATAACCTGAAACATGTACGAAAATAGTATATGTCAATACAAAAATGTATTGGTGAGCATACCCTGTTTGAATACATATAGTAGAAAAAGATTTTTGCAATTCACGTGTTATACTGTCTACAATTTAGTGTTCAAGCTGTGTACAAATGCTACCCAAAATCGAACCTTTAGTTCCAAGAATCAAGAATCACATATATATAGTATTCGCTCATAAGTATTATTATATATAGTAGGCGACAAGAGAATATCATTCACACATAACAATAACCAAGGACTTAACTTGAACACGTAAGTCAACAAGGGGTATATACCATAGTACTATTTGTTGCTATGCTAGGCCCACACCGGGTTAATGATTAAGGTCATAAGTACACACTATCAACGATCAACAAGTAAAACACATACAAGAATTGCGATTGTGAATATAGAATAAAACATGATTAAGTGAGTGAAGTAATAAGCGTACATGAGTTACCCAAAAGTAAAAAAACATGAAAAGGGGGAAAGATATACTCACAGTTTTGCTAAGCACGATAAATCCAAACAAAACTCGTCACAAGGTAAACTTGGGAATTCCGAAGAATTCAACCTATACGTATAAGAATACTAATAAGGAAAGTGACTTAAAAGTCTAAGGTATCTAGGGTTCTAAGGCATTAGGGTTTGCTAAGTCGATTTGGGGAATTAGAGTTTTGCGACAAATTAAATTGATATAATATTTGTATATGAAATTAGTATATGATTAAACTCTATGAATATGATACGATAGTCTAAATATTTCCATTTAAATATTCAGATAAAAATATGTTTTGAATAATTCAGACAAAATAATTTTGTTAATTACTTTAACTAAATTATAGTAAATAAATACAATAATCATAAATATTTGAAAAAATAATTACGAGTTACACCATGATCCAAACAAATGAGGATTAAGACTTTCAAACATAAGAATATTTCTGTTTTATAAGAAAAAGTATTTATAAAACAGATGTTAAATAGTATAAATAAATAAATGATTAATTATGTCAAATTAAACATAAATAAGACTAAAAATACAAGATATGATCCAAAAATATTATTTTTTTTACAGAAAATGAATACTTTCTGATTGTAAATCAATGAAAATAATTTTCCCATAATTTTTCTAAATTTATTTATATTTAAAACTGATTTAATGCATTTAAATCATATTTAAAAGATTAAAAATAGAAAAACCAATAAAAATAATTGTTTTCTAGACCAATAATTTTTATTTCAGTTCATGATGATTAGAAATAATTTCTCAAAAAGTTTTAGATTAAAATTATTAAAAACGAATTTTTATTCAATTAATTATGATTAAAACGTTTTTATTTAATAAAAGAATGTAAATAAATTATTTTCAAAAGAATAAAAATATGATAATTTTCTACATAATGTCAAGATATAGTGCCTAAATTTTTATAATTTTTGAATAAAAAATGAATTTATTATGAATATTTTAAATTTAGAACGTTTTTAAAAGGAATATTTATTTTAATATAATATGCATAAAAAATGAAACAAAAGGTGTGTGTGCCAAGATTTGAAACCGAGTGGGTTCTGACCAAGACCCATGCATACACCACTCCACCATAGATGATTTGTTAAATTCATTCAGATTTAAAACATATTTATACATTAGTGTAAATAAGTCTTCTTCCCCATTTCAATCCTAGGAACCCTAACCCTAAAACCCAATTTCAATAATTTGATACAAAGATGTTTAACATCTAAAACCATGGGGCTAATGATTCACGACCACTAAGAAACAAAACGACACAATTAGAAACCACTTACAAACATGATTAAAGATCGAACAAGGCATGGACAGGTCGAATGCTTCAAGCTACGAATTGGAGGCTTCTGGGCGTTTTTATGATGTGTTTTTAGTGGGTTTTGATCGACACGAAGTGAAGAAAACGAATACTCTCGATAGTTTATATAATGAACGAGTAATTGATGCGTTTCAATCCGTTTAAAAGTTTCTGACGGTTATCTATAATAAAGCTTGATTAAACCCGCAATAAAACACGTTAAATGCTCATGATATGCTGTGATTAAGTTCGCATAACGTGGAGAAATGTTTAGGAATCATTTAAAAGAGATAAACATTAAAAACGGGTTTTTGGGCCTCGCCGGAATCTGTGTCGCCGGCTGTAATTTGGCTGGCCGGAAAAACGAAAGGTACCAGGAGGAGGGAAAGGAAGCTTTTAAAAATTTGGATGAATGGCAAGAATGGTCCCTCTATATTTAACCTAGTTAGTTTTATTATAATTCAGTTAGTTTTTCTTTATAAAAACTTAACCAATAACCTAGTTAGTTTTATTATAATTCAGTTAGTTTTTCTTTATAAAAACTTAACCAAGTTAATTAGATTAACCTAAAATGTTCTTAAAACTTTATAAGACTTGAATTTTTTTATAGAATCCATTCCGAATAACGTTTCAACATACGCATTTGATTAAAACGTATACCCGATCCATAATAACTGCTAATGATAAATTTTGAGTTCGTTTTTTTTTATTAAATTTGAAAACGACAAAACTTATAGGGACCAAAATAGGAACATTTAAATACACAAAGGACTATAATTGACAACTTGCTAGAATATGAGGGTGACGGTTGTCACTGTCTCCCCTACTTTAGAAAATTTTGTCTCGAAATTCTTTTCAAGTGGGGGTTTCTATGAAACAAAAGACGTTGTAACAAAAAAATAAGTAGGTTTTAAGAAATGCATGAATCATGTTTTGACAAGGTTTAAAGTAGTATTTTAATATCCAAAGTAAAAGTTTCAAAATCTTTGACAGTTGACCCAAAGTTAGAAAGTTGAGATTTTATAATGAGAAAGGTATTGGGATTGTGTAACTGGTGAGGGCAGAGACACTGATGAACGTAGTCTCCCATACTTTAGAAAAGTTTTTAACTTAATTTTATTAGAGTATGCAACAAGAATCCAAATAACCGAGGATGTAAGAGTACACAAGGTTGGAGTTTTCTGTGTGGGTGGTCAAAAGAAGGACTCCAGGAAGACGAATTGAAGCTTGTGTTAAACGTTGTTATCGAAAAATGATAGCCGTTGGTCAACGACCTATTAAAGAGGTTGGACCCAATGCTATTAAATAGTCCAATATGCAATAGAAGATAATAGGGTAGGTTCAGGAGTAGCTTTCGTAACAGTTTTCTTTTCCCCTTTCCGAGTCAGAGTCCCTGCCTTCACGTGGTTATATGTTAAAATGGCTACCAAACGCCTTGCTTCCTCGAGAGTAGAAGGGTTTCTTCCCCACATCGTGTCCTGAATCTGCATGGGTATGCCTTCAATATAGTTTTTTATTGCAACAGGTAGAGGCGTGACCTTATGTGGTAGCAGTAGGCTAAGCTCGTGGAAACGGGCGTTGTAGGCCAAATTCTCCCTACTGTCCTGGACCAGAGCATGAAACTCATCCTCCATGTCACACCCCGCCTAGGCGGAATCACGGGGTGTAACCACGAAAGATTTTCAAGCACAAGATATGAACAAACATTCATATTTATTTATTTATAAAAGTACCAAATGTGTTCGACAACAACAGACTTCACAAGATACATTTTAAAACCCTTCATTGGGTCAAAAGTTTCGATGACACGATAAGTGATAGTAGTGAATGAATGCCCAATAATATCCCAAGTTCCATCCATAGCTTAGTTACCTGAAAAACATGCATAAAAACTGTCTACAAAATGTTGGTGAGTTCACGGGTTTTGTAAACCAAATGTAAAGTTTAATGAAATCCTTGAATGACCCGTCATTGTCTAGCCAAGAACAATGATGATAAACCATCATGAGCCCATAACCAAACCTCGATGAGTGGTGCCTCGGACATCGTACAATAAAGGCAACGTATCATCGTAAAAGAAATGCAAGCACTCTCATATCGTATAAATCCGGTTAGAGCGACTAACTAAGAGTGGGGGTGTCAACCCAATAGATCTATTTAAATGTTTCTAGGCTAAATCCATAGCTAATGGTTATGATAAACTTATAAACGAGGGCCTTGATGAGTACTCTAAACATATCGTCTCATGTACACTGGTCGGCTAGGAATTCATTCTAAAGCTAGTAAACAATGCATGCTTTTCCCCAAAATAGAAAACAGTAAAAAGGGGCCGTGAGAACTCACCTCAAAACGAAATACATGATAAATGTCTCGAAATGAAACTAATACATCAAATGACAAAAACAAAATAAAACTTCAAATAACTCCTCTTGTGAAAGCATTAGACTTCATGTATCAGTATTTCCTGAAATGTTGAGTTTGGAAAAGATGGGGGGTCAACTAAAAGTTGGTGAGAATACATAGACCTACTAGCAATAAGTTTATAAATATAAGTTTCAAAGTTTGCAATTCATATGTCTAATGTATATCAAAGTCTACATGTGAAAACAAAAACACAAAGCATAGTGGGCGCATAATCAATCATACCGAAAGGCCGTTTTGGTGATGTATTCTTCAAGAACTCTGAGTTGATGGTAACTAGAACGAAGGTCGATCTTCAAGAAATGAGTTGCTCCTTAAAGATGGTCAAAAAGGTCATCGATTCTAGGTAATGGGTAACGATTCTAGATTGTGAGCTTATTAAGATCACGATGGTCGATGCACATCCTAAGGGATCCATATTTCTTTTTGACAAAGAAAACGGGGGCTCCCCAAGGAGAAAAACTAGGGGGGATGAAACCCTTATCCGAGAGTTCCTGGAGTTGACTGGCAAACTCTTGCATCTCAGAGGGTGCAAGATAATAAGGATATTTAACAATCGGGGTGGCACCAGGTACAAGATCAATTAAAAATTCAACTTGACGAGGAGGAGGAAAACCAAGTAGATCTTTAGGAAAAACTCCAGGATAATCCCGAATGATTAGAATGTCTTCTATACTCTTGCCCTTGTCTTTCTTTTCTACCACGTTAGGTAAGAAAGCCATACACCCCTTTCGTAAGTATTTTTGAGTAGTCGTGCAAGACATGAGTTTAAGTTCGCCAAGGTTTCTCGCCATAAATTTTCAAGGTGTCACCAGATACAAGGGGGACACAAATAACCTTAACAAAGCATATGATTTCAGCACGATGATTTGATAACCAATCCATGCCTACTATGACGTCGAAGCTTCCAAGATGCATAGGGATAAAGTCTATGGAGAAGGTATGGTCATAAAGGTTCAAAACACAATCACCCACAGCAGAATCGATAGAGATAGGGTTCCCGTTAGCTACTTCTACCACTAAGGGTTCTTCTAACTTAGACCGAGGCTTGTTAAGTAGTGGTTCAAGTTTAAGGGACATAAATGATTTATCAGCACCCGAGTCGAATAGTATAGAAGCATAGTGGTTGCTAACAAGAGACGTACCGTTAACCACTTCATTGTTGTTACGAGCTTGATTTGCATTGATGTTGTAAGTACGACTATGAGCACCTTGGTTTTCATTCTGATTATGGTTTTGGTTATGATTCCTCCGATTAGGGCACTCATGTCTATAATGATTTGGGCTGCCACATTCGAAACACTAACCATGGGAGGGCCTACCAGTCTTAATGTTGGGGGTTGGAGCATTCCTCGCATGGGTGATCTGGAAAACAGGAACATGGCAGGTATTAGCAAAGTGTCCATATCAGCTACAATTAGTACATAGGCGACAAGGTCTGTTTGCGGCATGGTGATACTGGAAAGTGTTGCACAGAGGGTGATTTCCAACATAGGGTTTCTTGGCTGGGGTTTGTACTACTGGTAGGGCTGCGGCAACCATGGTGTAGTTTCTAGTCTTGCGTTTCTGTTGGTTCAAGGCTCGGTTTTAACTTCGTTAGCAGGTTCAGGAGTAGCTTTCGTAACAGTTTTATTTTTCCCTTTTCGAGTTAGAGTCCCTGCCTTCACGTGGTTATCTGTTAAAATGGCTACCAAACGCTTTGCTTCCTCGAGAGTAGCAGGGTTTCTTCCCCACACTGTGTCCTGAATCTGCATGGGTAAGCCTCGAATATACTTTTTGATTGCAACACGTAGAGGGGTAACATTATGTGGTAGCAGTAGGCTAAGCTCGTGGAAACGGGTGCTGTAGGTTAAATTCTCCCTACTGTCCTGGACCAGAGCATGAAACTCATCCTCCAAGCTCTTGATTTCATTATGAGGGAAAAATTCTGCATTCATAATGTCTTTGGCTTGCTCCCAAGTCAAGGCCAGTGCGACTTCAGCTCGGCGAGTTCGTTTTTCTTTATTCGACCTCGTGAGCACCCGTTTTTGGAGGACACTCATAGCATATCGAACTTTTAGGTTGTCAGCCCACTCGCTATTGATGAAGGTATTTTCCATACCTTCGAACCACATAGAAGACCAGTGGCTCCTTCATCTTCGCTGAACTTGGGAGGGTTGCATGTGTTGAAATGCTTTAGAGTACAAACAGGGTGGCCTGTTGTTGCCGTTGCCATTTCCGTTTGCTATTTGGACCACTTAGGCAACAAGGTTGGGGAGGACTGTTGCAATCTGTTGGGCCATCTGTTGAGAGATGATCGTGGCGAGTTGAGCATCGTAGGGGTTACCGTTGTCTTGGTTATCCAGATTGTTGTTATTGCTGTTGTCATCGTCGTCGTTGTTGTTCATTATTAGGATCTAGGACTTTGACAATATTATCAAGACAGTTAAGGCTAGGACCTGAGGATTTTGTCCTATTAATCTAAGGGTAGATCAGGATTGCCGCAGGCGGATAAGAGTAAATAACTTGTAGGACTAGGGTAAAATAGGGAGTAAGATAAGGATAAGGATAAGGATAAGGAAGAAAATAGGGTTGCAAGTAAGAAGAGGAAGTACTGGTTAAAGTCCCAAGGGTTATAGACCAGATTATTTTTCTAATAACCTAATTTCCCATAACCAGGGCTCTGATACCAATTAGTAACACCCCAACTGATGGCGGAAACATCGAGGTGTCACATATTGACGATTCTTTACTAGCTCATGGCAATTAATGTAATTTTAAATAATCAATTATTTAAATAATGTTCAAAACTAAATACATGAGAACTCATTCTAAAACTAGCAAACAATGCATGCTTTTCCCCAAAAGAGAAAACAGTAAAAAGGGGCCGTGAGAACTCACCTCAAAACGAAATACATGATAAATGTCTCGAAATGAAACTAACACATCAAATGATTAAAACAAAAATAAACTTCAAATAACTCCTCTTGTGAAAGCATTAGACTTCAAGCATCAGTATTTCCTGAAATGTTGAGTTTGGAAAAGATGCGGGGGTCAACTAAAAGTTGGTTAGAATACATAGACCTAGTATTGCAATAAGTTTATAAATATAAGTTTCAAAGTTTGCAATTCATATGTCTAATGTATATCAAAGTCTACATGTGAAACAAAAACACAAAGCATAGTGGGCGCATAATCAATCGTACCGACAAAGTTAAGGTCCATCCCGTAACCACGGTTCGCCTTAATATAAAGTTTAAACAATAATAATCACCCGCGCTCCCCATAAAAATGGTCAATGAATCTAGGTGAGGTTGTCAATCCAATAGATCTATCATTGTATATCGTCGGCTTGATCGGGGTTAATGATTATGTAAGTCTTAAGTTTAAGTTTACCAAGTTTTTGTTTAAGACATGTGGCATCAAAGATTTACAACCAGACACGCATAATGAATTGCATCAAAAGTATCAAGAATCAAGTTTCATTCAAAAGCATAATAAAAGTTGCAAAGCGAGGCTATGTAAACTCACCTTAGCAAAAGTGTTGAGTTCTTGAAATAGTCTAAATGTGCCACAAAAATTCCCAAGTGTTACCCTAAGTTCAAGGCAATAAAATAAATGTTGGAAAAACTTAAAAGTCTAAGTTAGTCTATAGGTATTCTAGGGTTTATAATTTGGGGATTGGCGATTGTTTATTAATTAATTTAAATAGTTGTTAATTAAATAGTATAAGGGAAAATTAAGAAAATAAATAAATAAAGGATTTTTTTATAAAATCTTGATCAATGGTGGTTGTACTAAAATAGTATATTGTAAAAATAGTTTTTATAAATAAAGTTTATATAATAAATTATAAGGATGAGTTTGATCGAGACGTACAAATCGTAAAGCTTTCCAATAGCCGAGTCAACCAAAAAGTTAACCGATCTTGATTACACGAATTACGGCGAAAAACATAAAGAATTGGGAGTAAGGGTGTGTTATTCGGCACCTTTAGGTTGTCAAGGAGGGTTCAATTTATAGTATAACAGGTTTGCACGTCGAATTGGAAGTTTGATTGAGGAGTTATTATGGACGCGTATAATATGCTTGAAATTGGAAAGTTTTCAGCGAATTGAAACGTGTTAATGGTCGAATAAACGATTGTCGGTCGAAATCAATCAAAATTGTTTCCAAAATCAATCATTAGGCGCGTCAATTAGAAGGTTCTTTGTCGGTTAGAGGTGGGTTTTGACTTTCTTGGTTTTGACTAAGGGATTTGGATCTGTTTAAATATTATCTGCTTCTAAATCTACCACAATCACCAAGATGGTGGAGTGGTTTGTGTTGTGTGGTGTTATTGTTGAACCGGTTTGGGACGCGGGTTCGAGCCCGACTCAACCCAATTTTTTAAAACCCGATTTTTGTATAAAAGGACCATGATAATATAGTATTTTGGAAATAATACAATAATTGTGGCGAGGAAAAATTTAATAAAGGCCAAAAGGACGAAATACGGGGAATTTTATTAAATATCAAAGGTTACAAATAAAAGAAAAATACGAAAGGTTACAAGTAATATAGTAAAACCATGGGTGGAGCTTTTAAGGGGCCATGGATGTTTCTACCTCCATTTTTTTTGCTCAATAGTGTAAATTTATGCATGTTTGGTTTGGAAATTTTATACATATTAAGTTGTCCTCTATAGTTTAAGTGTCCCGTGACTTTCGGTACCCCTATATATTGAGTCAAGCTCCGCCACTAGGTAAAATGCCCAGTAAAAAATATGGATTAACCGGAGGCGGTAAGCCGATAAGTATTGATCATATGAATATAATTGGGTTGACAAATTATAATTGGATTTTTTTACATCAAATTACTTTCATCACACACCAAATTACTTACAAAAATTGCATCTAGTAAGATGCTAGTACAATAAATTCTACACATCCTCAACCTATCCCATTTGTTACTTATACATTACACTCCTGGGAAACTAAACCTCACCCAATTCTTCCACACCAAATTACCATGTTAACATCTATGTTTTACCTATAGGAACGTTGTCACACCCTCAAATTCCACGTGCGGGGTTTTACCGCGAGGCGCGTGACACACCAGGATCTCAGTCAACGATCACAATAAACATACAACAAACATGCATTCAAGATTATATTTAAAACCAAAATATAATGCTTTGAGCTGTAAACCAGCAGCGGAAGCATTCTTGTTTACAACCAAAAGACATATCATTGTTTACAAAGACATTGTTTAATATGTTTCAAAATAATAGACGCCGTGCATGACCTCGTGCGCCTAGTCCGATAACCGCTACCTTAGCGACCTGAGAAAACATGCCAAAAATGTCAACATATAATGCTGGTGAGTTCACAGGTTTTCTTTTATAAAGTGTTGTCATAAGTTTTACAAAGATCATTCCCGTTAATACTATGTCATGAGAACGTTAGCTAGACGTCAAGTGTTTTTACTACTACGGTTGGGAACCCATTACTAAACGTTTCCAAAAGTTGATACCAGCCCAGAATGACTGGGCTACCGATGCCTCGGTAACCCGATAGGTAGAGACAATATGCACCCGCCCGGCCCCGCCGTCGAGTGGGGTTTGTGAGGCCCAATAGATCTATCCACATTTCCCTCGTTGTGCGTGCCAGCACATTCATGGTTTCCCCCTGGGACTTTCCATAAAAGCCGTATAGTAACATAAAGTGCCCATAGTATAACATGACCTTTAAATAGTTCGTACAAAGCATGTTTCTCCCCCAAAAGCAAAACAGTAAAAGTGGGGCTGTGAAACTCACCTTGGTTTGCGTTACTTGAAAATAGTTAAATGATTATGTTATGATAGCCCCAGATAGCGGCGACCTATCATAAGATGCGTATAAGTATTGGACTAATAACCCGCAGGCTAACTAGTCCCCGAATGTCCAGACCGTGACCTTAAACGTTTGAAAACACCTTTAACTGTTAGACCGACCGTGCCAGACAAGACCCGACATCCCATTGGTGACCCGACATCCCACGTGTTAGATAAATGCAAGACATCATGCAACATATGCAATTAAACACTTAGCACGCGCAACAATTCACCTAGTCTAGCATAATGTCCAATTAACGCATAAACAGGTCCGAACACGTCTTACTAAGTCATTGGGTGTATCCCGGGGTTCCTAACATGTTCCTAGGTGTCGAATCGTGTTCCGGGATGTCAATACGCGTTCACGACAGCAGTACATGCGATTAGGAAGGTTACACGCGAGTAGGAAATAGCCTATAGGCGATTAGGGGCCTAATCGCATGAAGTTTCAGGCGATTAGGGCCCAATCGCCCATAATCTCTGCACAATCGCCAATAGCTCAGGCGATTAGGATTCCTAATCGCCTGCAGCTGCTGTACAACGAGTTTTCGCGCGTTAAACCCTCCAAATCAGATCCGAAACATGCAACAATACCCAATATCAAACCTAAATCATTTACCAACCCATTTCAAGCAAAAACCCCCAACATATCACTGATCTAGCATGTTCTATGCAATTATTTCCTAAAATGGCAAAGTACTAGGTTTCTTCTACCAACCTTATCTTTCCTTAAATGGAAATAATCAGATTTCAAACTCTACAACATGTAACTCATAAAATCTCTGATCTAACATCTTCCTAGTGTGAATCCTAACAACATTGCATCAACAATCACACCATAATCATCCTAAATCCTCAAGAACATACAAATGGGTCAAAATATGCATTTTCTTCAAAACACCATAATAATGGCTAAGATTCTAAGACAACCTTCCTAATGACCTCTACATAACACAAGTACAATCATATCTTGAAAACATTCATGTTAAAATCACCAATAAGACCAACATTTGCATATAAACTTCACATATAACAAGCATTAAGGTGTAAACTTGGTTTAAGACTCTTTTGAAAGGTTTTTAAAGACACATTTGGTAAAACAAGGTCTGGAACTTTGGGGGAACTCAAAATAACAACTTTACAAAGGTTAGGGATGAAGAACACACCTTGGATTTTACTAAAGAAAGGTGTGTAAGCTTGGGGATGGTGATTTTTGTAGCAAAATGAGTTTCAGAGGTGTTCTAAGGTGTGTGGGCGACTTGGGAGCAGCTAGGGTTGTTCTAGAGGTGTTTGGGGAGTTAAGGGTTCTATTTATAGGTGTTTTGACCCGAGCCCTGCAGTACACGCGATTAGCAGAACCTTATACGCGATTGGGGGCCTAATCGCGTGTAACATCAGGCGATTAGGTCCCAATCGCCTATAACTTCTCCTACTCGCCCCTTGTTCATGCGATTAGGAGTCCTCCCCAGCTCCTAATCGCCTATAAGGTCTGGAATGGGTTTTTGGCGCGTTAAACACTATTTTAACATATTTAAACACGTATTCACATACCGATAAGTCACATAATGATTCCAAACATATAATGCATGATATCCAACACGTTTACATCCGTTCACCAATTCCCGGGACTCGAGACTCGTGTGTGCGTTAGGCCCGGCGATTCCACGAATCGCCGATCCTTGTACCCATAGTTATGGACCGACTCCCGATGACCCCGCGGATCGTCATAACGACTCCCGATAATTCCCCCGAATCATCTTACCGACTCGACTGACCTTGTTAAGGACGTAATATGCATGACTCGCTAAGGTAGACTTACTAGTTTAGTCAACATTACTAACCTGAGTTTGCCGGGTGTCACATCATCCCCCTGTTGAAAGAATTTTCGTCCCGAAAATTGCCCAAGGCCAAAAAGGAAGAGACGAAAGAGAAGAAAAATTTTCCGGTTGCCACATCATCCCCCTGTTGAAAGGAATCTCGACCCGAGATTCATTCAGCTTCAGCAGAGACATGTCTTGATTCGAACGCGCGCTTAGGAAATAAATGGGGATACTTAGCCTTCATTTGATCTTCCCGTTCCCACGTGAACTCCGGTCCACGATTAGAGTTCCATCGGACTTTAACAATGCGGATTCTACTCCGGCGAAGGCTACGGATTTTATAGTCAAGAATTTCAACCGGTTCCTCCACGATACGCAGACGATCATCCACCTTGATCTCTTCGAGAGGAACAACCAAAGATTCATCCGCCAAGCACTTCTTCAGATTAGAAACATGGAAGACGTTATGAACATTACTGAGCTCAGCCGGCAGATCAAGCCTGTATGCTACCGGTCCAATCCGTTCCAGGATTGCGAACGGTCCCACATACCGAGGATTTAATTTGCCCCGTTTCCCAAAACGTATAACGCCCTTCCACGGAGATACCTTCAACAAAACCCTGTCGCCAACCTCGAACTCCAAAGGTTTGCGACGACGATCGGCATAGCTCTTTTGACGATCCCGAGCTGCTGCCATGCGGTTACGGATTTGTACGATCTTTTCGGAAGTCTCGTACACAAGTTCCGGGCCGGTGAGTTGACTCTCACCCACCTCGGCCCAACAAAGGGGAGACCGGCATTTCCGCCCGTAAAGAGCCTCGAACGGAGCTGCCTTGATGCTAGAATGGTAACTGTTGTTGTAGGAGAATTCCACCAACGGTAAATGACTCTCCCACCCCTTGCCAAAATCGATCACACATGCCCGAAGCATGTCTTCTAGCGTTTGGATTGTCCGCTCACTTTGACCGTCAGTTTGCGGATGGTATGCTGTGCTCATGTCTAACTGAGTACCCAGAGCCTTATGCAAAGATTTCCAAAAGTTAGAGGCGAACCGAGGATCACGATCAGAAATAATAGAGACAGGCACCCCGTGTCGAGAGACCACTTCCTTGAGATATAACCGTGCCAGGCGCTCAAGACCATCGGTTTCTTTGATAGCGAGGAAGTGCGCAGACTTTGTCAACCTATCGACAATTACCCAGATCATGTCGCAACCACTGGGCGATTTCGGGAGTTTGGTCACAAAGTCCATCGTAATCCGCTCCCACTTCCACTCGGGGATTTCAGGCTGTTGCAGAAGGCCGGATGGTTTTTGATACTCAACTTTGACCTTGGCACAGGTCAAGCACTTGCTCACGTACGAAGCCACGTCCGCCTTCATGTTCGGCCACCAATAAAGTATCTTCAAGTCTTGATACATCTTATCGGAGCCAGGGTGAATAGAGTACCGGGACTTGTGAGCTTCATCAAGAACGAGCTCCCGCAAGCCCCCAAATAAAGGAACCCAAATACGTTCAGCGAAATAGTGTAACCCATCGGATCTGAGTTCAAGGTGACTATCAGCACCATGCATGGTTTCAGCTTTAAGGTTTTCCTCCTTCAAAGCTTCTTGCTGCACTGAACGGATTCGATCAGGTAAGCCGGAATGGATAGTGAGCTGAAGAGCCCGAACACGACGAGGTTTAGCCGTTTCCTTCCTGCTCAAGGCGTCTGCGACCACATTCGCCTTGCCAGGATGGTATTTGATAGCGCACTCGTAGTCATTAAGAAGCTCGACCCAACGACGCTGCCTTATATTCAACACCTTCTGATCAAAGATATGCTGGAGGCTCTTGTGATCGGTGTAAATAGTGCATTTGGTACCGTACAAGTAATGCCTCCAAATATTTAAAGCAAAGACCACCGCACCCAACTCCAGATCATGGGTGGGATAGTTTTTCTCATGAACCTTAAGCTGACGAGAAGCATAGGCGATGACCTTCTCGCGCTGCATCAGTACGCAACCAAGACCCCGGATAGAAGCGTCACAATAAACCACAAAATCGTCCGTACCCTCAGGCAAGGACAAGATAGGAGCAGAACAGAGTTTAGCCTTTAACAACTGGAAGGCCGACTCCTGCGAATCACCCCAGTCGAACTTCCGGTCCTTCTGGGTAAGCGAGGTGAGGGGTTGAGCGATCTTCGAAAATCCCTCAATAAAACGACGGTAATAACCTGCAAGGCCTAGGAATTGCCGCACCTCAGATGGCGTCTTCGGTGCTTCCCAGTCTTTAATGGCTTCAATCTTTGCTGGGTCAACGTGAATTCCTTTCTCATTAACAACATGACCAAGGAATTGGACTTCACGCAACCAGAAGCTACACTTAGAAAACTTAGCGTACAGCTGTTCCCGCCTCAGAAGTTCCAAAACAAGACGTAGGTGTTCCTGGTGGTCCACCTCGTTCTTGGAATAGACTAAAATATCGTCAATGAAGACAATCACGAACTTATCAAGATAAGGCTTACAAACACGGTTCATCAGATCCATAAAGATGGCAGGTGCGTTGGTGAGACCAAAAGGCATGACCAGGAATTCAAAATGGCCATAGCGAGTTCGAAAGGCGGTCTTCGGAATGTCAGCTTCTTGAACTCTCAACTGATGGTACCCCGACCTCAAATCAATCTTCGAATAGAAACTAGAACCCTGAAGCTGGTCAAATAAGTCATCGATGCGAGGAAGAGGATAGCGATTCTTGATGGTAACCTTATTCAACTCCCGGTAGTCGATACACATCCGCAGGCTTCCGTCCTTCTTCTTGACAAACAAAATAGGGGCTCCCCACGGGGACGAACTAGGTCGAATGAAACCCTTCTCTAACAGCTCCTGCAACTGGTTCGATAATTCCTGCATCTCGGGAGGTGCAAGACGATAAGGGGCACGAGCAATAGGGGCCGCACCCGGAGCAAGTTCAATACCAAATTCGACCTGGCGATAAGGAGGAAGACCAGGTAAGTCTTCAGGAAATACATCGGGAAAGTCGCGGACAACAGGAATATCTTCAATCTTCTTCTCTTCCTCAGACGAAACCGAAACAAGTGCCAGAATGGCAGAATACCCCTTCCGAAGATACTTATAGGCTTTCATACACGAAATGATACTCAACGGGACCCCGCTCTTCTCACCGTGCACCAACAAAATTTCTCCATCAGGGAGAGGAAGTCGAATGACTTTATCAAAACAAACGATCTCGGCATGATACAGGGACAACCAATCCATACCCACGACAACATCGAAACTACCCAAGGACACCGGCATAAGATCAATAGGGAAAGAGTAACCCGACAACTCAAGGCGACACTCCCTAAGGACGTGCGTCGCCTCAACTTTCTTACCATCAGCCAATTCTATCAAGTACTTAGCCTCTAAAGGTGTAGGTACCCTATCAAGCAATTGACTAAACCCAAGAGATATGAAACTCTTATCGGCGCCAGAATCAAATAAAACCGTAGCATAGCGATTATCGAGGAGAAACGTACCAGTAACAGTGCCGGGGTCTTGTCGAGCACCGCTCGAACCAATCACGAAGGCGCGAGCATTCCTGCCTCCGCCTCCATTGTTTCCATTACCCGCCCCATTCTTCCCGGCTTCACCCTGCTTCAACTTGGGGCAGTCCCGCTTGTAGTGACCAAGTTCACCACAATTGTAGCACCCCTGTTTGCCCTGATTTCCCTGGGGAGCAGCGACAGGAGGAGCCGGAGTAGGTGTAGCAGGAGGGTTCCGGTTACCCTGAAGATTAACCCTGCAATCCTTTGCCTGGTGCCCAAACTTATGGCACCTGTGGCAATGGTTCCGGTCCTCGCAACGTCCGTTGTGGTGAAATCCACACTGGTCACATTTCGGCTTCTTCCCAATATAACCCCCTGGTTTCTGCTCAGACGATGATCCCCCAACATCAGACTTCTTTACCTGCTGAGGCTGAGCCGAGCTCGAGCCTTTCCCCACAGCTTCCCACTTTCGCTTGTTACCATCAGAAGTCTTCACAGTAGCGCCTCGAGGAGGCAAGACCCCTTCAGTCACCTTCATGTTGGTCAGCCTGTGAGCCGACCGAACTACCTCAGAATAAACAGTGAGATTACCTGCAACAACTAACCCAGCAATCTCCGGTACTAACCCAGCGGCGTAATGCTCAATCCTTCGATATTCAGGTGTGTGCAGATCGGGGCACAACACCGCCAACTCATTGTGCCTAGCAGTATAAGCTTCAATCTCGGAACCCACCATCTTATGGTTCCAGACTTCATGCTCGAGCTTCTGGATCTCATCCCTCGGGCAGTACTCATTTTTCAACAGCTGAATGAAATCTGCCCAGGGCATGGCGTGGGCTTCCCCAATACCCATAGTCTGGGTGGTGGAGTTCCACCAAGTCAAAGCTTGACCCTCCAGGGTCGCAGAAGCATATTTCACCCGGTCGCCCTCCGGGCAGTTGCACATCGAGAAGACAGATTCGATTTTCTCCAACCATCGGAGCAGTCCCACTGCCCCTTCAGTGCCGCTGAAGTTGTGAGGCTTACAATCCATAAACTTTTTATAAGAACACTGGGATGGAGGAGGATTGACAGCACCACCTGGAACAGACACACAGGTGAGTATCAAGAAAAGGTAAAGTACCCCAGAACGAGGTAGAATAGATGAGAACCGACGTACCACCCATAGCATTGTGAGCGGCTTGGAATGCAGCCAAAGCAATATTCACGTGCTGCTGCGTCAGATTATCCAGCTCAGCTTGGGTCATATTAATGTTCCCGCGGCCACCGCCGCCACCACGGCCGCCACCGCGACCGCCAGCACGGCCGCCCCTGCGACCTCCACGAGCTCCCGACATCTTCTGTCACAACATGAAACAAAAGATTAAGGCCTGCCCGTGGTATAACCCACTAGGAATTTCAAGGAATTAGACTGAGACCAGCTCGGGTCCATCCGTTCAAGCCCAAAGTCCGCCAGGGATCCCATGCATCACAGTTTATGATCTCGTGTGCACCCGACATGATAAACTGTTCCACATGGTCCTCCAGGCGCGCTTTAAGTTTGAAGTTCAAGTCACCGAACACTAGCGCCCAATCATGGTATTATCATAAGTATAGTACAAGGTAATATGCATAAGAGCGAGCGTGTCCATTAGGGCATAGAGGGGAGATGTCCAAACCCTTGGACAGATCTCAAGAGTACGCCGAGGCTACCCCAATGTACACTGTCGTCAAGAAAGTTCAATAGTATATCGTTCGCCATCGGATTATAGTAAGGATGAGTCAAGAAATAGAATGATAAAGAGTAAATAGATGATGCAGCGTAGTAGATGATGACACCGACACCCCGACAAGTCATATTGTTACCCACTTGCTAAGACTCGACTAATTGTGACCGTCTAGTGTGTGCGACTCAGTTATAGACTAGACTCTACATGCAGTCTCAGTTCACTATAACCGTTGGCTCTGATACCAATCTGTCACACCCTCAAATTCCACGTGCGGGGTTTTACCGCGAGGCGCGTGACACACCAGGATCTCAGTCAACGATCACAATAAACATACAACAAACATGCATTCAAGATTATATTTAAAACCAAAATATAATGCTTTGAGCTGTAAACCAGCAGCGGAAGCATTCTTGTTTACAACCAAAAGACATATCATTGTTTACAAAGACATTGTTTAATATGTTTCAAAATAATAGACGCCGTGCATGACCTCGTGCGCCTAGTCCGATAACCGCTACCTTAGCGACCTGAGAAAACATGCCAAAAATGTCAACATATAATGCTGGTGAGTTCACAGGTTTTCTTTTATAAAGTGTTGTCATAAGTTTTACAAAGATCATTCCCGTTAATACTATGTCATGAGAACGTTAGCTAGACGTCAAGTGTTTTTACTACTACGGTTGGGAACCCATTACTAAACGTTTCCAAAAGTTGATACCAGCCCAGAATGACTGGGCTACCGATGCCTCGGTAACCCGATAGGTAGAGACAATATGCACCCGCCCGGCCCCGCCGTCGAGTGGGGTTTGTGAGGCCCAATAGATCTATCCACATTTCCCTCGTTGTGCGTGCCAGCACATTCATGGTTTCCCCCTGGGACTTTCCATAAAAGCCGTATAGTAACATAAAGTGCCCATAGTATAACATGACCTTTAAATAGTTCGTACAAAGCATGTTTCTCCCCCAAAAGCAAAACAGTAAAAGTGGGGCTGTGAAACTCACCTTGGTTTGCGTTACTTGAAAATAGTTAAATGATTATGTTATGATAGCCCCAGATAGCGGCGACCTATCATAAGATGCGTATAAGTATTGGACTAATAACCCGCAGGCTAACTAGTCCCCGAATGTCCAGACCGTGACCTTAAACGTTTGAAAACACCTTTAACTGTTAGACCGACCGTGCCAGACAAGACCCGACATCCCATTGGTGACCCGACATCCCACGTGTTAGATAAATGCAAGACATCATGCAACATATGCAATTAAACACTTAGCACGCGCAACAATTCACCTAGTCTAGCATAATGTCCAATTAACGCATAAACAGGTCCGAACACGTCTTACTAAGTCATTGGGTGTATCCCGGGGTTCCTAACATGTTCCTAGGTGTCGAATCGTGTTCCGGGATGTCAATACGCGTTCACGACAGCAGTACATGCGATTAGGAAGGTTACACGCGAGTAGGAAATAGCCTATAGGCGATTAGGGGCCTAATCGCATGAAGTTTCAGGCGATTAGGGCCCAATCGCCCATAATCTCTGCACAATCGCCAATAGCTCAGGCGATTAGGATTCCTAATCGCCTGCAGCTGCTGTACAACGAGTTTTCGCGCGTTAAACCCTCCAAATCAGATCCGAAACATGCAACAATACCCAATATCAAACCTAAATCATTTACCAACCCATTTCAAGCAAAAACCCCCAACATATCACTGATCTAGCATGTTCTATGCAATTATTTCCTAAAATGGCAAAGTACTAGGTTTCTTCTACCAACCTTATCTTTCCTTAAATGGAAATAATCAGATTTCAAACTCTACAACATGTAACTCATAAAATCTCTGATCTAACATCTTCCTAGTGTGAATCCTAACAACATTGCATCAACAATCACACCATAATCATCCTAAATCCTCAAGAACATACAAATGGGTCAAAATATGCATTTTCTTCAAAACACCATAATAATGGCTAAGATTCTAAGACAACCTTCCTAATGACCTCTACATAACAGAAGTACAATCATATCTTGAAAACATTCATGTTAAAATCACCAATAAGACCAACATTTGCATATAAACTTCACATATAACAAGCATTAAGGTGTAAACTTGGTTTAAGACTCTTTTGAAAGGTTTTTAAAGACACATTTGGTAAAACAAGGTCTGGAACTTTGGGGGAACTCAAAATAACAACTTTACAAAGGTTAGGGATGAAGAACACACCTTGGATTTTACTAAAGAAAGGTGTGTAAGCTTGGGGATGGTGATTTTTGTAGCAAAATGAGTTTCAGAGGTGTTCTAAGGTGTGTGGGCGACTTGGGAGCAGCTAGGGTTGTTCTAGAGGTGTTTGGGGAGTTAAGGGTTCTATTTATAGGTGTTTTGACCCGAGCCCTGCAGTACACGCGATTAGCAGAACCTTATACGCGATTGGGGGCCTAATCGCGTGTAACATCAGGCGATTAGGTCCCAATCGCCTATAACTTCTCCTACTCGCCCCTTGTTCATGCGATTAGGAGTCCTCCCCAGCTCCTAATCGCCTATAAGGTCTGGAATGGGTTTTTGGCGCGTTAAACACTATTTTAACATATTTAAACACGTATTCACATACCGATAAGTCACATAATGATTCCAAACATATAATGCATGATATCCAACACGTTTACATCCGTTCACCAATTCCCGGGACTCGAGACTCGTGTGTGCGTTAGGCCCGGCGATTCCACGAATCGCCGATCCTTGTACCCATAGTTATGGACCGACTCCCGATGACCCCGCGGATCGTCATAACGACTCCCGATAATTCCCCCGAATCATCGTACCGACTCGACTGACCTTGTTAAGGACGTAATATGCATGACTCGCTAAGGTAGACTTACTAGTTTAGTCAACATTACTAACCTGAGTTTGCCGGGTGTCACAAACGTCATTGTTTGTATCTCGCCAAACAAGTTATCAATGAATACTCTTTTTCCATCAAAAATAAGATCGTTCCGCGCTTTCCAGATTGTCTAGCACGATGTCAAAATACTCACCTGTATGGCTGTATTAAACTCTTTTTGAACTCTGAATCAGCCAAAGTTGAATGAATCTGCATCAGGTCCTTAACACTAAAAAGAATGATTGGAATTATTAAACTGCCAATCTATATACGGTTTTTTAATATACAAAATGGCTAACTTAAACATGCATGGGTCTATTTAATTTAACTAGGTATTTAACATGCCGCGCGTTGCGGCGGCGTCAATCAATTTGTTTCGGCGGTGGTAATACAATTTACAAAATAAGTAAGCATATAACGTTTCTAAGATGAATATATGTATTTATTAAAAAAGATATTCAAAACAGAAATGAACTACATATGCAATTGGTTAAAAGTCAACAACATGTTTGACACCAAAACTTGGAATCTGGGTATTTGAATTTGCAGGTGATGCGTATGTCAAAAATTTAACCTGTATGCTTTGTATAGCCAATTGAACTTAGGTTTGTTTTCAATAATTTAAACCATACGAAAGTGGTTAAACTCAAGCAGTGTAGCGAGTGTTAGTGCACGCATCATCCATAGTTTCTCAACTATACTAACACATGTCAATAACAATCAACAAACTAAAGATTGAGTTCATTTTCAAAAGTTAGAACATACCTATAAAGTTTTGGTTCCTAGAAAACCCATTCTACCCATCAGCCGAGCCATACACACATCACTTATACAACCAAATGGCGAAATGTAAGTATCATGTTTAACCCCAAAAAGACGAAACTAATTGTTTGTTTCTAAAAACATTCATGATTCATACGGACCTAAAGTCTCGAAATCACCAACAATGAGTCCTTGCTCATGAACTTCAGCCTGTACTCGCAACCATCTACTATACCAGCATCCGCCATGAACTTTGCCCAGCCTTTAATAGCATAACTTGGAAGAATAGCGTGTTTCATAATTTTAACAAATCTATCGCTAATCAAGTGTATTATATGATGCATTGAACAACATACAATACAATTGTTGACTAATAGATTGCCTACATAAATTAATAAACATAATAAAATCATATTTACTGGTTTTTATTGTTACTTCGCTCACAACGTAACGACATCCTCATAAACAATCCATTCTCGGTCTTAACATCAATTTCCTTCAGCTAGTCAAAGTCCGCCTGCTCTGTGAAATTTATTGGAAAGCGCTACATCACAATAACAAATAATTGTGAATTAGTTTGTGAACAAACAACTATTATGTTTACGTATACCATTGCCTTAATTTTTTTTTTTTAAAAAGGGTAGGTTAAACAGGAACGTTACAAAGAGGTTAGTCAGCATCCAAATGATTTCAATATCAGTTTTATCTTTAGCTTGATGTTGTTGCATCTGTGAAGCTTCAATGGCTTCAGTTTCTTTTGCTTCCTCAACAACCTGCATTCCATTCGGCCTGAAAACTATCATGTTCAATACATATTGTTTAAGTTTTTCGAAAATAATAAGAGCTCCAGCTGGTAATTTAAGATCTTCTTTTACAGCGGTCCAACCATTAGTGATATGATATGCTCCTGAAAACTTTTTGATTTCAACAATCCACCTATGTTTATTATTGAAATCAATGATGATTGGATGATTGAGAGCTTCACCATTGAAATTATGATTGATGTAAGCTGTTGGCAAACTCTGCAAATAAAGACATATGCTGAAATAAATGGAACACTAAAACCACATAATATACAATAAAATTAAAAAAAATAAGAAGGTTACCAAGTCTGTCTTATCTGGCTTTATGTAGACATGGTAACAGAAGTTTGTTATTGAAACCGATTGATCAAACTTGATATGCATGATCTTAAAAGTCTGAGCAACTATCAATTCAAATACCAATATGTCTAAAAAAACCTATTCCATTATCTTTCCCAAAGTTCTTCCATCCATTTGTTAAAGAGTATACATTGTCTAAGGCTGTTACCCTTGCATTCCATGTAGAAGCCTGACCAGTAGTCAGGACTACACGACCGACGAGGAAATTATGCTTCAACTGTAGATCTTTGTAACGTTCAGGCAGGTTTTGTTTGAAAAGGCCAAAATAATTAACTAAAGCAGTAGTTTAAATAACATGCAGGATACTTAATAACGTATTCTAATGGAAGTCATTACCATAGAATGGTTTGAAGGATCAACAACAGTCTTGAAGAACAATGGAGCCATTATTATTAAATGGCAGTGTTTATAGTTGATGTATAAACAATGTACGTATCAGATGACGAATTTCCAAACATGTAATCTAATAAAACCTATTTGTCACACCCCGCCTAGGCGGAAACGCGGGGTGTAACCACGAAAGGTTTTCAAGCACAAGATATGAGCAAACATTCATATTTATTTATTTATTTATTTATAAAAGTACTAAACATGTTCAATGACAACAAGTTTCACAAGACACGGTTTAAAACTCTTAGCGGGGTCAAAAGTTTTAATGACACGGTGTGTGGTGGTTGTGAATGATTGCCCAATCGTAACTCAAGTTCCATCCATGCTTTAGTTACCTGAAAAACATGCATAAAAACTTTGTCAACAAAATATTGGTGAGTTCACGGGTTTTGTTAACCAATGTAAAGTTTAATGAAATCCTTGAATGACCCATCGTTGTCTAGCCAAGAACAACGATGATAAACCATCATGAGTCCATAACCAAACCTCGACGAGTGGTGCCTCGCACATTGCACAACAATGCAATCAATCGTCATAAAAGAAATGCAAGCACTCTCATATCGTATAAACCGGTTAGAGCGACTAACAGTGAGTGGAGGTGTCAACCCAATAGATCTATTCAAGCGTTTCTAGGCTATATCCATAGCTAATGGTTATGATAAACTAATAAACGAGGGCTTTGATGAGTACTCTAAACATATCGTCTCATGTACACCGGTCGGCAATAATTTCATGCTAAAACTAGTAAACAATGCATGCTTTTCCCCAAAATAGAAAACAGTAAAAAGGGGCCGTGAGAACTCACCTCAAGTCCGCGTGTAGTCTAGCAAGAGTGTATGTCCGAAACTAGGTATCTCAACCTATACGTCCTATATACATACATGGTACCTTAGATTCATGTAAAAATAAACCATGGTACTCGTGGTTCACCCAATATCTAGAGGTATAATCGTTTAGACTTTCTTGGTGACATTTTAGTTGCTCGAAAATAGTATTCTTTGTATGAAAATAGGTTCTAGTTTCTAACACATGTTTTCCAATATAAAACATATGTTCTTACTTTGAAAATGAGTTATATTATGTTTAAATACACATGGTTCTAGTTATGTATATACAAAACCTCTCTTGGGTGTGTACTTGTGTATGTATATAAGCACACATATGCATCTATGTATATGTATATGTATTTCATTTCATGACCATAAATGTCCATGTCTATGAGGTGTACACTTATACACACATACCCATATATGTATGTACTTGAGTACATTCATACACATCAATATTTATGTTCATGAGTTTAATATACACACTATTTATACATGCGCATATACATGGTAGGGTACACACATAAATCTTGCCTTGTACATACATCTACACACCTTGTACATTATTGTTAAAACATAATATTATCTTAGTTCAAAACTACTAGACATCTATGCATATATATATACCCATGCAAACATATATACTTGAAAGAAATGTTACTCTATTCATGTTATACATACTCGCATACATATACTCTAGAGTTAACATACTTCCTTTTCTATATTAAGTTCATATTTCTAGTAAGGTTAACATATTTGTGACATCCGTCACTTTTTATTCTTTTATATAATAATAATAATAATAATAATAATAATAATAATAATAATAAAAATTCAGATTTATAGTTATGTAAATTTTTTTTAAAACTATAACAAACTATATCTATAACCTTTAACCCAAGCCCCAAAACCCAACTCCCTTTTCCTTGTTTGTTTTTGGCCCAGTCTACCTGAGCCCAACCTTGGGCCCAACCAGAAGATGCAGCCCACTTCCTCCCTCTTCCTTTCCCTTTATCTGCTAAAAAAAAAAAAAAAAAAAACCCCCAGGACTCGAACCCGAGTCTGGGGCGGTTCAAGCCTTAACATCTCCAACACAAACCACTACTCCAAGATGCTCTTTGTGATATAATCTAAGGGCATTAAATATTTAACCAAACATTGAAAACTGTCTGTTCCTCCTCCTTGGTCGCTGCAGAAGACCACGCCAATCCCTCCATGTTTGACTTGGATTTTAGCCTAAATATGGAAACCATGATTAATGTGTTTGACTCGGCTTTGACCATACGCGTTTATACACTAAATTGACTCCTTAAACGGCCTTAATTGAAGCCTTATGACTCGGCTTTTGACCAAGCTTGAACCCCAAATCCAATCCGTATATATACACGCTATTAGCTCGATCAAATACACACACATACTCCTAAGGGGCCGATAAACACTTCCCCACATCCAATTTCTGTTTTAAAACTATTGAAGCCATTCAAGTCGTTTTTTTTTTGGCGTTTTCTTTGACGAACTCGCAGACCCGATCATCGCTAGTGTTTGTAAGTTTTTTTTTGTGGGTTATAACCTTCGGCACCTTGTAATCATTAGCCCCAAGGATTCAGAGGCTAATGATCACCAATTGTGTTGATTTGGAAATTAGGGCACGGTTTGATTATAATTGGGGAAGAACACTTAAATTTGTCATGGTATATAATTATTTTCAATCCATGGATAAACAACCAGCTGGTATAGACCAGCTGGTATGCACGCGTGTGGGAAAAAGAATGAACCGGCCAGCGGCCAGGGTTCGAATCCCACATACTACTTTTATTTTTATTCATTTAAATCAATTATCTCATATAATCTATATAATTAATTCCAATCCAATATAATTCGTTCTCAGGGTGTGGCTCAGTTGGTGGCCACGCTTGTGATAAAACCCGAACCGGCCAGAGGCCCGGGTTCGATTCCCATAACCAACAAGTATTTTTTTTGCCACTTTTATATATATATTTAATACATTAAATCTTTTAAAATCAGTTTTAAATATTAAAAGTGCTTTATAAATTCTACAAAAATTATCATATGATCTCCAAATGATAAAGTTCATTACCCAATTTTTAGTTTTTCAAAAATAATTTATTTAATATATATTATTAATAATACAAGTTTATTCATTTATATTTATTAAATTCTATAAAAATATCTAAACGATTTTATTAAATCTCACAAAAATTATCCTAAACTTGTATATTCATAAACATTTCAGAAATAATTTTTGATTCTGAAAAACCGGCCTTTTTATATTTTTAATTAATTTTTGTTAGTTTTAATCATAAATAAATCATAATAAATTTATTTTTCAATATTTTTGCACCAAAATTTTATATAAATTATTTCTAACTATCTAGAACTGAAATACAATTTTTAATTCAGAAATTCTTTAATTTTAATATTTTTAGATATTAAAGTCATATTTTGACAATTTGAAATAATTAAAGTAAATACCCTATTTTCAAGAAAATAATTTTATAAAAATTATTTTCATAACCAAAATCTTATGTTGTGACAATGTTTAACTTAAAATTTTACAAAAAGACTTTTATTTATTTATTTAATAAATTTCTTATATTTTAATAAACAATTTATTTATTAATCAAATAAACGTTTATCCCCAATTCGAAACCCTAGAATTCCATGTATCCTAGAGTTATTCCTTACACATTATTAAATTCTTTAGGTTGATTCTTTGGAATATTTCCAACGCATATTTCGTTGTCCAGTTCAATTACAAGCTATTACGTATACAGTGAGTACTTCCTATCCCCTTTTTTACTTTTATACATTTTTGGGGTGATTCATGTACACTATTACAAATTTCAAATACAAGTTTACATTTTCACAATACAATTCTAGTACTATGTGCATTGCTTACAACGTGCTTTATGCTTAGACAATACATGTGGAATACATTTGTACTTAGTGAAATCATTAACATGGTACAAGCCGACCTTAACATTGGATAGCGCTATTTGGATTGACAACCCGCCTAGATTGATTCTCCCCCTTTTTCATCGGAGAATCCGTGGCCATTGTTAAGTTTTTATCCATTTATTGGATAAGTACACTACAGTTCATACAGTACATTATACAGTCACAGGGTTGATTTCGCTCATTTGTATGATACATAGTTTACATATTTGCACTGTAGCATGCACTTGAATTGTTTATCTTTTTAACTTACTATATATATCAAAACTAGGAATGCTCACCAACATTTCTTATGTTGACCAAATCTATTTTGTACATGTTTCAGGTGCAGTTTGATCTAATGCTTTAGTAAGAGACATTTAGTGCTTTATTTTATTTTAGTCATTTCCATATTTACATTTCATTTAGACAATGTAATTTCCATTATCATGTAAGACAATTCTGGTTTATTCAATAATATTTACATTTTAGTACCATGTGCTTTTGAACAATCGTCACTACGTGGCACCTCGATGATTCCGCCATCGGTTGCGGTGTTACAATATTGGGTGAACTTAGTATGCTTCTAGTTGCAAGATAAAGGTAATAACAATCTAGTTAGTAGATCATACCTCTAGTGTGTCTTGAGCTAAGAGGTTGGCTTTGAACTTGAGAGAGTGTCAAGTGAGTGTGTGTTAGAGTAGTGTTTGAGCTGGAGGTGCAAGTAAGTCGTGAAGCCTTTGGGTCCTATTTATAGAGGGATGGGAGAGATTTCGAGAGAGAGAGAGAGAGATGTGAGGGGGAGAGGGTGCGGCCGAGAGAGAGAGAGAGAGAGAGAGAGAGAGAGAGAGGAAAGGGGAAGGAAAGAGGGCTTGGGACTTTCTATGTTGGGTAAGTCAACTATCCTCGAACCTTGTGTTACATAGAATCCTTCCTTGTTTGGCCAATAATCTTCCTATGTCTCACATCTTACTAGCAAATCCAAGGTCTATATCACACTTTAAAGGGCCACTAATCACTTGATTATGTTGGTAAGATTCCAAGCATGAGCGACACTACATGGAGTCAACTATGGAAGCAAATAATCACATGATAATATAGAGGTTGACTTGGATTAAAAAAAAGATTAGAGAGGGCATAGGGTAGGGGGCGACGGCTTGGGGAAAGGAACAAGAAAGAGAGGTGCATTCTAAATGTGGTAATGATCTTTCCTAATTCTAAGTGAATTAAGGAATCCTACTAAGTTTGGTAAATGATCTTACTTTGTCTCCAATCTTGTAAGCAAATCAAGGGTCTCAAAGTTGACTAAACACCATGATGATGCTTAATAAGGCTTGAGCTAATGTGACAACACCTTGTGGTTTCTAGAGATTTCAACAAACATGTGATGAATTAGTTAAAAAAAATATAATTATGGATATGGGGGGAGTAATCGGCCAAAAAAAGAAAAGGAAAAGGAAGAGTGGACACTTAACTAATGTGGTAAATCAATATTCTTGATCCTAGATGTTTTAGGAATATTGCCTTATATGGTTAAGCCACCAAATCTTGCATTTAATTGTCTTAGAAAGAATAACAGGATATGACACTTCATTGATGATGTTCCAAGTGTCTAGTAGAAACAAAACATTAAACAAGGTGGTGGTGATCATTTTTGGCTAGTAGATTTCATAAATCCTAGTGTTGCTCATTTGTTTCATCAAATATAGTTAAGTTTATAAAGGAACTAGTTAGTTCATTTAAGATGGAACAAAAAGAATATGTAGTGCTAGTTATAAATGTGTTTACTAGCTTCTTGTATGCATGTGCATATGTATATATATGTGTGTCGTAATATACATATATATATATATATATATGTATATATATGTGTGTGTGTGTGTGTGTGTGGGTATCGTGTACACATGTACACATATGTATAGGTATGCTAGTTGAATAAACACTAGACTTTATACATAAAACCCATGATGTTTCCCATTGTATTATAAAATAAATGGGCATCTATACATGATTTTGGAAAATCAATTGTAATCATATAAATTTGTGTCACCAAGATTCGTTGATATGGGTGAAATTATACTCGTTCGGACATTGCTAGACTATCTCTGGGGACTTATGCATATAAAATGTCATGAATAATACATGGGAAATTAAACGTTGACTAGAGAGTGTACGGATTTTGACCTGGCTAAGCGGCGGGTGTCACACTATTAAATTACAAAACTTTCACATATAATCTAACTACACTGTTACATACATTTGTTTTTTAAATTTCATCACATCGTCACAAGAATACATCACACATGACCATCATAGCCTGATGATACTAAAAGGAACATTTACATTATCAAATGAGCAACCACAAATGCATAAAATATTACATCCAACACACTTGCTTAACTGTCCAAAAATTCTAATTGAATGGTTTGAAGGATCCACAACGGTCTTGAAGGACAATGTAGCCATTATTATTGAATGGCAGTGTCTGTAGTTGATGTACAAACAATGTACGTATCAGATGACGAATTTCCAAACATGTAATCTAATAGAACCTATTAAATTACAAAACTTTCGTATATAATCCAACCACACTGTTACATACATATGTTTTCTAAATTTCATCACATCGTGACAAGAATACGTTACACATGACCATCATAGCTTGTTGATACTAAAAGGAACATTCACAATATCAAATGAGCAGCCACAAATGCATAAAATATTGCATCCAACACACTTGCTTAACTGTCCAAAAACTCTAATTTCAAATCAGATTTCGATCACACCACACTACAATTAACAAAAACAAAATCAAACTTCATTAATTACATACAGTTGAGCCAAGCAAATGGTGTGTTTGTATGTGTACCGGTGAAGAATACGAAGAACCAAAACCAGAACAGCGCCGCAAGGTTTTCCAATCTACCGTCGATACCAGTGAAGAATACGAAGAACCAAAAGCAGAGCACCGCCGCAGGGTGATCGAAGCTACTGTCGATCTGCAATTGATGGGTGAGTAGGAGAGTTGGTGGTAGTGGTGATAATGATCGGTTGATGGTATAAAGAGAGAGAGAAAGAGAGGAAAAATGTTGCCTGTGTTGTTCGAGGATTCAAAACGGTGGAACACACGTGGGTTGAGGAGGAGATGACAGATGGATGAGAGCAACACATAAAATGCCTATGATTTTACATAAATACCCTTCTGTTTTGAACAAAAAAAACCCATATTTATGGTTGTAAGAATCAAACCCGAGTAATCACAATATAAACCAACAAACACAACCACCACACCACTAATAAACATGTTGAAAGTATTTGAAAATATATGTATTTAACATAATAAAAAGAATAAAATATTAATAAAATCATTGTTCAAAGCAAGTTTGCATATTAATAGTATATAATAAAGAATTTGACTTGATAACTCGTTTAAGTTTAGAAGTTTTTTAAAAAGTTTCTCGTTAGATTTTAGAGAGAATTATTTAAAAAGTGTTAATATTTGAAATTTGAAATTTGAAATTTTAATCATCCTCCTCGCTATTTATTTTTATAATGTTAAGTTAGTTTTCTTTCACACTATTATTTATGTTAAATTAGTTTTCACTTATTTTAAGCTAAATACATAGACTTTACTTAGATGAGAATGAAAGATAGAAACAAAAACAATTAGAAGCATATCAAAGGGTACACTTATGCTTGAGTTGAAAACAAATATGTCAATGTTATTTGTGATGTAAATGTGCACTTGCCAGGAAATATATCTAGAATTACTTAGATACATACGCATGTATATTTATGAAAATAACAAAAGGGAAAATCTAGTCAATGTAAAACCTTATTTTTTTTAATTTTAATCAGTTTCTAGTTTTTCTTTACTCTCATCTCAACTAAAATGTAATATTTTAATATACTTTATTATACAGGGCTGGTTCTGAAAATTCAGGTGTGCTAATCGAGTCGTGAAAATGTGCCCCTCAAGCTCATATGTTTTTATTTTTTTGAAGTTTTAAATGGGTGAAGTTTTGGGTGTTTAAATGGTCTAAGTATAACTCTCTATTAGTATTAGGAAATAAAATAAACCATACTCATGCTAATATAAACATACAAAAGTAACGATGAAATTAATTTCATTCAAAAAAATGACTCGATTGGAAACAAAAACCTTCCATCTCTGTTAACGTACTCAAGTAACCAGAACAAAGATAACAATGTTTAAAAGAACGAAATAAACAATACAAATATTCACTTAGACCATATGTAGTGGGTGTTAAATTTGGAGCCCCTTCCTTGGGCATTATTTTTGACAAGAGTCATGTGGGTCTCACATGAGGCTTGAAAGAGCTTAAAATTACCAAAGGGTGTAGTGATGTGGTGTGAGTGTGTGTCTAAAGAGAGAGTTGGTTGTTAACAAGGAAGGAAAGATTTTATTGGTTGATGTGGTGTCCCTTCCCCGTGAAATTGTTCACGCCACCACATGACAAATTTAGCGCCCCATTAACAAGGGGGGTGTTGGGGCTCCAAATCCGACGCGAAATGCCCCATTCACGCTCATTTGGCTACCACTGCAGTGTTGGGGCTCCAAATCCGACGCGAAATGCCCCATTCACGCTCATTTGGCTACCACTGCAGGTGGTCTTATATAGTGTTGCATTTAAAAAAAATGTCGCCTTGTATAAAATGTTGATGCAAACCAGCAACACGTCTAAACTTATTACAGTTATGCGTCTAAACTAATTATAGTGATGTGTCTAACTAATCAGATGATACTGATGAACGAGAACATATTAGGGTGGTTCAGTTACCTCAAAATTAACGTGATAGGAGATCTTTTAAAGTCTTGGATTAACGGTAGAATTAGTCTAATTTATAGAATTTTTATTTTGAGTATTAGGCTTAAGTAATCTCAAATATCAGCTACTTGCCGCCACCGGTCCCAACTAATGAAATGTACATCGGTGGTCACACCTTTTAACATATTGCTCACTAACGGATCATAACTAACATAATGCTAAGATGGAATTTGACACGCAAGAGGGAAGCATCGGTGGCGGCCAATTGCTGATAGTTAAAAGGTGAATAATATGTTAGTCATGGTATGTTGTATAGAGTAATAGGTAATAGAGTGAATTGGATTGAATGTACTTTTCTCATTATTCACAGAATATTATATAGTGGCTATAACATTAATACAATGACTTGATTCTAAGAAGACTATTGACTAAGAATATTGACTATGACTAAATAATTACAAAGACATAAAGATAGCTCTTTGACTATGACTATTGACTGTTGACTGTTGACTATTGACTACTGATTTGTGTTAATACGCCCCCGCAAGATGGAGGATCCATTGGATACGCCAATCTTGGAGCGAAAGGAAAGAAACGATGATTTTGGAAGTGGTTTGGTGAGGACATCAGCCAGTTGATCCTTTGTGCTAATGTGAAAGACCTTTAAGTGACTGGCATTGACTTGTTCACGAACAAAGTGGTAGTCGAGGGCAACATGTTTCATGCGGGTATGGTACACCGGGTTGGCACAAAGGTAGGTGGCGCCGGTGTTGTCACAGAAAAGAGATGGTGTACGTGTCGTGCGAAGACCGAGTTCTTGGAGAAGATTTTTAACCAATGAGATCTCAGCTGCAGCGTTTGCTAGTGCTTTGTATTCTGCTTCAGTGGATGAGCGTGAGACCGTTTTTTGTCTTGATGAACGCTAGGAGATGATGTTGGATCCAAGATATAATATATAACCTGTAGTAGATCTTCCTCCGTCATGTATGCCTCCCCAATCAGAATCTGAGAAAGCATTTAAATCAAGTGAGAACGGTTTATTTAACAATAACCCAAGGTGCAATGTTCCTTTCAAATAGCGGAGAACCCGTTTGAGAGCTTGCCAGTGTGACTGTTTTGGGTGGTGCATAAACTGGGAGAGTTTGTTGACAGCGAAAGAGATATCAGGGCGGGTAAAGGCAAGGTATTGAAGTGTGCCAACAAGTTTGCGATAAGGAGTTGGGTCAACGGGTGGAGAGGCATCCGAAGGGATAAGTGGTTCAAAGACGCTTAGAGGGGTGAGGACCTCTTTGGCACCATCCATTTTGAAAGTGGTTAAGATGTCCTGAATGTGCCTGTGTTGGGAGAGGAATAGACCATGAGGAGTTGGAATGACTTCGATTCCTAGGAAGTGATGTAGAGGGCCTAAGTCTTTGATCGAAATTTTTTTGCTTAGGGATTGAACAAAGATGTCCATGAATGGATTATTGTTTCCAGTGAGGACAATGTCGTCAACGTAGACGAGTAGGTAGCAAGTGTTACCATTTGTGTTGTAGAAAAAAAGAGACGCATCAGAGAGACATTTTTGAAAACCGAAGCTAATGAGGATGGCAGTTAATTCATTGTACCAAGCCCGCAGGGCTTGTTTAAGGCCGTAGAGAGATTTCTTGAGTTTGCAAATGTGATTAGGAAACGCCGAATTTGCAAATCCGGGTGGTTGAATCATGTACAAATCCTCATGTAAGGTGCCATGAAGAAATGCGTTATTGACGTCTAGTTGGCGTAACGACCACCCTTGAGAGAGTGTGATGGAAAGAACAATACGAATGGTGACAGGTTTCGTTACCGGACTAAAGGTATCAAAATAGTCCTTACCGTACTGTTGATGAAACCCTTTTGCGACTAGGCGTGCTTTAAATTTATCAATAGTTCCATCGGGTTTTCGTTTGGTTCGGAATACCCATTTGCATCCGATTGGATTTTGGGTAGTATGAGGGACAAGCTCCCACGTATGGTTTTGAAGAAGAGCGTTGTATTCAAGATCCATTGCTTGTCGCCATTGTGGATCTTTCATCGCTTGGATGTGAGTAGAGGGCTCAATGGATGTAGGAAGTGGGTGAAGTGTGGTGGAGGTGATGAAGTTGGAATTGTAATATTTTGGGTTAGGATTCAGAGACCGTTGTGGGCGAGTAGAGGTCGTAGGAGAGGGGTTAGTTGAAGGAGTTTGAGATGAGGAGGTGGTAGAGTCATTGGAAAGCTGTGTAGGTGAATTAGGCTATGTAGGAGTGGAGGATTGTGGAGATGAGGACTGTGTATGGACAGTGGAGGACTGTGTAGAGGACAAGAGTTGTGTAGGGTTAGGGGAATGTTGTGTAGGTGTAGTAGAAGGTTATGTATGGTCAGATGAGTGTTGTGTAGTATCAAGCAACTGTTGTGTAGGTGCAGCAGAAGGTTGTGTAGGGTCAGGAGAGGGGTGTGTAGGAGGTATGGGTTGGGGTGTGGGATCGATGGGAGGCTGTGTAGGGTGTGAAGGCTTTGTAGGATTGGTATGTTGTGAAGAAATGATTCATAGGTGACAGTGGGAGATGCGGAGTTATTGGTGTGGGATGGGAAGATGTGTGGTATGAATTCAACATAGCGAGAGTGATATAGTTTCTTGGTGGCTGGATCAAAGCATTTGTATGCTGATCTGGAAGAGGAGTATCCAAGAAAGATACATGATGCGGAGCGAGATTGTAACTTGGAGGTGTTGTATGGGCGGAGCCAAAGATAGCAAAGACATCCAAACGGTTTTAGTTCGGAGTAGGTGGGAGCAACATTGAATAACGTGTCATAAGGTGATTTGTTGTTCAAGATGGTGGTGAGTAGACGGTTGATGAGATAAGTTGTGGCTTGAAAGGCATGTGACCAAAATTGTGATGGGAGTTGAGCATAGTGGAGGAGGGCAAGGCCCGTTTCAACAACGTGTCGATGACGACGTTCGGCCACCCTGTTTTGTTCGGGTGTATGAGGGGGTGTGGTGTAGTGAGAAATTCCATGAGTTGTGAGAAATGGTTTAAGACCAATGTATTCACCACCATTGTCGGTAAATAGAGAGATAAGAGGTGTTTGAAAAAAAAATTCCACTAGTGATTTGAATTGTGGAAAAAGGACGGAGACGTCGGATTTTCTTTTTATCGGATATAACCAAATGTATTTAGAAAAATAATCGACAAATATGACATAGTACTTGAAGCCGTCAATGGATGTTTGGACTGGACCCCATACATCTGAGTAAACGAGTTGCAATGGTTTCTTTGCAACAAATGAGTTTTTACCAAAAGAAATTTTATGGCTTTTATTTAACGAACAAGATTTGCAATGAAAAGACTCGGGTGACACTTTATTACCATTAAGTCCTAATTTAGAAATTAAGGGCTTGAAGACTTGAAACGAAGGATGTCTAAGGATATGGTGCCACACAAGTAGAGATCTTGTTGTTGTTGCATTGATTTGAGGAGAGGGTGTGGTTGGTCCGTAGTAAACGTCATTGACGTTCACGCCCCGCATGAGATGCGCCCTCGTGCGTAGATCCTTAACCACGAAATGATATGGAAAAAATTCAATAGAAACTTGATTAGTACGGCTAAGTTTTGCAACAGAAATAAGATTATTACGAAGAGATGGAACGATTAAGACATCGTTTAAGAAAAGCGGCCGTGAGTTGGTGTGAAGGGTTGTTTGACCAATGTGTGTGATAGGAAGGGTTTTACCGTCACCTAAAACAATCTCATCCGGGCCACCATATTCGGAAAGAACATGCATTTGGTTATTGTTGTTGTTGTTGTTAGTGTGATTAGAAGCGCCTGCATCCCACATCCATGGAGTGTTTGGAACCGTAGTGTGAGAAGATGTATTGTTCACAACTGGGTATGAGTAGGAATCATGAGTGGAGACTTGATGGTCGCGTAGGAAGCGACGAAGTTTGCGAAAACCTTTCGTTACATGACCGGGTATGCTGCAAAAATAACAAAAAACGTTAGTTTGGCTGTTATGGGTCGGCTTGTTTTGAGTTTGGGTTGTGGATTTGTTTGACCACGAGGAGTGTCGGTTTTGTAATGATGGGTTTGAGGCTGAGGAACAAGGGTTCCGATTGTAGTTTTGGTTTGACTAATGAACAAAAAATGGAGCCATTGAGGTTGCAAATCAGAAAAAAAAGAAAGATGAAAGGGTTGTGTGGGTTGCAGACAGAAGGTTGTCGAAAGCCGTGATGGATCAGTTAGCTCAAGGAGTCAAGGGAGCTTTAGGCTCTTGATACCATATAGAGTTATAGGTAATAGAGTGAATTGGATCGAATGTATTTTTCTCATTATTCACAGAAGATTATACAGTGGCTACAACATTAATACAATGAATTGATTCTAGGAAGACTATTGACTAGACTATTGACTAACAATGTTGACTATGACTAAATAATTACAAAGACATAAAGATAACTTTTTGACTATGACTATTGACTGTTGACTGTGGACTGTTAACTATTGACTATTGATTTGTGTTAATATGCTGGTGGACAATATGTTAAAATGTGCACACCAGCACATACTTTGTTAGTTGGGTCCGATGATAACCAATAGTTGATAATTGAGATTATTTAAATCTAATATTCCTTTTTATTTTAGTTAGAAGTTGAGTAGGATTATGTTTCATAGTTTTTTCTTGTTCTCCAAGTAGTGTACCTATAAAAAGTATGCTAGAATTAATTGTTTTTCATTCGGTGTAAATTTATTCTTTTTTTTATCGGCGAACAACTGTGTGGCAACCACTCTTGCGGGGCGCCGTGTCCAAGAATCGACTACTCGACCTCCAGCAGCCCCCGCCTTCTCCCGATGCGTGAAAACCTGAGCCCCACCCGCCCGAAGGCACGACAGTGTTATAGAACTCGGTAAAACCTCGCCGCCCGTCAGATTCGAACTGGCGCCACCCGTATTCGATCTTCACCCGGATACCAAACCATAAATGATGGAAGTGGGATTGAACCTTTGATCACATAGGTGAAACAAAAGCCACTCCACCACTATAGATGGATGGTGTAAATTTATTCTTGATTAATAGAAAACAGTCGAACAAATTGTTCAATCATTTTTGTTCCTTATTTTTGTTCCTTGTGTGATATTCACTTAATTAGTTCAACAGATACCTAAATTATTTGGTCTAATACATGACTGAATAATGTGATTATAATGATACATCTAACACGAATTGTAATCAAATGGGGAAAGTACCCGCACTGTTTATCTAATGAATGTACATCTATAGCTTTTTACAGGAACCTACCCTCATATGTGTATCGGAATGAATATGTCCCATCGATCACATCTATTCAATCGTTATGATTGATCATGTGTCAATAGAAATTATAAGTAGCAAAAAGTTACATGTGACTTAAAAAGAATTTCTTTTTTTTTTTTTTTACCGGTGAATATATGATGAGAGACTTGAAAATTATTTTATTTCCGGATGAACTCATCAATTAATATTTTTGCAATACACTTAAGTCAACATCTTACCAAATAACCAATTAAAACATTACAAATATAAAGGGCTGACACAATTTTTGCCTGCAAAGTGCAAAGAGGTCGAGCTCACCAATTTATAGAAATTTCAAGTGTAAAAGTGCAGACACTAAGCGAACTAAAGGAGTAGGTACCATTTTTGCCGGCGTAGAAAAAAACTCCCGCTTTTTCAGTGCTAACAAAAATAGTGCCGGCTCCTTAAGCCGCAAAGTTAAAATAGTGCCAACACTTTAGATTTGTAATCTTTGAGTAGTTATCGGGAGAAATGTAGACTTATAAGTACTATTTTTGAGCTATAAAGATGTCTAAAAGTCAGAGTGTGGGATAAAAAAGAGTTAGCTCGCTGTTATTTGTTATTCTCTTGTTGATTTGTTTATTTTACAAATCTCAAAATTATATACCCATTTTATTGAAAACTAGTAGGTAACCACCCGCGTTGCGGTGTGGAGGCGTAAAATCACGCTATTGCGGGGCATGAAGCGTAAAGCCATTAGCCATGCTAAGTAGCAACCGAATAACGGCCAATACCGGGAATCTCTCGTGACATAAAACGTAGACGAAGTTGAATTCATACCGACACGTATTAGAAAATCTAGGGGGTAAAAAAAACTTAGAGGGACCAAATGCGACCACTAAACAATTTGCTGTGTAACAACCGAACGATGACCAAATTCGAAAAAAAAACTGTAAAAAAAAACCCATATAAGACAAAAGTACTATTTCTTACCTTGAATTAATATATATAATAATGACGTTCAACATGAGGTCGGGGCACCCCTCGGCTACATGCCGAGGCTTGTGAAGCCCCCTATTAGGGCTTCGATTTTCGGCTAGTAAATGGGGCTTGTGAAGCCCCCTATTAGGGCTTCGATTAGGGGTAGGCATGGGGGCTCAATGTATTCGGGTTCGTCCTGTTGGGTGTTTCTTTGTGGTGGTTTGTACATTTGTTTAGGCCAGCCTTTTGTTGGTCGTTTTGGGAATGAATAAAAGTTTCGTTTGGCTTGTCCAAAAAAAAATAATAATATTAACAAAACAACAACAATAATAATAATCACAATAATAATAGTAATAGTAATAATAATAATAATAATAATAATAATAATAATAATAATAATAATAATAATAATAATAATAACAAAACAAAAATTTTCTTGTCTATAAGTAGATGTGACAAAATATTTACATGCGTTATTCCAATAAGTAAAAACACTTTAGTACGACTCTTTTTTTGGCTAATCACAAGTCTATATAGATCTAACATTCTTTAAACCATCCTATACTTCTCAACAATAACCATGAGTTTCCTCAATCTACACCAACCCGAAAACGATCACCCTTTGTCATCGTCGTCGTCTTTGTTCTTATCTTCCTTACACGACGCGGAGCAACGCGTTTTCTCGTGCAGTTATTGCAGTAGAAAGTTCTACAGCCCACAAGCATTCGGAGGCCACCAAAATGCACACAAGGTCGAAAGAACCTTAGCCAAGAAAAGCCGCGAACTGAGCTCAGCTGCGAGACATAAACCTGAGTGGAACTGCGCGTCCTCTGGCTCGATTGGGTTCGATGCCAATGCAGGTCCAAGCCATGTTGGGCAGGTGCAGCAGCCTGTGGTTGTTGGGATTCAACATCAAGAAATGTCTGGTTACAAGGGATCAGTGAGTGTTGAAGATGATTTTAATAATCTTGACTTGTCTCTTCGACTTTAGTCTACTTCTTTAATCGTATTTGTAACTTTTTTTACATAAAAAAGGACTTTAATTAACTCATAATCATTAAACTAAAATAAAGGAAAAGTTAATAATTATTACCCGTTATATAACTATTCTTGTGTCATGTGTCAGCGGTTGTCTCTCTGTCTCTTTGGATACAAGAAATATTTCCCGTCATCTTATCCTCATCAGATCCTACCAAAATTTCAAATGTATGTTGTGAGTGGGATTTTCCTGGGTACGAAAGTGTTTTTATAGCCGTTCTTGAGTTTGACACGCATGAACCAATTATGCGCAATGAGTTCCGTGTACAAATCTCCAATGATCATCACATTTTATGATCATTGCTTCCTATCTTGATCATTGATTCATGAGTATTTATTGTGTTTTTCTATAGATTCGGGTCGCATAAACCTTAATGTTCAGTCTTAGTTAAAACATTTCTTAGCTTTGCTATTTAGAAAGTGCTAGCGGCGCAGCTTTTTTCCTGTTTACCGTATATGTCGATGTAATTTCTTAAGATCTTTTATGTTTTATTGAAAAAATTCTTCTTGAGATCCAAAGGTGTGTCAAACTTCTAATCAATCCGAAACCATTGATCCATTTGATATTCCATATGGATCATGGGCACCGGAGGAATCACAGGCAAACTCATCAAAACTGACTCAAGTTGTGATAGTATGGTGTTGCCATATTTGGACAGAATGGTACGTCTCAACTATACGGGAATAGTCAAGGCACAGGAATATATCAAGTAACTCAAAAAGATCTTTTTACCTTTTCAACTCTAGAAAAATTGCATACTGATGACAGACCGCTAGCTCGAATGCTTGGCTTGTATGGAGATTGATGGGAATGCGAAAATAGATTGAAGAAACGATCTCATAACTCCAAATTAATATTTCGGTTACTATTGCTATTTCATCTAAGCATGTGGTTATTATGTAATATTGTCACTTAAGAGATAGGAGAGCTTTTGATATGAATAAAATCTCTCATTTGGGTTTTGTGTAACACTTGTGATAATGTATATAGCACTTTCTTTCGCTTCCATCGTGCATCAGTATCTATGTGTTAAAGAGAAGAAATTATGGGATGAATATCGTTCTTTAGTGAATATTCATTGTACTTGTGGAAGTGTAGTGCTTTCTAAGTTCTTGCATAATCAACAAGAGTTAAGATTATTCGTGGCACTTAGCTTTGCATATGCTGGACCCTTTACCTACTAAAGGCAAATACGTGCTTCAAATTAGATAACAATAGTAAGAGAGTTGTAGGGAACAAGAAGTCAAGTGAATACCAATCCATTGGGGACAATAAAGGTGTAATATGATAAGTCTTCTAAGAAAACATTATCTGTTATTCAACACCATATCCTTGCCCACTTTAATAAAGTAATATTCAAATAGCTTTCGTAAAGTTAACATCCACGAGTAGAAGATACATGTATCGGATCCTATATCTAGCCTTGAGATTGAGTAAATCTTTTTAACCCTTGATCAATTCTAATTTTATAACCTTTGAATGTCGTTTAGAAGGGCGTAATTAACTACTCTTTCAAATCTCAATCTCAAGGCCAGATATAGGATCAGATACATGTATCTTCTACTTTTATTATCCAAGTCTTTAAACTTGATACGTAAATCTATTAGATAATTCTATTTTTGTTTTAATAAGTATTATTTAGTTTAAATTGATCATCATTGCTCATGTCGCACTTCTTAATCATCCATCAATCAACGGTTTACATCAACTAAATGAACACATGGAGTTTTTAAAGTCAAAACGTGTATTGATAATAACTATGGTGTACCATTTAGGTCTATGGTGCTTGTGTACATAGCACCATAGTACCCGGCCACCTAATAACCAAATCCAATGGCGGATCCAACACATTTTTGTGGGTTTCGACGGTTTGAAAAAAACAGGAAAAATTAGTGAGAACCTTGTAGAATTTGGAAGAAATTACCAAAATAAACCAACTAAAATTTAGACCACCCTCTAAAACTTTTGCCAATATTCATCGAAACAACTTTGTATTCACTTTGCTACAATGAGTTAACATCATAGTGGTGCACATAGAATATCTTCAATCCCACAAATTCAATAATAAGAGGTTAATTGAGACGTTGGATCATCTGTACGTTTGATATGGCTTTTCTGTCTTCAATGAAACCACACAAGTTGGTATCTTCGATAGAAGCATAGATCTTATCCAATCATAAAAGGAGGTAATTGATGGCATTGTGTTAACGGCTTTGTGGGTGTTGTGGCGATTTTTGAATGACATAGACGTTTTTTTGTTACAACAATCACTCATGGGATAACAATATCTTTGACTCTAGCTATTCTTCCGGTTGGTTTGCTAAGGTGAACATTAATTAGTCATAAAATAATTTGATTGACCTTTAATCATAAAACAATATGATTTTGTTATCTAATCAACAAACCAAAATGCCAAAGTGCATGTTACCTAACAGTATTAAGGTGTGTAGAAGATGTGTCTCTCGTCATGTGATTAAGGGTTCGAATCTCATGATAAACCAAATTTTATATTTAAATATATATATATAATTTGTGCGACTAGTGTCTGGTTCTTCAAATCGGCCCAAGTGGGCGATAATGGTATGATTACCTCGTATTTGTTTTATTGGCATGATGCAATTGTTTTAGGTTAATGTAGTAAAAAAAATATTGTGAACTTGATGAGACTTCACAAATGTTTTTTTTTCTATTGTCCCGTTTAAAAATAAATATTGCTAGATTGTCACTGTTTGGATTAGGGTGGGCGATAATGTTTTTTTCTAGTGTCCCTTTTCAGTCATCGCAAAAATAAAAATAAAAATAAGGAATGGTTAAGTCGCGTCTTTTTGTTGGAAAGCTATTTAGAGACCGTAAAGAATTGTTTGGCTGGTTCTAGGAACTCGATGTCATGGACATGGATAACACCTATTCGAGATGGTGTGGAAGAGACTGAACTAACATTGTTGGTTGCAATTTTAGAACAACGAACTTTGGTATATGGAGCTGATCATTGAATATAAAGAATCCACATTATTCTTAATCAACAACTAGCTCCTCCTAACCTTATCCCTACCATTTGGTTTAATGTGATTATGAGAAATGTTAACATTAAATTTGTGCTTGGAGAGTGCTTAAAAATCGGCTTCCTACCAAAGAAAATGTAATGGACTTGGCAGAACGTTTATGGATGCTCATTGCGGGGTGTCTTCAAATTAATCTCACTTGTCGAACTCCTATGTCAATGATGGAGTGGATTGAAAATAGTGATCTACCGCGAAAGTAAAAAAGACATATATTAGTGGGTTCCATTGTGTCTTCAAAATCAATCCTAAACACCCTCTAAAATGTTTAGTTACAAATAAAATGTTTAGAAAAAATTTATGGTAAATTGATCTCATTTAACACAATTTGAGTGTAGGTGTAAATAAATCTTCTGTTGAAGAATAAGCTTGAACTTGCTTGTTTCATTTAAAAGTGTTTGAGTTCAAGTTTAAGCTTAGCTTGAAATTTTTTTTTTTTTTTTTTTTTTACATATTTTAACATATCGTATATAATTATTTCAATCATAATTATCTGTATAATGATAATTTTCAAATAAAAAAAACTATTATATTTATATAAATCACGGGTCTACTTAGGCTCAATAGACTAGCTTGGCTAGGACATGGACCTCATTTATTAGAGGAGATTCAAATTAAGCTCGAGCTTAAGCACGGGTTTGTTTAATCTTGACTCAGTTCAAGTTTGTAAGAGGTTGATCTCGAGTAGCTAATGAATGTTTGCTTCGTTTACATCTCAAGTAACAAAATAAGTCCTTTAACCTTTGAATTTTAATTTAACATTTTTTGTTCTCTCAATTTGATCGAGAGACATCTTGTTATGTCAATGTTCTTGATTAGGACTAACAATTGTTAAGGGTAGGATTGGTGTGGCAAAATCTATATTTTAATTTAAGGTTTAAAAGTATTGATAACTTTATAGATATAAAGGTGAAAACGAACGAAATTTGTTATGATGTCTTGTCGACCTTGTCTGTGTTAGACTGCTAGAAGTAATTATAAATCTAGTATCAATTATACGATGAGTGATCATAAAGGAGTTGAGTGATACCATGGTAAGCAACCTATTAACTCAAAGTTAGGCAGTCTATTGTCTTTTAGTTTTTAGAAATGATGATATTTTCTGTTCCTAAATCAAATTGGTATATACACGATGCACTTGACAGCGGGCTAGCTATGAGAAGATGAAATAATGTCGACAAATGCTAGAGGGGCTTGGGAGCGGAAGCTGGAAGGTTGCATCGTTGGAGAAAAGTATGTGAAGAGCGGCATATGAGGTCCAATGAAGGGGATTGAATGAGCGGGTACATTGTCCCCATCTATCAGAGGGTTGAGGATCGAGAGAGTGGAACTGCTACTACTATTGCTACTTCTAAAGCTGGATGGTGTGGAATGAAGCCTTGGGGGCTCCATTCTACCACGTCAGCACCACATAGACGCCACGTCAAAAGGGGACTTTATTCCCCCTTCTAATAACAGTCAAGAAAAAAAATAACGTTCCTTTAATTAAAAAAAGATAATAGAAAAAAGAAAAAAAAATGATTGGTTGAATGGTGGGGAACCATCAGACCACCCCATTAACACCTGTTATTTTGCTCACAATTAATAAATGGAACCCCCCCACCCCCACCCCCACCCCACCACCACCACCACCACCACCAATGCCGATCATGATATAAGGGAGGGGCGCTATATATCGAAAAAATGCGGAGTTGGCAGGGCGCCACCCACTGCACTGTCCAGCCTAATACAATTGCTACTGTTGTTGCTACTTCTACATCTACACCATTACCACTACCACTACCACTACCACTACCACTACGTACTACTATTATTAATTAATACCCGCTTAAATAACGTTTTTTATTGTTTTGACTTAGTTATCTTTTTCTACAATAATATTTTATGTTTCAATATATATTTTGCAAGTAAGCAAGTTGTACGTTTGTGCATAAGTGGTTCAATGTTTTTATATAGGTTATTTGTTTGGTTTTAACGGTCCCGATGCATTGCACATGTCGTAAATAATGATCTTTCTCAATTCTCATGAGTTGCCATTTAAACATATTTTGAATGGATATCTGCTTCGAATCTAGCCTGTTTTCCAAACATGACAAATTTTTGTGGTGTAGAACTTGGAATCAGTTTTATGATTTAAGAATTTTCTTTTGCAATCAAAGGGCCTTTGGCCTAGTGGTATCAAGGTGTTGGATAAGGCTTTGCCTTTCTAAATGGTGAGGGATCAAATCTCGTGGGTGACAAAAATAATTAGCCGTTCAAAAAAAAAGAAATTTCTTTTGCAAAGAACCAATATAGTCACTACTAGTATACGAAGCAATAACAATATGAACAACTTAATGAAACAACACATAAGTACAGATGCCAAATAATAACTAAGCTAAAGTCTAAACTCTTTTGATTGCACAAATACATATATGAATTGTTAAACCTTCCAAAGCCTGCATGATCATGCAAACATCTTTTGATTGTATAGCAACGTCGAATCTTGTTTTCCAAACCTATGACAAATCCTTGTGGTGTAGAACTTGAAATCAAATGTAGGATCCGAAAATTTTCTTTTGCAAAGCCGCCAATACAGTCACTACTCCTTGACTTAAGAATGAACACATGCTCTACAACTATATGTCATATCCATTTTTTAAAAGCATTACTAAACCTATCTTCACTTTTCATATCCATTGTGTGTGCAACACACAACCAAGTTGGGCTTACATGTCACTGTCATAGAATTCTTAATCAAAGCATTCAATATTCAATAAAAACCAACAAAATTTACAAGTGAGTGACGGGTAAACGGGCTACAAGTTGCGCCGCTACCCCCTTTTGAATAGCAAAACCAACTCTATTAAAAATAAAACGTGAGTCCTTGGTCGCTGGGGAGTTACTCTGCACCACCTTTTGTACTCTTTCCAAGAACCGAATTGCTTCGGGCGCAAGACCTCCAAACGTGTCAAAGGCAAAGGGCACAAAGACGTGTTGGTTCTCCAGACAGGCAACTTCATGTTTGGCAAATTTATTGGATTCTGCTTTCAAGACTGCTTGCCCTGCCACAAACCCAAAATCCCGCAGTCCAACCAACGGAGACACCCCTGTAAGATCAACGCACGCATGTTTACCCTGTGCCCACCCGAACACGAGGACATCCGCTGGCCTTAGGGTGGACCGCCCTTCCAGGGGGTCTGTCAAAAAGTTAACCGGGGCTTCTTTCCTAGCCGAAATCCCTGCCCTTCGTAAGACGTCCCATAAAACATCCCTGACCAGATCATGTCTGTATTTAAATCCGGGCAGCTCCTTACAGTGAAGGGCATGTTCTCCAAACTTATCTAAACATGCCTTTTTGCACACCGGACACGGCTCATCAACCGGAAAGATGGGAATCATGAGCCTGTATTTGAGGATAGCCCGATATTCAACAGCTGACATGTGTTGCCCAAGTCCATCAATAGGAAGGACAGCCAAGAAATCTTGAGCATGCGATACTTTGAGGCATTCAAACACCGCCTTCTGGCGCGGAGACATGGCAAACTTCTCTCCCATAGTCTGGAGGGTTTTACAGTTAAAAGCACTCGCCAAAATCTTTTGAGGTTTTTTGGGGGCGGTGTCTTTATCTATAAACCCGCCCAAATCTAAATCAGGAAGAGAGTTGCGAACGTTGTCTAAGGCAAGCTCATAATCCAAGTCCATCCCCACTACCCCGCTGTTTCGTAAGATGTGGTCTTGAAGTTTCCAGGACTGAACTCTAGAGGCCACAAAGGCATATGCAGACACGTCCTCCGCCGTACAAAGGCCAAGACCTCCCGACCGTATCGGTAGAGACGTCAATCTCCATTGAAAATCCCCAAAGAACGCCCCCCCACAAACCACAATATCTTCGACCGCTTCACGAAACCCTTTGTCGAAAATGGATATGGCCTCATCAGCAAAAGCGCCTCAGGTACCGGTGCTGCTGATGTCGGCACTGGCCAACCTGACCACACCCAAGGAGGACAAGAAAACATGAACGAGACTGTCCAACATACCACACCATCTTATGGCACCCGCTAAACCCCCTCGTTTCACTTCGCTACTGACAATGTCAACCCGAGCAATCCTACTGGAAATGTTGCGTCGATGGTTAGTCCGGAGATGTGGTACGCCCAAGAAAAGGAGGCTTTGAAGCGAAGATATATGCAAGGTCTGCGGGAGCAACAGCTCGGGGAAATGTCTCGACAGTTCTCTTACGAGGAAGGCAGAGCTATCACAGTCTCCGAAGGCCCCTCCAAAATTGCGGGATACATCAGCGGAAACAAACAAAGAGACCCTACTTGGAGGGAAGATTCTGATGAATCTCAGAGTCACTTCCGCCGTGACAATAGCCAGTCCATCGCCAACACTGTTGTGCGGGGACACTATTTGTCAGGCGAAGATGACCTTACCAAACCATACTATCCTCCATCTTTCAGTGAAAAAAATCCAAATTTACTCCGCGCATTGCGCTCTCCCCACTGCCACCAAAGACCAGGATCCCAAGTAACCTCGGAAAGTATGATGGCACAGGAGACCCTGACGACCATTTGTTGAGTTTCGAAGTGGCACGGAAATGTGCAGGGTGGACCTTTCCAGCTTGGTGCCACATGTTCACGTATACATGTTGGATCAGTATTGCTCTTTGTATGAACTTGCTAGTGAACACTTAAGTGTCTAGCAAGTTCTTTTATCAGTTATAGCACAGCGGAATGTTTTAAGATAAAGCTACACTTATCAACAGGAGTTATTACTCCCCCTGGATGTTTGATAAAACTAAAGACAAGTATTTAATGAGAATCTAAGCATGGAATGAGAATGAATACTTAAACAGATTCTCAGTAAATGAAATGGAAATAACAATGATAAGCTTTGAAGGATTTCTGTATTAAAAATCAATGTCTAAAATAGAGGGATGAACCCATCTATTTATAGACTTTACAAATACATGAACCTTGCCAAAAAGCAAGTTCAGAGACAAGTTGCAACAAGTTGCAATCTTGGAACTTGTACAAAAAGTTAAAGTAATACTAAACTAATAAACTACTGAAACATAAGGAGGTGGAAAGATTCTTGAACAAGTGCTGATGAATGACAAACTACTGATGAGTAGTTTGTCTTCAGTAGTTCTTCAGTGAACTGTCTGGTTTGGACTTCAGAACTTCTGATGCATTTCTTCTTTAGTACTTTTGTCTTCTTTCTTCAGTAGTTCTATACTTAGAATATTTCAGACAGAAGTGAATTAGACTTAGGTTTCCAAAAGTGGTTTCACCAATCCTCTTTGTCCTAACAATACACCTACAGGGGCTACGCTAGTATGGTTCGATAGTCTGCCCAATGGAAAGATCGACAGTCTCAAAGAGCTTACTGACAAGTTCTCAGACCATTTCAGTCAGCAGCGTAGGGTGGAACATGACTCCACCGAGATTTTGCAAGTGTACAGGCATGACCATGAATCAATTAAAGATTACATCACTAGATTCAACCGGGAGGCGCTCCAGATAGGGCCTATCGGTTCTGAACTTAAGCGAGCAGCTTTCAAGCAAGACGTGCGCTGTGATCCACTGATCTGTACCCTCACAGGCTGCATAGGAATGCCAAATACTTGGGAAGAAATCATGCGAGGGGCCAAGACTTACGCGCGTACTGAGAAAGAGTTATTTGTTTGGAACAGGGTGCAAGCGCCGCAATACATGGACGCCCAAGCCCAGTCCGCAAGAAACAAACACAATCGGCATGATAGAAAGGGCAAGGGATCTGTCTAGAACAGGCTTCAAGGAGCATCCTAAGCCGACCCCAAACCCACCGAAGCAGCAGAGTACAAGGGAAACCAGTTATCTGATCGGAAATCCACAAGGCGCAGTCACAACTCATGGATGCCCTTGACCAAAACTCCAGCGCAGGTTCTAGCAACAGAAAACATCAACTTTCCAGAACCAAAAGTGATCAAGAAAAGAGAAGGCATGAACCCTAACAAGTTATGCGCCTATCATCAAGACATCGGGCATGAAACAGATGCATGCTTCCAACGCAAAATCGCAATAGAAACGACTTTAAAGTCCAGAATGTTGGGGAATCTTTTGAAAAACGTAAAACAAAAGCAAAACGAGAGACTACCTCAGAAAAATATCAAGAATGTGAGCATGATGATCCAGACTGGCAAACGCATGCGTAACAAGCGCAAGACGGAACAAATAGTGGGATGGAAGGAGCAACATGTCTGTTTCCCTGTTGTCAAAGGTGGACCTTCCTCCCATCGCGCACTAGTTGTCACCGCCATATTCGGTCATTACACGACAACCCGAGCCTTCATGGATACTGGACGCAACTCAGAAATCATGTATGAGCAATGCTTCAACCTGTTAGACAATGAAGATAAAGAGCGTATGCGCCCCCATCAACTCACCAATCATGGGCTTCTCAAATGAAATAGTAAACCCATTGGGAGATATCACCTTTGACCTCACCATCGGCGATGGGACACATTCAAGAACAGAAGAAATCACATTTCTGGTTATTCCAACAAGATCAAAGCACGGCATCATCTTGGGGCGCAATTCCATGGCATCCTACAACATGGTGCCTTCTACGGTTCATCGCGCTATTGGTTTCCTCACACCAATGGGGGTAGCAATAGTTTGGGTGAACAAGGAATGCACCATGACAGAAGATCCGCACCAACCCAAAATGATCAAGCCAAGTCCGTGCACTGAGCCGGAGAAGTGGGTCTTAAACCCCCAAGTTATTTGAACAAACAATCACATTGGGGCCTTCCATCTAAGAGAACATCTGAGACCACCTGAAGCAACTCCTTAGAAGAAACAACGATGTTTTTGCGTGGCAACCATCAGACATGGTGGAAGTCCCGCAAGAACTAGCACAACACAAACTCAACACCTACCGCTCAGTGGAGCCCATTGCGCAGAAGCATGGGCGCAGAAAAGACTAAAGCAATGAATGAACAGGTGGATGAGCTGTTAAAAGCAGGAATCTTGCGGGAGACCAGATACCAGACTTAGGTGGCAAACCTAGTCATGGTCACAAAAAGCAACGGGGGATGGAGGATGTGTGTGGATTATAAGGATTTAAACAAGGCTTGCCCGAAGGACTGTTATCCGCTTCCAAAGATCGACCTCAAGGTTGACTCTCTAGCGCCATTCAGGTTCAAGTGCTTTCTAGACGCCTACAAAGGCTATCATCAGATCCAGATGGCGCTAGAGGGCGAAGACAAGACAACTTTCAGAACTGACAGGGGCATCTTCTGCTACACAAAGATGCCATTTGAGGTGAGACCCTAATATTTGAACCACCTTCCGAGCTTCTATGGTAAAGCAATAGAGGAACCTTATCTACATATTGTTGAGTTTGTGAGTATCTGTAATACTATTGGGGGACATGGGTTTAGTTAGGATGAGGTGAGGTTAATGATGTTTCAGTTTACCTTCAAGGATCAAGCGAGAATATGGTATCATTCATTGCCCGCTGGTAGTATCTTCACATGGCAGGAGCTTCAACAACAATTCTAGAGGAGTATTATACCATGACCAGTACTACTGAGGCTCAGGAGGGCATTCGAACCTTCCAACAACACTCGGGGGAACCATTTCATGAAACTTTCATCACCAGGTTTAAAGAGTTGTTAAGAAAGTGTCCACATCATGATATACCTGACGAGAACGATTCAGACCTATAAATACCCCTTCTCCCCCGAGGAGAAGGATTCATTCGGTTTTACAGACACAAACACCTAGAGAATTCTGTGATAGTTGAGAAAGTGAGATTATAGTCGAAACATTGTAACATTTGTATTCGAGTATTTGTAATCATTTAGCTATTGTCAATAAAATTATCTCTTTACTGTGCTCGTTTATACACTCTGTTAATCTAGTGTTTCTTCAATATATATAGTGCAATTTGCCACCAAGTATCCTTAGCCCCTACACAATTTGTGAAGATGTGGACCGTCTCAACTGAAAACTTTCCACACGAGATGCAAGAGGTTGATAGAACAGCCAACCCTCTCCACGACATGTTTACCACCGTAGGTAACTAACTAATTGTAATGCTATAATACTCGTTCCATTTAAAGTATGTGTTGTAGGTAACTAACAAATGTTCTTCCAAGTCCATCAATCAATGTTGTTCTTGCTTCACTCAAAACTGGTTACTAAAATTCATAAACCGACATTCAAGTACGTTAAAGCTTCAACCCGAAATTATGTTGTGACGAAAGAAGAATGACCAAAATGTCATCATACTTAAACAAATAATTGTTTGTTTTCGGAGCTATAGTCACATGTAGAAATTAATCTCTTTCCATTGTGGCCAATTAGACATCATTGTTCGGTTTAAGTGTTCACCCGATATCCTTGACGGATTCTTGCTTCAACACTAACTAAAATTATATAAAAAAGGTAAATCCAGTGTAAATATAGCAAAAGTCGAGCCATTTTTTGTGGGCAACTCAAGTTTTACATACACTAAATACTGTTTTCATTCGAAACAAATAAACTTAAAACTACATAACCAGATAATACTTTCAAAATCAACATCACCTAAAGTTAAAGCTACTTATAAAAAAATCGAGCAAAAGAAATCCTTACAAACAAGAGGAAAATCGTAAAATTGATCGAGTCATCAAATATACATGAATAAATTACTATGATCAAGACCTTTGAGTTTTATCACATGTTTTAACATCATAATCAAACAATATCTTTGTAGCGTGGTTACATATCCCTCTGATGAACTTGTAATCCCATTCTTGCTAGTCGCTTTATTATAAAACCGTCGTTTCAGAAAAGAAAAAAAATCCAATCTACAAAAAGAATTTACTTGTCTTCTCCATGATCATCCAATCATCATACTCAAGAACAAATTCAGGGCGAAAGAGAGTTAGAGTTAGATTCAGATGATTCAAAACTACGGTTTCTTGCATACCTTAATTCTAACGAAACTTGTTTTTGATACCTCAATTGTCTATAAAAATTCTCAATAAACATCTCAGCTCTCTTATCGATATCTTCTTCCTCACGAAAACTCTTGGTTCGCTCTACACGAAAACTTTTCTTCTTATTCAACTCCCTAGAAGACGAAGGAGAAGAGGAGGAAGAACTCGTGTTACCAAACTCCAATTTATTATTATAATAATAATAATAATCATCATCATCGTCTGAGGATGACACGATTGAGGTCAACCCAAGTCCTTCACCAAAGCTCAACCGCCTACGACCACCAACACGACCAGTGAAAGCGGAGACAATCCGCCACCGGTTAATGTTAGAGTTCATGAGGAAAGTAACTTTTTTAACCACGGCTTTTAGCCTAGATAATACGTGCCATTTTCGATTGTTTTCTTCTGCCATGGTTTAAGGGGTGATTTGTACAAAGAATATATTATACTAGTTGATGAAAACGAAATGGGTGTGATTAATAATATATATATATATATAAAGAGATTGATGATCGTGTTGTTGAGTGGTGGAGAAGACATATGTAATTGTTGTTACGTAGAAATTTACGAAGTTAAGACATATAGGAAATAACGTTAAGAAAAGAAAACAAGGTGACGTGTGCCAGCTTGTCTTGCAAGGGACGCGGAGTAGGGCACGTTTGTAAACTAGTTTAAGTAATTAAATGATTACAAAGTCAAATGTCTTTATATAAAAAAGAAAAATCAGTTATATTAATGATTTTGTAACTTATGAGATATTGGTTTATTTTAATGGGTCAAGTTATTCTACACAGTGTAATAAAAATGAGAAAGGTGAGAAAGATACAAAAAACACAATAGATCACGAAATACGACACAATGAGTCACAAAATATAACACAATGCCGAAAATTATAACACAATGTTGAAGAAAAAAGACACAACGAATTGCAAAAATGACACAATGATGAAAATAAGAAAAAGACACAATGATAAAACGCATATTCTAAAAACTACAAGCTAAAAACCCAAAAAAGCGAAGACCTAGAAACTAACATCGTAGGGTTCGATGAGATGGTTCCAATGTCGTTTGAATGAGTTCAATCGGAGTCCGTTTGATACCATTTCTGTGACTTTCTATTTTTCTTTCACTGTGTATTTGATCATATCCCTTATTTTAATTTCATTATATATTAATGTTTTTTTACCACCCACCAAATGGTGAAGTGTTATGGAAAATGAAGATAAGTGGTTGAAGCCATTTGGTCTCAAGTTTTAATCTGATCCAGAGGAGTCTTACCGTAGCTGGCATTTGGGCGGTGGGTTTTTCTCCGAATTGGTGCCTTTGTGGACTTGGGTTGCCTAATGGTTAGCCATTTGTATAATGCTAACCCAGTGGCAGTTCAAGTGATATTTAGTTGTCCGTTAAAAAAAATTAATTTCATTTTTAATGGTGAAAGTATGGATTTACTTGGATTTAGTCTCAAAAGTTTATAACGTTTACTGACGTTAAATATGATTGTTAAGTTGATAAAAAAAAAAAATTTGATATATATACCTTTCCGCGTAAAAATACAAAATAACAAAAAAAAACACGTCCCCTCTTGTTGAATAACCAACACAACCTATGTTACTTGCAGTTTCAAAGTATCTTCGATCCCTAAAAATCATTAAGGAGATGCCTACATGAATAACATGAATTAATAGGAGTATCAAGTGTGTCCGGGAGAGGCGAAGTCTTATTGAGCAAGTTTGTGCGATAACATCAACAAAGAGATGTAAATGGGTCGATCTATTCATGAACTTCTCGATATTGTTCAATAAAAACTCGAATCGAGTCAAACTTATATAAGCTTGAGCTTTTATTAAGACTTGTTTATTAATGGAGCTCGAGCCAGTTAGTGAGGTTAACCGGGCCTTTTCTTTATATAATACTACGGTATTAAATATTTAGTTTTTATATTTATATAATAACTAGTATTTAAGTTCTATGCTTTGCAGCGGGACTGTAAAACCGAACGAAAAGTAAACCTAAAAATTTTGAACCACGCAAATCTGTTGCGGCCTGTTATCGTGCAAAATTTACACCGAAACGTATATAGAAAAGAATAACCAAGTCGACTTAACTAGAAAAAAACTCATGTAAAAACATTGAACCACACACACGCGTTGCAACGTCTTAACTAGCAAAATTTAGTCCAAGACATTAAACGAAAACTGAAAGTGAAAAAATGTTAGGGTTAAAAATAAAAAATATTTTGTGATGAAATCGTAAAAGATGAAAGTGCAAGGGTTATAATTAAAAATTAGGAAAAAAAACACATTCATAAGCACGATTAATGGATAAAGAAGATGATAATTAATATATATGATTAGTATTAAGCCCCATGTGTTACGACGGGGCATAAAATTATGCCATGTAGTATCAATGCCATATCGCTCGCCAGAAACCATAAAAATTGGAAAACCTTATACAACAAAAGAGTTAAAAAAAACGGACAAAAAGTAGACTTAAACAACTTTGAACCACGCATGCTTGTTGTGGCATGTTATGTGCAAGAATTATATCGAAACATAAAACATAGAAAATAATAACTAAGTTGATCTAGGGCTCGTGTTACAACAGGACTGTTAAATGGGGAAAAATAAACCAAAGGTTACGACTTGCATAATTTAGACCAAACGTAAAACGGAAAAATTGTAAAAGATGAAATTAAAGGGGACCAAAGTTAAAAGTGAAAAATTATTGAGGTGAAGTTGTAAAAGATAAAAAGTATTGAAGTTAAAAAAAAGAAAACTAACAACGTAAATAATTAACGAGACGAGCACGCTCGATATTTAGAAATATGTTGGTCAAACTTGATTTTCAACCACTAGTGACTAAGACCTAACTCAACGAGTTAGCAAAAATGTGGTTGTTTCAATTAACCCTGAATTTATGTGGGGGATGGACTTGTTAGACGTATAACACTATAATCTATTAAAGTTGGCTTGATGAAAGTTAATGACTACAGTAAGGCTGGTTCACCAACTAATGTTTAAGACACATGCATTATGCATAGTGACACAAGCAAGATAATAAATTAAAATATGTTTCACCAAAAAAAATATATATATATAAAACAGTAAAAGTGAGGCTATGTAAAATTCACTTTACAAATTAAAATATGTTTCACCCAGGATACATTTGATTGTGTTTTAAATTGTAATGTTTGGTGTTTTTCAGTATAATACAATGCAAACGAATCGAAAACATCATAGCCAAAATTTAAAACACAATGACTACATAGACTTCTAACACTTTGTACGGAAAATGCACTTTGTACAGGAACTTGTACATACATACATACATACATACATACATACATACATACATACATACATACATACATACATACATACATACATACATACATACATACATACATATATATATATATATAGGTTTAGGTTCTTGTACAAAACCATTTTTTTGTGAGAAGTGTGAGAACCAATCTAGATATGACATGTGGCAGCCACTTTTTTTAACTAGAGGGTCATCATTGTAATTTGGGTTGTTAAACTTATTTTAGGAGATAATTTGTGTAATTAATTTTGTTATTAAATAAGAGTTTTATTAGGGATATTTGTTTGAATTTACATGAATTTTATTGATTTCTTTTAAAGAATCATTCTGCACGTATTGCCATTCACATTCAACTACATCAATTATACAAATCTTATACTGTGGTGTTTTACGTTCATACTTAGGGTGTTTTACATGAATATGTTTATTCATTTGTCAATCCAGTGTGTTGTTTCATCCAGAAGGTGTTTTACGTTCATACCTTGGTGTTTTATCACCAAATTCTCAACTTTGGGTTTTAACAATCCCGTGTGTTTTATCATCATCTTCTTCATAATACAGTGTGTTTTATCTTCATCATACACAATTAGTGACACTTCAACAAACACACTAGAATGTACTTTAAAACACAACTATACACATATTTAAAATGTGTTTTAAATTCCAAAAAATCCTTTAAACAAAATAAAATAGGTGTTTTATGTTCATATATCATGATCTTAAACCAGCCTAATATGTGTTTAATTTCGCTTGGGAAGTTTTTTTTTTTCACTTGGGAAGTTACGCAGAGATTTATTATTTCCATGTTTAGTTTTGAAAATCCTTGGATGCATTCACGAGGCTTTATTGTAGAGATTATTATTTCCATGTTTAGTGGTGGATTTTGCTTGAGAAGTTATGTAATTTAAGGGAAGTCAGATACAATTTCTTTTTTTTTTTGGTTTAAAATAGATGTTGATTTTACATTCATACCCTCAAAACATATAATCAATTAATAAAATTATAACATTAATTACAAAAATGTCATCTAATTAATTCACACCATAGATTAAGATGATCCAATGGCCAAAACACCTTCTTACACTTCTCACAAAAAAAACACTTTGTACAGGATCTTGACCCTATATATATATATATATATATATATATATATATATATATATATATATATATATATATATATAAGTTGCGGAACTTAATTGAGGTTAAGGCAATCTAGAGTTATAGGCATTAGGGATTCTAGTTTCCAGTTTGGGAATAACCAGGATTTCGATTTAGTTTATTAATGTAAATAATTAATGTGACGTAATTAATTTTTTTTTAAAAAAATTATAAGAAATTATCAGGTAAAATAATGACATAAGAGAGGCGGTTATTTTATGATTGGGTTCTACGTTGATTGTCGTGTTTAATTTATCGAAAACAAAACCAAACCGACTTAATTTCCAATATGCAAGGGGCAAAGGCGTCGTTTGACCCATAATAAAGCATAACTATGTCTTGGCTATTTGCTCATATATGTATTTTTATTTATATTCAAATTGAGGTTATTCTTTTCTTTTCTTTATAATGTTTGTCTTCCTGTTCAAGATTGCCATGGTCTCAACATTGAATTGAAGCATAAAAATCCCGTTGAGCTGTGTGGAATGAAATACACGTGGCTTAGCTTATGAATTTGCAACCACGGGATCTCTATATGACATATTGCATTACATGAACACTTGTTTGCACTTTTGTTTTCGTGTTTAAATTAATGGATATATTAGTTGAAATATAATTGGTGTTGGGTTTAAAATCTATATAATATACATATATACAAGCAGGTAGGAGGGGTATGCAAGCAGCACAACCGGGGTCGTGCTTGATTGGGTGCATCGGGTAAAGATTTTTGTCGATGCAGCAAAGGGACTGGATTATTTGCATGACAAGGTCCCTTTGCTGGTTCGGCTCACTGGCTACATTGAGCAATTTTTTAGCTGTTGGGTCAGGTTGGACATGTCTATTACAAACTAACAAATCACAACTTTTAATTTCTGTATGGACAATGACCTCCATTTGATAGTGTATACAATATTATATTATTACTACATGTTTTTGTCATGTAAATGTACTTTATTATTTAGTAAGGTGTCTTCAATGACACGATTATATATATATGCAATATAGAGCAATAGGTAATAGAGTGAATTATTCTCATTATTCACATAAGATTATATAGTGGCTACAACATTAATACAATGGGTTGATTCTAAGAGGACTATTGACTGGACTATTGACTAAGAATATTGACTTTGACTAAATAATTGCAAAGGTATAAAGATAGCTCTTTGACTGTTGACTATGATTATTGACTGTTGACTATTGACCATTGATTTGTGTTAATATGCAATGACCGAATAGCTTACACGAGATTGATGTTTATGTTCATATTGGTCTGTTACAGTAACATACTTTTGGTTTATTAAGATTTGTTCAATAATGAGTACATGATTTTTGTGGTGAACTGCAATCAGTTGTAAGTGGTGGTACACATTTCTTTTCTTTTCTTTCTACGAATACTTGTTAAAACATAGTATGCACATTTCTATTCTTTTCGCGAAACTTGCGACAAAAAACCTAAGTATCATAATGTTGTATTGCAACCTATTTGTGGATCCTCCTGCAACGCGCGGGTAAACCCACTAGTATTTTAAATATGATACCAAAGGTTTTAAAAATGTAGTTGTTGGTATTTTAATAATTAAAATATAGTAATAATGAAATCACCAATTAATTAACAACAACAACCAACTTGTTTAACATATTAATGGTAAAATGCTTGATATTTATATACATAAATTTTTATACATTTTATTTTCTTATAATTACTAATGCCTGCATACATGATTTGATTGGTAATGAGTACAGTTAATTTATAAAATTCAATATTCAACTACCACATATCATATTTCATTAACTTTTTTTTTTTTGCTATAAGTATACATGACTAATGTAAAGCATCACATAACCACTCTAAACAAACTCTTAAAAATGGCAGAAAACTACCAAAATTCAATAAACAACCTGCAAGTGAAAACGGTGGTGATGGTGGATTCCATATCAGAGATCAGAGATGATATTAACTCTTCTAGTGTGGTTTTGGGTATACAGAGTGGGGTCCTTAGGCAGTCTATGAAGAACATGGATCTCCATGAATCATGATAAGCTACTCGGTGAAGAAAAGTCTACATTCAAGGATGCAACCATAGAGCAACTCAAAACTCAAGCCTCATTTGTTAATCTCATTTGCCAAACACTGAGCAACGCAAAACAATGCATCATGAGGAACATGTCAGAGAAACAGAAGGCACGCGACAATATTTTGGATGGAAACTGATGGATGGGTTGGGGGTTTTGGAGTTGTTTTTTTGTTTGAAAGTTTGTTTTGATGTGGCTGCTTATGGTTGTTTTGTATGGTATGATGGTGGATGATGGTAGATGGAGATGTTTGAATGCAATGAAATGTAAACAATATTTTAACTATAAAAAACATTTGTTTTTATTATATAAAGGCACTTGTATTTTTAACAAATGCACGTGTAACATATAGGAAAAGTAAACAAACGCACATTATGGTTCACAAACGCACGTTATGGTTCTTGATAAAAATTTACTGAAAAAAAGACAATAAAAACACATGTTTGAAATGTAAGACACATGTATGTTTAAAAAAAGTATTTTATAGCTACACCTCTTCTTGATCATTAAAATCTTCTCCTTCTTCATTCTCTTCAAAATCATCCTCAGCATGTTGGTCTTCTTGCTCAACTTATGGGTGAGTTGAACCAGGGTTCCTTTGATGTTTATGCCGATCGTGGCCTTTCTCTCCACAAATCTTGCATGTTCTCTTCCTTTTACCTATCCGGCTAACTGCTTTTTCTTGACTGGACATGATACGATTCTGTTTACCACGACCTTTGTTCTTTATACCATTTGGTAGTCGGAGAATAGCTTCGGATTTTGAAGGTTTATCATAACCAAGAAGAGTAGCATATCTATGACACTTCTTTTGGCTGGGTCTGTTAAACCGACTCTCATCAACCTTGTTCATCATGTCTTTCATCTGATCCCTAACTAAACTTACTTCCGCTAAATATGTGATTAAAGTATTTGCACGATAGTCACCCGCCAACAAAATTTCCCTAGCAATCTCTTTAGCTTCTTTATTCTTGTCATCACCAAACTCTCCAGTCTCAAATGAATATTTTATTTCATTTGGAACAACATCTTTTGTCCACCTCTTCAAGATACACTTTTTTTTTTTGGGAATCTGTTAACTATGAACAACCTGAGAATACAAAATATATGTCTACATAGCAACCCATACTGCTCAAACAATCTTTTAAAAAGTGCATAATATGGTAACAATGTAAAATCATCAACTTCTTTCTTGAAAAATCATGTTCCATATTTAAAATCATGTTTTAAAATAGAATACATTAATACAAATAACAATGTTATTCCTGTAAAGAAAACCTTGACCATATGCTTGCGGATCTTCAACAAAAATCTTCAAAAAACCCTCATTAGCTCTTTGTGTCTCAACAACTATCAATCCTTCAAAAGTAGCATATATCTCTTCTTGAATATCAATAAATAAATAAATAAATCCTTTTAAATATTTTTGATGCCTCCTCTTCAATAGGATTCTTAGTCCAAAAGTCAGGGACAATATACCTTGAGTCATGGTCATTTTTTCTATGATTGAATCTCTGAGCTTCGAGTGAAGTTTCGAAATGGTTAAAAAAATTCAACAAGTTTCAACTGTGAATTTGCAGCCTGGAAAAAGAAATGATTTTTACTCTCTGATCTTGATGTTGTTCGCATGAGGCCAGACATATGTTCATCCCGGTAAAAAGCAGGGATCCACATTGATCTCATGTTAAACATGTCAGTTAACCAAGTGTTGCCTGTTAGATTATAATGATTCATCACTGCCCCCATTCAAAATTAAACGTTTTTGGACTAAATGAGTATGTCCATACAATGGCACAAATGCGCCTTTTAAACTCTTCATCATTGCATAATGAACTTCCCACCTAATGGAAAAAAACGGATAAAATGCACGTATATTAATGTTAAAACGCAAGTATAACAATTACAAATGCACGTACTAGGATTTAAAAAAACGCACTTATTGAAGCAAAAAATGCAGCAGTTGATAATTAACAAACATATATGGATCTAAAAAAACGCACTCATTGAATCATAAAACGTACCAATTGATGATTAACAAGCATACATGGATAAAAAAAGTGCACTCATTGAATCAAACAAACGCCCTCATATATATGCAAAGTTTAATCTAATCTTGTCAGAAACTGTCTTCATTATGTGCCACATGCACAATCTACGCCTACTATTTTAAAACACCAATTGAATAGCATTTTTATGGCGGGATCTTGATCGGTTACAACTACTTTTGGATGTTTACCAAAAGATTTGAAAAATGATTGCAATAACTAAGTGTAAGATTCAGATGTCTCTTATGACAACAAGCCAATTCCAAGGGTTGCATTTTGGCAATGATTATCAATTCCAGTAGATGGTACAAAAATCATTTTGTACCTACAAAACATGAAAATAATTTTGAGAATTGGAAACACAGTTGTTAGATATGAAACTTCTAAATTTAAAAACATACTTTTTTATGTTAAATGTTACATCAAAAGAAATGACGTCTCCAAATTCAATGTAATTCCTTTTGCATAATGCATCAGCCCAAAATAAACAAGTAAGGGCATTCTTATCATCAACTAAAAACTCAAAAGAAAAGTCAGGCAAAAACTTCTTATCCCTAAGCGTAGAAACTATCATATCAACATCATATTCCATGTAATTCCTTTTGCATAATGCATCAGCCCAAAAATAAACAAGTAAGGGCATTCTTATCATCAACTAAAAACTCAAAAGAAAAGTCAGGCAAAAACTTCTTATCCCTAAGCGTAGAAACTATCATATCAACATTATATTCCCCAATAAAAGTGTTTAATCCACCCTTAAAATTCTTGCAATCAACAGCTGTTGCACCAACATTCTCAAATCCTCCATACTTGGTCTTCATAATATTAAAAGCTTTGACAGGATTTAATGAAGACACTGACATATCATCTCCACTTGAGTGTGAGTAAGTTTCCTGTTAGCTGCTAGGAAATAAATGTCATCTTCAGATACAAAACAATGGTTATGACTTTCTACAAACTCATAAATCTTGAATATTTTCCTATCCTCCGAACCTAGTTTAACATGTGCCTTGCATCCTGTACGGATATACGGTCTTTTCCTTGTCCTAACATCTTTCTAGAATTATCTGAACCTACTTTCGCTGGCTTCTGGCCGTCCTTGTAGCATGTAAAGTATTTGAAACGTAGAACACCATTATGCACATATTGACAACTCTTTCGAAAAGAAAATCCAGAAGTCTTTGCATATTTTTGATAAAATTCATATGCATGAACAATACTGGGAAAAACCATGCCTACTTTGGGTTTGAATGAGGCTAGAACGTCCGGGTTGAACGTGGGAATTTATTGCTCTACTACAGCCTCATTTGAGAAAACACCTATTAAATGCACATTAGTTAAATAAAAAACGCACGTAGCTTTTATACCAACAAATTTGAAAAGAAAATATAAAAACACACCTATATTTGCTAAAAAAACAGATCCATATATAAAACATACATACATTTGAATTTTGGTAAACAAAAACCTCACGTTATAAATTTTAACGCATCCTCTTGTAATTGAATTTTTTTTTACCTTGTATCCTTCTGTGTGCGTTGATGAAATTCAAACTACCAGTGCCTCCTTGATCGTTTGTTTCTTCTGCAATCAGATCTAGTCAACCAAAAAAAAAAAAACTTAATCTCGGAATCAGTTGTGAAAAACATATAAAAATTGATTGAAAAAATAGAGCATAGGGAATAATACCATGATGAAATACAAGATTATCAACATCTAAATTTGAATCTTCAACATCAACGATCGTATCATTAACATATATGTTTAAATCTGCATAAACATAATCAACATTATGAATACGATTGTTAATTACTGGAAACTGAATGAAAAATTACTGCTAATAACAAAAATTATCTACCGATCATGTCGTTAATTCTTCAATTGTATGAAAAAAAGAAGATGTTTAGGTCGTAAATGCGATCAGTATTACTGTATTTGATTCAACATGTAATTTGAAAATCATTCACGTAAAAAACGGGATATAATATCGTAACCGAAAATAAAACGTGATTGCAGGAGAAATCAGTTGTAAACAAAATGTCTAAACTACCCTTATGATAAACCGGGAATGAGTTTACGAATCCTAACTGCAGTTTACACGCCTCATTATAGTATGACTTCTTACGCTTATTACATTATGATATTTTGTACCAAATACTTTTTTCTAAATTCTAAATGTCACAAACTCACAATTTACATCTGAGCATGGATACATGATTAGTTGTAGGCCTGTAAACGAACCGAACGTTCATGAACTGTTCGTGAACTGTTCGGCGGGAAGTTCGTTTATGTTCGTTTATTTAAATAAATGAACGAACACGAACACAATTTTTTGTTCGTTTATATTGATCATTTTTGTTCGTTTATGTTCATGAACTGTTCGTTTAGGTTTAAATGAACGAACATAAACGAACACGAACACGACAACTTTCTTAATGAACGAACAGGAACACAAAAATGTGTTCGATTATGTGTTCGTGTTCGTGTTCGTGTTCGGTTAAAGTTAAATGAACAAACACGAACACGCCTGTGTTCGTGTTCGTTCAGTTCGTTTACAGGCCTAATTAGTTGATTACTAATACTTAACTTGAACCCGACCCATCTAGATAACATTATATGTTTTTAATACCGTTTTGTCATATGGTGAATGAAAACATTACAAATCCAAATCCATTTTTATAGATTTCACAAGGGCTTGTCTGACTGACTGTCTACCTTCTTTCTTTGCATAACCACCACCACCACCACCACCACAAACCACCACCACATCTCCACCCAAATCCACCACCAAAAATGTCACACAACGAACGCGACACCGTCCCACTAAACCAATCCTCCCAATCAGACATCGACGAGATCGAAAACCTAATCAACTACTCCGTCCAATCCGGTCCCACCACCGTCCTCCCTGCCCAACCCTCTCCACCCCCTACCATCCCTATCTCCTCTTCTCCTTTTATCCCTTCCAATCTCCCCCCACCTTCTCAAAAACCCTCTGTCCCACCAGCCATACCAATTACCAATAATAATAATAATCGCAATGTTAATATTAATAATAATAATAATAATAATCAACAACCGCAACATTTGACTGGCTTCGGACCGGCTCCCAATACGTTGACTGAACCGGTTTGGGATACGGTGAAGCGAGATCTGTCACGGATTGTTAGTAATTTGAAACTGGTTGTGTTTCCTAACCCGTTCCGTGAAGATCCGGGTAAAGCGTTGAGAGATTGGGATCTGTGGGGTCCGTTCTTCTTTATTGTGTTTTTAGGGCTTGTTCTGTCTTGGTCTGCTTCTGTTAAGAAGGTTAGTAAGTTTCTTTGTTTGTTTGTTTAGATTTAGGGTTAATGTGTGGTTTGTGTTGGATTTGGGATTGTTAGATGTCTAGATCTTAGGTGGTTGTATGAAAATTGAACTGGATTGTGATTGGATCTGATGAAACTGTAGATTATTAATCAGGTAGTAGTCATCGATTACCGAAGATTACGGAAGACGAAAGAAAGAGAGTAGATTAAAAAAGGTAGGGTTTGTGATTTAGGGTAATAGGTTTATATAATTGTTTGTTGTACGACATTCGAAGCAATAAGTTGAAAGGCATTGCGAGGTTCTTGCGATGCTCGACATATTATTGTTTTTGAAATGAGCATTTTTTTAGTATGAATAGGTATTAAGATTTAGACGCGGACTAGATTCCGTAGGTCATTGATGTAATTGTAATCTCTTTGATACTGGAAGTTAGAAACTCTTTACTTTCCCTCGACAATGCATTAGTGGCTTTATTTTTTATTTTCATATGAGTTTATGAATGATAATGCTACGGGTACGAACAAGTGATAGCATAAGACACGTACTATGTTTTGATAGATCATTGATGTAGAAACTCACTAGCTTCTCTTGACCTTGGTTTTTAAAATATTTAAACTAATTGCTTAGTGACTCAAATGATGGTCTGATGTGTTCAAATATTGGTCACTGGCTCACTGCATAATGTGTTGGTTCAGGCCGCATCACGCATCAGATTGTATTAAACCGCATCTGACGCATACTGACATTACATACACATCATGAAATTGCATTGTGTCATGATGTAATTTTTATTAACTTTAGGAAAAATATGTGCTTCATATTGTATTCTGTACAGATCTTAGATTGTAGATCACTAGATCTTAAGATGTTATGTGCGAATTGAATTGGATCGTTGTTGGATCTGCCGAAACTGTAATTGGTTGTTTGCTTCATAACTTGCATGCAGTAGATGATTGATGAATCTGTATTTGTATTAAATGGCCTGTAGGCTAGCAGTATTGAGGAGTGAGGACTGTAGTAAAGGTGTCAGTGTTCCATGTAAGTGGTTGAGGTTCTAGTTTCATGGTAGACAATGGTATAGATTTAGGAGTAGGTTTAGTGAGTATGTGAGCTGGTCATTCTAATTTCCATTTTCATGAATTTATGAGTGATAATGCTATGAAAGCATGAACATGTATCAAGAGACACATTATATTCCCTAGGTCATGTTGTAATCTCATTGATACAGAAATGTAGAAACTCAGTAACTCACTACCTTCTATTGGCATAATATTTGACTGATGTTTGTTTGATTATTCCTATATAGTTTAGTGTTGTTTCTTGATGCAAGACGGAATTGCAAACCGTCACGTACCTTGTAAAGTGAAAGCCAAAAAGCGTCGTTATTAATATCGTAGCAAACATTTTGATAAAACTAAAATGAGAGAAACTTTATTATCATATCAAAAGTTATGCCAGACTATTACAAATAGCCTTTATTTGTAGGCGTGTCTAGTAACCAAAGTATTTATTTTTGTTTAAAGTAACCAACTTATCAACTATTACTCATAGTTATCAAAAGCCATCGCCTTAACCGCCTAGGCGGCCAATTTCCTAGAAGCCACCAAATCTCGTTTTTCCCTCCTAGATAAAAAAAGCCACGGTCTGATTTTTAAAACCTAATCCCCTGACTAATATAATCGACCAATACTTACCAATTTATAGAGATATATCTAAATCTCAATCAAATCTTTTTTTTTTTTTAAATATATTTGATTTTTAAAACACATATAGATATTGAATTATTATTCAATATATAAACACCTCAACTCATTGATTTACCATCAACTGATTTTGTCTACTACATACATAACCAATTTATAGAGATATATCTAAATCTCAATCAAATCTTTTTTTTTTTAAATATATTTGATTTTTAAAACACATATAGATATTGAATTATTATTCAATATATAAACACCTCAACTCATTGATTTACCATCAACTGATTTTTTCTACTACATACATAGTTAACACAGGTTAAATCAGTCGGTTTATATTTATATTATCTTATAAGATGATTGTTATTTGTAATGATTTGGTGATTTTTTTATTTGCGCTTTTTTTCTCAGGCCCGCGCTTTTTTTGCGCTTCTCGCCTAGGCCACAGACGGAGCCTAAGCGCCTTGAGTGCGCCTCACGCCTTTGATAACTATGCTATTACTTTAAATAAAATAGAATCTGTAACCAAAATATTAAATTTGGTTAAAATGACTAATGTTGTAGACATAGTTTAAGCAAAGTATAACTACTAATCTAAAACAATAAAAAAATTAAGAAAAAAGTAGATTTTTTTAGGAGGCTCTTTTTTATGTCCACCAATTCAGTGCATTTTATCAAGCAATGATGATAAATTGCTTCATTAGTGCGCCTTCCTGCTGCAGTTTATCTTGCATTTCCCACATTTCTATGCAAGTCTTCAATCTTCATATCTGATTATTATATCCTTGTATGCTTGTCAAGAACAGTAGAACACCTTAAGGATCTAGGCCATCTGTGTTCAAATTATCTCATCTTAATCGCCCACCTTGCTAATTTTGCAACAAATTCTGCCATCAACAAGCCCTCTAATTCAAACTAACAAGGGGCAAACTTTAGACACGCAACCTGTATTTTAAAACATTAAATCATTATATTAAACTAAGCATATGTTAATCACCTCCATTGCCTATAAATGTTTATTGTTTCTGATAAATGGTTAAAATATGTGCTTATCTATGGTAGAGAAGTTGTTTTAATGTAAACTTTTTACATCCAAGACAATGGTATAAGAACAACCAGACTTGGGAATATGATTTTAATTACTATATTTTTTTTGTTAAATTCTATTGAAACAAAGAATATAAAGCATGCTGAATTATAAATAGATAAAATCTTGTTTCTCGAAAGGGGAATATGTCTTTGATGCTAGTTTGCTACATAACTGATCTTGGTCTAGAAAGTCAAAATAAGCCAGATGGATTCATGTATGTGTTACTTTGGTTTGAAAAGGCCCGCTTGAGTCGCGAAGTGCGTGAGGCGTTGAGGAAAATGCATCAGGGGCAAAGAGGCGCTCCTCATGTAGTTACGGGCCAAAGTCGGTCAAATTAGGGCCTGTAGCAACTAGCAATGCAGCAGATTTATATGTAAAAACAACTTAAGGGATATAGAAGTTATGGAAGGTTTACTTGATAAATAGTTTTATATGTAAACAAATGAGAGATATGCATCTTCTAGTTGTAAATAAACCTTATTTGGTTGTACCTGGACCGACGCAAGCTTTACACTTTACGGAGATTGTATATTTGATTAAAAGCGTATTGTAATTTCTGTATTTGTTTTCTTGCAGTCTGAAGTTTTTGCTGTTGCCTTTGCACTACTTGCAACTGGTGCTGTCATCTTGACATTGAATGTGCTGCTGCTGGTACTTTATTTTTTTCCTCTCTTTCTCTACACACACACACACACAGCCTCTATTTCCTCAGGGATAGAGGTAAGGTTTGCACTACTTGCAACTGGTGCTGTCACCTTTGCTATTTGTGGGATTTACTGGGTATTCTTTTTTTTTTGTTGTTGGATATACACACACATATTGTGGTGGGTTGAATGAGAACCATTAGGAAATACATCATACATGGATTCGATTCGCCAATTAGGAAGTCTATATACTACAATTCTTAAAATAGTGTATTGTATTCACACCCATATTCACCCGTGAATCAGATAGGTTTGAAAATCTAGTGGTTTTCATTTGAACCACCTCTGGTTGTGGTTGTTTGTAGATAAAAGTAGATATATGAAAAGATATTTACATATGGACGAATGTATTAAAACATGTAGCATGTAGGAAATAGTTGTCTGTATTATAAGTCCATATTAGTTGATAAATTAAAAGTTGTACTAATAATTGGGTTTTTTGGGCTGGAAATTTTGAGTATGGCTAGTGTTTTGGGTTAGTTTGTTTTGATTTGTTTTATGGGCTGTATTTGGTGATGTTATGTTTTGGGCCTTGATCTAGGTTTGGTTAGATATTTTTTTTGTAAAGATCATGGCCCGGTTTTGGTTGTAAATAGTTTGTTATTAATAAAATTTACCGGAGTGCTATCTCCTTTATCAAAAAAAAAAAAAAAAAAAAAAAAAGTTGTACTAATAATGTTATTAAATGTTTGATAAGTCCATGGTAGTTGATAAATTAATAGATAAAATGATAAAAAGAATGATGTATATATTGTTATTTATAAATGTTGAACATACAAAATCTATTTTGACCAACAAATACTTAATATAATTTGTTCAGTAATAGCATTCTTAATAACAAGAATGTATTGAAAAGCATATAAAATAAACTTTACATTTAGGGTAACTATTTCTATGTTTTCCCTTAAATAATTAGATTTTCTGTAACTAGTATAACACCTTTATTTACCCTCAACTAGTTAGATAATCATAATATTCCTTTATCTACTGGTAAAAGGCCATGGAGTCCTTTTTGGATAATGGCCAAGTCTCACCTAATACCATTCCATCATAAAACTTTAGTTTTATATATTCTATCTGACTATTAAGTCGGTTCTGAATTCTGATGGTGTGGTTGTTTTGTAGGGTGGTCATATAATCTTCTTCCAAAGTCTGAGTCTGTTGGGCTACTGTCTATTCCCCTTGGACGTTGGAGCCCTAATCTGCATGTTGAAGGACAATGTGATCCTAAAGATTGTGGTGGTTTGTGTGACATTGGCATGGAGCTCATGGGCCGCGTATCCATTCATAAGCATGGCAGTCAACCCGAGAAGAAAAGCGCTCGCCCTCTATCCTGTCCTACTCATGTATGTATCAGTCGGTTTTCTTATCATAGCCATTGATTGATTAGTACCCTGCAATATCATGACTCCTTTACACAAGATTCTTTTATAACCTTGTCGTGTTACATTCCGTCTATCCGTCCAACTAGTGTTTGTTATCCAGAACCCCGTCTTTCTATGTTATATGTAAGAAAGTTTTGAATGAACGATAATGACGATCTTTTGTTAAATAATATACATAAGAGCATGCTATACTTTGGGTCAAACCATAAAGCTAGTTAATAGGATTAGAACCGTACAAATGATCTCTATTATTGTTGCATTTATTTCATCTGAAATTATCGAAGACGTGTGAAGCATGGTATTAGTTTTGTCATGTCAATTTCTTCACTAATTTTGTCATGTCATTTTTCTTCATTTTCAGTATCGTGTGAGCACTTAGGCACATTTATTGGAAACAAAAATTTCAAAAAAACCATTTAAAAAATATAAATTTTATTTTTTTAACAGCAAAAAACGACGTGACACCAGACGTTGTGGCCAAGGTCCTATTTGACCTCTGTCAGCCCCTTGGCTCCCAATATAAATTTTAATTAACCGTCAGCTCAAGTAAATAGGCCTGTAAACGAACTGAACGAACACGAACACATAATCGAACACATTTTTGTGTTCGTGTTCGTTCGTTAAGAAATTTGTTGTGTTCGTTTATGTTCGTTCATTTAAAACTTAAACGAACTGTTCATGAACATAAACGAACACACGTGATCAATATAAATGAACACAAATGAACATAAACGAACACAAACAAGTTAATAATGATTCATCACAATGCAACCAAAACCGAATGACGAGGATTAGAAATACGACGGCGCTATGGTATATGGAGACGGGGATGAGGGAGACGGTGACGCTGTTGAGGCGGGTCTGTGAAGGTGGTCGACCGGAAGTAGAAGAAGATAGGGCTGTGGAGTGTCGAGAAGAAGGGAGGTGTGACTGTGAAGTATGGATAGCGTCTGTTAAGTGATATGGTTAGAATTTTAGGTTTAGGGTTAAAATTTTAGAACATATGAATTAAGATGCTTAACAAAAGGAAATAAATAATAAAAATAAAGTTAAGTTTAATTAAGCGAACATAAACGAACAAAAATAAACGAACGAACATAAACGAATGTTCATGAACATAAATGAACGAACAAAGCATGTGTTCATGTTCGTTCGTTTAATTAAACGAACACAAATGAACTTCCCGCCAAACAGTTCACGAACAGTTCATGCACTTTCGGTTCGTTTACAGGCCTACAAGTAAATAGATTTATACGGATACTTTAGATGTTTTCCAAAAGTAATAAATATGTATCCGGAATACTAACAATCATAGAGATGCCTTGTTTTTTTTTTTCCGGTCAAAACACATAAAAAATGTTTATTCCAGATTACCATTCTACTTCCATGTATTATGATGATTCAGTTGATTCGAAAATATATAAATAATATCTGTATTATATATTATGCATAGCTAAATAAACGACATTCATCTCCGAAACAACACCACCACTCCACCCACCCATCAGAATCCACCGCAGATACATTATGAAGCTGTTATTTTCAGTTGTAGTATATTGTTTGCAATTTGTTTTTTTTTTTTTTTAGGTTTTCTTTAATCTAAATATGGGGGAGACACGGTGGTTGTTTCAGTTGTAGAATAGGTACACTCTCTTAGCCGATATAGTTTGTGTATTATTTTTATTATTTATGTTTAGCTTTATCTATTTGTATATAGAGATATCATTGTATTTAAATTAGGATATACATTCCTAATTTATAGATAGTCGGTGAATTTGATAACAATGCATTTAAACAATTTGCTAATAAAAATGGCCTTTTGTTTCGTTTTCATGCCCCCAAACCTCCTCCCAGAACGGTCGAGCGGAACGAATGATACATGGCCTAAACGACATCATTCGCTCCTTGCTCATCCATGCCCACCCGCCTCCTATTTTTTTAGTTGAAGCACTTCATACCACCACTTATCTCCACAATATATTGCCTACCAAACGACTCAACTATTTTACACCTACTTTTGCCTTATACCTATGCCACCGCACCTATGATCACCTTCGGGTGTTTGGTTGCACCTGCTATCTAAACACCTCTGCCACTTCACCCCACAAACTTCACCCATGAGCCGTCCGCTGCATCTTCCTTGGTTACCCTCCTGATTTTCAAGGGTATCGGTGCTTCGATCCAACTACCGGTAAGGTGTCCATCTCTCGTCATGTTACTTTTGACGAACAAACCTTCCCCTATACCATCCCCACATTGTAACACCCCAACCGATGGCGGAATCATCGAGGTGTCACGTAGTGACGATTGTTCAAAAGCTCATGGTACTAAAATGTAAATATTTGATTATTGAATATTGTTTTACAAGATGTGAAAATAAATACACGACAACAAAAATAGAGATAGTTGATTTATGTAATCTAAGTCCAAAGTCCTATGTGAAGCGTCAAGCAGCTTATCCTGAAACATGTACGGAAATAAATTTTGTCAACATACGATGTTCGTGAATATTACCTAACTTTGTACATATAGTATAAGTTGAAAAACGGTACAATTCATGTGTCTAGCATCACCAAGGCATTATGTAAACACATAAGTAACCAAACAAGACAAGATCAAATGTAAAGTTGGTAAGGTAAAAATTGATAATGAGCACCCTAACACGTGTCAAGTCTAAAAGAGCACCATAACATAAGTTATGTCTAAATGAGCACCGTAACATAAGTTACGTCTATATGTAAAGAGCACCATAACATAAGTTATGTCTAGATGTATGATTTTGTACGTAAGCTACATTCATGTTCAAACATAAAGCACAAAGATAAACAAGACACGTATATGAATTGTAAATGAAGAAAAATGTATGTGTAAGTGAATGTGCAAGTTTTGTATACTTGTGCATGAATCACCCCAAAAGTGTAAAAACGAAAAAGGGGATAAGTAATACTCACCTTAGCAAAGTGTTAAGTCTTGTGGAATAGGATAAGTGTGATCCAACGTTACCAAGTATCACCCTATGTTTAAGGTAATAAATAAGTTTAAGTCTTTCGAGTCTACAAATATTTCTAGGGTTCCTAATTTGGGGATTGGTAATTGTTTAATTATTATTAGGTAAATTGTTAATAAATGAGAGAAATTCGGTAAATAATTAAATAAAAGACTATTGTAGGTTTTTGATTTAGGATGATCATATTATAAAGTTTTAAGTATGAAAATAATTTTTATAAAATTATTTTCTCAAAAATTAATTATTTAATGTATTTATTTCTATTTGTCAAAAATATAATTTTAATATCTAAAAATATTAAAATTAAATGAATTTCAAATTAAAATTTATATTTCTGTTCTAAATGAACAAAAATAATTTATGTAAAATTTTGGTATAAAAATATTGAAAAATGAATTTATTATGATTTATTTATGTTTTAAAATAACAAAAATTAATTAAAAATATTAAATAAATGGGTTTTCTGAAATAAAATTTATTTCTGAAATACTTATTGACCTACAAGTTTAAAATAATTTTTGTGGGATTTTATAAGGTCGTTTAGATATATTTATAGAATTTTAAAATTATAAATGAATAAACTTGTAATATTTATAATATATATTAAATAAATGATTTTTGAAAATCTAAAAATTATATAATGAACTTCATCATCGGGACATCGTAAAATAATTTTTATAGAATTTATAAACCACTTTTGGTATTTTATAACCATTTTAAAAGTTAATTAGATTGAATATAGAAATAAAGGGTCTAAAAAAATATAATGTGGCTGCCAGGACTCGAGCTCGGGCCTCTGGCCGATTCAGTGTTTATCCACAAAGTGTATGACCAGCTGATCTATAGATCAGTTGGTGATTAATATCAGTTTGTTTAAAATAAATATTATGACTGCGAAGTGTCATCTTCCCCAATTATATACTAAGAACCCTAGTTTTTCTAATCGAACGAATTACCAACCAATAACCCTAGTAATCAGAGGGTTATTGACCGGACCAAATCAAGGAATAAAAACAATGGGTCAATCGATACTTACAAAGAGTTTTAGCGCTCGCTTAAGATGGTCAACAGAAAAGTCAAACAACGAACAAATCTGATTATAAACGAGGGAATAACAGAAATTGAAGGTGAGGAATTGTTTTTCGGCCAGTAGAGCTTGTAAGGGTGGGTTCAATTTATACTAATCATTCCTTCTCCTAAGTTTGGTAATTTTTGACCCACATTGAATAGTAAACGCGTGAATTGCACTAATTTGGTAAGTTTTTAAACGATTCTAGGCGTGATAATGACGCGTATTGTCTGTCATACCATAATAACGAAGCAATCATGAGTTCTTACCATAGTTTGATCAATCAATTTGGTCAACCAAGACCTTGTGGTGTTCGACCCTTGTTGCAGCGATGAAAAGGAAAGAAAAGCATTGAGTTTTTGTGGGCTTTTGTATTAAAGAGTTGGGATTCAGAGAGATAAGAGCCGTGGCTCAGTTGGTTTAGTGTTGTGTGTTAAGAAGGTTAGACCGGCTTGGGCGCGGGTTCGAGTCCCGGCCCAAGCATATAATTTTTTTTTTTAGCTAAGCAACAAAGGGAAGAGGTGGAATGGGCTAGTTGTTGGGCCTGGTGATGTGGGTTGGATTTGGGCTTAGTGAGTTGGATAAATTTAGTTGGGTTGGGTTAAGTTAATGGATTTAGGATATATGGTTTATTTAGTATAATGTTTAAAACTAACATTATTATTATTATTATTATTATTATTATTATTATTATTATTATTAAATAAAATATAATAAAACGAAAGGTGACGGATGTCACACACAACCTCGTCATCCTACACTTTTCTTGATGACAGTCCCCCTGGTTTCTCCTTTTCTAGACCTATACCTACCATCCCCAAGCCACCCGCCCACTCCACCTCACCTTTTCCCCTACACTACACATGCAAACCACGACCTGGACCACCACCTGCCCACCATCCAACACGTCAGCTCAGCAGCCTCCGACAGCTGCTGCTCAACCCCTCATCATCATACACCTGCTGCCCAGTAGCCTACCACGGCTGTTACAGGCTAGCCGACACCTTTTCAGCAGTCTACGACCTCCTCTTCAGCCTCACAACCTTCCCCCAGCCAAACTACTACCGCACCCCCAACCAATACCCACCCTATGACTACTCGATCCAAAGCCAAACACACCCTCATCTCCACTACAATTTCCCCATTACCGAAATCCTATGCTAGTGCTTTTAATGACCCTCATTGGTTAAATGCCATGCAATCTGAGTTTAGTGCTTTACAAGATAATGATACTTGGGAACTTGTACCTCAACCATCTGATAGACTGGTCATACGTTATATATGGTTTTTTCGTTATAAATTAAGGGCTGATGGTTCTTTGGCTCGTTATAAGGCCAGATTGGTGGTGAATGGTAAATCTCAGACTGTGGGAATTTTGTTAAACCGGCTACCATTAGGACCGTCTTATCTATTGTTCTTTCTCGTTCTTGGCCCATCCATCAGTTGGACGTCAAGAACGCATTTCTACATGGTCATTTAAATGAAACTGTTTTCATGCATCATCCTCTGGGGTTCGTGGATAGACGGTTTCCTAATTTTGTTTGTAGGTTGAATAAATCGATGTATGGACTGAAACAGGCTCCACGTGCTTGGTATACTAGGTTTTCCACATACGTTCTATATCATGGTTTTCGTGGGAGTGTCTGTGACAACTCTTTGTTTGTGTATACTTGTGGCTCTCGCACAGCTTACCTACTATTGTACGTGGATGATATTATCTTAACAACTTCCTCTAATGAGTTATTACAGGATCTTATTACCACTATCGAGAGAGAATTTGCTATGTTAGATCTTGGTCCTCTGCATCATTTTTTGGGAGTTAGGGTAACGCGCAATGCCCATGGGTTGTTCTTGGATCAGGCACAATATGCAAAGGACATTCTTTCCAGGGCTTCAATGTCTACTTGCAAGCCCTACACTACTCCAGTTGATTTGTCATCCAAACTAGGGATGAGCATTCAAGCCCGAATACCGATCCCGTCCCGTCCCGATCCCGATACCGTACCGAACCGATACCGAACCGAGGGGTTTCGGGATCGGTATCGGTATCCATATTTATGGATTTTCGGTTTCGGTATTATCGGTATCGGTACGGGATCGGTACGGTATCGGTATTTTAAGGCAAAATACCGATACCATACCGGTACCGTACCGATACCGTACCGTACCGTATGTGTTCGGTATCGGGATCGGTATTGGGTTTTTGGACTTTTCGGTATCGGTATTGTCGGGATCGGTATCGGTTCGGTACCGATCCCGTCCCGAGCTCATCCCTAATCCAAACTGAGTGCATCAGATGGTCCTTTGTTTCATGATCCTACGTTATATCGTAGTTTGGCATGTGCTCTACAGTACTCAACTTTTACTTGGCCAGATATCTCTTATGCTGTCCAACAGGTTTGTTTATTTATGCATGAGCCCCCCGAGCCACATTTTGCTTTCTTGAAGCGCATACTTCGGTACTTGCAAGGCACGATGGATTATGGTATTTGTATTACAAAGTCGCCTGCTCATTCTTTGGTGGCTTACTCTGATGCTGAGTGGGGCGAGTGTCCTGATTCCCGCAGATCAAAAGGTGGTTATTGTGTCTTCCTAGGGGACAACATGATATCGTGGTCCTCAAAACGGCAGCCCACAATTTCACGTTCTAGTGTAGAGGCAGAGTATAGATGGGTTGCAAATGCAGTGGCCGAAGCTACCTGGATTCGTAATCTGCTGTTAGAACTATATCTTCCACTTCGGCATGCTACAGTTGTTTATTGTGACAGTGTGTCTGCAGTTTATCTTTCTGATAACCTTGTTCAACATCAACGGACTAAACATATAGAAATTGATATTCACTTTGTCAGAGAAAATGTCCGTGTCGGCCATATTCGGGTTCTTCATGTCCCCACTTCTCTTCAGTATGCGGACATCTTTACGAGAGGCCTCCCTCGGCAGCTTTTTCAGTCATTTCGTTCCAGCTTGAGCGTCTGTCCTACGCCCGCTCAAACTGCGGGGGAGTCTTAGCCGATATAGTTTGTGTATTATTTTTATTATTTATGTTTAGCTTTATCTATTTGTATATAGAGATATCATTGTATTTAAATTAGGATATACATTCCTAATTTATAGATAGGGTTTTCTCTTGTATGTTTCCCTATATAAAAAGGGTTTTCTCTTGTTAATGACGATCATCGAAAATATTGAAAACCATGAACACTTTCACACTGTACACTCGAACACGACCCATATTTTATTCGTGCCAAACAAACTTAAAACCGAGTCATATCGCGTCTTGCCACAACAGCAAGACGTTGAAACCTCACTCACGCCGGGCTATTCTCATGTCGACAACGAACAACCTAAGATAGTAGTTTGTATAAAAAATAAAAAGATTTTAACCGATTAATTTAAAGGTTGAATGTTCTTTTCTTTTTATTTTCCGGATGTTACTAGAAACATAAACACACACCTTCCATGATATCGGTGACAAATATCTTTTGATTGATTACAAAACAGTCGTGGATGATATCTTCACCAGGAACCTCGTGACGTTCATTTAATGCCGTTCGTCCCCACCTTGCAAAATCTAGAAGAAGAGATGATGTATACATCATAAATTCTCATCTCACGTCATCTTTCAAACCCTACTAATTAATGGTTAGAGTAACTTTTTTTTTTTTTTTTTCTAGATGAAATACACAATACATATATACAAATGTAAACTTCTATCCGGTCATAGTGGTAGAGTGGTGGAGTGGTCTTTCGTCATTTAATGCGATCAAGGGTTCGATCCCCATTCTCAACATTTATGGTTTGGATATTTTGCTAAGTGATGGTTGAGTCTACTCTCTTTGAAGGGGTCAGGTTTGATTCTGATGGCCCCCCGGTTTTCTACTACGTGCATTTACTCCCGAGAGGCTTGCCTCTTGTGGAGGGTGTAACATCTGTCAAGTGGCAGGTGGCGGGAAATTTTCCGAGTGAAAGACAACATAATCTGACCATTGTAGAGTGGCTAGGGATCCCCTTTTAAAAGGTTGTGATAATCTCTGCCACAACATATAAAAATCACCTTACAAAAAATTGTAAACTTCTAAACTTTTGGTTATGAAACACATCATTTAACCACCAAGATGCCCTCTGAAGACACTTGATTTTATATTTAAGAACATGGTTGAAATATAATGTTTATTTATATCTTCTAAAAAAAGAACAAAGTGTGTTTTATATATAATTAGTATGATCTACATTCTATACACTATGCATGGAGGTTATATCATCTACACATCTATAGATATGTTGGTAAATGCTTTGAACATTTAATAACGGGAAAATCATCAAAATAGCACTTTGATCGAGGGACTTACGAGAATAGCCCCCTCTTGTTTCTTTAGAGAGACGGTTCACGTTTCCCAACTCCGTCTGAGGCGTCTCCCGAGACGGCTTGGTTTCCAACCAATAAAAGTACAGCACGTCTTCGGAGACGTCTTTTCCAGGTTTTGAAAACGTCTTCGGTGACGTCTCCGATGACGTGTCAGATTGATATACAATTTATGTTATAACTTTATTATGATTGTATTATGATATAAACTTTATTATGATATAACTTTATTTAAATAAAGTTTTAAATAAACTAGTCATTCGATTAATTGTCATCTTAAATAAAATTCTAAACAAAATATTCATTCGATTAAAAAAGATAAAATAAATACATAAACATTACAAAGTAAATAAAAATAAAATAAACATATGCTACGCGTTAAGCCTATCCCTCATCATTTGCCAACCAGAGACGTGTTTGAATTGTTTGTCTTGCTTGGACTCATACTCTTTTTGGGTATATTAGATAGCCACGTCTTCGGGCATATCCGAGGGTACCGCTCGCAGCGTTCGATTGTGATATGCGTTGAAGATTTGACACTTGGTGTTCAATTTATTCCACTTACTGTTTAGTGAATCGATGCTTCGGCTAGAGCCTCATACCAACCGATTGTACTCATTTAGAATTCGGTACCACTTGTTAGTCGGGTGTGGGCTTTCTTCCACAAGTTGCCAGACTGCTACTAGGGCTATTTCTTGCTCTTCCGTCCAACGACTTGTTGCCATTTTCTTGTGCAAGAAGGAAACAGTTTTAGGGTGGTGGTAGAGGAGGACACGTCTCGGGAATCACGTTATGTCTCCAGGGGGCGTGGGAAACTGAAACGACGAAGAATACAGGAGACATGGGAAATTAAAACAACGAAGAAGACACGAGATGTGGGAAACTGAAACGACGAAGAAGACACCGGAGACGTCTCGAGAATCACGAGACAACACAAAAGTCGTCTCCAAAGACGTCATTGGAGACGTGTTATTGTTTTATTAGTTGGAAACCAAGCCGTCTCGAGAGACGCCTCAGACGGGTTGGGAAACGTGAACCGTCTCTCTAAAGAGACGGGAGGGGGGCTATTCTCGTAAGTCCCTCGGTCAAAAGGCTATTTTGGATCTGATTTTTAGATTATTGCGTTTTGAAAACACAGATAATCAGTTTTTAGTGTTTGGATTGCGTTTTGAAAACGCAGATAATCAGTTTTTTAGGCTATCAAAACGCAATAATTTATAATCAGCTCCACCCCCGCTTTTTCAAAACGCATAATCTGTTTTCAATAATCAATCCCAAACACCCCTAAAATACATTACAAAGAAATACACTACATGTTTATATGGAAACGTTTTGAACACTAAAATCAACGCATTTCTATTTAGTTACTAAACTAAAAGAAAACGCTATCAAATTTCTATGTAGTGTTGTAGTGTATAAATCGTACTTTGCTGTTCAGGAGAAGAGGCAAACAAGATCCATAAATGGGATTAAAAATAAAAATGTGAGGAGGTTATTATATAATCACGTAACATATGTAAATAAAAATTACAGGATGCTCTACCTATAGTAATAGTAATAATACTATATACTCAATGTAATGCTCAATCTGTTTTTAATCCATTCAACCTAACGCGTTTAGAACCCTATATGATGACAATGACAATTGACAAACCATGCGTTAAAAACGTTCCCTTTGGCAAACGACAACCATCACCACCATCTCATTTTTCTTATGAGCTCATATTACCTTACGGGTACAATTGGTGTATCACATCATATGCATAGATAATAGCCATGCAACAAAAAAAAAAAAAAAAAAAAATTGATGAAAGTTATAATGAGTAAAAAATGATGATTTTTTTCTTTTATGCCTAATTTTTATTTACGGCAGAATCTCATGTGTAAACCTGCCCTTTCATGCTATGTCCAAGGTCGACTTCCGGACCATTGTGAGACCGTACCCCCTGATGCACGGGAACTGGATAGAATCCGTAAACCCTCATCTCCCGTCAAGTTCAATCCCGGGATAATTAAAGCCCCGATTCGTCCCTTCACCCGGATATCCGTCGAAAATAGCCCAAGCGGAAATCGAACCTGCGTCTCCAATATAGAAATGGCAGGCCTTTTAACCGCTGAACCAACTAGTCAGGACTCTTCTATTATGCCCACTTAGTTACGAAATTGTCACTTCCTTTGTATTAATCACTTATTTGCCTTCATCAAGTGTCATAGAGGGTGTTTGGGATTGAGTTTCAAAACAATTTATTGACTTATTGGCTTTTCCAAAAAGCCAATAAGTCAATAAGCTGTTTGTGTAACCCAAAAACACTTTCTGTTTTGACTTTTGGCTTTTGGCTTTTAAGAGTGGAAAAACTGTTTTTGAAAAGTTAGAAATCCTGGCTTTTGGCTTTTGACTTTTAGAAAAAAAATTACAAATATACCACCCATACAACCAATATTCACAATAAGTTAAGCGAAACACTTAAAAAACAACAATTTATTGACTTTTTAACGTTTCTCATCCCAAAAGCTAATCCAAACATTTTTTTTAAAACTCGTTTTCAAAAAAAAGTCATAAGGCAATAAGCACTTTTGACCAAAAGCACTTTTGCATCTCCAAACTTAATCCCAAACACCCTCGTATTAACATAGTACACTTCAAACTATATCACCACTAATTCGTATTTGATACTTGCTGATAAAAAGATGAAAATGGCAAACTTTCAATTAAAAGGTTGATATTTATACAAGCTTATTCAATACATAACTAATTTTAACTAGAACAATTCTATAAACACATATACTTAATGCTAAGAAAAAGAAAGCAAATTTGTTACAACCTTGCATTATGTATCACCTTTAAAACAATAGATACAAAATGTTTATGCCTATCGTAAAGGTAAAAGTGTCATTTCTTCAAACTTTGGCCATGTAACTTAACGGCATCGTTACAGCAGCGCTACTAGATTTGCAACTTAGTAACTCAAGCACTCTCCATGAACATTTTCGGTGATCAACATTCCTAGCAACCGAATATACATTGATCGAATCCAAAGAAGCGTTAGACGTTGTCTTTGGAATATTCGGGCGAACCCGACGGTTCTTTAAGTCCCGAATATTCATCTCCGGAGGTGGCACATTTACTAATCCATAGAAACTAACACGCTTCTGGAAAGAACAAAAGTTCTTCTTCCCAGAACCAGCAGTGGAGCCTGCAGCACAACCAGGCTCCACTGCTGGTATGGAACTCATACTTGAGTTCCGTTTTAATTTTTTGTACTCCACTGGCCAGCTATTTCTAGCAGCCAGTGGACTCACGGTCGGACATTTTATGTCCGACCGTGATTCTGATCTAGACCGTCTGCAACTTCTTTGTTGCGGTAGTCTTTTACTACTAGGGATTTGTTCGTTGATTGGTACAAGTTTTCCACAGAATATGATGTCTTCTGCGTAAGACATCATATTGTCATCCGAATAATCATTCAATCGTCCCCGGAAAAACTCGAAAACATCGTCATTGGCGGGTGATGATGATGGCGAATTCCGGTGATGTTGGGACACTGGGAAATCTTTGAGAGAAAGTGTTTCCATTGCTTGTTGATCATCCATGTAATCAATCACAAAGTGTTTTGGTGTTTGTGTGTGTGTTGTTGAGAGAATGTGTATGGAGTTTGATAAATAGGGTTAAGTGAAAAGAGAAAGGAATATATAGGGTAAATGGGGAGGAAGGATCATGGATGGTTCTTTTCGAAAATTTAATGTTGAATTGTCATACTTATTTTTTTTAGATATTTTTTGTTGGATAAAATTAAACAGTATGGGTGTTTTAGTTTCAAACCAAAACCCAAATGAAATCAAAACCGTTTTAAACTTAACCGAATTAACTAATCGGTTTTCAGTTTTAATAGTCTCAATCCAGTTATCAGACGCAATTCTATTTTGAAAGAAGCTTACCTAAAAACATATATATATATATATATATATATATATATATATATATAGGGGCAGGATCAAATACAAAAATATAAAATCGTGCGAAGCGTGCGAATGAGCACTTTGTACATGATAATTACGTAATGATAATTACGTAATGCACAAATGCATAATAATTACGTAATGATAATTACGTAATGATAATTACGTAATGCCTTCATGAACATAAAAAACATTACGTAATTATCATTACGTAATTATCATGTACAAATGCATGATAATTACGTAATGATAATTACGTAATGCTTTCATGAACATAAAAAACATTACGTAATTATCATTACGTAATTATCATGTATAAATATCCTTCGCATCCTTCGCGCGTTTCTTTATTTTTGTAGAATAACCGCCCCCTATATATATATATATATATATATATATATATATATATATATATAGGGTAGGGATCCTAAGAGAACCAACCCCTATTTGAGAACTGAGAGAACCATTACGAGCCACACATTTCATATAAAGGCAAAAAAAAAAAAAAAAAAAATTTTTTTTTTTTTTTTTTGCTTTAATCGCACATTTTTATGCAAGGAAAAAAAAATTTTATTTTTTTTGAATTTTTTTTTCATTTATACATATGTGTATATAGCATTTTTCAGCTATACATATGTGTATATTTCAGTTATACATATGTGTATAATGCAATTATACACATGTGTATACTGAAAAAAAAATACAAAAAAAAAAAAAAAAAAAAATTTCCTTACATATAAAGCAGCGATTTTGCAAAAAAAAAAAAAAATGCCTTAGAGAAATGTGTGGTCCAGAATGGTTCTCTAGTTCTCAATTTGGGAAAAGGTTCTCATTTGAACCAAATCCTATATATATATATATATAAATAAAACCGGTAAAGGAATTTTTCTTTTTTCTTTCTTCTATACACAAGATAATGTTATAAATAACAAAAGATACGACATATTTCATATAAAAGGATTTAATGAAATATATAAATAAAAACTTTGTTCTATGAATAATGTAAATTTACATTATTTAGTAGGGTAAGCTCTCAAGATGCAAAATTATTCATGCAGTAAATGTTTTCTAAAAGACTCAAATACCTAAAAGTATGGTGCAAACGAACTAAACTTTTGTGAGGTAAATATATGACTATATGAGATTAATAAACCTACTTTTAGCATCCAAGTTCATTATATTTTCGCGTTCCAGTTAGAGGCGTCCCCAATGATTTACGTGTCCTATCCGAACTGTTAAAAATATGTCCCTTAATCTTTAATAAATTATATAATTTAAATTAAATGTTACGTGGATCAATAGTATAACAATAAACATAATTGCAAAATAATAGCATTAGAATTAGTGAAATTGCATACTGTAATAAACTAGTATCTAACCGACAATTAATTAAGCTCTCCTAGTATTTTTGCTAGCAAATTGGTGGATCAACCCTTCGCACTTTATACGATCTATGATTTTGTTCTTGATAACTATCATCGCTAACCGGCTAAGTATTTCTTGGGACATTGTGAATCGTAAGTATGATTTCAACAACTTTAATTTTGAAAAACTCCTTTCTGTGGATGCCATCGTGAGTTCGTGACTGGAATGGTCAATAACATTCTATATGCAATGCATGCATTTGGGAAATAACATTCTTCTTTCATATCCTCCAAAACATCTATAGGGTCGTTATTTTTTTGTGATGTGTCAAATAAGTTCAACTCTGAACAAAAAAAAACGTTGTGTTATTTTTTTTTTTACTTTTTTTAGTTAGTAGGTTAAATAGGTATTCGGTTTATAAATGCTATGGGCTTTTAGTTAATAATATTTAAGTTTTAAATTGATTATTGTTGGGCCTAACGTTTAAGAGTTAAATGTGTATTCTATTTTAAAAATACACACACGCATATATATAGTAATTTTATAAAAGAAATTGTGTCCCGGATAAAAATGGGCCCAAGCCGGATGGCCTCCCCGGTTTGGGCCAAAGCCACCCATGGTTCCAGTGCAAATGCCCTCCACCTTCGACGCCTTCCACCATCCACTTCCGACACCCTCCTCCATCCACCTCCAATGCGAACTTAGTTTCTGTGAAACGACTTTATTATGTTTACCAATATTATGCTAAGTAATAAGTATGTTTGGATCATTTGGTTAAATTTTGGGTGGATTTAGCTAATCTCTTAATGTGTGTGAATTTAATCTTACTCGAAAGTTAATATATGTTCATTTGTGTTTGTTTCTATTCATGAACACTTGTTTGTGTTCGTGTGCATTCATGAACAAAATTAATAAACGGACACGAACATAAAATCTTGTTCAGTAAGTGTTCGTGAACATTTAATTTCCTTAACAAACGGGACCCCTACAAGTACCCAAGGCGACCGTGTTACCGTATAGATACTAGGGTACCCATAGACAACGCGGGTTGTGTCCCGTCCCCCCTTACTCATCAGATTGTCAGTTTAGTAGTCATCAGATTCCATTAAGGGATGAGAGTATTACAGGGTAACATAGCCACATAGGTAGGATTTAGGAAAGTAGGGAATTATTGGTTAACTAATGAGTAATTAAGGAACTACTATTGATTGCGTGTATATGAATAATTGCTATTTGTTTCACTGAACCAGTTATGATGATGATGAAATGAGTATTGGTAAATCTGGTCTCATGCATCTATCTATATATATAAAAGAAAATGTATATGCTGACGTGGCGTGTAATGGAGGCCTCAACCTCCCATTGAGAGTGACACGTGGCTTAATAATTGAAATATTTTAGTGTTTTTGAATTATTTTCTTTTTTAATTAAATTGAGTTATTTTAGGAAAAAAGAATTTAAAAATAAATTTAAAATTTTCCCTCTCATATTTCCTCCCATAATTTTTAAACGTTTATATCTTTTATATACGAGATTTTTTAAAGAAAAAAAATTACACCAAATTAACGAGCGTTTTATTATCTTTTCAACGAGTACCATAGTGCTATATAAAAAACGGAGAAAAAATCGACTATTTTTTGTGGGGTTTCGTTCATACAGGAAAAAAACACACAAAGTGTTCATGTTATTCATCAATCATGTTTTTTTCTTTTAAACCAGGTTCTTATCTACGATGTTGAAAATCAGCCCAATCGCCATGTTATCATTAGAATTTTACTAGGTATACTTCATCAAGAGAAGCTAGGAGAAAGAATCGCGCAACACTGCAACACATGGTGTCAGCTTATAGCAAGGTTATTTTTTTATTTATTTAATTACAAGAGTAATAATTATTACTATTAGTATTAGTATTATTAGAATGGTTATATTTTTCAACCTCGGGACGCTCCCGGGAAGAATTGATAGTTGCTGACATGGCATTCAATGGTGGCCTCAACCATCTCTTGATTATGCTACGTGGCATAATGAGATGCAATGGTTACAACTTTCAACTTAAGTGTTTGTTTAGTTGATTAGATTAGGAATTATAAGAGCCATTAGAATGTGAGAAATTAGAGAGATGTGATGAGTTTTTGAATAGTTGCAGCTTACATAAGTGATTCTTTAGATAATTACTGATTAGGTTTTAAATTAGGGAATATGAGTTATTACTGATTAGAATACTATGAACATGCAATGATTGAGAGATTTTGTGGTTAGTTAACTTGAGCCATTTGCAATAGGTTATCACGTAAAATTAGATTTTTCAACCCCGGGACCCTCCCGGGGTAATCAGCTAGTAGTACATACATGATTGTGAAGTCATGTCGCATATCCATCACGTGCCAAACAACTTAAATCCTTAATACCTGTAGGTTAGCGGATACATCTCCGGTATTGATTATGTTCATCAGTTTGTTAAAAAATAGAGTTAACTATACGGATAGTCCATAAGGTTTATAGGAAGTAACATCTTAGAGTATTAGCTTTTTTTTTTTTTAACATGTTAAGGGTTTATGGTTTCAGTTTTGTAACAAGTTAGGGTACTGAGGCTAACTCGTTAGTTTTTCTAGTTAAATTTTGATAAAATGCCTAATAATAACTAGATGAGCTATTCTTTTAATTAACTCGAATTGATTATAAAGGATTTTTTTTTTTTGCAATATATTTAAATGAGAATAAAATATAAAAAATATCCTTGTAATAAAATAAAATTAATTACAAGAACGGACCCTCTTGTTATTATTGGACATTTTAGTCATTTTATCAAAACTTAACTAGAAAAACTAACGGAGTTAGTCTTAGTATCTCAACATGTTACAAAACTAAAACCAGAAACCCTTAACATGTTAAAAAAATAAGTTAGTACTCTAAGATATTACTCTTTATAAACCTATGACTATCTGTGTAGTTAACTCTAAAAAATATTTCATTGATAATCCTTAAAACACCTATTTTTATTTTTTATATTTTATATAATTTTATTGCCCAATGACTTAGAATTATTAAACTAGGATTAATTACATATATCCCTCTATTTTTAACTATAATTACATATATACCCAACCCAAAATTAAAATTACATATACCCCCTACAAAACTTCATAAATTACATATATACCCATTATATTAAAAATGCATAGGGAAATAACTATTTTACCCCAATTCTTTTACTAAACTATATTCACGACAAGTCATATAACACATTCTTTGCATCCTACAACTTATATTCCATACGATCTTTCCAACTTAATAAATTATGAACACAAAGAACATGTAACATGCAAAATGTTTTCATGCATCCTACAACTTGATTTCACCGAAAAGAGTGTTCTAACACTCTTACATAATCATTACTAAGCCCTCATATCATTACATTCATCATAACATGTAATGATATGAGGTACTTAATAATAGAATGGGTATATTTGATATTTTTAGTTTTTTGAAAGGGGAAATATGTAAATAAATTTTTTGACTTGGGTATACATGTAATTTATGAAGTTTGGGAAGGGGGAATATGTAAATAAAATTTTGAGTTGGGTATATATATAATTTATGAAGTTTAGAGGGGGATATATGTAATTGCCCCTTAAATTAAGAGGTGTCTCGGTGGATCATTAGTAAGTAGAATGTTGTATTACTCAGGGAAGAAAAAAAAAGAAAAAGAAAATATTAAATGGTATGAGTAAGGTAAAGGGCATGTATGTTTCAGACAATAGAGTTGGATATTATTTAATACCATATCTGTTATACTTGCCGGGTTCGGCTTCTATAGCCGCTATATTTAGGTATGGTAACCATGTAGTGGTATTTAATGAAGAATGGTGATCTATTAAATTCTTAATATGATAAGCATAGCTTGAAAAATCATCAACATTAATTTTTTTTACATTTTTAATTGCAGCATTAGGGTGTTGCTAAATGCACTCCTTTTATACTATTTTTACTGATTACACCCCCTCCTTAAAGTTTTTAAATAAACATAATTAAACCTTATATTTTTTTTAATAGAATTTCTCTTCTATTCTGATCTAAGTTTGTCTCGAACTATAGTAATAAAATCATAAAGATTAAAACTAACAATATTTCAGATGAGGTTTGGTACCACCGAGATGATGACGAGATTCATGGGACGGTGATGCTTCAATTATGTGATGAAGATGATGTTCATGGGGTGAGTAACTTAAAAAGGGTTGATTACACGAAAAAGATGAGTTATTAAAATGATTTTTTTTTTAAAGTAGAAGGAAAGAATCTAATAACTTTTAAACTGTTTTTTTAGAAGGGAGTGCAATTAGTAAAAAAGGGGAGTGCATTTAGCCAACCCCTTCTACAATTGATTTCATCAGCTTTCTTGTAGAGTTTTGTAACATGTTAATTCTAATAACCAAACATTAATTAATAACAAAGTTTTCACCCAAGCTGGTAGCTTTCGACACGACACAAATATAATCAAGTTTTAGTTTCTCATATCTAACTCATTTAACAAAACGGGTCATGTTCTGGTAGATTTAACCCATAAGATTAAACAATCTACCCGCTAACCCGCTTCTGATGCATTTACCCATTTTTTACAACCCTCCAACATGTAAACCAGTCTAACACGTTTCAATATATGATTTAAACATGTCGTGTTTTGATTATACGCTTATAAATGCGTGTAGGCTAAGATTGATGTCTTTTACACAAATAAAAAGCACGCGCGTGTTCGGCAGACAATTCAACCCACCAAAACAAAGTCCGGTTTACACCAATGCTTCCATATTTCTAATTATCTCCACGTATACCACCCTCCTTCGGTTTCTATTACATCCACATAGCCAAATTTGAAAAATAAAATAAAATAAAAAATCACATATGCACAGATTCTCATTAAATGCAGGTTTGATCGAAAATCACATTCGTATAATATAGCGGTTGTACGTGTCTGTTTTTGGTACCCTTACAACAAAATGACTTGAAGCCACATATTTCAAGTACACTAAATTTCAAACTTCTAGATTTCAAACGTCACATATAATCAAATAAATTCCAATTTGGTTTTCGATTTTAATTCGTAAAGACGAGTCTTGTCTCCTGGCCGGTATAATAATTTAGGAGTTCTAAAGCATATTTAATTATAGCTATTGTATTAGATTATAACATATGGGAATATGATAACACACATTTTTTTTTATATACGGTGACTGGAAGTCACATAATGTTACAATTTCAATTGAAAATTCGATAAATTGAAAGATGAGGGAGTTATACGAATTGAACGCAGGCAAGGCCTAAAAAATTAGGGACCCTAAAATACAGGCCAAGAGTAAAGCTTAATCGAGCCTTAGTTACTGATTAATGGTGTTTTGCATTGGTGTCTTAGGTTGGTTATTATGTAGAGTTTAGAGCTTTGATTGAAATAGGTTTTAGTCAAAGCAAATGGGATCATTCAATGTTCGTTAAAAATATTGAAAATGTGTTCATTGTCTTATTAGTCTATGTTGACGATATTATTATGACCGGTAATAGCAATGATGAAATTGTTAAAGTTAAGAATCTTTTGAAAACAAAATTTTTAATAAAAGATCTAGGTGAACTGAAATATTTTCTAGGAATTGAAGTGCTAAAAACTGAAGATGGTTTGTGTTTATCTCAACGAAAATATTGCTTGGATTTGTTGCGTGAATATGGATTGACTGGGTATAAGCCTGTTAACAATCCTATTGAGCCTAATTATGTGATAGCAAATGAGTGTAAAAAAAGATGATCATTTATTATCTGATATAACAAATTACCAAAAGTTGGTTGGAAAACTTATTTACTTGTCACATACTAGGCTTGATATTGCATATTCAGTTCATTTTCTTAGTCAGTATATGCATAAACCGACACAAACTTTGTTTAAACTAGCACTTAGACTGTTAAGGTATCTAAAAGGTGCACCTGGAAAAGGAATTTTGTTTTCAAAATCTGAAAATTTTAATCTTAAAGTGTATTCAGATTCTGACTGGGCAAAATGCTTAGAGTCGAGAAGATATGTTACAGGATATTGTGTTCTACTTGGAAATTCTTTAGTTTCCTAGAAAAGTAAAAAACAATCGACTGTGTCCAGGTCATCTGCCGAGTCAGAATACCGGGCTATGTGCGCTGCAACTTGTGAAGTAACATGGGTAAAAAAATGTTTTGGAATAATTAGGGGTTAAAGTTCAGATTCCTGTTTCTTTGTACTGTGACAATAATGCAGCGATGTCTATTGCTGAGAATCCAGTTTTCATGATAAAACGAAACATTTTGAAATAGACTTGTTTTTCTTAAGGGAAAAAATTTCTGCTGGACTTATTAAAACAATGTATGTTTTTAACAAAGGGTTATTGGCTGGACATCATAAAGAGGTATGTTCCAATCTTGGTTTATATGATGCTTTTGGTAATTGAGTTAAGGAGGGGTGATTAGTTTGGTGTTGCTTATGTCTATTGAATTGAGGAGGGGTGTGAAAAAAGGTATGACATATTTCCAGTTCAATTCAATAGTCATCATTTTCTAAGTTTGGTTTGTATGTTGTTATTTATAGTGGTTTGTTTTTCTTTTGTGCTTGTGACATATGGTGATAAAATGAGGTGATAAAATGATTGGTGCCTACTGTGAAACTGGTCGTTGGATGTGTAGCTGAGAAGGCCATTAGTTGTTGTTAAAAAGGCCCAGCTGAGAAGCCCATTAGCTGTTGTTACTGTTGTTAAGTTTTTGGCCCATCCGGTTGTTTTATCCACCGACTCATCGACTCATTTCTTTATAAAAGGATCCTTATGTCTGCTGTTCTATGCTGCTGGTGTTTTTTTAGTCTTTTGATTCTCTTTCTCGAGTTCCAGAGTCTTCTTATAGGGTTTCGTAACAAACCCTAGAGTTCAGTCAATTTGTATTTTGTTAAGCCTCTCGCTTAGATTCTGTTCTTGAGTCAGTCATAGATAGATTAAGTAGGTTAGAGGTTGTTGTAATCTTGATCTTGTTAGTTGATCAGGTTCCGTTTTGCTATGTTTGATTACAGTTGTTGTATGTTACATTGTTTGAAGTTTTAATAAAGTTTTTGAGTTTTTTTTTGTGTCAAAACTTCTGACGTATCAGTTTCTGACACATTATTTGTGATGTTTTCTCACTCGATTAGATCATAAATTTATATATATATATATATATATATATTTCAAAGGGTTAAATCCTACATGACACTCATATAGTCATTCTCCCCCTTGAGAGTGTCATGTAGGATGTCATGGGGCATTGATAGATTTTAGGATGTCATGTGGCATTGATATATATATATTTTCTCTTATGTTTCCTCCTATAATTTTTAAGCGTTAATATGTTTTATATACGAGATTTTTTAAAGAAAAAAGTTACACCAAATTAACGAGCGTTTTATTATCTATCCAACGAGTACCATAGTGCTATATAAAAAACGGAGGAAAAAAATGACTATTTTTTGTGAGGTTTTGTTCATACGGGAAAAAAACACAAAGTGCTCAGATTATTCATTAATAATGTATAAGCAAGTCATTAATTATGTTCAAACCAGTAAATATGAATTCTATTTACAACAGGTGTTAGCTTTGGAGTTGTACATTGTTATAGGTTAGGTTTTAATAATAGGGTTATACATTGTTTGAGGTTAGGCGTTAACATTGAAGATACATTGTTAATTGTTTTAGGTTAGGTACTACTCGAAAGTTGGTTTACGGATCAAATTCTACACAGAACATAAAAAATTGATTCCCCAAAATTGATGTCTAGCTATTTCTAATCATCTTTGGTGATGACTAAGAGTTACTTGACGTCATAATAGGTTTTATTTTATGGAATTTCACCTTATGTTCCTATTTTAGTTTCTTAATCTAGAATTTAAGGATTCCGTTGCAACTTGCAAATGTTTGAAGTTGAAATTGGACACTAATTTTAATCTTCACTCTAGCTAAAAGTTTGAAGTTTCTCTATTTCCTCCATCATCGACACACACTTTAGTGAAACTTTGAAGGAACAATTACACGGTTAGTCTTTGTGGTATATTCGTATTATGACTTTGATACATGTTTATTGAAAACCAAATCATTGATCCTAAGTTATGTTCGTATTATGACTTTGATACGTGTTTATTGAAAATCAAACCATTGATCCTAAGTTATGCACAAATGTTATGCATAACTTTGGCCCAACTATATTATTTTATGCATAACTTCAAAACAATGGTGTAGTCTCCAATAAACATATATAACAAAGTCATAATATGAAGATACTACATGGACTAACTGTGTTAATAATCCAACTTTCAATGATTTTCTATTATTTTAATAGAAACATATATGGCTACTATTATTGACCCCTCAAGTTTGATCTAGTAACATTTAAGTTACTTACACTTTTGACCCTAAAACCAAATCTCTTTGACCTTTTTTTAATCAAATTCAACTTGATGACACTATGACAGGCTCACAGGTTATATAGATTATTAGATTTTGATACATCACAAAGTTTGCTAGATGATTTAGTAGCGAACATATCAAATTCAACTAGTTGTATGTCATTAAAAAAAATTAACAAGTTGTATAGATCTTGGCACGTCACAGAGATTATTTATAATATAGTTTATCAGTTTAATTCTACTCCATATTATATTATCGAAAATCAGTATGTCACACGTACAAATTAGAACTTTTCTTCATACTCCCTCTTCACCTACTTTTTGCAAAACACAATAAATAATAGTTGTCAATTGTTATTTAAAATTAGGAGTTTCTTTTTTATTTATATAAATTAACTCACCAACTTAAAGATAGGTGACATCACTGATCAATGATCATTATACTTTATATGTATAATTTTAAACATAAGATGAATAGCATTAGGATGAATAGTAAGCAGACAGTAGAAATGTGTTTAGTAATAAAATCTAGGGTTAGCCGTAAAAGTAAAAGTTTACTATACATGAACTGTATTTGAACCGTTAGACACGTTTGCATAAAATTATATATTATATGGCTAGCGTAGAGTCTAGCCGATTTTTGGTACGATCTCAGCCATAGAAACTAGAAAGTCCCCAAGATTATCATCATATTCCTAAATGTGTTATGATAATTCAAGCCAAAGCTCTACAGCCAAAAGAGTAGGTTTATCACAATTTTATTTTTTTATTTTTTGGTAAAAAAAGTGTATTCTTTGCTGGTTTTTTTTTTTTTTTTACTAAAACAACACTTTCACTGTAAAAATGCATGTTTAAGCTTTATGTTGTAACGGGTCAAGCAGGTAGAAGAATAACTATGTTTTGATATATCATTTGCTATTAAGAATACATGTTTTAGGCTTTATGGTAAAACGGGTCAACCCGGTAAATGAATAGCCATGTTTTGATATATTATTGCAGTGATCTAATGTTGATTGGTAATCAAATCACTAAAACCAAAGGGTTATTGGTTGACCAACATGAGCATCATCAAGATCACCAACCATCAGAACTGCGTCATCAGTGATGAACTTAGGTGTCGATTTAGGTACATGTGTCGATAAGTTTTCCTATTGAGTAATCATTGATATTCTTGGTTGTTAATTAACATTATTAAAGAGTAAAGAGTGTTACATGGCAGCACGGTTTTTGTCCCACATTATTAGCATCTTCCACATTTGGTACATTTTACATCATCATCATATTCAGTTAATTCCACCTATAGCAAAACTAAGGTAGGGTCTGAGGAGGGTAAGATGTAGACAGTCTTACCTCTACCCCTAAGAATAGAGAGGCTGCTTCAAGTGAGACCCCCGGCTCGATGTGATTTGGTATCAAGCCTTGGACATAAGGCACATAACACTTAGCAATCGGGACAAACCCGATCGGTGCATGTAGCCATTTATCTTTTGGCTATCCACGCCACCACATGATGCATGATTAACCGTCCGTCGTTTTTAACGTTATTTTCACGAAATTAGTAAAATAACGTTAAACCTAGTGCAACTTTACTTTTGTCCCCTGAAGGCCACACATATATACATTATATGCGCACACCGTAAGTGGGGCGTAATTTGGGTACATTTTACACATACGGATTTTTAGTTAATTTGTCTCTGTAGAACTTTCATGCAAATGGGTCAACTATGAGGCGAATAACCATATGTTACTCTTGACATGTACCTGGTTTTCTTAAAATGGCATTCCTAATATTAGCATTCGCGTTTACATTAATTTTGTTTTCCTAGGTTATCTAGACAATGACATTCTACTTCATTACTATTTTAGGTTTGCTGATTATCATGTAAAGATCTAAACCATGGGTTACACTTATTTCCAAATATTTAACAGGGAAAGACGTTCATACGTAGTCTGCCGGCGCGAAATATATATATTTATATAATATAATATATTTATAATGTTATTTTAGATGTACTTGTTTCAAGTGTTACATTTTCAAGCAATTTTCACTATTTTAGATGTACTTGTTTCAAGTGTGTTACATTTTCTTGTTGATAATCATCACATATTCTGATACATAACAAAGTGAGTTTTGAACAGTCACTGCTAAATATATATATTTATATAATATAATATATTTATAATGTTATTAGTGTCTACTTCTTATGAATTACACTGAAATAAAATTAAAAATTAAAAAAAAAAAACATCCAAAGATTCAAACCATAAGTAGTAGTTATAGTAAGTTACAAAAATTAACATAGAAGAATATAAAAGAATTTCTCGACACGCTCAACGACGACAAACGCGGATTCCAAATAGGTTTCTGACGGAAGCCACTTCCGTCTATTTACCAAACCAAACGCCACTGAGGTATTTACCAAACATCGCGGAGGTATCTACCCGACATTTGTAGATTCTTGACGTAGAGTTCTGCCTTTGACGAGTCTAGAGATCCCTGAAATCGACAAAGTTACAGTTGTTATGTTAGCTGGAGTTCACAAAATAGATGTAAAAATTTGTCAGTCAGTCAAGATCAGCTCTCGCCAAAAGCTTAAATCGAGCCAAGCTAAAACTGAAGCCCGTTTAATGGGAGGGTGTTTCATATACCAAGTTCAACAAGGCTCACAACATTAAAAATCTCTATTATTATTTATATAAAACTATAAATATAGTAACTTTGATTTTAGTAATATAATGAAGACATGCTACATAATAATATTATTTTACATGTATAACTACAATAAAAAATAACTAAAATATACCATATATATAAATCATCGCACGTGTATATAAATATAATATTAATAATAAATGTGCTGAATTCAAGCTTTACACCTCTAAGGGCAAGGCAGATCAGGTAATGGGTTGACACTGGACAGGAACAACCTTTTCCCAGTATAATTTGAACATATTCTTTTATGCATGATCAGTGTGCCCAGTGTGCATAATATGATTGCAGGTACTAAATTATTTCTTATTAGTATAGTTTTTCTTTAATAAAATGGCATCAAAATACACTTTGGACAACCCCTTTGTCTCACTAGAGACGGAAATAAACCAACTCAAACGGTTAGCAAGTGTAAACGAGCTAAATTTTTCGCCACTAGTCACTACTATTCCGATTCAACATATGGTCAACTAAAAAATACTAAGGTTTATTTGCCAGTAAATAGGTAATTTTTACTTTGCGATAAAGAGGGTCAAATCACGAAATGATAACCGAGTTTTAAACTTGTTTCAATAGTCGCTCAGTACTTATTTTCTAACTATAAAAACTACTCAAATTTCATTATTGTCCCAATGTGGTAAAAAATTTCATAATTGTTCAAGCAAAATGTCGTAAATACAACAGTTATAAAACTTGGTTATTATTTAGGACCTTTTTTCTTCGCAGCTACCCCGTGCTTCATGTTAAACTTGAAAAAAAAAATCACTAAATAGAAACAATATATGATGTCTGTTTCATTTAGGTCCACTTAATCTTCTTTTTAAAAAGTGAAATTTATAAAAGATCTCTCCACAATGGAACAATATTGAAAGTTGAAGGTTTTTCTAGTTAAAAGAAATGTATGATTTAAAAAAGTTAGGAAAATGATTTTATAGTTAAAAACGACATCTCAAAAGATGGTGTCGACGGTGGACCCCAAAGTATTTAACACCATATAATTTATATCTGTCACCATCTCAGCCAACCCCAACCATATAATATAACCTACCCCATATGTATAAATCATTTGATGAACATAAAATCATACAAATATTAACAAATATATAATAAAAACAAAATATCAAAGATATAATATATGTGATCACTAGTACCTGTTCTTGCACAATGGTGTGGAGAGTTCTATGTACATCTTTGGCCATGCCTTTGGCATCACCACATACATATAAATATGCTCCTTCAGATAGCAAGTTCCAGAGATCCGAAGCCTGTGCCACATTTATTTTATTATGAGAATTATGAAAATATTATAACAATAAGTATATAAGAACATGCAAGATCGTTATGGTTTGTTTTTCCCACCTTATCGCTCATCTTGTGTTGCACGTATTCCTTAGTCGGGCCTTCACGGGAGAAAGCAACAATAAGCTCGGAAAGAGCACCAGTCTCGACAAAGTTGTTAAGCTCATCTTCGTATATGAAATCCTGAAGTAACATAATAAATTGAGTTATGTTTTATCTCCTAACGGGTCAAACAGGTTAAAAATGAATATGGTAGCTAGAACAAAACAAACGGGACGAATTTAAAATCAGACATAATTTTATACAATCACTTCAAAGCTTGGTATAAGCATCATTTTCACCACCCAACAAAAACTCATGGTATCAGATGCACCTTTTTTCTATGACATGCATACTCTGTTCCCATATAAGTATATAACTTGCATAGGATAAGATAGCTTTGATCGAGGGAGAAACAGAAGGGTATAATCATAATGTTACAAATTCTATTTAATGAAACGGGTATTATGAAATTTTTAATAGGTATGTAAGTTATTATCATATTTCACATTTTCACCAATTGTTCACTAATAAATTAATTCAGAATCATTGGAACTTTAAATGTTTTAACAGATACAAAATCCCCCATTTTAACCTACGACCAAACCCGCCCATTTTCCTAGCTCTACTGATCACCAAAAGAAATGTTTTGAGCATACCACTTTGCGATTCCTGCACCCGAAGAACAAAATGGATGACCCGAGCTCGGTTCCGGCTTCCTTCAGAGCTAACCTTTCTTGAAGGAAACCTCTAAAAGGAGCCAATCCTGTGCCAGGGCCGATCATGATAACCGGGATCTTAGGATCAGAAGGTAGTCTAAAATTGGATGTTCTGACATATATCGGGGCCCAACTGCAATCCTGACTTTCTGTCATAGGCACTGCGTCCTGAAAATAAACCGTAATTTTAGAACTTAAATTAAAACAAAGTCAAAGTTGAAAAAATGAAAATGTATAGCACTAGCAATACCTTCATCCAAGTTGAACACACTCCTTTGTGGATACGGCCTGCTGGTGTTTTCTCATAAACTAATGCACAAGTAACATGAATCCTATTCGGTGCCATCCTGCAATACGGAATGTATATCGATATCAAAATGTTATTGGAACTTAAATTTTAGTTTAATCTTTTTTAATGAGATGGATTTACATACTTTGGGGAGGAAGAAATAGAGTAGTATCTGGGCTGTAAGCGTGGGGCAACAGATGCAAAGAAAACACCAAGTGGAGGCTTGGCTGATGGGAACGCTTCCATGACTTCAAGAAGGCTTCTCTGGCTGGCAACTATCCATTGAGAATATTCATCCTGAAGAACGTTAATTCAGAAAAATATTAATATTAATCTCCATATTATGAATATAGATGTTGATTATAATAATGTCTCCAGACTTTTAATTATGAAACGATGTCAAACCTTTCCATCAGGAGATGCAAGAAATTTCAATCTATCAGCTTCACTGGGATCCGTGGCATGAGCAGCAAGCGCAAGCAAAGCTGACTGAAATTGGAGTTATAGATTAATAAAAAAAGGATCATTTTGGCATGCGTCAAAACAGGGCGATTCGGGTTGCATTGACCCAAAAACAACTCTGTGTCCATCTTAAATTATTTACAAGCTATTACAACAATGTGGATCTTTGAACAAACACTATTTGGGGGATTGAATGCGTTAAAAATAAACTATTAATCCATTTGGCACATTAATGATAGAACACAACCCAAATTGACCCATTCATAAGCAGATGAGTCAAAATTGCCACTTCTACTTAAAATACATAGAAATTGAGATTTGAGCATCTGAAAGAAAGCGTACCTTTTTAGGAGAACTCAAAACATCGGCATATGAAGCCAATGCTTTTCTCAAAGTGCATGGAGGGAAAGAAGGCGGCAAAGAGGCCCCACCAAGTGGCGTCCCGTCCTCTTTATCAGTGTGGACGGAGAAGTAAGTGTCTGGTGATAAACCAACTAATCTTACAGCATCATCCACAACTTCACTCAAGTTCTCACAGTAGACTCCAACGTGGTCCCCAGTTTCATATCTGAAATAAACAAATTTGTTCAGTGTGATTTGGGTATGCTATTATCAATTCATACCAAATTATTAATCAAAGAACTTACGATAATCCAGTATTGGAGATGTCAAATTCAAGATGGGTGCAAGATCGGTCAGATTCAGGGCTATGGAGTTCCTTTTTGACAGCCACATTGGATCTTTGAGGAGACAGGACAGAGTTATGTTAGGTTGTAGAAAGCAATCAAGAAATAATAAGAAATTCAAAACATTATGATACCTGCTTGGATGTTGAGCATCATGAACAGCATGTCCATTTGTTTGAATATTATCTTCAGAAAAGATGTCTGGTTTGTCATGAAAGACAACACGGTATTCTGCAACAGCAGCTGTGTAGGGAGTTGCAACACCCGTGTCATCCTCATCACGAAGTAATTGATCTAACTCGGGCCACACTAACTCTTTCCTGAAAAAGGAAAGTTTGATAAAATATTAAAAACTTGTCATTACATGGCAGTTGTTGACCACTAGACTAAAGTTACAATTCAATAACAAAAAAAGTATCTTTTGAATACCATGCAGTGAAGTCGTCTTCAATACATTGATCATCATCTCCAAGTCCAACAGGAACAAGGCGCTTAGCACCTGTAAATTGTGAAAACAGTATACACAGCATATCAATTAAGGCTAGGAAGCAATTTGATAATTCTTCATTATAAATTCTACGTCATCTTGGATACAGAGGCACATTGAACAAACTGGCAATGTGACACACTAAAACTTTCTAGATATTAAGTGTGAACACCATAACAATGTGCCCTACCAACTGAAGTTAATGCTAAGCATAAAAGTACCGATGTTAAGTTATAAAACATACTTCATGACAATTTACTAACATGTGTTCCTCATTTCCTAACATAAAGCATTTCAGTAACAAATTATCAACACCTGGATAAATCATGAAATAATACTCTTATGCATTGTAAATTGGATAAGTAATAACATACCTTGTTCAACGAGACCATCATCGACCACCTTCGCAATCTACATATCAAATCAAGGAAATAAACAAAATTTAGCATAGCACAAACGTAACATGTAACTGAACATATATAATGTTAGTTAGTTCTTAATTATCAACATGATATTAACCGCTACCTTGTTAAAATGTTCATACTGTCTGTTACCAAGGCCAAACACTCCATATTGAAGCTTATTAAGCCATTCTCCTTTCGACTCACCCTACACCCATAGCAACAATTTTCAAATCAACATGCGAATTATGGTTAGGTACCACAATGAATCAACTAATTGCACAATACTTACCTCCGTAAACCATTTATAGAATCTCGCAGCATTATCTGTCGGCTCACCATCTCCATACCTACAAAATCAAAACCATAACCGTTCATTTAATACAATAATACCTACTCATCAAGTCATCATTCATCAACCACTCCCCTTTTATGCAATTATTTAAATATCAATAAATAACATTAACTCGAAAAAAAGTTCCAAAAAGTCTCCTTACAACTTGGATACAAACATAGATATCATTTACATGAGCAACCGACTTACGTAGCCAGAAAGAAAAAAGCCAATGACTCCTTCTTTAGCTTCTCCTCATATTCATCATCATCCGCAGCATAATCATCCTAAAATTTAAAAAACACAAATTCAAAATCAAACAGAATCATCGAAGTATCAAATTGTTCCATCCGCAACATTTTTGTCACGAAACGAGACTCCAACTGGCGACTTTCTCGAGAGAAAGTCATCCGGACACCTTAACAACATAAAAGCATATGCATCTTATTCAAAAAAAAATATTATTATCCATAAAGTCAATACTCACCAAATCAACTACTTTAAACACCGCCTTTTCATATCTAGCTTTTGCTTCCTCCACAAGTGCCTTTAAACAACAATAATAATAATATTAACAATTAACAATAATAGTAATAATTAGAAATGAACCAGATACCGAATTTCGCCAAAAATTGATACCGATACCGAAAATACCGAACCGAACCAATCCTAATACCGATTTTCGCAAAAACTTGGTACCGAATTGGTACCGAAAATGAAACGGTATAAGTATTTTCGGTATCGGTATTTAATACCGAAACGCTCACCCTAATTATAGTAACTTCTATTAATGTAAGACATTTAATAATAATAATAATAATAATAATAATAATAATAATAATAATAATAATAATAACCTTAGCAAAGCCTTCAGCAGTACCAGTCTGCGTACCAAAAAACACGGTAACTTTTTTTTTACCGTCATCAACTTCCTCATCAACAAGTCGTTTCGGAACCACAACAACAGGCGGCTCAACAACTTTTTTACTAGACGATCTACGCCAGACGAAAACGACGACGCATCCAATCAAAACAGCAAACGACGTCGTAAGGATCATCAGAAGCTCACGGTTCTCAATAATCATAGCTAGCGTAACCGGCACCGTTGACTCGGATGCGTTGGAGGTGTAGACACCCTTGCCGTTAAGTAACGCCGTGAAGAGATCCAACGGAGAGATCTTAATGGAGTTGGATTGCATATTTGGATAGAGGTTTTAGAGAGAGAAAGGTGTGGGTGTTTCTCTCTCTAGAGGGAGTGGGATGATGGAATTGGTAAGGGTAGGTGAGAGAGGTGTGGGTTTTATGGCGGTGAGGAAAGAAAGAAAGAAAGGTGGAAGACAAGACCCAATTGGTATTGCTGTTTACACGATTTGGCTATAGCTGGTCAACTCACACCTACCTCCTCCTTCCTTTAAGACTACTACTATGTGTAATGTAGCTAGCATATGGTCTCACAACTTTAAATAGGAACGTTATAAATTGGGTTTTGTCTATTTCAATTTCAATTTCAATTTCAATATATAAATATATAGAGAATTTATTTCGACACCAATATGTCTTGTATTGGTCGATACGAAGCGTATTTATGTTAAAAGTTACACATTGATAGTCTTTGGGTGTCAGTTTTGAAATCTCGTACTGATATCATATTGTCCAATGCATGGCATATCAAGGGTTTTTTTTTTAATTTTTTTGTTTTTACAGTTTTTATTGTATTTCGGTGTATTTGAAAAGAGTTTTCTTTAATAAATTGATTGATCGTTGTATTTAAACAACACAAACATAAATAACTAAAACTGATTGTAATTGACTAACTGATCAAGCAATATTAATCATTGTAAATAAACAACACAAACATAAATAACTAAAACTGATTGTAATTGACTAACTGATCAAGCAATATTAATCATTAATCATTGTAAATAAACACAAACATAAATAACTGAAACTGATTGTAATTGAATGACTGATCAAGCACTATTAAACACTATAAATAACATCACAAACATAAATAACTAAAACTGAATATACATATCAAATAAGTTGTTCATACAAAAAAAAGACAAAATACAACTGAATACAAAATACAACTGAATACAGAATACAAAACATACACAATACAAGCTACTAATCATCTGGGTCATTTGGATAATGTTGTGGCTGTGGTGGTGGTCTGGGCTCTAAACCAGCAAAGCGTCTCCTCTCTGCCTCAGACTCAGCAATCCACCTCATCCAGTCAAGAGTAGTCTCCTGACTGCAACGAAGATCTCGGATATTGCGCTCCGTATGACGAGTTCTATCTGTAAGCTCACGAGGGACGCCTTGGTAAACGTGTTGTGGGTACTAAGGCGGGCCTCATGGTTCTGGGTCCTTCGGGTCCTCTGGCAGCAACTCCTCCTCGATCGGACCCTGTACCACCTCCACATCATCCTTAGTCGGCCAAGAATAAGGCGGGATGACCTCCGGTAACGGTACGTAAGCATATTCACCACTGTGCTCGTAGTTCTGGTTGTTTTTCGGTACGTATAAAGGTTCAACATTGGATTCGTAGTACGACTCGTTCAGGTCTGGCGACAATGGTTTTTTTGTAACTAAATGCAACCTTTTGAGAATCAGGAATACCTTATTCATCGAAAAAAATAGACCGTCGTGACATTTTTTTAGAAGAATAAAAAACCTTGATTTGAAAGAAAGAAAACATATATCGTCTGTGAAATTTTGAAGAGGAAGAAGAGAAAGAAGAAGAAAAGGGCCAACAATAATGCAACTTTAGACCAATACTCCTCGTATTGATCAATATTGGGTGTATATGGTACGATGTGGTGGATGTTTTATGTTACATCGTACGATATACCTCGTATAGACCAATACGAGGCATATCATGTCCTTTCAGTTAGTTTGACTCGCCTGAAAAGGTTCATGTGAAACCCTATATGCCTCGTATTGGTCAATACGAGACATATAGGGTTAAGATTTTTGTCTTTTCCTGTCTTTTCAGGCCCACGTGGGGAATAAATAAAGCAATACGCCTCTTATTGACCTATACGGGGTGCATATATGGTGTCAAATTAAATTTGTAGGGTGTCTAAATATTAGCACCCATAAATTATTGGCCCATTTTCTTTTGTTTTTGTTTTATTGAACTATGACTTTGGTTTTAATCACACCTTTATCGTTTCACAATCATTGTTTTTTTTATCTAAATCCAATTATTATTAATTAAGTTTTACAAATAAAATTTTAATACGTTGTAAAATTGATTAATTGATTTTTGTTTTTAACTAAACATTTTATTTAGTAAATATTATTTATATTTATTGTATTTTTAATTAAATAAATAAATTATAAAAAGATGAAAATAATTGTAGCTGTAACAAAATTAAATAAATAAAAGAAGTGAGGCTATTCCCTTCCCATTGCATTGCCTTTCACCCCACCGGGTCGCCCACCTCTACCATTGTCATCTAATTCCACTCCTGCAGCAACACCATCGCCCACCACGACGTACCACCTACCATCATCAACCCTCATAATCGGCAGCCACCATATATGGCCACATATAGTAATGGATGGGAGATATCGGGTCGAGGGGAATGTGAGAAGCGTATTCGTGAGTATATGGAGAAGAAAAGTCGGGTAAGCCACCATGGTCGCATATGTTAAGAAGATGCAATGTGGATGGTTTAAGTTCAAATCCTTATAGGACCATCAAACTAAACAATGCATCAAACTAAACAATGAATCGGACATTATAAATCTTAAAATATTAAATTTGTTTTGGTTTGAATAGTTCGATTGACGTAGTTTCTAAACACCTCATAACTTGTGAAAGTATATCGAATGTGTTAAAAAATAAATAAATAAAACAAATTTCTTTCATTTTAATACGTAAACATGTTATTTATATGGCTACTTTCACTTTTCTTATTATTTTTATTTGTTTTAAGCCAAAACTATTTTTCTTGTTTCTAAGTTGTTTTTGTCTACAAATTTATTGTAAATAATGTTTATTTTAGGTTTTTATCTTTATAGTACTTTTAACATTAAAACAAAACATTGTCAATATTTTATATCTAGTGGGGAGTGAAGATAAAGCCCCTCCCTTAGGCGTTATGTGACACGTGGCATACGGGGCGTAATGGGGCTTGAAGTTCAAAAGTGGTGTAGTAGTATCTTGTATCGGTTTTGTTAAAAGAGACCTGTAAGCACAAGAAGTTGACAGTTAGCGAGGTGAAAAATGTTAGAGATGGCAAACCGAAGGCTCGAGATAACAATAATGGTATGGCAGATACTTTCAATCTCGACAAAATAATTATTTCTGCTTCAAAGAAAACCCCAAAAAGGAGAAGAAAAAATTGTCTGGGTTTTGACTTGTTCGGGAATTATGCGAAGACGCTAGTTAAAAGTGCTCGATGCAACGTGTCTCCCTTAGACTTACAGCTGAGGACACGTGGATATGATCTATTCATGGGTGACAGTGGTGATTGTTGTAAAATAAGTTAGGTGTCATAAATTTCAGGTGTTGGTTTAGCGGTGTAAGGCGGTCTGTTTTATGTTTTTGGGTTTGTGGTGTATCGCTTTCGGGTGATTGGGTGTATGGTGTCGCTAGTTTCTTGCTAGTGGCCTCGTGGTTTCAATAAAAGTTTTTGCCGTTCAAAAAAAAGTATCTTTTCACGTTCAATCATTACCCAATAACTAATTAATTGTTGTAATTTAAACTAAATATAAATAACATAATATTTGATTGGTGAGAGTTTATGGAGAAAGAAGATGATTGGCTGGAGTGAATGGAGGGGAGGCGTTTTAGTTTTCACACCGGGGAGGATTTTTGATCGCTTCACACCCATGTGGGCGATGTTCGGGTGTTGTCCGACGTTATTGAGGAACTTCATGCCCAATTTTACTGCCACTACGGATGGTCTTATAATTATTTATTGTGAATTAGTATAATTTTAATGTAGATAATAATAAGCATTAATACATGTTAAGTCGTATAAACCCATGTATACATAATAGATCCTTCTCTATTTTAGGCATATAGTTTGTTTCATTTCTTTTTATACACTATTTTTAAGTTTCAAAATAAGAAAATTGAACTATATTATCAATTATTAATAAGGTTGTCAACTTATGTGTCATATAAACTCATATATTTTTTTAGTGATGTGTTATTATTTACACATGTAAACATGTGTATTTATCCTCATTTTTACATAATATTATGTGTAAGGACAAAAAGGATTGAAAAAACCACTTTTGCAAGCCTTAGTCTAATTCATATTCTGCCAAATATACTAAGTATAGAAACTGCTGAAGAAGAAGAATGCAAGTACTGAAGAAGAATACATCAAGTGCTGAAGAGTAAAGATCAGAAATTCTGAAGTCAAACTAGATAAGTCAACTGAAGAACTACTAAAGACAAACTACTCATCGGTAGTTTGTCACTCATCAGCTATTCTGATAGAAGCTTCCCACCGCTCTTGTATTTCAGTAGTTTAGTATTTTAGTATTACTTTATGCTTTTATTAAAGTCTTTGTACAAGTTCCAAGACTACAGCCTGTTGTAGTTTTACTTTTGTATCAACTTGTATGTATTTGTTGGTCTATAAATAGATGGGTTAATCCCACTATTTTAGACATTGATTTTTAACTGAAATCCTTCAAAAGCTTTTAAATTGAAATACCATTTCACATATGAGAATCTTTCATCATACTTATTGTTATATGCATTCAATTGTTTAGATTCTCATTAACTGCCTTAAGTTCATTAAATCCATGGGGAGTAATGTTGAAAGTGAAACTTTAACTTGAACACTTTACTTATTCCGCTGTGCAAATCTGATTTGATATACTTACAACACATAAGTGTTCATGAATAAGAACCGCTAAAGAACAAACTGATCCAAAAATTGGTATCAGAGCTCTGGTTTATCTGATCAAATATCAATCTAACAAATTGAGAATCAGACACAGGCTCTAATTGATATTCAATAAAGGATAAAAGTTCACTTTTTCAAAACATCCATTACTTTAAGAAATACTTGACATATCAATAGTCTAAAAAATGGATCCTCATAATACTGGATCTGCCAAAAGCCTCCTATGCTTGTTCGTTCTGAATATAACATATGGCAAAAGAGATTGGCACATACTGTGTCACACACAAACACTGGTTGTTGGAGATCTGTCATGTATGGACCCCATAAACCAGTAAATATAAATCTTGAAACTAAGGTTGAAATTCTAAAGGACCCAAAAGACTACACTGATGAAGATTTCCTTAAACTTAAGCTTGATGCCAAGGCTTTCTCTATGTTGGCAATGGCTCTCCCAAATGAAATCTACTGTGGACTTTTACATTGTGAAAGTGCCAAAGAGCTTTGGGATTGTCTAAAAGAACAGTTTGGAGGAACTGAAGAGGTAATTGCAAACACAAGAATTTGAAAGATTCTTCTCATTAATCTCTGAGTTAAAGCTAAATGGTCAGACCTATACAAATGTATCTATGCTTCATAGATTCTTAAGGTCTTTACCAGAAAAATGGAAAAATTATTCAATAGTTCTCATATCTGGACCAGATTGTAACTCCCTCACTCTTGCAAAATTACATGCGAGATTGTTAACTTTTGAAAGAGAAATAAATCAAAAGAAAACGTTACAAAATTCTGGCAAAACAGCTGATGACTATGTTCCAGGTAGTACAACACTTTTAGGACAAGACTCGCCTTCTTGTTCAAATGATTTTGGATCCTTTGATCATATTGACATAACTGCTAGGATCTCATCACAAAGATCATATCCAACTTGTGACAATGATGAAAATAGTCAAACTACTGATAACATGTGTTTTATAATGGATGACTTAAAAAATTTCAGTAGTGATGACTTGGAAGAAATGGACATTTTACACCAACTGGCCATGTTAAGCATTAAAAGTAATAAATTTTATAAAAGGTAAGGAAGGAAATTTCCAGGACTGAACAACTCAACAAAAGTTGGTTTTGACAAATCTAAACTTAGATGTCACAAGTGTCAAAAGTTGGGACACTTTGCTAGAGAGTGTAGAAGCTCTGGCTTTAACCAACCACAATCTGAAAATCAGTTTAACTCCAGTTATAATAGGAATAATGGAACATAGGGAAGTGCACATTTTGTACAGGCACAAGCTCCACAAATCCAATATGTGCCACAAGTACAATATGTTCAGATACCTGCTCCTCAAATGCAGAGCCAACAACTGATGCCTTCCATTCCAGCTGCTCAACAACCTCCACAAACTCAACACCCTCTCAACAAAGTCTTTTTACTTCAGGGTATGTTGACTGGAGCAGTCTTCCTTTTGACACATCTGAATGCAGTCCAGATGCAGACAACAAGATGTTTGACATCAACTGGGGAGAACCTGATAATGGCAGAAAGAACTTTGCCTTAATTACATTTGAGGGTTGCACCTCTAAATCTGCCTTATCTCAGGTATCAAAAGAATCTTTTTCAAAACTTTGTTCAACTTCATGCAAAGAATCTTTTGCTCTTATAAGAGAGACCAATGTGCATCTACAAGGCAAAGCCAATGACTCTGAAAGAAAATATACTCAAATAAAATATCATTTAGAAAGAAAACTGGCTGCAAAATCAAAGGAAAATTCTAAATTAACAAATAATGCTATTGAAACCTAAGCACAAATTAAAATCATGTTAGAAGACCTAGGAAATGTCAGAAAAGAGCTTGCTGACACCAAGGTTGATTGTGAAAAATGGGTTGAGTCATGTAGAGTTTACCAAATGCTGCTTAACAAACAAACTATATCAAATGTTAAGTTTGGCATAGGGTACAATCATACCAAAACTCCAACTGATTTTACTCCCAAAACTGCTGATGATGTGAGTAGAATAGTTCAAAATCAAACTTCTGATATGAAAGACTGCATATCTTTTCATCAGAACTTTCTCAAAATTGAAAAAAAGTTCTACAGAAGTACTGAACAAAACTGACATTAAGCCATCAGTAGTTTCATCTACATCAGGAGTTGAGAACCTGAAAACTACTGATGACCTAAGTCAAATCAAAACTGTCAGTAATTTGCCTTTTACATCTCATGATGAAAAGGATAAGGCAAAAGAATATGAAATTTGTGGTCTGTTTAACCACAAAACAGAATTTTGTAGATATAGAAAAGGAAAACAGTATAACAAGAAGATTTCACAACTGGTTGTGGGAAAACAAATCAAACATGATTCTGAAGAAACTTTTTATCCCAACAAATAACAACCAAGCAACATCTTTTCTCAGAAAAAGACTAAATCTCAACCAAAGCTTTTTTTCTCAAAATTCTTCCTCAGTAGTTAGACCTACATCATCAGCAGTTTCACAAACTGCTGAGATTAAAGATCTCACGAATATGGTAAAACTACTGATGACCAAAGTTGATGGTGGTCCTCAAAAGGATACCACCATTGCTCTTAAAGATAAATCCATTGCCAAAAAGACATGGATTTCTCAAATTGGTCAAGAACAAACTGTTCATGTTCTCAAGAGCAAACCCAAAGCCAAATTGGCTTGGGTTCCTAAATCTAACTAATTTGCTATTTTGGCAGAGGGTCACCGGAGGCTTAAATAGCATTTGGTATGTTGATAGTGGAGGCTCAATGCACATGACAGGATGCAAATACCTGATAAACAATTTTATCAGTCAAAGAGAAGGATCTGTATCCTTTGGGAACAATGCCCAAATTTACCAAAAGAAACACCGGCCCATACCCAATGTTCAAGCCCAAGGACTTGAACAGATCCACGAAGGCCCAAGGACTCGAACTAGATCCGCTTATGGCGGGTTGGACCTGGCGGTCAATGGGAACCCAAGTTTGCATCCCTTGCCTTTTGTTTGGATTCCATGTTCTTCAGGATGCATGCTTGTGTGTTGCTAAGTGACTCACAGATGAGGTTGTCAAAAGATGCCTGAGTATGTAGGTGCCCAATAGCTGCATCTGTGAATGGTGTCTTCTCCTCCTTCATCAGCTTCTCTATGAGATCCAGATTCTTCATATACTGCGTCTGAATCTCATTTTGTGCTGCCAGAACTACACAAGATGAGTTGAGGTCATCCTGCACCTCTGAAATGCAGTCAACTAGAACTACAGTTTTGACCTGCATGTTGTTTATTGCATCTATGTGGTTTTCAACCATTTTGTTTTTGTGTTTTTAGTTGAATAAGTATGTTTGATGATAGTGTTTTTATAGACCAAAGAAGAAAGGTTAATTACTTGGTAGTTGAATATTTAATTTCAAGATTTACCTCAATTTATTACCAATCAAATCAATATTATTAGGCAGTAAGATTTTTTAGGTTTTTATTAGTAAAATAATCATGTAAAATTTCACAGATTATTTTCTACAATTAATAATATATGCAACTTGCATTTTTTAATCATTACTTTGTACGAATAGTAAAGTAATGAATAAACATAATCTGTATTGTTTTCATACAAGTGCGTCCAAACATTACACTGAGTGCGTCTGAATTATGAATTATAAGAGTGCGTCCAAACATTACAGTGAGTGTGTCTGTTGTTTGTCTTTGATAACTAGTTACTAGTTTTTTAAACGCACCTTATAAGCTGATACAATTATAAGGTGCGTTTAAACATACAGAGTTTTGTGATTGTTCACAATCTGAAACTTTTTCAAATCCAATTTTTTTCTTTAATTCTAACTATATTTATTATAATAGTATGTTTACGTGAGTATTATGCGTTTATTATGTTTTTTTTAATAAGATTATAATGATTTTAACAATACTATTGTAATGCTCTGGTTTTTTTTTTCATTTTCCTGCAAATATGTTCTTTCATTTGATTCAATTCAATGTTTTTGATTTGTGTGATGATTATGAACATTTAATCGGTTTGAAATAATGTTTGATTGTTGAAAAAATTTTGTTTGATTTTACGTTTCGATCGATCGTTTTGAAGCTCTGTTGTTACGATCTCTTAAAATTAAACGTTGTTTTCCTAAATTACCTCTGGTTAGATTAACTGAAGTATGATTAGGTTTGTTAGTTACAATCTTACCACCGCCTAAATACAATGACTCGGAAAGCTTCTTACGCTTCTTACGTTAATGAAGGGATATGGTATTAAAACATTACAAATACCATACCATCGCCCACTTAGAACAGGCTTCGCCAGACGCTTACCCGCACGTTCTACGTCAGCGGATCGCTTTGCGCCCATCCTCCCGTTTTACGTCAGCGGAACGTCTGGCGACCACAAACCCGTTCTACGTCAGCGATGCTCCTGCCGCCCGACGCGTGCATTTATATTCACGATCCACGTCGGCGGAACACCTGGCGTCCACCCGCCCGTTTTACGTCAGCGGTGTACCCGACGCCAGGCGCACGAACTCCCGCCCCTTTCACAGGGGCGGGCCAAATGTACCTCAAGGCTTCCTTGACAAGCGTCATTACAAGTGGAAGATACCTTTTGGGGCAGCCTTGGGACTCACCCCTGCCCCAAGCAAATATCTCTGACACGACAGACGGCCCGTCAGAGTTTCTCTCCAACCAGAGACTTTCCCCAGTCTGACGAGCAGAAAAGGCGATGACGTGGCAGCCTCTCAACCAAGATATCTTCCTGACAGAGCAGGCTTTTCTCTGTCCGTCTTGAAATCCTGGAAAGGTATAAAGTATCTACCGCCCGGATGCACCAATAGGCGAGCACCACGTGTCAACCGCCCATCAGCGTCCACTTACTGGGCGCCACGTGTACATGCGTCAGGACGGTAACATCTCCCCTAGCTCCCTACTTTACCAAAACCCACTTGCACCAAATGGGCCTAAAGGCTTGGGCCGGATTATGGAGACTCCTCTACCTGGGCCGGGCCCCATTAAAGGTAGAGGATGGGCTGAGAAAGTAGGGCAGCTCGGTACTATAAAAGGAGGACTCTCTTCTCCTTTTATTGGCATCGAATACCCAATACACTTTCACTCAAGAAGAATACGAGCTCTCGTACCTTCTTCACCCCCCCTGTTTATTATACTAACGATTAGAGGCTCGGCTCTTCTGATTGGTAGTCTCGTAAATCCCTGGTCTTGCCTACAGACCCACACGTATTTTATAATCACACTCTCTTTAGAAAATACAGTAGAATCACCGTACAGATAGTTCTCTTTCTAACTATCCTTACATTCGTGTTTCTTCATTGGCGCCATCCGTGGCCTTACCACAACCGCTCCAACCCAATAAACTTTTAGGGCCAGAATTGTAAAAATGACCTCACCCCCACGAGCGTTCACTCCATCCGGGGCCGTCGAAGATATCACCGACGCCACCCCATCCCACCCAACATCAGGGGATCATAACAACCAACAACAACCACTCATAACCCCCAGAAACCTCGAGCCCCAGCTCGTAGATATAACCCCTCCAACGGAGGAGGAAATCGAGGCACTAAACAATGACTGGTATGACCGCCAGCGACAAATCCTCGACGCACAACTAGAACGCCGGCGGCGCACCGGTAAAACAATAATGGGCTCCTCCTCCAGACAACCTGCAAAAACAGCAGCACCCGCCCGTCACGGGGAAGGTCCAGGGCAAACCCCTGAGGACCAGGCCCGTGCAGAGCACAATCGGTTCGACGCCGAAGACTATGACGAAAGCTCGTGGGAGGATGACGCCTCCCGCGACTATCGTCATAGCCCATATTACAGGCGCGAGCGATTAAACCGCTACAACAACGACGCCACCACCGACCTATCACTCCCATACAGACCAGCCGCATTCGCGGATAGGTCTAAATTTACCAGGCGCATTTCTGAGGCACCAATCCCACCAAGACAACGCCTACCGGCCAACGTCAAAATCTACGACGGACTATCCGACCCAGATGACCACCTGGGCATATTCAATCAAGCCGGGGCCGTCATCGGTTGGACCCTACCTGTTTGGTGCCACATGTTCGCCCAGACACTCACCGGAGCCGCCAGGGTCTGGTTCGATAACCTCCCCATCGGCAGCATCGACAGCTACGACCAGCTGATCGAAAAATTTTCTCTCCACTTCAGCCAACAGCGCCGCCACAAGCGCGACAAAAGCCAAATCTCCCTGTGCAAACGCAGAGACACTGAACCTCTCGAGGACTTCATCGTACGGTTCAACAAGGAGGCCCTCCAGTTAGGAACCGGCGACGAAGCAACACGAACCTCCTTTTTATCTAACGTCAACGATGACGGCCTACAACACACACTGCAAGGGAAAGATGGCGTCCCAGACGCTTGGGAAGAGGTTGTCCGCATCTCAAAACTCTACGCGGGCAACCAGAAAACCATGCGCCAGAACCAGAGAGGGAGTTCCAGCAACAACCGCAGCCGCGGCAATAACCGATCATCCGTCTGGAACCGCATCTCCGGCTCCACCGACGAAGGACGATACTCAAGTTCTGGCGACGCCAGAAACATCATCGGCAACAAACAAAACCGCGAACAGCGGAACAGCGGCCGCCGAAACCAAGATTGGACACCCCTCACCAAAACGCCATCTCAAGTCTTATCACAAGTCCTCTCCACCGGAGAGGTAACTTTTAAAATCCCCAAGCCCATGGGGGCAAAACGAAAAAATGTTGACACCACCAGGTTCTGCGAGTTCCACAAAGACGTGGGCCACGATACCGACAACTGTTATAGCCTCAAAATGGAAATAGAAGCGGCCCTACGCTCCGGGAAGCTCGCCAACCTGGTAAAAAACGTCCGCGCAGGGGCCCGCCGACAAGACGAACCGGAAAAAGCCATCAAAGACATCAGGACACACTACATCCGCGGTACCCACAGCAGACAAATCAACATGACGAGAAGCACTAAACGAAAAACCAGCTTCCCTAATACCGCAACTACATCTGAAACCTCAAATTGGCGAGAGGCCCAAGTCCTCCTCCCGATAATCCCAGGGGGCGCTCAATCAACGACCCCCCTCACCATCACAGCATTGTTCGGACACTATCGAACTTACAAAATGATGTGCGACGGCGGCAGTAGCTTCGACATCATGTACCAACAATGCTTTGACCAGCTAGACGAAGAAGACAAGGCACGCCTACAGCCAGACGCGCCTATCGCTGGCTTCTTCAACGAGATAATCCATCCCATCGGCAAGTTCGACTTTACGGTCACACTTGACGACGGCATTCACAGCCGCTCCGAGGTATGCACCTTCCACGTCATCCCAGCCACCTCCTCATATGATATACTGTTAGGAAGACAGGGCCTGGCGAACTTCAACTCCACCGCCTCGACCCCTCACCAAACCATGGGCTTCCCAACGCCCACCGGGATCGCATACATCCGAGGCAATCAAGAATGCCTCATGACAAGCCACCCGCCAGACGACTCGGCGGCGCTTCCGTCAAGCCCACCAACTGACGAAAGCTGGATCCTCAACCCAGCCTTCCCTGAACAGACCATCACCTTGGGCCGAACCCTATCCCCCCAGGTGAAAACACACCTAAAACAGCTACTGGTGGCAAACAAAGACATCTTCGCATGGCAATCGTCAGACATGGTCGGCGTCCCAAGACACATCGCTGAGCACCGCCTCAATACATACAAAGACTCACGCCCAGTGGCCCAAAAGAAACGGCCACTCGGCCCCGACAGAGTCAAAGCCATGAATGAACAAGTTGACGACCTACTAGAGGCGGGCATCATCAGAAAATGCAATCACCAAACCTGGGTGGCCAACCCAGTAATGGTGCTAAAAAAGAATGGGTCCTGGCGCATGTGCGTCGACTACAAGGACCTAAACAAAGCATGCCCCAAAGATCACTACCCTCTCCCAGAGATCGATTTGAAGGTCGACTCACTCGCGCCATTCAAATACAAGTGTTTTCTCGACGCATATCGAGGATACCATCAAATCCAAATGGCTTACGAAGACGAGGATCGAACGGCGTTCAGAACAGATCGAGGGGTGTACTGCTACACCAAAATGCCCTTCGGACTCAAGAACGCCGGCGCGACCTACCAACGCCTCATGGACCAGGCGTTCATCAACCAGATAGGCGTCAACCTCGAAGTCTACGTCGACGATCTAGTCATCAAAAGCACCCAGGAAGACACAATGCTCATGGACATCAAGCGCACCTTCGAACAGTTGCGCAGCATCCAAATGAAACTGAATCCAGGCAAATGCTCCTTCGGAGCAGAAGAAGGGAAATTCCTAGGCGTCATCGTCACCAATGGCGGCTTCAAACCCAACCCTGAAAAAATCCAAGCAATCCAGCGGATGCCGTCACCAAACTCGATAAAAGACGTGCAGACTCTGATGGGACGTTTGGTTGCTCTCAACCGCTTCCTATCAAACTACGCCTCCAAGTCTTTTCCTTTTGTTCACACTTTACGAAATGTACTCAAAAAAACACAGTTCCGCTGGACACCGGAGGCAGAAGCGGCATTTCGTGAAATGAAACAATGTTTAACCTACTTGCCAACTTTAACAGCACCGCTTCCAATGGAGCCCCTTACACTATATCTATCTGCATCAGAAACGGCAATCGGCGCCGTCCTATTAGTAGAACGCAACAAAGTACAAACACCGATCTACTATATCAGCCGAACTCTAGCAGACGCAGAAACCAGATATTCGACAATGGAAAAACTTGTCCTAGCATTAGTCCACGCGTCAAGACGCCTGCGACGATACTTTCAAGGACACCCAATCAACGTCCTCACAGACTACCGAATAAATACAGTACTATCCAAACCAGAACTCTCCGGCCGCCTGGCTAAATGGGCAATCGAATTAGGCGCACACACCATCGTCTACAAACCAAGACCCGCGATAAAAGGGCAGGTCCTGGCAGACTTCATCGCAGAAATCCCCACCGATAAAATCCAAGACTGCAAAGACGAACAAGACCCCAAGCCCATCCCAGACGACCGAATCACCTGGTCATTATACACCGACGGAGCTTCCAATGATCAAGGCTCGGGCGCCGGACTCCGCCTCGTCAGCCCCGACAAGACAGAATTCACGTACGCCGTGCGCCTAGAGTTTCCAAGCACAAACAACGAGGCAGAATACGAAGCATTCTTGGCAGGCCTGCGGCTGGCGCACAAAATGGGCGCCAGACACCTCAACGCTCATGTAGACTCCATGCTGATAGCAGGCCACATGAACGGCGTTTACGACGCCAAGGACCCCGTCATGGCCCAGTACGTCGACCAAGCCAAGCTCCTCACCAAGAAATTCGTCACTTGCACCATCCTCCATATAAACCGAAGCGGCAACAAGGAAGCTGATGCACTCAGCAAAATGGCCTCCACCGCCTGGCCACATATGGCCAAGGAGGTACGTATCGAAACCCTACCTCAACCTTCGGTACCACTCAGACAGGTCAACATAACGCAGACAGGCGTCGGGTCATGGATGACCCCTATTCAAGCCTACCTAGCAACAGGCACGTTGCCACCTCAAAAAGCGGAAGCTCGAAAAATCCAATACAAATCCCAACATTACCAATTAATGAACGGGATCCTATACCGACGCTCGTACTTGGGGCCGTTATTAAAATGCATGGACGTCGCGACAGCCACCTCACTTATCAGAGAAATACACGAAGGCATATGCGGGATCCATGCAGGACCGAGAATGGTCGTCGCCAAAGTCATGAACGCTGGATATTATTGGCCGGGTATGCATCAAGACGCCGTCAAAATTCTACGCACCTGCTTCAACTGCCAACAACACGCGCCAAATACCCTGCGCCCCAAAAACGATCTGGTACCAGTTACGGCCGCCTGGCCATTTCAAAAGTGGGCCATGGACCTGGTCGGCCCGTTTCCAATGGCCCCCGGAAAGATACAGTACCTAGTCGTTGCCGTCGACTACTTCACAAAATGGGTAGAGGCCAAGCCACTTGCATCGATAAGCGCAGAACAGATAAAAAAATTCATCTGGGAATTCATCATCTGCCGCTTTGGCTTACCCATGGAAATCGTCACCGACAACGGCACACAATTCACCGACAAAAAACTACAAGCTTGGCTAACGCAACTAGGCGTCAGCCAGATCTTCTCATCCGTTGCTCATCCGCAAGGCAATGGCCAGGTGGAGCGCATCAACAGATCCCTAGTCGAAGGCATCAAGACACGCCTAGGATCAAAACGAACGGGCTGGGTGGAAGAGCTACCACACGTACTATGGGCACATCGCACCCTCACAAAGACCAGCACCGGCGAAACTCCATTTAGCCTAACCTACGGATCCGAGGCCGTAATACCCGCGGAGATAACATTCCCGTCACCACGGGTCCTCAATACAGACAACACGGACAATGACAAAGAGCTACGCCTCAATCTAGACCTCCTAGATGACAGGCGCGATATCGCCGCCATACGCGAAGCAAACTACAAAAAACAATTGGAACGTTACTACAATTCGAAGGTCAAGGTTTGCGAATTCGACATCGGCGACTATGTCCTTAGGGACAACTATGCCTCCCACGCAGAACGCCCGGGAAAGTTAGCACCTAACTGGGAAGGGCCTTACAAAGTCCAACAAGTACTAGGAAAAGGGGCATATGCGCTCGAAAAACTCGATGGAACACCCATACCCAGATCATGGAATGTAGCGCAATTGCGCAAGTGCTACTTGTAAAAAAGTTTCAGTTTTCTATTCTTTCCTCTAAACTTATGAAGTTAATTTACCCTTCACAAACTAATTCGGCGCACTACTCACTTGTGAAGCTAATCTACTCTTCACAAGTAGCTCGGCGCACTAATCACTTGTGAAGCTAATCTACTCTTCACAAGTGGCTCGGCGCACAAATCACTTGTGAAGCTAATCTACTCTTCACAAGTGGCTCGGCGCACTAATCACTTGCGAAGTTAATCCACTCTTCACAAGTGGCTCGGCGCACTAATCACTCGTGAAAACAAAACACCTCACTTACTCATTGGGCGCACTCCTCACTTGTTAATCTACTCAGCAAACGACACACAAACACATCAGACAAGATCAACAAGACGCAGAACAAAAGGAAACTTCATTTCATTTCATCAAACAACATTTACAAAAAAGAGAAAGTTACAAAATGATCTACTGAGGAGGCTCATGAGCCGTCCCCGAGCTACCCGCCCCGGACCTTTCCTTCTCCGCTCGCTTTTTCTCTGCGCGCTCACGGCCTACGCGATCAGATTCCTCTACCCACCGCTTAAATTTGGCGATAGGATCGGGATCGGCCAGGCATTGCCGCACAACCTGCAGCACGGGGAACTCAATCTGCTCCAACTTCTGAAGCTGCTCCATCAGCAGCTGGTCCGTGTTAACGTCGCCAATGGGCTGCTCCTCCACAGGCGCGCCATCCTTAGCGGCCAAGTATCCCTCCAACCAGCCGCTGTGGACGCCCGTGGTGCGAGCAGCATCAACCACTTCGGCAATCTGCTCACCCATCTTGGGCGCATTCCAACAGCGTTCATATACCTGCACATCAAATAGAGGTTAGAACAAACAAGAAACAAAAAGCGAAGGAAAAACTTAGAAAAAGATCCGGAAACTTACCGCGGAGATCCCGTCGGACATTACCCACAGCGACTTCTCAACATACCCCCTTTGGGCATCAAGCAGAAGCGTCTTCTCCAACCCCCACGCTTCCCGCTCCCTCGCCATCGCCGCAACCTGCTCCTCCAGCTCGGACACTTGAGTGGTCATCCTCACCACATCGGCGTCCTTCGCCTTCAGATCACCAACGGCGGTGGCATACTTCGAGGACAGTTCCTCCAACTCCTTGCCCCTAGCTGCCGAGACCTTCTTCTCCTCAGCCAGGGCAACCTCGGCCTTTTGTATCAATTGACGACGGCGCTCCAACTCCGTGTTGACAACCGCCGACGACTTGGCCCATGCCTTCTGCTTTTCAGCAGCATCAGCGTCCTTCTGGCGCAAGTCGGACTCCAACTTCCGAACCTGCTCCAGAAGACGTACACGAGCCGTCTCGTATACCTCCTTCTCCCTAGCAAGACGTTCGGCCTCACCAGCAACCGACGCCCGCTCATCCAGAAATTCACCCTCTCCTCTGTGCAAGGCATAAAGATTGCCTAAGGTCTGCGTTAGGTTCATGCACATCTCAGAGAAAAGGGTGCCACGGTCCTGAGCCCGATGATGGGCACGCTCCGCCGGAGGGAGCGCATAGCTCACAAACTCCTCAGCCACGAAGGGATTGAGGAACCTGCAGCTCTCGGTTATACGCCACCCAGGCGTATAAACCGGAGAATCAAGACGGAAGGCAGGTCCGCTAGAGGACGCAACCATGCCTTCGGCCCTTTGTGATTTTGGGGCCCCCATCCCACCACCAGGAAGTGGAACCTCAGCGACATCCTGCTCGCTCAGGTCCACAAACACGGGCCCGCCCCTCTGGCCCTCTCCACCCTGAGCACCCACACCCTCGGCCTGCTCCTTCTTCATATGCACCAAATCCTCGTGCTGCTTCAGCAACACGAGGCGGCGCTCCTCCGCCTCCTTCTCCACCGCCAGCTCGGCCAAGCGAGCCTCCTCAGCCCGCTTCCGTTCAGCCTCAGCTAAACGGGCATCTTCTGCCCGTTTACGCTCCAGCTCCAACTGGCGAGCGGCAGACTCCTCCTCCTCCTTCCTCTTCAGCTCAGCTTCGGCCACGCGCCTGTCCTCCTCCTCCTTGCGCGCAGCCTCAGACATTTGCGCCCCCTCAGCTAGGAGGCGCTCTTCCTCGAGCTTCTTCTTCCGCTCCTCCTGATACTGTCGAACAGAAGGAGGGATGGAACCTACAAGGAAAAACGAAGACCAAAGTTAAAAAAAAAAAAAAAAAAAAAAAAGGAAGAAGGAACAGAAAAGGCACGATAGACACTCACTGCTAAGCTTCTTCAACGCCTTCATATAAAAAGGCTGACGCACCGGCGGCGGCTCAAGCTCCAGGTCACCACCAAGAGCCGCCCGCTTTGGCGACGATCCACCAGCCACGGTCTCCTCAACCATCTCTGGCTCCTTGCGCTTGCGTGCTGCAAACAACATCAGACGTCAACAAAACAATAAATACAAAAAAAAAAAGGGAAAAGGGAGGTAAGAACAAAAATACTTACTGTCAACAGGCGCCTCCCCTGTCGGGCGACCTTCAGCAGTCGCAGCACCCCCTTGCGCCGTTGCCGAAGAAGACCCGTCTCCGGCACCACCTGTAGAGCGACGCGAACGATGGGCCAGATCAGATGAGGGATCACTCAGCTCATCATCAGATAAGAACACATAATCAACCCCCTCCGCCGTCTTGACGGACAGCGGATCAGGGTTGATCAAAAAACCTACTTCAAGGTTAGAGCGCGCACCTTGAACAGGGGCGGGGAACAGGAAGTTCTCCGCCAAAGCCTCCATCTCCCAGACACCGCCCTCTGGCACAGCCACATACACGGTCTTTACAGCCCGAGCGGCAAAGTAGTCGAAGAGTAGATCACCTGCGACGACATGCAAAGACATGAGACGCAAGACAACATAGCAATAATAGAAAAATAAATAAAGGAAACTACTACTCACCCTCCACAGAAAGCGCACCACCATCACCGGCAGGCGCTACATTGTAGCCCTCCCTAACGCCCAGACGGCTGAGCCCCAGCAAACGCATAATACCCTCATCCAGTTTGTCCAAGTCATCTAGACGACTTGGATGCGCAGAAAGCTCCTGGAACCACGCCTCCTCTTGGAAGTCCTTCATAACTTCAAAGGACGGCACCTTCTGCCCAGGGCGCAGCTCCAACGTCGTCATCTCCACCGGGATGACCTCCTTCTTCACAAAGAAGAAGCACCTCTTCCACTCCCGAAGAGTTTTTGGAGAACTCTTCGGTATGATCAGGCTCACGCTCTTGGATCTCTCCACAAAAGAGACCCAGCCCGACTCCTTCACCTCCAGCTTGTAGAACACATTGAAGTGCTCAAACACCGGCTGCCTCCTCAGGGCCCGACAAGTGGCCTCGAAGTGCATCACCCTCATCACCCCAAAGGGGCTCATCTGAGAAACGTGCACCCCGTATCTCTGAAGAACAGAGATGAAGAAACGAGACACCGGCAACCGGAATAAACCCTTCTGAAAATATGCCTCATATAGGCATATTTTCCCTTCCGGGCAATCTACCGGAGTTTGCCCTTTCTCCGGCAACTCCGGGTCCCACTCACGAAGAATACCAAATCTCTTGACCAAAGACCTGAATTTGTCTTTGGACCAAGAGATTTGGGCGTCTTTCATAGACAGCTCCGCCTTCTTATCTTCAGAAGACATCTTCAAACAATGAATCAGAAAAACCTAACTTTTTGATCGGAGAAATAGAAAGAACGAAGGGAATTCAGGAGAAAATCTCGAAAGAAGAAGAAGATGAAAGAAATCCAAAGGAGGTGGACGACTATTTATACCCATCGCATTTAATGCAGGTAATTATGACGGGCAGGCTTTCCAGCATGAAGGTCCAATCACAGGCAAACACGTCACTCTGCCCATGTGCCAAGACGGCCCACGCGCCGCGCGTGTCTCACTCGCGAGACGGTCCTCCTACCCCAGCTGCCGATGACCGACACGTGTACACCCACGTCCAAAAAAGGATGACGATGACTGACACGTGTACGCCCACGTTCAAAAAACCGCCACCAACAGCTGTCAACACCCATCAGATGTACAACACGTGTCCACCTAGCAACTCAACAGTCGTACTGGCTGTCAGACACGATCTCCAAAGCACGTCTACCAACCGTCAGGCACGTCTTTTCAAATTCAAAACATTCCCGCCTTTAATTTACACGAATCCCAAAGAGACAAATTCAATGCGGAGTAAATACGGGCGCAGACAGCAACAAAAAATGACTTTTCACAACCTTTGGCCGCGCAAACAGGGCCAACGCCTATCTTGGGTCAACGCCTGCGCGCCAGAGAGAAAATTTTGAAAAAAATCAAATTTCACAACCTTTGGCCGCGCAAACAGGGCCAACGCCTATCTTGGGTCAACGCCTGCGCGCCAGAGAGAAAATTTTGAAAAAAATCAAATTTCACAACCTTTGGCCGCGCAAACAGGGCCAACGCCTATCTTGGGTCAACGCCTGCGCGCCAGAGAGAAAATTTTGAAAAAAATCAAATTTCACAACCTTTGGCCGCGCAAACAGGCCCAACGCCTATCTCGGCTCAACGCCTGCCCGCCATAGTGAAAATTTTGAAAAAAATCAAATTTCATAACTTTTGGCCGCGCAAACAGGCCCAACGCCCATCTGGGCTCAACGGCTGCGCACCAAACACAATCCATGCGCACCCCGTCATACGCCCACAGCTTGATCTCTGCGCGCGCACCAGTTGACGAAGAATAAACGAAAACACACGTCCACTTCGGTACATGAAAACCCAGTGACGACTGGATGTCACTAATAGTACACATGTGAAATCAAGTCCAGCACTCCCCAAAAATACAGGTCAGCACTGGACTGGGGGGACTTGAAGGGATATGGTATTAAAACATTACAAATACCATACCATCGCCCACTTAGAACAGGCTTCGCCAGACGCTTACCCGCACGTTCTACGTCAGCGGATCGCTTTGCGCCCATCCTCCCGTTTTACGTCAGCGGAACGTCTGGCGACCACAAACCCGTTCTACGTCAGCGATGCTCCTGCCGCCCGACGCGTGCATTTATATTCACGATCCACGTCGGCGGAACACCTGGCGTCCACCCGCCCGTTTTACGTCAGCGGTGTACCCGACGCCAGGCGCACGAACTCCCGCCCCTTTCACAGGGGCGGGCCAAATGTACCTCAAGGCTTCCTTGACAAGCGTCATTACAAGTGGAAGATACCTTTTGGGGCAGCCTTGGGACTCACCCCTGCCCCAAGCAAATATCTCTGACACGACAGACGGCCCGTCAGAGTTTCTCTCCAACCAGAGACTTTCCCCAGTCTGACGAGCAGAAAAGGCGATGACGTGGCAGCCTCTCAACCAAGATATCTTCCTGACAGAGCAGGCTTTTCTCTGTCCGTCTTGAAATCCTGGAAAGGTATAAAGTATCTACCGCCCGGATGCACCAATAGGCGAGCACCACGTGTCAACCGCCCATCAGCGTCCACTTACTGGGCGCCACGTGTACATGCGTCAGGACGGTAACATCTCCCCTAGCTCCCTACTTTACCAAAACCCACTTGCACCAAATGGGCCTAAAGGCTTGGGCCGGATTATGGAGACTCCTCTACCTGGGCCGGGCCCCATTAAAGGTAGAGGATGGGCTGAGAAAGTAGGGCAGCTCGGTACTATAAAAGGAGGACTCTCTTCTCCTTTTATTGGCATCGAATACCCAATACACTTTCACTCAAGAAGAATACGAGCTCTCGTACCTTCTTCACCCCCCCTGTTTATTATACTAACGATTAGAGGCTCGGCTCTTCTGATTGGTAGTCTCGTAAATCCCTGGTCTTGCCTACAGACCCACACGTATTTTATAATCACACTCTCTTTAGAAAATACAGTAGAATCACCGTACAGATAGTTCTCTTTCTAACTATCCTTACATTCGTGTTTCTTCAGTTAAGAAGCTTTGTACGTTATCTATTCCCTTCAAAATAACCGATGTAATTATAAAATATCCAAATAATTTTGTATTTATTTTGTCGTGACCCATTGTGTGTACAAGATGTGTTAACGTGTCTCGTGTTTACTCTCTATGTGGATCAAAGTGTGCCGTGTTTATTTTTCGAACTATAGTTACGTAATGAAGCTTTTTCGAAAAAGCCCCTGAAGTATTAGACAATTTGCAAATCAAACCCTGTGATAAAAATTAGAAGCGTTTGAAGTTGCCATGTGGTGTGGTGTATAACATGTCCACCATTAAAATCACGCGGGTCTGGTTTCTTCTTTCAACCAACCCCACACGCATCAACTACAAACTTTATTAATTTAATAATAAAATAATAATATGGGTTATTTAAAAAGCTAACACTTTTGGAATGATTATTTAAATAATTTCCACTATTTTATAAACTAGAAATCAAAAGATCTTAGATGAGGGATGACCCGGCTATTGGCTTGGGTTCGAGTCCTGATCCGCGGCCATTGGGAGCCTTGGGTTCAATTCTCACTAGCTACATTTGGAGGACATTGGTGGATGGGAAATGAGGGATGACCCGGCCATTGGCTTGGGTTCGAGTCCTGATCCCGACCGGTTTTACCGACTATTTCACCGTCGTGCCTTCGGGCGGGTGAGTGGTCGGGTTTTCCCGGGAATTGGTGGCAATTGGTGGCCCGGGTACTCTCGAGTACCTGATTCGCCAAAAGGGTGCCCGAGAGTGCTCGGAATTGATTCGTTGGCCGTTCAAAAAAAAAAAAAAGATCTTAGATGAGTGGGTATAGGGACAATCTATTTGGTTGTCCTTCATACCATACAGACGCCACGTAAATAAGTAAGGGCGAGATGTCCTCATTTTAATGACTAACCAAGGGTATGAGGACATTCTTTTAACTTTTTTTATTAATTCTATTTCAAATTAATAAATAATTAATATTAAATTAAATACTAATATTAATAAATAAAAAAGTTACAATAAAAAAATATAAACTTAAAAAATACAATAGTTTATAAAATTTTAATAAACTAGACATATTTTTTACGTATGTTTTCTCGCAATTTTGCCAAAGCTTCACAATTTTTTTCGAGCAAAGTCGAAAAGTCGATCGACAAAATCTTGAATTCCTCGAGTGCTTTATATTCTTTTATCAACTTATCTTCTTGGTCTTGACCCATATCTTTTCGGCTTGTGCTTTGTTAAACGCTTCCATTTGGGTTTGCATATCGTTTAGCCTGGAACCGCCCCCGCTACTTGATGTGGCTTTCTTTGTCGTCGCTAGCTTTTTTGCTTGGTCGCGACCTATGTTAGCAACAAAATAATTAGTAAGTTAAAAGTTAAAAAATAATTAATAAGTAACAATTAAAAAAAAAAAAAACTACATATGGGACGTGGCTCCTTCTCAAGCGGTAGTTCCTCAAACTTTGCCTTGACATAGCAAGCCACGCCTTAGCCAACGCCTCTTCCTCGACTTCGCTCTAATTTATCGGCGCTCCATCTAGTGGCTTACATCATCCTTGACCTTTACCTTTACTTGGACGTTTACCTTTACCTTTGGCTTGTGGTGGCGTAACTTGAGTTTCAGGAATGGTCTCTTCGTCATCACTATCCTCGTCGACGAGTTGAGAAGCACCGATCGGTTGGCTTTGTTTAGTAGGTTGAGTAGGAGGAGTGGGAGAAAATTGTTGTGGGGAAAATTGTTGCATTTGCATGTATTGAATGGGATTGAATTGGGCGAAAGCATTCCGGGCTTGTGGGAGGTTTGCGAAAGGTGGTACTTGAGTCGAAAGAGGCGGTTCAACTACTGGCTTGTAGTAACCCGTCGTTTGAAGCGGGTTGTTTTGGTTGAAATTGTTGAAAGGGTCCATGATTCTTGTAAAAGAGTGTGTGGTTTTTATAAAAATATGAGATAATGTGTGGTTTGGTTTGGTTTATAGTTTGTAAAAAGGTGAAAGATTGGTTTGGTTTATAGTTTGTAATTTTTTTTGTTAAAAAAATTAGCCGGGGAGAGGGGGGGGGGGTTATGGGTTGGAGGGCAACTGTCAAAAATTAAATAGGAGAGAGAGAGGAGAGGCCCGTTTCAAACGTCCTGGTGAGGACGAACAGGATGAGGATGTCCCAAGGGGGCGGTGTTGGTGTTCCGGACGGGCCTAAACGGGCCATGGGACGGACCCCATACCGATTAGCCTTATAAAATGAACTTGCGCAAAATACAAGAATGTTAAAATATAACAAGCCATTATTTCATTTAATAAACAACTTTCGTATTAAAAACAACCAAGGCAAATGAAAGGATATGGTACCAAATTTCTGCATGGATAAGATAACCCATATCCCACAAAGCTCAAATGACTAAGTAAGGAATGTCTAATTGTGTGTGGCTAGAACTTGACGCGCCAGACGAAGCCTCACGAAGCCTCTGGCTCAAATCTACACCTTTGCGCCATAATCCCTCATGCCTGGCTTTGATAGTAACCACAAGGCATGACGCGCACCTTCTGGATGCGCATGGGCCGGAGTGTAACATTTGCAGTATTTTTATTTACATTTTTAGTCCTCGTACTGTGATCCTTTGCGTATCGGAGAATAACTTAGGTTGTGTGATTCGGTTATTTCTTAACTACGTTAGCAAGTATGTATTATTATTATTATTATTATTATTGTAATAAATTTATACATCAATTGATTTAAATTTTGTGGCAAACGTTTTTTTTCTTTATTTGCATTTAATGTGTCATAATTTTTATTTAGTGACGATTTTATGAATATAATTAATGAAATCACCTATACAAAGTAAATAGCAATAGTTTGAAGACTAAAATATGTATATGTATATGTATATTTATAAAGGAGTTATCGCATGCAATTGTTTTTGTTCAAAAGCTCATTCGTCTTCCTTAACAACAACCCGTTGGTGAGTAAAGAGGGCCATCAATGGCCAATTAATAGCCATAATTCTTTGCGCATATAAAGGGTTCGCAACTTCGATAAAAAGACACTCATGCCTTCCACAAACTAACACCTTGTTCGCACACCACCAAGACGACGACTCTTTTTTTTTCATTTTCCGTTCGCCGTTAACACGGTTACCGCCATCATCTAATTAGCCAATGGCCTATTACTATCCATTGTTGCACCTTAATTAAGGGATTAAGGAGGCGTTTGAGGTCATGCTCTAGCTGTCAAAAAAACCCGTCAACTGTGTAACTGTCACACGTTTATATTGGTTCGTTTTCCATTGAGGTAACGTTTTGGCGTCTTACGTGTTTTTTTTTATGTTTCTAGTTCTGAACCATGGCTGATGTCATAATTGATCCGGCGACTAAGTATACAAAATAAAATTTAATACTGAAACATACTTTGTGTTCGAATGAATCATTTGTTGGTAAAACACTGAAGTTTCCAAATGTATCAAGATTTTTGCCAACGTACTGATGTAGTTCTTTCTTAAATAACAATTCAACATTATTGATTTGTAGGTTTAGGGTTCCTACAAACTTTTATTTGTGTATTAAGATCAGATTCTCAAATGGAGCATACATTCGTTTTGTAGTGCAAATCAATTACTAACTTAACCCATAATTCATTACATACTGATATAGTTGTAATTCATTTGATAATCAAAGTTAAATGACTAGAATTTGAAACTCACAAAAGAATGGTTTCTTTATTAAATGAAATTCAATAAGTTTTTTTTAGATCAACAGGTTTATTCACAAGAAACATGTGAGGATTAATTTTTTTCTAAAATCCTAAGTAAGTTATGTATCAACTCTTATGATTATATAAGAGTTTGATAGTGATCACCGAGTCCTAAAAGTCTTCGTCACCGGATAATCAATGAGTCAAAGAATTTGAAAGCCGAATTATTTCTCATAAATATTAGTAATGAAAATATAGGTTCAAGCATAATTAATTGATTCTTGACAACTTCCTGCAAGTTCATCGTCACAATCGATGTGAGTATATCTTTCCCCTTTTTACCGTTTTACTACTTTGGGGTGACTCATGTACTTATATATTAATCAAGTTTCAATTTCTTATACTTAATGCAATTCTCATGTGTGTTTGCTTTATGATAATTGGTGTGTCTATGACTTGTCAAAATCATTAACCGCTGGGCGGCCTAGCTTTTCAATGAATAGTACTATGGTATACCCCCTTGAGACTCTGTTGAGAGAATCTTGGTCATTGTCTTGTTAATTCATTATTCAGTTGGTTAGTCATGTGTTAGTCATTATTCTCAGGTTTGGTTTTGAACGGATATTACTTATTACATAATTGCAAATGGTACCGCACATGAATTGCTAAACATTTTTCCTACTATATTTATTCAAACAGGGTATGCTCACCAATACAATTTTTGTATTGACCAAAATTATTTTGTACATGTTTCAGGTTGTTTTGAGATGCATCCTTTAAGCTTTCGGATTTATATTTAGATTTTGATTCATTGTATTTCAATTTAGTTGGCAGTTAGAATCGTTGTATTTCATTTCAATGTAATAAATTATTTAATCAATGTATTCAAATTTACACTTTAGTCCATGTGCTATTGAACAATCGTCACTACGTGACACCTCGATGTTTCCGCCATCGGTTGGGGTGTTACAGATTGGTATCAGAGCCATGGTTATAGGGAATTAGGTTATTAGAATGCCTTTTAGCCTAGTCTATAACTAAGCTTACATTCATGAGTCCTCTCGTGTATATTTCTCTTACTTCTTATTTTTTCTTTCAAGATATTTTCGCTATGATTTTTCCCGTTATTCTTTCGATATTTTGCTTGGAGAAGAAGACACTCGTATTTCACAAACGAAACGATATCACCAAGTTAGGAGTGACATCTATACCTTGGTGATTAGTTTCACTCCTCTATATGTTATTTATCTTAGGAATATACCTTTGAGATAGGAGTGACATCCACACCTCAAAGAGTATTTCCTTCAAAAAGAAACTTAACCACTAAGCTGAGGGTGATATCCTTAACTTAGTGATTGGTTTCATTCCTCAATTGTTTTCAATTTTGAAATACATCTTTGAGTTAGGAGTGAAATCCACATCTCAGGGATCTGTTTCTACATCTCGTTTTAAAGTCTCGCTAAAGGTTTTGAAATTTACCAGTGACGGGATATGTGCAATCGGGAAAAAATGACCATTCACTCATAGGTTCAAGTACGCTCCCCACAAGTCCCTAATAATATTTCAATCTCTTTGGCTAGTCACCAGTTTCATTAGAAATATTTTCAGTATCACATTTTTGATATATTTTTCATTTGTTGTTTGAAACTCTTATCATAAATTTTTTTATAATGAAGTTATTATGTCTTTTGAGTTTTCTCTATTAATAGCTATCGCTATTTGTGCATTTTTCCGTTTTTCATTATTGACTCTTAAGTTTTGTTTAACATTTGGATTTTTAGTTCCATCTCTTGATGTTTTATATACTCATTAATTATTCGCTTTTGGATTTTTTTCATCACCATTATTAAAACTTTTATCCGCTTTAAAACTTACACTATTTTCAGTTATGATTTGTGACTTCTACACTATTATCGCATTGACTTTTATCATTCACGTCATTTCTAAATCTTGGTCTTTTGAAAATACATTTGATTTATATTATTTTCGAGAAAAGAAACTTGCGACTGATAATATGCATTATGACAATTTTCAACTCGACTTCTTGTAAACACATGAAAGTATGTACTTACGAAGTCTTTTCATGTGAAGCTGTTTTGAATCTAAAAAGTTATTCTCATGCATCACTATTATACTTTCAACTATATCACAAAGTTCGAGTAAAACTACATTTTGTTTTATAAACAATAATTTATCTTTTACACTTACACTCTTTCAGTTGCAAAACTTTTGGTCTAATTATTGGACATATCTTCATCGAAATGTTGCTAAATGTCTTTTAACATATAGTGCATATATTTTAAACCCGCATGGCGAGTAGACTATACGTATGTTCCGTCCACCCTCAATTGCAGTAAATATCATTATCTTATTCTTACATCATTTTATTCTATTATATTCGCATATTATCTTATTTATGATTATTTTCGTATTATTATTTTATTGGTGGCTATCCTCACGCGTTATTTACAATTATTCTCGCACTAATTATTAGTAGTCATTCTTACAACACTGGTTTTGAGCATTAACTTAACTCGTTTACTTTCATTTTGTGAAAATTGTGTGATTTACTTAATTTATATTATACCATTCTTTCAATCGAAATTTTATGCTATACTTATATACTTACATGAGCGCATATTTGGTATGCACATTTTCTTTCCTATTTTGAGCAAAACCCTGTTATACTTTACATTATTTTGTTCATCATCATGGCCAACGAACATACTAGTTGATAACTCGTATGAGATCTAAGCCAGTGCCCACGTATGACTCGGGTTAGAGTATTTCTTTGATCCGAGGGGAACGGTGTAAACCTCAGGGTTATCAATATGGGTGTTTAAAGCCAACGATGTGAACAGGAGTTATCGGTTAATGGTAAACCCGAAAGGGAAGAACCTCTAACCATGTCTTATACTTACATGTTATTCACATTACGGTTAAAGGGAAAACCCGGAAGGGAAGGACCTCTAACCATGTTATGATTGAACATTATTTCATTACAGTGGCTATTACATATGGGTTGTACACATTTTTTTTTTTTTGGTATTATTTATGTTAGTGTTATGGAAAAGCATAACACCCTAGTGTAAGGTAAATCGGTGATTACGGTCCGGAACGCAATCATGGGTTTACAGGTACATGGGGGTGGTGTGTAATTCTATTTAGGCTATTGGTAGACAATCAGTACGAGTCTAAAGTATCGGGAGTGTGGTGGGTTAGCTGCGGTACACCCTATATATAAGCATAAACGATACTACGTGAGCGGACTAGGAGTTTGACCAAGAACCTACCCATTACTTTATGATTACCGCTTCATTAGATCGTTGACTAGTAGCAAGTATTGTCGATGAGAACGTTCTTACACGAGTTTTACTTCATCCTCCTAGAGTCTTTCTTTTGACCACTCTCGGTTATTTGGAATCTTGTTGCATACCCTAATAATGTTCGGTCAGAAACTTTTCTAAAGTAGGGGAGACTGCTTCATCAGCGCCTCTGCCCTCACCAGTTACATACTTTCCCAAACCTTTTTCTCATTGTAGACTCTCAACTTCTTAACATCGGGTCAAAGATCAAAGATTTTGAAACTTTCGCCTTGAATATTAGACAACTATTTTAAATTTTGCTAAATCATAACTGATGCATTTCTTAAAACCTATTTGTTTTTTTTACAACGCCTTTCATTTAATAGAAACTTCCACTTGAAAGAAATTTCGAGACGAAATTTTCTAAAGTAGGGGAGACTGTAACATTTGCAGTATTTTTATTTACATTTTTAGTCCTCGTACTGTGATCCTTTGCGTATCGGAGAATAACTTAGGTTGTGTGATTCGGTTATTTCTTAACTACGTTAGCAAGTATGTATTATTATTATTATTATTATTATTATTATTATTATTATTATTATTGTAATAAATTTATACATCAATTGATTTAAATTTTGTGGCAAACGTTTTTTTTCTTTATTTGCATTTAATGTGTCATAATTTTTATTTAGTGACGATTTTATGAATATAATTAATGAAATCACCTATACAAAGTAAATAGCAATAGTTTGAAGACTAAAATATGTATATGTATATGTATATTTATAAAGGAGTTATCGCATGCAATTGTTTTTGTTCAAAAGCTCATTCGTCTTCCTTAACAACAACCCGTTGGTGAGTAAAGAGGGCCATCAATGGCCAATTAATAGCCATAATTCTTTGCGCATATAAAGGGTTCGCAACTTCGATAAAAAGACACTCATGCCTTCCACAAACTAACACCTTGTTCGCACACCACCAAGACGACGACTCTTTTTTTTTCATTTTCCGTTCGCCGTTAACACGGTTACCGCCATCATCTAATTAGCCAATGGCCTATTACTATCCATTGTTGCACCTTAATTAAGGGATTAAGGAGGCGTTTGAGGTCATGCTCTAGCTGTAAAAAAAACCCGTCAACTGTGTAACTGTCACACGTTTATATTGGTTCGTTTTCCATTGAGGTAACGTTTTGGCGTCTTACGTGTTTTTTTTTATGTTTCTAGTTCTGAACCATGGCTGATGTCATAATTGATCCGGCGACTAAGTATACAAAATAAAATTTAATACTGAAACATACTTTGTGTTCGAATGAATCATTTGTTGGTAAAACACTGAAGTTTCCAAATGTATCAAGATTTTTGCCAACGTACTGATGTAGTTCTTTCTTAAATAACCATTCAACATTATTGATTTGTAGGTTTAGGGTTCCTACAAACTTTTATTTGTGTATTAAGATCAGATTCTCAAATGGAGCATACATTCGTTTTGTAGTGCAAATCAATTACTAACTTAACCCATAATTCATTACATACTGATATAGTTGTAATTCATTTGATAATCAAAGTTAAATGACTAGAATTTGAAACTCACAAAAGAATGGTTTCTTTATTAAATGAAATTCAATAAGTTTTTTTTAGATCAACAGGTTTATTCACAAGAAACATGTGAGGATTAATTTTTTTCTAAAATCCTAAGTAAGTTATGTATCAACTCTTATGATTATATAAGAGTTTGATAGTGATCACCGAGTCCTAAAAGTCTTCGTCACCGGATAATCAATGAGTCAAAGAATTTGAAAGCCGAATTATTTCTCATAAATATTAGTAATGAAAATATAGGTTCAAGCATAATTAATTGATTCTTGACAACTTCCTGCAAGTTCATCGTCACAATCGATGTGAGTATATCTTTCCCCTTTTTACCGTTTTACTACTTTGGGGTGACTCATGTACTTATATATTAATCAAGTTTCAATTTCTTATACTTAATGCAATTCTCATGTGTGTTTGCTTTATGATAATTGGTGTGTCTATGACTTGTCAAAATCATTAACCGCTGGGCGGCCTAGCTTTTCAATGAATAGTACTATGGTATACCCCCTTGAGACTCTGTTGAGAGAATCTTGGTCATTGTCTTGTTAATTCATTATTCAGTTGGTTAGTCATGTGTTAGTCATTATTCTCAGGTTTGGTTTTGAACGGATATTACTTATTACATAATTGCAAATGGTACCACACATGAATTGCTAAACATTTTTCCTACTATATTTATTCAAACAGGGTATGCTCACCAATACAATTTTTGTATTGACCAAAATTATTTTGTACATGTTTCAGGTTGTTTTGAGATGCATCCTTTAAGCTTTCGGATTTATATTTAGATTTTGATTCATTGTATTTCAATTTAGTTGGCAGTTAGAATCGTTGTATTTCATTTCAATGTAATAAATTATTTAATCAATGTATTCAAATTTACACTTTAGTCCATGTGCTATTGAACAATCGTCACTACGTGACACCTCGATGTTTCCGCCATCGGTTGGGGTGTTACACGGAGACAATTAGTACGTGCAAGGACGATCGTGTACGAGGAAATCAGAGCTAAGGGACGTGTGTAAAAAATGTGGAACATGCCCGGCCAATCAGAATGTGCCAGCTAGACAATCCTAACGGCCCAGCATCACTCGACCAATCAGGGAGCACCAATGATCATGTTGGACACCGAGGGGACAACAAGAACACTGTCAGTAGGCCTGTAAACGAACCGAACGAACACGGACAAAGGCATGTTCGTGTTTGTTCATTTAACATAAACACGAACGCATAATCGAACACATTTTTTTGTTCGCGTTCGTTCATTAAATAATTTGTCATGTTCGTGTTCATTTATGTTCGTTCTTTTAAATCTAGATAAACAGTTCATGAACGAACATTCACGAAGATAATAAATGTAAATGATTTTGTATTACTAAAAAAACTTAATTACTAATTTGTTATATTTATACAAGTTGCTAAAACCCAATTTATGTTTAATTTTATATAAATATAACTATTTATGTAATTAATAAACTTAAACGAACATAAACAGACATAAATAAACAAACATAAATGAACAAACCTAAATGGACATTCACAAACATAAATGAACGAACACAATGTTTGTTCATGTTCGTTTGTTTAACTAAACAAACAATTTTTTTTCGTGTTTGTTCATTTATTAAATAAACGAACATAAACAAACTTCCTGCCGAACAAATCATGAACATTCGGTTCGTTTACAGGCCTAACTGCCAGCGTAACTCAACCAATCAGAATGCAGGAAGCCATGTCATCAAGAATCTCCATCAACGATCAGCGCCGTGCAGCCAATCAGATCCCTCTGGCGTGTGGCCACTCCTATAGTGACACTTATCTGCTGCAGGACGTCTACTAACAACACCAATCCACGAGGCGCGGATTATAGTACACTTCAAGCTAATGTATGTTTTTATCTACTAATACTGGGCTGGGGAGTAGAGATACCTCCTAGTTAGACCTAGCCTACATCAAGCTAGGAGTTGGTGATGTGAAATCCTATTTATGGAGGACTTCTTCTCTTTAGATGGCACACACTCTTGGCTAACCCTAAAAGCTACTATCGTACTAACCAATATCACACGTTTTGTATTCATTACGAAGAATCAATTCTTCGTAGTCATCTCCTTCCCTAAATACTTTCTTTCTTTTAGGTTGTCTCGTACCACATTCGTAGAGTTTAGCGAAGGGTTAATCTTGTAAATTTCAGAGTCTTGCTATCCTTGACCAGAGGTTAGACATATTATTTCTTCATTGGCGCCATCCAATCCGGCTATAACTCTTTCTTTTCTCATCTTTTAGCTAAACTTATGGCTGAAAATGTTATCTTACTGTCAAACATGGACATAGAAACCCATGCGGACATTGAAAACACTACCCCTGGTGTTTACCAAGGGTGTCAACCAAAGGACTTCAAACAAGTCCTTTGAGTTCGACACAGTCGGTGGTCGACAACGCCAGACCACCGAACACGATGACATTCCTGGCAACTCGAAGTATTGGCTAGCCAAGGAGCAGGCTAAAGCTGTTGCCAAATACCAGCAAGTGATCATCTCAAGGGCCTAAAAAGCGGCTAGAGTCCTTAGCTACGGCTCATAGAGCCAAGAGGGGAGACCGAGCAACAATGCTCCTTACGGTATCCATCACCAAAAGGGCACACGTTACGGGGATCGTAAGGGAGACTGATGTATTGTAAAATACATATATTTCCAGTGTAAAGTTTGTATAATTTTCAAGTCGTTTAGATAGTCTTTTTATTAGTTTTATGCTTGTACTGGTCTATTTTATTTATTATAGCGTTTATTAGTTTTTTTTATTAGTTTTGAGTCATTTTTAGTACTTATTTATTTATTTTATATTTTGTTAGGTGTTCGTGTGGACGTTGGAGAGTAAACGAGGAACTTTAATTAAGCCAAAAACACCCGAGTGTAGAGCACCGAGTTATAATAATAATAATAATAATAATAATAATTTAAAGAAAATAAAATAAAAAAAAAAACGTGACCTTGGGTCACTTCCCAAGGCCCAAGTCAAACAAACCTAAATTCACAATATATGTTGAGATATGGATGGATGCACGAGGGACGGCAGAATTTAAATGGGAGGAACATAATTCGAAGAGGTCAATATTCATAACAGCGGGGAACATTATTTTACGAACGAAAGCGTCTTAAATAATTTTGGAGGAGTTTTGAAGGGAAGAAGGTGTCTGATGCACTAAAGATTAATTATTCGAAGACCCAGTGGTTTGTTTACTTCGTCTATATTTTTTTTAGAGACATGTTTATCATTGTTTTTCAAAACTTTGTGACTATGTTTCTGATTTTAATTATGAATTAGACTTCCATGGTTGCTTAGGTTTATGAACTAGACATGTTTTATGCGGTATTTAATGTTTTTGGTTTTTAATTTTGATGTGTAGAATTACATGATTTTAATTTTATTGTTGGATTTGATATATGTGTGTTGGTGTTGATTTTATTTGAAGTTTGTTTATTGGTTTTGTGGAACTAGGCATGTAGAGATACCCCCTAGGTCTTGAAATCAATCTAGTTCGTCAACCTAGGTTAGCGTGCTAGTATTTGGAGTTGGAGTACGACACAAGTATAACAAACTAATATAATAAATTAACTAAAACGTGCAGTCCATTCTTGAGGGTGAGAAATCTAACTCGAGATTGCTAGGTAACTAACTAGGCATTGTTCGGTAGTTGGCAAGCGCTAGGGCGGGAGTCGCTACTTGTCCGTGTTTAGAGTTTTCCTAGGTTTCTTCCAGTAGAGTTTAAGTCTGCTTCATAGTTTGAGGGTTTTAATCCAGGAGAGGTTTTAATCTGATTTCTGTGGGATTTTGGTACGCTAGGGCGATCCAGATCCATCTTAGCGTTTCTACACTTGTCCCGCCTTGATTCTAGCTTGCTAGCCTTACCTGCAGGAGGAGAGTAGTTAGATGAGAATAGGGTCTCAAGTTAATTACCAGATTCAGGATTTATTGCTAGTGTCTAGGGATTTTACCTAAGTAACCAGCCTTCTTCCTATCTGATTTCTCCAAGTTCCAAGTTCGTATAAGCAGTCGAGGTTATTTTATTTATATTTAGTTTATTCTAAGTTTATAATTATTAGTTTAATCCCCCACTTTAAGTATATATTTATTTAGGCTAGTATTCGGTATAGGTTGTGATCTAGAGTTGCATTCGCGTCTTTGGGTTCGATACTCGGTCTTATCTGTTTACTGCTTTGCGACCGGTACACTTGCCGTGCGTATGTAGTTTTTAGGTGAGTCGTTTTAATTAAAACTTGTGCACATTTTTATATATACATTTACACATATCAAGTTTTTGGCGCCGTTGCCGGGGACGCAATTAGCACTCTTGAGAATTATCCGATCCGTTTCTGGTCTACTATTTTGTGAATAATTTTTGTTTTTTTTTTCTTTTTTCTTATTATTATTATTTTTTTGTTCTTAATATATAATTTTTTTTATCATGTGCGAGATCTGCGGAGGACCCCATTTTACCATAAGATGCCCTCATTCATATTCATCGGGGTATCCCACGGCTTATTATTCTAACACGTATTTGCAGCCGCAGCCATATCAGTCATACCAGCCTTCATACCCACAGGCTAACCGGTGGTTTAACCCTGCAACATCTGAGTCACCAGATAGAATAAAAAGTCGGCCTGATCGTCTACAAGTAGAGATGTATGAGGAAAGGCATGGTGGTAGCTCGTCAGAGTATCCACCTAGCCAACATCTATATCCACACCCCGATTATCAGGATGTCTCGTCTCACACTAGGCCCGACTTTGCCGCCCTTCTTGCTAAGCGTGACACCTTCCTTGCTAATCAACAGCTCATGCTCGAGGATATGCGTTCTTTGCTATCCATGCACACCGACTATTTGAGGGAACAAGATGTGGCACTTGAAAGGCTACAGGCTCAGGTGGATGAACTGAAGACCATAATGGACGTTGAAGTCCCACCTCCAGTTCAGCAGGTTTATTTCACATATGATGATCCAGACGAGATGGTAACACTTAGATTACCTGATTGTATTAGGCCCGTTGCTGAAACTGTTTGTCCTTACTCATCTGATTCTATGCATGATTTAACTGACCCATATGATTCTTTACACTTGTCTTGTGAGGATGATATTTTGCAGGATTCAGGGTTAGAGCCAGAGACCATAATGGACGCCTTAGTCCCACCTTTGGTTCAACAGGATGAGCAGCCTTGCCAGATCTCTAGTTCAGCAGCATATCCTTGGGGGGTAGATGTCTGGAGGGAGGCTGAGGAAGATATGGATTTTTCAGAATCCACAGGCTGGCTGTTTGAGGAAGAAGTGGTGGAAGAGGAAGACACCACTAACCTGCTTGAAGAAGCAGCTGGTGGGGAAATAGAGTTTGGTGACGAGTTGGTTGATTTATCAGCTCCAGAAGTGGACAAAGATTTTGACCAAGTGTCAGCAAACAAGGAAGATGAGAAAGAAGCAGTGGTGGAAGAAGAAAAACACCACAGCCGGCCCGTGCAGGCATTGGATATTACACTGCTACTAGTGCCACCACCATGGCCACCACCACGGGAGAAGGCGAAGAGGCACCTGGACCGACACAGGGTGAGGGTCAGGAGTTGTAGAGATAACAAGTCCCCTCATTACATGTCAAGAATCAGGTTTGGTCCAGGTAAATTTAAATATTGGTGGCCCGACCCATTTAAATTCGATAAAATATTTTTAAATTCCACTAATGTAATTTTTCTAAATAATATGGACCGGGTGGAATTAAATGGGTTGGATCGGGTCCAGATAAAAGAGAAGCCCCCTGATTAAGTTTAAGTGTGGGGAGGCTCTGTAGAGTTTGTAAATTTATATTTATACCTATTTTTTTTCTAGCTTTTCATTTTTTTATTTGTGGTCGTTCTTTGGTAGTAGTTTGTAGGTTTTTATCTTTCTATTTTATCTTTGTTTTTTGTGTCTTTGAGTCAGTTAGCAGGTTTGCGTGTTTGCTTAAGTAGAGGAAATTTCACAATGAGCGGATCCCATGTATTATCTTTATATATATTTTATGAGTGGGAGTTTTAGTAAAGGTTTGGGTAATAAAAGAGATTTTTTCTTAAAAAAATTAATTAACTTTCTGTGAAAAAAGATTTTTCACGTAATGTGAGGAGTCTGGGCTGACCTGTTCGCCTTATGTGACCAGCTATTACCCCGGAAAGTTATATTTTTTTCTCTTGCAACGCGTGTTGTGATCACCAGTGTCCTTCACGTTGAGCGAGAACCAGATTTTTTTTCTACCCATTTGGTTCTACCACCATTCACCGCCATTTGGCCAAGCAGGTACGTCTTCTTGTTTGTTGTTATATTTTGAGTCTAAGTTAGTAGTTTGAGTCTTTTTATTTTTGTGTGGTTCGGTATTATGCTCGGGTTTTGTTTGTTTTGTTTTGCGCAGGTTTGGATTGCACCACCCGTACTCAATCTCCATTCGGGTGATTCTGGACCTGTACGTTATATTGAAGCAACCCGAGAGTTTACCATTGTGTCAGAGCCGATCGCGACCAAAATGCTATACGATCGAGCTAGATTGGACTAGAGCTTACGAAGAAAAAATTAACCAGCTAAGTCCTTTTCAATTGCCCTCGGTTTTTTTTTATTTTGTATTCGGAATTTATTTTTTGTTTTGTGTCGTTTTCTATTCCTACATTGAGGGCAATGTAGAATTTAAGTGTGGGGATGGGAAACTGTCGTTTAGTCTGTATACAGAGTCGTTTAAATAAAAAAAAAATTAGAAAAAAAAAACAAAAAAATTAAAAAAAAAAAACTGAAAAAAAAGTCCCTGATTTTGAAGTTTGCATTATATAAAATATGGAAAATGATAGGTAAAGTTAGGTGTCCGGTTTTCAAATAGTATGTATAATAAGAGATTAAAATTGATTGAAAACATGTCTGATTTGGGATATGTGGGTAGGCTCAGCCGGTAGAAAGGTTTCCTTTGAAAAGTAATAAATTAATTATGTTAGGCTATTTTGTGGGTTCTCATGTAGGAGAAACGGGGAGACCAAAACCGCCAAAAATAGTATAAGAAGCACCGTTATAAGTAGAAAACCGTTAGAATTTCTAATCACTTAAAAAAAAATTAGAAATCAAAGCAAAAATGCTGAAGCTTAAGGTGCCTGGCCACTGGGATAGCGACTTGGATTGGTCACACCCTCTGAGTTAAGTATGCTGAGATGAAAAAAAATGCTGAAGCTTAAGGTGCCTGGCCACTGGGATAACGACTTGGATTGGTCACACCCTCTGAGTTAAGTATGCCAAAAAAAAAGTGATTTTAAATTCTCTTGGTTTTCTACATAAGACGTTAGGGAAATGGTCAATTGGTCGTTCCTTTAGCTTCATAAGCTTGAGGCGGGATTAGGAGGAACTGTGGCTTGGAAACCGGTGTGGGTTTAAGAGGATCAATATACCTGCAATCGCAATCAACACGTTAGTAAATTATTATTTAAGTAACCTATGTTTTGAAACTGGATGTAAACCTAACTATGATTCCATAGCATAATTCTTTTTCAGGGACGAAAAAGAGATAAGTGTGGGGATATTTGATGTATTGTAAAATACATATATTTCCAGTGTAAAGTTTGTATAATTTTCAAGTCGTTTAGATAGTCTTTTTATTAGTTTTAGGCTTGTACTGGTCTATTTTATTTATTATAGCGTTTATTAGTTTTTTTTATTAGTTTTGAGTCATTTTTAGTACTAATTTATTTATTTTATATTTTGTTAGGTGTTCGTGTGGACGTTGGAGCGTAAACGAGGAACTTTGGTTAAGCCAAGAACACCCGAGTGTAGAGCACCGAGTTATAATTATAATAATAAGAATAATAATAATAATAATAATTAAAAGAAAAAAAAACGTGACCTTGGGTCACTTCCCAAGGCCCAAGTCAAACAAACCTAAATTCACAATATATGTTGAGATATGGATTGATGCACGAGGGACGGCAGAATTTAAATGGGAGGAACATAATTCGAAGAGGTCAATATTCATTCAACAGCGGGGAACATTATTTTACGAACGAAAGTGTCTTAATTAATTTTGGAGGAGTTTTGAAGGGAAGAAGGTGTCTGATGCACTAAAGATTAATTATTCAAAGACCCAGTGGTTTGTTTACTTCGTCTATATTTTTTTTAGAGACATGTTTATCATTGTTTTTCAAAACTTTGTGACTATGTTTCTGATTTTAATTATGAATTAGACTTCCATGGTTGCTTAGGTTTATGAACTAGACATGTTTTATGCGGTATTTAATGTTTTTGGTTTTTAATTTTGATGTGTAGAATTACATGATTTTAATTTTATTGTTGAATTTGATATATGTGTGTTGGTGTTGATTTTATTTGAAGTTTGTTTATTGGTTTTGTGGAACTAGGCATGTAGAGATACCCCCTAGGTCTTGAAATCAATCTAGTTCGTCAACCTAGGTTAGCGTGCTAGTATTTGGAGTTGGAGTACGACACAAGTATAACAAACTAATATAATAAATTAACTAAAACGTGCAGTCCATTCTTGAGGGTGAGAAATCTAACTCGAGATTGCTAGGTAACTAACTAGGCATTGTTTGGTAGTTGGCAAGCGCTAGGGCGGGACTCGCTACTTGTCCGTGTTTAGAGTTTTCCTAGGTTTCTTCCAGTAGAGTTTAAGTCTGCTTCATAGTCTGAGGGTTTTAATCCAGGAGAGGTTTTAATCTGATTTCTGTGGGATTTTGGTACGCTAGGGCGATCCAGATCCATCTTAGCGTTTCTACACTTGTCCCGCCTTGATTCTAGCTTGCTAGCCTTACCTGCAGGAGGAGAGTAGTTAGATGAGAATAGGGTCTCAAGTTAATTACCAGATTCAGGATTTATTGCTAGTGTCTAGGGATTTTACCTAAGTAACCAGCCTTCTTCCTATCTGATTTCTCCAAGTTCCAAGTTCGTATAAGCAGTCGAGGTTATTTTATTTATATTTAGTTTATTCTAAGTTTATAATTATTAGTTTAATCCCCCACTTTAAGTATATATTTATTTAGGCTAGTATTCGGTATAGGTTGTGATCTAGAGTTGCATTCGCGTCTTTGGGTTCGATACTCGGTCTTATCTGTTTACTGCTTTGCGACCGGTACACTTGCCGTGCGTATGTAGTTTTTAGGTGAGTCGTTTTAATTAAAACTTGTGCACATTTTTATATATACATTTACACATATCAAGTTTTTGGCGCCGTTGCCGGGGACGCAATTAGCACTCTTGAGAATTATCCGATCCGTTTCTGGTCTACTATTTTGTGAATAATTTTTGTTTTTTTTTTCTTTTTTCTTATTATTATTATTTTTTTGTTCTTAATATATAATTTTTTTTATCATGTGCGAGATCTGCGGAGGACCCCATTTTACCATAAGATGCCCTCATTCATATTCATCGGGGTATCCCACGGCTTATTATTCTAACACGTATTTGCAGCCGCAGCCATATCAGTCATACCAGCCTTCATACCCACAGGCTAACCAGTGGTTTAACCCTGCAACATCTGAGTCACCAGATAGAATAAAAAGTCGGCCTGATCGTCTACAAGTAGAGATGTATGAGGAAAGGCATGGTGGTAGCTCGTCAGAGTATCCACCTAGCCAACATCTATATCCACACCCCGATTATCAGGATGTCTCGTCTCACACTAGGCCCGACTTTGCCGCCCTTCTTGCTAAGCGTGACACCTTCCTTGCTAATCAACAGCTCATGCTCGAGGATATGCGTTCTTTGCTATCCATGCGCACCGACTATTTGAGGGAACAAGATGTGGCACTTGAAAGGCTACAGGCTCAGGTGGATGAACTGAAGACCATAATGGACGTTGAAGTCCCACCTCCAGTTCAGCAGGTTTATTTCACATATGATGATCCAGACGAGATGGTAACACTTAGATTACTTGATTGTATTAGGCCCGTTGCTGAAACTGTTTGTCCTTACTCATCTGATTCTATGCATGATTTAACTGACCCATATGATTCTTTACACTTGTCTTGTGAGGATGATATTTTGCAGGATTCAGGGTTAGAGCCAGAGACCATAATGGACGCCTTAGTCCCACCTTTGGTTCAACAGGATGAGCAGCCTTGCCAGATCTCTAGTTCAGCAGCATATCCTTGGGGGGTAGATGTCTGGAGGGAGGCTGAGGAAGATATGGATTTTTCAGAATCCACAGGCTGGCTGTTTGAGGAAGAAGTGGTGGAAGAGGAAGACACCACTAACCTGCTTGAAGAAGCAGCTGGTGGGGAAATAGAGTTTGGTGACGAGTTGGTTGATTTATCAGCTCCAGAAGTGGACAAAGATTTTGACCAAGTGTCAGCAAACAAGGAAGATGAGAAAGAAGCAGTGGTGGAAGAAGAAAAACACCACAGCCGGCCCGTGCAGGCATTGGATATTACACTGCTACTAGTGCCACCACCATGGCCACCACCACGGGAGAAGGCGAAGAGGCACCTGGACCGACACAGGGTGAGGGTCAGGAGTTGTAGAGATAACAAGTCCCCTCATTACATGTCAAGAATCAGGTTTGGTCTAGGTAAATTTAAATATTGGTGGCCCGACCCATTTAAATTCGATAAAATATTTTTAAATTCCACTAATGTAATTTTTCTAAATAATATGGACCGGGTGGAATTAAATGGGTTGGATCGGGTCCAGATAAAAGAGAAGCCCCCTGATTAAGTTTAAGTGTGGGGAGGCTCTGTAGAGTTTGTAAATTTATATTTATACCTATTTTTTTTCTAGCTTTTCATTTTTTTATTTGTGGTCGTTCTTTGGTAGTAGTTTGTAGGTTTTTATCTTTCTATTTTATCTTTGTTTTTTGTGTCTTTGAGTCAGTTAGCAGGTTTGCGTGTTTGTTTAAGTAGAGGAAATTTCACAATGAGCGGATCCCATGTATTATCTTTATATATATTTTATGAGTGGGAGTTTTAGTAAAGGTTTGGGTAATAAAAGAGATTTTTTCTTAAAAAAATTAATTAACTTTCTGTGAAAAAAGATTTTTCACGTAATGTGAGGAGTCTGGGCTGACCTGTTCGCCTTATGCGACCAGCTATTACCCCGGAAAGTTATATTTTTTTTTTCTCTTGCAACGCGTGTTGTGATCACCAGTGTCCTTCACGTTGAGCGAGAACCAGATTTTTTTTCTACCCATTTGGTTCTACCACCATTCACCGCCATTTGGCCAAGCAGGTACGTCTTCTTGTTTGTTGTTATATTTTGAGTCTAAGTTAGTAGTTTGAGTCTTTTTATTTTTGTGTGGTTCGGTATTATGCTCGGGTTTTGTTTGTTTTGTTTTGCGCAGGTTTGGATTGCACCACCCGTACTCAATCTCCATTCGGGTGATTCTGGACCTGTACGTTATATTGAAGCAACCCGAGAGTTTACCATTGTGTCAGAGCCGATCGCGACCAAAATGCTATACGATCGAGCTAGATTGGACTAGAGCTTACGAAGAAAAAATTAACCAGCTAAGTCCTTTTCAATTGCCCTCGGTTTTTTTTTATTTTGTATTCGGAATTTATTTTTTGTTTTGTGTCGTTTTCTATTCCTACATTGAGGGCAATGTAGAATTTAAGTGTGGGGATGGGAAACTGTCGTTTAGTCTGTATACAGAGTCGTTTAAATAAAAAAAAAATTAGAAAAAAAAACAAAAAAATTAAAAAAAAAAAACTGAAAAAAAAGTCCCTGATTTTGAAGTTTGCATTATATAAAATATGGAAAATGATAGGTAAAGTTAGGTGTCCGGTTTTCAAATAGTATGTATAATAAGAGATTAAAATTGATTGAAAACATGTCTGATTTGGGATATGTGGGTAGGCTCAGCCGGTAGAAAGGTTTCCTTTGAAAAGTAATAAATTAATTATGTTAGGCTATTTTGTGGGTTCTCATGTAGGAGAAACGGGGAGACCAAAACCGCCAAAAATAGTATAAGAAGCACCGTTATAAGTAGAAAACCGTTAGAATTTCTAATCACTTAAAAAAAAAATTAGAAATCAAAGCAAAAATGCTGAAGCTTAAGGTGCCTGGCCACTGGGATAGCGACTTGGATTGGTCACACCCTCTGAGTTAAGTATGCTGAGATGAAAAAAAATGCTGAAGCTTAAGGTGCCTGGCCACTGGGATAACGACTTGGATTGGTCACACCCTCTGAGTTAAGTATGCCAAAAAAAAAGTGATTTTAAATTCTCTTGGTTTTCTACATAAGACGTTAGGGAAATGGTCAATTGGTCGTTCCTTTAGCTTCATAAGCTTGAGGCGGGATTAGGAGGAACTGTGGCTTGGAAACCGGTGTGGGTTTAAGAGGATCAATATACCTGCAATCGCAATCAACACGTTAGTAAATTATTATTTAAGTAACCTATGTTTTGAAACTGGATGTAAACCTAACTATGATTCCATAGCATAATTCTTTTTCAGGGACGAAAAAGAGATAAGTGTGGGGATATTTGATGTATTGTAAAATACATATATTTCCAGTGTAAAGTTTGTATAATTTTCAAGTCGTTTAGATAGTCTTTTTATTAGTTTTAGGCTTGTACTGGTCTATTTTATTTATTATAGCGTTTATTAGTTTTTTTTATTAGTTTTGAGTCATTTTTAGTACTTATTTATTTATTTTATATTTTGTTAGGTGTTCGTGTGGACGTTGGAGCGTAAACGAGGAACTTTGGTTAAGCCAAGAACACCCGAGTGTAGAGCACCGAGTTATAATTATAATAATAAGAATAATAATAATAATAATAATTAAAAGAAAAAAAACGTGACCTTGGGTCACTTCCCAAGGCCCAAGTCAAACAAACCTAAATTCACAATATATGTTGAGATATGGATTGATGCACGAGGGACGGCAGAATTTAAATGGGAGGAACATAATTCGAAGAGGTCAATATTCATTCAACAGCGGGGAACATTATTTTACGAACGAAAGCGTCTTAATTAATTTTGGAGGAGTTTTGAAGGGAAGAAGGTGTCTGATGCACTAAAGATTAATTATTCAAAGACCCAGTGGTTTGTTTACTTCGTCTATATTTTTTTTAGAGACATGTTTATCATTGTTTTTCAAAACTTTGTGACTATGTTTCTGATTTTAATTATGAATTAGACTTCCATGGTTGCTTAGGTTTATGAACTAGACATGTTTTATGCGGTATTTAATGTTTTTGGTTTTTAATTTTGATGTGTAGAATTACATGATTTTAATTTTATTGTTGAATTTGATATATGTGTGTTGGTGTTGATTTTATTTGAAGTTTGTTTATTGGTTTTGTGGAACTAGGCATGTAGAGATACCCCCTAGGTCTTGAAATCAATCTAGTTCGTCAACCTAGGTTAGCGTGCTAGTATTTGGAGTTGGAGTACGACACAAGTATAACAAACTAATATAATAAATTAACTAAAACGTGCAGTCCATTCTTGAGGGTGAGAAATCTAACTCGAGATTGCTAGGTAACTAACTAGGCATTGTTTGGTAGTTGGCAAGCGCTAGGGCGGGACTCGCTACTTGTCCGTGTTTAGAGTTTTCCTAGGTTTCTTCCAGTAGAGTTTAAGTCTGCTTCATAGTCTGAGGGTTTTAATCCAGGAGAGGTTTTAATCTGATTTCTGTGGGATTTTGGTACGCTAGGGCGATCCAGATCCATCTTAGCGTTTCTACACTTGTCCCGCCTTGATTCTAGCTTGCTAGCCTTACCTGCAGGAGGAGAGTAGTTAGATGAGAATAGGGTCTCAAGTTAATTACCAGATTCAGGATTTATTGCTAGTGTCTAGGGATTTTACCTAAGTAACCAGCCTTCTTCCTATCTGATTTCTCCAAGTTCCAAGTTCGTATAAGCAGTCGAGGTTATTTTATTTATATTTAGTTTATTCTAAGTTTATAATTATTAGTTTAATCCCCCACTTTAAGTATATATTTATTTAGGCTAGTATTCGGTATAGGTTGTGATCTAGAGTTGCATTCGCGTCTTTGGGTTCGATACTCGGTCTTATCTGTTTACTGCTTTGCGACCGATACACTTGCCGTGCGTGTGTAGTTTTTAGGTGAGTCGTTTTAATTAAAACTTGTGCACATTTTTATATATACATTTACACACATCAGAGACCATGGTAGAAATACTCATGGTTAGGACTAGGACCACGTGAGCGAGTTGTCTAACGGGTATGTAGAGTCCAGTGACGAGTGCATAAACAATGAGAGTTACTAGCATAACTCTAAGTCTACACCTGTCCATGCATACAGAAAGGACGATGAGTTGAATAAGCCGTACATGCCAAAAGCCTTTACGAAAAAGTCCAAGTTTTGCCTGCGCGTGGCCATGGCACATATCCCACACGGGGCTAAGTTTCCCAACAGCATCGTGAAGTATGATGATGGTCACCACGACCCTAATGGTCATGTCCATGATTTTCAGACCACGGGGAGCGCGACCCCACGGCTTATGCAAGTATGGTGTCAGTTATTCGTACAAAGTCTCACTGGTCTTGTTTGATAACCTCCCCACGGAGAGCGCGACCCTAGAGTCTCGTTCGATAACCTCTCCACGGGGAACATTATCAACTTTGACGATCTGTTGGACAAGTTTTCCTTACACTTATCCAAACTGAGAAAACATAAGAAAGACAAGGCGCTCATTCTATTATGCCAGCGCCAAGATAACGAGACTGCAAAGGATTACATCACCCGCGAATAGGACGGTCACTCAAAAAAGAATTACGTCTGGACTCGGCTGGTGAAGACATCATCCCAAGTTCTTGCAACGGAGCAAATAACCTTCAAGGTATCCAAGTCGCTAGGCAACAAACGCAAGAATGTTCGACATCAACAAGCGTTACTAGTACCATAGGGATTTTGGTCATCAATCACACTGAGAGCTGCTAGCCTCAAAACGAAGATCGAGGCTGCGTTGTGGTCAGGACAGCTTGGTCACTTGGTCAATAATGTCCATAGGGGCGCATGCCGGCATGTCGACGACGACTACCACGAGGTTTGGGAAAACAAATCAATTAACAGTTTGGTTAATAAGACTGACTAACCAATGAATACAATTTTTTTCGGTCAAGGCTAATAACTGAACGAACTGACCCAAACCATGCACACTCCTAGAATTGTTTTTGTTCCTTACCCCATTGCGCAAACACCTTACTACTTATACTAAAAGGATAAGAAAAACTAAAATGAATTTAAAAAATCATAAATAAGAATACCATACGATTAGTACAAGTAGATTTAAGGATCTCTCCAAATAAGGCATTGGGATATAGATTAACCCTCCTCAACTCCACCTAAGTTTAACTATCATCAATTTTCCTCATTTCACTCTACCTTACCCTGGCCATGGGGTGTACCTTCACACCAAGGGTGTTAACAGTGACATTTTAACTTTTATTGTACACCACTCCCTTCCTATATTAAGGGACATTAAAGTGCAATAAGTTAACATGTTAACATGAATCAAAAGAGAGAAACTTAAGGGAATGAGACAGAGTTAAGGGGCGTTAAACCATTTCCTTGAAGTGAGCTAGTGTAAAAAGAGACAAAGTGGAGGATGTGACATCTAAGTGGAGTTAAAGATGGTTAGAGTATACCCCATGGTCTAGGGATGAGGTAGAGTTAAAGGGTGTTAAACCATATCCTTGAAATGAAATAGTGTGAAAAAAGGAAAAAGGAGGGTGGGGGTTGATAAGCAACACCACTTAAACATATCATGACTTCCCTTTTAAAACCCAAACACTTTTACCACCATATCAAAGGTGTGGGGTCGAGAAATAAACGCTCATAGAATACAAGTACAACTAGTAGTTATGCATAGTAGAATATACAATAGAAAACGCTCATAAAACTTTCATGTATTGAATTATGATCAATAAAACTTTCATGTATAGAATCTACAAAAAGAAGAATCATGTTACGGAATACTAAAAGGACTTGATGTACGAATAATTAACATCCTAAATCAAGACAAATTATTATAAGACTGTGTCGTGCGCAAGCGAGTGGGTGCGACAACCTTCAAACCATCGCTCCGGCAATCACTCGTGTGGGGGTGTTATGGCTCGCTCCAGACCATCGCTCGCGTCCCATTCAAAATCCAAGACAATATCTCCGTGATCGTGGTCGCTTGTGCTCGCGGTGACTTGCTCACGCGGGCCTTAGTGTGGGGCTGTTGTGGTGTTCGCGAGTCCACAACGAACAGCCTAACACCTTGAGCCGAATGCGATAAATAGATAAATAAATAAATAATATAATAATCCTATATGAGACAGTCTATAATATAAATTAAAATGAGTTTTGTATCATTAAGGTATAGATAAACTAATGATGCTAAAACTATTTTTAACGCAGATTTTTTTTTGAAACATAACTTTCATTAAAACTGGCACGCTCTCAAACCGAGAGCTGCCCAATTACGTACACAAATACAATGGATACTTGGACCAATCCTTCCAAATTATTTCTTTACATTTCGACCTATACTTTAACCACAAGAAAGACCTTGATTTCACCTCCGCCACCACTTCCATAATCTTCCTATCTTTGTTTTGAAAAATCTTCATGTTTCTAGTATTCCAAATAGTCCAAGCCGTAATTCTCACAATACCTTGCACTATCTTTTTCCTCCATTTCCCACCATGCACGTTCTTGTATAGCATCAATAAGTCATCATAATCATAGGCATAAAAAGGATCCAATTTACACCATTTAGTTATCATGCTCCAAACCCCGTATGCAAAACCGCAAGAAACAAAAACGTGGTTCACATCTTCCGCACCCATGTTACAAAGAGGGCAGGCCGTATCTGGAATATGTATCCGCCTTCTAGTCAGAGCTACCCGGGTAGGCAGCCTCTCCATATTCGCTCTCCAAGACAATAGATTTACCTTAATCGGAATCCAGGGAACCCATTTGTATACCTTTGTAGTTGTCGTCTGCCTGGAATCAGCCTCAGTCACCAATTTCTTAAAGTCTGCAACATTAAACTGCCCACTCGATGTAGCATTCCAAGCCCATTTATCTTCTTCACTGCTGCACGTAAAAACCGCAATCAGCCGTCTTAAGTCCTCGGCTTCGGATAATTCTTCCACTGTTTGCATACCCCTCCTCCACTCTTCTTTGAAAATCGTCATTCCATTAATACATTGGAGCCTATCCCGAACCAAACAGCTTTTGTTTTTTTCCAGACGATATAAACACGGCATACGATTTTTTAAAGCAGTCTCGCCCCACCAAATGTCATACCAAAAACGGATTTTATCACCATTTCCTATAATACCCCTAATATAAAACTGCATCGGCTTTCCTTGAATCATAATCCCTTCTATAACGTTTACAATTGCTTTCCAACACCCTGCTAGAGCTCGCTTAACAGGAAGAAAATTCCACATTCCCCGCCCACCATGAATATCGTCAATGAAACCTCTCCAAATCATACCATTCTCCGTCACATATCTCCACGCCCATTTAGCAAGTAAAGCCAAGTTAACCACTATTGCAAAAATGGGGTTTGTAGTTTCAACTAAATGAACTAATACTAAATAAAACAATGTAAATTAGACGACTAGAAAACAAATACAACTCCAAAATTGATTTGAGAAATTAATACTAAAAACATTAATAAGAATGGTTGTAAAAGTTCATATTTAAAAACTAATTTCAACACTAGAGCACTACTAGGGTCTGTTTGGTATGGTGTAATGAAATAGACGAGAGAATTAAATGAAGAAGGTAATGGAATAGACAAGGGAATGAAATGGATAATTACCATTTCATGGTCTTGTTTGGTTACACGTAAAAATGGAATGAATCATTACATTGTATTGTTTGGTATGAATGAAAAGACAAAGGAACAAAATCAGCGGTGGTAAGTGGTGGTGGTAGAGGTAGTGGTGGTCGGCGGTGGCGGCAGCGCCAACGACGGTGGTGGTAGTGGTTGTCAGTGACGGTGACGACGATGGGTGGTGGTGGTGGTGGGTGGCGACGTCTGGTGGTGATAGTAGGGGTGACGGTGGTGGTGTTCGGTGGCGGTGTCTGGTGGTGATAATAGCGGTGACGGTGGTGGTGGTCGGTGGCGACGGGTCGCGACAAGGAGTGACGGCCACAGTGAGTGGTGGCGGCGACGGTTGGCGGTGGTGTTGGCGGTCGGTGGGTGGCGATGGTCGGTGACAGAGAGTGTCGGTGGTGGCGGTCGGTGCTTGGTGGTAGGTGGTGGAAGTGGCCGTTGCCAGTGGGTGGTGGTGGTGGTGGTGGTCGGTGATGGCGGTAGTCGGTGGGTGGCGATGGCGGTGGTCAGTGACGAAGAGTGGCAGCGATGTTCGGTGGGTGGCGACGGTCGGTGGTCGGTGGTGGTTGCGGCGATGGGCGCTAGTGGTAGAGGTGGGTGGTGGTGGTCAGTGGTGGTGATCAGCCGGTGGGTGGCGATGGCGGTGGTCAGTGACGGAGAGTGGCGGCGGTGTTCGGTGGGTGGCGATGGTCGGCGGTGGGTGGCGACGGTCGGTGATCAATGGCGATGGCAGTGGTCGGTGGTGGTGGCGGCGATGGGCGCTAGTGGTAGAGGTGGGTAGTGGTGGTGATGGTCAGTGGTGATGAAGGGTGACAGGGGGAATAAAATGGAAAAAAAAAACATGGGGGTTGGATGGAATGAATATGGGGATTTTAGAGGGAATGGAATGGAGGAGGTAATGGATGATTCCATTACATTGACCAACCAAACACCTTTTTTTTTCATTCCATTGTAATGCTCCATTCCATTCCGCTTCTCATTCCTGAGTACCAAACGCTACCCTAGAGTAGTCTCTTGATTCAATTTGGCTTAAGATTATTAAAGGACACAATACAATGATCCTTTTTAACTAATAATTCTGTATCAATACTATTGATCGCGCCATTCTGAAACACGCCCTGTCTAATGTTTAACCAAACTTGGTTATAAAATCCACTTTGTCTAGACGATGCAATTCTACAATGTTTTTGGCTTGTTCAGGATGTCTAAGCTCACTCCGTTCAGATCTTAGAAGTATCTATTGTAATTAAGCACACACATTATTTAGGACGTTAAACTAGACTAGTGGGAGTACCCGCGCGTTGCTGTGGGTGTTCGCCTTGTTTGAGATATACGTATATTGAAGTTTATTGCGTAGAGTCGTAGACACAATTTTTTTTTTTTTTTGGATTTTGATGTAGTCCGATGATTGAATAAGAAACTGAGAAGTGATTGAATTGTGTGAGTTAATCAAAGTTTGGCTGTTTCAACAATTAGTGTATTTGTTAATGAGTTTGAAATATGAAATTTATTTGTATGTAGTAATAATTTGTAAGATGATAGTCAAACATAAAATAAGTATTGTTTAACATAATGTAGTATTTGTTGTTCCAATAAATGGCCGAATAAGCTTTTTGATATTTACAATTGTATTAGCTTGGGACTGTGATTTATAACCAGATAGATACACTAACATTGATATTGACTTAGAATAGGAAGTAACCATTGAAATTAGTTGTATATAATAGTATGTTTATAGATACACCACTGAATCACTGATGGTGGATTATGCACTTATTTGTGCTCATATTACTTAGTACATTTAGGCCAACTTCTAACTAATATAAAGGCATAAAAACAGACAATATAAGAACCTTTAAGCAACTCAATCTGGTTCTTAATTGCTATATGCTGCTATTTTCAGCTCTGATAGAGAGAGATGGATACCTGCAAATTACAATTTGCTCATGCAGAAACAAGTTATCCAACACATGATTTTGATCCTCTTGCCAATGCCACATGTAGAGGTATTGTGTTTTGCACATTCCTTATATTGACATCAACTCTAGCACATAGTCACCTAATTCGCGGTTCGCCACGGTTCGGGTACGTGGTTCGGGTTCGGGTTCGCGATTCGCTAGATGGGACGAATTCGGTACAGAGGGGGGTAGGTTCATTTCGGTACGATCTGGTACGATGTACCATTGTGTTAGGTTCGGTGTACACAAATTTAAACAGGAATTACTAAATTCATTAATCCATATACCAAAATGTAAAAGTGTCTTGAAACTGGCCTATATTTATACAAGATTCTAGTGTGAATTGGTTTTCTAAAGTGGAAGAAATATGGAAACGAAGAGACGCGATAGTCTGGTTTCCCGCTATGCTTCATTCCCGACTATTTTATTCGTGTTTGACGCGTACTAGGCATAGTTATTAAAGCACCTAGGAGAAAAAAATTTAGTACTAACTATAATAATTATAATTATATATAACTCATATAATATAATATATGCATATATGCTTCAAATTGCAACTTCAACTTGTATGTCTGAAAAAGAAAAAAAAAAACTATACCTAATTCAATTAATACTACACTGTTTCCAAGTCAGCCATTAGTGGTTACTGACACAAATGAAAAAAAATACTTTAAAAGTTTTACTTTTTTTATTTTTTATTTTCTTGTGTACTTGTTCCCCTTCTTCTTCCTCACCATATCCCTCACTAACCTAACCTAATATCACCTTTGACCACCTGCAAATCCAATCTTCGGCACTCCAAATTCACGAAGTAGAACCCTAAGTTGCTTAATTTAGTCGTCGAATTGAAGCCCTAAATCCCGAATTGAAACACTAAAATCGCGAATTGGTGTCGAATTGGTACATATTCGAATTTCGTATGGTACGAAACGTACCAATTCGAAAATCATGGCATTTTGAGCGAATTATGTGACTATGCTCTAGCATCAAGAATAATCTGTTCAAACAGTTTTAAAGTCTTTTCTATAAATAACTATGTGTGTAAATATGATTTCAAAAGCTTTTGAATAAATTGATTTATGAAGCGGTATGTTTTAAAGTTACAGGTTAAGAGGCTTCAGTCCGTTCCTTTTTCAGCTTAATATTTTTAGCTGGCCTGTTTGACCCATTTCGAGATGGGTCATAAACTGAATTGAGCAAATTATTATAAAATGGGCCAGAACTGACACCTGGAGCAACACATGATTCTGCACAAGATTAACAAAGTAATGAAATCAAGCACACGCAACGACTTCAACTTATGATTGACATACAAACGATAATTAGGTTTCTTCGTAATGTTATTGTCCAACAAAGTCAAATAATGCAGTTTCTGGAGCTACGCAAGTGGGTCACCGCTTGTTAGTAAGAACCAACGAGTGCAGTTTCGGTAAGAACTCTGGAAATCCAAACATCACAATTCATTACACAAAACTCACAAAAACAAAAACACAAAAAAAAAAAAAACTGTAAATATTATAATACCTCCAATGCTAGGGTTAATACGGGTAATCCGATTATTATTAAGCAGCAACGTTCCAAGCCGATTGAAATGAGGGAATTTTTCTAGTTTCACAATCTCGTTATCAGACAAATCGATAGTATCAAACTGATCCTGTTTATATAATAAATCATGAATCACATTAGCAAATAATAAATAGAAACAAAAGAGCAGTTATAAACACAATTGCTTCATATCTGGTCCGGGTGTCCGGACTCCGGACTGTATCAGATTTAATTATATCTATTATGAAACACAACCCATTCCGGGTTTCTAAAATTTCATTCCATTCCATTCCATTCAACCAATTTAGCATAACTGTAGGGAAACTTTCAGACCATGAAACTGGACCGGAGTTGGTTAATCAACTCGAAAATAGCTGGTTATTACATGTTTATGCTTTATGAAATTTAAAAGAAATACTTATACTTAAGTTATATAAAGTGTCGTCTGCAAATTATGAGAAATGCAGGATTTTTATTATAAACATGAATAATCAGCATGTACTTATTATACTTAAACCTTTCGAGTTGATTAAACCTTTTATTGTATTCGTGCAGGTATAGTATCTGGTTTTTAAAAACAATTAACATGCTAAAAGAACTTGCGCCTAAAGCATATGACATTTGCGTTTGTATTTAAAATAATTTGAAATATGTACTCACATTCAATAAGGCAATAGGTCCATTATAATGGTCTTTATCACCAAGCCAGCCAGCCTTAGTTCTATTCAAACATTCAAGCATATACCCAAATCAATCCATCCTTAGAATTTCAGATTCATCACCTATACCCAATAAAAATCTTTGATTCACGGCTGTTTTTGTGATTTCACCAAATACTGTATTTCATGCAACTAGGAAGTTTAACTTGAATAGTCTTCCCCCATCTACATTATCTCCAATTAGTGTAAGAACTCTATCAGCACTTATTCTTGTACTATCAAACTGGTTTTTAAATTCATTAATAGTAGTATCTGAACCCTTTTCTTGGCTTATTCTTCTCAAGAACATGTATCTTTCCCGTTGGAATTCCGAAAACCTTATGTACTACTGATAACGTTATTTTGATCATATGATCCCCCATATTTAGTATGCTTGTTTCATCATCATAGTTCATCAACAACCAATATCCCAAAGCTGTAGCAGTTGAGTCATATTCCATTGATAGTATGCTGGCAAATCCCATCCCACTAACATCATTTTTCTGTGCATCTGTTAAGTAGTGTATGGTCACCATAAAATCAGCTGGAATACATCTCATCTTAAGTCTCTTGTGATTGTATTGCACGAACTCCTTTTGATTGACTTTTCTATCATTCCTGAACTTCTTGTTTGGCACGTCAAAATCGTTGTCTGAGTCAAATGCATTTTTTCCTGAACTTCTTGTTTGGAAGTCATCATCTGGATCTTCAATACAACAAATTAACCATAATCAATAAAATGCAAGTACTAAACGCAAGTTTATATATTATAAAACGCAACTTCGTATGTTGTAAAACGCAAGTGTTATTTATCTTTTTAACAAAATTTATTATGCAGATCCATAATCACAGTTAAAAATTGAGATCTATAATGTACCTTCATTAACATTCTTCGTCACTTTGTCATGCACTTGTTTCAATCTTCTTTCAACTGATCCTCTTTCAACTAAACATCATCAACAAATATAATTATTTCATAAAAAATAAAACTACGCTAATGCAAAATTATACCTTCATTTGTATTATAATTTTATATACACATAATCTCGTTACCTGTCTTCATCTTCTTCGTCTACATTGTTGGAGTTTCAGAATTTTATGCTAATTCAGGGTTTTTTTTCCTCTCTATTAACGATGGTTTCTTTACATAAATATAATTCAGTAGCCCGCCTTTTTATTATTGTTTTAAATGCAGTTTTACGCCACAATTACTAATTTGCCCTTAGCAGCCTTTTCGTGGCATTTAATGACGCGCAGTTTTTTACGATCGTACCCCTCAATAGCCCGTGTGGTCCTACGATCCATATTATTTCTTACACTTTTTACGCCAACAAGTTTTTTACGTTAGCCTCACCCAATAAAATAATACTTAGGGGCTGTTTGGTTGATTAAGTGCTGAATCATTAAGATGGTCTGAATGGTTAAGAGCTGAATCATTCAACATCCCTTATTAGCTTAATGGTTCAACACTTAATCATTCCATTCAGATGTTGAAACAAACAGTCTGAATGCTGAATGATTCAGACCTGAATGGTTAAGAGGCTGATTAAAAGGCTACCAAACAACCCCTTAATGTAGTCAAACCTTTTCAAATATCAATAATAAGTGTGGGTAGCCAAAGGCATTATAGCCCAGTGGCATCTTGATGGTGGGATAAGACTTAGGGACTATAAGGTCCTGGGTTCGAATCTCACAAGGGGGTTTTCTCATAATTGTGAGTTTCCTTCTGAATTGGTGACTTGGCGGTGGAATATGATCGTGTGGTAACACTGGTGGCACAATGATATTCCGGTAGTCCGTGAGTGATTCCAATTGACCGTTTAAAAAAAACTATTGTATTCAACACCTATATCAATATATCTTATTGTAAGTTTCTGGGTCACATAGGTTGTATTACGCCCATACCAAAAAAATTGTACCAGTGTAGATAGACAGTTACCACTCATTATGCTGATTGTTAGGCTATATGGTGTGGGAGCAAACTCATCTTCACCAACATCACACCCACCTCCACCTCCATCTTCATCTTCTTTCTGTAGCCACCACCGCCGACCACCTCCATCTTCATCTGCAGCCACCACCGCCGACCACCTCCACCTCCATAGCTGCAACAGTGTGTATGTGTATATATATAAATAAAACTTGAATTAAAATATAAAAAAAAATCGATCTCAACGTTCAAAAATATTGGGCCAATCAAATTGCTCGGTGAAGACGGTGAATTTGCACCGAAGTCACCGAAAATATTTTGAGAGGGGCGGTGTGCCCGATCCCTAAGCCCCACCGAGCTTCTCCTCGAGACCATACCGTTTGGTCTTAATCAATCATCAAAGGGTGCTTCTCAAGGGCTTTAAATCGAGTCACCAAATATGCTTTATCTAACGTTGCAACTCTTCAGAAATTATAGACACAATCAAATTTGACAACATATCTCACATGTCCGACAAATAAAGGTAAAGTTAAATAAAACATATTATTTACATAATTAGGCCTAAAGGGGCGCAACTAGAATGATGTTTTCACTTAACTGATTTTAACCAATTATACACTGCCACATCATTTCACTGATTTACTTCACTGATTCACTATTTACTTCACTGATTCACTTTTTTGTAGCCAGCACTCCACAGATTCACTTCACTGAAATGTTTATATTTTATTATTTTTTAAGGAACGGTAATTAAACAAATTATCAAACATTATTTAAGACGGTAAAATAAATAGTAGAAACACCTAAAATATTATAAAACGTCATCTCATAGCTCTCCAAACCTCGACCCTCGGGGGGTTATCATCGTTTACGTTTCGGAATTCGTTACGGGCTTCTTCAATCCACCCATCTTCGTTTAAAGCCGGATTGTGGTTCATCCAATTAACGACTAATTGTTGAAATATTGCGCACTTCGCCTTTAAAGATAAAAACTTTCCACGTATCGCGTCCGTTGAACGATTGTTTTCACCCGTTTGTTCCTTGAATCTTGTGGCAACCGCTTTCCAAAAACTTTGCCTTCCCCGGGGTCCATGCTCTTGAACATAAAGATAGCTATTCACCAAGGCGAGTTCATCTCTAAGGTCCAGATTGATCCTCACACACGGTTTAGTGGGGGCGCGATTGGATTAGGATTTGGGTTTTGGTTTGCCATTCCCGTTTGTTTATGATCAACTTAAATCTGGACAATTGATTATTTTGATTAACGGTTTAGTGTGGGATGGATTGGATTTGGATTTACCATTTATATTAGATTAACGGTCAAAAAATTGTTACCGTTTTAATTAAATTCATTCAAACGGTCAAAAAGCAATAAAATGATACTAAAAAATGACCGTTGCAATTATTATCATTTGTTACCAGCCCGTTAACTAGAACCAACAAACGGTTCACGGGACCCCTACCAGCACGGGTGGCGGCGGTGTTACCGTGCTGGTAGTAGGGTACCCGTGCCCAATTCTGGTAGCGCCCTGTCCAGAATTGTACCAAGTATTTGAACCAGACGCTTGTTACTTTTGGATTTCCAGCTTCTCTCGATCTCTTTGCTATTGATCCGGTTTGACATTTTGTCCTTTATATTTATATTTATATACACACACAGACACAATGTTGACTCTGCAAAATTACTTGGAATTGATCTAAGGCGGTTAACCTCGGTTAGAATCGGATTTAGTTGGGCAACTTGAGACCATAGTTATCATAGGCGCTAGGCGCAAAAAAAGCGAGGGCTTTATATAGAAAAAGCGAACAAAGAAAAAAAAAGTAAAAATATATAATGTATTAGAAAGTAATAGTACTATTCTTTAAATAAAATAAACAAAAACTATTAACATTTAGTATCATCTAATTAGTATCAAAAATTTTAAAATGTTATTGTGTTAGTGTATAAAAATAGTTTTCCTCTGATAAAACTAGAAGTAGAAATCTGACCAGAATCTAGCAATAATTTAGAGAATTTGGCTGGAAACTCTCCTGGATTTGGGAATCTCATCGGAATCTAAACTAAAAAATCACGTGGAGATTTAAAGTGCTGTTATCACGTGGAGCAAACTCATCTTCACCAACATCACACCCACCTCCACCTCCATCTTCATTTTCTTTCTGCAATCACCACCGCCGACCACCTCCACCTCGATCTTCATCTGCTTTCTGCAGCCACCACCGCCGACCACCTCCACCTCCACCTCCATAGTTGCAATAGTGTGTGTGTGTGTATATATAAAAATAAAATTTGAATTAAAATATAAAAAAAAACTCGATCTCAACGTTCAAAAATATTGGGCCAATCAAATTGCTCGACAGTGAATTTGCACCGAAGTCACCGAAAATATTTTGAGAGGGGCGGTGTGCCCGATCCCTAAGCCTCACCGAGCTTCTCCTCGAGGCCATACCGTTTGGTCTTAATCAATCATCAAAGGGTGCTTCTCAAGGGCTTTAAATCGAATCACCAAATATGCTTTATCTAACGTTGCAACGCTTCAGAAATTATAGACACAATCAAATTTGACAACATATCTCACATGTCTGACAAATAAAGGTAAAGTTAAATAAAAAATATTATTTACATAATTAGATTTATAAATGTAAATGAACAACACAACAACACTTACACTGCTTAACTAATGTACCTAATATCTAGAACGAAAAATAAAAGTAAAGTTAAATAAAACATATTATTTACATAATTAGATTTATAAAAGTAAATGAACAAAGGACTAGTGAAATATTGAACTTTTTATATAATTTATAAATCATGATTGTAACAAGAATAACGAATACACTTTCTGGGATGGCGGAGATCGTATTGTTCGAAATAATGGGAGACATCACCGTTCCTATTTGAAAACACCTGGGTGTAGGTAAAGGCGTAAAGCCATATCGAATCCGGGTCTTATGACTTCTCAAACGCGCGTGCCGTCATTTGTTCCAGCGGTTAAAAAAAATATTAAAAGAATTTTTGTGTAGTATTATATCTTGAAAAAAATTTTGAAATCGTAAAAAAGCAAATATTAACTTTAAAGATACTCCACTCTCATCAAAACATTCACAGCCTCTTCGTGCAATTCAATTTTCAAACTCCCAAACCGTTTTAATCTTTATTCTTATCCCATACAAAAAAAAAAAAAAAAAAAACCCAACTGCCCCACCACTCTCCCACCACTTCACCGTCGCATCGCCACCGTCACTCTCTCTCTACATTCCGGCAACACTGTTCCTCCTCACAACAATGACATCAAACGACACTTTAAATCTCAATCTCACTGTACATTCTCTCTCTCTCTCTCTCTCTCTTCTTTTAACTTCAATTTCATTTCTAATTGTTTTAACTTTTTTTTTTTTTTTTTTTTTTTTTTCTAATTTCTCATCAATCTGTTTACTCGATCTGTTATCTCCACAGTCCAGCTTCGGCGCCAGGTACAATATTATTATTATTATTATTATTATTATTATTATTATTATTATTATTATTATTATTATTATTTTAGGTTCTAACGTTTTAATTTCTGTGACGAGTTAGGGTTTTGAATTTATATAAAACTTGTTCCGTACGGTTGGTTTTTGCAGCGAGTATACATTTGCTGACGTGGATAACCTGGATCATTGTACCAAGTATTTGAACCAGACGCTTGTTACTTTTGGATTTCCAGCTTCTCTCGATCTCTTTGCTACTGATCCGGTTTGACATTATATCCTTTATATTTATATTTATATACACACACAGACACAATGTTGACTCTGCGAAATTACTCGGAATTGATCTAAGGCGGTTAACCTCGGCTAGAATCGGATTTAGTTGGGCAACTTGAGACCGTAGTTATCATAGGCACTAGGCGCAAAAAAAGCGAGGGCTTTATATAGAAAAAAGCGAACAAAGAAAAAAACAAGTAAAAATATATAATGTATTAGAAAGTAATAGTACTATTCTTTAAATAAAATAAACAAAAGCTATTAACATTTAGTATCATCTAATTAGTATCAAAAGTTTAAAATGTTATTGTGTTAGTGTATAAAAGTAGTTTTCTAGAAGTAGAAATCTGGCCGGAATCTAGCAATAATTTAGAGAATTTGGCTGGAAACTCTCCGGAATTTGGGAATCTTGTCGGAATCTGAACTAAAAAATCACGTGGAGAATTAAAGCGCTGTTATCTCACCTTAAAGCGCAATTGCGTTGCCTCGCCTCGCCTGAAAAATTGGCCTAGGTGCAAGAGGCGATGCCTTTTAACAACTATGCTTGAGACGAGTTTGACTTAAAAAATACGACATAATTTCTATGTCTATAGCATTAATAAGATACTTTAGTATTTGAACACGTGTCTTTTTTTATTTATATTGATATTCACGTGTTTTGTTATAAATATTAGCAAGTAAAATTATCATATTTGACATATATGTCATTTTCTGAAAATTAATGTCTAGCGACTTTTGCAACTATGTGTGTGTATATATGTGGTTTTGGTATTTTGTTGTTTTAGTTAGGTTTTTGTATATGATTATTGTTTTTGTTTGTTTATGTTTAGGTTTCAATTGCGCGGACTTGCAATTGTATATACTCATTGTTGCAGCAGAGGCAACGCGATATCGAGTTTCGAGAATCTACTAATGATCAGAGGCAACGGTGAGGTTTTCTAATGGTAGAAGTGTTTCAAGTTAGATGAGGCATTTTGGTTAGTTAAGTATGTTATTTTGGGATTGGGGTGGAGTTTCGGTTTGGGAAGTGAATCTGTGAAGCACTAGCTTTTAAGCTGTTATAAGTTTATCCGAATATTGGATCATGCTATTTTTATTGTCATGTAATATTTAAGAAACACGAGACATGTGAACTTTTTAAAAACCTTAGTGGATCTCTTATCCTGGTATGGATTATTGTTGTATTGCCAAATGAGGTATAATATCAACTATCAAGCTCTACTATTTACTGGGATTTTCTTGATTTATGCATTTTGTTGAAGTGCCAACATATTGGTGGGGATAACTTGGATCTTGGGCATGTGCATCATATGTAGCAGAGTTGTAAAAAATGAAATGATGGTTTGCATCATTTTTTTGACTGAGGTTGCAATTCAAATTACTTATGGAGACGTAGACTTGAAATTATGATTGTTTGGTTATACACATTGGTGGCTTGTATAGAACTATAACAATATTATAATGGCTGTAGATGTGATTATGAAATGCCCACCTGGAAAACAGTGCGAATGAAACTAATTTTTGCAACCGAAAGCAGAAAGCCAAATATGTTATTATGTAAAACTAAGATTTGGTTTATCTTCTTTCACAACACTGTGTTCACTGATGCTTCTGGTTTTAAATTTTAGACCATGGTAATAAATTTTTGGATTTATTGCAGACTTTCATCAGACATATCAAGATTAGAGGCTAAAGTAGAGAGGCTGGAGTCACAGTTGGCAGCTAAAGATAGGGAAATAGCAACTATTACCCGCACGGTAATGCATCCGTGTGTGTGCATATTAATAATGGCTTGTATGTTTTTTTGTTTGCTCACATTTCTTATGATCAGGAAGCTAAAGCAAAAGCAGGTCTTAAGGCCCAAATTGAGAAGTTGCAGCAGGAAAGAGATGAATATCAAAAGATGGTTATTGGAAATCAGGTATGGTTTTTAGGCATCTCCTGTTTGTATTTTCTCATCTTGTTTTGTTTCTTTTGTAAATAAATCACCATCTTCAACATGTCATCTTGCAAAAGCAAGTCAAAACTCAACAGATACATGAGATGAAGAAAAAGGAAAAAGAGTACATTAAGTTGCAGGTATGATGCTCTCTTAATGCTTGTGAATTACCTCAATTGTAATTTTGTATTTCATGAATTGTTGCTTTGGGTATGCTTTTATGTTTCGAGCAATGCAAGTGGTAACAAATCTAGGAGCAATTGGATTTCTTTGCAGGAGCGACTAAATCAAGTTATGATGGAGAAAAAGAAGGAATCTAGATCAGGCATGGAAATTATGAATTTACTTCAGGTAATTGCTCAATGTTTAAATAGTTTTGCACATTTATGAATTCACATTATGTGATATCTTACCATAAGTTTTTGTTAACCACAGAAAGAAGGGCGGCAACGTGGGACATGGAATGGGAAGAAGGCTGACAACGATTTCTATAAAAAGATTGTATGTTAAAAATCTGCTTTTTTTTCTTGTTTCGGATTGTGTATTGATCATATGTCATATGTCCATGTGCTGTTTTAGGTGGATGCATACGAGGCAAAAAATCAAGAATTGGTTACGGAGAACTCCGATCTAAGGGCATTGTTACGCTCAATGCAGGTATGTTATCTTTCTAATAACGGTTATTTTGGCGAGATTAATGAATTTTACTGTATCAGCATGTAACCTTTTTAATGTTGTTGCCAGGCAGGGCAGCTTGTTATTTAAACCTCGATCTAAGCTTTATATGTATGATGTTTAGTACAAAAGTGCTTCTTTCATGAGCTTAGCATGCTTTTACTTATCATTATGAACAAAAATGAAAACAAAATGCAGACTTAATCAATTAATCTAAAAAGAAGAAAGAAAACAATGAAATAGAGAAAGGGAGAGGGGAGTGGAAGCATACAACACCAAGGTAACAGGTTCATGTATTGTGAGGGATGTTATCAGAAGATGTTACTAAGAGTGAAACGACATATTTATGGTTTACATAAGCGGGTGAGGGATCAAGATTACAATAGATACCATGAGAATCTAGAAAGATAATAGCGTGATTAGTCTTATAAGGCTATAATTTGAACCAATCCTTGCGCTGGACCCATATATCCAACATGCCTAACTTGTCACATACAGGGTATGTGAGATCTTTGTAGTGCATTGTCAATATATTTGCAAGTTGATCTCTAGAATATACTAAAGTGTCTTGATTAGAGGTTTGAGAGAAAATCTTGACTTCATGTTACCTTTTCACAAAGAACATGCAAAATGAGCTAGTAATCTAGTATAATCTATCTTTAGTTTGATTGTAAGTTTGTAACCTGTGTTACTATTATCTTTCCCAATAGGAAGCAACATCAACTTTAAAAAAACAAAAAACAAAATATGTCATTTTCTTGATAATGACATATCACCATGCCAGCTCAGCATTTTGACTTGCTTACCCGATTTTGAGGTTACCGAATGACCCACTCAGGCCATAAAGCCCTCTTTTGTTGATCCTGAGGTGCAAAAATTAGTAAACTGTCCCGTTGGGGTTGTCTGAATTATCTCTGCGAGTCATGTAGACAATTTTTAATATACCGCTGCTCTGCTAGTGCACATTAGTGAGTTGGGTGATGGTCAATTCCTTATAACAAGGCTAAACTTTCGAACAGCTGAACATGGAACCAACAATAACCAATAAAAATACAATGGGAGAACCACCAACCTCAAAGTTCAGATTTGGTTCTACCCGCTTCAACAAAGCATAAAATCGTATTTCTTTAGTGACATTCAAATTTGTAACATAATGAGAAACTAGTAATATATCTTGCACAATGTTGACATATATAATGGTTTATAGGTGGATATGCGGGACTTCCTGAATGCACCAAATGGTTCGTCCAAAAATCCTTCCCCAGTTAATGAAAGAGACATTGATCCATCGCAATCCCCATTGGGTGGTAGGACGGTATGAGTCGATATCTAAAGATTTTCAGATTGAGAACTTTTTACATTACTGGCTATTTAGTAATATGAAAAATCATAAATTGAGAATTTATCAATATCAGGATGTCTTTGACCTACCATTTCATATGGGCAGAGATCAAATAGAAGCATTTCTGCGAAACAAGGTGGCTTCAATTAAGGTAGTTACATGTTACTTTTCTTGCCCAATGCTCCTTCTGGATATGAGGATTGGGATAGGTTTTATAACATGCGGGTCGAGTAATGAGTCAAAACGAGTTTGGGTCAAAACTGGTACTTTATGCCCGGGCCAAAATAGGTGGGGTTCATCTTTTTGTATTTTTTAAGTTAATAAAGCATTAGCTATGAATACAAAAAACGAGATTCTTAATAGAAAAACCTGTTTCCATATAAAACAAGTTAAAATTGCTTTGATTTGCATTGTGAAGGAGCGCATGGGTCAGCTACAAGATGCACAAAAAGAAGCTGAAGTCACTTCTGAAGCAACTGAGAGAGAGCTAGAGTTAGAGGCTCAACTTGTTGAAGCAAGAAGTATAATTCAAGAGCAGGTATTTTATACAAATAATGAAATATTTATATAACTATTTAGTTTTAGCTTCAGTTGGCATTCATCAACATATCCCACATCATAAGAGTTGCATAATCCACTTTCTTTTTTACTTCTGCCTTGCAAAGGTTTGTGGTAGAGGTGGAAAAAATGGGCGGATTAGGCGGGTTGTGTAATGATTCAAAACGGGTACCTTGTTTTTTGTTTAAATGACGGTTCATAACTGGTGGGGTAGCGATGAGTTGACCTGCGGACACTTTTTTTTTTATCTAAAAAGGTTAAGGTTAAATGGTTAATATAGGTGATGAGTACGTCAGTTATGAATTGAATAGAAGAACTCTTCCATTAGAATAAGAATCTTAACTTTTTGATAAAAAGGGCTATATACTAAAACTATACTTTGGGTAATCGTCAACTTGTTTGACCCATTAGACATGAAACATAACCCAAATTGACCCTTTTAGCAAGTAAATGGGCTATATATTAAACTACACTTTGGGTAATCGTCAACTTGTTTGACCCATTAAACATGAAACATAACCCAAGTTGACCCTTTTAGTAACTCAACTATAAATAAAACTTCTCCATTAGAATAAGAATCTTAACTTTTTGATAAAAAAGGGGCAAAGGGCTATATATTAAACTACACTTTGGGTAATCCTCAACTTGTTTGACCCATTAGACATGAAACATAACCCAAATGGACCCTTTTAGTAAGTAAATGGGTCAAAAAGGTCACCTCTCATTAAAGGATAGATGCCCCTGTTATAAACTTTAGATCGCTTTTGTTTTATAAATGATGCTTCATGCTTGGTTGTCCGTGTTTTACATGAAAGTAACGATAATGTCTTGTAAAAATAACTAATGTTATAATCTTGATTTAAGAAAACTATGTTGTTTTCTCTTTGCAGGCGTCTATCATGTCTAAACACCTTGCAAAGTCTGAGAAGCCGAGGTACTTTTTTACAGTCGATCACTCGATGGGCAGTTAGGCGGGTTGGGTAACCTGTCAAAACAGGTTTGGGTCAAATACCAATAGTTTGTGTAACGTGTAATTGACCAGTGTGTCAAATAGACTCACTAAACTTACGTAAATATTATAATTTAGGAAATTTTGTGTGTTAAACATTAACTTTGGGAGATTTTCAAGTTTCAACCTGTTTGAAGTTTTAATGAAAACGGGTCAAACTTTGTGCAGGAGGTTGAGTGGTCATTTGAATGCTGAAAGGGATTCCATGATATCATCAACTGCTGAGGTAAATATTGTTTCCATTTCTAAGAACTCGTCTACAGAAAATGTTTTTCTTGGTGAAAATGAGTTTAATACTTTTATTTCAAAAATATTATTCCGTAATCACAAAAACAAACTGAATTGTAGATTTTTTCTTATGATTTGAGTAATTAGTTCATAATAACTATAAACCTGAGAAAACAGGCCCATGGGAATGAATATAGGTGGCAGTTTGTCTCTTGGTATGGGTTGTGTTTTATATTAAATGGGTCAAATGGGACAAAGCTATTTACCTCATTGTTTGTGACTTTCAGGGTGTATGAGTTCACTGGATGCTGCCTCTTGCTATCAGGTTCAAGTCGGGATTGGTTTCATTATCTAGCATGTGTTGTGTAGTAATAGTAATTCATGTCACCAGCCTTTTGACATTTATCATATTTATTATATAGGTAGTCTTAAAAATTTGCTGCAATCATGAGGCAATGATTAGTCTCGAATGAGTGATATTTTTCAATATCGCAATTCGCATGAATGTGATTCGTTATATCTTTTGGTCATTCATTTACAGCTTTATCTTCTTCATATAATTGTTAACCGAACTCTCTCTAGCCCATGATTAACTTCTCGATTATACGGGGCAAAATGGTGGGTTGAGGTGACGGATGGGTTCAAAATTGGTAATGCATAAAATGGCGGGCTGGGGTAACGGGTGGGCCAAAGTTGGTGTGGTACGAAAGTCTTGTTTTTCTTTTGGGTGCAATGCACACGTTATTATTAACGGCTCTGGCTATTCACACCCTCACCTTCTATTTCAACTCCCCCCCCCCCCCCTCCCGAATCGCCTAGCTTTGGCTAAAGCGAGGTGCTTCGGGTCAAATCAAACGAGGTCATCAAACCATTCATGAAACAAACCTGTTCTTTGGATGACCCATTTGACTGTCAATTAGATTGCACATTCATGAAACAAACTGCACTCTTTGAATAACCTAGTTCACTGTCAAATAGCTATTTGACACATTAACCCAATAAAACTGCACAAATTGCACATATCTATTTGATCCATTCTGCACAAACTGCACATACATATTTCATTGAAACTGCACATACATATTTGACCCATATTGAAACTGCACATTCATGCTTATTTGACCCATTAACCCTATCAAACTGCACATTAACAAAAACATTCAACTGCACATGATCATTACACTTTCATTAACCTACACATTAACCTATTAACCTGCAATATAACATACACATTAAAACTCTATTATAAACTGCAACTATTAGACATTCAAAATGCACATTTAAATTGCAATATAACACATAAACCTGACAGTACCATAATTCAACATCAAAACATGATTGTTCACACAAACATTGTTCACCCACACATCAAGATGACAACTAAACATTGTTCACCATAAAAAATTATCATTAGAAATAAATTTTACAATATTAAAACAGATTTAATCTTGAGGTGTTGACTGTGAGAACTTTTGTGATTGTTGTTGACCTCTGCCACAGCTTCCGAAGTTGGGTCCCTTCAGTCCACATTTTTTGCATGTTGTAGTACCCCTTTCCTGGTCATCTTCCCCTTGTTACTTACACCAACTTCTGATGTTGTAGTACTCCCCTTGTTAGTCTTCTTCCCTTTGTTCTTTGGATCAGCTTGCTTTATTGTAGCTTCTTCAATTTCAACTGCTGACTTCATCCTCTTTTTCTTTGGCCTTCCAATCTGTTTATGAAATTTAGGGGCAATGATAGTAGTTGGGCATGGTGATGGTCTCCATAGGTCTTTACCATTAATGCTCAATAGTGTTCATATAGACTTTCCTCCATGTATCTGGCCAATACACCTCATCTACCCATCTTTCAGGTATTCCAACATCATATCCATGTAGAGACATGTCCCATAACACCGCAACAGCATGTTTGCAAGATTGCAGTCAACTCCCATCTTCTGCATGCACATGTCTTAGCCTCAATGTTTAACACACATTGGTCTGACCCAGGCATACTCACCTAAGACCAACACATTTATTAACAATAAGCTTAAAATTCATTATTGGCATTGAACAATAAAACATTTATTAACATATGCATACCTCATATTTGATTAGACTTGCCATTAGAACATTATACTTTGCTGCTTTCTCTTTAATGGCATCAAACACCTTAGTTGCATAAGGTGTCAAAGGTCCTTCACATCTTGCTATGACATTGTGAACCACCATAATCATCTTAGTCATGTACTTTCTAATGTAATATAAGCATGTGATGATAGGCTTATCCCTTTCAGGAACTAACTGCTTATTAAAAACCTCACACAAGTTGTTGAGCAGAACATCACATTTTGCTCTACCTGTTTTATTAGTTAAATGTTAACATATTGCAAACAACCATATAGACTGTAAAAACGTTATAAACATACCAGTAAAGTGAGATCTGGTCCAACTTTCCACTTGAATTTCCTTTAGCCATTGATATAAAGTAGCATCTTATTTTCTAATTGAGAAAATTGCAGTTTTCGTCCCTGTGGTTTCTTTTTCTAACACTTTACGTCCCCCTACCTAACGTCCGTCACATCTGCCGTTACATCACCCTCACTTGCACCTCACGTGAGGGGTATTATTGTCATTTCGTCCCTTTATAAACGTTTATAAGTCTGATATCATCTTCCCCAACTTGAATTCTTCCCCAATTTGCTTTCTAAACCCTAATCCCACAAAACCTAATGTCGAATTCGAGGTCTAGCAGATCATCAATGTCTAATTCGAGCTCCAATTATCATCGACGAGTTGAAAGATAGTCTGATGTACCTCCAATTTGCAGATGTGGGTTTGAAACACAGGTTCGAATATCATGGACTGAAGCAAACCCTGGTCGAAGGTTTCACTGTTGTGTAAGTGGATGTGGGTTTGTAACATGGGCAGAGGGTCCAGTTAGTGAAGGGAATTCCAAGGTCATCAACGGATTACTAAAAAATTTGAACAAACAACAACAATTAGCAAAAGCAAGAGGTTATGAGGCAAGGAAGCTGAGGATTATGCTTGTTTTTAGTTGGTTGTTCTTTGTGTTGTACGCCATTTATAGTTGATTAATGTAGGTGTATGCATTCTGTTCTTGTAATAACTTTGATTATGAATGAAATGAAAATGATGTTCTTACAAGTTGTTCTTAAACAAGGTTGTTCTTAAACATTGCATACATTTGACTGATAGCAAATGAACCATTTGACTAATAACTCAAACTGCAATATAATGACCCATTTGACTGAAACAAATTGTGTTTAAACATGTTCCCGAAACAAATGACCATAAAATTGTCAACATATATTTGACCCATTTGACTGACCCATTTGCACATTAACCTGCATACATTCAGTTAACATACATTCACATTTAAACCTTTTCAAAACTGCACATTAACCTGACCCATTTGCACATTCATTCAACAGTAACATAAACATGACAATTAAACATTGTTCAACAACATAACATGATTGTTTAGCCAACAGAGACATAAACATGACAATTAAACATTGTTCACCATCAAAAGAAACATAATCAATTTAAGACTTCAGAATCTTAAAACAACATCATTAGACTTAATCTTGAGGTGCTGACTGTGAGCACTGTTGTGAGCTTGGTTGTTGACCTTTTTTGCCACAGCTTCTAGAGTTGTGCCCCTTCTTTCCACATTTTTTGCACGTTGTTGTACCCCCTTTCTTGACTTTTTAATCACATCAGTTGTCGATCCAGCCTCTTCATTGACTTTTTTTCATTCCCTTGTTCTATGGATCACCACCTTCCTTGCTTGCAGGTTCATCACCTTCATTGGCTGACTTTCTCCTCTTTTTCTTTGGCCTTCCAATCTGTTTATGAATTTTAGGGGCTCTGATAGTAGTTGGGCATGTTGATGATCTCCATAGGCCCTTACCATTAATTGGCTCAATAGTGTTCCTATACACTTTCCTCCATGTATCTAGCCAATACACCCCATCCACCCATCTTTCAGGGATTCCAACATCATATCCATGCTGAGACATGTCCCATATAACTGCAACAGCATGTTTGCAAGGCATTGCAGTTAACTCCCATTTTCTGTATCATGTCTTGGCTTGTATATCAACCACACGTTGGTCTGACCCAGGCATACTCACCTAAAACCAACACATTTATTAGCCATAGAATAAAAATTATTGACATTGAATAGTAAAACATTGATTAACATTTGCATACCTCATATTTGGTTGGATTTGCCATAAGAACATTGAACTTTGCAGATGCTTCATGTTCATACTCATCTTGTTCATCTTCACTTAGACTATCAAACTCATCAAGGTCTACATGTAAGTCATCTGCATCAATGTCCACACTATGATGCAACTCCAAGTCATCTTCTACATCATCTACAGCAGACTTAAAATGTTTCATATCCACTTCTGGGTCCTCTACCATATTGTCAGGATCAACAATATAATCACAGTCATCACTATCATCCTGTTCAGAACCAGTTTGATCTTCTGTTTCATGAACTTCTTTTTCATCTTCTGTTTCAACTTCTTTATCAACAACATAATTAGAGTCCTGATTTTCATCATGTTCTTGGTCATCTACCATATTGTCATCCTGTTTTGTATCAACTAAATTGACTAAAGACTTAACCAAAGTAATAGAGTGATTGGCATCAATGTCATCAATGGCTGTTTTCCCCTTAACATGATCAAGTTGATCTTCAAATTCAGAATCAGATTCTAAATCAGGTTGGCATACAGGATCATTACATTCAACCACTACTGCTTGTTGTTGCTTCTGCCTTTCTTCATGCTAAATCATAAAAGTATTAATCTTTGACCACCAATGTTGTACATATACCTCCATGACCTTATACTTTGAAGACAATGAACAAAACCTTTCAACAGAGTCATTTATAGCCAATACCCTAAAAGCAGTGTCTAAATCCCCATCAGGTAATCTAAACTGATAATAAAACACCATGTCACAGGGATAACCTACTGTTTTAGTCATCTCAACTAACACATATATTCCAAAATCTTCAGTACAACAACAGTCTATATAGCAAGACTTGCCATTAACATACTTTCTACTAAGATTATTGATAAACTCACCACCATGAATCAAATTAATTGTAAACAATGTATTATCCTCGGCTACAAATAAATAAAAAAAACGAAATCAGTTTAACACCATGAATCATCCATAACGATGGTAAAAGAATTAGGGTTTTAATAGACTTACAATAAATTTCGAATGGGTCGTAAACAACGTCTGGTTCTCGAATCATCCATAACGATGCCCACATTGCAAGAAATTGATGTTTGATTATTGATTGAAGATTAAGGTTTAAAGGATTGGAGGGAAAATCAGGGACGAACAAATTGAGGGTTTTTTTTTTTCAGAACTATTAACGTTTATAAATGGGACGAAATGACAATAATACCCCTCACGTGAGGTGCACGTGAGGGTGATGTAACGGAAGATGGACGGACGTTAGCTCATGGGACGTAAAGTGTTAGAAAAAGAAACCACAGGTACTCAGGGTGTTAAGCCTGGCTGAACCTGTTAGTTTAGGCAAACCACAGGGACGAAAACTGCAATTTTCTCTTTCTAATTTCTTCCATCTTCTTATTAAACAAAGCAACAGTTGTAGCACTAGCACATCTCCACAACATGTTCTTGAATTGACATCCTTTCCAATTTGTTTTCATATTCTCATGTATGTGTCTCAAGCAGTAACTATGCTCAACCTTAGGGAATGTCTTGGATAATGCAGGAATAAGACCCTAACAAATAACTATATGAGTTTAGAAACTAATAAATCAACAAACAATTACAACAAAAAACAAGAAAACTAACACTTTACCTTCTGCCTGTCACTTATGAATGTGAAATAAGACGTATCATCAACATCAAGATCATCACCCAGATTTTCTAAGAACCATGACAATGACTTAAATGTTTTAGCTTCCACAAGTGTATATACCACAGGATATATACCGTTATTTGAATCTACACCAACAACAATCAGGATCTGTCCAGGGTATGGAACTTTCATGAAATAACCATCTAACCTAAGTAGGTCCCTCCCAAGCATTTTAAAACCAACCTTTAAAGTCCCAAAACAGATGTAAACTCTTCTAAACTGCCTAGTAGGGAAATTTACATTTGGTTCTGGTTCAACATCAATCTTCAAAGTGCTCCCAGGATTAGATCTAAGTAATTCCTCACAGTAGTGTCTAAGCAAATGATACTGATCTTGATAATCACCATTGATCTTTTTGGTTGTAATAACTCTGGCCCTTGATATCTTCATGAGGGAGATCTGGATCTGATGTTTCTTTTGAAGTTGATCCTGCAACTTGGTCAAAGTCATTGTAGGGTTACCAACAATTATTGATGCAATCTCTCTTGCCATCTAACCCATTTTGTACAAATTAATTTCCATAGTCTGCAAACACTGGTGCTTTGGATTGTAAGTCTTCACACACCATAAATCATTCATATCAGGCCTAGATATGTGCACAACCCAAGGACAATTGGGCTTTGGATACTTTTTCCTTGGGGTAGTTGGCTTTTTAATACTGTTTTGACCACTAATAGACCGGGCCCTTGGGGCATGTTTCTTTTTATTGGGGGGACCACCTTGTCTGTTTGTGATTTTTGAAAATTCCCCACTTGTGAACACTGGATTATGGCCCCTACACACAACTCTAAACATGAGATGCTTATTCTTTACAATATGAAGCTGTTTCCTGGTCTCCACAACATGCACCTTAACTATCAGTTTTATCTCATCCCTATCTTCAAAGAACTGGCCAACAAAAAATGGATGGAGACTTTTGTCTTCACCCTTCTTCTTCCTTAGTTCTTTTAGTTTTCTGCTTAACGATGGTACATGTTCATCTTCCTCCTCATCTTCACTAAGACTATCAAAGTCATCAAGTGTGACATCCGTCACCCTCGTCTTTCATCTAGTTGACAAAAAATAGCCCTTCAAATATTTTCGTTATAGTCCCTATAAGTTCGTCGTTTTCAAAATTAAATTCTTGAGCGAACTAAAGTTTTGTTATTTATATTTGTTACGAATCGAGTATAAGTTTTAATCAAATACGTTTGTGGAAATATATTCGTAAAAAAAAATTTATAAAAGAATTCAAGTTTAGAAAGTTTTAAAAGCTTTTAAGTTAAGTTAGCTAACTAAGTTAAGTTTTATAAAGAAAATCTAACCAAGATAATAATTAAACTAACTTAGTTAAAACATGGGGGGGTCATTCCTGCCAATTTTTAAAAGTTCAAAAAGTTGTCTTCTTTGTTTCCCTCTGCTCACGAGCCGGCAGAAAAGAGCTCGCCGCCGGCGAGTTTTCCGGCGAACACTTTGACGACGTTTCGAACCGTTTTAACCTCTAAAACTGAATGTTTTAAGTTACTCCAATCCGGACCAACACATTACTGCCATTTAATCAATGATTTAACTGTTTTGATAAACCTTTAAGCGATTTTAAAGAGTGTAACCGACCGGAATTTAAAGTTGAGTTAAAACCCGTCTCTTTAGTGATCGTGATATAGAACGATTATATAAAATCGTTTCAGCACCTCCACACAACACCAACCCACATTTAAATCAAACAAATCATTACTGGAAGACCCTTTAATCGTGATTCAAAGCGCGGCCCGTTCCACCTTCGTTTTGGAGCCTTTAACACGATTGTAAGTCCTAATTTTTGTTGCCAATCCGTTTCTTATACATTTCCGAACAAAACCCCTCTATAATCTACCATTAATCTAGTTGAATTAGTGGTGATTGCGATTAAGGTTAGGGTTAGGGTTCTTAGAAGTTAGATTGGGGAAGAAGATGGGTTTTCATTATTAGATAAATAAATTTTGGGTTGAGTAAAATTAACAAACATGGTACTTGGTTTAGTGGTTAAGTCACATGCATTCTAAATCAAAGGACAAGGGTTCGAAACCCACACAACTCATTTCTATTTCTGATTTTTTTTACCTTTTATATTTCATTTAGTAATTCTTTATTTTAATCAATTAAAATCCATTTAAACTCAAAATATTCATAATAAATCCAATTTTTACCCAAAAATTATGAAAATTTAGGTGTAGCTTCTTGACACCTCATAGAAAATTACCACACTTTTATTTTCTAGAAAATGTTTTATTTTTATATTTTTATTGAATTTATTTGTTTTAATAGTATTTAATTGATTAAAAATTCATTTTTAATGATTTTAATCTCAAACTTTTTGAGTAATTATTTCTAATCATCATGAACTTAATTAAAAATTATTGGTTCAGAAAACTTTTATTTTTATTGATTTTCCTATTTTTTTAATCATTTGAACATGATTTAATCGCATTAAATCAGTTTTAAATATAATTGAGTTTATAAAAATTATGGGAAAATTAATTACATTTATTTACATCAGAAAGTAATTAATTTCTATAAAAATAATATTTTTGGAACATGTCTTGAATTTTTAGTCTTATTTACATTTAATTAGACATAAATAATCATTTATTTATTTATATTATTTAACCTTTATTTTATAAATACTTTGCTTATTAAATAGAAACATTTTTATGTTTGAAAATCTTTATTATCATTTTTGGGATCGTTATGTAACTAAAAGCTATTTACTCAATATTTACGATCATTGTATTTATTTACAATAATTAGTTAAAGTAATTAACTAAACTATTTCGTCTTCATTATTTAAACACATTTTTATCTAAATACTCCATTGACAATAATTATATTACCTAAACCACATTTACGAACTTTGATATATTATTTGTGATATACAACTTTTACATTAATTAACGTGACTGATCATGAAAACTCCAATTCCCCAAATCGACTTAGCAAACCCTAATGCCTTAGACCCTAGTTACCTTAGACTTTTTTAGACATTTCCTTATTAGTACTCTCATACATTATAGGTTGGATTCTTCGGAATTTCCCATTACTTAGCTCACGGCCGCTTAAGTTGGATCTTAATCGCTTTGCGCAAACTGTGAGTATATCTTTCCCCTTTTTACTGTTTTACTATTTTGGGGTGACTCATGTACTTATTATAAATTTTCTATTTCTTATACTTAATGCAATTCTCATGTGTGTTTGCTTTATGTTAATTGGTGTGTCTATGACTTGTCAAAATCATTAACCGCTGGGCGGCCTAGCTTTTCAATGAATAGTACTATGGTATACCCCCTTGAGACTCTGTTGAGAGAATCTTGGTCATTGTCTTGTTAATTCATTATTCAGTTGGTTAGTCATGTGTTAGTCATTATTCTTCAGGTTTGGTTTTGAACGGATATTACTTGTTACATAATTGCAAATGGTACCGCACATGAATTGCTAAACACTTTTCTACTATTTTTTATTTAAACAGGGTATGCTCACCAATACTTTGTGTATTGACCAAATGATTTTGTACATGTTTCAGGTTGTTTTGAGATGCATCCTTTAAGCTTTCGGATTTATAATTAGATTTTGATTTATTGTATTTCAATTTAGTTGACAGTTAGAATCGTTGTACTTCATTTCAATGTAATAAATTATTTAATCAATGTATTCAAATTTACATTTTAGTCCATGTGCTATTGAACAATCGTCACTACGTGACACCTCGATGTTTCCGCCATCGGTTGGGGTGTTACAGATTGGTATCAGAGCCATGGTTATAGGGAATTAGGTTATTAGAATGCCTTTTAGCCTAGTCTATAACTCAGCTTACTTTCACGAGTCCTCTCGTTTATATTTCTCTTATTTCCTATTATTTTCTTTCAAGATATTTTCGTTATGATTATTTCTCGTTATTCTTTCGATATTTTGCTTGACGAAGAAGACGCTCGTATTTCACAAACGAAACGATATCATCAAGTTAGGAGTGGTATCCATACCTTGGTGATTAGTTTCACTCCTCTATAGGTTATTTATCTTAGGAATATATCTTTGAGACAGGAGTGACATCCACACCTCAAAGAGTATTTCCTTCAAAAAAACTTAACCACTAAGCTGGGAGTGATATCCTTAACTTAGTGATCGGTTTCATTCCACAATCGTTTTCAATTTTGAAATACATCTTTGAGTTAGGAGTGAAATCCACATCTCAAGGATCTACTTCTACATCTCGTTGATTATGAATTTTCTTAAATGTTGGTAATCTATTACATATTTTTCTCTTATCATTCACATCATTTTAAATTATGGTCTTTTAAAGCACATTAGAATTACACATAGTACATGAAATGGTTTCATTTTGCAAACTTGTACTGCATATTTTAAAGGACAAATGTAACCCTTTGTTTTCATATGACATAACCAATATATATTTTCGAGAGAAATTTGCAACTAATAATAAGTCTTATAACATTTTTCAAACTCGACTTCTCGTAAACACATGAAAATGTGCATTTACGAAGATTTTGCAAATGAACCTGTTCTGAATCTAAAACACACTTCGATTTCTAAAAATTTATTCTCATGCATCACTACCATTCTTTCAACAATATCACCAAATCGAGTAAACTTCGAAAATTTACCTTTACACTTATACTCTTTCAGTTGCAAAACTTTTGGTTTAACAAAATATTGGACATATCCTTATCGGAATGTTACTAATTGTCTTTTATCATATAATGTATATATGTAAAACTAACTAAATTTAAACCCTTTTGTCAGTAAACTATACGTCTATTTTGCGTATTCTCATCTTCCGTAAACTTTATTATTTTATTCTTGCACCACTTTATTCATAGTTATTTCTAACACGTTATTTGTAATTATTTTCACATTGCCTATTTGCATTAATTCAACTCGTTTACTTTCATTTTGTGCAATTGTGCGATCTACTCGATTTATGGTATACTATTCTTTCAGTCGGAATTTTATGCTATACTTATATACTTACTTGAACGCATATTTGGTATGCATATTTTCTTTCCTGTTTTGAGCAAAACCCTGTTATACTTTACATTATTTTGTTTTTCATCATGGCCAATGAACATACTAGTTGATAACTCGTATGAGATCTAAGCCAGTGCCCACGTACGACTCGGATTAGAGTATTTCTTTAATCCGAGGGGAACGGTGTAAATCTCGGAGTTTATCAATATAGGTGTTTAGAGCCTAACGATGTGAACAGAAGTTACCGGTTAAGGGTGAACCCGAGAGGGAAGAACCTTTAACCATGTCTATTACTTACATTTTATTCTCATTACGGTTGAAGGGAAAACCCGAAAGGGAAGGACCTCTAACCATGTCAACCATGTCATGATTAAACATTATTTCATTACAATGGCTATTACATATTGGTTGCATGCATTTGTTTCTAGTATTACTTAGGATAGGGTTATGGAAAAGCATAACACCTTAGTGTAAGGTAAATCGGTGATTACGGTCCGGAACGCAATCACGGGTTTACAGGTACATAAGGGTGGTGTGTAATTCTATTTAGGTTTTGGTAAACAATAAGTACGAGTCCAAAGTATCGGGAGTGTGGTGGGTCAGCTGCGGTACACCCTATATATAAGCATAAACGATACTGCGGGAACGGACTAGGAGTTTAACAAGAACCTACCCACTACTCATAATTACCCCTTCATTAGATCGTTGACTAATAGCTAGCATTTTTTTAAACGTTCTTACACGAACTTTAATTCGTCTTCCTAGAGTCTTTCTCTTGACCACCCACATAGAAAACTTGAACCTTGTACACTTTTACACACTCGATTATTTGGATACTTGTTGCATACTAGATCTAATAACATATAGACAGAAACCTTTCCTAAAAGTAGGGGAGACTACCTTCATCAGTGCCATTTCCTTCACCAGTTACACATTCCCAAAACCTTCCTCATTTAAACTCTCAACTTTCTAACCATGGGGTAACTGTCAAAGATTTTGAAACTTTTACCTTGGGTATTAGACAACTATTTTAAATTTTGTCAAATCATAAAAGATGAAATTTTCTTTTAAAAATCTAGCTAACTTTTGCAACGCCTTTTGTTTCATAGTAGCCTCCACTTGAAAAGAAATTTCGAGACGAAATTTTCTAAAGTAGGGGAGACTGTGACATCCGTCACCCTCGTCTTTCATCTAGTTGACAAAAAATAGCCCTTCAAATATTTTCGTTATAGTCCCTATAAGTTCGTCGTTTTCAAAATTAAATTCTTGAGCGAACTAAAGTTTTGTTATTTATATTTGTTACGAATCGAGTATAAGTTTTAATCAAATACGTTTGTGGAAATATATTCGTAAAAAAAAATTTATAAAAGAATTCAAGTTTAGAAAGTTTTAAAAGCTTTTAAGTTAAGTTAGCTAACTAAGTTAAGTTTTATAAAGAAAATCTAACCAAGATAATAATTAAACTAACTTAGTTAAAACATGGGGGGGTCATTCCTGCCAATTTTTAAAAGTTCAAAAAGTTGTCTTCTTTGTTTCCCTCTGCTCACGAGCCGGCAGAAAAGAGCTCGCCGCCGGCGAGTTTTCCGGCGAACACTTTGACGACGTTTCGAACCGTTTTAACCTCTAAAACTGAATGTTTTAAGTTACTCCAATCCGGACCAACACATTACTGCCATTTAATCAATGATTTAACTGTTTTGATAAACCTTTAAGCGATTTTAAAGAGTGTAACCGACCGGAATTTAAAGTTGAGTTAAAACCCGTCTCTTTAGTGATCGTGATATAGAACGATTATATAAAATCGTTTCAGCACCTCCACACAACACCAACCCACATTTAAATCAAACAAATCATTACTGGAAGACCCTTTAATCGTGATTCAAAGCGCGGCCCGTTCCACCTTCGTTTTGGAGCCTTTAACACGATTGTAAGTCCTAATTTTGTTGCCAATCCGTTTCTTATACATTTCCGAACAAAACCCCTCTATAATCTACCATTAATCTAGTTGAATTAGTGGTGATTGCGATTAAGGTTAGGGTTAGGGTTCTTAGAAGTTAGATTGGGGAAGAAGATGGGTTTTCATTATTAGATAAATAAATTTTGGGTTGAGTAAAATTAACAAACATGGTACTTGGTTTAGTGGTTAAGTCACATGCATTCTAAATCAAAGGACAAGGGTTCGAAACCCACACAACTCATTTCTATTTCTGATTTTTTTTACCTTTTATATTTCATTTAGTAATTCTTTATTTTAATCAATTAAAATCCATTTAAACTCAAAATATTCATAATAAATCCAATTTTTACCCAAAAATTATGAAAATTTAGGTGTAGCTTCTTGACACCTCATAGAAAATTACCACACTTTTATTTTCTAGAAAATGTTTTATTTTTATATTTTTATTGAATTTATTTGTTTTAATAGTATTTAATTGATTAAAAATTCATTTTTAATGATTTTAATCTCAAACTTTTTGAGTAATTATTTCTAATCATCATGAACTTAATTAAAAATTATTGGTTCAGAAAACTTTTATTTTTATTGATTTTCCTATTTTTTTAATCATTTGAACATGATTTAATCGCATTAAATCAGTTTTAAATATAATTGAGTTTATAAAAATTATGGGAAAATTAATTACATTTATTTACATCAGAAAGTAATTAATTTCTATAAAAATAATATTTTTGGAACATGTCTTGAATTTTTAGTCTTATTTACATTTAATTAGACATAAATAATCATTTATTTATTTATATTATTTAACCTTTATTTTATAAATACTTTGCTTATTAAATAGAAACATTTTTATGTTTGAAAATCTTTATTATCATTTTTGGGATCGTTATGTAACTAAAAGCTATTTACTCAATATTTACGATCATTGTATTTATTTACAATAATTAGTTAAAGTAATTAACTAAACTATTTCGTCTTCATTATTTAAACACATTTTTATCTAAATACTCCATTGACAATAATTATATTACCTAAACCACATTTACGAACTTTGATATATTATTTGTGATATACAACTTTTACATTAATTAACGTGACTGATCATGAAAACTCCAATTCCCCAAATCGACTTAGCAAACCCTAATGCCTTAGACCCTAGTTACCTTAGACTTTTTTAGACATTTCCTTATTAGTACTCTCATACATTATAGGTTGGATTCTTCGGAATTTCCCATTACTTAGCTCACGGCCGCTTAAGTTGGATCTTAATCGCTTTGCGCAAACTGTGAGTATATCTTTCCCCTTTTTACTGTTTTACTATTTTGGGGTGACTCATGTACTTATTATAAATTTTCTATTTCTTATACTTAATGCAATTCTCATGTGTGTTTGCTTTATGTTAATTGGTGTGTCTATGACTTGTCAAAATCATTAACCGCTGGGCGGCCTAGCTTTTCAATGAATAGTACTATGGTATACCCCCTTGAGACTCTGTTGAGAGAATCTTGGTCATTGTCTTGTTAATTCATTATTCAGTTGGTTAGTCATGTGTTAGTCATTATTCTTCAGGTTTGGTTTTGAACGGATATTACTTGTTACATAATTGCAAATGGTACCGCACATGAATTGCTAAACACTTTTCTACTATTTTTTATTTAAACAGGGTATGCTCACCAATACTTTGTGTATTGACCAAATGATTTTGTACATGTTTCAGGTTGTTTTGAGATGCATCCTTTAAGCTTTCGGATTTATAATTAGATTTTGATTTATTGTATTTCAATTTAGTTGACAGTTAGAATCGTTGTACTTCATTTCAATGTAATAAATTATTTAATCAATGTATTCAAATTTACATTTTAGTCCATGTGCTATTGAACAATCGTCACTACGTGACACCTCGATGTTTCCGCCATCGGTTGGGGTGTTACATCAAGGTCTACATGTAAGTCATCCACATTAATGTCAACATTATAATGCATGTCTAAGTCATCTTCTATATCATCTACAGCAAACCTAAAATGTTGCATGTCCACTTCTGGATCCTCTACCATATTGTCAGGATCAATAATATAATCAGAGTCATCGTTATCATCTTGTTCAACACCACTTTCATTTTTGATCATTCCTTTCATCATCATCTTCTTCATCATTGCTTTCATCATGATGGTGGTCCTCACCTATTTCATAATCTGGATCAGCTGCTTGTTCTTTCTCAAGTTTAAGTTTAACTAAACTAAAAGACCCATTCGCATCAATCTCATCAATTGTTCTTTCCCCATGACTATGATGTTGCTTATCTTCTTCCACCTGATCATCATCTTGCTGATCTTCATCTTCAGTATCGGAACCTACTTGAGATGGGCCTACATGATCATTACATTCAACCACTGCTGGTTGTTGTTGCTTTTTCCTTTCTTCATGCTCAATCATAAAAGTTGAAATCTTTGTCCACCAATGTTGCACATATACCTTAATCTCTTTATACTTTGTAGCCAATGAACAAAACCTTTCTACAGAAGCATTAGTAGCCAATTCCTTTGAATCTGTGCCTAAATCCCCACCAGGTAATCTAAAATGATAGTAAAACACCATGTCACACGAATACCCTACTGATTTAGTCATCTCAACTAACACATCTATTCCAAAATCTTCAGCGCAACAACAATCTATATAGGTAGACTTGTCATTAACATACTTTCTACTTGGACTATTGATAAACTCACAACCATGAATCAACTTAATTGTAAACAATGTATCATCCTCGGCTACAAATAAATAAAAAAATGAGAACAGTTAAACAACTTCAAACAGGCAATCACATGCTAAAAGAATTAGGTTTTTAGTATACTTTACAGTAAATTTTGAATGGGTCGAAATCAACAATGTCTGGTTCTCGAATCATCCATAACGATGCCCACATTGCAACCAATTGATGGCTATTACTTGATCACAGATTTAGGGTTACAGAAGAGGGATGAGGGAACGAGAGAAGGAGAGAGAGAGAGAAAGAGAGAGGAAGGAAAATCAAACTTAATATTTTTTTTTTCAAATGTTATAAACGAGCCAAGTTGACCAAAATACCCTCACGTGAGGTGCACGTGGGGGTAAACTAACAACAACATGGATGACTATTAACAGGAGGGACGCAAAGTGTTAGCTAGACAAACCATAGATACTCAGAGTGTTATATTCATGTTGAACCTGTTAGTTTGGGCAAACCACAGGGACGAAAACTGCAATTAACTCTTGCATAAATGAAAAGGTTGTTTAAGATTGCAAACCTTCTAAATGAGTTTATTATATAAAGCGTTAGATATGGTATGCTTAATATATGAGCTTTAATTTAGGCATGAGCTTGGGCTCGGGTCCTTTTAAGCTCGACTATTTGAACTTTTATCAATTCCGCCTTGAATGGTTTAGGGGCTGTTTTGGTAAGCTTCTTAATGAGGCTCTGAACCATTCAGCGCTGAATGAATAAGCATTCAGCGCTTTTGTTTCAGCTTCTGAATAAAATGGTTAAAGCTAAATCATTAAGATTTGAGATGTTGCTGAACCATTAAGCACTGAACTAGGCTGAACCTTAATGAGGCTCTCCTATCAATGCGGGACAAGAATACTAACCATTAAGAGGTCCAACTTAACCATTCAGATGTGACATTCGTCACCTTTGTCTTTCGTCAAATTGACAATTACAGTCCTTCAAATATTTCCATATTAGTCCCGATAAAATTTCGCCGTTTTCAAAACTTTTTTAGAGCAATCTAAAGATTTATTGTTTATGGATCGGGTATACGTTTTTTTTATCAAATACGTATCTTGAAACGGCTACGCAATGGATTTTATAAAAAGTTTCAAGTTTTATAAAGTTCTAGAAATTTTTTAATCTAACATAACTTGGTTAAGTTTTATAAAGGGAATACTAACCTAGTTTCATAATAAATTAACTTAGTAAAAAAATACAGGGACTCTTCTTGCCATTTACCCAAACTTTCAAAACACTCTTCCCTCCCTCTCACTCTCCACGTTTTTCCGGCAGGAGCTCCGGCCAAGTTCCGGCCGAGCTCCGGCCAACCTATTTTGATAACTTTCAAAGCGTTTTAACGCGTACTGAATGATAATAAGCGTTTCTCCATCAGGTTTTTACGTTTCTAATGATTTAAGACAAGTAATAAACGCGTTTTAATCAAGGTTTAATTGTGATTTGGAGTGTAACCGGCCGGAATATAAAATCGAACGAACAAGGCGTTTTCAATCCATTAATATATAAATTGTTTCTACCAATAATTTTCTGCACTAACACTCTTCACAAACCCACACAAAAATCGTTCTGATTGCATTTAGAATCCTTGTATTCGGCCTTAGAAGTTCCGGACCTGTTCTTCACGTTTGCGATCTCGTTTATCGTTGTAAGTTCTTTTCATTGATGCCGTTTTATCTTTTAATCATACCCGAACAAAAGCCCTATGATTTTCAATGATGTAACAGTCGTGATCGGGTGATTGGTTTTAGGTTAGGGTTAGGGTTTATGTAGGAAGAATTGGGGAAGAAGATGACTTGGGTGTTATTAGATAAATAAAATACGTTTTATAATAATTCAACAAAACATTAAATGGCCTAGTGGTAAGTGTGTGTGTGTTGTGCTGATAATGGACCCGGGTTCGAGTCCCTTAGACCACGGGTCTGTTCTTTTTTTTTGTAATTTCTTGTTTTGTTATTTATATTATTTATATAAATACATTATTCTTATAACATTTATAATAAATCCATTTTTGCTCCAAAAATTATGAAAATTTAGGTGTAGCTTCTTGATACCTCATAGAAAATTGTCATATTTTTAGTTTCTGAAAAATATCTATTTTCATGATTTTATTAATTTAAATTGTTTTAATCATAATTAATTGATTAAAAATTCATTTTTAATGATTTTTATCTCAAAATTTTTGATAAATTATTTCTCATCATCATGAACTTAAATAAAAATTATTGTTTGGGAAAACACTTATTTTATTAAATTTCCTATTTTTTAATCATTTAAACATGATTTAATTCAATTAAATCAGTTTTAAATATAAATAAGTTTATAGAAATTATGTGAAAATTACCTTTATTGATTTACATCATAAAGAATCTATTTTCTATAAAAATAACATTTTTGGATCATTGTGTAACTCGAAATTATTTAATTCAATATTTATGATTATCGTATTTATTTATAATAATTAGTTAAAGTAACTAACTAAATTATTTTGTCTTAATTATTCAAACATATTGTTATCTAAATATTCAATAGGTAATAATTATATTATTCAAACCACATTTACAACCTTTCATTTATTATTTGTGATATACAACTTTTACATTAACGCGACTGATCGTAAAAACTCTAATTCCCCAAATCGACTTAGCAAACCCTAATGCCTTAGACCCTAGATACCTTAGACTTTTTAGACATTTCCTTATTAGTATTCTTACACATTATAGGTTGAATTCCTCGGAATTCCCATTACTTAGCTCACGACCGCTTAAGTGGATTTGATCGCTTTCGCAAATTGTGAGTATATCTTTCCCCTTTTTACTGTTTTACATTTTGGGGTGACTCATGTACTTACAATCAAGTTTCTATTTCTTTTACTAAATGCAATTCTCATGTGTGTTTGCTTTATGTTAATTTGTGTGTCTATGACTTGTCAAAATCATTAACCTTTGAGGGCCTGGCATTTCAATGAATAGTACTATGGTATATACCCCTTGTGACTCTGTTGAGAGACCTTGGTCATTGTCTTGTGATTCATATTACTAAAAATGTTTTGATTCTTGATTCTTGATACTTACTACATAGGGTTGATTTTGAACGGATATTACTTATTACATAATTGCAAATGGTACCGCACATGAATTGCTAAACACTTTTCTACTATATATATTTAAACAGGGTATGCTCACCAATACAATTTTTGTATTGACCAAATGATTTTGTACATGTTTCAGGTTGTTTTGAGATGCATCCTTTAAGCTTTCGGATTTATATTTAGATTTTGATTCATTGTATTTCAATTTAGTTGACAGATAGTATCGTTGTATTTCATTTCAATGTAATAAATTATTTAATCAATGTATTCAAATTTACACTTTAGTCCATGAGCTATTGAACAATCGTCACTACGTGACACCTCGATGTTTCCGCCATCGGTTGGGGTGTTACATCAGACCTCTTAACCATTCATAGTGGCGAAGCTTGACCCGAAGGTTCGGGGGGTCGGAAGTCACTAGTTTCGGGGGGTCGAAAACCAGTTTTGGGGGGTCAAAACCCTATATTTACAAAATTTTCTATACGAATACTATATAATCGGAACTTCTGCACGAAAATTCGGGGGGGGGGGGGGGGGGGTCGGCCGCCCCTCCCGCCCCAACTAAGCCTCCTCTTAATGATTCAGCACTTAATCAACCAAACAGCTCCTTAGTAAGTTTACACTCGTAAATTTGGGTTTTGAGAAAAAAAGAAGTGTAAATTGGTTACACCGGCATGGGTTTTGGATTACGTATAATATTTAAACATTAGGCAGTCTTTGGTTCATGTGTGGATACAATCTCGCCGTTTAAAAAAAAGGTATGGATTTGAAGAGAGAATGACTTAGAAATGTTGTTAATGCGTATGGGTTTGGACCCTATATCAATCAAACAAGTGCAATATACTTGTACCTTAAAACTCTATTCTCATTGTTAAAAAAAAAACCAGTATAACAAAAATGAGAAGGAGGTGAAAGATACAAAAAACATAATAGATTACAAAAAAATGACACAATAGTGGTAAAGAAAAGAGACACAATGAATTACAAAAATAAAAATGACACAATTATGAAAATAAGAAAAAGACACAATACTACATAAAAGACACAATGATATAACGTAATTTCTAAAAACTACAAGCTAACAATAAAGAAAATAAAAAACCTTAAAACTAAGATCGTAGGGTTCGATGAAACGATTTCAATGCGGGTTGAATGAGTTCAATCGAAGTGTGTTTGATACTCTTTCTACGACTTCCTACTTTTCTTTCACGGTGTATATTTGATCCTAACCCTTATTATATATAGCATCCAAACCAATTTTCGTTAACGAATATTTATAGATTGTCCCTTGATAAAATTGGTTTTATCTTTTACTTTTATAGCCTTTTTCAAATATTTTAATAACTTTAACCAAAGATAGAAAATCAGAGATATGAACCACAAATGAAGGGTATATTTTTTTTTTTTTGCCGTTTGCTTGTTATGGAAGTAAAGTTGTTGAGAAAAAGTCGGCATATACATGCATGTGATTGATATATAGATTAAAACACAAGTAATTACCTATACGATACATGTTAACTAAAGTTTGGTCAACTACTCTAATATTTTGGTTGCCAAAGTCAAAAGCCTAACGCTATCTATGTGCTCTATATAATCACCTTTAATTCAAAGTCAACTATGACTCAAATGACTACTTTGTAAGCAAAGGGGTAACCCTCCTTGCCTTAAGGGTATAGACGTATGGTCGTTGGCTAATTCAATCCACAAAATGCAATATATATAAGTTAAACCTGATTTTTATATTACATCTAAAAGTAAACCTTTAATGTTAATCAATGTATGTGTATTGAGTATGTTTTTAAATTTAAAAACAATGTAATTCATTTGAAGCTTCAAAAATCTTTGGGAAATCTTAACAAAATTTTTCATGTTGCTCGAGCATTCAACTTTATTCAGGATTATCCAAGTATGAGTATTTGTTAGCTAAAGTACAAAATTGGACGATGATTAGATTTGTTGAGTACAAAATTTGACGATTATTAGATAAGTAAATCGATCACTCCATTAGTCTTTCTATCTTGAACTTCAAATAAAAGTCCCTTTGATTCAGCAACTTGATTGGCACTCCAATAATCATCTATAAGTATACCAACATGAATCATCCCATCCTCATATCAACTTTCTCATCAAACACTTCAAACAATTACTTAACATTTATGCAAAAAAAATGGACAACCAAGATTTCCAAAACAACCAAACCCTATTTTCTGTTCTTAAACAAGAAGAGTTTTCTACAAGCAAGATTCTCGCAAGAGAGTCATCGGTTGGCCAATCATCGCGAATCTACTATCAAAACACCACCAACGAAGGCGTACCCTTTAAATGGGAGATGCAACCCGGAACACCCTTGAATCCGCCGTTAGTAGAGGTTATTCCACCACCAACACCACCACCCGCGGTGCAAAGCTTAGCACTCCCTCTCCCTAAAGTTGTGGATCATGTTGGCTCGAAGAACTTGTTGTCTTGGAAGTTTTGGTCTTGGAAGAGGCTAAGCAAGAAGTTAAGGTTACAAACATATGATCAAAGAGGACAATGTACAAGGTTTAACAAACATGCAACTAATTATTCTGATGGAGATTCTGATGTTGAGTTTGTAAGATGGGGTTGTCATGATTCAAGATCTTCATCATTTTCATCTTCATCCTCTTTAGGTAGTAGCCATCATGATCAAAGGTTCACAAGAGGGCCTTTTCCTTGCAGTCCATGGAGGACATAAGTGGAAATTTATGAACATTTGTTATATGATTTCATATTTTTATTCTTTTCTAAACCATGATGTTTAATGTTTTAGAGTTGAAGGTTATTATTATTATTTTTATTTTTTTAGTTATAACATACCACCCAAATGTTTATTTATTGTTGATATTGATAATAAGTTATAAGTAAATCTTAGACTTCATTAATACTAAAATAAGGTATGATCTTTCAAATTCTAGCGTCGTTTACAACACTAAAATAGTTACTCCCCTCTAATTTAGTAACAAGTCACTACAAACAACTTGAACTTTAACGGCGACATGGGCATTAGCGGCGATTGTCGCTGCTAAAGGTCTCGTGCTTATTGCCCCAAGTCGCCGCTAATTCCTATTTTCCATGTGGCATTATTTCTTTTTATTTTTTTTCCTTTCTTTCATATTTAGATTTTTTCCTCCTTGCTTTGTTCACAAACGCACAATCAAGCAAAATAATAACCAAACATGATACCAACATTTACATATATATAAACATACCAACACTAACCAATATTTGTCTAAACATAACAACAAAACTAAACAAACATACCAATATTTACATTCAAGCATAAACATTATAAATTGTACCATTCTTACAAAAACGCCTAAACATCTTCGTCTTCGTCTTCGTCATGATCGCCACTATTGCCGCTACCGCCTTGATTTACAAAGTTTTGTGATCGGAAGAATTGACTACACATTTGGAACATTTGCGCTTGGAATTGAGGATTCACCATCATCGCATTAATTTGTTCCTACAAATATATTTATACCAAATGGGTCAAATATCATATTTAGTAAACATATTTATACTAAATGGGTCAAATATTAACATTTAGCAAACATACATACACCAAATAGGTCAAACTACAAACATATACCAAATGGGTCAACTATCAACATTTAAACTACAAATATACCAAATGGGTCAAATATCCTATTTACTAAACATATTTATACCAAATGGGTCAATTATCAACAAATAAACTACAAATATGTACCACATGGGTCAAATATCGTATTTACTAAACATATTTATACCAAATGGGTCCAATATTAATATTTAACAAACATACATACACCAAATGGGTCAAACTACAAACATATACCAAATGGGTCAACTATCAACATTTAAGCTATAAATATATACCAAATGGTCAAATATCCTATTTACTAAACATATTTATACCAAATGGGTCAACTACCAACAAATAAACTATAAATATATACTAAATGGGTCAAATATCCTACTTACTAAACATATTTATACCAAATGAGTCAAATATTAACATTTAAACTACAAAGACATACCTGTGTTATTTGCGGTTGTGGTTGCATTGGCGTAAGATGTGGAAGGCTTTCTCTCGGACAAGGCATAGGCCCAATCCCGCGAACATGTCCGCGACGTCTGCCCAACACTTCTTCAAATATACCAACCTTCAAACACCCCAAATAATATTAGTTTTAACCTACTTTAAACCCAACAAACAATCGCAGAAACATGAAAACTAAACACGCACATACACAAATATTTACCAACCTTATCCAACCGTTGGGAGCTGCTTCCTCCTCCTCCTCGTCCTCCTCCTCCTTCTTCTTCTTCGGTGATCCTTTGATGTTGAGACTCAAAACGTGACTTTAACCTGTGTTGTATTTCACGAAAGTGATTTAATAGAGTTATATATATATATATATATATATATATATATATATATATATATAGGGCAATTATAAAATGAAAACCCTCTTGAGTTGAGAAAACCTCGGAAACCCATGTAAAAAATCATTATTTTTTTTTAAAAAAATAACCAATGTAAAATACATGTTTTTAAGTGTTTTGGGCCAAAAAAATAAAAAAAGCGCCGAAGGGATTTTTTTAAAAAAATAAACAAAGCTGCGAAAACACATGTTTACACATGATAAAAAACAGCAAATAGCTGAAAACATATGTTTTTTTAGCAACTTTGTTTATTTTTTTAAAAAAATCCCTTCGGCGCTTTTTATATTTTTTTGGCTCAAAATGCTTAAAAACATGTATTTTACATTGGTTATTTTTTTCAAAAAAAAATGATTTTTTACATGGGTTTCCGAGGTTTTCTCAACTCAAGAGGGTTTTCAATTTATCCTATATATATATATATATATATATAATAGTTTATAAATAAATGTTTACATAATTCTCTTCATTCTGAGGGGTATCAAACGTCCCCTGCCTTCCTATATGTCCAATACGGTATGCTTCATACCGTTCAATGCTCTGTTTAATATTAAAAGTTAAATTATAAGTTAAATAAACATTATCGTCTATGTATATGTGTGTGTGTATATATACCTTTTGTGACAATGACTGGCAAAAAAGCTCGTTCCACCTCGGTATGTGCTCGTTTGTTTTTTACGGCCGGCTTTGTTAATTTCAAACCTCCTCTTATGTTCTCGACTGCAGAAGTGATCAACAGCTCGAAGCCAGTTTTCAGGTTTCATACCCGGGAGGGGGGGGGGGGGGGGGAGGTCGCCTTGCTCCCTCCACATCATCACCACCTCCTCTCGACACATTCAAAAAATATTCCTTTGCTTCGTGTTTGCAGTCGTTATACCGCTTTCTGACAGCCACAATAATGCCTTCTTGTTTTTTACTAGCAAGGAGATCCTCCTCAACTTCTTTGAAATTCATTTTGAACTTAGTCTAATAATTAAATAAAAGAAGCTAGTCAGATAGAAAAAAAAATCAACAAATAACATAAAGAATATATATTTACAAATCACTGACCTGCAAAAACTCAAATAAGTTGTTTCTATCAAGCTTAAAAACATTCTTCCAACCTTCCACATCCAATGGAACTTCACGCCATATATACATAGATGCCTCCAGGGTGAACCAACTACCAAGTTCGACTATAGTCATGCAGGTGGCGGCTTCATCAAATGTAATGTCTGCCCGGCCACCATCTGCCTGGTGCCCGTGCCACCAATCATCATCACCTGGTGGTGGTGGTGGCGCCCCTACACCGTCTCCGCCGTGGCCAAGGCCGATAATATCGGCCATCAAATAAACAAGCACAACCCAAATGGAAATCATGATGTCATGCAATTAGAAATAAAAATTATTAGTCACATTATTTTATTATATGTAATAAATGAAGTAAAAATAGTAAACATTGATTTATTATAATAAATGAAATCATCAACAATTACTGTATTTTAATCAGACTCCATGTCGTCATAATCGGGATCGTCCTCGTCATAATATGTCCCAGTATCAGCAACTTCACTGTCGTCATTACTCAGGGCATCAACTTCCATTACATTCTCACCCTCGGTAGCATGAAAAGATATGTTTTGAAAGTATTGTGGAAGTCAATAATTAGGCCAATATTAGAGGAAGAGTTCCTGTGAAGGATGTCAAGATCCTCGCCTAACTCAGTGTCTACGTTTTGAACATTCTCAAGTTGTGGTGGTTGATCTCAAATTCGCCGGTGATTAACATCTTCAACGACCCACCTATGTTTATTATTTTGGTTTCCTCGAGATGGTTCTTGGATTTAGAACACTTGTTAGGCTTGCCGGGCAAATATGAGCTGATATTCTTTGTCCCATTCGTGTTCTGTGCTGACACTGGTGATATTGTTTTCATATGTAACACCCACTCGAGTATCGTACCACTTGCACCGAAATAGGACAGTTTTATACCGATGAGGATAGCCGATCTCAATAATCTCTTCTAATACGCCATAATATTTCTCACTGTTCTTTCCCTCCACCATAACCCCTGAGTTTTGCGTTGCACGTTTTGTATCACGTGAAGCCACCATAACCTAATACCGTTGACTATGCAACCGGTGTAAGTCTTGGTCATTAATTGCGCATCCAATTAAAGAGCATATAACTCTGGGCGAAATTCTGAAGAACTTCTTTCTTCATCTTATAGACCTAACAAATTTAAAATAATACTGTTTGTTACATATGCATTAGCTAACAAATATATAGTAACGAGTGTTATATATGTATTACCTTGTGTTGAAACCAATTCAGAAATTTAGTTTTAATAGCATCTTGGGGATGTGTAGTTTTGAATTCACTACATTGAAGAAAATTATATAAAAGAAAGAAAAGTTAGTCTTAATTATATCTTTAGGATGCCCGGCAACTATATAAAGGATATGAGCACTTACTAATGTAGCCCCTGACTTCTTCGCAATTATCGAGGACAAACCATTCTATCTTGAGTTTGTTGTCAACTGAAAGTAGCTTGTCATTCGTTGCACTGGTCGGGTTGCATTGGGACTCAAACACCCATAACTTTCTTTTTTGTACAACGACGTCCTCATTTCTCTCAGGCTGATTAAACTTAGTCTAAACATTTTGCAGGTACATTGAGTAGAATGTTAGAGCTTCTTCAGCTACATAACCTTCATCTATACAACCTTCTGGCCTTGACTGGTTTTTAACATAGTTTTTCATATACCGTTCAAAGGGATACATCCATCTCATATAAACTGGACCACCAAGAATCGCTTCATCGGGTAAATGCATAACTAAATGAACCATTATGTCAAAAAAAAAAATGTCGGAGGATAGATCAACTCTAACTTGCACAAGATCATAGGATGACATCCCTCGCTTTCTTCATATCTTCTACTACTAGTATTCTGGTGCAGAGCTGCTTAAAGAACACACAAAGGTCTACCATTGGTGTATAAACATCTTTGCCTAAAAATGCTCTAACCCCAATTGGTATTAATTTTTGAATGAGAATATGACAGTCATGTGATTTCAAACCAGTAATGTTAGTATTTTTATCTGTCACCCTCTTACTAATATTAGATCCGAACCCATCTGGTAGTTTAACATTTTTTATAAACTGACAGAAACTCTTTCGGTCACGGAGGGTGAATGAGTATTTTGGGTGTGGGCAGGTCCACTTGATTCCTTTTTTTTCAACCATTGTGTCTTTGGAATTTTCAGTTTCTCTAAGTCTTTTCGTGCATTTGAGTTGTCTTTCGTCTTGTCATTCATCAAAAGAGTACCAAGCAAGCTGTCGCACACATTTTTCTCGATATGCATAACATCTAAGTTGTGCTTCAACTGCAGAGAAGACCAATACTCTAATTCAAAAAATATGTTTCTTTTGGACCAGTTCAACTCGAAGTCTTCCCGATTACGGTTAGCACCTCCAAATTTTGGATGCTTGCCTAGTAGGCGATTGAGTAGAAGAGCATGTTGAGCATCTATGTCACGGGACTAAACTGTCTCGGGGGGAGGGGGCTCTTGTCTCAGGTTCCCCGTTAAACTCAGAACTTTTTCTCCAATGATGGTTTGCATCTAAGAACCGCTGATGACCGACATACGCGTATTTATTTATTACACGTACTGAAGGGGTGTCTTCATTTCAAGTCGGGCATGTTTTATATCCCTGCCACTCCAACCTGATAGACTGCTACGAGTTGGAAAGTTATTTATAGTCCATAACAACGCCGCCTTTATTGTGAAGTGCGTGTTTGTCGCAGCGTCTTTAGCACGTACGCCTGTCTGCCACAAATCCTTAAGCTCATCCATCAACGACCTAAGGAAAACGTCCATGTCCTTCACAGGGGATTTAGGGCCAGGAATTAACAAGGTCAACATAAATGTGGGCTCTTTCATGCATAGCCATGGAGGCAGATTGTATGTGGTGAGTATAACCGGCCAAGTGCTATGTGTCGTGCTTTTGTTGCCGAAAGGATTAAAACCGTTAGCTACAAGCCCTAAGCGAACATTTCGTGGTTCCCTCGAGAAGTTAGGGTACCTTAGATCAAAGTCCTTCCATGAAGATCCATCAACTGGATAACGGATAATACCATATTCTGATTGTCTGGTACTGTGCCATATCATATCTTTTGCTGTGTGCCTTAAGCCATACAAGTATCATAGTCTGGGGGTCAAACGAAAGTATCGTAACACCTTGTGAGGTACCTTCTTACTATTTGTGTCTTTATTTACCCACTGACTCTCATTACAAACACGATAATTCTGCAACGAATGATGTTCTTTCCAGCAGAGAGCACAGTCCCATTTACACACGTCTATCATATCATATCCCAAACCAGCCTTCTTTAATATCTTTTTGGCATTGTAATGCGAAGGGGGGGGGGGGCTTGTTACCTGCTAGAAGTACAAACAGGAAAGACCCGAGAAGCTCATCAAACGAATTATTAGTCCATTTGTGCCTTACCTTCATATTCATAAGCTTTGATATAAAGTCAAGGGAGGAAAAATCAGTACACCTAGAATATAATTATGATTCGACTTCATCTATCAGGGCTTCAAACTCATCACGAACATCATTACTCTCTGTATCCGAGTCCCCTTCGTTAAGGTCTGTGTCCTCTTCCATACGCTCCCCTATAAGGTATTCGATAACGTCATTCATATCGCTTCTTCCCCTAACCTCATCTACAACTACAGGAGACGACTTAATTGGATTTTCACCGTGATAGATCCACATCGTGTAATCCTTATCGAAACCATTTATACGTACATGAAATGTCATTGTTGTGAAGTCTACAAAGTTAGAATTATTACACTTTCTACACGGACATGTAATCGTTCCAAATGAGTTGACGAATGGTTTGGCATACTCAATGAAATTGTCAATTTCTTATTTGTACTCAGCGTCCAAACGGTTCTGTAATTTAATCCAGCTTTTATCGATCGACATGATAATGTGACTGAAACGTAATTTGGGTTTAAGGCACGATAATTTAAATGAAACATATTATTGACACCTAAAGGGTAGGCTGCTAGACCCACTTTTTGAATACCTTATCTCATATATGAATGTGTATTACATGATTGTTTGTTTAAGAAAAATTCGGCAACATTTCCCCTTAGCCCCCCAAGTATATAATATAAATATATACCCGAGGAGTAAAGAGGAAACGTCAGCCGAATCTTTCAAAAACAGACAATCATGTATTACACATTCACATCCTAAATGAGATAAAGTATTCAAAAAGCAGTTCCAAAACAAGGACTACCCGAAATTAATTACTAAATCAATTTCGGGTGGGTATTTCTAAGCTCACTATGTTTTAAATGAGGATTCATTTTCGGGCATGTCTTTTCTAGTCTCAATATGCATTAACATATAAATATAAATAAACATACACGCATACATACTTACGTACATACACATACATACTTACATACATACACACACATACTTACAAACACATAGATACTTACAAACATACACGCATACACTCATACATACATACATACATACATACATACATACATACATACATACATACATACATACATACACACACTCATATATACACTCATATATACATACATACTCAAGAAACAACGGGTATAACAGTGATTACTGCTAATCACCATGGGGTTAATACTCTTGTTTGCTCAGGAACAATCATTCACCCAAACCGGAGGTTAAACCGTAACTGAGAAAGTAAAGGGAGTGTGTGTGTGTGGTAAAAGTAAGAACACGAGAATATAAGTGGTTCGGTCATGTATGGCATACGTCCACTATAAAGAGCCGAGTATTTATTACTTTGGAGATTACAAAGTGTTACAATAATTGTACTACACTAGCTCTCGTACACAATGGTTATTTTTCAATCCCTCATAAAGGAGATGAAGTCTTCTATTTATAGGAGAAGACGTGGGCTAAGGAGATGGACCACGAGGAGTCCAAGTTGATATGGGCCTTGGTTGGGCCCATAAGCCCTTGGCCCATGAAATTGGTGGAAAAACCGAGTCCCAGCTTGCTGACGTCATTAGCAGTTGTGGTTGGTCTGACAAAACGACATGTGGCGCCCTCTGATTGGGCGTCAGCGGTATGTTGTCCTGACACAGCATGGTTGACTTACCTGCTGGAATCTGACGTGACGTCTGGCAGTAGGTAGGCATGCATGTGCTGTACTGTAGATGGCAGCATGGTGGAAGCATGGGAGCAGTCATGTCGATGTTCACGTCAGTGGTTGTTGGACCACTTTGGACACGTGTCGCCAACTGATTGGCGTCGTGTTTGTCCATATCCGAGTGAATCTTCTTCATTCTTGATCTTCCGTATCTCGTACCAAAAGCTGTCTCCGGGCGAATATTCGGCGCGTGTTGATACACGCGCAGAATCTCCTGAAGTATTGGTGTGAATGAAGTTACGTTCCACTTGAAGTGACCTTCCGCGCCAAGCTGGTTCCGCTGAGTGGTTCCGCGGAGTAGGGTGGCTTATCTCTATTTGATTGCGCAGATGTGCTCAGTGCCTAGCTTTGTTGGAAAGTACTGGGATAGGGATCGCCATCTGAACGAGGATTAGGCTCCTTATCCCTTCACATACATACATACATACATACATACATACATACATACATACATACATACATACATACATACATACATACATACATACATACATACATACATACATACATACATACATACATACATACATACAAACACACACACACACACACATACATACATACATACATACATACATACATACATACATACATACATACATACATACATACATACATACATACATACATACATACATACATACATACATACGTAACTGAGAAAGTAAAGGGAGTGTGTGTGTGTGTGTGTGTGTGGTAAAAGTAAGAGCACGAGAATATAAGTGGTTCGGTCGTGTATGGCATACGTCCACTATAAAAAGCCGAGTATATATTACTTTGGAGATTACAAAGTGTTACAATAATTGTACTACACTAGCTCTCATACACAATGGTTATTTTTCAATCCCTCATAAAGGAGATGAAATCTTCTATATATAGGAGAAGACGTGGGCTAAGGAGATGGACCACGGGGAGTCCAAGTTGATCTGGGCCTTGGTTGGGCCCATAAGCCCTCGGCCCATGAAATTGGTGGGAAAACGGAGTCCCAGCTTACTCCTAGACGTTCGATCTGATCTTGATCAACGTCTAGGATTTAATGTGGCAGGTTTTAACCTTTAGCGGCGACCAAAAGGCGGGTTGCCCCTAAAGGTGTCGCCGATAAAGGCTAAATTTCTTGTAGTGAGTTAGTTCATCCTTCACTAAATTTCTTGTAGTGAGTTGGTTCATCCTTCATTCCTTTATTTAAATTCCTTTGTTCATTTTTGTTGTAATTCATTTCTCTTTACAAAATTTTGGGCATAAATTTTTTTTTTTTCGCTCGAGACCCATATTTTTTTAGTGTTTTCGGAGATAGCTCTAGATACACGAATCTGAAAACGAAAATTAGATATACAATAACGAAAGATGTGTCATAGTTAAGCTTCACAGTTTGTTAAAAAGATATTATTTCGTGACCGTAACATTCTAGTAATACAAATGAAAGTGAACTTGCTATATGTTTTCCTGAAACTTTGATTTTCTAATACACATATTTTGTTCCTTTAAAATACAAACAAAATTTCCTTTTGTGAATTTAAAAGTTTTACTGAAAAACAATCTAGTATAATTAAAATAAAGGAATTATTCATTATGCATATTTATCCAAGTGTTTTAGCGTAACAAAACAAAAATGAGTAAAGGAACAAACAAGATTACGAGGGAACAACAAAACATATATATGACATAACATAACTAAACGACAATATATAACATAACTAAACGTCACATACATAACATGTACTGAACATGACATAGTGTACGTAACTTAATATAAGAACATAAAAATATAGAATATAATAAAAACTATCAATAGTTCAATACCTAGCTAGCAAAAACAAGAGACAATCAATACATAGATCTATAAAATATAAATAAAACTTATGTATGAAAAGATCAGAGCCCAGTAGCAAACCCTAAACATCAGTGTCATATAATGTGTATGATCTCGAGTATTGTAATTTTCGTAATTTAATCAAATTGAATAGCTTTTTGGATCGTGTGAATCACTTTAAAATTAAAGTATTTCGTAGTTATGTGATTTTAATTTTTAACAATAAGCTAAAACATAAATTGTTATGCAAAAGAATGAGATGTTCCTTTATGTGATAACAAATTCATGGTGTTTTGAGTTTGAACAATTTACTGATTTATATACAGCTCGGACCATCGCAACTCCATACGAAAGAGTGAAAATTAGGATGTAACTGCTGCTAGTTACTATAACAGTTGCATCATTAGAAAAATATCTATAGAAACATGCTATCACTCAATATTACCACTAGTGATAGCCAGTTTGCCACTAATGCACAAATACTAGTGATGATTACTTGTCATTGATCTTAGCTTTAACTGCAACCCAGCCAGAGGCTCAACCACTTGGACCTGTGGGGCCCAGCCCAGGGGAACCTCCCATGGCCTAGGGGCTTTTCCCTTAGGGTGCTCGGAGTGAGGGCGGGAAGGGGAACACCGCCGCAGCCAGGCGTGGGAAGGGGCGGGGGGCAGTCCAATGGCGTGGGATATTTTTGGTGGGTGACGTAGCATGATCTGATTGGTCAGGTTTTTTTTTTTTTTTTTAATTTTAACACAATATAATATTATTTCCTTCCCCCCTTCCACTCCCCACAATTTTTTCCCCTCCACATGGGTCCCACAAGTGCCACATGGCACTTCATCCCCCTCTTCCCCCCTCCCACTCCGAGTAGTCTTAAAACCATACTTAAAGTTACATGGTGCACGACTCCATAGTTCTTAAACCATTTGGTCTTAAATAAATCTTAGTAACATGACACTAATGGCACCAAAATCACCAACCATGTATCATACATTATTTATGCATAGTTTTCACATATATGAGGCGGTTATAAGTTATAACCATACATGATACATGATAATACCCCATTGATTACACTAAATCCATCACTCACCCGTTTCCCCGCATAAAAATTGTGCATATTAATTATATTGTCTTAGAAAATATAAGAGACATCATTTGAAGTTAAACATTTTATACAATAAAAAATACATGAATTATATCTACTTGTCACAAATATACAGGGTGAGTCTGAGATCAAGTTTCGAGCAACTTTTACCAACTAAAATAATATGAGGTATATGACCTCCCTCACAGTCTCTCACATAAAAAAAAAAAAAAAAAAAAACCATCATCACATTGTCATCTCTATTGTCGTCTAATTATTTATTATTGGCACAAATATTATCCTAATATTAATTTATGAAGGCGAACATTAGCATACTTTAAAAAATTACAATAACCATATACTACCTACGTCCCTATTTAAATGTCATGGAGCCAAAAACACACATTTTAAGAAAATTTTTGTTTGTATGTGATAAAATGACAATAATATCCTTAAAAGTGGTGATTGTGTTTTGTCTTTTAAGGGTAAAACTGAAAATTGTATTTCTCTTTTTGGAAATAAACATTTAATTTGGGAAAACAAAAAATTAAAAGATGGACATTTAAATAGGGACGGATGGAGTATCATTTTTACTAAATCATATTTTTAGTTATAAAGATGTTTGTAGAAACTTCTAAAACTTTAGAATTCTTTTATGTAAATAAAAATGATAAAAAGTAGAAAAAAAGTTAGAATTCACATGCTTAGAGGTCTAATTAAATGGAAAAAACTTTCCACTTGGAGGCATCACAATGTGGTACAATACCACGTATCTACTATCTACCACCACCACCTATAACACGTTCTAGTATTTCAATATCCTTTCTTTTTCATTCCATTTCATTTCTTTTTGATTCCAAACAAGCATAATATTTATGATTTCATTTGAGTTGAAACTTCACATACACATGAGAAAATGTTGCCCAACATCTAATAATTTTCGTTAATTTCACTCCTGTAGGTTATTAGGTTGACCATATCCCTAAATACATTGAATTCTTTAGATGGAAGAGGAAGAGTGAAAATTATAAAAAAGAAAAGAAAAGAAAAGAACCTATTGATGTCTTCAAACAGGGGTTAATACTTGTAAGTAAGAGCATAAGGGGTGCTTGTAGTAAATTTTTTTACTTTTACTGATTTTAACCAATTATGTTTTGTCACATCACTTCACTGATTTACTTTACTGAAACACCTTTCTGTAGGCAGCACTCCACTGATTCGTTTTATTCATTTTCATTTTAATACCCAAACTTTTTTTTTTTTTACATTTTTACACGGTTTAACAATTAATATTACTATTTCAACCGTCCCGGTTGATCAAATTTAAGTGATTATCTTGGAAACCGTCGAGTTAATTGAATTTTGCTCACCAAACAGTCAGTAAATTAATTACACTATTCCAACCGTGCACCGTCGTTGTATATAAAGTGATCAAACGGTGGGGTTAAAAGTCACAACTTATCACGGTTTAAAAAACCAAACACACAAAAAATGAACCCGTGGACTGACGAGGAAGAGATGACCCTTGTGGTTAGCCACAAGGATGCGTCGAACGACCCGGAGATTCAACAACTCCCTCGGGAGGAAGGGTCCAACTACCCCCCGGAGGGGTTTTGGGATCGGGTTTATAGCGACTTCCTCGAGCAAGTTGGCGGCAACACCATCAAGACCGTCCAAGACCTCCAGCTCAAGTGGGCCGACCTCAACATCAAGTGTGAGAGGTGGACCACCTTATACGAGCAAACGGTGAGGGATGATCCGGAGCTTGATGAGGTCTAAATAATCATTGTATAATTACAATCATAAGTCTAAATAACATAATTAGATGAATACGTAATAAGTTTAGTTTAGTTTATATCATATAACCAATACTCCTCCCTAAACTAAACTCTTTTCAGTTATTAATAAGCTATAGCTAACACAACACTAGCCCATGAAAGTTAGTTACAATGCCAAGGTCGTCACAGATGCAAACCCAAACAAAACACAAACGTCAAACGTCGAAACACAACTATTCAAATTACAACACTGATCTCATGTCATGTGAGCTCTTGCGACTTTAAAGTTTAACCAACACCTAATAATACATATATAAATCCCAGTGATTATTAATTAAGTTAATTGGAAATTCATGTCACTTTCCCATATGGAAGATTGTTTACTACATTCGCCCACCGTTCCGGAATAATAATAATGATATAATTGAAGGGTCACGTGACGTGAATCGCTACTAAGCAGCTGACAAGTGTTCGGATAGTAGGGTAGGTATAGCGACGCGTGTACTTTGAGGTACCCATGTGCGGCTACTACCATCCATAACCGCAATCTATTTCTATTCTATTTTCAATTTTAGGGAAAATATAAGCTTTTCTATCATTTACATTATTGATTAGTATCTCTAAAATAAAGAAAAGGTTTAGATAACATAACTACTTCTCTAAATATTAAGAGTCACTATTCATCTTAAAATATGATTTCCTGTGTGTATGAAAATAAGAAAAAAAAATAATAAAATAAATATTTGTGAGCAAGATAAAAATATAAATAAAGAATCTAATGTAAGATATTGTTAAAAGGTGAAAAAAAATTATAAACAAATGTGAGTTTATGGACTCAAATCGTTGCAAGTGTTAAGTTAGATATAATTAAATTTAAAGTGTAATAAAATTTGTCGTTAAAAAAGTAGTTATTAAATTATAATGAAACAAAATTAAAACACCACTATGAAATGCTCTAACAACATAACCTCATTGAGTAATTTAAATCAACATTTTAAAAACTTAAATTGGAGTGATTTTCTTTTAACCAGCAGTGTCTTAAAAACCGGTTTTAGTAGACACCTGGCAACTTTCGTAATGGATTGGAACTCGTGGGTACCAAAGAAGGTGTCGATTCTAGCGTGGAGGGCTGAACAGGACCGGATTCCTACCCGGACTGCTCTTCTTCAAAGGAACATCAACATTGGGCTGGATAGGTGTCCGATTTGTGGCGATTTTTCAGAAACGGTGGATCACATATTCATTTCGTGTGGTCTTGCTCAAACAGTTTGGAGTCTTATTTCCCAATGGTGTAAGGTTGAAGCGATATACGCTTTCAGTTTAAAGATATTCTTAATATGCACTCTTTCATCGGCGGTTCGGCTGACAAGCGTAAAGCGTTCTACACTATTTGTTTGACGGCTGTTTGGGTTCTCTGGAAGTGCAGAAATGGAGTGGTGTTCGAAAACAAGGCTTGCTCGGTACAGGAGGTGTTTGGGGATATTAAGGCCCTTAGTTACTTGTGGGTGAAATCAAGAGCTAGAAAGTCCTCACATGGATGGAATAATTGGAGTCATTTTGATGTAAACTGAATTGGTGGGTAGTCTTACTCCTTTTTGTTGTTTTTCTTTTGTTTAGTTTAGATTTCTCTGTTTTATTGGTGATTGTACTGGTGTATTCGCTAGTTCCTCGCTAGCGACTTTTGGTGAATAAGATTTGTTTTTTTTTGAACGATCAACTAAAGTATTGCCGGGTACTCTGTACGCGACTCCCAATGGCCGAAAGGGGCCCCAGACGGCCTCTAGTCCGTACGGACAGAGCCCTTCGGCCCACCCGTCTCCTGTTCCAGGGAAAACCCGGCCCACAAACCCGCCCGAAGGCACGACGGTAGTGAACCGGTAAAACATAGAGGGATCAGGAGTCAAACCCATGACCACAAGGGTCAAGGGTCTCTCCATCACTTCCCAACCACCTACCCCACCACAAGGGTGGGGGTATCCATCATAAGATTTGTTAATCGTTAAAAAAAAAAAGTAGACACCTGGCAAGAAACACGTGACGTTGAATTCATATATTTATGAAAGTTTCAATCAATTATATTCACAAATACAGTAAAAATAATAAATTAATACTCCAATAAGATATGTTTGACTGCTATCTTGATGTTGAAAAGGAATATATAGGTGTATGACAAAGCGAAAATTGGATGAGGTGTGCGCTATAGTAGGTATGTAGCCCCTTACCATGTGGGGGTCATCATGTTCCCTTTTTGGCATTCTTGCTTCCCCACAATCAAACATCTCCTCTCATCACATCAGTCATCCACCTTACCTTCTTTCTTTAATAACATCACCTCCACCAAATCTCATCCATCAATTACTATATATACTAATTCAAAACAAGCTTCGCAATAGTCTACTTTCAATCTTTGCACTTTGGCCACTAACGTTTTTACTTTATGTTTTCCCAATTTGACACTAAATTTTTTTACGTTTTGACCACAATACTTTGAATCTTTGCACTTTGACCACTAACGTTTTTACTTTATGTTTTCCCAATTTGACTTTGGCCACTAACGTTTTTACTTTATGTTCTCCCAATTTGGCACTTAATTTTTTTACGTTTTGGCCACAATACTTTGAATCTTTGCACTTTGGCCACTAACGTTTTTTACTTTATTTTCTCCCAATTTGGCACTTAATTTTTTTACGTTTTGGCCACAAAACAATTTGGTCACTAGCTTATGTACTTTCTTTTCTTCCAAATTGACCACCAAACTTTTAGCATTTATGATTCTTTGCACTTTGGCCACTAATTTTCTTACTTTCTGCTTTCCCAATTTGACACTTTATTTTTTTACAGTTTGGCCTCTATACAATTTGGCCACTAACTTATGTACTTTCTTTTCTTTCAATTTGACCACAAAACTTTTAGCTTTTAGGATTTCAAACATTGATCACCAAACTTTTAGCTTTTAGGATTTCACCCAACTTTTTTAAAGTTGCATTGCAGCCACTTCCAACAACTTTCGCGCAACGCACGGTGGAAAAGCGGTGCATATCCCGCGCAACCCGTGCGTAGCACGGGTTCATTTTACTAGTTTATACTAAAAATCACTATTTCACTCTTAAATTTTCTCTCTCCTAATTAAAATAATAATACTTTTTCATACTTTTATGATTATATTTTCTCTCTCCCCACTCACAACTACTTACAAAAATATTAAAATATATATAGGGGTGAACACTAACTTTTCATATTTAGGGTGGAACAATGATTCCACCAAATATTTTCTCTTTCCTCCACTCACAACCACTTACACTCACCTCATATAATTTGGTGGACACACTCACATACATTTGATGAATGGGATGTGAGTGCTCTAAGTTACATAAAATATTAAAAGCAAGGAATTAAAGTGATTGAATGATCAATTTTAATGGATCAAGTTTCAAAATTAATTACATGGTTAGTTCTTGTGGTTTGTAAAGTGTAATAAGATTGGGTTTTAAGAGTTTAAAGTAACAATTCAGGTGTTAACTTTTGATTTTGTAATATCTTAATGTATTAAGGCTTACAACGGTTAAAAGCTAGCTAAGGAATGAGGGTAATTTGTCATTTTATATCTTAGTATCCAATCTTGTTATTTTTCTTGATTTTTATAAGGGTTATTCTAAATACAACTATTCTATTTTCTATTTACACCCTACACTATAAAATTAATTGTGTATTAATTATGTTTAACCATTAATAACCAACTAGCAAATTACCCGTACCAGTCCGGGTAGTAACGAAATTATATAAAATAAATACACTTACACATTCTATACCATATTAAATTATAAAAATTAAATAATATGTGAAAATGATGATTGATCTTATGAGTGTAGTAGGCACATAAGTTTGTTGATTCATGCTTATGTTAACTCGAATTTTGTTATTTAGTGCGTAATTTAACATCTTTGTTTTGTTGTGTATAATAAAAAAAATATTTTAAGGAAAAACAAACAATACGAAATAGCAACAAACACATAATGACATATTTAATTACAAACGCATAAAACAAATACAACAAAATAATGCAAAACAATAGTAATGTACAACTTCATATTACTAAACATATAAACGATATATTTCTTTCTTTTAGTCACACGTATATTCACTATATAAAATAATTGTTTTATATGAAAAGTTATATATAATAATCAAAATGTATGTATATATTGAAGACATTTTGTAAAAATAAATAAATTTCATATGACACGTACATGTTTTAAATATAGGCGTATGGTATTTTACTTTCATCACATTAAATATCAAACACCAGAATCGGAAGATGATGATGATGTCACAAGTGAAGCTATTCTAAATCAGGCAACAGAGGCACCACCAGTGAACCCAAATCCAGATGTTGCTTCATCGTCCAACATGGGTAATGATCTGGATTCGACAGAGAATTTGACTACTCAAACGGGAGTTCAAGTGCATGATCATCCGGAATCTCGGATTCATCGTATTCACCCGCTGGAGCAAGTTATTGGTGACCCTGGTAGTACTGTCATGACTAGAGGACAACTTCGTAGTGCAAACTCACCTGAAAATCTTGGCGCTATAGCTTTATATGCAAAAATTCAAAAATCTGGTTGTCAGAATGATTGGTCCTTTGCTTGTTATGTTTCGCAGGTAGAGCCGCAGACATACAAAGACGCTCTATTGGATGATGCTTGGGTTGAGGCGATGCAAGAAGAGTTGTTGCAGTTCCAGAAACTGGGTGTTTGGACACTTACAGATTTACCTCCGGGAAGGAAGAAGATAGGAACCAAATGGGTTTTCAAATGCAAAAAGGATGATAGAGGCGTAATCGTGAGAAACAAAGTTCGATTGGTAGTTCAAGGTTTTCATCAAATTGAAGGAATTGACTACAATGAGATATATGCACCTGTGGCACGTTTAGAAGCTATTCGTATGTTTCTAGCGTTTGCCTCATACAAGAAATTCAAGGTGTACCAAATGGATGTCAAGAGTGCGTTTCTTTACAGTGTGGTCAAGGAAGAGGTATACGTCGGTCAACCTCCGTGCTTTGAAGATCCTATCCACCGGGATAAGGTCTATGTTCTTAACAAAGCACTCTATGGGTTGCACCAAGCTCCACGCCAATGGTATGAGGAGCTTAGCACGTACCTACCGTCCAAAGGATTCAAACGCGGTTTGGTAGACTGTACTCTGTTCACCAAAAGTACAGAGGGTGACTTGCTTCTCGTCCAGATATATGTTGACGATATTATTTTTGGATCTACTAATGAACTTTTGTGCAGAGAATTTGAAAAAGTAATGCAGGAAAAGTTCGAGATGAGTGCAATGGGAGAAATGTAGTTTTTCCTTGGCTTGCAGGTGGAACAAAGACCAACGGGCATCTTTATTCACCAAACCAAATACATATCTGAAGTCTTGAGCCGGTTCCAGATGGAAGATTCGAAGCCGATGGATACCATAATACAACCTAATCACGGGATTGGTGTTGACGCTAAGGGGGAGCTGACAGATCCTTTTGCATACAAAGCAATCGTCGGATCTCTAATGTATCTCACAGCATCTAGACCAGACATAATGTTCTCTACATGTCTCTGCGCACGATTCCAGTCGAAGGCGAAACAAAGTCATCTTGCAGCTGTCAAACGAATCCTACGATATCTGAAGGGTTGTCCGTCGAGAGGTTTATGGTACCCTAATGATGATAATTTTGACTTTGTTGCTTTTAGTGATGCGGATTGGGGCGGTTGTGATAAAGACAGCAAATCCACAACGACTGGATGTCAATTCTTGGGGAGCAGGCTCGTGACCTGGCAATGTAAGAAGCATACAGCAGTCACACTATCTACTTGCGAAGCAGAATATGTGGCAGCCTCGAGTTGTTGCTCACAGTGTAACATCGCGTTATTTTTACTTTTCATGTATTTTAAATTCTATACTTAACAAATTCCAAGTTCGCCTTTATTCGCTTCTTTTATGTTACTCCTACCAATTCGTGACGAGTCGTCATTAAAATTTATCCTATTCAATTTAGGCGTTATAACAAGAAACCTTACTTAGTTAAGATCTTAATATATACTTATTATTAATAAAACATATATATATATATATATATATATTTAATAAATACTAAAAAAAATAACATAATATGAAACATTTGCTTTTGACTTTAAGTAACAAATACACCATTTCAAAAATTTAGTCCATACGTTTTTTTTATTTATGTTTTTATTTTTTTTCTTTTAAAGATATAATTACTACTAATTAACTTCTAACCACCCTAATTAATTCATTAAATACCCAACCCCTTCACCCCAACTATAAATACACTACTCCTACCCATTCTAACACTTGCTCAGTTCTAAATCCTCTCTAAACCTCCCAATTCTCCAAAGAAATCCCAAGAGTGGAAGTCTACTTCTAAGTGAGTTCCCTCATAAACTCCAACTTTATTCTTCTTTCTTCACTTCTTTTCTTTTTCTAACCCCTTGGAAAAACCTCTAGGATCTTCCCCATATTTATCCACAAAAGTGTGATAATGGTAGAGCACCTAAAAGAGGTTCCAAAGGTGGTTGTTTTCTGAATTATACTATATAATAATATAAACATATACTTTCAAGTTTCTATCTTACTAGTTTATTATTAATCTTTGGAAGGTTTGTGGATACATCCCTACCTTACCAATGCTTGACTCTCATAACCATCCGAATCACCTCTATGGTGGTTTGTGTTTTGGTTCGCCTAAAAGGCTTGCTTGACTCTTATGACCATCCGAATCACCTTCATGGTGGTTTGTGTTTTGGTTCGCCTAAAAGGCTTGCATGACTCTAGTGAATCTATAATCTAAACTCAAACCTAAGACCCTTTATTCTCTAATTCTAGTTAACCAAGGCTAAGGAACTAATCCCCCAAGACTCATTCTTTTGGAACCTTACTAAACGCACCCAAAGGTGAGTTCATACTTGTCCCCTTTTTACTCTTTATCACTTTTGGGGTGTAAACATGTATCATATGCAAAACACACTAATGCTTTCATAAACACACATGCTCAATCTATTAAACATACATATATGCTACTTGCCATGCTTATGATTCTTAGATACTTAAACATAATTCATTAACTATTATTAGCCCACTTAACATGTATAGCGCTATAGGACTAGCACACCGCCCCCTTTATGGGTCATTGTTAAGATTTAAACGGCCTAACATGAATATGTTAGGTATACGCTGTGGTACTCGCGGGTTTGAGTTATGTCTTTTGTATGATAGGTATGTGCAATGCTATAGTATGAGATTTGAGTAAACCATTCTAAAATACTACGTATGTAAACCAAAACTAGTATGCTCACCAATGCTTTGTGTGTTGACGGATATTTTATACATGTTGCAGGAAATGTTTAATGCAGGATTTTCAAGAAAAACTACTTAAGATTGGACTAGAAACTCATGCTAGTTTAAGTTCTATGTTTTGATGTTGTATTTCTCTTTTTCATGAAACAATTTGTATTCCGTATCTTTTAGACAATGATTATGCTATGAATGAAATTTTATCTTTAAATCATATTGTCACAATTAGTGTCATGAAGCCTTTGAACAATCTACCACTAAGTCTCACCTCGATGATTCCGCCATCGGTTGGGGTGTGACACACAGGTTCTGTGGATTCAGCAGCAGATGGTTGATTACGGTTTGCAATTTCTAAAAACCCCTATTCACTGTGACAACGAAGCCGCAATTGCATTAACTAAAGACACGGTCAATCACTCAAAAGCTAAGCATATCCGGATTAAGTATCACTTTATCCGTGATTGCTATGCAAAAGAGTTGATTGATATGGTCAAAATCCACACTGATTACCAACGTGCTGATCTTTTTACCAAAGCTTTCGATAGATCTCGATTCGAATTTCTATTAAAAGCTAACGGTATAAAAGAGAAACGAGACTGATCATCACCTTGGTTTATCACTTTTAGTTTTAATTTTACTGTTTTTCAAAAATCCAAAAACCCAATAATATGTTTTACATTTTAGGGGGAGTCTTTAGATTTTCAGAAAAACCAAAAACATTGAAAAATCCAAAAAGCCATAAAAATTAGAAAAATCCAAAATGATTTTCCAGGATTAAAAGAGGAAATGATAGTACATCAGTGGGGATCTAACACATGCTAAAGATTTGAAATGTTATATAAGTCGTGTGTTGAGTCTATGTGATGTGCTGGTAGGCTTCGTAGACCTATTACTGCGTGTTAGATACATACATATCAAACGAATTGTTATGTGGCTGAACACCTCATGGGCATATGGTCTTAGTACCGTAATATCGTTTGATAGGATTTTTGTAAAAAAATCGGAGGTTTCGGGTCGTTATGTTATTAGTTATCTGGGGATAGCCTATCTGATCTTCCGTCGTAAGGTTTTACGGACCTAGATCAGACAGGGTATCTTTATAAAAGAGCTTTAATGCCAAAACCTAAAGTTACCGAATTGAGGAACTTTCCATGTATGATGATAATCAAAGATTATCTAATACATCGTATCTAATCATTGATGCAAATCGTGATTGATATAAGCCCTCAACCTGGTAGAGTGCACAAGTTACTTTGTAGCATTAATTTGCTGACCTGTACACCTCTGTGCCTCAATACCTTGTAAATTACAGATAACGAAAGCATAATCACGCGTTACAATGAGTCTTTGTGCATCTATTCCTTGATACGGGAGTATGTCGTGTGCGTGGGAACCACATAAAATTTTGTTTATACTATAACTAACCGTATCAAGCACTGCATAACAGTCTGGATGAAAGCTTATGTGGATGACAATATCAGCAGTTGCTGGATCACACATTGTCTTTAATGATAATAAACACTAAAGATCAACGGTGTGATCAGATTTCTCAAAAACTGTTATGATCCTCTTACCGGAAATCACAAAAATATTTACTGCTTTATGTTTACATTTTTGTATTTTACATTTGTTCAAAATATACAAAAACTCAAAAAGATTTTAGGTGTGTTTTAGCATAAAGTTCAGAAAAACCAAAAAGATTTTACATTTCTGCGTTATTTTTGATAACTGATGGTGATTGATGGTCGTTTTCTGAAACTTGATGAACCAATTTGAGTTTGGTAACTTGTAAATGTGAAATAATGAATGTTTGAAGCTTAAAAGGTGTGAAAAAGATTGAACGGGATTCGATTTTAAGATTTGGTAAAATTTTCAAAAATTCCAATCTTCATTCGCCCCTTCAATGGGTCGAATGTGGAATTTTTCGTACATTCGAGCTTTTAGTTTTGGTCGAATGTGAGTGTTCAAATGTTATATTGTACATTCGAACCCTATTTCTACATTCGAGCCTTTCAGTAGGGTTGAAGGTAGACATAGTTTCACATTCGCCCTCATCTAATAGTCGAATGTGGGAGCCTATATATACCATTCTGCACTTTCGAACCATCATTCGAAATTTTTTTTCAAATTTCTGAGATAACCCACCCTTGTTGCCCTTGCTTTTTAGACCTTATAACTTTGTTCTCTGATTGATTCTGAACATTTTGACACAAATTTTACAGGTAATGATCTAGTAACGAATCCAGATTCATTGATTTTGAGTTCGAACCCTCGGACTTGACTGTTGGATCAATTATAGACTGTTATTGATACAATTGATGATTAGGATTTAGTTATATATAGTTTTAGGGGGAGAATAAACAAAAATCTAGGACAATAACATGCCAGATTGTTTGATTGATGATTAAAATAGTTCGAACCCTAGATTTTATTAAAAAAAAACTATCTACAACTAAATGATTGAAACAATTGTTGTTGAACAATATTTAATCAGCCATAATATGTGCTAAATAAATGGAAATCAGAAGTTAAGATGGCTTAAATTGCATGTTGATATTTTGGTCATATGAACAGTTAGATTCGACCAAAAAGAAGGTTCGAATGTGGCTTTTCTGGTCGAATGTGATTTGTTCATAGGGTTAAATGTGGCATTGAGGTCGAATGAACAATTTTTATCAAAATTTTCACATTCGAACCTTATTTTTCACATTCGAACCTCAAATTTTCTTCATTCGTACCCCCGATGGGTTGAACGTGGAATTTCCAAAACCAAATTTCAATTTTGTAAATTTTGTGCATTTCTAATGAATTTTCATGTTTCGTTTTTGCCGAATTCTAAATGGCAGAACCACAAAACACTGATATACCAGCTGGATCATCTGGAAAAGCCACTGGTAAGAAGAACGAAGATGAATTGCCATTTGAAGAAGCCCATAACTGTTGTGCATTTCTTGGCGAGGTCAAGAAACACACAGAATTTTCTGGCATTGTAGATTTTCTGAGAAGAAGCAGAGTCGTTGATGGGTTAGGTACACCAGCAATTATCTATAAAGACCATCAAGTGGACTTCTGGAAGAATGCAAAGATGGATTACTGGGATAATCAAATAGCAATAGTGAGCAATATTCAAGGACAGCTTGCTATTGTTACTGAGAGTGATATTCGGGAAGCTTTGAGATTGGGAGATGCACCGACAGATCCTAGATGTACAACGGACCAATAACTGATGGAGCTTTACACAAAGGAAAATTATGTCCGCAGTTTATGTATCTAGCTCATATTATGATACATGTTTTTGGATCTGTTAGCGGTGGTTATGATGTGATGAGGAAGAGCATCAGTTCGTTGATGGTTGCTCTAGTGCTGAACAAGCCGTTTAATGTTTCGGGAATGATCTTGGATCACATGCTTGAACCTCTGAAAGGTTTGAAGCACAAGAAGTTCTTGTTGTACCCCATATTCTTGCAGATGATTTTTTATTCGAAGTATACAAATCTGAAGAAAGATCCTACTCAGATTTTAGTCCAAGATCACATGAATCTGAATACGCTGATTAGGATGAAAGGTTATAAAGGGGTTCCCAAGAATGAAAAACCACCACACAAGAACTTGTTTGGACACTTGATTAATCCAGGATATGAGGATCCGGGTGAGGACAAAGCTAGAAATGTTGACAATAACTCAGACAATGATGATCCTTTGTTTCATGTTAGCCCTGAAGCAAAAAGAAAACGTCAAGTTGTGAATGTTGGGGCTAAAAGTGTCAAAGGGAAGGGTAAAGCAAAGGAAGTTGAAGTTGAACCACCAAAGAAAACTATGAGAAGAAAGAAAAGCATGGCGAGAAAGGGAACTATGTTGGTTGATGAAGAGTCTGCCGATTCTGAGGAGACTCTAGAAGATGAAAGATAGGATTCTGGTGAAAAGACTGTCAAGCAAACCAAACCCCAGGCCACTGTAGCTGGTGAGTCTGAAAGTCTTAACAAAACCATAGAGGAACAGAGACAGAAGAGCCCAATTGCTGTTGATGAGATAGATCTGGGTCTTGGTATTGGTGAACAAGATTTCAGTGGATCTCCTATGGTTGGTGAGAAATAAAAAAAGCCAAAGTATAAGACGATGTCTAAGAAAGATGAGAAAGAGAATCCAAAGAAAAGACGTGCGAAAGAAGTTGAGATACTACTTGCTGGAAAGAAAATTCCTGAAGTTAGTAGTTCTAAATCTGCTACACCCGTGACATCCCCGGTAGCAAAGAAACTGAAGAAATCTGCTGCTGAAAAGTCTGTTGATCCGACTGCAGATTTTGACGCTGCCTTGGAAAGAGTAATGAATAAGTTCAAGAAGAAGACTCCTGTTGCTGAGGCTTCAACACCACATGTTACTGTATCGAGTGATGTGATGGATGCAGTTAATCAGAAGCTTACTGACATGATGAAATTGATAAACCAGCAACAACAAGAGATAGAACAATTGAGGAAGAATGATAAAAAGATGTTAGATGTTGTTGAATCTTCTCAAGAAAGTCAAGAGGCATTGGAAGCGAAGATTAAACAACTACAGGAAGAAAATAAGAAATTGTTATTGCATGAACAGAGAAATACACGAAGATATATCTATGTGAGGCTTGAAAACAAGAAGTTGAGAACAAACAACAAGAGCATGAAAAAGCTTATTGATGATTTATATTCGAAAGCTCCACAGTTGAAAGATGGAGAGGAAGACAAAGAACCTGAAGAAGAACAGGTTGATTTCGAACCATCTGAATCTGAAGAAGAAGAAGAAGAAGAAGAAGATGAGGATTTGGAACAGGATGCCGGTGATACTCCTGAGAAGAAGAAGGATGATGATAAAGATGGTTCTGGAGAAGGTTCTGATGATAACAGTTCTGCTGATGATGACGATGACGATGATGATGATACAGATAAGTATCGATGTCAAAAGAGAGAATCTGGTAAAGATGTAGGAGAATCTAGCTCGAAAGCTCCCGGTGGTGATACTGATGATGACAATATTTTCTGGAATGAAAAGATTAGATCTTTATCAGATGAAGATAAGAAATTGTATCGTCAGATGGTGACTAAGAAGGTTTGGACGATCGAGCTTACTTGAAAGTTTCCAGAGATATTTGAATCTGATGATATGAGATTTGAGCTTGAATACAATGATCTTGATCTGGAAGATGGTGAAGTTTCTGCAGCCATAGCCAAAGAGATACTTGAAGGTTTGGCGAAACAGGTCGGTAAATTTCTTGAAGAGTTGATGAGTGAAAATCAGATTCCAAATATTCCTGAAAAAGAAGTAGGAAATCACTCTGATGATAGAGATACTCCGGTATTTGAAGATGTTGAGATTGAGGATATTACTAGTGAAGAATGTGACACCCGACATGTTTGGGTCAACATTTTATAAACACAAAAAGTCTACCTTAGCGAGAAACGTTTATTAAACATACTTGACGGGGTCAGTCGAGTCGGAACATAGTTCGTATTGTCCAGGGTTCAATGATTTGGAGGATCATTGGGTTAGTCACACACACACACACACACACACACACACACACACACACACACACGTTACGAGTCCCGTTGTTGGTGAATTACATAAACTAAATTAAGTGTTATGTGTACATTGATTCTTATATGGTGGATTATATGCAAATACGTGTTTAAACGATGTGTAGATGATCATCCATGCTTATATATGTTAAACATAGATTAAGATTGCATGTTCATGTGTTAGGATGCGTTAAACACGACAAACTGGAAAAACTAGAAAACACAGGTCCAGATTCGACCCATAGCGCGGGGGCGAAGCTGGGAAATGAGCTTGGTTCGACCCTCGATAAAGGGCGAACCTGGGATGTGAAAACAATAGAAGTTCATTCGACCAGTTAAGGTACATTCGACCCTGAGAAAGGGGCGAATGTGGACTAGTATAAATACCACACTTTGTCATTTTTCACCATTTCACAAATCCTAAACGCCTCTAAACACTCTCTAACAACTTTAATCACTGGGGAAGGAGTTTTTGCCCTTGTTTTCTATAATCTAACCTACAAACATCTTCTAAACAAGGATCTAAGGTGTGTTCTTCATTCTAAATCATTTTTAAAGCATTTCAATTCGTTTTCATTAAACCCTAAGAGTCTAGATCTGATTCAAACATGTTTTCATGGATAAAAACCTTCCTAATATCTTTCTAAACAAAACCTATTCACAAACAATGAGTTTTCATACAAATTAACATGTGTTAATGGTGTTTTATGTGGTGTTATGTATTGTTTGATGATTGATTGCTGTATAGATGTTATAACAATGATCTAGGACTGTTATTGATGATGATTTATGATTGAGATAGGTTACAATTGATTATTGATGATGTTTTGCTCATTTTGGGGATTTTGGGTTAGATCTAGGGCTTGTTCATGATGATAGTGATAAGGATATGATTGGGGGTTTCTTGTTCATGATAATCTGAGTATATTAAGCTGATTATTGATTGATTTTAGAAAGTTTCCTAATTGGGTAATGATTGCATGCGTTTGATGTGACATCTCCATAATTTTCTATTTCGGGTAACTTGTAAAACGAACGGATTTCGGGATAAAATTGGTAGGGTTTTGTAGGAATATGTTAATGATAGTTGACTGCTGTGATTGGTGATGTTTCGTTATGTTTTCGGACCGTTTAGATGCGTTTTGGTGCGTTTTATGAAGTTCTGCAGCAAACGGTCGAACGTGGAACTCATTCGACCCTTTGTGTGGTCGAACGTGGCTCAAAAGGGTCAAACGTGGCTCAAAACGGTCGAACGTGGCTCAAAAGGGTCGAACGTGGCTCAAAAGGGGCGAACGTGGCTCAAAAGGGTCGAACGTGGCTCAAATGGGTCGAATGTAGCACCATAGGGTCGAATGTGGGTGCCTGGGGTCGAATCTAGGTGCCCGGGGGCGAACTAAAACGTGTTAGGGTCAAATTAACATACGTTAAGGTCGAATAAACATATGTTAGGGTCGAATAAACATATGTTAGGGTCAAACAAACATGTGTCAGGTCAAATGAACTTGTGAATAGGTTGAATGAACATCATGAGGGTTGAACCAAGGGTCCATGGGTCGAACCAGAAGCCCTTGGGGGCGAACCAAACACAGGAAACTCCCGATTCGACCTTACGACTTCGTATATGCGATTTTTGATGCAAACTAAGTGTTTTATGCTTGAAACTTATGTGTTAACCTTATGTGCATGACTAATTGATGTAATGGGTCACCAACGGGATGTCGGGTCTGTCTGGTATGTCCGGTTAACGTTTAAACGCACTTTTTAACACACGTAGTCAAGATCTGGACAATCGGGGACTAGTTAACCTTCGGGTTAGTAGTCAATACACTTATTCAAACTCATTGATAGGTTGTCACTAAGTTGGGTCATCATACACGTGTTGGAATTCTAAGTATCTGAAGGCGCACTCTAAGGTGAGTTTCACGGCCCCACTCTTTTACTGGTTTTACATTTTCGGGGAGAAAACATGTTGTATTCTTTAAACGTGTGTCAACTATGTTTTCATAAAAGGCGTTTCAACTATGGTTTCATGAAAGGTGTGTCAACTATGTTTTCATAAAAGGCGTTTCAACTATGTTTTCATGAAAGGTGTGTCAACTATGTTTTGGTATTCACGAATTCATTGGGTTTTGGAGTATTCATTATGTTTTCAAGTATTCATTATGTTTTGGAGTATTCATTATATTACTATGCGATCTTTGGAAGTCCCGGGGAGAACCATGAATGTGCGGGGATGAACAACGGGGGAAATGTGGATAGATCTATTTGGGCTTGACCCGCCCCACTCGTCTACTGGAGGTCGTACGGGTGCATGTTGTCTCTTAGGTATTCAGTATTCAGTATTCAGTATTCATTCGGGCACGTATTCAGTATTCATAGTATTCGAGTCCAGTATTGGTTTTCCAATCGCAGTAGTAACAGGTATTCATATGTTTTGCATGCATGTGGTCTGGATTGACCATGGGTATTCATTTGGGAGTCAGTATTCATTGGAGTCGGTATTCATTAAAAACCTGTGAACTCACCGGAATTATTTGCTGACGTTTTTAGCATGTTTGTCTCAGGTCGCTAAGGTAGCAGCTGTGTTAGGACAAAGAGGATTGGTGAAACCACTTTTGGAAACCTTAGTCTAATTCACTTCTGTCATTTTGGCTAAGTATAGAAGTACTGAATAGAAGACAAGAAACTGCTGAAGAGAAGATATGAGAAATGCTGAAGAAGAAACTTCATCAGAAGTTCTGAAGTCCAAACCAGACAAGTTCACTTCAGAAGTACTGAAGACAAACTACTCATCAGTAGTTTGTCATTCATCAGCACTTAGCATCAGATATTTTCCACCGCCTTTTGCATCAGTAGTTTTATTGTTTATTATTACTTTTAGCTGTATTTGTTAGTTTCAATGTTGCAACTTGTGCAACTTGTTTCTGATATTTCTGTACTTGCTTTTTGGGCAAGATACATGTATGTAAACGTCTATAAATAGGAGGCTTCAACCTTCTATTTTAGACATTGATTTTTAATAGAAAAATCCTTCAAACACTTTCACTGTTCTATTCCATTTCAGTATTTATTGTGAATCTGTCTAAGTATCTAATTCTCATTTACTGCTTGGATTCATAATAAATACTTGTCATTATTAATTTCAATCATAAAGGGGGAGTAATAACTCTTCCTAAGTATAAAAAGTGTTGCTTTAACTTATACATTCCGCTGTGCTTATAATCTGATATACAAGAGCTTGCTAAACACTTAAGTGTCAAGATAGCAAGTTCTTACTTGAACAAAAGAGCAAACTGATCCAACAATTGGTATCAGAGCATTGGTTTATCTGATCACATATCAATCTAACAAATTGAGAATCAGACACAAAGCTCTTATTGATACTCAATAAAAAGATCAAAAGTTCACTTTTTATCAACATCCATCACTTAAAAGAGTCATCTGACAAATCAATACTCTTTAAAATGGATCCACATAATACTGGTTCTGCCACTAAACCTGCCATGCTTGTAAGAAATGAATACAACATATGGCAAAAGAGAATGGCACATACCTTGTCACAGACCAACACAGGTTGTTGGAGATCTGTGATATATGGTCCTCACAAACCAGTAAATGTCAATCTTGAAACTAATGTTAAGGTCCCTAAGGACCCAAAAGAATATACAGATGATGATTTCCTAAAACTTGAGCTAGATGCAAAAGCATTCTCTATGTTGGCAATGGCTCTCCCAAATGAGATATACTCTGGCCTTTTACATTGTGAAAGTGCCAAAGAACTCCGGGATTGTCTTAAAGAACAGTTTGGAGGAACTGAAGAGGTGATTGCCAACACCAGAGAGATTTTAGCTCAACAATATGAGACATTTGCTCATATTAATGGGGAAACTTTAACTCAACAATTTGAAAGATTCTCCTCATTAATATTTGAGCTAAAGTTAAATGGTCAGACCTATACAACAGTATCTATGCTACATAGATTTTTAAGGTCTTTACCAGACAAATGGGAAACATACTCCATTGTTTTAAGATCCTCACCAGATTTTAGCTCCCTCACTCTTACAAAACTCCATGGGAGATTACTTACTTTTGAGAGAGAAATTGATCAAAAGAAGAAATTACAATCATCTGGTAAAACTGCTGATGACTACCTACCAGGTAGTACAGCTCTTTTGGGACAAGACTCACCAACTTGTTCCTATGGATCTTATGACAACATTGACATAACAACTGGGATCTCATCAGAAAGATCTTTCCCAGGTTATGACAATAATGACCAAAGTCAAACTGCTGATAATCTATGTTTTATCATGGATGATTTGAAAAACTTTAGCAGTGATGACTTAGAAGAAATGGACATTTTACACCAACTGGCCATGCTAAGCTTAAAACTAACAAGTTTTATAAAAGGTCAGGAAGGAAATTTCCAGGATTGACCAGTAATACAAAAATTGGTTTTGACAAATCTAAACTAAGATGTCACAAGTGTCAGAAGTTGGGACACTTTGCTAGAGAGTGTAGAAGCTCTAGCTTTAACCAATCACAATCTGGAAATAACTATAACCCCAATTATAATAGGAATAATGGAACTCAAGGGAGTGCTCATTTTGTACAGGCACAAGCTCCTCAACAGCAATACATGCCACAAGTACAATATGTTCAAATGCCTGCTCAACAGATGCAGAGCCAACAATCAATCCCTCCCTTTCCAGCTGCTCAACATCCTCCACAGCCTCAACAACCCTCTCAACAAAGTCTTTTCACCTCAGGGTATGTTGACTGGAGCAGTCTCCCTTTTGACACCACAGAGTGCAATCCTGATGCAGACAACAAGGTGTTTGACATCAACTGGGGAGAACCAGACAATGGCAGAAAGAACTTTGCCTTAATGGCATTTGAAGGCTGTACTTCAAAATCTGCATTGTCACAGGTATCAAAAGATCTTTGACAAAACTTTGCTCAAATTCTTGCAAAGAAACTTTTGCTCTCATAAGAGAGACAAATCTGCACTTACAAGGTAAAGCCAATGATTTAGAAAGAAAATACACACAGATAAAATGTGATTTAGAAAGAAAACTGTGTGCTAAAACAAAAGAAGTTTCTAAATTAACTGACTCGGCTATTGAAACCCAAGCACAAATTAAAATCATGCTAAATGACCTGGGAGATGTCAGACAAGAGCTTGCTGACACCAGGATCACATGTGAAAAATGGGTGGAATCTTGTAAGGGGTATCAATTATTGCTAAACAAACAAAGTGCTTCAAATGTTAAGTTTGGCATAGGATACCATCATGTTGAAACACCAACAGATTTCTCTCCCAAAACTACTGAAGATAGGAGAAAAATTGTTTCAAATGAAACTTCTGAAAGGAAAGACTGCACATCTTTCCATGAAAACTTTCTAAACAGAAATCCTGGCATTTTCAAAGAAAGTACTTCAGAAGTATTAACAGAATCTGACATCAAGCCATCAGTAGTTTCATCTACATCAGGAGTTGAGATCCTGAAAACTACTGATGAGCAAAATCTTTACACTAATATCAGAAATTTGCCTTTAGATCAAAAACAAAAGGCAAAAGAGTGTGAAATTTGTGGTCTGTTCAACCACAAAACTGAATTTTGTAGATACAGAAAAGGAATTCAGTTCAATCAAAAAATTAAACGACAGGTTGTGGGAAATCAAATCAGAAATGATTATGAAAGAATCTTTAAACCCAAGAAACAACAACCTGAAAACACCTTTTCTCAGAAAAAGATAAAATCTCAACTAAAATCTTTTTCTCAAAATTCTTTGTCAGTAGTTAGACCTGAATCATCAGCAGTTTCACAAACTGCTGAGATACAAAATCTAATGAACATGGTATAACTACTGATGACCAAGGTTGATGGTGGTCCTGAAAAGGATATCACCATGGTTCTTAATGAAAAATCCATTGCCAAAAAGACATGGATTTCTCAACCTGGTCAAGAACAAACTGTAACTGTTCTCAAGAGCAAACCCAAAGCCAAACAGGCTTGGGTTCCTAAACCTAACTAATTTGCTTTTATGTGCAGAGAGTTTCCAGGGGCTTAAACAGCATATGGTATGTTGATAGTGGAGGCTCTATGCACATGACTGGATGCAAATACCTGATAAACAACTTTATCAGCCAAAGAGAAGGATCTGTATCCTTTGGGAACAATGCTAAGGGATATGTGCTAGGACATGGCAATGTCTCCTCTTGCAAAATACAGTTTGACAAGGTCAATCTGGTGGAAAACCTTGAATACAACTTGCTGAGTGTGTCACAAATGTGTGATAAAGGATATTCTTCCTTTTTCACAAAGACAGCATGCAAGATCATCTCACCAGAAGGCCAGAAGTTGATAGAGAAGATCATTGAAGATCATACTTTGCTGATTGCCAAAAGATGTGGCAATGTCTATGCAGTGGACATTGAGAAAGACAAAGTATTGAACAACACTGCCTGTTTCTTCTCAAGGGCATCAACTTCAGAAACAGATCTCTGGCACAGGAGACTTGGCCATGTGAACTTTAAAACCATAAATAAAGTCACAAAAATGGGCTTGGTCAGAGGTCTACCTTTGAAAGTATACCAGTGTCAAGAACACTGTGTATCCTGTTTAAAGGGAAAACAACATAAGTCCTCCTATAAGTCTATTGAAGAATCAAAAACAACTGCATGTCTTCAACTACTCCATATGGACTTATTTGGACCTGTCAAGATTATGAGCCTTGGTAAGAAGAAGTACTGCTTAGTCATCATTGATGACTACTCAAGATTCACATGGGTATTCTTCTTATTCTCCAAGGATGAGGCTGCTGAAATCATCAAGTTCTTCATTCTACAAGTAGAGAAACAATATTCTCTATCTGTCAAAACCATTAGAAGTGATAATGGGACAGAGTTCAGGAACAAAACTCTGGATGAATTCTGTTTGTCTAAAGGGATTATTAGACAATACAGTGTTCCCAGAACTCCTGAACAAAATGGTGTAGTAGAAAGGAAGAACAGAACATTAATAGAAGGAGCAAGAACAATGTTAGCTGATTCTGGACTGCCCTTGTACTTTTGGGCAGAAGCAGTTAACACATCATGTTATGTTCAGAATAGAGTTCTTGTGGTCAAGAGACATTCCAAGACTGCCTATGAAGTTCTTCATGGCATGAATCCCCTTATCTCCTTTTTCAGGGCTTTTGGGTGTCAATGTTTCATCTTGAACATCAAGGAATCTATTTCAAAGTTTGCTGCCAAAGTTGACTCAGGTTACTTTCTTGGTTACTCTTCAACTAGAAAAGCCTACAAGGTTTTAAATTCTCACACCAGGATAGTAGAAGAAACATTGAATGTCAAGTTCAATGAGTCAAAACACACTCTTATTCCAGCACATCCTGCTGAACTCTTTGACCTTGACAACTTCCACTTTGGACCTGAAAAGACTGTTACTCTTTCCAAACCTACTTATTATGGTGATCAAAGGTTTGATGATGAGGATCCTACACCATGGACTCCTCAAACAGTCATTAAGTCAACTTCAAGACCATCAGAAGTTTCACAAACTTCTGATCCAACAAATACTGAAGGCCAAACTCAAACATCTGCTTCAGCACCTGAAACTACTGAAGATACTAAAACTGCTGAACCAGATATTATAGACCTCAGTAGTTTGTTTGAAGAACAAGAGCCACCTACACCTGTCAGTGGTTTACAACAACTGATTGAACACAGAGATCATCCACTTGATCAAATCATGGGTGATATAGCTTCAGGTGTTCTTACCAGAAACCAGCTCTCCAACTTTTGCCTATTTTCAGCCTTTATCTCTCAGTTGGAACCAAAGAAGTACCAGGAAGCCCTCAAAGACAATAATTGGGTGCAAGCTATGCAAGATGAACTGCTTCAGTTCAACAAGCAACAGGTCTGGGAAATCTGTCCCTTACCTCCAAACAAGCAACCAATTGGCACAAGATGGGTTTTCAGGAACAAACAAGATGAAGCTGGTATGATAATCAAGAACAAGGAAAGACTGGTAGTTCAAGGGTACTCTCAAGAAGAGGGAATTGACTATGATGAAACCTTTGCTCCAGTTGCAAGGCTTGAGGCCATCAGGTTATTTCTGGCCTATGCCATTTCCAACAAAATTAAAGTTTATCAAATGGATGTGAAAAGTGCATTTTTGTATGGAAAAATAAAAGAGGAGGTGTATGTCTGTTAGCCACCTGGGTTTCAGGATCCTTCTCATCCTGAGTGGGTGTACAGACTTGACAAAGCTCTTTATGGGCTCAAACAGGCTCCAAGAGCCTGGTATGATACACTCTCCACCTTTTTACTCAAAAATAACTTTACAAGAGGTGCCATTGATAAAACTCTTTTCATTAAACATGTTGGAAATCATGTCTTACTTGTTCAAATTTATGTTGATGATATCATTTTTGGTTCAACAAACACAAAACTATGTGATGATTTTAAGAAACTCATGCAATCAAAATTTGAGATGAGTACCATGGGAGAACTGCAGTACTTTCTGGGACTGCAGATCAAGCAACAAACAAATGGAACTTTTATACATCAATCAAAATATGTTAAAGAATTATTAAACAAATTTTCTTTAAAAGACTGTAAATCATGTTCCACTCCCATGACACCAATCACACAAGTTGAACCTGATGATCAAGGAAAACAGGTTGATCAAACCATGTACAGATGCATGATAGGTTCCCTTTTATATCTAACTGCTTCTAGACCAGATATTATGTTTTCAACATGTGTTTGTGCTAGATATCAATCAGCACCAAGGGAATCACACCTTATAGCAATCAAAAGAATTTTCAGATATCTGAAAGGAACTCCAACACTTGGAATTTGGTATCCTGCTTCAAGCAATACCAAGTTATCAGCTTTTTCAGATAGTGACTATGCAGGGTGTAAGATGACAAGAAAGTCAACATCTGGTGGTTGTCAATTCCTGGGTAACTGTCTAGTGTCATGGCAATCAAAGAAGCAAACATCTGTTGCAACTTCAACTGCTGAAGCTGAATACATTGCAGCTGCAAGTTGTACATCACAGATACAATGGCTCCAATATCAACTTCTTGATTATGGAATCAAAGAAACCAAGACACCTCTGTTTGTAGACAGCAAATCTGCCATTAGCATCATTCAAAATCCGGTACAGTTCTCAAAAACCAAACATATTGAGATCAGGTACCATTTCATAAGAGATTGCTATGAAAAAGGCAAGATTGAGGTGAAGCATGTAGCAACAGCAAATCAAATAGCTGACATCTTCACAAAACCCCTTGACACATCAACATTTCAGAAGTTAGTATCCATGCTTGGGATGCTAAATTTGTAAGTGTTTATTTTATTATTTTACAATTTTTCATTTTTTACTTACAAAACAGACAAAAAGTCTGAAACAAAACTTCTGAAAAGAGAGAAACTACTGATGAACAAAACATCAGTATAGGGATAATTTCTGAAAAGTGTGTAACTTCTGATAAAATAACCTTCAAAAGTTATGAATAAAAGTATTTATAAAAACATTTCTCATCAGCTGTTAAAACTACTGAAGAGGAAATGGGAACTACTGATGAAGTAATCCTTCATCAGCAGTTTAGTCGAAAGGGTAAATCTGACTTTTCCCATCATCAGAGGTTTGACCTAATCAGTTTAAAACTTCTGATAAAAAGATTTTTAACCAAAGGCGGTTTAAAAACTTCTAATAAAGAAGATTCAAGCGGTTAAAACTTCTGATAAATACTTTTTCTCAACACTTACCCTTTCAAACTCAAAATATCCCTCTTTCTCTCTCAAAAACTCTCTCAATAACCTAAAACCTGCAAATCAACTGTTCGATCAAAACCCAAACCACATGGCTCTCGTTCTAAAGCAGGGACACAATCAAAGGGCCTTTCTTGAAAAACAAGAAGGCTGGTCCCAATACGATGAGATCATTGATCTTGTCGTAAAATCCCAATATTTTACTGCTCTCACAATAAACCCACCAATTCACACTGAAACTCTGAATGAGTTCTGGGCAAATGCTGAGACGGTGACGGCGGATGATGAAGTCATTTCCCTCAACTCAAGAATAAAAGGGAAACCACTGACCATCACACCGGCCACACTGGCAACAAGACTGGGTCTAGATGATGTAACTGCCCCTGACCATGTTGCTAATTCTGATATTCACCTAACCATGACAGAGTGTGGTTATCAAGGTACTCTCTCCCATGCTACTATCTTCAAAAAATATTTTGAACCAAAATACAAGCTTTTGTTTCATTATATTATTATGTGTTTGAGTCCAAAAACAGGGTCTTATGACCAGATGCCCTCCACTTTTCAACCAATATTTCATTCCATTGTGAATGAAACTAAATTCAGGGCATCAAAACTATTTTTCAATGAGTTGGTGTTACATCACAATAATACCAAGAAAAAGTTTTTGTTGTACCCAAGGTTCATTATGCAATGCATAATAGGGGAACTGGGTAATGAGGTGCTTGTGGGAAAAATTTCAACTTTAAATCCATTAACCTCACAAGCATACTCTAGGCATAACAAACCGGCTGCCTGGCCAGAAGATGATCAGGGAGAACAACAACAAGTCCCCCTGAAGCCCACATCTTCCAAACTCACACCACCAAAAGCCAAAAAGCCCAAGCCAACAAAGACAAAAACCCACCAACCCAAAAGAAAAGCTGTTCAGGAGGTTGAGATGCCTGAACATGCTCATGAGCAGTCTGCTCTTCAAATAGGTGAGACTGAAACACCCTCTCAGTCTCATCCATCTCAAACCCCACCAAGAGCACCAATAACCATCTTATTCAAAAGAAAAAGACTTAGAAAAACTATTGAAACTCACTCTTCTTTTGAAACTGCTGACCAACCAATTTCACCTATTGCCCAAACTACTGAACCAACCCCTCAAATTTCTAAACCAGAGGCAATAGAAATTGCCAAACTTCTCTCTGGGCTAAAAGAGAAGGTCCCATCTGATTATGTCAGTCCCCTACAACCACAACAAACAGGGGACATAACCACAACATCAGACATGGATGTGGACATCTCTAGCCCTATCCCAAGAGATGAGGGTGGACCAGAGTCTTTAAGCCCAATTTTAGAGACTCTTGGGGCATCTGAGGCTGCTACTACTCAGTTACCACCCAGTGGTGGATCTGAGGATAGAAGTAACATAGCTAAGACCTCAGATGTGGCAACTACTGATGAAGGCTTAATGCCTGAAGTAGGAAATCCTCAGAACCAAGAACAAGAGGTTCATGAGAGAACTGAGTTGGGCTCAGCTCATGATTTAACTGAGACAATCCTCATTGAGGGCAACATCAGGGATTCAGATGATTCCATTAATTTGGATGATGTTTCAAAAACTAAAACTACTGAATTGACGGCACTTTCTGAAGGTCCTGTTTCAGGGGTATCCAGGCTCAAGAAGCCAGTCACCCCTGCACAGGTTAAAGCCCACTCAATCCCTAAAACCCCTAGAGTGGCATCCTCTGTACAACATGAGGATCTCCCAAAAACACACCCTTCACAAGAAATGCCTACCCAATTCCCTGGGCAAACAAGCATAGACCTGAACAAGCTATGCAGCCCAGAGGGTCCCCTGTACCACATGATGAACACTCTCATCAGGAATCACTTCCAAACATACACAGCTAACTTGGAGCTGTCTATCAAGAATCAATTTGGAGTGATCAAGACAAAGATGAATGATCTGTCCAACAAAATAGAATTCAACAGCAAACAGATTGCTCATCTTCAAGGTCAAATCTCCCAACCATCAACCTCTAAACTTAAAATTGATGAATCCAAAAAGGGGGAGAAAATCAGGGAACCTAAGGAGTCATTCCAAGCCAGGATAAGGGCAAGAGTGGCCATCCTTGAAAGAGATCAGAAGGATCAAGCCAGGAAAGAAAAACTGGCCAAACAGTTTGGTGTCTCAGTGGAAGAGATTGAAGCCACAGAAAAAGAAGATGAGACCCAAACCTCTGAAGAATCCCTAAGACATAATGAAGAAACTTCTGATGGCAAAAGTTCTGATGAAGAATCAGAAAGTACTGAAGACAATCCTTCAGTAGTTGACAAACCATCAGCTGTTGTCAACCCATCAGAGGTTAACACTTCCAAACCTCAACCCACTGAACCTTCCAGATCCACTAAACAAATCAAACCAACTTCTGCTCCTCCAAGGCCTACAACAACCACTACCATGACTGTCCTAACCCCTGCTCCAATCTCTCAATCAACTGAACTTCTTGAGCAGAGGTTAAAGGCAGTTCAACAAAAAGCCAAGGAAGACCAGATTTGGAAAAGTCTGGAACAAAGGGATGATCTAGAGTTTGAAGAGAAGCTCCAGGCTTATCAAGCTGAACTGGAGAGACAGGCTGAAATAGACTATGTTGCTGAAGAAGACAAAAGACAACAACTGATGTCTTACATTACCAAGAACAGCAAGACTAAAGCCTATACACTCAAAGGACTCTCTGTGCAAGAGCTGACAAGAAGGGCACAACTGCTTGCAGAAAAACTGGCCACAAGCAAAGAAGGAAAGGCCAAGAGAGCCCAGATAATAGAAGAATTAGTAGCAGAGGGCTATGGTTCAAAAGCCTCAGTATCCAGATGGAAAGAAGAAAGACTGATGGATACTTACAGAAAATACATGGCTGCCAAGGCTGCAAATCCAGAGAAGTTTCAAACTGCTGATCCTTCAAGATCAGTAGTTAGAACTTCTGGTGTATCAACAAGAAGGCCTGCTACTCAAAGAAAGAAAGCAGAGGACAATGTCAAAACTGATTTCAAAATGGTACTACTTGAAGGAAGTTCAATAGTCCATTCAGATTTTGACATTGAGGAGAAACCTCTGTTAACACAATTCAGGGATCCTTCCACTTTTGCCTACCAAATCCAAAAGACCATCAAAGAAAAGATGCATACCAAGGTAGTGACTGAACACCATCTCCCAACTGTTCAGATGCCTGATATGCAACAACAACAAGGAAGAGACTCCCACCTGAGGTTAACTGAAACAGAAAGCATTCAACACTCAGGACCATCAACCCAAGGGACAAGTCTGGTTCCCTATTCTTCTGACTTTAACAAGTCAAAGATACCTATCATCAGATGGTCACTTACTGATAACAACTCAGTATTGTTGACAAGAAGAGACCTTTCAAGCAGGGCTTACAAGAAGATCAGTGATCTAATGAAACTGTCAACACAAGACCTGCTCACAATTCAACATCTGGAACCACAGAGAGGATCTCTATCTGATGGACAGTTAAACCAGCTCAAGAACACCATGTACAAAGAGATATGGAAGATTGTTCAAGATAGAAGAAAAACATAAGGAATTAGTAAGGTTTTGGCTTCATCAATCCAGGGGGAGATTGTTAGGACAAAGAGGATTGGTGAAACCACTTTTGGAAACCTTAGTCTAATTCACTTCTGTCATTTTGGCTAAGTATAGAAGTACCGAATAGAAGACAAGAAACTGCTGAAGAGAAGATATGAGAAATGCTGAAGAAGAAACTTCATCAGAAGTTCTGAAGTCCAAACCAGACAAGTTCACTTCAGAAGTACTGAAGACAAACTACTCATCAGTAGTTTGTCATTCATCAGCACTTAGCATCAGATATTTTCCACCGCCTTTTGCATCAGTAGTTTTATTGTTTATTATTACTTTTAGCTGTATTTGTTAGTTTCAATGTTGCAACTTGTGCAACTTGTTTCTGATATTTCTGTACTTGCTTTTTGGGCAAGATACATGTATGTAAACGTCTATAAATAGGAGGCTTCAACCTTCTATTTTAGACATTGATTTTTAATAGAAAAATCCTTCAAACACTTTCACTGTTCTATTCCATTTCAGTATTTATTGTGAATCTGTCTAAGTATCTAATTCTCATTTACTGCTTGGATTCATAATAAATACTTGTCATTATTAGTTTCAATCATAAAGGGGGAGTAATAACTCTTCCTAAGTATAAAAAGTGTTGCTTTAACTTATACATTCCGCTGTGCTTATAATCTGATATACAAGAGCTTGCTAAACACTTAAGTGTCAAGATAGCAAGTTCTTACTTGAACAAAAGAGCAAACTGATCCAACAAGCTGTCGATAGGCGCACAGAGTCTCACGGCGTCTAGGAATCATAAGCATGTTTTGTTAAACATTCCAGACTTTGAGTTTTACTTTTGAGTTGTAATACTACATTTTGTTTCCGTTGTGTTAGAACGGTTTTGAAACTCAATGGCAGTTTACGTTGTTTTCATATCATATAGTGCCGTTTATTGTGACCGTTGACTTTGATCCTGGTTTGTCACGCGCCTCGCGGTAAAACTCCGCAAGTGGAAATTTGAGGGTGTGACAAAGAATATCCTGAGTACTTCAAAGACAAACAGGATGATGCATTTCCTGAATTTTCTGAAGAGATGTTGAATCAGGCTGAGAAACTTGCACAATAGAAGAGTATGACATTCGTTAGTGAAGTATTCAAGAATGCAGAGAATCAGAAACCGAATTTTGAACAATCTGATGATCTGAAAAGCTTGTTGAGGAAACTGAAAGAAAAAGAAGCCAACCGACCAAAGACTGAAATTCAGGGAGGCTTCTACAAGTTTCACAACGAATTGTTCAATGGAAAAGCTCTCGGTTGGAAATATTTGAGACAGCTAAGGTGCGTTGCTGTGAAATGGGAGAAGGGAATTCTGTATTTCAACAGATTCCATGATATAAAAACACTACCTTACTGGGCTGTACGCGATATCTGCCGACATACTTTATCTGGAGCAACTGTGAACAATGACGTAGTTGGATATTTCGCAGATCGTATGGCAAGAGAGAGCAGAACGAAATGGGATGTGTTCACTCCCCAGTATCCTAAAAGGACAGTTCACAAAAAGATTGATCCGATTACTGGAATGAACAAGGTGAAGTTAAAGTATAAACCACCGACCGTATTGAAACATATTCCTTTGATGCCGATTCCACAACACTTTTCAAAAGAATTCATGTGGTGGTACTATGATTGGAAGACCGCAGAAGCTGTTATCTTGCTAAAGGATAAAATAGATGAGTTCAAGAAGATTCATATTTTTGATCTGATGTGGTTGATCAACTGTTCACATGAAGATATCATTATGTTGTATTACAACCCGATTTATTGTGAAGAGAAGGATAGCGAACAAGCTCTAAAATACCAACGTGTGGTATGCTTGTGTTTCGCTTGGGATGTCAATGCGGGATGTGATTATGATAAGAAGCTGGGAAAGTTTGTGAAGATATCGAAAGAAAAGAAGAAATCTAAACCAACTTTCAAACCAGTTATGACTAAAGAGCAGAAGACGTTATTGCGCATCAAGCTAATGAATAAGCAGATAGACGAAGCGCGAAGGCAATCCAAGCAATAGTCGAGGGGGAGTTTGTTGATGCACGTTTTGCGACTAATGCTTTTGGATTGTACATTCTAATTTGTTTTGCTGAATTCGTGGGGGCGAAAGTGGACTTTAGAAAGGTCGAAGGTGGATTTTATAGGGCGAAGGTAGAGAGACAAGTCGAATGAAGATTGTGAAGCATATGTGTTTGTTCGTCCATTGTGAAGGGGCGAACCTGCACATTCGACCCTTACGGGGGGGGGGGGGGGGATGTGCAGGCTTATATATAGTTTGATTTTCATTTTCAACTTAACTTCTTGGTCATTTCGTGTCTTGTTCGATCTGAATTCTCTCTAGGTGTTTTAGAAGTGTCTGAAACTTATATATTTAATTGTAAACACCCTTTGTAAGGATTATTAAACTTGTTTATTAATGAAATGGAAATTGAAAAGGTGAATTGCGTGTTTTGATTCGATTACTATCATATTGTAACTGATCTAGGGATTCCGCACCTAGATTAGTAGACTTGTATGATCATCCAAACTTGTTTTGTCAAATCGATCCTCCACAAGATTGACTTGGGATGAGAGGATTAGGAAAGATTTAATAGAGTTATACACCTCTCCAAGGATATGGTATATGATATGAGCATGTGGAAACATATGATTAAGGTTAAAAACTGTTACATATGAATGTTTAGTTGTGTCATAGGAAATAAGATTCACACACACTTTTGTTGGAATTTACATGTGATTGTCTTATTGTACTTTATAGGTTCTTTATAGGTTCTTTATAGCCTGTTTCTAATTGCATATCTTTTTCATTTTTACAATATACTCTTCCCATCATCTCCGTGATACTAGTAGTTTAAATTTTATGTTCTAGTATTTTTTGTGGGCTCTGGAGCTAAGGGTCTCTTCGGAAGCAACCTCTCTATTCTCAGGGATAGAGGTAAGGTTTGTATACACCCATACTCCCCAGATCCTACCAATAGTTGCGCTATTTATGGGTGGGTATGGTTGATGTTGTTCGCATTATAATGTGTAACTCTTTGGATCGTATTATGATAGTTACATTAAATAACCGATAATTGGATGCCTATTTCCATCAAAGATCAAAGATGGAGTTCTTGAATTAATTTTTGCCAAATGCATCAACTTCTCAATTGATTCAAATTCAGGTTGTGATGGAACAATTTGGTAACCGGGTGAAAGTCTCGCCACAGTCAGCGCCAACCTGTTGACTACGACTGATGTATGGGCCGCGACTGAGAGAGTGCTAAGGTGAGAACTGTCCGAATAGTGGTGGGTTTTACCACCAGACTGAAAGTCTCGCCACAGTCAACGCCAACGTGTTGACTACGACCATCACATACCAACCTGGCTTTGTATCTTTCTAGTGAGCCATCTGAACGAAATTTGTGCTTAAATAGCCACATGCATCGAATTATATTCATGTTAGGACGACGAGGTACTAGTTCCCAAGTCTCAATTTTAATAAGTGCACTAAATTCATTTTGCATGGCGTTGCACCATTCCGGTGTAGACAAGGCAAGGTGTGGGTTTTTGGGGATGGGTGCAATGGAAGTGGTGTTGAGGTTGAAAAGGTGTTTGGGTTTTGTTATGCCGTCCATTGCTCTAGTGCGCATGGTACAGGTTTGTGTTGGGGGAGTATGGGGGTGGTTGAGGAGCATGGTGGGCCGAGGTATTCTGAGGTGGGATTGGAATACTTGTGTGGGAGTGAGGTGAGGGAGTTTGGGCTGTGGGCTGTGTGTCGAGATGAGTGAGGTTGGGTTGGTGTGCGGGTGAAGGGCCGTAATGTTGGGATAGGCCGGATGGTGTATGGTACGTGGTGGTTGGGCCTGTTGGGCCAGGGGGAGTGGGTGAAGGGACAAAAGTGGCGGTTGGGTCTATTGGACCAGAGGAAGTGGGCGTAGTGTTAGTGGATTGATTTGGTGGTGTGGAAGTGGTGATATGGTTCCACAACAGAGGGGTGAGGGTGTGGTCCAAAAAATCGTAATGGGGGGGTGGTGGAGTGTTGAATTGAGAAGGGATACATAGACTCCTCAAACTGTACATGACGAGATATAAACATTTGATTTGTGGAGAGGTCAAAACATTTATACCCACGATGGTTCGAGGGGTATCCAAGAAAGACACAGGGTTTGGAGCGGTTGGTTAATTTGTGAATTGTAGTGGAGGGGGTGATAGGGTAACATAGGCAACCAAACACACGAAGGTGCGTGTAGGTTGGAAGGACATTGTATAGAAGGGTGGTGGGAGAGAGGAATTTGTGTGTTTTCTTTGGTAGGATGTTAAGGAGGTAAGTGGCGGTTTCAAGTGCAAGGTGCCAGAAGGAGGGTGGTAAGGAGGCTTGGGAAAGAAGGGTACGGATCATGTTGTTAATGGTTCTTATTTTTCGTTCGGCTTTGCCGTTTTGGGATGAGGTGTGGGGGCATGAGAAACGAAAGTGCATTCCATTGTCATGGCAAAATTGTTTAAAAGTATTGTTTGTGTATTCAGTGCCATTATCACATTGGAATTGCTTTATTTTTCGTTTGAATTGGGTGTGGATGTGATTATAGAATTGTGTGAAGGTGGTGTAGGACATGGGATTTATTTGCTAGAGAAAAGTCCATAGGAAGTCAGTTTTGTCATCAAGAAATAAGATATAATAACGGTGACCGCCGGTGCTTAGGACCGGGGAGGTCTACAAATCACCATGTATAATATCAAAATGTAAAGATGTTTTATTAAGAGAATCATAAATAAGGAGTTTCACACTCTTGCCAAAAACACACGATTGACAAATATTATTGTTTGGTTTACTAAAATTAATAAAGGAACAAGACTTTAACAATTGCAATAAAGAAGCGCCCGGGTGCCCAAGGCGTTGATGCCAACTGTCTTGAGTAACAGCAGCAAGGGCGGTTGGTTTGGTAGGGGACTTGATGAAGTTGGTAGTGAGAGGGTAGAGGTCTCTCGAGCTATTGCATCGTAAGATAGGTTCCTTGGTCTTGTGGTCCTTCACAAGAAAACCAAACGGGATAGAGGTTTTTGGCGACGGCCAGAGATGAGGTTTTTGATAAGGTTAGGTGCATAAAGTATATTATTTAATTTGAAGGGTGGGAAGGGTGGTGGTAAGGTTTTGTTGCCTTGTCCAATAACCGGGATAGAGCTACCATTGCCAACAATAATTTGTTTGTTAGTGCAAGTATTAAAAACAGACAAAGAAGTTATACCTGATTGTTTCATATGGCCTGATACGCCCTCGCTAGAAGAAACATTGTTCTCCCCTCTTTGCTATGTAAGTTTTGCGGTGATCATGTAGAAACGACAGAGCATTTGTTCACAGGATGCCCGATAGCACTTGACGTTTGGCAGCAGATCTCCCTTTGGTGCAACGTTCCGAACCTATTTATTTTCCATGTCCGGGATTTATTCGTTCTACCTTCATTGGGCTTTGCGGGAGATAGGTCGAGGAAGGCGTTCTATTCCGTCATCTTGACAGCCCTATGGGCTATTTGGAGGGCCAGAAATGATGTCGCCTTTCGTCAAAAGCCAGTGTCTATTCAAAATGTTATCGGGGAGATCAAGTCGATGAGCTACTTATGGGTCAAGAATCGCGCAAAAATGTCGGATATGACGTGGGAATCATGGAGAAGGTTTGATACAACAAAAATGAGGTAGGTCCGGTAGTTGCCTGGTTAGTTGTTTGTTAGTGTTCGTTATGTGCGGTCTGTATCGGTTAGCTGTGTAGCTGTATCTACGGGCCCTTGTGGGTTGTCGGATTTGTTTTAGAGGTTTTGTTTTGCTAGTGTCTCACTAGCGGTATAATACAAGAGTTTTGTTGGCCGTTCAAAAAAAAAAAAAAAACTTAACAATTAAAAAATATATATAAAAAAAAGTTACACCACATGTGGTCTCATCTTCATGTACCGTCAATTTCACTATAGGTGAATTCAAAGTTTAAACCCATCCCTACCCCACCCCACCCCCACCCCACACCCCACACCCCACACCCCACTCCTACCCCCAAACACATAAAATTACATGAGCAACACTATTTCCCAGGAGAAAAACTCAAGACAAACTGAAGAAAGAAAAAAAAACACCAAACTCTTAGTTTCACACACTTCTCAAGAAACTGATCAAACTATGAACAACATGGATTCTTGTCAATCTCATCATCAGAATCTAGCCAATAACTGGCTTGCTTTCTCTCTTTCCAACACCACCACCAACACCTTCATCCACCACCCACAAACCACTCTCTTCCACCACCACCGTACTCTTCTCTTCCCCTACAAAACATTCATGTCCACTTACTAATTATTATTATTTCTCTTTTACATTTTTTCTTTTAAAATTCCTAGACTTTTAGTATAAACCAATACCAAGCTGTATATTTTTAGAATAAACCAAGTACCTAGTTGTGATTTAAACTCACAACGTTTTGGTTGTTAAACACACCACTTAACTATTAGGATATCCGGTTTAGGACATCTACACAAATTAATAATATTTAATCTTATTGTTTTATACTTTTATTTTTTTACAGATGATGAGGACACCACCGGAACAACAACAACCAACCATCATGGGCTCTCTATTCTCACCGACAACAGCCCGAAACTCGAAGACTTCCTAGGCGGCTGCGGCTCCGCCACCTCTACTGGATCTGGTTCCGATCATGTTAATCATTTTCAAGATAATATTCAATCACAACCCTCTATGCAAGTTTATGATTCTGAGTTGAAGAATATTGCTGCTAGCTTATTCTCTGGTTTCAACAACAACAATAATAATAATAATAATAATTACAATAGCAATAGCAATAATAACCAACAAGTAGTGGAGGTGGCTCCTACAAAGCCGCAGCAAGATAACTCTCCTGTAAAGAAGGCGGCTGATAACTTCGGTCATCGAACTTCAATCTACCGTGGTGTTACAAGGTAGAGTAATGTTTATTCAATGTTATTTACAAATTACAATATCAAGTTGATTATTTTAGCTAGAAAGATATATACTTTGAAACGGACTCGAGCCTAAAAATAAAAATAAGCGTGTTAAAACCTTGAATGAAGTCGAGCTGGCTTGGAATTAGCTTTGGTCTAAAAATAAGCTTGCTAAAAGTGCGAATCGAGCTTAACTTAAAACTTGTTTTTATTAATAAACCCAAAGTTTATTTTGTTTAGTATTATTATTTATTTAATTAGTTTTTATTATTATAGATAAAATACTGATAAAGTTTAAGTATTTATACATGTTGTATAATGAGATTAACTTACTAAATGCAAAAAAAAATGTTACAAAGAGTTGGATATTATTTTGCAATTTTAAACTAGAGTTGTTACTCTAGTTGTTTTAGTTATTTTTGTATGCTTAGCATGTTAAATCTATTTGCAATTTATTCTAAGACTACTAATATATTCATAAATAAATAATAATAAATGTATGCAAAATTACTTGGTAAAGAATAAACGATGTGAGTTAAGCCGAGTTTGATTGTGAAAAGTTTTCACGAGCCAAGTTTGCGTGACAAAAATTATTCATGAGTGGGGTTTGAGCTCAACACTTTAGCTGTTTAACTTAAAGTTAAGTGAATGGAGCTCAAACATCTAGGTTACACGTTTATTATTAATATATTTAGTATTTTGTTTGCATGTAATTTGTAGGCACAGATGGACAGGGAGATATGAGGCTCATTTATGGGATAACAGTTGCAGAAGAGAAGGTCAAAGTAGGAAAGGAAGACAAGGTAAACAAAGTTAAAACAACCACTATAATGCACCGCTTAACCTGCGCCGTTATAAATACCAAAGATTCGAGTCAATCGTGATCACATTCAATTCTTTCTTTTTATTAAAATGATGTTCTTATCCCTATGTAATGAACGAACCCATCAACGGCTCAGATTTTCTGGTTTCATAAAACAACCGGCGTGTGCAAACCTACTTTAAGTTAACCAGAAACACACGTAGGGCGGTTTTTGCTATCATGCGCCGTTTCATGGCGTATTTTTAATAACCCTAATTTTAATTATGTTTGTTTTTGTTGCATGTACCGGTTGATTATTGAATATCTTCAGTTTATTTGGGTGAGTTTTCCATCTTTTACTCTTATTTGTTTTGTTTTTTGTTTATATTAAAAAAAAGTATAATTTATACGTAGTTATCTAGCATCTACATGCAATGGCCAATGATCTTCAGCTCAGCTGGTTTGAGGTAGGGTGGGTTTTCCCTTAGGGGTTCCCATCCTGGGGGGAGGTCACATGTTCGATTCATGCACACCACAAAAAATTCCCCGTGACGGTTTGAGCTTAGGCAAGGAGGACACCGGTGCGTGGGTAGGGATTCGAACTTAAGACCAATAAGTTAGGGTTGTATAAGGATTTCCATTGATCTATACCTTTAAAAAAAAATCTACATGCAATGAATGACGGATCTTTTAATTATTGTAATAATGCATAATTCTTTAAATCATTTTATATTAAAACTGTCAGTTATCTTGTCGATATTGTTCAAATGGTCAAAAGTTTCTAATAATAACGTGCAATGAGATATTCTGATTGCGTTATCGAGTCTTGAATTCGATTTAAATATGATTTACTAACATCTTGTTTAGATAATAATTTTGTTTATTTTAAATAATAATCAGGTGGATATGATAAGGAAGACAAAGCAGCTAGAGCTTATGATCTTGCAGCTCTTAAGTATTGGGGTCCCACCACCACTACAAACTTCCCGGTAGGAACCTTTATGTTAATATCTATTAGGTTTAAAGAATCTATCACCAATCCATCCACACTGGTGGAGTGGTGGAGAGGCCTTATGTTCACCTAGGTGATCATGGGTTCAATTTCCACTTCTAACATTTATGGTTTGGTATCCGGGTGAAGATCGAATACGGGTGGCGCCGGTTCGAATCTGACGGGCGGCGAGGTTTTACCGAGTTCTATAACACTGTCGTGCCTTAAGGCGGGTGGGGCTCGGGTTTCCGCGCATCGGGAGAAGGCGGGGGCTGCTGGAGGTCGAGTAGTCGATTCTTGGGCACGACGCCCTGCAAGGGTGGTTGCCACACAGTTGTTCGCCGATCAAAAAAAAAAAAAAAAAGAATCTATCACCAGATCGGCTCACTAAAAGTTCGAATATAACTTGAACTTATGTTACATATATATGTCGAGTCTGATTTGATTTCATATAAATTTTTAATAATTTAGGTTTGTAACTATGAGAAAGAGCTTGTAGAAATGAACAACATGACTCGGCAAGAATTTGTTGCTTCACTTAGAAGGTATTAATCACGGTTTTTCTTTTTCGCGGGTTAGATTATATATAGATAGAATTTAATTTACCTTTAAATTTTCAGGAAAAGCAGTGGTTTTTCTAGAGGGGCCTCGATTTACAGAGGTGTTACAAGGTAACATGTTGGTAATAATTATTAGGGATGATTATGGTTCGGTTATAAGGCCATTTTTTAAAAATAAAATTGGACTAAACAAGTAAATACGGTTCGAAAACAGAACATGACTAAACCCACTCGCTAGGGTCGTTGAGCTAGGACACATTTTACGGTTAATTTGATGGTTGATTTGTGGTTTTGAAAAGAAAAAAAAAAGTTTATTTAATCACCATAATATTTTTTATTACATTTAAAAAAAAAATAAAAATTGACAAGGAATATTCATGAATATAATAACCTATGTAGCTTTACATCCCTAAAATGAAATAAGTAAAAATAAATGTTATGTCGTGCGTTCGGGCGGGTATGTGGGTTGGGTTTTCCCTGGAAGCGGACTGTCAGGCGGGCTAGGGGCTTCGTGCGTCCGGGGTGGGCCGGGCTGTGCCCCTGTCTTTGCCACTGGGGGGCCGCGTACGAAGTACCCGACGTTGTTTAGTTGGCCGTTCAAAATAAATAAATAAATGAATGTTATGTCGCTGGTCTTGTTTTACACAACTGGTTCAAAGTTTTAAACCGTTAAAACAAAACACTGAGCAGAACCGTATATATTTCCAACTAGCTGACTCTCTTCGATTTGGTTGGTATTAGTTTCGAAAGTTTATATGAACAATGTTCATTGGCCATTTATGAAAAGATAAAGACGAAAATGAATATTTGACTGTTTTATCATAATGAATATTTTGTTTAGCATTGTTTAGTTAATTTAAATGGTTTATAAAATATAGGCACCATCAACATGGACGTTGGCAAGCAAGAATAGGAAGAGTAGCCGGTAACAAAGATCTTTATCTCGGAACCTTCAGTGAGTCCCTTTCGGTCTACTAACCATTAGGTTTGGTAAACATCCGCTAACGCGGTAAATTTCGTTGTTTAATTAATATAGGCACACAAGAAGCTGCGGCCGAGGCATACGACATTGCGGCCATCAAATTCCGAGGGTTAAACGCCGTCACAAATTTCGACATGAGCCGATATGACGTAAACATCATCGCCAACAAAAACCTCCCTGTTGGCGGGATGTGTGGCAAATCCAAGATCTCGACCGACCAGTCTGTTCCGGACGGTCGAGATCTTACCCCAACTTCCGAACAACTGACACAACAAACATATGCAAACAACATATTTAACTTTGCAATGCCGAAGAAACAAGACTCGTCAACCGAATACTGGGATTCGGTTGTCGGGTACAACCAAATCTACCAATGTACAACACCATACAACATGGAATACCCTACAAGTACTACAAATAACAATGGGTACTACATTGGTGGAGAGATAATTCAACAGGAGAACAGTAGTAATGTTGGTACTGTTGCTTTAAGTGCTACTACATCAACAATTCCTATGGGTGCCCCTATAGGTTTGAATGGAACTAGTTATGGGAATTGGGTAGAACAGTCTTTTCACTCATATCAACCTGCCAAACAAAATCTATCAGCTATTCAGACACCCATTTTTGGAATGGAATGAGTTGGAATGAGGGGGTAAAAAAGTGAGTTGAATAAGATTGGTGGGGTAACTTTAGTTGGGTAGAGAAGTAGACAGAAGATGGTACAAACACCAAGTTCTTTGTATTATTAATTTAGGGCTATGTTTTTATGCTTTACTTTTAATTATTATTTTCTTTTTTTTGCTTTGTTTGGTTTTGCCTTTTTCATCCTTACTGACTACCCTTGTAAGTAAAAGAAAATGTTTTCCATATCTATGTCTTTTCAATCTTTCCTTTTTTCAGTTCTCCAAAAAAATAGAAAAAAGACAAGTCATGTTTTCTGAATTAAATTTATACTAGAGTTAATTGCCAATTTAGTCTCTGAGGTTTGTCAAAAATTGTCACTTTCATCCAAATCTTTTTTTTGGTCAATTTAGTCCCTGTGGTTTCATTTTTTTGTCATTTTAGTCCCTGAGTTTTGTCAAAAATTGTCACTTTCATCCAAATCTTGTTAGTCCACAGGGACTAAAATGACAAAAAAAAAATGAAACCACAGGGACTAAATTGACCAAAAAAAGATTTGGATGAAAATGACAATTTTTGACAAACCTCAAGGACTAAATTGGCAATTAACTCTTTATACTAAATTCACTTGGATGATCAAACTTTGAGTCATTATTTTTCAGTAAAAATTATTGGATTACTACTATTCTTGTATCTTACAATATTCTTGTGAAAAACCATCTAAAGAAATATTAAAAATTGAAAACTACCAACAACCTAACCTAACCTAAGCTAGCTTCAGCTTGGGTTCTTATAACAGCGATAGTCAAGTTGGCTTGATTGTCTTCGGTTCGCATACATCTCAAACCAGCTTGTGACATGGTGAGCTTAACTTGTTTATTTTGAAATTTGATCGTTATGTATGTTATTTATACGAGTTTACATAACAAGTTAATAATAAAAAGTGTGAGTGTTCAAATGAGAAAATTACTAAGCTAGCTTGAATGGTTGTATGAGTCAACAAGCTAGAGAAAAATCAAGGAAATTTACGTATTCCAAATGTAAGCTATTATTGTTGTGAATATGTTAAACTTTAAATTAAAGGGTTCGCGATTTAAAAAGGGGTGGCGACACAGCTTGTTTCTCGTCTACCCTGTATTTTGATGTAACTTGGCAAGTTTAATATGTAAGATAAAATAAAATGTTTTGAGAACATAAAATAAATCATATCCACAATCACTTCATAATTTATTTAGGTAGCAATTATTAAGAAAATAAGATTTGAGTGGATATGTGTTAAGGTTTGCTTTATAGCTTTCGGCGTGTACTAGATTCTGTACAAAACCTTTGACCAACTTTGACTGTATTATTATCCTATATCCTGGTGCACGGGGCGTTACCTTATTTGGAGTCTAACCCAAATAAGAGAAAGCTATTTATTTACTAATGGTGTTCCCTTTCCATCATTTCCTTTTGCAGCCTTTACTCAAATCTCCTTCCCACCACTAATATTTTTGAATTCTTTTTGTAGGATTTGAATTTCAAACTTTATAAAACTATGCCTTTAAAGTATCTTGGTTTGAAATCTTTTTTCAGGTTTATCAACATATATAGATGTTTTAATCTAGTTGTATGGAGAATTTGAGATTCCATCTTCGAATATTTGCTCACATAGATTTTTCTGGTTGTCAAACATAGCTTTATAGATGTTTTCGAGCTCTCTAGTTAGCCTTCAATCTTGTATGTGTCAAGCTTGTAGGTTATATATATAGTTTGCAATGTGTTGAAGTGTTTTTGTCAGTACTTAAATTCTCAATATGATAATATAAAAAGTAAAGAACAAATATATATGTTTCTGTTACAAAACTATGTATGTAACCAAAAACGGAGGAAAGATTTTGTTTAATTAATTAATTGTTTGGAATTTATCAAAATGTTTTGTTAAACGAGACATGTTTCACAAAGAGTATGTCAGTTTTGTTGGAAGATTTATTTTATAAACTTGATTTTCTTATGTTATGTAAATATTAAACATATGTTAATTATATTATCCTAAGTCTAGGCATGATAGAAACCGGTTCTATGTCACACCGGTTTGTAGATTAATTGTGTCCTAAGTATTGTTTAGATTGAAGGGACGCGTCTGTTTATTAGTGCCGGTTCAGAACCTATATAAGGGGCCGGACACTTCATTTGTAGTGTGTGAAAGTTTATGTTTCTAATATAACTAACTTTCAAAATATACTCTCTCTTTTCCCTCCATTTATAACCGCTCGCCTCACACAAGAAGCGCACATCAGAAAACACTGCAGATCAGAATTCAAGGACCTGTGCAGCGAAGTTTTCAACATGGCATCAGAGCCCGATCAGAAGAAGATTTATGGTTTATTCGATAGTGAAGAGAAGTCCGATGGTGTTCCCGAAGACAAAGGCAAGCGGCCGATGTTTCCATATAATGAAGAAGATCGTGTGGATCAAATTGTTCTCGATAGGAAGATCGCAGAATTTAAGAAGGAGTGTATGGACCCTTCGAACATCAACTTCTCCAGATTTCATATTGGATCAGCGCCACAGAAGAAAGTAGACAGAAGCGAACAATCGCAGAAGGCGCAGAAAGAGTATAACAAGCAAGTATTTGATGTCCCCGAATACCCACACGCGATGTGTTGTGGTAAATGTAAAGAACCCTTCCATTATAAAAGAAATTGCCCTAAGAAGATAGGCAAAACAGAATTCATGATAAAAGGCACGGAAGGAAAGGGATGGGATGATGTGTGGCACGCAAGTCTAACAAGAAAAGAACATGGATGTGGTTTTAAAGATCAATTCGCCACATTTAGCAAATCATTTGGAGTAGAAGGCCAACCAAGCGGATATAGGAGAGAGTATTTTAGAGGAAGAGGATCGGTGATACTCACAAGTGGAGGACAAATACACAAGATCAAGAAGGTATGTTATGTCCCTACACTTCGAAAAAATGTTTTAAGCATAGAAAGATTAAATCAAGAAGGCCTAGAAGTAGAATTCGATGGTGACACATGTCACATACATATGCCGATTCTACAAGAGAAAAGAAAGATGATTCTATGCCGAATTTGTGATAGTGAAAGTCACTTCACATTTAAATGCCCCGAAAGAGAAAATATTGTTGAAAAGGATGGAAAAGGACCACTAGAGAGGTTCTCAAACAAACGGGTCAGATTTGAAGGCATCAAAGAATCGCTAAGTGTTCAAGACAAAGAAAGGGCTTACATGTTCAAGCAATTTCAAGAATTCTCTATTGATAAGGACAATTATGAAGGCAATATGGAGAGAGGTCCTATCATGTACCCAACCAACGAGTCAAGTTTGCAAGATTGCTTAGTTTTCATGGATTTACTTCATGTTACAACAACGGTTGAAAGGTACAAACGTAAGTTCGAGTTAGAGTTTGAGAAAATTGTTAAATGGTTCATGCAAGATTTCTTGAAGATAAGGGCCGAAGCCCCTATACCACCACGAGACACAACCGGTTATCCGATTAGTTTATTGGATTTGTACACTAAAGTTCAAGTGTTTGGTGGATATGAAAAAGTCACAAAGTATGAAAATTGGGCGATTGTTGCAATGAGTATGGGTTATGGAAGAGGTCTACCAAGTTTGGCAAGCAAAGAAGAAATAGCAACAACACTAAGGCTAGTGTATGTCCGATATTTGGAGATGATGGAATGGTACCATCTCAAATACAAAGGCCGCGAGTTGGTTGTTGAAGTCAACAATGAAGAAGGTAGCACAAGTGATGGCAACAAGTGGAAGAATGAAGATATGCCGCCCAAAAAGAGAAGCCGATCATCATCAAGTGACGAATGAAGAATTGAAGAAGGAAAATCAAGTTTAAGGGGGAGAATGTTGGAAGATTTATTTTATAAACTTGATTTTCTTATGTTATGTAAATATTAAACATATGTTAATTATATTATCCTAAGTCTAGGCATGATAGAAACCGGTTCTATGTCACACCGGTTTGTAGATTAATTGTGTCCTAAGTATTGTTTAGATTGAAGGGACGCGTCTGTTTATTAGTGCCGGTTCAGAACCTATATAAGGGGACGGACACTTCATTTGTAGTGTGTGAAAGTTTATGTTTCTAATATAACTAACTTTCAAAATATACTCTCTCTTTTCCCTCCATTTATAACCGCTCGCCTCACACAAGAAGCGCACATCAGAAAACACTGCAGATCAGAATTCAAGGACCTGTGCAGCGAAGTTTTCAACAAGTTTGACGGTTAAAACAATTGTTTGTAAAATTTGATAATTTGTAGAAAAAAAAAACACTAGTGTGAGAGTACATGGCCATGTGTAGGCCTATAACAAAAAAATTTCTTGACTATGGTGTCTGTCAGGAATCATTAATCGAACTTTTTCATTGTGTTTCGTCGATAATTACCAACTCATTTTCGTCCGTGAATATACAACAACCATTCCTTTTTGTCATCCTAGTCATGGTATTGATATGCATGGTTTATCATAAGTTCGCATCACAATGTCGAGAAACAAGGATGGCTAAAATGATCATTCACATGATATGTCATCAACTCCTTGTTAAAAAAAAAATTAATTTTGTTTTTGTTGGAGTCAATGTACAAAGTCAACAATTCGTTTATTCTTTCTGATAAACTCAAATAATTAGAAGGGTCTATTTTGTCAAAGTGAGAAACTTCTAAGGGGCTTTATTGTTAATAATAAAGGGAGTCTGTTATTAACTGTTAATTAGGTCAGCTAATTGGGGGGTTTTTATATATAGACTCATAGTCATCATCATCATCATACTCGGTTAATCCCACCTATAGCAAACCTAAGGTAGGGTCTGAGGAGGGTAAGATGTAAACAACCTTACCTCTACCCCTAAGAATAGAGAGGCTGCTTCCAGTGAGACCCCCGGCTCGATGTGGTTTGGTATCAAGCCTTGGACATAAGGCACATAACACTTAGCAATCGGGACAAACCCGATCAGTGCATGTCTTTTGGCTATCCACGCCACCACATGATGCATGATTAACCGCCCGTCGTTTTTAACGTTGTTTCACGAAATTAGTAGAATAACGTTAAAACTAGTGCAACTTTACTTTTGCCCCCCAAGGGCCACACATATATACATTATATGTGCACACCGTAAGTGGGGCGTTATATATATACTCATAGATAGGTTTCAATTCATTTACTTTCTTTGTAATTTATTTAGTCATTCACAATCTGTGATGACTGATCAATAATATCGAAACCTTTGAAGCCCTAATTTCGTTATTGTTCTTTGTTAATTGTGTCTTTGTTTAAGTCTTTGATTTTGTTATCCGTTTGATTGTTTCTTGGTGTTATTAGAACAATTGGTATCAGAGCTTGGTTGTGGCTCGATTCAAGAAACTGAAGAGGTATTAGCTGCACTAAACTCTAAAGAACTCAAGAAAAGAGGTGATGTGAAAGAAGAGACAGGAGAAGGATTGTATGTGAGAGGAAGATCTGAAGAAAGAAATTTCAAGAACAAGAGTTTTTCAAGATCAAAGTACAATTTCAAAATAAAATGTCACATATGCAATTCTGAGAAACACTTGAGGAAAGATTGTCCTAACAGAAACAAGAAGAAGAAACATGATTCAAGTTTTTCAAAGAATCAAGGTAATAATTCTCCAGATGGATCTTTAGATAGCTATGAAAGTGCTGATATTCTAGTTGTAACCATGGATAATAAGGCTGATAATTGGGTTATGGACTCTGGTGGATCGTTTCATATGACTCCACATAAAGAGTATTTCAGAGACATAACCATGGGTGATTTAGGGGTTGTGAAGCTTGGTGATGACAAGGTTTGTCGTATAAGGGGACAAGGGACTGTTGTGTTTAAACTTGAAAATGGGACTGTTGTTTGTCTAGAAAATGTCAAGTATATCCCTAAATTGACCAGAAATATTATATCTCTTGGTACTTTTAACAAGGCAGTGTATGTAATAAGTTTGAAGAATGGAGAATCCAAGGTCATAAAAGGTTCCATGGTTAAGATTAAATAGGTTAGTTTAGTGAGACGGTGATGAATAGGGTCGGAATGGAGTCTACCACCATGACTAACTTCAGGTCTTGTGTTTTGATGTGTTGTAGGATTCTTGTAATCCTTCCAGGTTGGCTTTGATGCTCTCCTTGGACTTCATAGCTAGACTTTCGCCTACTCTTGTGAACCGTTTGGCGCATGCCGCCTAAAAGCCTCCACTAGGTTGGGTCGATCACTCGGTCTTCAGAAAGTGTTTCAAAAGCTCTCCTTTGAAGTTTTCTCGATTCCTTTAGTTCAGCAGCATCATTATTACACACTTTTTTTACAAGTATAAACTGTTTACACTTGATGCTTTTTGGGTGATTCTTGACACTTGGTAGACTCTTCTTGATGGCTCTTCTATTGTTGCCATTTTTCATGATCATGATCCGAGATCTTTGATGTGCGGCTTATGCTTCTAATTCCCAAAATTGCTTGAACCCTATAAGGCCCCCAAACATCAAGATGAATTAAGTTAGCTAAGTTGGAGGTCTTATGCTCACTTAAAGGGAATGGTTCCCTATGTTTCTTAGCCTTGTGACACACATCACAAGGTAAGTCTTCCCTTTTAGTTTTTTGACACCTAAAACATCCTCAAGTTTCTGCAAAACTATATCAGAAGGATGTCCAAGTCTACCATGCAATAACTCATATTCCTTATTGGTGACACCTACCTTATTACTCACAAAAGATCCACCACATAAATACAGACCATCAAGTTGGTTACTAGTCACCAAGACTTTCTTTGTTGATAAGTCTTGAATGTAACAATTATTTTCATTAAAACCAACATACAATTGATTATCTTTCACTAACTTATGCACAAAAATAAGGTTCACACAGTAATCAGGTACAACAAATAGATCATGTAGAGTCACTTTGTCATTTAATTTCAAAGATCATATCTTAGTAACTAATGCATTTGTACCATTAGGATGTTTCACTTGAATGTTTAAATCAGAAACATCAATGTAATCATTCAAATTATGTTCACTAGTTGCCATGTGTTGGTTAGCCCCTAAATCTATTATCCATCCAATTTTAAGTTTATTACCTCCTACATTAAAACAAAAAATAGGTTTTGCACATACATTTGCAAAGAAAGGAGAAAACAAACTACCTGAAACATTATGACTTTGAGGAGGATCAACAGTCTTGTCTGAAATTAGGCTCAACAGTTTAGACAACTGATCACTAGTCAAAGTAGTTATAGGATCATTAGATTTTTCAAAACAAGCATTATTAACAACTACCTTTTTCCCTTGAAGGTTTGGCCCAAGATGGATATCCAATTAACTCAAAACAAATGTCAATTGAATGCCCAACCTTGTTACAATGTGTACATTTAAGACTAGGGTTATAGTTCTTAGTTATTCTCTTTGAAAAATCAACTGTTTGATTTGACTTAGACACAAACCCTATTGTTTGACCTTTTTTAGTAACATTGCTAGAGTTTTATGGGATTCCTCCCTAGAAACAATAGGAAATGCCTCTTTTACACTTGGTAAAGTGTCTTTAATCAACAAATGTGTCCTAACATTTTGGTACACATTGTCCAAACCTATAAGAAACTGCATAAGCTTGATCATACTACTGAAATTATTAAACTCCCTAGCAGCACTACAAGTAAGTAACTGTAAAATCTGATCCAATTGTTTCCACATAATATTCAATTTATGATAATACTCAGATACAGACAAACCATTTTAATTAAATGAATTAATTTTCTGATATAGATCAAACATAACAGATCCATCAACTTTATCATATGTTTCTTTTAACTCATACCAAACCTCACTAGCCAGCCTAGAAAACACATGACCCAGATACAAATCTCATTGATAGAGTTAAGAATCCATGTTAACACAATAGAATTACACCTATTCCACTGTCTAGCAAGAACAGGATTTGTTTCAGACTTAACACATGTTTTACCAATAAATCCCCATTTATTTTTAACCTAAAGTGCAAGAGTTGGACTATTTGCCCACACAGAATAATTCTCATACCCTTTTAGTTTTATTGAAGTAATAGTGAGATTACTAGAATCAGATGCATGTAAATATAATGGATTACTAACATCTAATTTAATAATCAATGTTTCATTTACACCAGCATCACCATTACCACCTAACAGATTTGGGCCACCTCCATTTGGTCCACCTACTTGAGGTTTTTCATTATCAGCCATGACAAGATATCACAACATAGATAAGAACACACAAATAATAACCAGAAGTAATACACACAACAATCAATAAACTACACAGATCAATCAAACAAATAGTCAAACAAACATCAAGAAATCACAAACACCAACACACAGCGGCGAAGCCTCGCTGGTATCCAGATTGCCGGTTCCTCAAGGGCTACCGACCCAGGTCCTCACAAGGGAGCCTCCTATACCTAGATAGATCCTAAAGCTAAACATGGACTCAGCCCTGAATAATCGACTCCTTAAACAACTCTATATAACAAAACAGTAAAGATAGGAAAGATCTCACCAAGAAAAGCCCAAGTTAGGGTTCTCCTTACTCACACATGTATAACCTTCACTTAGGGTTATACAAATGTGAGGCAATTGAAGCTAAAAACCTCCAATCCAGAAATAATCACAAATCTGTTCAAATCCAAACGATTTTCATCGATCGTTCTTGAATCAACCAAATCAGCGAAAGACAATCCCCATAATATAAACACAGATCGAGAAAACACCCAATCAATCAGTATCAGGACTCAAACTAACCCTATAGCTCTGATACCAAGTCAAAATACATGATATCAAAACATAAAGATTTTATTCAAGAATCCCAATCCAAACAAACGTTTACACCCAGAAATAAAAGAAACAAACTGATTACAAATGATCTCTCAACAACTCTATAGACTCTCAACACAAGACTCTAATCTAGATTGTAACTAGGAGAGAAAACGATCAGATTCGAGATGAATCTGATAAACCCTTACAAACCCTAGACACACAGAGAGAATACTCGAGAATAAAAACAAAAGAGACTGATAAAAAATGATCAGGATCAGAGAGAAGCTCCTTATATAGGAGTCTCGAGAATCTTCCACAAAGAAACACAAATAAGTAAAATGGATGGCCAAGATCAAATAGAACGGATGGCCAGGATTAAACATAATCAATCCTTCTGGATTGATGACATGGCACGGACCCTTTAACTGGATTGGCCCAATTTCCTTTCTCACACTTAAGCCCATCAAGCAATCAACTCCTAAGCCCAATAGCTCCTAAGCCCAACATCTACCAATCATCAAGCCCATTGACAAATCAAATTATCTTATGCAAGATATTATAGAACTATATATACAAAAAGATAATTTTATTAATAAATTTGAATATTAAGATTGAAAGTTATATCATATTTCAACAAATTGTAATTGTAATAACCCGTTAGCAGAAAATTTGCGGGGCTACCAATATTATGCAAACAAAGGGTAAAATACCACTTGTGCATGGAGTAGTCATTTTGTTTAACATTCGGAAAATGGGGTCAATAGATGGATATTGTATTATGTTAATCACTGTAATAATTACATAGTTAAAAATAAAAATAAAAAAATAAAAAAACTTGATCTTAACATGTTTTTTTTTTTTTTTTTTTTTTTTTTTTTGTGGTGGTTGTACAAAAAATAATATTGGGTGCTTGGTAAATAATAGCGCAAAGTGTTTACACTTTCAAGAGGTTGTATTGCGGCTTGATTGGGTTACATGACACAACTTTGGCGAAACTAAACAAGAACACTAGCCATGAAACCTTGATCAAGAACACATAGAACTTGTCACTACTATGTATGTATGTGAATTTTATTGTAGTTTTTGAATAGACACTAATAGTCTGTTATATCTTTATGAAAAGTTAGTGGCACTCCATAATATTGTATCCCAATTTTTACTAGCTTTTATGGTCCAATGGGTCATCTTATGAAACTCAGTTCGACCCATAGATGATAGATCGGTGGATTTTTTTATGGTCCTGGGAATAGATTATATTAGTTTGCTTGGGCCTACAATCTAGTATTGGGCCAAAACAAAACATAATATCTCTGTAGTGTAATGTAACGAAGTTACGAAACTAGTTTGAACACTGGCCGTAAACAAATGATTTTGGGCGTGCACAATTTGATCAGTGGAGTCTCATTCAAACCTTCAACGCGAGGACTCTTATTCATTTTCGGGTTATATATACATTCAACGCAAGTCAAATACTAACAGTTTAATAGTCAATTGATAAGACCTAACGTAATATCCACTACACATGGTCTAATAAACAAGTCGTGCCTGAGCTTGTAAAATTTTTCACGAGCCGAGCCCGACTTTTGGATATAAGATCTTAAGAAGTTGATAATAAACAAGTGGTGCCGAGCTCTGTGTTGAGTTAATTAGGAAGTCAAAAGGTTATAATCAAAGTTTATAAGTTTTAGTTATGTTTAGCAAGTAGTCACTAGTTGAGGAGTTTATGTTGACAAGTTCAATAATGTTTGGGAGAATGTTGTAAATAGGTGGTTAATGTTTGTCAACGCCTATTATAGATTCATTGGGGTTAGGTCATCGGTTCAAGTCTCATAAGGAGTAGAAATTTGTCGTTCAAAAAAAAATTGTAATCTTGTAATCAAATTTGGTAAGTGAATAAGATGAGATAATCGTTGGGTATTGATCCTCTATTGTATTGGTTTATCCGGTGTTTGTGTAACACTCTCTAAAGCTAAATAAGTCGAGACTAAGTTTAAACGAGCTCAACTTATCTCGTTTACATCTTTAAATTAATTTTACGGATGGTGTTTTGGTTAGACGAATATAAGTATGTGATTCTCCTTGTGTTCCTTAATTTCTACCTACCGAGCGTAAGTGTTTGCCCACCCTTAGTAGAAATGTGAAATAGAAATAAAGTGGATTATACCTGTTAAACTCGTGAGACGTTGTAAATATGTAAATCATATTTTATAATTTTTAAAGTTTTTTTATACATTTAAAATGTTTTTTTTTCTTATTAAAAACTGCTAAACAATATCAAAATTAAATTTTGCGTTACAGGGTGTTAGTAATTCTAAACTCAATATAATTTGATACGAAAATAATTAGGTTTAATTTGGATTAAGTCTAAATTGGTTTAGTTAGAAAATATTGACTACTCTCGTTCTTTTGGTTTCGATATAGATCTAGATTGAAAGATTGGAATGATTGGTGTAAGTACCCCCTAAACTTAATGTAATGTCGTTTGGCCCGGAGGTCTCTATTTTAAGGACTGTTTGTGGCGTTTGTGTTTGAATGAAAGTTACATTTCAAAAAAAATGTCAGTGTTCAAATTTGGTTATTAAAAAATAAAACAACCATACTATTTGTTTAAAATTAAAATTAGAAAAAAAATTGTTTAAAACTAGAACTAGAAAAAAAAATGTATAATTTATACTTGCAATCTATCAACTCCTGTACAAATTACAATATCAATTTGTTTACCCGTTACCCACTTGTAAAAATATCATTGAAATTAACAGTAGTAAAATTATAAATTAAAAAAAAATTAATTAGTTAAAAAAATTGTTTATAATTTGTCTATCTCATTTGATTAATTTAGATATAAGAGTTGCACGAATTATGTATAGGTTACATGGCTTCAATCATGACCTAGTAAGAGTTAAACATCGAGAAGAAGAAGAATATGTAGAACATGGGTCACGATTTTATTAAAATAATATTAATAGAAATTATAAAGATAATATCTTTGGGAAATTGTAGTACACACCGTATACCAATCCAAACGAAAAAAAAAGGGAATACAACAAATGTAAGCAGATCTATTCAAATTAAGTCTTCAACAAGATCATGAATCGCGTCTTCTTGCAATCTATGTGTCTCTATCTAAATTGATTCAACCAAAATCTTCAAAAAATCAAGTCTTCAACAAGGTCTTCTTATAGTCCTCTATGGCTGCAAGAATGAACAAATTAATATATGTTGACGGTTGTGGTTGAGGCACGTGTTCAACACGCTTCCCTTAAAACAGATTTCGCGCCTCTACTAAAGACAGCGCGTTTGTCTCTCATGGTACAACAACCAAAGCGGCCTGTACTGCCATAGAAGGCCACACGCTAGAGGTTACAGTGGGTAAATTTACAGTGTTAGAACTTGTGAAACAAATAATAAGAAAAAAGTTGGAGTAGAGAGTACCCCTCTCTCTATAGTACTTAACATATGGGTCTTTTTTTACCAAAAGAACTCTTCCTCATGTATATTTTCTACTTGTATTTTTCTAATCATCTTCAAATAAGACACATAGCATTCTATGTATACAATAGTTGATGGAGAGTTAATAATCAATTAATTAGAGACTTTTTTTTTTGACCGATCAAACCCACCGAGCGACCCCCCTGTGGCAAAGACAGGGGCACAGCCTGGTCCACCCCAGACCCGAGAGTTGATTATCCCAGTGCGAGAAACCCCAAGGCTCAAACTTGAGACCTGTAGGGAAAACCCTCACACCTCCACCATTTCGCTACGGCTTCATTGACAATTAATTAGAGACTTAAAACTCTAATAAAAACTCATCAAATGTCATTAAAAACTCTACTAAAAATATTACCATATGAAGAGTTAAATATTAGGAATTTAATAAATCATATTCAACACTTTATAATTTTCCAACAAAGAAGACATATATTGAACATGTTTGAGTTCATCGTTTACGAACCATTAAACCGTGACTTAACACGATTTCGCCCATACATGTATAAAGTTTATATACGTGATCCTGGCCCAAGTGACAACTAATATAAACAAAAATACTGAAATATACAACATTCTTAAAAATGATAATTAAAACCGGTTACATAATGTAAAAAGACAACATTATATATTATATATTTATCATTTTGCAGAACTATAATTAAAAAATAAATTTGGCGTGTTTCTTTTTTGACACTTGAGACTTGAGTACGTCCTTTTGGGCCCAACAATAACAACCATAAGTTAGCGTGCATGTGCGCTTTATCTTCCAAAATTATATGCATCATATTTCATATATTAATTTTCAGGGTCGCTATCAAATGGTTTTAAAAATTGGTACAACATATCATAATGTCATTTAACTTTTTAATTGCAAACTATAAATTAAAACAACTATTTTAAGTTTTAGGTGTACATATTAGTTTTTACTATAGTAGTGTAAACGAGTTAAAGAGATCGCTAATTTAAAGGGAATCAAACATAAAGACCAAGATTTTAACATGCATATATGGTAAGCACCTCAAATATTGTATCCAAGGGAGTCTTTATGTTGTATTGAATTCAAGAAAATAGATTGAGTTACACACAATAACTATAGGAACATGTATGGATGTGCAAGGTTTGGTTTTATAGAGGACTAACCATAAATATAAGTATATAACCGATGTTCAATTAAGCACGGGTCGTTCACTTCGGTTTCCAATAAGTTAGGTTAATTTTCCGGTGTATCTATTTATATTTTTCCTTTGTTCGAGCTGAAAATGATTCGGTTATATATGATGTTAAGTTCACTGATAAGGAGTATGATATGAGATAAATGTTAACTGTGTAAGATCATATGTAGTGAAGACGGGAATGGGCATTTTTGCCTCAAATCCACGCCCCCATCCAATTCCTACACCGCCCCCGTGGGCGTTTTTGGGTGGGCAGGAAATTTTCCATGCCGTGAGAAAATAAGGAGGGCCAATGAAATTGCATTCTCATCTGTTATGTCTAGAGAGAGAAAGAGTGGTGAGGGGTTTAGAGAGAGATGACTTGAAAATTTTCACTTAACCACTACACCCGTTTTTTATTTCAAGTTCTATATGAAACCCACGTGCCACATGTTGTTCAATGCTCCTGGGGTTTGAAATTTTTCACCCATCACTACACTGCATGTTCTAAGGCTAGCTTGAGAAAAATTGCAATATGCATGTTGTGAGAACTAAGTAGTAAATTAAGATATTCAACAAGGTTTTTGCAGAATGGTGCAAACCTGAAAGCTTAAACATCAAGAGTCGAGACCTTTTTTTAATAAAGGGTTGGTCACCAATGATGATAAGAGGGGCCAATCATAATGTTTCTTCTTTAATATGTGTCACTCATATTAATTTCATCAGTTATACTATAGTGTATTAGTGTTGTTAGAATATTTTAAGAGTAAGTCTAAATACATGACTTACTGTATTGGCACTTAATTAAGAGAGGTTGGTAAGGAATAATAAAGGGCCTAATCGCCTGTTGCAACATCGTAATCGCATGCTATGTTCTTGACGACTAGAAACACCTATAAATACAACCCTTGACTTGTAAAACATCATTTATGCAACCCTAACTGATCCCAAGCCCCCCTCACACCATAAAACACCTCTAGAACTCGTTTTGCTTCAAAACCCACCATTTCCAAGCTTACACTCCTTTCTTTAACAAGATTCAAGGTGTGTTCTTCATCCCAAACCTTTGTAATGTTAATGTTTTGGTTCCCAAAGGTCCAGACCTAGTTTTATCAAGTTTGTGTCTTTAAAAACCTTTGAAATGAGTTTCTAAAACAAGTCTAAATCTTTATACATGCTCTATGTGAAGTGTTCATGCAAGAAATGATTTTTGATGGTCAAAACATGAATGTTTCCATGTAATTGATGTACTTCTGATGTGTAGGAGTTATTAGGATGTTTTCCTAAGGATTTGAGCAATTAATATGGTGTTTTGATGAAAATATGCATTTTGACCCATTTGGATGATTCTTGAAGATTTAGGATGTTATGATATGATTTAGTGATTGTTTGATGTTAGGATTTACATTAGAAGAGTGTTATAACAGAGGAATGATGATTTGCAAGGTTGTAGGTGATGAAATCTGATTATTTGCCATTTAAGAAAATATATGCATAGTTAATGAAACCTCGCACTTTGCCATTTTTGGAAATAATTGCACAAAGGGTGTAAGATCCGTGATGAATTTGGGGTTTTTGCTTGGAATGGGTTGGTTAATGGTTTAGGTTTGATGTTGGGTGTTTTTACATGTTTCGGATCTGATTTGGAAGGTTTAACGCGCGAAAATGCGGGACAACACTGCAGGGGGCGATTAGGGTCCTACTCGCCACCTCTGTCAGGCGATTACAGCCTAATCGCCACATGTGTCAGGCGATTACAAGGCCTAATCGCGTGTTGACTTCTCCTACTCACCAGTTGACTTTTCCTAGTTGCATGTTAATTTCCTAATCGTGTGTGCTGCTGTTGTAAGTATATTTTGACATCCCGAAGCATGATTTGACACCTAGGAACATGATAGGAACCCCGTGACATGCATAATGACTTGGTAACACGTGTTCGGACTCGTTTATGCATTAATTGAGCGTTATGCTAAACTTAGTGAGCTTTTGCGCGTGCTAAGTGTTTAACTACATATTTTGCATGATATTTTGTATTTGGCTAAGACGTGGAGTGTCGGGTCACAAATGGGATGTCGGGTCTTGTCTGGTACGGTCGGTTTAACAATCAAAGGTGTTTTCTAACGTACATGGTTATGGTTTGGACATTCGGGGACTAGTTAACCTACGGGTTATTAGTCTAAGTACTTATATACGACTTATGATTAGTCACCGCTATTTGGGACTATCATAGCTTATCGACTTAACTGTTTTCAAGTAACGCTATCTAAGGTGAGTGTCACAACCCCACTCTTACTGGTTTTACTTTCGGGGGAGAAACATGCTACTTACGTGGATCTTTAAAGATCATGTTATACTATGGTTACTTTACATTACTATACGACGTTTTGTACGAAGTCCTAGGGGGAAACCATGAATGTGCGGGTTGCACAACGAGGGAAATGTGGATAGATCTATTGGGCCTCACAAACATCACTCGACGGCGGGGATGCCGGGCGGGTGCATATTGTCTCTAGCTTCGGGGTTACCGAGGCATCGGTAACCCAGTCAATCTGGGTTGTTTCATCATTGGTACATGTTTAGTAATGGGTTCCCAACCGTAGTAGTAAAAACACTTAACATCTAGCTAACGTTCTTATAACCTAGTAGTAACAGATATGATCTTTTCAAACTTATAACAACCCTTTTATAAAAACCTATGAACTCACCAACATTATATGTTGACATTTTTGGCATGTTTTCTCAGGTCGCTAAGGTGGCGGTTAATGGACTAGGCGCACGGAGTCTTGCATGGCGTCTAGAGTCTTGTTGCATATTAAACAATGTTTTCAAACTGTAATATGTCTTTTGGTTATAAATAAGAAATGCTTCCGCTGCTGGTTTGTGGCTCAAAACATAATTTTTGGGTTTCAATCTATATATATTTAGTGTTTGTTTATTGTAATCGTTGACTTGGATCCTGGTATGTCACGCGCCTCGCGATAAAACCCCGCAACTAGAATTTGAGGGTGTGACAATAAATACAATGCATATAAATGTTTTTGTGACAACAAATAGCGTAGGTGACCCTACCTGTCACAAATTCAAAGGAAAACCCACCACCTGAAAGTCCACTGTGGTAAAACCTCTGGCTCGCACATGACTTTTTGTCACGAACAAGACTCGAACCAGAGATCCCCTAAATAAAGTCATCCGGATACCTCTAGAGCAGTACTCCTGTGGTTATATATCAGTCTTACGTTGTTTAATTCACTTATAAATTGAAATGTCTCTCAAGAAGAAAACTTGGGGGGGGGGGGGGGGAGGGGCACAAGCCCCATGTAGCCCTATCCTAAACAATCACATAATGTCACGTCATTTTTACTCTTAAGTAGCCTAAAGTAGGCCCAACACTGGAAAATGCTTAGCCAAAGTAGCCAAAATATGTTTTTAGAGAGAGAGAGAGAGAGGTGTGGAAGAGAGAGATAGAGAGAGGTGGAAGAGAGATGCACTAAGTCAAATTAACTTCACCAAGCCATTTTTTCAAGCCAAAAATTGAAGCCCCGAGGGTCGGAACCGTGTAGCCCCTTAACTAGTGAAGCCCAAAGCCATAAGCCCCATGTGCCCCGTCCCATCATGTATTCATGTAACATGTCTAGGAAACAACAATTACAAAGATAGGATTTTTTTAACCTTAAAGCGTTGAGATCTTATTTAACACCATCAGATGCAACGATTTAAATGACACAAATACTTGCAATAAGGTGTGTTGCAGCATAAACTATTGTCAAACACAGCTCTAAAACACTTATCGGATTATTATGTCTTCACCGAAAGTTTCAAGAGTACCTAGCAAAGTCAATATCCACATCATATCATTCACAGAGCCTTCAACTATATATGTACATATATGTGGTATCAATGAATTAATAGAAGAATGACCTTCTTTGGGGAAAAAAATGAAGAATGCCCGCCGGTTGGGGACAAGACATGTAAGAGTCTTAACATTGAAGAAGAAAAACCAAGGAAAGCCAAATCAATGAATCATAGAGTTAATTTGTGGTTCCTATTGCAGGGAAGTTGGGTGGCATCAACGAGGTCAATAGTCAATTTATCTCCTACATTCCTCAAGTGGCATTTCATTGACTTACACAATGTCAAAGGCTCGATTAATTATGCCATAAAACCCTTAGCTTTATCTATTTGTTTCATATAGAGTTTACTCACTCTAGAACTCATAAAAAGCAACATTTCAAGTATATAGCCCCGATTATTAATTAGGGCTGTGCAAAGGGTCTGGAACCGACCCGACCCGACCCGGACCCACCAGAACCGTATACCCTTTTATTGTTGAAATTAGGAACCACGAACCGAACCTTAAAAGGCTATGTGTTTTCGGGTCCTAAAGGTTCTGATGGGTCGGGTAAAAGGGTCTGACCCTCTAGAACCCTTTAATGCAATAGCTACTTTTAGAGGATTTACATATTTCTATTCTTTCACCATGCTTGTAAAAGAATTCCTCCATATGGTTCTAAGGTCGTCCGTTGTGGACGCGCGAGCGAACGTGCGCAAGCCACCGACGTGACTATCAAGTAATCCGGTCACTTGACCCCGTTGTGGCTGGAGGTGAGAAACGACGCGACCAAAGGTCACTTTTTCCCGTTAACCCACGCGACCACCATCGCTTGTGCTCGCGTCGAGACTGTTCGCGTGGGGCTGTTGTGGCTGGGGGTGAGCACGGGCGCTGAAACCTCGTTCGCGTCGTGCTACTCGCGCTTCCACAACGGACAGTCTAACAATTGCCCATGAGTTTTTTATAAGTCATTTTTCGTTTCTCGACTTATGTTTTCGTAACAATTTTATCATTCTCATCAATAGAAACATCATGTGAATCTGTTATGTATACATAATAAATACATACACACATCAGCGATATGTATAAATATTTACTTCAAATTTGAATATAATATATATTATATAATATATCACATCTATGCATATCCCTTAAGCCGGAAAAAATTTCAAGAAAAATACATTGTTAGTATTATAAATAATATTTCTAATATTTTATTAACATTACATGAAATCGATTACAATAAAACGTAAAAACGAATAGTGAAAAGACTAAAAAAGATTATTTTTTTTTAATTAAAATACAAACGGTTCTTGTGGTTCTTATATTAGAACCGTGGGTTTGGAACCGACCCGACCCGGAACCGATAATTCACATAAATTTAGAACCGGAAACCGACCTATATATTTAAAAAGGTTCGGGTCCAAGGTTCTCGTGGGTCGGATCCAAGGTTCCTATGGGTCCGAACCATGAAATGCTCACCCCTATTATTAATGTTAGTTTGTATATATTTTGAACTTGAGCTAATCTACAAAATCTTGCATACAAAATTATTTTTTAGTTGTCCCCTAAAAAGTTAGAATTAATGATCTTATCTTAGAAATTACTTGTTTAACTTAACTTGTGTAAGCTTAGTTTATTGCTTTGTAAAATCAAATTAAAAATATACCGTGATTATCCTGATCATGTGGCCTAGTGGTAAAAGGGTTGGTTCTCTCTTTGGGGGAGCCGGGTTCGATTCCCACAGGAGGCATGTGATGGATACCCCCACCCTTGTGGTGGGGTAGGTGGTTGGGAAGTGATGGAGAGACCCTTGACCCTTGTGGTCATGGGTTCGACTCCTGATCCCTCCAGGTTTCCTGATCCCTCCAGGTTTTACCGGTTCACTACCGTCGTGCCTTCGGGCGGGTTTGTGGGCCGGGTTTTCCCTGGAACAGAAGACGGGTGGGCCGAAGGGCTCTGTCCGTACGGACTAGAGGCCGTCTGGGGCCCCTTTCGGCCATTGGGGGCCGCGTACAGAGTACCCGGCAATACTTTAGTTGATCGTTCAAAAAAAAAAAATATACCGTGATTGAAACTTGTCTAGGAAAGTCAAACAAACCGAACTTAAGTAGATTTGTCAAACTTCTTGATGATCTTGGACATGTAAAAAAAGAATTTGTAAACATAAAAATCCAAAGTATAAGAAATTAAAAAACAAAATAATACATAAATAAATAACTTGAGGTGCAACAAAATAATTATTTAGACACTAGTTGCCCAATGAGAGCACTCTACCAATGTGGTAATTGATTGGCATGACATCTTTATTTTATTACTATTATACAAATGTATTATTGATCCATTTCTTTATTACTCATATGCCAGACCCACTATAATCTTCAAATCCATGAAAAGATAATATAAAAAGAGACCCACCTATTAGCCCCCATGAATTTTTGTAGCTAGTGCTAGTTGTGGTCCTTGTTACTCAATATACCAATAGTATAATTACAACTTTGCCCTTTTCGTTGAAGACCATCCTTTAACAATAGAAAGCATACAAAAGAATAATGACATAACATTTGAAGTTTTCGAACGTATATGTGTTGTTTTATTAACATTCGGTGTTCGTGTTTGTGTCTATCAAGTTTCTGGGAAATAATATGTAACGACGTCACTTGGGTATAGCCCAGTGGTAGCATCAAAGATGCTTGGGAGAAAATACAAGAGTTCAAACCTGGTGAAAAAAGGTGAAAAAGAAAAGAAGGGGTGGGGAAGTCTTTAGCCATACAAAAAAAATATGTAACGTTTGGACATATCATAAAATAAGTTAGTTGCGCTATTGTGTAAAGCCTGCGCATATAATTTGCCACCCATTGCATATGATAATATTATATCAACTTAAAGAAATAAAATTCTTGATATCGTATCATTTAAAAAAAATAATGTATATAAAAGTTATTATAGTTAGAAAGCTTGTATGCTTATTTAAACAAAAAAAAAAGTCAACAGTGACATACAATTCGTTTCATAATTAACGAAAGATTTATATTCACCGGAAAATTTAACACATGTTAAGTAATGTAATTTTATTAATTACAACTTAAGTTTTAACTAGTTTGACTAGATCAATAGTGCATAGTACTTCTACACCTTGAATAAAAAGTTTATGTTTGATCCATTATGTCCGAATTAATACATAAGAAAGTGTTATACAAGGCACAGATCAAGTGAGGTAGTCTAAGCCGTTGGAATGAAACTCATGGATCCCATTGAAGGTCAATGTGTTTGGTTGGAGGGCTAGTCTGAACCGGCTTCCTACACTAGATGAAGTTGTAATTAGAAGGATTATGAACGACCCAAACGTTTGCAGTTTATGTTATCCATCTCTGGAATCGGTGGACCACGACTTCATGGGTTGTTATGTAGCGTTACTCATCTGGCAAGGAATAAGCGCTTGGTGCATAATCCAACTGGTATTCGCTTTCAATTTGGAAGATTTGCTTCGGTGTCATGAACTAGTTCCGGTTAGTGTTATAAAAATGAACCCCATTCAATATTTCAATGTGTAATTCTAATAGCTTATTGGAGCATTTGACGAGCTACCAATAACATTGTTTTCTCAAACACAACGCACAACGCTTGATGTATGTGTTAATTTAATTATGTGGGCAAATATATATTTTTAAATAATACTTACATCTTTGTTCCCCTTAACTATACTTAACTTTTGATTATTTAATTAATAATTTACAATTTTACCCCTTAATCTAAACAAACTACCCCTGCAATTTTTAAACGACTATAAGTTTTTCTAACGTTAATACTTTGCAAAAAAAAAAAAAAAAAAAAAAAAAAAAAACTACACCATAAAAACGAGCTTTTTTTCCTTTATAATTTGATTACAATATTGCTATAATTTTTATAATTTAAAAAAATGATATGTTACATTATTAATAATGTCTAGGGATGACCAACAACTGGAATGTTAACTGAAACCAAACAAAAAAATACACGAACCCTAACTAAAACAGGGCCCACCCGAAAATTGGCAATCTAACGAAACAAACCGAATGGATTAACCACAATTCGATTGGTTAAGAAAATAGATCAACTGAGGACTTCAATTTCAATTCCAATTAATACTAATAGTTGAACCCAACCAAACAACACCGCAAACATCTCTAACAGTGTTTATGTTACTCATCGAATCACCCTACCCGTATCACTTTACAATAATAAGATTTTACCTAGGGGTGTAAACGAGCCGAGCCGAGCCCGAGCCTGACTGGGCTCGAGCTCGGCTCGTTATGGTTTTATGAAGCTCGAGCTCGGCTCGGTTTGAGCCTACAATCTTGAGCTCGGCTCGCTAGCAAAATCAAAAGCTCGAGCTTGGCTCGAGGTGATTTGAGAACAATCTCAAACGAGCTCAAAGCTCGGCTTGAGATCGCAAAAGCTCGGCTCGTGAGTGTTATTAAATGGGCCTAGGAAATAAGTATTTGGGCTTTAGAGATGTGGGCTATAAATTATAAGAGATATATAAATAACTTATAATTATGTTGGGCTCGTTTAGGTTCGCGAGCCCAATCGAGCTTTGTATCTAGGGCTCGAGCTCGGGCTCGATAACTAAACGAGCCATATTTCAGGCTTGGGCTCGAGCTCAGGCTCGTTAAGACTCGGCTCATTCGGGCTTTTTACCAAGCCAATCCCGGATAACTCTCAAGCCGCTACGTGTCATTTACACCCCTAATTTTACCAATACAAGCTACCAATCTTTTACAAAAACCCCACTTTTATCCCTCACCCAACCAATACTCTTCCTCAAATATATTTGTGTTACTTTTCTTTCCCTTAAAAAATATATCCTATATATTATATATCTCTCTCATCTCTCTCACAGGCACACACTTTATTACATCTTGAATCAGGTACTAAATAACATACCATAAGGAACCCAATTCATGGATTCCTTCCTACTTGCAGCACAGTTCCCATCACCCCATCTCTTCCTTCACACTCCTCTCTAATAATCTCTTTATTCACATATTTCTTTATTTATTATAATAAAAATAATAATAATAATGTGGTGATGGGTTCCAGTTCTTGACAAACATCATGGATTCTTGCTCTTTTGAAGGTAATCCATCAAAACCTCAACCAATCAGTTAAATTTAATCTTTTTCTTGATGGGGTTCTTGATTCCTTCAATTACTCATCTGGGGTTTGATTATTGTTCAATATATTATGTGTTATTGTTATAAAGATTTGATTTTTTTAGTTTTTTCATAATAAAGATTTGTTTTTTGTTGATGGGTATGTGAAAAAAATTCACCTTTTTTATTGGATCTGTCTTTGATATGTTAGTACTTAATAATAATAATAATAATACTGCATGTTTGTTTTTCTTTTTTATGTTCTCGTGATTTACAATTTACTTCATCTGCCAGCTAATATTATTTCACAGAAATTATTGGTCCTTGTTCTTGACCATCTCTGTCTCTGTCCACTTTTTTTTCCTATGTGTACGGAGCTTCTTATATCTTACATCAAAACAGATTCAAGATTCACAATAAAACATGATCTTAACAGGTTTCATTAGTACTTACATAGAATATATATAGATATATAGATATACATGTAAGTGTATATATGAGTTGTGCTAAACGTACCCTTTTCCACGGCGAAAAATACTTATACGGGCCGGATAAAAGGGCGACGTTTGTATTGTACGTCTTAATGGGCCGCGTAAAAGGTTTTTGTAATAAATACATTAAAGCCAGTGAAATCAATAGGGGGTGCATTTGGTAACAAGGGTACGTTTAGCCAACCTATAATAAATTCATGGTTAGTGTGATTGATTGTATTGTAGACTTGCAGTTGGTTTATAAGTGGTTTGATTTTAGAAAGTTTTTTGAGTTCATAATATCTATACAACATGGCTTGTTAAAGCTTCTTTTGACCTCCTATTTTGTGTATTAAAAGTCAAAAGTGAACTACAAATATACTGTTTTAGATAAAATGATTACACAAATGAAAAAAAAAAAAACCTGTTTCTTTGTGACAGTTCAATGGATGGTAACTTTGGTTAGTCTGTCTTTATCAGCAATAAGTCAAGTATTTAGGTTTATAGGGGCAGGATCAAATACAAAAATATAAAATCGTGCGAAGCGTGCGAAGGATCACTTTGTACATGATAATTACGTAATGATAATTACGTAATGCCTTCATGAACATAAAAAACATTACGTAATTATCATTACGTAATTATCATGTACAAATGCATGATAATTACGTAATGATAATTACGTAATGATAATTACGTAATGCTTTCATGAACATAAAAAACATTACGTAATTATCATTACGTAATTATCATGTATAAACATCCTTCGCATCCTTCGCACGTTTCTTTATTTTTGTAGAATAACCGCCCCCTAGGTTTATATATATTGAGAGAGTATATGAACTTTTGCAGTTAATAGCACAACTGGCATAGAGATAATAATTAATATTATTATCATTTAGTAAAATTAATATTCAATAGTTTAAAGAAAGTTTGAGTCATTGTGGTTTCCTCATATACTGACATAAATATAACAAAATGATTTTACATGCCAGTCATTTGTTTAATAAAAAAGATTTATTTATGGTCAACTTTATAATATTCTTGAATTAAGTCTTCATTTGTTTGAATTTTTTTTTTTTTTTTTTTTTTTGTGTTAAGGGTTTGTGCTTGATCCCTCAAAGTGTAGTAAATTAAGTATGGAAGAAAAAAGAGAGATTGTTTACGAAATATCGAAATGGTCTCATGGTGCACCCGAGCTCTTACAATCATGGAGCCGTCAAGAAATTCTTCAAATTCTATGTGCGGAAATGGGAAAAGAAAGGAAATATACAGGGTTGACGAAATTAAAAATCATTGAACATCTTTTGAAAATAGTTGCTGAAAAAAGATCAGAAGATGATATTACGGTGAATCTTGAATCATCAGAAAGTGATCATCAAAGATCTGCGAAAAGACACAGGAAATCTGACCAGCCTAATCGTTTAAACGTTGAACAAGATCATAATTATGTTGATTTAGAGGAAAGTAATGTTAAATTCTGCAAGAATTCGGCTTGTCGAGCTAAGTTAAGTCAAGATGGGGCGTTTTGTAAAAGGTGTTCTTGTTGTATTTGTCATCAGTATGATGACAATAAGGACCCGAGTTTATGGTTGATGTGCAGTTCGGATCCACCGTTTCATGGGGATTCTTGTGGGATGACGTGTCATCTTGAATGTGCGTTAAAACATGAAAAATCTGGAATTCCAAAAGATGGGAGGAATAGAGGACTTGATGGGAGCTTTCATTGTGTTTCATGTGGTAAAGTGAATGATTTACTTGGGTAATTCTCTTTTCTTGATTTCTCTTTTTTTCGCTTTACTTTTGGATTGGTGGTGAATAGTGGCAAGCGGGTCAGGCAAGTTGGTTAATGGGTCAGAGTTGAAATGGGTCATCTTTTAGTATGTGTACAAACATCACTTTCTGAGTAGGGTTGAGGATGACTCAGACACATGTTTTTTTATACATTTGATACAAATATTTAATGTGTTAGTTATGATTATAAAAACAGTATTATTTCAGTAATAATCAAAGTCTTTAATAACAATGATTTTAATAGTCTTTGGGTGACTTTGAACCCGTTTACTTGTTCCGTTTTAGCTTAACTTTTAGAATTGATCCATTTGACCCGTTTGAGTTAAAACACAAACCAAATCGAGACGTTCGTGACGTCTGAAAGAAGATTCTAAGTTATATTATCTCTAAACTTCTGAAAAGAAATAGGCAATGGTTAACAGTATGACATTATTATGGGTTGCCATATATGTAAAACTCTTAAGCATATGCAGATGTTGGAGAAAGCAAATGACAATAGCAAGGGACACTAGGCGGGTTGACATCTTGTGTTATCGTGTTTCTTTAAGTCAAAAGCTCTTAGTTGGGACCCTCAAGTACCAAAAGCTTCATGAAATTGTTAATGAAGCAATGGAGAAACTCGAAGCAGATGTGGGACCGTTGACTGGTTTGCCAGTCAAACGGGCCAGGGGTATAGTCAACAGGCTCTCTTCAGGTCAAGAGATTCAAAAGTTATGTGCTTTTGCGGTCGAATCCGTTGATTCAGTTCTCTCCAACATGACCTTGACTGGTATTTTTCTCTCTCCCTATTTTAAATTAATTTTTAGATATTTTTGTTCATTCCAAAAGGAATAGAGTTTGACTTTTGAGGTCAAACTGGCTTGCCTCATTGTCGAACTTGATAACGATATCTTGAGTTTCAACAAACAAAATTTCAGTTTTTTTTTTTTTTTTTTTTTTTTTTGATAAAAATTTTAATTTTCTTCAAAGTTGACTTTGGATGGGAAACATTTTTATTTGATCATATGTTTTTGTCTTTCATATGATGATTATATTATTGAACTTTATGCAATTATGTTTACACAAATTAGAAATTTAACTTGTTTGACAAATAGATTTTTATGTCAACTCACCTGACCTGACCCGTTTTGACATGTACTGAACATGACCCATTTGACCCGTTACCCAATCCATTGATTTTCTCATTTGCATGTTTCAACCTTGCTGATAAAAAAAGAAGTGTGCAGATGCAGCAGATCCGAGCATCTTGACACCAGTTGTCAAATTTGGAAACATTTTTCCCACATCAATTTCTTTGATTTTGGGTGCCCGTGATCAACCTGTTACCGATAATGCAAAGACATATAGATACATAATGTGGCATAGAAAAGCCGAAGAAACAGATTACCCTGCAAAACCAACGTGTACATTGTTTGCACCAAGCTGTACCAAGTTCTTAATCTCGGGTTTAACTCCATCAACGCAATATGTATTAAAAGTCGTTCACTTTGAAAACACACGTGAACTCGGAAGCAAAGAAATGTCATTTCAAACGACCAACGATGATGTAAAAAGCCCGCCAACAAATTCTAGCAGCCTTTCAAATCCGTCTTCAGTTGAAGATGAAAACAACAATATTGTTATTAAACAGAAGGACAAAGAGGTTGCTGTAAACACTGATGTTATGAACATCATCAAGAAAAGTTCAATAAATGATGAAAACAATGAAAAAGATTTTGACCCGTTTGCCCCCACTACTTCCGCTAAACTACCAGTCACCCCCTGCAAGACGGAAAGCGTAAAAGATTCAATCTTGCCAAGGAAAACGCGACCAAAATCATCAAAGAAGAATCTTGATAATGAGTCTGAGGATGAACCGAACGAATCAGATGATCGGGATTTCGGGTACTATGTGAAAGTGATAAGATGGTTGGAATGTGAAGGACATGTAGATACCTGTTTTAGGCAAAAGTTCCTGACTTGGTACAGTTTGAGAGCAAGTCAACAAGAGGTTAGAATAGTCAAAGTGTTTGTGGATACTTTAATGGAAGATCCAGCTTCACTTGCAGGGCAGCTTGTGGATACTTTCTCTGATGTGATTACAAACAAGACATGTTCTTCAAAAGGGCTTTGCCTCAAGCTTTTCCATTGAATTCATATTCAAAAATTGAAATCCAAGGTTAGAAAAGTCTAATCTGGATTATTTATAACTATTTATATTCTTGATTTGAACTGTAATCATTCAAATTCGATAACTATTTATAATTATAACTATGATTACATGTGACGGATCCAAGATTGTTTTAGGGTCACTCTTGGAAAATGAGTGATGAGTCGTTACTCATGGGCGGATACGTATATTACACATACAAACATGAATATTGAATATTATATAACACGTATTTTTTCTGTCATGTTACACAACGTACTTGTATGTAAATGCGTTTATTAATTATAACGGATTTGTGAATGTGGTCTAGTTGTGTTTTCTTGCAAGTTAGTAGTTTTAAGTTCAAAAGCTTTCTATAAAAAAATCTATATAAAAATGTCCAAGTCTTTATAGAAATGTTAAGTGGTCAACATTATAGAAACATTTATACATATACTAACATGGTTGCTTTAGAACTTACAAAACATTAACAATGCACAAATGATTGACGTAACAAACACCTAAATGATAAATTTATAAAACTAATAAACTGATTTATAATTTATACAACTTTAATAAAAATATTTATATTTTAATAAACGAAATAGTGGAAGAGGGGGGTAGGGTCACCATCTTTTTCTTTTTTACCACCTTGTGTGGTATCACCTTATTTTATTTTATAGAGTTTTACCATTATATCAGTGGTCCATTTAGAATTTTGTTGCATGTGAACTTTATTACATGTGACTTTATTACATCTATCCAACTCTTTAAAATGGGGCCTCTGTTTCCTAATTTTAAATAAACGAATCAAATGAATACGAATAAGGTATTATTCGTGTTTGTTTTTTAAGAAAATAATGTGTTTACGAATTATTTATAAACACTTACCGAACGAGATATTTTGTTTGTGTTGGTTTGTTAAAAAAAATAACGTGCTCACGAACTGTTCAGAACAGTTACCAAACGAGGTTTGTGTTCGTTTGTCTTTATTTATTAAATTTAGGTGTCGGCGAACACAAATGAATGTAAACGAACATAAACAGACACTAATGAACAAAACCGAACAAAAACTAACACACATTAAATTTCGAAAGTTTCATCACGAACATTGTCCGCTCAAAATATGCTGATCCAATTACTTACCCAAGTATTCTTGACATAATCTTGATCACATATTATCTCATAAAAACACAACATTATCATATTAAACTTGAAATCTTCATTTATTTTATTTGATCTTTTTCTTAACCTTGCAATTGTTAACCTGAAAAAAAAAAAAAAAACTTGATACAACTATGTTTATTCCCCCCCCCCCCCCCCCCCCCCTTTACATTCGGATATAAATTTTGTTGAAAATGTAGTATTAAAAGTATAGTACTTTTTAGTACCTTAGGCTATACGAGTGCTAATAACGCAAAAAACCAATCCGATATCAATTGGACAATTTCGGTATTGGTATTATCGGAACCGATACTGATATTTTTTTTTGTGGTTTTCAATTGATGTAAAATATGTGTAGATATCATTTTGGCGTATCCCATCTTTATTTTTTGGTTTTTCTTTTTTGGTTGCAATAACGAGTGTTAGTATCGTAACAAAATAAACTAGTAAGGAACTAATTCCTGTCGAGTAGGGCGGGTTTATTTTCTAGTTTTTATCAAATCGTATAATACCATTGTAATTTCATCTTTGTAATATCACTTTCCTTCCTTTTCCCATAGCTTCTAGACCATTGTCTAATTGTCAAAAAGAGTTATTAAGTTATAACAAAAGATGTGAGTTTTAATTGGATCCTCCACACATCTATACGTGTGTTACCGACTTAGAGACCAAGATATTAACTAAATATGGATTAATTATCGTCATACATATTGAAAATATTATCTTGTCCTTTTTTTAACAAGCTACAAAAGTCCAAGATCAGGTGGGTAAACCTAATGGCAAAAGTTCATCCGTGCCTACAAATGTAGACAGGGCCCGCCACAATTTTAAAGGAAACCCATCGGCTGAAGGCCTACTGTAATAAAACCCTTGACTCAATCTAAAACAATTATGCTCCAGACGAAACACGGACCTATAACCTCGATTTTAGTTGATCATAGGACTACCAAAACACTAGAAGTTCATTGGCTTATTTTGTCTTAGTATGTGAATTAACAACATTCTTTTTTTTTGAACGGCCAATTGGAATCACTCACGGACCACTGGAGTATCATCGTGTCACCAGTGTTACCACGCGATCATATTCCACCACCAAGTCACCAATTCAGGAGGAAACTCCTAATTATGAGAAAACCCCCTTGTGAGATTCGAACCGAAGACCTTATAGTCCCTAAGTCTTATCCCACCACCAAGATGCCGCTAGGCTATAATGCCTTTTGCGAATTAACAACATTCATTTTTATATAACAACTAGACTTTTGCCTGCGTTGACACGCGGTTCACCAAGTTACAGTTATTTTGAGTGGTAAGACGTAAAAAAACACAGTAGAAATATTTTATTCATATTTAAAAGTAAGGAATATATATGTTATTCAAATATCATATGCCACCTACCCCGAGAGCGTCCGGGGGTTGAAAAATCTAATATGAACTTTCTAAATAATCAACTCGTACACTTTCAAATCCAAAACATTCAACCAAAGTCTATTCCGGTTAATCTTAAAAATAGAAACATAAAGAAAACACGAGGATCATGAGGTTTGGCGATCATTTACAGTCGTTCGCAACATCTCTTTCGCCAAGTGGTTTCACTTGCGCTTTCTCCTTTTTGACATCCATCTCTTTCAGTTTACCTATAAATCGACAATAAGCAAACACTCCTTTATCTATTGCCGAAAAAGACGATAACACCTACAATAACCAAAAAAGATATGAAATTCTATGATATTGTTAAAATTTAGTGATATCACTTGTAGATCATCTGATCCACAATATACTTATTATAAACAAATTAAAAGACTAACTATAGATTAGAAACCAAAGGACGCAAGTTGTTGATTAAGAGTCCAGTACCTAATAAAAATAATGATTGTGACTTTTAAATAAAAAAAACTAAACAGTTTAAACACCATTTTACTTATTTGATGAACTAAAGCATGTCTGAAAGTTTCACAGTGCATCTTCAAGTTTTTATATTTAAGAAGGAATTATGGATTGCAACATCATCCAACAAATACCCACTTTTACAACAATTTCTTTAATTTAAATGTCTAGAATTACTTACCAACAGATCCTCCTTGCTTTAGGGATGTTTTTCGCTTCAACACATTACCAGATTGCTCCCTCTATTCATGGGCTCCCACAGCAAACTGTGACAACTCGGGTAAATCTCTCTCTTGGTTTCTATCTTTTGTTTGTTCCCTTCGTTATTTCTTTTGTTCTTTTGGTACTTGTGCAATTTTCGGGACGAAAATTCTTTTAACGTGGGGATGATGTGACACCCGGCAAATTCTGGTTAACAACGTTGTCTAGATGAAAGTCTACCTTAGCGAGTCACGCGTATATCGTACTTAACTGGGTTAGTTAAGTCGGGTTATGGTTCGGGAACTATCGGTTTAGTCTAGAGGATCATTGGATGTTGGTCTAGAGGTTCATTAGATGTCGGTCCTTAACCAAGTGTACAAACGGTGACGATTTGTAGGATCGTCAGGGCATACGGAACATACGAGTCTCGAGTCCCGGGAATTGGTGAACGAGGGTGAATATGTGTATTTACATGTGTTATGTGTTTACAATCATTATGTGACTTGTCGGTATGTGAATATGTGTTAACATATGTTAAAACGGGGTTTAACGCACAAAACGCATGAAACCAGCCCCTATAGGCGATTAGGCAAGCCTAATCGCCCATAAGGGAGGCGAGTAGGCATCATGTGGGGCGAGTAGGGGACTGATCGCATGACTGTTCATGCGATTAGGCCCCAATCGCATGAACTTACATGCGATTAGGCTTCCTGATCGCGTGTAAAGCTGCATAATCGCATGTTAGGTGCTGGACGACTAAAAACGACTATAAATACCACACTTGACCTCATAAACTTCATTATACAAACCCTAGTAGTCCCATAACCTGCCCCAACACACACACAACCTCTGGAACGCGATTTTTGATCAAAACACAAGGATTCAAGCATAATCCTTCATTCTTTCACAATTCTAAGGTTTGGTTTCCATCCATGAATCTTTATAAACGTTTTTAATCAATCCCTAATGGTCCAGACCTGTTCTAAAACGAAAAAGCTTTCTGATAATCGTTAATAAGGGTTGTTAATCGGATTCTAACTAGTATACATGTGTTATGGGTGTTTATGATTAGAAAGCTAGGGTTTTTATGATTCATAATGATGGATTAACATGTTATTAGGTTAAATCAGAATAATATTAATGTTATGATGATAATATCTGAGTAATTGATTCTTAGGGTTATTGTTATGCATGTTAGTATGATGATTGCATGCTATGTGAATGGTGTTTGGATTACGTGATTGCATGCAGGGCTGATAATACGAGGCAAAACGAAGGGTTTTAGTTGAAACATGTTTAGAATAGTGTTTGGGATGATATTGGGTAGTTACACACGTTCTGGATCTGATTTGGAGCGTTAAACGCGCGAAAAACTGGAACAGCAAGGTTACAGGCGATTAGCAATCCTAATCGCCTATGTTAGAGGCGATTAGGAGACTAATCGCCAGTTTTTCATGCGATTAGGGCCCAATCGCATGAACTTACATGCGATCAGCTCTAATTGCTAGTTTTTACATGCAATCAGCCCTGATTGCTAGTTTTTATATGCAATCAGCCCTGATTGCTAGTTTTTATATGCAATCAGCCCTGATTGCTAGTTTTTATATGCAATCAGTCCTAAATGCTAGTTTACTTTTCCTAATCGCGTGTACTGCTGCTGTAAGTGTAAATTAGCATTCCGAGACCCGATTTGACATGTAGTAACATGCTAGGAACCTCGTAACATGTCTAATAACTTGGTAACATATGTTTGGATGTAATACGGTGATACGTGAACTATGTGCTATAACTTGTTGTGCGTTAACGTATGTTAAGTGTGATTGCGTTATTGTATGTTTTAGAGCGTAAACATAACACGGGGAGTCTCGGGTCACCAATGGGATGTCGAGTCTTGTACTTTGGGTCAGTTAAACAGTCACGGTGTTTTCAAACGAACTTGGTTATGGTCTGGACATTTAGGGACTAATTAACCTGCGGGTTATTAGTCTAAGTACTTGTAACTGTCATATGTTAGGTCGCCGCTTTACGGGACTAGCATAGCAGCTGAGTTTACTCGGGTTAAGGAGTAACGCAACTTAAGGTGAGTTTACGGCCCCTCTTTTAAACTGGTTTTATACTTTCGGGGGAGAAAACATGTGTTAAAACGATTATTTGGTAATTACTGTCATACTATGGGTTTCTATTGTGTACTACACGATCTTTGGAAGTCCCGGGGGGAACCATGAATGTGCGGGTTTGCACAACGGGGAAATGTGAATAGCGCTATTGGGAGTGACCAACCTCGCTCGTCGGCTTGGAGGGCCGGGCGAGTGCATATTGTCTCAAACAGGAACAACAGGAACAACTGGTACTTTTCGGGCACAACATCTGGTATTCGAGTTAGTAATGGTTTTCCAATCGTGGTAGTAACAAAACGTACGCCTAGCTAGCGTATACTGGTTTTCGATTTGTTATAGTATGGACAGGTGGACTTGGTACTTGGATTACAAAACCTGTAAACTCACCAGCATTTTTGTGCTGACGTAAACTTTTACATGTTTTCTCAGGTCGCTAAGGTAGCACGACTGGACTAGGGCGCACGCGTCTGCACGGCGTCTAACTAGGGTTGCATGGTCTTATAAACGTTGAACTATTGTTTCATTTTTGAGATACTGTTTTGAATAAGCTTCCGCTGTAAACGGGATTTTAAACTTTGTTTTGAAATTGCATTTATATTCATTTAGACTTGTTTATTGTGATCGTTGGTTTGGATCCTGGTTTGTCATGCGCCTCGCGGTAAAACTCCGCAAGTGGATTTTGAGGGTGTGACACAAACACACACACGCTCACTTGATTTTGGCTTCAATACACAATTATACAACTAATTCATTGTTTCCGTACCTGCTGACTGTCACATACCGCTTAATCGCTTCAAGTATAATCTGAATTTCTGCATATTCAAAAGTTGACTTGTTATATTCAAAATACCTTAAAAGTTTTCCAATTGTTCTTATCAGTTTTGAGTCGAAACAAACCTGCAAATGACATTTTTACGTTTTCTCACGACACCAAAGTATATTTGCAGACTTGATATCCTGATGAATGATCTTAAGTTGACTTACAATGTAAATTGGATCAGTATCTTAACAGTTGAAATGCCTCGATAATAGCTTCAGCAATAAACAAAAAAATACATAAGTCATGAAATGTCAGATGATTGAAGTAATGTTGCTCTGCAAACACGTAGAGTTCAATAAGTCGTTTAACAGTAGCACTATTAACAACAGATGAACAGAGTCTACATTATTGCAAGATGTAAGAAAGAGAATAAAATGTAAACATTTATTTATCATTATACATTTGAAAATAGTTATCAAATTATTGGAGGTGACTATATGATTCAAAAACTATCTTACCACTTAGCAAGTGTCAAATGCTCTCTGGTCCAATCACAAGAAGCACCAAGCCGCCTAATCTGATTTGTAATGGTTCCCCCATACCTTCAGATATATCCAAACTAAATAATTAGAATCATGTGCTCATAATCACTGCCCAAACCGTACTCCCTCTGTCAGTCCGTCCCAAAAATATTTTCCACATTTCAATTTTAGTTTTTTCGAAAATAATTATCAACTTTCAATTTGCATTAATTTGGGTCAGGAGTATTAAAAAAAGTTATATCATTATAGAAGATTCTTAAAGTGTATATTTTTTCTACAATATGGAAACTCTATAAAGAACTGAAATATCCACTCACCTGACCCTCACTGTTCCACATCTCATCAGCTGCCCGTGGCGCAAGTTGAACAGTAATCTGATCTAAAATCGACCGTCGACTGTATGAAATCATAGGAAAGGAAGGTAAGTGATATTAAACAAATATAATGTACAGAAAATTTAGAAAAAAAGAAAAAGAAAAAAAGATTCTGCACCTCAGCAACCCTTCCTTAAATTTGATCTGGTCCATTTTCATCCTCACATAACCCAATTCCCTACCAGCTTTTGGGGCTGTTCAAAATAAAATTCTCACTTAAGCTAAAAGTCACTCAAATGTAAAGCAAAAATTATATAAAGTGAAACCTGAGAATCATACAAACTCTATATTGCTAAGATCAGGAAAATTCATTGCGGCATACCTTCACGAAAGCTTTACCTAAGTCCTGATGAACATATAAATTCGTTAGTGTTAATGATTAAAGAAAAATGTAACCATATCATGAAAGCTAATTATAATCACACTTATATTTACCTGAGTTTGACTTTGACTCTGTCCATTAGTTGACTCTTTTGAGGTCCATAGCTGCTCCAAGTTGTAATAAACTACCCAGTTGTCGTGAGTACGACCATGATCGATCACCACCAGACAACCTCCACCGTTGCTCACTGGTGCAACACAATAGTTATACACCTGTAACCGCCATAAAAAAGTATTAAAAAACAAATCAAAATTTTAAAAAATGTATTAAAATTAGTGCAATAACTTTACAAACTAATTTCACCATTAATTCCATTCAACAACTTTCCAAACCAATTCCACTTTCCTATAATACAATCAATCAATCTCTTACCAAAAAACTCGACCCTTCCTTTTTAACAGGCAAGACTTTTCAAACCACCATTTATAATAATTAATTCTTATAATTATCCTTCCAGACTTTAAGCCACCAACTTAGGAAACAAATAAAATGCTAATAAATGAGACCCGAATCAACAAATAGGACCCGGACCTGAATAGCTTTCCTAAGCGGATTAATCACTAAAAAATATCCAACATTCTTTTACCTTTCATCTAATATTATGATCCTCAAGAACACCTCAAAGAACATATGAACATTCAACCTCACCCGAAGACAAACATCATCGAGCCAACATAATATCATGAACAAATATAACCAGTTAAGATTAACCAACATAAAAACAGATTAAAAAACATAAAGGATTCAAATCAATTAAAAACATATTCAAAAACAGATTAACCCTAAATAAAAAACAATCCCAACTTCCAACACAGATTCAAAAACATATTCAAAGACAACCAATACAAGTTTAACAACGATTGCACAATATAAACGAAATTTCCAACTTTCAAAATCAGTCAAAAACGGATTGAAAACATTGAACCCTAAAACATAAACACTTGAACAATCAAACCATAAAACATCAAATAATTTCCAACACACAATACATCAACAATCAAACCCTAAAACATGAATCTAAATAAATCAAACCCTAAAACATCAATCGAACCCTAAAACACAAACCCTAAAACATCAATCAAAAATCAAAAGAATTAGTAAAACTGAACAATAATACACGCAAACACAAGTATTAAAAGACAAATAATCGACATAAGTCAAAAGAGATAGAACAGACATCAATCGACAAGCAAATGAGGAAAAAAAACGGGAAAAAAACATACAAATGAAGAACGATTGATTAATATAGAATGGGAGAGATTAAACCTTGGAGAAGAGATTAAAACAATGCTTGATTGGGTTCAATCACATTCAAATTGCCTGCTAGGGTTAGAGGTTTCGATGGGAGCAAGATGGAGATTTGGGGGTTATGTTATGAACCTTTTTTTTTTTTTTGCTTATATATTTTTCTGATTTTTTATTAAAAAAAAGAAAATTTTATAAAAACTCTCATCATGCCATGTGGCTTAATAAGGAAGGAGAGAGGATTGCTAGTGGGATGAGAGAATGCCATGTGTACAAAATGACTTTCAAATATTATATGTATAGATAGATAGATGATGTGACCTGTAGAACATTAATTGTAAGCGAAAATGTGGGAATGGGCTAAGGTGAGTGGCGGTTAATTAGTGGGCTTACTTTCGATTTTTATTTTTACATTTAGGCTCCTCCAAAGACGGCTCAAGCATAGAAGTTTATGCATCATCTGGGCACTAAGTTGAAATTCAAACTAAAAGTTTCTATATATTTGTATATGTATTTTCATTATACAATAAGATACAATACTATGTAAAAAAAGAGTGAAAAACGTAACCAATCTTAAGCTCAGTCACAACTTTAGGTTTGTCAAGTTACGGAGCCTACAATGAGGGTATCATGAAACGACATACCACATTGACTAGAAGTTACGATACTTGGCAATTGCTTCGCGCCAAAATCTAGTTTAGCATTTTGAATTTTATCGACGCTATCTTTTAGGGTTTTCTTTGATTATGTGAATCGAGTGAAATTTGCATTTTCTTTAATGATAGTATAAGACATTGTATATAAACGATAAGTTTTACTAATAAGAATAATTAAACCCAACGTACATAAGCAATATAACCATGAAACATGTTCACTGATATACATTTGTTGATAGGTTTATAATAAATAAGCCACATATGAGTTGCTAGATCTTTGACACCGCAATGTGGCTGGGGTTTGGTCTCTCAGATAGTCGTAATGGCTGCCAATCTTCATCATCAATTGCGGAGAAACATTTGCTCACCATTTCCTCATTTACTAGCTCTAGCCTTGATGGTGACCACTACCAAAATCAGAAAAGGGTTGCAAGACGAATTTAGTTAATAATCTACATGGATATTCTAAGAACAAATAACTTTAAAAATAACTATTTTATTAATATAGATATTGGTATCCACTTTAACCGAACTACACTTTGTATACGAAAAATGATATTATTTCTACCGTATCTTCCTAAGGGGCTGTTTGGTTGATTAAGTGCTGAATCATTTAGAGATCTGAATGGTTAAGAGGCTCTGAATGATTCAGCTATGCACCAAGTCTGAATGATTCAGCTCTTAATCATTCCATTCAAAGCCTTGTTTAGGCTAAAACAAACAGTCTGAATGCTGAACCATTCAAAGTTAAATGGTTAAGAGCATTATTAAGAGGCTATCAAAAAGTTTTTCATATAAATAAATAATCAAATCAAATGTGTTAAGTTTAAGAGAAAACCACTCAAACTTGAAAACCAAGAAAACCATTATCAAACAATCACTTGTTTTTTAATTTTTTTAATTGAGATGTAAACATTGTAAACAAATAATATATATGTATATTTTGTTTGCTAAGGTACACAATATTACCTTTGGGTTTTTATCTTTGTCAATTAGCATTGCTCTTGAACCCTGCAAGTGAAATTCTCATTATTATATTTTAAACAACATTGTTTATATGATACATATACAAACAAACATTTAAAAACATATCTAGTACCAACAAACCTCGTAAAAATCATCATTCACAATTCTTCGAAGAAGATTACTAACAACAAGATATTCACGAGCAAGGCAATGTTCAAGCTTCTGCGATCGACCATCTCGAATCTGTGAAAAGAGACTAATAACTTCAGCAAATTTCAAACAATTTCATATGTAATTTCATTTGGATTGACTTCATTTAGGGTCTGTTCGGTAAGTCTCTTAATGAGGCTCTGAATCATTCAGCGCTGAATGATACAGCATTCAGCGCGTTTATCTCAGCTTCTGAAAGGAATGGTTAAGGCTGAACCATTAAGCACCGAACTAGGCTGAACCTTAATGAGACTCTCCTACCAATGTGGAACAAAAAAACTAACCATTAAGAGGTCATACTTAATGATTCAGCACTTAACCATTCAAACTTCTTAACTTATTCAGACCTCTTAATGATTTAACACTTAATCAACCAAAATGCCCTTACCAATTTCAATGCAAGTTTAATGCATAGAGGAGAAGTCGATTTGATATATTTTATGGCATCGAGAGTCCATTTTTCATCATACTCCATGGCGACATTCTCCTACATGAATGCAAATATGAATCATACTTTATTTTCTGAAGTTGTTTTCATTGAAATAGAAATTATGTATTGATTTAGGGAACTTACCAATGCTAGTAATATATCTTCTACAGTTTCTCTTGAGAAACATTTGTTGATAATTTCCAGTCTAGCACCGAATACATGTTGGTATAAGTATATATACGTATACGTATTTATCTATAGTGTTAAAATACGCATATACAATTGAATGCGTGAGGGAAATCAAGTGATCAACACACATACATACATAAAAAAAGCGCTTCGGCTTGGTGCAAAATTTACCATTTATCTTGTTTTGATTGGTTTTACATCTAAATATGCGTAAGTGTGAAATTAATCACTTAAGGGAAAATCACAAGCTTAGCCATTGACCCATGTAAATTACCAAAATAGTTACATCCTATCTTTTGGGAGAGTCGTTTCACAGGTTCCGAGTATGGGTTCGTGTTTACATGTTTCGTGTTCGTGTCTTATCGTGTACGTGTCTTAACAGGTCTTATCGTGTTTCTTATCATGTCTTGTCGTGTCTTATCGTGTCTTGTCGTGTTAACTTATTTTACTAGGTGTTCCTTATCGTGTCTTGTCGTGTCTTATCGTGTTAACCTGTTATACACAGGTTCGTGTTCGTGTTTGAAAAAAATGACACGATTAGATTTCGTGTCGTGTTCGTGTTTACATGTTTCGTGTTCGTGTCTTAACAGGTTCGTGTCTTAACAGGTTCAGGTAACCTGTTATGCCAACCCTACACAACCCTAGTACAGAGGCATCTCAGGTCTCTCCAAGAGGCTTCGGCAATTGATCAACCGATGAGCGATGCGCCGACACGCGTCCCTAAAGCATCTCCAAGAGGACGAGACACCTCTCCAAGAGGCTTCAGGGACACCTCTCTAAGAGGCTTCACAGCAACCATCACCACCAACATCTCTACCTCCACAGAAACCACCCACCACCATCACCACCGAACATTACAACCATCACCACCAGTCACCACCTTAGGAATCGACGATGAACATTTACGAACCATCACCACCTCATGAATCGACGACGCACATCTCACGAATTTCAAGCTGGTTTTTATTTAGTTGTTTATTTTTCTGTTTTTTTCTTAATGATGACGGTTCGGGTGGTCATGGGTGTGGTAGTGGTGGACGATTGCGGTGGTGGGTGGTTGCTGTTGAGGTGGGGGTGGCGTACAAACTTGAAAGTGTGACTTGTACATAAAAAAAATTGGAAGAAAAAGGTGGTGCTTTTTTATGTATAAAGGATAAAAAATTTAGCTACCTTATAGTATTCTCTGATTTAATGTTTCTCTCATTTGCATATTTGTTGATAACATCAGAAATTCTTGTTTTGTTATTTGCATCTGATAAAGTCATCATGCTAAGTTCATCCTCCATTGAAGCTAAATCCTATAATAGTGTAAAGAAATCAATCCAAGAATTAGCAATGTGATAAAATGACAACTTTTGCCTTGTGCTCCAAATACTTATCGATGGACATTCGATCCGACGAAAATTACCTTGGAACGTACAAAGTGAGTCGCAAGGCCACATTCAACCATTTCAAGCCCGTTCAATCGTACCCCAGTGAGTGCCACATATTCTCCTAGAAATTTGACCAAAAATATTAATGCACAAGCTAAAATTAATTGCGTATTTTAGGAAGAAAATTACCATAAAATCCTGGAAGTCGTGAGAGGAAATGAGAGGAACCAACATCTGGGACTGATCCTATTGATGTTTCTGGCATTGCAAATATTGTATTCTCTGTTACAATTATAAATGTTGCATTCATTGATAATCCAGCTCCTCCTCCCATTACTATTCCATTTAGAAGAGCGATCTATGGTTTATTAGAAACAAGAAACGGCTTTGGTGAGAAGTGTACGAAGTCAATCTATACTCTTAATGAAGGCAAATCAATGGTTAACATTGAGAGGGTGACAATTTCATAATTATTCAGAAAAAAGGTTAAAAAGGCCTTGATTGTTGTTTTTTTTTTTTTTTTAATTTAACCATTTATAAAAAAAATTAGTTAACTTCTTATGAAATGACTAAATTAGCGTTAATTATTTATTTATTTATTTATTTTTTAGAAAGGTGTAGATCAAATGGAATCTCACTTAGCTTGCTTCAACCCAATTTGACGGAAGACAAGCCACCTGAGTTTGAGTGATGGGTGAAACCCGCCTCACCGGGGGGGGGGGGGGGGGGGGGGTTTACCCTCTCCAAACATCAATGGAGAATAAATCGCCCATTGCAACAGTCAAACTAGAGACCCCGGGCAGAAAACCCCGAAGGGTGAAAGCCTGTCCACCTCACTTACAACCACTGGGCTGTAAAGTCATTGGTGTTGGGGATTTATAGTAACAATAAATAAAACAACCGGATAATTGGAATATCTGAACGCAGGTAATCGATTTAAGATTGAATCAATTCGACAGTTCAATCGAAATATTCAATCGGATACAATCAGAGATTAATAATTTTCTGTATGCTTATGATTGAGTGAAGAATCAGGGAGTTTTTGACCAAGATCAAAAAACGTAAATGAATTCAGACCTATTAACTTCCTTTTAGGCAGTTATTTTTAAGGTTTCAACATTGCCAAATTTAGTCTCTCTAATGGGGCTCTGCTCCTTGGACCCTGCCAGGGGCTGCCGTCCATTGGACCCTGCATCCGGGGGTGCTGCCCCCAGTCCGCCGTTCCTTAGTGGCTTCCCCCCTAAGTTCATAATAAATTCAAACAAGTGTGCACTCTATGTGATGTCTTATTATGAATACATTGGTCAATCATTCAATCCAATTACACTAAAATATTCAACAATTACCGATCAAACTCCAGCAGCCAAGAGCTAACCCATGAACTTATGGCGATAAAAAAATACTAGCGACAAATATTTAAGGTGTTGGTGTGTGTATATTTATGGTTGCAAATTTCTATGCAAAATGTGGTTAAAGTGTGACCAACTTACGAGTGGCTTCTTGTAGGTTCCAAGTAAGTAGTCCAGGCTATATTGTTTCCGAAAGAAGTGTGCACCAAAGCTCCAATGTCCTTAGTAATTCAGAAAACAAAAGGGCATAAAACACTTCAGTAGTAACTGTAGTAATTATCAGTAATGTATTCATCGTATGTAATTATATAATTAGATTATTTGAAAGTAATACACTGATAAATAATTATCCTATACAGTGGCGAAGCTTGGTATCGGAATCGGTGGGGGCTGGGCTTAATTTTTTTCGATCAATAGTGGCAAATCGGTGAGGGCCGAACTCAACCCGGACTCAATTTACCTATGAAAGTCGCAAATTTATACCACTGCGGCAGAAAACAAGGGGGGGGGGGGGCAGGGCCACCCCTGGCCCTTCTTATCCTTCGTCCCTGATCCTATATATTTATTTTCAAACTTTGATGAACAGTTTTGATGGCACTCTTGTAATTTTCAAACCTAATGTTGGGTAGTCCTGTAATTGTGTTTATTTGTGGTGTAAAACCTATTTTCTCCCTCTCTTTGTCGGTGTTCTCTCTTTTCCTCACCGACCTACCCTCATCGGCAAACATCGTTTACCACTTATGCCCGTCGTACGCCACCACAGCCTCTATATAGTAGTCTTTGTTCCTCCAACGGTTCCCGATGTGTGGTGTAGATAGTGGTTGGTGGCTCCGGTGTTGGTACAAACGGTTGTGTAACGGCTTTGGTTCCGGCGTTTGTGGCCATTTAAACCTTCTTTCTTGGTGTTCACCTAACTCTCACCGGTCCTCCTATTGTCGTCCACCGACATCTCTAACCTCTGCCACCATATTCCGCCGTACGCCGCCCACACCGCCTTACTGTTATTTGCATGTTACCCTCTGCTACCAATGTGTGGCCTACAAGTGAGTGAGTAAAAGTTGTTGGTGGATATGGTGGTTAGTGGTGTCGGTGGTGTCGGTGGTGTCACAGACAAGTGGCTAATGGTGTTGGTTCCGGTGATTATGGGTCATGATGTGTGGGCTATGGTTGTTAACACTATTGATTTGTTACATTAATTAAAGTGAGTTTATAAAGAGTATTCGCTTGAGAAAAAGCAATACGGGCAACAAACTATGCGGGCACCCCTTTATGGAACATCATAAGTTCATATGGCTAGACGATATTACCAAAAGGATGTCCTAGGTAGGGCTGGCATATCATGTCAGAAACGACATGTTAAGACACGAACACGAACCTGTTTATAACATGCTAACATGATAAAACACGATAAGACAAGAACCTGTTTTATAAACGTTAAACCTGAAATCGTATCCACTAACCTGTGAATGAGAGACTGAGTGACGCTGGGATTGAGAAGGAGGACATGTGATGTGTGAAAGGGGACTGGTGGTTGGGTACGGTGGACAAGTGATGGAGATGGTGGACGGGGTCGGTGGAGTTGAGAAGGAAGGGAGAGACGACTAAGCGGTGTATATGTCTGTACTCTTTGATTTGTAAATTGAAAAGTAGGGTTCCTGACACGACATGTTAAGACACGAACACGTAACAAGTAACCATGAACACGACAACTTATCGTGTCATTTTATTTTCAAACATGAACCTGTTTATAACATGTTAACATGATAAAACACGATAAGACGCAATAAGACAGGAACATGTTTTATAAACGTTAAGCCTAAAATGGTATCCACTAACCTATGAATGAGAGACTGAGTGACGCTGGGTTTAAGAAGGAGGACGTGTGATGTGTGACAGGGGACGGGTAGTCGGGTACGGTGGACAAGTTATGGAGATGGTGGACGGGGTCGGTGGAGTTGAGAAGGAAGGGAGAGACGGCTAAGCGGTGTATATGTCTGTACTCTATGATTTATAAATTGAAAAGTAGGGTTCCTTCATCTTTAGTCCACATATGTGTAAGGTATACCCACACCCAATATATAAATTCTTGAAATAAAATTATTAACGTGTCTTAGCAGGTGCTTAACATGTTAACAGGTCTTTAACATGTTTAGACACGAAACCTGTTAAGGCCTTATCATGTCGATCTGTTAAAGACATGAAAGCTGTTAAGGTCAAACACGAAACCTGTTAAGGTCGTGTAGGTTCATGTTGTGTTATCGTGTTTGTGTCTAAAATTATCAGCCCTAGTCGTAGGTGGTAAATTATGTTGTTTTAGTGTTTTCGTTCGAAAGCTCAAATAATTCCATCTCAAACATCATTAATAAAAGGGGGGGGGGGGTTTCCAAATTTATAAAAATTTAGACCGCTCTCTATGGCCTTCTTTTCAATTTGATAGAATGTCGTATACGATTTTTTTTTGTTCTCTTTAGTTCTAGTTGTTGGAAAATCAGACACTTTGATCGAAAACACAAACACACAAATGAATGAACTCCGCTCTACTCTTTTTATTATCAACCAAATTACACCAATTACAATAACCTTGACCATATATTTACACTAAACTAAACCTACTATGACTAGGGCTGACCAATTCACGGTCCCAAACCGCCAGAATTGTGGAACCGAAACCGAACCATATTCTTTTATTTAGGTTCCGGCTCCAGTTCTTAATTTTTGGTGAAAACGGTTCCCGGTTCGATTTTGTTCAGAATCGTGGTTCCATTTAAAGAACCGCCAGAACCGGGTTAAGTTAAAACTTTAAATATTATATTTAGAAACCCTATTAATTTAGACGGCTTTTCCAAGTAGTTTATTGACTGACCATCCACATTTTCAGTAATCTATATGAAAAATATTGTTCAAGGTAATATTAAGTGTATAACATCTAACAAACTTATTGAGATAGGAGTTCCATTCGAATTATATGAATTTTATAAAACATATAGAGTAGAATAAAGGAAAAAAATAGCTTAAACTGAGAACCAACGCTTACAAAACCATTTACGAGGTGCATGGGTTGGCTTATAATGTGTATCGAACAATAATATAATGTAACATGCGTCATTAGTAATGCATGACACATATTATTTGTAATGTCAAAATAGCAATCATTGCATATATGCGGCTAATACCGTGCACCTCTAGAAATGTATCATAGGTCCTTAATATGACTACAAAACCACAACTTTAGTTTACTAAAGTTGTCTTTTATTTAATTGCTAATTTTAGGATTTAGTTGGCAACCGGTTCCGGCAGAACCGTTTACACGAGAACCCTTTGACCCGGTTCCAAACCGAACCGATATGTTTTTTATATGGTTCGATTCCAGTTCTTATATTTAGCATTAAATGGTTCCAGTTTGGGTCAATTTGGTCTGGCTCTTAACCGTTGCACACCCCTAACTATGACCCAAGCACTAATTAAATAATAAATATTAAACCCGAACTAGATAAAGTTAACCCTTAAAATAAAATAAAATACTAGTACTTATCTAGACCCAACATTAAATAATAAAAAATAAACAAATCCACTTCAACTCCAAATATGATTAACCCTTTACTCACCCCCTTAATCTAAATTGAACTCATTTGTTCACGTCCGCACTTGTTATTATGATTTCTTCATGGATAATCTCGACCTTTCTTGGAATCCTGACCTCTTTCGTGGCCACGTCTAAAGTCTTGATAATTTGACCTCACACTGCACTTTACTTGATGCTAAAACCGGTTGAACCCTTCATTTATCGTAGTTTTACCACCCTATCACACTCGTCCTTGATATGCTCCCGCTAATATCAACCACCAACAATGACAACAATCACTTGTTGATCTGTCCCTTAGTCGCCAAACGAATTCTTTTGCTCCTCGCTCTTTGGTTTCTTCCACAACATGTCCGTTGGGTTTTCTGCCAAAAGAACCAGGCCCCTCACTGCGATTTTCTTCCTTGGCGAGAAAGAGTCACCGGAAAAAATAAAGCACGGTCAAAGTTGGGTTGAAAGTTGCTAATGTGATCAGGTTCATCACCATTGAACTGGTCATCGGGCACCACCGTCTTCCCAAGCGATACTCCCCTACAACACCCGTTGACCCGAACATAAAACCGTCATCGTTTTTCCCTTCAGAACAACAAAATAAAAAGTAACTTTGATTGGATTTTTACACGAAAAAATTCCCTGATCGATATGCACCTGCTGCTATTGACCCCCAACACGACAAACTATCGTAATTATGTCTTCTTTTGTTACTAAATGAACTCCTTTCATCCTTCAATATTTGCTGATCTCGTTTATGTAGCACCTATATACACTGGTTTGTTACCCGCATGAGAAAAAACACCTGTTGTTTTCCCTCAACAGTTAAGAACCTTTAACAACCTAACCTAAATTTATTGAACTCCTTCCATTGTTAAATCACTACACCAACAAAATACATATCGTTGTGGTTTGGGTCTCCCAAAACAAAATGAAGCCACCACATGTTGCTTCCTTTTATTTTATTTATAGTTAAATGCCAAATTCGTCCCCGAGGTTTTGTCCAGTTTGCCACTTCAGTAAAAAAAAGTTTTTTTATTTTTTTGCAATTGAACACCTAAAGTTTGGATTTTCTTGCTATTTTCGTCCTTTTCACTAACTGGGTTTATTTTTCTATTAACTCAGGGGTATTGTAGTCATTTTACCTATTTATTTTTGTTTTAAATTTTGTTACTCTCTTTTTTATACATAATAATAACAAATCATCTTCTCGAGCTCCATTGCCTCTATTACCACCTGTTATAAACATCTTTTTCTTTCAATCTTTCTACCAAGATATCTGGTCCCCTAATAGAACCATATCCAACTTCAGACAAGCTTAAACCATAAACATGATTAAGTGAATGATTAAAACCCCAAACCGAATCTAAGGTTTGTAAAGGGGAAGGAGGAGAATTTATCGAACATATGGCTTGTGTCGTGAAGATAAGCGCAATCACTACAAATACAAACTTAAAAAGCCCCTTTACACTACAACATCTATCTTCCCCAAATCCAACCATCTCATCTTCATCATCTTCGCCTTCACATTCTTCATCTTCTTCAGCGATTCCATCTTCATCTTCTTCAATATTCACATCCTGGGCTTCTTCCACAGATTCTTTTCCAGAACAAGAATCTTGCAATTCAGAATTACCACCGGCAACAAAATCGGTACTAATTATGACCCGATCTTCATCGCTTTTCTGTAAATTTAATATCTTCCTACGCCTATCCGGGTTGTACCTCAAGAACTTAGGCCTAGGGAAGTCAGTTGCAGGTGGTATTCGTGAAGGGAAGTCAGTTGAGGTGGTGGTTATGGTGGTGGAGGTGGAGGTGGTGGGTATTCGAGAGAGAGAGAGAGGGAGAGGGAGAGGGAGAGGGAGTGAGGGGGAGAGAGAGAGAGAGAGAGTGTGTGTGTGTGTGGGTGGTGACATTGTTAGGGTTTTTTAAAAAAGGGAAGAAGATGATGTTTTTTTTATTAAAATAATCATAGAATGAAATGTCTAAATTGTCCCTCATTAAGTAGGCAAAATAACAACCCTACCCCTGACCTTAACGAGATTTTTTAACTGAGTTAGTGAAAAAGACGAAAATAACAAAAAATTCCAATTGAATTGCAAAAAAAAGTTTTTTTTTTTTTTTTTTTTTTTTTTTTTTTTTTTTTTTTAGTGACAAACTGGACCAAACCTCAAGGACGAATTTGACTATTAACTCTTCATTTTATTTATTTGATTTCCTTGACGTACAACCATAAATTAATTGAGCTTGTCTCTTCACTTTTGAATTTTACTTTTAAGCTCAAAGTTTTCATATTTTGTAATGTAGTTATTTTTTTTTACTTTTAACCTAAAGCTGTTATCTTTTACAATCTAAAACCATGTTTTTTTTACTTTCAACTTTATTTATCTATATTTTTCATTTTTTTGCAATGTAACCCATTTGATTTTTTTACTTTTAACCCAAAGCTTTTAATCTTTTACAATCTCACCCAAACTTTTTTAATTTCAACTTTGGTCACTCATAATTTTCATCTTACGCAAGTTTTTCGTTTTATGATTCGAGTTAACATGTTGTAATGTGCGTGTATGGTTCAACGATTTTACGTAGACTTTCCATCTTTCACAAGTTTTTTGTTTTACGTTTCTTTATGTGATTTAACACGCTTGAACGTGCATGCATGGTTCAACGTTTTAGATATATTTTTCCCGTTTGGCAGGCCCGTCGCAATAGAACTATTTTGCACGGGGCAAAGATCGACTTAATTATTCTTTTTGATTGTTTTACGCTATTAGCATGATGCAACAGGCGTGCGGGGTTCTACGGTTTTATCTTTGCTTTTAGTTGGTATTATTTCTCCCCTTTTATTTATTTTTTATGAGCTTTTTCGGTGTCGGTGGTTAATGATGTTGGTGTGGCTTTGATGCTACTTAACATGGTTTTATGTTCCCGTTACAACGCGGGGGCTTAATACTAGCTGTAACAAATGTGATCAAATTGTTTAAACTCCCTTTGTCGTCACCTCTACTTGTACACCTCCGAGCCCTTTAATTCTAACTGACTCAAACAACAATTAAATAATTATATTAAACCCATAGCAAATAAACTTAACACATTATAATAAAATACTAGTACTTTTTTAGACCCAACACTAAATAATAATAAATAAACAAATCCACATCAACTCAAAATAAGATTAAGCCTTCACTAGTATCTTGCAAGTTTTACCTGGTTATAAAATTACGTCGTTTAAAAAACCTAAAATAAAGGGGCATTGAATTTAAATAATCCAAAGTTTGGGCCCATAGACCAATAATAATCCGAACTTTAACGTTAGACCATGATAATCCAAACTGGACATGTGAGTGTCAAAATTGAACCTCCGTTAAATATACACTAACTGGATTAGTTTAAGCTGACGTGACAACTAACAAGGCATGCTGACGTGTACACCACTACTGATGTGGCAGCTGAGGTGTCTTGACACCAAGTCAGCATGACACCTCAGCTGCGACGTCAGCAGTGGTGTACACGTCAGCATGTCTTGTCAGCTGCTACATCAGTTTACACTAACTCAATTAGTTCATATTTAACGGATGGTCATTTTTGACACCCACATGTCTAGTTTAGATTATCCTGACCTAACATTAAAGTTCGAATTATTATTGGCCAATGACCGATCTTTAGATTATTTAAATCCAATGTCCTGAAAATAAAAGAAAGAGATACTATAACATAGGGTCCGTCAAAATACCACAGATATTTTACTCGATTCCAAATTAAATGTATACTAATATATTAATATTTTTTTAACGATCAACTAGATATCATCTGAATTCGTAGTGAGTTAGCACTGGATAAATGGTTACCCATTAGGCAGCCCAAGTCCACCAAGCTACCAATTCGAGGAAAAGCTCGCCGCCCAAAAACTTATTACGGTAAAACCAATTTGAATCGGATTCAAAGTTAAGACTAAATAGCCTTAAGCTTTTATGTTCATTTCCTGGTACCATTGTAGCAAATGATGGATGATACTACGATATTAATATTCTCCTATATATTAATTTCTGAAATTCATGAACAGGCGCTATTGTTGAAAAAATAATGCAACGACAAGAGGCATTAAAAGTTTTTCCCCCGAATTAGCAACATATGCGTACTAAAGTAAGAAAAAGTTGGCATAAAGACTACATGGTACATCACATTTAATGTAAAACAAATCTTTTGAAACTTTATTTTAAAGTAGTTGAGACTTAGGGGCTGTTTGGTTGATTAAGTGTTGAATTATTAAGAAGTCTGAATGGTTAAGAGACTCTGAATGATTAAGTGCTAAATGATTCAGCTATGCACCAAGTCTGAATGATTCAGCTTTTTATCATTCCATTCAGAGCCTTTTTTAGGTTGAAACAAACAGTCTGAATGCTGAACCATTCAGAACTGAATGGTTCAGAGCCTCATTAAGACGCTACCAAACAGGCCCTTAATTACACCAATAATCCTAATTTAATTCTTTGCTGCTAATTAAGTGTTATAACCTCACATTGGCAAAAAAAACTTTTGAAACTGTGCACACATTTTAATTTTTTAACGACTTTCTTTGTGTTTGGCTAGTGCACTTGATGCCCAAATTGGAGATCCTTGTTGCCCTAGTTGGCTAGACTATGTTGTCTTTACTGGGCTCACATTGGCTTCAACGTTTTGCTTGGGTGTTTCCCCAACGACTGCCACTTGACAGTCGTTGTGCCGCCACAAGAGCATTACTCTCTTGCGTAACAGACAATGGGACGAAAACCCAGTGGGCTCCGGATTCGAACTGACAACCTCACAAGGGTTAGCTCAAATCTTTCATTGCCATAATTCATCAAAAGTGACACAAGTGAGAATCGATTTTGGGTCCTCGATCTCTAAAAACTCAAGATTTTCTACTATTTGCCCACACATTTTAAGTACTATTGCATAAGTATAGTTCACGTAACGTTGCATAAAGGCAACTAGCATTGGTGGTAATTAACCAAGCCTATAAAGTCTTTCAGTTCAACTAATAAATATGTTATATGATTCTTGAGTACGTTTTCAAATTGAATGTTTCTAAATCCTTAGCGTTTTAATTTTAATTCATGAATTCCCGTTTAAAAGACAAATACCAAAGTTCGCCTCATTTACATTTTACACCCCAATCATACCTGCGGTTGTAAACATCATTACTGATGTAACATCCCCACCTGCACAAAATGCTTTTCCATTTCCCTGACAAGTACAAAATTTAACCATAAAAATTTGAGGCTTTAAACTATAAAGCTAAACATCATAAATAAAATAACAAGCATTTTACGTCAGTTGCAATTTATTCCATATCGTTTTAAAACGGTTGTTTGAGGTTGCACTAATCGATTGTTTAAAGTTTTGGGCTTGCATTATAGAGGAATTTTTTAAAAAAAATATGCCCTCAAAATTTATGGACCCTGTCCGGTTGACCTCCTCATAACTTTCCAAAGCCGTCGCTGGTGTTGTAAGGTTCGGATGGAGATACATTTACGAGGAAACGCTAATATATATATATATATATATATATATATAATTTAAAAAAATTGACCAAACATTAAAATAAAATAAGATGAGCTAGCAACTCATGACAAAAGAATAAAATGACTAATATTCATATTTTGCCTGTATATCTTCTATTGTAATGTAATTTTCATATTTTGTTTTAATGAAATTCTGAATTTGAAAGTTTAATATCAAAAACTCATTTCTATTTGTTTGGTAGTCAACGAAATATATAATTATTATTATTATTATTATTATTATTATTATTATTATTATTATTATTATTTTTTGAAACTAGATGCAATTCTTTAAAAACAACTTTACTTCTAAATACAAAAAGGGACACATATGTGATTTTGTAATAGTGCTCATAGATTACATGTTACCTTTAATATGATAAATTTGATTGTTCGATCATTCTCAAAAGATTTAAACATCCTTAACATTTGAACAATCTGCAAAACGATCATCAATTATTTATATAAGATGATACGTAAACAATAAGTAAGAACACCTGAAAAGTAAACATACGAGCTCATAATTTAAGGCATTTAGCTTTCTTGGTCTGTTTAATATCACTTTCATCATGCCACATATTCCTTCGGTTGTTACCTAATTAAAAAGCAAAAAACCAACAGTTAGAAACTGCTACACTTTGATATAGAACACTACATTAGGTGATATAAAAAGACTTGAATGATAGGTAGACCGACAACAATCTGCGATGGAATCTATATTCAATTTTAATTTTAATTGGCGTTTGCTAATTTTGTAACTGTTATGATTTCGATCGCAGATCAGTCATTCGTAGTGTTTTTCGATATACAAAACATATATGTACCAGATACCCTACAGAAAAAATTAATTAAATCTCCTAATCAACTTACGGAAAAAAAAGATTTTGCCATCTATATAAGTTATATTATTGGAGATCGATAGATGAAATTAACTTGGTTTAAGAAAATGTTCAAGAACAGTAAGGAGAAAGATTAATTTGAAAGCTAGTTACCATGTTTTCCTCTTTGGAAAGGGTCGATGGGGCCATGTGTGTGTATTTGCAGGGAATAGCTTTTTAAGAATAAGGTGAAGAGAGCGAGATCGATTTTCAAATGAATTAATGGGATGGCTTTTATAGGCAGAAGTTGAAAATTCGGAGATTCTAAGGAAAAAAAAAATCCCAAATATAAATTGTGATCTAAGAAGTTCCGATTTTTATACTGCTCGGAGTGGGGGCGGTAAAGGGGCGGGAAGGGGGGAACACCACTGCCAGGGTGGCGTAGAGAGGGGCAGGAAGAAGAGAGCGGGGGAAGAAAGCTTGGCGTGGGGGTGGGGGGCTTGAGTGCCACGTGTGTGGCTGTGGGTTGGAGGAGGGGTGTTTTTGACCGTTGAAAAAAAAAAAACAAATTTAAAAAGTAACCATTGATTAATCAAACGGTCATTTTTTTTTTTTCATAAATTACCCCTTTTCACAAAAAAAACACTCACTTTATCTTATTTCTATACAATTTTTATACACTTCTTCAACTATTTTTTTTACAATTCTTCATATATTTTCATACTACTCATCCTTCTTCAACAAAAAATGAACTCATACAACCGAGGCTTTGACCCGAACAACCAATACGCATACGTCCCAAACCCGAATACACCACCGGTTCGCCCGATCCCAAACCGTCCACCCATTCCTTCACCTTGTCCCGACTACGCGGGTTATGCGGGTTTCATTAGTGGGCAAATTTATCCTAATTTCCCATTCAATGATTCTCTCGTTCCTTCACAACTTCCTTTAACGCAAACCGTACCCGAAACACAACCCCAAAATGTTGCGAGATCATCTTCGGGTAAAAACACCCCTACAAAGAGAAGTCACAGGAGGAAGACGCCAGAGGAGAAAGCATTAGCCGCCGCTAACCGCCAAGCGATTAAGTGGACACCCGAAGAAGAGCTTGCGTTAACGAAAACGTGGATAAGCAAGTCGGAAAAAGAGCAAGGTATTTCTAATAAAATTTTTTAACATGATTTTTTTTTCTAATATTTCTAATACTTTTTTTAAACATGATATTTTTTTTTTCTAATATTGCTAATATTTTTTTTTTGTAGGAACTAGTCGCCACAAAAACGACTTTTGGGTCGACATAAACACTGCGTTCCATGTGTTGATGGAAAGAGAGTTCTGTCGAGGAAACGATAGTCTCTCGTCCAAGTGGACCGAGATAAACAGAGCAATGAATGCGTTTCAGCCGCATTATTATTACGCAAGAAACAATCCAAAAAGCGGTGAAATAGACGGCGACTGCCTCAGCCGATCGTTATTAGCGTATTCTAACGAAACCGGGGTCGACTTCAAGTTTCTTCATTGTTGGGAAGTCACGAAGCACCATTCAAAAAGGGCGTACGTCCCCACTGCAACCAACTCCGGAAAAAGGTCGAAAACAAATTCGTCAAGAAACCGTTCAATTGATCCTGAAAACGTGGAAGCCGTTAATTTGGATGATGACGAGTTCGAAGATGAATTGAGTCGCCCACCCGGTCGAGATAAGTCAAAAAAGAGGTCGCAAAAATCTGCTGCTTCGGGTTCGGGTTCTGGATCAACCGACGCCTACAACGCTGACTTGCAAGATTTAAATTCCACCATGATTCACTTCAATATGATTCAAGAAAAAATGCTCGAGGAGAAAAAAAACATTCGCGAAGCATTTAAAAAGAAGTTGACAATGAAAGAGAGAAAGTTGAGTATCAAAGAATAGCGCGAAAAACGCGAAGATATGAAATTTCTTGCCATGAACAGCGATCATCTTCACGGGCGAGAGTTAGAGATAACGCTACAAATGAAGCGTAAGATTATGGAAAGATATAATATTAACTGATTTGTTAGTTTCTAGTTTTTTTTTTCGTTTTTTTTATTTTTTTATGTTTTTTAATTTTCTAGGTTTTTATTAATTATAAATGTTATTTTAATTATTTAAAAAAAATATAAAAGAAATGCCACATGTCACTTCCCTCTTCCACTCCCCACAATTTCCCTCCTCCCCACAGGGGTCCCACAAGTGCCACATGGCGCTTCATCCCCCCTCGCCCCCCACTCCTTTTAGACAGGATGGAGTGAGGAAGGAAGGGGGCGGGAGGGTGATGTGGCAGGCGGGAACACCGCCCCCTTGGGGCGGGAAGGAGGCGGCGGGAAGACTAGGCGTGGAGAAAAGGTTGGGCGGGGGGGGGGGGGGGGGGGGGAGGGAGGTGAGGTGGCGATTCCTAGTTGGTCAGTTTTTTTTTTAAAAAAAAAAAATCTTACACACAATAATATTATTCCCTTCCCCCCTTCCCCTCCCCACAATTCCCCCCCATATGGGTCCCACAAGTGCCACATGGCGCTTCATCCCCCTCTTTCCCACACCTCCACTCCCTGTAATCTTAGTCTTAGGGTGGTACACAACTTCTATGGCCTAATAAATTATAATAAACTAGATTATTGTACATGTGACACCATCTAGGGGCGTTCTTTTTAACCAATAATCGAACCGAACCCAAAGACGTGACCCGACCTGAGAAAGTACCTTACCCAATTAACCCGAACCTGATTAAGTGCATACCCGAACCCGACTAGAATTTTTAGGGCCGGTCTTTAGATTAGTTTTTTATAATTCGGGTTGACCCGAATAACCCAAACAATTCAAAAACAAATAGATGATCTGGTTTCCATATTTTTATGTATATCGGAGTACTGATTTTGTAGCCAAATTTACAACTAAATATTATAACCCATGTTGTGGTTTTATTTTAGACATATTGTAGCCTAAATGGATAGAAATACGCAACCCAAATGGCGGGAAATATGTAACTCAAACACCTGAAACATTTAACCGGTAACCATTTAACCTAACCCAAAAAACCGAACCCGATTAACCCCATAACCAATAACCATTTAATTAGATTGGGTCGATTATCGGATACTATTTTCAATACTGAAAACGCAAATAACCCAATAACCGAAAACAAACCCGATGAACACCCTTAACACCAGCTTTAATAAATAGTAATACTTTATAATTTAAACTTTATTGAATAAAATATGAATTAACAAAAAATTAAATATTCATATAAGAATAATAAAACATGAAGGTAATCAATAGTTAAAGTAAAATTAATAAGTTTTAAAAAAACAACATATAAGTCAATTACCATTTGAAATGTTAGATAATGGTATTTGTTCCAGATCACCTAAAAACAAATTTAATATAAGTTGAATTATTAAATTAAATGCGGGTTAAAGTTTAAATTATTTATTTACATTGATTAATTAAAGTTGTAATAAGTTATCAATTATAGTGTCACATTTCGATAGATGTTTAGATCACTTAGACGTATCTTGTTTATATTTGAGGAAAAAAAAGAAAATAATCTAATTGGGAAATAAAAAAGGTATGAACGATGAACATATTAAAAAAATAATTCAAGGCAATAATCTAATCTGATTCTAAGTTAACCGCCACAAAGAACTTGCCGAAAAAAATAATATGACATTTTGAGTTACTAAACAAAATGCAAGTGAGCTCATTTTACTATATATGGCGCCATAAAGAAGGCTTATCGTAGAAATAAGTGAGTGCGATATCAACTTTATATATGCATGTTTTATGCTAATATGTTATGCATTATTTTGAAGTTACACTCAGATGATAAGTTATTAGTTGTAAATTTTAGAAAACATAGAAATGTAAGTATCATAAAACATTAATTGGCTTCGATTGAAAGTTCTTATATGTTTTTATTGTATTTTAAAAGCATTTTTTTAACAAATACAAAATATATATGTGTATACATTCACAATTTATATAGTCATACATAAGTAGGTGTATTACATTCAAGGACAACCACAATAAACTTAATAAACGACCATGAAACTATATCATAAAATGTAGTTAAAAAGATGTTTTACTTACGTGGAAATGAATAACAACTTTCAAAAACCAAAAGTTTAAATAATTATGCTTGAGATATCTTTTTATTCATAAAAAATTGTGATCTCTATGAATAAATCAATTGATAAATGATTTTGATAACAAGTATATATATATATATATATATATATATATATATATATATATAGGGGAGGATCAAATGAGAAGAAAGTTAATGTGAGAACAAAAAGAAGAAATGATATTATGGTAAAACATTAAATACTATAACTCCTTTCACATTAATTATTCACTTTGTCCTACACATATCATAATTCATCCAACATAGATATTATTTATTTAACAAATACAAAATATATATGCGTATGTTAAATTATATGATTATACATATTTTGAAAGCATATTGGGGGAATAGGGGCGAATGGACGGGCCAGGGGCGAAGGGATTGATCCCTTCGCCTAGTTTAGTGGTCGAGGCAGGGAGCCCTTTGCTTACCAGGAGCCCTTCGTGTATGTGCAGCCCACCTTGTATAAATATTTCTTATGACATGTTTTCATCATTTTGCAATCCCAAACTCGCCCCCAAGTGCTCTCTATCGACCCATACATATTTCGAAAGCATATTGGGGGGATAGGGGCTAAGGGATTGATCCCTTTTGCCTAGTTTATTGGTCGAAGTAGGGAGCCCTTCGCCTATCTGCAGCCAACCATGTATAAATACGTCTTATGACATATTTTCATCATTTTGCAAACCCTAACTCGCCTTCAAGTGCTCTTTATCGACCTATTCCTCTGTACCTCGAGTTTTTTTTCCCTCAAACTACTCATTTCCAACCCAAAAACACTTACTAATCCATAAACAAGCTTAGATCCAAGGCGTGTGACATAACTAATATCTTTTCCTTTCATTTTGATGATGTATTCATAACCCTTGATGTCCAAAACCTAATTTCAAAGTGTTTTCATAAACAAAAGCTTTCCTAAACATATCCTAAACAAGATCTAAACCATTTAGTGAATTTTATGATAAAACACCAAAATTTTCAAAGATTTTGGTGATCTAATAATTAGGGCTTTTTTTGTTATATGTTGTTATGATGATAGCATTGTGTTTATATGATGGCTGTTGATGTGTAAGAAGCATGTTTAGGGCGTATTTTGTTTGAATATGGTATGTTATGAGCTTTGACTGATTTAGGGATTTTCTAGAGATTTAGGGCTTGATATGATTGTTTTGATGATGATGATAATGTATTTGGATTCATGTTAGATTAGTCACAACTGAGATTGGTGATGATATTAACATGGTTTGATGATGATATGTGATTTTTACTTATTTTGGAAACAATTTTAAGCATGATGTGACATTTCCATAAACTTTGCCATTTTGTGTAAACATGTTCTGATACAAATAACCTGATCGGACAAGGTGCTAAATGGTACCATGATTAGAATAGTCTATGTATTGGTTTGGTATTGATTGGATATGATTTGGCATGTCGCGGGATCGACTCGAGGGGTTTTTCGCACAAAAAGTGTTGCAGCAGCTGTACGGGCGGAGGGCTGACCCCTTCACCTAGAAACATATGACCCCTTCGCCTAGAATTGGACCCCTTCGCCCAGAAACATGACCCATTCCGGGTAGGTGGATTGGATGGGTTTGAAGTATTCTTGAATCATCTCAAAACTCGATATTAATTAACGGAGCGCCAACATAGGAGTTCCAATTCTATAGGAGGGTTCGTCAAGGCGATCCCATTTCTCCATTCCTTTTGATCATTGCTATGGTGGCACTTACGTGCTTTGTTCTTAAAGCTGAAGAATTGGGGCTGATTAGCGGTATACGACTACAAAACGAAGGACCCGTCATGACACATCTTATGTATGTTGATGATAATGTGTTTATGGGTGATTAGATTGAGGGCAATGTTAGAAATATTGTATGCCTTATTAGATGCTTTTACTTGATTTTAGGTTAAAAATGAATCAAAACAAAATAAATATTTATGGGGTGGGTGTTAATGAAGGCAAGGTGGATCAATTGGCGAGTATAATTGATTGTAAGATGGGGAGGTATCCATGTAAATCTGGGGATACCGGTCGGGTTAAACATGAACCAAGCTAGATTTTGGAATGGGGTGTTGGATTGTCTCGAGAATAGGCTTACAAAATGGAAAGTGAAGAAACTCTCATTCGGTGGATGACTTGTACTATTGAAATCAACCCTCGTTAGCATCTCGGTTTACTTTCTGTCCCTATTTAAAGCTTCGAAGGGTGTTCTAGATAGGATGGAAGCATTAAGAAGAAGGTTTTTTGAGGTGGGGATGAGGAGAGAGCGAAAACGAATTGGATCGCTTGGGAGAGGGTAATATGGCTGGTTGAAAAAGGGGGATTGGGACTTGGGTCTTTGAAGACGATTAATGAAAGTTTACTATTGAAGTGGTGGTGGAGATTCAAACAAGAAAAGGGGACAATTTGGCATCGGGTAATCACGGCGATACATAAGATTCCGAATGCTGACATATATGCCGATTAAAGCCGGATTTGCAGTACGTGGAATGCAATTGTTCGGGTAGAAAAGGAGCTATTGAATCAGAATTTGGATATTCGTTGTTTATTAAAAGGGAAGCTTGGTAACGGCGAAGACATAAGATTTTGGGTTGATTGGTGGGTGGGGGATTGTCCACTTATGTTTAGATTCCCAGCGCTCTTTGTACTTGAATCTGTGAAAAACGTGATAGTGGGTCGACACTTATTGGATTGGAAGTGGAAGAGAAGTCCATACGGGGTAGGCGAGGTTCAAGAGTTGCAACAGTGTTTGGATTTAGTGCGTGGTACTGCTGGTTCACTTGTACGGGATGAATGGAAATGGGCAGAAGCTGCAAACGGTCTGTTCTCGGTTGCTGAGTGTAGACGGCTGCTATCCTGGGCCGCTGTACTGTTTTATCTGTTTGAATGTGTTAAAGGAGTTCCTAAAAAGGTGTGTATTCTCAGGTGGAGGGCGATAAAAGACAGGCTTCCCACATTGGTGGGACTTAAAAAAGAGAAAGATCGTGCATGTGTCGGCTTGCTGTAAGTTATGTGATGATGTTGAAGACACCGATCATCTGTTTACTTCTTGTTACGCGGCAGCTTTGATTTTGCAAAAGGTTAGTTTGTGGGTCGGTCTCCTACCTATTTATGCTTTTAATGTGAAGGACCGTCTTGAACTACATGACAATGTAAATGCGACCAAGGAGAAGAAGAAACTTATTAGAGTTATCATATTGGCAGTATGTTGGGCGTTGTGGAGAGCACGAAACGAATTAACATTCAGCGGGAAACGAGTTAACGCAACAACAGTCTTTGGTGAAGCGCAAGCGTTAGCATTCACATCAGTGAAACACAAAAACAAACAAGCGGGTTGGACATGGGAGAATTGGGTTACATTTAATGTTCCTATAACTTAACTTGGATATGTTCGTTTGTATGGGTGATGTAATCGGGTGATGTGTATTGGTTGTTTTAGCATCTTATTTGTAACAATCATGTAAATATTTTTGGTGATGAATCATCATCATCATGCTCAGTTAATCCCACCTATAGCAAAACTAAGATAGGGTCTAAGGAGTATTAAATTTTTTTGGTGATGAATGAGTATTAAAATTTTCCGATAAAAAAAATCTCCATGGCTAGAAGTTAAGATACTTTATCCTTGTATCACATCAAAATCGAATTTAGCATTTTGAATGAATTATTCTCATTTTTCAATTTTCATTATATCCTTTGATTAATTCCATGCAAAATGTAAATTAAATGCAATTTGTATTTTCTTTTTCTCGTAAAGATATCATGAGATATTCGATTTTGATCCTTGTTAGTTTTACAAATATGTATGATTAAACCCACGTACATTACATGAGCAAGATAATGAAACATGTTCAACAATATTTGTTGATAGCTTTGATTATATGAAATAATGTCACATATAAGTTACTAGATCTTTGACATCGCAATGTGGCCAGTGTTTGGTCTCTCAAATAATCGTAATGGCTGCCAATCTTCATCATCAATCGCGGAGAAACATTTGCTCACCATTTCCTCATTCACGAGTTCTAACTTCGACGGCGACCACTATCAAAATAAGAAGAAGTAGGAAAATGAATCCAGTTATTAAATCTAAGACCAAATAACTTTCATAGAAATATATAAATAAAATTAAAATGTGATATGTTACCTGTGGTTTCCTATCTTTGTCAATTAGCATTGCTCTTGGACCCTGCAAGTGAAATTCCCATTACTTTGCTCTAGAACAACAACATTATTTATATGAAAAATAGATAGATGAACATGGAAAAATCTACGATTAACAAACCTCGTAAAAATCATCGTTCACGGTTCTTCGAAGAAGATTACTAACAACAAGATGTTCACGAGCAAGGCAATGTTCAAGGTTTTGTGATCGACCTTCTCGAATCTACAAAGAGATATGATTAACATAAACAAAATTTCAAACAATTTAATATGTCATTATATTTGGATCAAATTCATTTTGGTTTACCAATTTCAATGCAAGTTTTATGCATAGAGGAGAAGTCGATTTGATGGATTTAATGGCATCAAGAATCCATTTTTCATTCTTGTCACCAGCAAAAGTTTCCTACAAGAAAGCAAATATAAATTATAATTTATAATTTACTTTTCTTCAAATGTTAATTTATCTTATGTGACATGAAAAATAATTAGGTAGCAATTTATAGAACTTACCAATGCTGATAATATATCTTCTACTGTTTCCCTTGAGAAATACTTGTTGATAATTTCAAGCCTAGCACCACACATTAAAGTTAAAGTGAGTCTTGTTGATGTTTCCATATGAAGAAAATATATGAAAAGTATAAAATTTAAAGGAAATGGTGGTAAATATTCAAATACCTTGAATTTGCATTCTCTAATTTAGTGGTTCTCTCATTGGCATACTTGTTGATAATTTCAGAAATTTTTGTTTTGTTCTTTGCATCTGATGAACTCATCAAACTAAGTTCATTCTCCAGTGAAGCTAAATGCTATAATAATTTATAGAAACCACAAATTAGTAGTGTACAAAATGACCACTCAATAATGTGCTCCAAATACGTCTATCAACAGCGAGTTACCTTCGAATGTACAAAGTGAGTCGCAAGACCACATTCAACCATTTCCATCCCATTCAGTCGTACCCCAGTGAGCGCCACATATTCGCCTACATATTCAGGAAAATGTATTAACAATGCACAAACACAAACTTGCATATCAAGCAATAATAGGTTTCTATCTTAGGAAGAAAATTACCAAAAAAGCCTGGAAGTCGTGAGAGGAAATGAGATGAACCAACATCTGGAACTGATCCAATTGATGCTTCTGGCATTGCAAATAATGTGTTCTCTGTCACAATTCTAAATGCTGCATGCATTGATAATCCAGCTCCTCCGCCCATTACAATTCCATTTATAAGTGCGATCTATGGTTTATAAGCAATCGTTACCTTGAATTAGAGATTATATATATAGATTTTTTTGGCAACAAATATTTATACCTAATCAAACCTTGCATAATTGAACCAATGGGGTGGTGATCCCACAGACTACAGGATTTAAAAGAAATTAACCTTTCAAAAAAAAAAAAAAAAAAAAAACCTTGCATAATTGGCAAAGATTTAAACACACAAAACTTCATAAGGGGCAAACATCATACCATTAGATCAAGTATATATATGGATGCAAGTTTTTTATGGAAATATGTTGTAAAAGTGTGATCAACTTACAAGTGGTTTCTTGTAGGTTCCAAGTAAGTAGTCCAGACTGTATTGTTTCCGAAAAAAGTTTGCACCAAAGCTCCAATTTCCTTTGACACAAAAAGGCATAAGAGAAATGTTAGTACTAACTCTTTTATAATTTCATATAAATGAACTGATTTACTGGGCGATAGATAAACACCATCAACTGTATAATTTAAACAATCAGTTACAAGAGTCCTTTATACAATAGAGAGTAAGGTGTTATTTCGTTTAATTACACAGGACTTTATAAAGAGTATATGTTTGAAAGAAAATATATATTAATTTACTAAATTAGTTATTTGTTTATAGCACAATTCGAATTAAAAGTATAGTTAAGTATCAATCAGTTATTGTTGTTGGAAGACATAATCTTGATTTATTAAACTTGTGTTAATGTATTATTGTACATATGTTAGGAAATATGTTAGATATCCTAAGTCTAAAACAAAACCTTGTGAACCGATGTGTCACAAGAGGTTAGTAGCGGTTAAGTTAGTTTGATGGTCATGTCGGTTGAGTCACAACCGTATGTATGTATAAATAGGGCCGGATACTTTCATTTGTATGTGTGTATGTTAAGTTTACATAACTAACTTACAAAAAATCCTCTCTACATTTCCTATACTTTCCCTCCAAAACCAACCGCTCGGTACAAACACAAAGAAACCAATTTCATTTCAGAATTCAACATGGCATCAGAGCGAAGATCTAAGACCTGTGGTATATTTGATACTCGAGAATCCGAAGATGTAGACGGTATGGGAAGAGATGACGCGTGGCCGTTAGTTCCCTCGAATGAAAGTGATCATGGTGATCACAAAGGAAAAGCCAAGATGGCAATAAAAACCGATCAGGAAACGAAGTCCGATCAGGCAGAAGTAGAAGGAAAGGATTGTGAGAATCCTCTCAACATCAAATTCTCGAAGTTTAACATAGGATCTTCATCCAAGAATCAAGGAAGCAAATGGTCAAGGGCCCAAAAGGAGTTTAATCGGCAAGTGAAAGGCAAGAAAGATGTTCCCGAACATCCTCCTACGATGTGTTGCAGCAAATGCAAACAACCATTCCATTTTAGACGCGAGTGCCCCAAGAAGATGGGAAAGACGGAGTTTATGGTTAAAGGGACCGATGAGAAGGGTTGGGACGATATATGGTTTGCAAGTTTAACACGCAAAGAACACGGATGTGGAGACAAAAATCAGTTTACACTATTTAGCAAATCATTCGGAGTCGAAGGATGTCCAACCGGGTATAGGAAGGAATATTTTAGAGGCAAGGGGACCGTAATCATCACAAGCGGAAATCAGGTTCATAAGATTAAGTCTGTTTTTTATGTACCAACGCTTAGAAAGAATGTTTTGAGTATTGAAAAACTCACAAACGACGGCCTAGAAATCGAGTTTGAAGGAGATGTGTGTTAATGTATTATTGTACATATGTTAGGAAATATGTTAGATATCCTAAGTCTAAAACAAAACCTTGTGAACCGATGTGTCACAAGAGGTTAGTAGCGGTTAAGTTAGTTTGATGGTCATGTCGGTTGAGTCACAACCGTATGTATGTATAAATAGGGCCGGATACTTTCATTTGTATGTGTGTATGTTAAGTTTACATAACTAACTTACAAAAAATCCTCTCTACATTTCCTATACTTTCCCTCCAAAACCAACCGCTAGGTACAAACACAAAGAAACCAATTTCATTTCAGAATTCAACAATTGTTTATGCCGAAATCATTGGCGAAGACAAAAAGTACTTATCCTCTTATAGTTTTTTTTGCTAAAGCGACTCCGGTGGACCGGTTATGCTTGGCAATTTAATACAACGGGTCATCAATATTTTAGCCCCGTTCTGATGCAAATCGCTGCAATATGGGCTGCCTTCTTAGCAAGCGCTTATGGTGGATCAACAAGAAATCAGCCTTGATTTGCTGCGCTTTCGCTGCAGTCATATTCAGAAGAATTAAGAAGAATCGCTGCAGTCACGTTCTGCTGCAAATCGCTGCATGTTCGCTGCAGGTTTTGGTTTAATTGTTTTCGGATATGCAGCTTTATTTTGAAGAATTAGGGTGGTTTGGAGTTGAAGATTAGGAAGGAAACGTACTGCAGAGTGGATGTTTTATTATGGAAAAGTGGAGTGCATAAAGCGCCTATCCTATTTTAGTTATATGTCAAGCGTACTCGGTTAAATTAGTCTCATAGTGTCTTGATTGGGCGAGTGCAGTTTTGGTGCTCGTTAGGAAAGAGCCTCGTATGTGTATTTTTCTTTTGTCATGGTTTTCTAACCTCTAGTTAGGAAATCTTTGTAAACGTTGTGTTTTTGGTTTCGCGTGAAATAAATTATCCCCTTCTCCGTTAAAAAAAAGTATCAATCAGTTTAAAATAGTAACATGGGCCCGTCGATATATCTAAGATATAAATTTGTTGTGAACGGCCAACGAATCAATTCCGAGCACTCTCGGACACCCTTTTGGCGAATCAGGTACTCGAGAGTACCCGGGCCACCAATTGCCAGCAATTCCCGAGAAAACCTGACCACTCACCCGCCCGAAGGCACGACAGTGAAATAATCGGTAAAACCGGTCGGGATCAGGACTCGAACCCAAGCCAATGGCCGGGTCATCCCTCATTTTCCATCCACCGATGTCCTCCAAATGTAGCTAGTGAGAATTGAACCCAAACCTCCCATAGGAAACTTTAGAGCCTCAACCACTCAAATCATATCAATTTCAACTATAAATACGTTGTTAATGGAAATTTGATGATAATCATAATATCATATCAATTTCAACTAAATATTTAAAACAACTTTATGGCTACCCTACATATGTACCCTAACAACGACAGGGAACATTAATAGTTTTAGGTTGAGATGCCGACATTAATAAGAAATAAATTAAAAACGTTTAATATAAGATTGGTGGAAAAGTTGGTTGGATATCGAGACTACGTGAAGTAGTAAAATTTTTGCACCTCTCATATTATATTTACCAAATATTATTGATTTATAGTTTCTACTTGGTAATGTATGATATTTTTTATCCACTTTCTAGTTTAATTTTTAAAGTTTTTATGTATGAACATTAAAATACACTCTACCTAAATTTTAAAGAAAAATGGCTTCTAAACATTTATTTAGTAGAAATAAAAAGTTATCATATTAAAATTATTTAACATTTATGATTACAACCAACTTACATCAAATTTGATACGAAGTGGAAAAAAGGTATTACACTAAAAAAGACCATAAATATAATATTTTTTAGAAGATATTATGTTTAATTTTACCTAAAATAAAATCAAAGTTAACGCTTAAATATATATATAGGAGATGACCAAAATACCTGCGTTTGTAAGCGTCATTAGAGATGTAACATCTCCACCTGCACAAAATGCTTTTCCATTTCCCTGTTAAGTACGGAATTTAACCATACGAATTAGTCAATTTAAACTATATAAACCAAGTTCTATTTGTTTGTTGATCATCAAAGTACATATTAAGATTTGTTTCTTTTAAAGTTACACATGCCATATTTTTGTCTAGTGCTTGTTGAGTACTTATTTTTTACCTTCAATATGATAAATTTGATCGTTGGGTCATTCTCGTGTGATTCAAACATCCTTAACATTTGAACAATCTACGAACACGATAATTGGGTTATCCGAGATTACACGTAATTTGCAAGCTAAGAAAACAAAAAAAGTAACCATACGAGTTCGTAATTTAAAGCATTTAGCTTTCTTGGTCTGTTTAACATCACTTTCATCCCAGCAGATATCCCTTCGGTTGTTACCTAGAAAACAAAAACCATTAGTTAGATCAACCCGAACCCGTCTAGTCCACGTAACAAAGAACATGATGATTAATCTAACCCTTTTATGAACAAGATTATTCAAACTAAAGAAGCTGAAAATTAGAAAGATATGAAACCTACCATGCTTTCCTCTTTGTTAAAGAGAGATGAAGCCATTTTAAAGAATTAAAAGGATGGTATGAAGATGGTAATTTTGATCGAATTTTGAATGAACTAAAGGGATGCATTTATAGGCAGAAGTGGATGTATTAGACTTGAATATATGTGATGTCTTGGTTGTTTTTTGAAAAAAAGATACCAAGTGTATCCATGTTAAAATTCGAATTATAATATAATAATAAACTTTGGTCAATTATCAGTGACTTAAACTATTATTATGATTAGAAAAAAGAAAGCTGATTATTATATTTTGGCAATCTTAGGTTTTTTAAATAGTGAATATTTTATTTATTTAGGTTATTTTTATTTTAAAATTTTAAAGACAACTGACGGCTTTAGAGAATGTGGTGGAATGGTCATAGTCGCCATTTCAAGTATGTTTCGCTTTTAGCAGTCAAGTTCAGACGCCATACAGAAACGATTGAAGGACCACAGGATCGATTGAGGGAATAATCTTGAGAGAGAATATGAGAAACTAAAGATTCAATACATATACTAAATGATACAATGTTTAGGGGTATTTATACATGATGAAGGGGTGTGTCCCCTTGATACTAACCGACGTGTCGGTTCATTAACAAACTAACATGACCCTTGACTAAACTTAGGATAATATATATACTTAGGATATAATAGATATAATATGGAAATAAGAATTATGTTATGTCTAACATTCTCCCCCTTAATTCTTGATTTCCCCAAAGTCTTCAACTCCTATGAGACGTCGCATCTCGAGAAATTTTATTCTTGGTAGTGCCTTGGTGAGTATATCTGCTTTCTGCATCTCTCCACTGATGTGATCAACTTGTATCTGCTCGTTCTCTATGCATTCTCTGATAAAGTGATACCTTATGTTGATATGCTTTGATCTTCCATGAAACACTGGGTTCTTCATAAGTTGTATTGCTGACTTGTTGTCTACTAGTAGTGTTATCTTCTTTGGTTGTTCACCTGTGAGTTCGCTGAGTACTCCTTGTAGCCATATTGCTTGACATGCTGCTGATGTAGCTGCCATAAATTCTGATTCGCATGATGATAGTGCTACTGTACTTTGTTTCTGACTTGTCCATGTGATAGGTGAATCTCTGTAGTAGAATATTGTTCCTGTTGTTCCTTTTCCATCATCTTGGTCTCCATAACTGCTGTCGCTGTATCCAGTGATTTCTGCTTCTTTACTTTTGTTGTATTGAATTCCATAATCCAATGTGCCTTTGATATATCTTATTAACATGTTTGACTGCCTTCATGTGCGTTGTTTTTGGCTTTTCCATAAATCTGCTAACATATCCAACTACGTAGGTGATATCTGGTCTGGTATGTGTAAGATACCTTAAGCTTCCAATTAGCTTTCTATATTCTGTCTCATTGACTGGTTCACTTTCGTCTTCTTTAGTGAGCTTTAGACCCGATTCCATTGCATATTTCGTTGGATTGCAGTCTTCTAGTCTGGCTTCTTTAACGACTTTCTTCGCGTAGGCTGATTGCTTCAATTGTATCTTTCCTTATGTTTGACTAACTTCTATCCCTAGATAGTAAGTGAGTGGTCCTAAGTCACTCATTTCAAACTTGCCTTGCATTTCTTTCTTGAAGCTTGATATGTCCTTGATTGAACTTCCTGTCACTATTATGTCATCGACATAAACTCTATAATTATTGTTGACTCCTTTGAAGTTCTCTTGTATACTGCTTGCTCTTGTGGACATCTTATAAATCCAATTTCCTTTAGGATATTATTCAGCCTTATATTCCATGCTCTTGGTGCTTGCTTCAAACCATATAGAGCTTTCTTTAGCTTGTAGACTAGATTTTCTTTTCCTTTCTTTATGAATCCATCTGGTTGTGAAACGTAGACATCTTCCTTTAATTCACCATGTAAGAATGCTGATTTTACATCTAAGTGATGTACTTGCCATCCCTTCTGTGCTGCCAATGCAAATAGTAGCCTGATTGTTTCTATTCTTGCAACTGGTGCAAATACTTCATTGTAGTCTATACCTTCTTGTTGTACGTATCCTTTTGCTACTAATCTGGCCTTATATTTGGTGATCTGTCCACTTGCGTCTCTCTTGACCTTGAATACCCATTTTAGACCTATTGGTTTCTGACTTGAGGGGAGTGTTGTCAGTGTCCAAGTATTGTTCTTCTCTATTGAGTCTATTTCGCTTTCCATTGCTTCTATCCATTGTGGGTATTCTGCTGCTTCTTTGTAATTTGCAGGTTCTTCATCATATGCTAAATATAGATGTTCATATTCTTCTGGTCTAAGAGGTTGTGTGGCTGCGTAGATGTCATTAAGTGATCTAAGGGCTCGAACTGGTCTATGTTGAGAGCCTGGTGAGTCTTCTAACTCTTGAGTACTTGTCTCAACTGCTGGATCACTTGTCGGCGTTTCTTGAACTGTTATTGGAGTTCGTGTAGCTGTGATTGGACTGCTAAAAAATTCATTATCACTTTCATTCTCTTGATCTTCATTGTCCTCATTACTTTGCTCTTGTACAGCTTCACTTTCGTGATCTCCATAAACTTCGAATCTTGTCCAAGATGGTTCATCGTTACTTCCTTCTTTTAAGTAATTGTTCCAATCCCATGGTTCGTTTTCTATGAATTGGACATCTCTACTAATGTGTATCTTTTCTTCTACGGGATCATATAATCTATAGGCTTTTGAACCATTTTCGTTTCCTAGATGTACCATTTTCTTGCTTCTGTCTTCTAACTTCTTTAAGTAGGGCGTTGTTACCTTTGCATATGCTGTGCATCCAAATACTCTAATGTGCTTGATATTTGGTGCTTTACCATTTACTGCTTCGTAGGGCGTCATTCCCTTTAATGCTTTGGTAGGTAACCTATTCTGTATATAAATTGCTTGTCGTGTTGCTTCTGCCCATAAGTTCTGTGGTACGTTCATAGCCTTTAACATGCTTCTGGTCATACTCATTACTGAACGGTTCTTTCTTTCTACTACACCATTCTGCTGTGGCGTGTAAGGTGCTGTAAGCTGTCTAAGGATTCCTTTATCCTCACAATATGCGGTAAGAGCTTTAGAAGTAAACTCTCCTCCACGATCCGTTCTTAGTCTTTTGAGCTTGTGACTTGTCTCTGTCTGAGCTTCGCTTAGAAACTTCTTGAAATTTTCATAAACTTGATCTTTTGACTTAAGCATGTAGATCCACATATATCTTGAATAATCGTCAACAATCAGGAAGAAATAGTTGTTGCCTGCTAATGATGTGGGTGTAATCGGTCCACATAAGTCTGCATGTACGAGTTCTAGAGGTCTTGTAGCTCTAAAACTTGCTTGAGAGGGAAACGGAAGTCTGCTTTGCTTTCCCGTAATACATGCATCACATACTTGAGATGGGTGCTGAATCTTTGGCAATCCATGTGCCATTCCTTTTGTGCTCAATTGTCTTAGTGAATCAAAATTCACATGTCCCATACGTGCATGCCATAGCCATGCAGGTGTATCTATTGTAGCTTGTAAACAAATCGGATTTGTTATTCTGAGTTTTACCTTGTAGAGTCTATTTTTATCTCTTGGGACTTTCATCAATAGGTTGTTGTAGGCGTCATAGATCCATAGATGTTCATTTTCCATAATTACTTTACATCCTGATTCTGTAACTTGCCCGAGGCTTAAGATGTTGCTTTGGAGCGTTGGAATGTAGTATACTTCTGTGACTAGTCTTTGTTCTCCATTGTTACATTCCAGTACTATTGAGCCTTTACCTTTGATGTTAACACATGATCCATCTCCAAATTTTACGCTGCCTGCTATCTTTTCATCTAACTGTGTGAAATAGGAGCGTCTTCCTGTCATATGATTGCTTGCGCCATTATCTAAATACCATACTTCATTTACACTTTCTTCATTGTGATAGCGTTCTGGTATTATCTTCTTTTCTTCGAGAACTACACTTCTTTCTTCACCAACTGCCATAAGTAATGTGGGATCCTCTTCTTCCATTACTAGGTGAGATTCTTCTTGCTTATTTCGAGGTTTAGGACATCTGGGAGCTATATGTCCTAATTCATTGCAATTGTAACATCTTACATTGCTGCCATCTCTTCTGGGCTTGCAACTACTGTTGTCATGACGATTCTTAGTGGGATTTCGATCACTTCTCTGATCTTGATGGCTATATCTGTCAAAGCTCTTCTTCTCATATCTTTGACTCTTATTGAACTTCCTAAAGTTCTGTCTACCTCGATTCTGATTGTAGTTCTTGTAATTGCTGTTAGGTCTTCTATCTTGCCTTGTAAATAACAGCTTCTCTTGACCGGCTGGTCCATATTTCTTCTCATCTCTTGACTTAAGGCGTTCCTCATAAGCTTTAAGTCTTCCAAGCGCTTCATCTAACGTCATGGAATCTATATCTGAATATTGCTCTATGGATGCAATAATCTGTAGGAACCTTTCTGGTACGGAGTCCAGCAATTTTCGTACCAACATCGACTCTTCAATTGTCGTTCCTAGGGTTTTTGACTTTGTACTAATCGCACTTAACCTACCAGCAAACTGGTCTATGGTTTATGTCTCTCTCATCGTAATCATCTCAAATTCTGTGCGTAATGATTGAAGTCTTGCTTTCTGGACTCGATCAATTCCAATAAATCTTGTCTTTAATGCTTCCCAAATTTCTCTTGTTGTATTATGTGACGCCACCTGCATCACCATATCTTCTGGAATTGCCTGGAAGAGATAGGCAATCGTTGTCCTATCCTTCTTTACATCTACCGTTAACGTGCCTTCTTTGGGTTCCACTATTCCCAAAGACCATTTGCACTCAATATTGCTTTAACACGAACAGCCCAAATCGTGTAATTTGTAGATGTCAACATCGGTGTTTGGAGGCTAAAAGTGAGAGTCTCCTTCGTGATCGTCTCCTTTGTTGTCATTGTGGGTTTAATGGGCGTCTTCTGCGGACTTTTGTTCTTCTTCTTCCCTATTGTCCAAATCTAATATGGACTACCCACGCTTCTTTAGGAACTTTGTTCAACCACTCTTGTCAAACAAATTTTCGACCCCTTCTTAAAGTCGATAACGGTATTGATATTCAAAGAAAAAACTATATAGTTTAACAAATTTTTGATACTTTGTAAGGCCTTGAACAATAATACCAAAAGGTTTTGTCAAACTTATGTAGTTTTTATAGGTTTTGATTATCAATAAATGTTCCTTTCAATATCTAAAAGTCAAATCCTTTTGACTTAATAATCCTCCAACAATTTTGATTAGTGTTCTTTTTATAACACTCAATCTATAAAACACCCTTCTAAAATAAACAAACTCACTTTGTTTAATATTTTTCGACTTCAATAAAATCCTCTTTCGAATCAGTGATAAACCCGAACACTGATTAATAATTTCTTTATAATATCCCTCAATAATTATAAAGTTTTTCAAGATGGAACTTACGTGGGTTGACTATCCAAAAGTCAAACCTTATCCACGATTTCCTTTTTTTTTGTGAGGGTTGACTTTAAAAGTCAACTACTTCTTCTTCAACAAAAAAAAAAAAAAACTACTGCCCGATACAAACACTTCAATCCCCTTTTGTGTTTGTATGATCCGATCAGAATACTAATTATGTCGGATCCTTCTAACAAGTCTCTCTAACTTGTTCTAATAATTTATCGAATACGAAAAGTTTCAAAAAAAAGTCTGGTTCTTTCTTATTCGAACCCGGGAAAAAACTTCAAATCCTTTGATGTTTTCTGGAAACGTTTATAAAACAATTCTGTTTTGTGTTGGTGATGTTCGGAAACAGAGTTTAAAGTTTATAAGACTTGATTTTGTTTATAAAAATTTTGGCGGAAAATAGTAGTCTTCGAACAAAACAGAATCTGGAAATTTTTTTTCTAATTTTCTGATTTGGATTTAAGTTTTGTGTATTCGATTATGATAAACTAATAGGCAGGGATAGATATAACCGTTTGATGTGATAAAACGATTCGTTCTTTGATTCCGGTGACTCGCCGGAGAAGACAAAGTTTCGCCGGAAAAAACGGTCCGGTTCTTATTCTTCTTCTTTTGAACGGTTATATTCTTGTGTATTGATCTTCTAACAATCCTGGATTGGCTTCGATTGAATGTTCCAACGTTTGATCACTTCTGAGTCAATTCTCTGTTTTGGATGAAAAACAGGGGATCGGACTTGTGATCGTCTTCTTCTTTGTGACTTCTGTAAACGATGGAATGATTGATAAACTTCTGCTCTGATGCCAAATGAAGGACCACAGGATCGATTGAGGGAATAATCTTGAGAGAGAATATGAGAAAATAAAGATTCAATACATATACTAAATGATACAATGTTTAGGGGTATTTATACATGATGAAGGGGTGTGTCCCCTTGATACTAACCGACGTGTCGGTTCATTAACAAACTAACATGACCCTTGACTAAACTTAGGATAATTTATATACTTAGGATATAATAGATATAATATGAAAATAAGAATTATGTTATGTCTAACAACGATTAGCAGCCAGTACTTTCAACGAATCCTAACCATGGTTTCATCACTAATGTGATATGCTTGCTACCTGTCATTTTTTTTTCGCCAGTGACACCAAGGGCTTGAATTTTTGTCTTAACGTTACCAATTGGATTTACCACCCTTTCTCTAGGTTCAGGATTGGCTTAGGTGAGTATATTAATGGGCCTTAACGGGTATCATCATAATGGGTGGTTTTAAGTTTATATAAAGTGATCACATTATATCACAACTACTAGGAGATGCAGCGAACAATACGGACACTTCTAGCGGTGTGTATTTTTCATTTCAATTCGATTATTAACATCAACCGAAACTAAAACAAAAGTCATTAGTTAATCGATCTTACATAACAATCGGTTAATTGGTTCGGTTTATATGGTTAGAATTTTGGTTTTTAGTCCGGTTTAGTTAATTTTGGTTAATAACAAAAACCAAACTTTGGCTAATTTTTTTCGCCTAAAATTACATTAAATGGAGGTATAAATACATGAAATACAAGTATAACAGCTAAAAATGCATGAATATATGTATCGTTTTGTTTCGGTTTTGTTGATTTTGGAGAACTAAGTGTACAAATAACAAAACCGATTTTACGTTAATTTGGTATCTTGTTAATTCAGTTTTCGATTGCTTAAGTGAACGCAACCGCACCATTGTCCATGACACACCCTCAAATTCCATGTGTGGGGCTATACTGCGAGGCGCGTGACACACTATGATCCAAATCAACAGACACAATAAACGACAACTATATTAGAAAAGATTACGTTGAAACGACCACACAACTCAAAAACCAACACATGCTAATGTTTAAAGTAACCAAAGACAAGGTTCATGCAGCGGAAAAATGAACAATAGCATGCGGTGCGACTCCGTACATCCTAATCCATGAATGCTACTTTAGCGACCTGAGAAAACATGCTAAAATTGGTCAACATATAATGTTGGTGAAAAACCGGGTTTGCATCAAAAGTAGTTAAAGAAACACCGGATTCGCATTCAATACTCATTATATTAAAATGTACTAAAAACAATGTTGGTAATTCACAGTACTGTTTGCAACATTGTTCATACCACTGTGTGACTCACTGTTCGCACCCTGTTTGCCTCAAATAGTTGTTCATACGCAAGTGATATAATAGTACAATGCAATCCTCGTAATTTAATAAATCGTAGCATGTTTCTCCCCCAACAGAAAACATAGTAAGAAAAGGGGTCATGGAACTCACCTTAGGTTGCGTTCTTCACGTAAATAAGTAACCAGGCTTGTTGTGGAATTCCTACTACCGGGAACCTACTACGAATAGCCTATAAATGTTTTACTGATGGTATGTTTGTCTAATAACCCCAAGTCGTCCAAAACTTGACTTTGATTGTTTGTAAAAGTTTGATGTTTGGCACGACCACACAAGACTCGACATCCCGTTGGTGACCCGTTATATCGGTTCTTCAAGAATATACAATTCACACAAGTAATGCAAATAAAGCACTTAATTCATACCAAATATTCATAAATTTACACGTTGGTGAGAATGAGACTATTCCAGTCTCATTTACATCATTAGACCATGTGAATGGGTTTTAAAATTAGTCATTCTCATCATCAGAATGGACTTTTTGATAAGAATGAGTTGATATGATGAGAATGGGTTTTAGTTTCTCCAATTCGCACACTTAGATCATGCGAATGGGAAATTTTTCATCCAATTCGCATGGTCGACCATGCGAATGGGTCTGGACAATTGTTAAGCTATTTTAACGAACATAAACCCTTTAAACCTAATCTAAAACCTCACGAAATGCAACCAAACATTGCAGTCAACCTTATCTACCCGAACAACATGTTACTACACTTGATTCAGTCATTATCATGCCCGTTACACACACCAAATCACATATTACCCAAAATAGCAAATTATGGGGATGTCACATCAATTACATGAGAAATTTACCCAAAATGAAAAGTATCCAAACAACATCACTTCCAGATTATTAAGCACACATTAACCTACCTAAATGAATCCCTAATCATATCATCGTCATCATATTCATGTTTCAAACCCTAGACTTCAAACATAAACCCCCAAATGGGTAAAGGTCTACAAAACAATAATAAATCAATCATACAATCTTTAATCATGTTCTTAAATAATTCACAATCATCTAAACAACATTCTAATATCATCCAATCATCATATAACACATAAGCCCCAAAGATATGGTCACCAACATCATTTAAACTTAGGTTTTTATAAAGAAACCCATTGCTTAGTTATAGATCTAGTCTAGAAAGATGTTAGAAAGGTTTTTATTTAAGGAACCACATAGGAATCAGATCTGGACACTTAGGGTTTGTCAAAAATGTATAAAAATGTATTGAAAAGGGTTTAGATGATTAACATACCTTGAATCTTCACTTGATATTGATATAAAACTTGTTTTATCTTTAGCATCCAAGAAATAAGGGCAAAAACTCGTTTATATAGGTGAGGTTTACGAGAAAGCACTTGGGGGAGAGTTAGGGTTGTGAAATGATGAGAATGACGCAAAGATATATATATGTATATACACACACTCTTTTCCCATTCGAACACTTAAGTATGCGAATGGGTTTATTTTCATGCGAATGGGGATCCAAACTACTCATTCTCATGCTTTATCATGAAAATGGGAATTCAAACTACTTATTTTCATGCTACTACCCCAAAATGGCATTTTAACATACATTAACATATTAAATCACATAAACATTAACATACGTTAACATATCAAGTCACATAGGCATTAACATACATTAACATATCAAATCACCAACAACGTTACTCAAGGCTCGAGTGCACGTGTGTTTCCCCAATGATTCCCTGAATCATTGAACTATGGACAACTATAGACGTTATGCATGTATGAACCAACTCCCGATGATTCAGAATTCTCTGAATCATCGTACCGACTCAATTAACCCAGTTAAGTATGTTTTATAAATGTTTCACTAAGGTAGACTTGTATGTTTAATAAAATTATTAACTGAGGTTTGCCGGGTGTCACATCCTCCCCCTTTTAAAAGAATTTTCGCCCCAAAAATTGCTTAAAGTCGAAAACAAAGAAAATTTTTTCTGGTTGCTACATCATCCCCCTGTTGAAAAGAATTTTGTCTCGATATTCATTTCGTTTCAAAAATAATAGCTAGTTTGGTGCAAAGCGATTTTCCAAAGAGATAGCCGTAAAACAATGTTCAAATCTTTCAAGTGCCGAACAGCTGAGGATCTCAAACCGAACTTGGACTAGAAACTTTAGCCCTTAGAGTTGGCATGTTAGACTATCGAACGACGATTCCCAACCGTTGTCCGGGTTTGACATAAACAAAAAGGTGTGGAACTAGGGGCAACGAAACTTAACATACATAAAGCATAAGTAGTATCGAGACTAATAGTTAACCAATAGGCCCCATGGGTAATATATAAGTACATACCGGTGTCTGCTTGATCCAAATTCGGGCAGTAACGCATGATATGACCCTCATCGCCACAATTCTAGAAGCCTCGATTAGGTTGAGCAGTAGCAGGTAGGCCGATTCTAGTTCGAATCTTACCCATGCAATTCTTGGCCTCATGGCCGCCCCAACACAACGCTCGCATTGGTACTGGGAGCACGAACCCTTGTGGTGATAGTTACAAGTATGGCACATCGGATAATTTCCAACATAAGTTCCCAATTTCCGACCAGGCTAACCGAGGTTTCAAGGGTAGGGAATGTCTTGTTGCTCCTGCTGCTGCTTATCAAAGCCACAACCTAACGCAAAGCCCAAGAAGTGCATCTAAGGCGTACTTTTTGGGGAAAAAACACACATGAGGATTTTTTTCATAATTTTTATCACAAGTTTATTGGTATATGAAAATAATAATAATAATCATATGAAGATGGAAATTAGTTTTATTCGGGTGTGAAAGAAAGGGAAGATCGCCACCACTTTTTAATTTTATCTGGGCGTGAAAGAAAGGGAAAATCACCACATGTTTTTAATTTTATCTAGGTGTGGAAGAAAGAGAAATTGCTACCACTTTTTATTTAGGTCTTTCTTTCACAAACATTCACTTACTTCATCTTTGATTGTTGAGAAATTGACCATTTGTCATTTTTCTTATAAAATAATAATAAATATATATAATAACATAAGTGCATTTGTCATTTTTCTAAGTATGATTGGAAAATTAGGTTATATTTTGGGTGGATCTAGCTAATGTCTTAATGTATGTGAATTTGATGTTATTCTAAAGTTACTATATGTCCGTTTGTGTTTGTTTCCATTCATGAACACTTGTTTGTGTTAATTAATGTTCGTATGCGTTCATGAACAAAATTAACAAACGAACACGAACATGAGTGTTTTCTTAACAAACAAACACAGACAGAAAATCTCGTTTGGTAAGTGTTCTTGAACTGTTCGTGAACACATAATTTTCTTAACAAACGAACACGAACAAGGTCTTATTCGTGTTCATTCGGTTCGTTTGCAGCCCTACCTCCAACAGACCAAAATTCACGCCAACGGTCGAACTTCTCAAGATAGCCCACACAAGCATGGTAGCGTAGTCACGCTCGCGGCCACATTCACACGTGGTGATTGTGGTGTTCGCGAGAGGTGTCTAGACTGCACGCTCGCGCCCCACAATAGATAGTTTAATAAATGTAACTCTAAAGCAGTTGAGCACAAATTCTAATAAACATGATGGATTAGGGAGTAGGTATGGAATACATGTGAAAAACATGCAAGTTTTAGGAGTCAATTAGTACATTTGAAAACTATAGCTGTTAAACGAAAAATCATTTAAAACAACAGAGGCCTGAATAGTTTGTATCGTCATTAAGTACGGTGGATTACTAATGAAATATGCAAGTTTTGCGAATCAAATATAGTACATTTGAAAACTATAACAATTTATTATGTTTTAAGTAACTTGTGTTATCCATGACCTTTTGGTCTAGCGGTATGGTGTCCACATTTACTAATATGAGATTGTGGATTCAAAAGCTTACAAGTACAAGATGAGGTAGAATTGAGGTGTTATAAAATTTGGCATTAAAAAAGTAACTAGTATATTGTAGTTTAAGAGATTTGTTAAAAATGATAAAACTATAGTTTTGAGAGAAAAAAACATTTAGGTATATATACATTGAATCTCATTATTTTTGAAATATACATTGAATCCCTAACGCCCCACTTACGGTGTGCGCATATAATGTATGTATGTATGGCCATTGGAGGGCAAAAGTAAAGTTGCACTAGTTTTAACGTTATTTTACTAATTTCATGAAAATAACGTTAGAAACGACATATGGTTAATCATGCATCATGTGGAGGCGTAGATAGCCAAAAGACAAAGGGGTACATGCACTGATCGGATTTGTCCCAATTGCTAAGTGTTCTGTGCCTTATGTCCAAGGCTTGATACCAAACCACATCGAGCCGGAGGTCTCACTGGAAGCAGCCTCTCTATTCTTACAGGTAGAGGTAAGGTTGTCTACATCTTACCCTCCTCAGACCCTACCTTAGCTTTGCTATAGGTGTGATTAACTGAGTATGATGATGATGATGATGACGACATTGAATCCATAAGGTTTAGACATTTTTCAATGTCTCTTTCTCGTATTTGGCCTAGTCTCTAGGGCCTTGTCGCCAGTTATCCTAAGGCTATAACGCCAGTTTTATCTTTTGGGCCATGGCTCCAGTTATCCTCAAGATGTTACTTTTGGCCATGTCGCCAGTTTTCCTTAAATGAGCTTGACCCCAGTCTCTATTAGGCCTTGTCGCCAGTATTATAATATTATTTACCTTTTTAAAGGTTGTTGACATTCCTTTATTGGAATGGAAAAACATATCTTTAAGTCTATCTTGAAGATATAACAGGTTAAACACCGGGGACATCCTAAAGATGTCAAAGATCATCCTAAGGATGAAAAGCAAGAAATCTTAGGAAATATCATACGGATAAAACAGAGAAAGAACTTGGGATAAATCCTAAGGATAATCAAAGGAAGTTTCAAGAAATATCCTAAGGATATATACCAGAAACTGGGGACATCCTCAGGATGTTATTATCATTGAGACTAATACTTGGTAGAATACTTTGAAGACCAATTATTGAATTGGAATAAAGGTATAACATTATAACTAATTTTATTCTTTTATACTTGTTACTTAACAATATTGCAGGATAAAAAAATAATGAAGAAAGAACACAAGGGTGTAGTGTCAAAACAGTTACCATTTTATTTATTTATCAGTCAAAACTGATGTCAACCCATGGCTTCATCCTAAACTAGGACCTATCCACCAGGGGTCAACATCTTTGGTCCAGGTCTGGAAAGTTTGGGGCTTCGTCTTGAAAACCAAGATCCCTCCACTCCAAACTTTTCATTGTTCATACATGCATAAAAGTAAATTTGTTCAAGTGTTTACAACCACAAACCATCAAACACAACCACAAATTATAAAAAAGTGGGCTTAGGCCTAGTCTTTGTATCATTCATCGCACACTTGAAACTCCTTGGCCACCTTAACTTCCCTCACCTCAGGATCCTTGGGTGCATCCTCAGGATCAACAATAGGGATAGGCTCGTAAGCCACTTCTTTTCCACCCAGGCTCCTAATATTCTCCTGCCAAGCCTCAAAATCCCAATCCTCTTGTTTGAAGTTGGGATCCTTAGCCTGCAGGGCCATCCTTACCATAGCCTGGAGAACAGAAACTGTGGCAGATGTCACGAGACCTTGCATGTACTCTTCCATCTCCTTCTAATGCTCCTGCACAGTCTTGGCCTGCTTAGATTTCACCAGTTTCAACTCAGTCTTCACCTTGCCCAGCTCCTTCTCAAGATGTTTGCTCTTTTCCTGAGCAATCTTCTTCATATCCTCCAGAGTGGCTTTGGTGTCATTCATCTCCTTGGCTACCTCATCCAGGGACTTCAACAGATATTCATGTCCCTACAAAAGAAGGAAAACATGTAAGTATTCTCTCTTTAACATTTATATAAATATTGCATGCCATCCTTACGATAACACAATACCTGGAGAGTGAACTGGGAAATCTTGCCCAAGACTTCATCAAAGCTGAGACCCTCAAAAGGAGCAGTCTCTTGGGCAAAGGCAGAGGTAGTAGCAGTGTTCCTCTTTTGGGAGGATGCAGGTACCCTTGACTTAGGAGGAGGAGGGCTAGTCATCATGGAGCTAGATGGCGAGGTGATCTTGGCTGCCTTGACATCCTGGCTATCAATGTCATCAAGGTCGAAGAAGGCAGATTTCTTTGCTGAAAAGAATAAGAAATACATGTTTATACAAATATACATAATAGGACATATCAATGTCATCCTGACAAACGTCTAATCAGTTTCAGAAGATAAGCTTGAGCATTAAAAATATTTTTACCGTTGAGATATTAACGGTAACATATTTTTGAGGACAATTGTTGGTGGTGAAATATTTAGGATAGCACTAACCCATATTTTTTGTGTGGCATCCTCAGGATACTGAAGGTCTGGACAGACTTCAGGATGTAACAGAGTTCTGTCTTATGTGCATCCTGATGATAGACTAACGAGTTATCTTATTATAATGTTATTACAGGAACAATTAATCAATAATAAGACTTGTAACTCTTCTCCAATGGTTATATTGTCTTTTTTAATCGCCGAACAACTGTGTGGCAACCACCCTTGCGGGGCGCCGTGCCCAAGAATCGACTACTCGACCTCCATCAGCCCCCACCTTCTCCCGATGCGTGGAAACCCGAGCCCCACCCGCCCGAAGGCACGATAGTGTTATAGAACTCGGTAAAACCTCACCGCCCGTCAGATTCGAACCGGCGCCACCCGTATTCGATCTTCACCCTGATACCAAATCATAAATGATGGAAGTGGGGATTGAACCTTTGATCACATAGGTGAAACAAAAGCCACTCCACCACTCCACCACTATGGAAGGATAATGATTATATTGTCTTACTAAGTCAAAGAAGCTGAGGATACAAGAGCTATACATGTGAAGCAAGTCCAAGCCTAAAGAATAGGTCAAATATGTAACCGACGAGCATTAATACTAGGCGAAAATCATGGAAACAGTTAACCAACGTCTATATTAGTTAACTACTGACTTGAAATAGTCCACAAGCTCATTAAAGAAGGCGGATTACATGTGATTCTAATTTATTCTTTTGTAACTATATAAAGGGTATGATTGACGAGTATAGGACACTTCTACACTTTCTTGACACTCAGTTGCTCATTATAGAACACCTGATACTTTCACACACACACAACACAATCATTGTAATCATAGACACTCGTCCATCATTCATCCAAAGTTGTACTCTTTTTTACCATTTTTAATATTAACAAACAAGTCAAGGGCTTAGACTCCTCCCGAGGTTTTGTGCCAGCGATCATCAAGTGATAAAGGGCTTTCCTCGTATATCGAGTGTTGTTCTTTGTTGCTTTTCACTTATATTGCTTGTTTCATTATTCTGTCAGACAGTTACATCCTCAGGATATAACTGTCCATCCTAAACATTTTCTTTGCCATCCTGAGCATAGTTGTCAAAACTGTTATTTCTTTGTTATCCTAAACTGCCATATTGAAAACAACACTAATCTTTTGTCATATTTCATACATTTAGCACTCTACCTCACTTTTACTAATTTGGAATACAAGATTATTTTCACCAAGTAATTTTTGACCAAAACAATCATCATTAGGTACGGTGGATTACTAATGAAATATGCAAGTTTTGGGAGTCAAATAGTACATTTTTTATTATTAATTAAATTATATTGAAATGAAATACGAATGTTACATCACAATAGAAGGTATACGGGCAAAAAGCTGTGCCGCCACCCCTTTTTGAATTGCGAACCCTAGTCTACCAAAGACAAATCATTTCCCCGTAGAGATGAACTATTGCTGTGGACGACCCGCTGGACTCTGGTCAAGAAACGAATAGCTTCTTTACGGCAGATGGGGCATGTTTCATTTTCCAGATACATAAGGATCATCAATCGGTACTTGAGTATAGCCCTGTACTCCACTGCGGGCATGCATTGACCCAAACCGTCAATCGGGATAACGGTCAAAAAATTCCTAAGCATGAGGACCCTTCGGCATTGAATCACCGCCTTCTGGCGGGAGAACAACTCAAAAACTTCTCTCAGGCTCTGAGCAGTTTTGCTAACCAGAGCATTCGCCAAAGTTTTTTGTGGCTTTTAGGGGGCGGTGTCTTTATTAGAAAAACCGCCAATATCAAAGTCAGGAAGATAGACATTTAAGCGTTCTAGCGCCTGTTGATAGTCCGGGTCTAGCCCGATAAACCCACTGCTTCGAAGGATATGATCCTGAAGTTTCCAAGATTGAGCTCTAGACGCCACAAAGGCATAAACCCCAACATCTCGAGCTGAAAGGAGGCCCAAGTCACCTAAACGCATCGGCAAGGATGCCAATTGCCACTGGAGGTCCCCGAAGAAGGGCCCGCCGCACACAACTATATCTTCAATAGCCTCCCGGAGGCCATCATCAAAAAGGGATACCGCATCCACCATTAAGTGGGGTTGACAAGTTCGCAAGCCAAAAAGTAACTTAGCAACCCCTGTAACATTTCGTATTTTCTACTATGTACGTTTGATATTTCAATTAATAAAGCATCACATTTTATCATTCTTATACGTTTTAAAAAATATTTTGTGACATATTCAGGCTTATATAATCATAATATATACATATAATAATATTATAATTGTGTTTTAATCACCAAAAAAATAAAAGGCATGGACCGGGACTCGAACCCCATTTTTCCAAACTCAATAGGAAATATTGATGCTTGAAGTCTAAAGCTAGCATGAGGAGTTATTTGAAGTTTTAAGATTCTTTTGTTTGATTGATGTATTAGATTTCATTCAAGACTTTAATGTAATTCAATATTGTAATGAAATAAAGGATTATTTAAACATATGTATTACCATGAGCTACTGAACAATCATTCATACGTGACACCTCGATGTTTCCGCCATCGGTTGGGGTGTTACAACCCCCATGCATGACCTGAGCAAGAGGAGTTCACTTTGGGGATCCCTAAGACGGGGCAGGAGTTTCATAAGGTCAACCGCGGCCCGCCGCCCTCTTATAGTACATTTGAAAACTATAACAGTTTTTTATGTTCAAATGCTTACAAGTACAAGATGAGATAGAATTAAGATGTTATAAAATTTGGTGTTAAAAAAAGTAACTAGTATTTTGTAGTTTAAGAGATTTGTTAATAATGATAAAACTATAGTTTTGAAAAAATAAATAACATTTAGGTCGTGCATGCTAAAACCAAAGATCATGTGAGACCACCGCTTCAATTATAAAACTCGGGCCAGGGTGATCACCTCGATGAAACTGACCTCGCCAAGTCATAGGACACATAGCCGAACCAACATACATACAGTCGAGACTACCAAGCATTCCGGGCAACCAAGTAGTTAACCGTTATCCTGCCCACCTATATAATCAAATCGTCTTACTTCAAAGAGCAGGACGAAGAAAAGTCATTCTATTCCACTTTTTATGTTAAGAGTGAGTGAACTGTGAAAGTGAAAGTGAGGAAATATAATGTATGCAATTTTTTTTGTAAAATGAAATAGTTTCTATAAATAAATAAGAAAAATATCCATACTTTTTATCCTCCAACGGTCCAAAAATTCACGCCAACGATATAATTTCCTACGCTAGCCCACACAACGGATATTCTGATAAATGTAATTCTAAAGTAGTTGAGCGCAAATTTGAATAAACATAATGGTACATTTGAAAAGGCTTGTGTTAAATGTACCAAGTAAGAGGATTAATATACCAATTTGGTCAAACTTTAATGATAGGTAGATATTTAATGATAGGTAGGCATTTACATTATTATACTGTTATTTATTATTTATATTACTATCTCCTATCTTTTTTTATTTACAATTTTATATTTTGTTGTACTATTATTAATAATATTAATACCAATATTAATAAAAAATAAATTAATCTTTCATAGAAAAATATAAATAAATACGAAAGTGCAAAATTTCATTATAAATAAACAACAATACGAGTCTCTAATAAAAAAAAGTAAACATGCAAACATTAAAATAATTAGTCAACTAGATCGACAAAACCACTTTCACGGTGACAAAGTTGAGTATACAGTTCTAGACACGACCTATAAATGGTTTCCCATCTAGTTGCAGACTGGCTAATGTTGCAAAAATTCCAATAAGGCGTGATAGTAGGCGTTGGGTACCCTCCTTGTAATTCCACCATGACATAATGCTTCTCATCATTAACTAGGGAAATTGTAATAGCTCTGTGATGTTGAATCTCTTCTGGACCACTCCAAAATGGGAAAATAGTTGTACTGCCTGACATGCTTAAAGAATGGACGATTACACCAAACTTATTAGCAATCAGAACACCTGCCTCAGGCATTTTCATCCAGTGTACTTCTGGACAAGGTGACCAAGAATAAGTCTTGATACAATGAATTTACATCCCTCACAGAAATGTTCGCGTAGATATCATATCGACTTTGTAACTCTTCTCTCACCATTTGTCGAATGTACTCATAATATCTATCTTCATCAAGTCCAAGGCAAACAGCTAGTGCTCGATATCCACAATTTCCATCGCCTTTAACATTTTGTATATTTGTTATCTATGGATGTAACACTTTAGGAATATCAACGAGCATATCTAAACCATTCATGAGTGGCACTTCATTCAAGTCTATCACGTATGAACTATGTCTGGCCGGCTCATTTGGGATCTCGTTCCAGTCTATCACCAGTTCCTTGTTTAAGTCAAATTCGAATGAGCTATGTCTGGTCGGCTCCTTTTTGTCACACCTTTTTTGTTGCGCTTTCTTCAAGCTTGGTCGTCCACGAGTTTTTCTTTCAACTTGAGGTTCTGACTCCTTTTTGACACTTTTTTGTGATTTCTTCAAGCTTGATCGAATCCAAGGGAACATATTGATCTACATACAAATATAAATAAGTACTATTTTCTCTAAACTTTTAGAATGAAGAGTTTAAAACAATAAATTGGAAGTAGATAAGCATACTTACGTGAACTTATATACTTTGAAAGTTCGCTAGCACATGGTAACCCATGACTGGTGCGAAGTCGGCAATCACAGTCTTCCGGGCGATCCTTCCATCGTTTCCGATCTTCAAGAATTATTTTGAGAGCTTCTTTTGAAACATAACCATGCAATAGTGTGAAACATCGTAGATAATGTTGATTAATGCGGACAATTCTATTACTTTCCAAGCTTTCTTTAATTGCTGTTTGTTGCGACTTCACGATTCGGTCAATACAACTCACAAATCTATCCAAACTAGACAGACACAAATATTTTTTTAGCTTTGCATGCTGACTCTCTACTCTATTGGTTGTGTTATTTCCAAAGTTGAGATGCTGATCAATCCAGATAGACACAAACCTTTCCTTATATTCGTTCAACCAATTTTTATTTACATAGCAACATGTGTGGAAATGCACGCCAAATATCAAACGATGTCGGATGAACGAAGAATAATTTTTCTAACTCGTTACACCCGGTTGTAGTTATTTCATAAACATAACCATTAGTCTTGAGTGTGTTGTAAATAGTCTTGAGTGTAGACACATTACTTAAATTCCTCTCCTTAACTATTGCTAGAATATCACGTGGTGCCACATTCATCCTTGTCAAATCTACAACCAAATTAAATTTATCTTTGGAAAGTCGCTTTACATATGGATGACCCTCCATATACAGTACAGGTTGATGGTTATGTTCATCACATATCACCCTTAAGGTCCAACAATCATATACATTTGAATATGTTCCTTCTAAATCGAATGGACAATTAGTTTTTTTGGTGCCGGTAACTTTACTTGAATCTTTAACTTTATATTCGCCGCTACGATCACATTGGAACACAACCTTATACACGAAACCACATGGTCTTTTATTTGATCTTTTTTTCACAACGACAACACCAAGTGAGTATCCCAACTTTTGTACCTAATCCACCAATGCTTCACGAGACCCGAATGCCTAAAAATGAAATATCTAGCTTTCTCTAAAAAATATCAATCGAATCCCAGGGAACATTTTGATCTACATACAAATATAAATAAGTATTATTTTCTCTAAAATTATAGAATGAAGAGTATAAAACAATAAATTAGATGTACATAAACATACTTACATGAAGTTATATCTTTTTGTAGTGTGTTTTATGATTCGAATTCGTCTATTCTTTAAAGTAGCCCTTCGAAAAAGCAGATATGAGTTAAAAAAGAATAAAGATTCCATTTTTATATCACATCATAATATATTTTTTCTTGTACATGTATTTTTTGTCTTTTATTTTTTAAAATGTCTCTCTCTATAAAAACAACATTAATAAATAGTAAAACAAAAAATAATGTTGATCAAAGTACAAACTACACATTGACTATAAAAAAATCGTAAAAGCTAATTTTTAGTAATACTAAAATAATAAAAAAAAAAAACTTAAGTTAATTAAGCCTAAGTTATGATGGTTGTATTTATTGAGAATATGATGTAAATACCAACATCTTTTTTAAATGGTACAAGGTATTATGTACACATGGGGAAGCCAAAAGGTTTGACCAACTTGGTATGTTTAACAAGTCCCGTTTGAAAACTATATCAACTATATTAGTTGAACGAAAAATATTTTAAAACAATGGAGGCCCGAATAGCTTTTATTGTCATTAAGTACGGTGTATTTTTTTTGAACGATCAACTAAAGTATTGCCGGGTACTCTGTACGCGGCCCCTAATGGCTGAAAGGGGCCACAGACGGCCTCTAGTCCGTACGGACAGAGCCCTTCGGCCCACCCGTCTCCTGTTCTAGGGAAAACTCGAAGGCACGACGGTAGTGAACCTGTAAAACCCGGAGGGATCAAGAATCGAACCCATGACCGCGAGGGTCAAGGGTCTCTCCATCACTTCCCAACCACCTACCCCACCACAAGGGTTGGGGTATCCATCACATGCCTCCCGTGGGAATCGAACCCGGCTCCCCCAAAGAGAGAACCGACCCTTTTACCATTAAGTACGGTGTATTACTAATGAAATATGCAAGTTGTGGGGGTCAAATAGTACATTTGAAAACTATAACAGTTTTTAATGTTTTAAGAGCATTCACATCCCAACCATCAAACCTCCCTACATCTCTTAATTTTAAAAAAACTTACAAAAAACACTATACATCCCATCCACCATTTTATACCTCATCTTTATATTTTGAAAAATCCATTTTCTAGTTTTTTATATATAAAAAACTACTATTCACCCCATCAAATTATTGTGAGTGTATTTTAATGAGGAATATAATAAAATAAGTATTTTTGAGTAAGATAAAGATAAATATGGTGGAGGAGATGTGGAAGGTTTTTTAAAATGAGAGATAAATTTTAAAAAGTATGATTTTTTGTTATATTATAGAGTATAAAATGATAAAGGGGATGTGAATGCTTTAAGGAACTAGTGTCACTCATAACCTTTTAGTCTAGTGGTATGATGTTCATCTTTACAAATATAAGGTCATAGGTTAAAATATTTACAAGTGTAAGGTAAGATAGAATTAAGATGTTATTAAATTTTAACTAGTATTTTGTAGTTTAAGAAATTTGTTAAGAATAATAAAAACTATAATTTTGAAAAAAAAAAAAAAATAAGTGTACAAAATTACTTTTAAAAGAACAAGAACGCACATCTGTTAAAACTATTATCTTATATCTTTTTAAAAAAACTCGTAAAATCTCAAACTTCCAAATTTTCAAAGATAGCCTTTCACACGTTACTTTTAAGGGGCTTGTAGCAGTCTGTGATGGAGCAGTCGTGATGGCCGTAACCATCACGAACACCGCCCCATTAAATGTATCACAGCTACGAAGATCAAAAACCGTGACACACATCACGACCAATTGAATGTGTTTGGAATAAATTTTTTTTTTCTAAAAATACTATATATAAATAAAAACATTACATAATTAAACCTATTAACTTAAATAAAAACATTACATAATTAAACCTATTAAAAATTACATAAAAACATTACATAATCCTAAATTACTTATTAAATTAAAACATTACATAATCCTAAATTACTAAAACCTAAATTTCTTTTACGGAGAAAAGTTATCCCAATCCTCCAGTCTATACTCCGGCGACGACACAGAACGATAGCTATCACGATCATCCGATCTAGCATCCGAGCTGATGCAGCCATAGTCAGGACTTGGCATATAGTATGGTTCATCATCCATACTGACATAGATCCCCACCAGTGCCCGCTTCGTAGCCAACTGATTTGGCTATGGAGCAGGAGGGTTTGGGGTGACGTTGGGTTGGGTTGGGTCTCCACCAATTGTAGATGTCCCATTCCCATGACAACCATTGTGTAATCAACAGCCCAGATATATTCCTCATCTGTGAAAGAAGCATCTAGAGTTGGGGGAGTGTAACCTGGTAGAGGAGGAATGGTAGTTGCTCGACGAGATGACAGTGGTTGAGGTTGGGGAGGAGGAGTGTACACTGTAGGAGGAGTGTGAGGAGGAGTGTATACTGTAGGAGGAGGAGATGACAGTGGTTGAGGTTGGGGAGGAGGAGAGGACAGTGGTTGTGAACGTCGTCGTCGGTGAGAGTTTCGCCTGAGGATTGAAGGACCGGATGAAACGTTATGATAACAACCACCCATATCTTTGTGTGTGTACATTGAATTGTGAGATCAAATTGTGACTACTGTGAGTGTTCTGTCTTCTATTTATAGGCTTAGAAAAGTAGCCGTTTGAATAATAATATTTTATTAAATATTTAAATAATTTTTTAAATATTTAAATAATTTTTTTAAATGTTTAAATTATGTTTTCAGTAAATATTAATATTTTTTTATTTATTAAATTTCTTAATTTTATTAAATTTATTAAATAGATTTATTTTCCAATTATACTTTATAAAAAAAATAGTTTAGTGATAAAATGTGATGGAATATGAACACCGCCACATGAGTTTAGTGATGGAATGTAATGGAATGAGGTGACATAAAATGATTGGGTGTGATAGTGTGATGAGGTGATAACCACCCTATCCACCTTGTCAACATATCTCATAACACATGCCTTGGAATCCTCTCTTCTCCTTGATTCCATCCTAGTCAATCTTGACTCCATCCTAGTCAATCTCCCACTTTACTACCATTTAGTGTGATTTGTATGTTTTTAGTAAAGAGAGATATTCTCTCCTTCTTTGTTGTAGCATCTTCATGTATTTATACTTGTACAATGATCAATAGAAATCATCAAGGTTTTACCATTATCACATGATGTTCAATGCTCATGCTCCACCTAATCTTTGGTTTGATGCTTTTGCATACGCGACCTTCATCATAAATCGCCTCCCCACACCCATTTTAAACAACAAATCTCCTTTTGAAATCCTTTTTCATCAACCACCCACCTATTCAAATCTTCGTGTTTTTGGTTGTCGCGTATACCCATATCTTCGTGACTATACAAAAAATAAACTACTTCCTAGAAGTACACCTTGCATATTCATCGGTTATAGTCCACGTTACAAAGGCTTTCATTGTCTTGACACCACAACTGGACGGGTATACACCACACGACATGCTAGATTTGATGAGGAAAATTTACCATTTCAAACCCCCTCAACATCTTCTAATGTTACAAACTTACCTATTACCAACTTTGATGACCATTTACCCTCACCCTCATAAAACAACCCACAACACCAAGACAAACCCAACTCTCCTGGCCCATCATCACCACCTCTCGGCTTATCTCTAAAAAAAAAATTATAATAATAATACAACCTCACCAGCAAGTCATCCACACCCTTCTGTTTACGATGAACCCTCTTTTTTCCCAACCCAAACCGAACCCTCCTCACCGACGCAACACCACCTTTGAAATCAAACTGAACCTTCCTCACCAGCCCACTACTCCAGCCCAACTCCATCTGCCCCTCACAGCCCTCCCACACCACATCATTCAAGCCCAATACAATCCTCAAGCCCGTCTACCACTCTTCTGCATCAACCCGACACCTCTAGTTCGGATTCTTCCAACTAATCTTCATCCCACCCGCCTCATAACACTCATCACATGGTATCAGCCAGCCAAGATCAAACCCTTTTTCTTCTCTAAATTTCGCTGACCTTCTGTCCATTTCTGCTTCTGTTTTCAACCGAGACCTCTTTCTTCTGTTCCTTCTTTTTTTCCAGACATCCTTTTTTCTTGTTTCTTTTTCTGCAACCGGTTAATCCAAATGGCTACAAACAATCCATCTAACTTCTCCTCCATCCCTCTCTATTCCCTTAGCCATCTCATTAACATTATGTTGAACTCCACCAACTATCTCCTATGGGAGAAACAAATTACATCGGTTTTGGCCTCTCTCAATTTACTCGAACATGTAAATGGTTTGACCCCTTCCCCACCAGAAAAAATAACTATTGAAAATCAAATCTCGGACAATCCCGCATACCTTTCTTGGAAAACTGATGATCAAAAGGTCATTCTTTTGATAAATTCCACACTAACCGAAGAGGCCATGGCTGAAACCATCGGCCACACCACGGCTGCTACTGTTTAGAAAGCATTAACCAATGCCTATAGCCATTGTTCGATCGATCGTATTCACAATCTAAAGGATACCCTTTTGAACCCTCTAAAAAAGAGACTCATCCGTGTCCGAATTTGGTCGAAAATTCAAGTCCCTATCTGACCAACTAGCCGTTATTGGGCATCCCATAAGTGCTGAGGATAAGTGTCATTGGTTCCTTTGTGGACTAGGCGCCTCCTTTGAAAACTTCTCCACATTTCAACGAACTATCCATCCCGCACCTTCTTTTCGTGACCTCTTAGCCAATGCTGAAAACCAAGAAATGTTTATCCAAAAACTCCACGGGTCTCAACCTTCCCAAGCCACTTTATACGTGAATCAAACCAAAAATCATACCGGCTCATCTCATGGAAGAGGACGACACTCAAACAATAATCGTGGTTGCATCGGTTCTTACACCAAACGGCCACCCTTTTGTCAATTATGCCGAAAAGAGGGCCACCTATGGTTACTGTATCTATTTAGGTGGAAACTTGGTATCTTGAAGTGCAAAGAAGCAACCTACAGTCTCCCAATTTAGTTGTGAATCCGAATATAGAGTTATGGCAAACACGGTAGCATAAATCATTTGGCTAACAAATCTCCTACGGGAACTTAAAGCTTTACCACCAGACGTCTGGCATTACTGTGTGATAACAAGAGTGCTTTGTTCCTAACTCAAAATCTGATCTCTCACAAAAGAGCAAAGCACATTGACATAGACTATCATTTCGTTCGGGAACTAGTTGCCGCGGATCGTCTTCACACCAAGTTTATCTCCACCGACAAGCAAGTTACTGATATCTTCACAAAAAGTCTTCCAAAACCTTTATTTGAGCGGTTTCGCACAATGCTTTGTCTAGGCCAACCGCCATCTCGCATTGACGGGGGGTGTCAACATATCCCATAACACATGCCTTGGAATCCTCTCTTCTCCTTGATTCCATCCTAGTCAATCTTGACTCCATCCTAGTCAATCTCCCACTTTACTACCATTTAGTGTGATTTGTATGTTTTTAGTAAAGAGAGATATTCTCTCCTCATTTGTTGTAACATCTTCATGTATTTATACTTGTACAATGATCAATAAAAATCATCAAGGTTTTACCATTATCACACACCCTAACAAATCGTAATTTAAAACCAAAATTTCACATACCTTTCTAGGAAGGGAAAACAAAAGAAACGAAGGCATTTTCTTTCCTTTCTCTTCCTTTCTTTTACTCATATGTTTTTTTTTTTTTTTTTTTTCATTTCCTTTCATTTCATTTCAATTTGGAAGAATGATATTTAGCCTCTTTTACTTTTGTTTTTCTTTTCCTTTCAATAAATATCTTCAGAACACAATTTTTCCTTTTCCTTTCATTTTCCTTCTTAAAAAAAAAGTGGAACACAATTAAATTTTTTTTTCATTCTTTTTCGTTTTTATTTTCCTCTCGTTAGGTAAGCTCGAACACAGGTCTATTCCTAATTAATAAATATACACATTTGTCTATCAAGGAGTTTAATAAATCCTCAACAATTAGAGAGAATCAACATTTTAAAAATACCATAATATCCGTGGACCATATTTTTATAATACAAAGACTATCCTAAAGTGGCCTAAACAAAAGGAAAAGATCAAGAAAACCACTAAAAGATGCAGCCGTCTATGCTCAACAATTTCAGGCTTGCTTGGATTGCAACTCCACTCTTTCCCAGTCAAATTAAAGCCACCTTTTAATCGTCTACATTTGATCCAAGGAAACGTAGGAGAGTTAATATCTCATCGGCTCATCGCAACGAGCTATTGCCAAGTTGCCCTTGGTCAATGATGTCATTCAATATTATATTATATTATTATATCTTTATCTTTATTGTTAGAACTTTTCAAACTCTCTTGTAGAAATCATTAGGTTTATTACTTATTTTGGTACTATCTTTCAGAACAATAAATTCATTTCCTACTAAATGTACTTCAAAATTTTTCATGAATGTACATCACAATACTAAAACTCACACCACTTAAGAGGTAACAAGTTCAAAACTATTTGATACCACCTTACTACAAGTACTAGTCTTCTACAAATTGTTTCTTATTGTTTTTAGTCAATTTTTTTTTCTTTCTTTTAGTCATATTTGACTACCCACCATCATTCTATTCGAGACAACTTAGAATCCATGATTTGTTAAATAGAAATTGTTTACTGACCTTTCAAAGAGAATACCATGATTTGTTGGTACTCGGCTGCTCGTAGAAATTTTCTATTGTCTAGGACTTTAGGTCCAAGTTATGGATGGCTAAATAAATTAACTTAGACAACTTTAAGATTTGAATGGTTGAGTTTACAAAGTATTCATTAAATTATTACTGAAATAATTATATAGAATATATTTTTTTATAGAGACGCGTATATATTTTAGACAAAATTGCATTTTATGTCCCTTATGTTTGAGAAGTTTCTGGCGTTATTCTTTAACTAATGAAATCACACTAAATGTCCTTTAAGTTTAGTTTTACTTATGAGCAACGCCCTTTAAACATAATCTAGTTAAAAAATCATGTTAAGTTTCGCACGTGAGGGTACTTTCGTCTTTTCCCCTTCTAAAACAATCATACCCCCCTCTAATGAGCCCTAGAAGGCTCTACCTGGGTCGTTTTAGAACGGATAAAGACGAAAGTACCCTCACATGCACAACATGGGGGAAAACTTAACAGGAAGTTTTAACCGAGTTATGTTCAAAGGACATCGCCAGGATAAAACAAAACTTAAAGTACATGCAGTGTAATTTTGATACTTAAAGGATCAAGCCTAAAACTTCGTTCAAGCATAAAGTAAAATGCAATTTTGTCTATATTTTATTCAATTCGTGTAATATACGGTTTCTTCAACGTGAGTAATACAAGTCATTTAAAGACAGTTTTTTATAAATATAATTTTTATTAACAAAAATACAACGTATATGTAATGACATAATTACATAGGTGTAATACTATAACTATAATTTTATTCTGGGTACTCACGTGTAGTTCGTGTTCCTAATGTTTATCGCGATTTTCGTTTTCCTCGTTGTGAAACTCGGCAAACTCATGTTAATACTTTTATCAGACACATAAGTCTATATTAGCGAAACATTCATGAAACAAACTTAACGAGATTAGTTGGCTCGGTTCCATGGGCGGACCCACACCCACCCCAAGGGGTGCGGGAGCCCACCTTGAAATTTTTTTTAGTGTTTATATATACGCGTTTATCCCGTCCACACCCCGTAAAATTTTTCCATAGCACCCCTTGGATTTTTGAAACCGTGAAAAAGTAAGGAAACAAGCCTTCCTCCCCCCCTCCCCTTTAATTATAAGCCTTGAAGCTAAATCCGCGATCCCTACGCTTGTGTATATATTTTCCCTGTTTTTTTCTTCGGCAAGCAAGGACTTGACGGAAAGGTTGTAGGTTTCTCTTAATTTGATGTGAAGAAAATGAGTATTTGTTTTATTTTAAGTGCAAGAAATTAAAATATGTAAAAGTATTGTGACAGGTAAAGTGAAGTTAACTTTTAATATGCTTTTCTTTTTATTTAATTTGTTTTTACTTTATTTTAGTTGTCCTATCATTTAGATTAGTGTCTATTATTTTTTATAAGGTTTAATAAGATTCCATGTAGATAAGATCAAGTACATTAAGTGAGACTATAGTCTAGTGTAGGTAATTTAAATAAATCTAACTATTCAGTTCGATTCTAGATATGTAAATCCAAGAATTTGGAAACCATTTAACGAGGTAACATCCGAGTTACTTGTTTGTATTAATAGCTTGAGTTCTTGTGATAATTTTGATGTGTTTGATGCCAAACTACTACGATTAGTCGAGATGTATTCACAACTTTACATTTTAAAATTTTGTTATGTATATGTAACGGCGTTTAAATTACTTTTGGCTTTTGGTTTCCTTTTGTTGATTATATAATTTTAGTATTATTATTTATTGTTTACGAGTCGACCTGACCCAACCCGGGCCACCTGATTGGTAAACGACCTAGGGGCTTAGAGATTCCGCACCCCATGAAAAAAATTCCAGGGTCCGCCACTGCTCGGTTCGATGATTCGGGGAATCATCGGGAGTCGGTTTACATACATGTTGTCCATAGGTTGGTGATTCGGAGGATCACCGGGTAAAATACACACACACACGAGTCTCGAGTCACGAGGGTTGGTGAAATAACATAAAAGGTTAAGTTGTGAGACATTAAATGTTTCATGATCATTATATTACTTGCCGATATGTGGATACGTGAATTAAGTTAAATTAGAAATTAACGCGTCGAAAAATGTGACACCAATCAATGATCTAGGTCAACATCCGTACATTTTACGTATTATTGTCATTTCATATGCATAATTACACATTTTGCACACACTATAACCCCCCCCCCCCCCCCGCAGTTTGGTAAAGCATGAGTTATTGAGAAAACTCGATTTTATGCATACAACACCCGTACTATACAAAACAATTGCCGTTGAACAGACAAGCCAATTACACGCTCAACAGAGAGCAGTCGGATACCCGATTACCACAGTCGTGCAAAACAACAATACACGCAACGATGTTCAAAGTGGAAAGTTACACAATCTACCCAACCTCGAATAATCACAAAGTGTTTTATGAGGTTACCACTCACTAACACATGGTAACTCCTCACTAACATATTCATATAAATCACGACTAATGGAACTCAATACATGTTAATATCATAATCAAAACACATGTTATTATCCTGAATGCTATCACTCTAGATAATTTGTGGGTCTCGATAACAACTCATAAGACCACATGTGCATAGTGTATACAATCAGCTATGTACACACATTGAGGAAAAAGCTAAACCTATACACATATATACATATACAAATACACAATCACTCGATTATCTACCTAATATAACCAACTCGTATGTTCAATGATATATATATTCGACTAACAAGGCCCATGAACAAACACATGATGATAAGTGGAATGATCTATATCTAGATAACCAAGTAAACTTATTATAGAATTGGTCAATAGAATGGACACATATATACACACACACACACACACGACAATACATACACATATACACTCACCTTATTGTCTTGTCTCTCACTTATACACAAATAGAACCTTTGACAATGACACTGCGCATCCCTATGAGAAAGTTTAAACTCAAAATGGAACCTTCCTCTCTTTGTTTCTTCTCGGCCAAACCCCAAGACCCAAACACACAATTGTCTTTTACATAGATGCCCACCCTTATACAAATAAAGCATGAGACTACCATGTACACATATCATTGTCCTAAGATATCAACCCCAAAATGAGAAGGGTGACCTTATTTTTGATCTCGGCCAAATATAACATCCCAAGTCCCGCCATGTGTCACTTTCACCATCTTGCTAGTTGTCACCTTACATATGGGAATTATTCTTGGAACTTGAGCACCTATCAAACATCAACGAAATGATGAAAACCTATATTCTTGGAAGGGTCACTATCACCTCTACACATATACATATTTCGTCTGATTCCACTCAAGACCATATGACAAAGATTGATCACCAAATCCAAACTTGCACATGATGTAAATCGACTAGGACAATGATGATGTAATGGTTTACGCTTAATTAGACAAGAAGCCAAGGTAACCCACCCTCCTATACAAGTCAACTATCCCTATTAACAAACTCCTAACCATAATCGGCCAAAGATCAAGGTGGAATGCATGCCAAAAACTTATACTAATCTAGACATAAGACAAGTATACAAGACCATTTCCCCATGAATGATCCACACCCCTTTTGTAACTCTTGTAATCGGCCATAGGAATAAGATGCACATGAGATTATGTATTATCAAGACTAATCATCAAACAACGCCTTGTTTTCTTATTCCAACCCAACTATAGAGATTAACTTACCTTTTTTAGCCCCTTCCCTTGCAACAGATCGGATATAAATAGATGGCCAAGGAAAGAGTTTTCTCCACACAAACCCAAACCCAAGCTCACTTGTTCCACCCCTTTGTGATTCAGCTCTCCCTAACCTCCCTCAAAACTCGACCCATCACTCTCAAGGTTGGCATTAGGAAGCTCTCAAGGAGCACGAAGTTCCATTCCATCCTCTAATCTTGAGGTGTGTTATAATCATACACAATGCCTAGTTCTTTTCTTATAACAATCGGCCCTAATGTAAACCCGACCCAATGCCCCTTTGACCTTGTATAACCGGCCACAAATCTATAAACATAATAACATACAAGTTTAAAACCCATGTTAAACTATTTTGATTCTCTTTTATTTGAGCACTCACACGATGCATATACACATCGAACTGACTCGACACATGTAATAACATGAACATACACGAGTGTAGAGACTTGAATGGTGTCGAAGATATCCCAAAAGATCCAACATTTTGAACTAAAAACATATGTGTATACACTTTAGTATAATCCTAAAAGATCCAACTTTATGAATTATTCGAATCAAATTTTTTTAATAATTTATTTATTTTCCTGAATTCGTATTCGTTTCGAATTCGATTAAAAGTTGACGAATTCGATTCGAATTCGTATTAGAAACCTGAATTCAAAGCAAATTCGAATAAATTCGATTAAGGTTAAGACTTAAGTTATGGGTTTTAGTTAGTGTTGCACTTGGTAATGGGCTAATTTATGAATTAGGTCAAATTCATAGATTACCCATGTTCTAAAGTTATAGGTGTGTATATAATTATATATATATACATATATATGTATGTATGTATGTATTGTTTTTATTCAAATTTTGAATCGAATTCGAACTCTTGATCATCGAATCGAATCCTCGATAATCAAATCAAATTAAGTCAAATTTTGAAATTTTCGAATTCGAATTGAGGTCAAATTCATAGAATTAGCCCATGTTCTAGAGTTATAGGGGTGTATATAATTATATATATGTATTATTTTTATTCGAATTTCGAATCAAATCAGATTTAAAATCATGAATTCGTATTCGATTTACTGAACTCAAATTGAATCGAATTCCAATTCGAACTCTTGATCATCAAATCGAATTCTTGATAATCGAATCAAATTAAGTAAAATTTTGAATTTTTCGAATTCGAATTGAATTCTGAACACCCGTATTGCGTGGTGCGTAAATAACTTTTTCACCGAAAAATAAAATTATAATGGTGGATAATGGATGAAAATGGTGTGAAAAGTGATAATGGATGGAAATGAATGGTGTTAAAAAAGTTCAAGGGAAAAACGATTTTTTTGTAAGTTCAATGGTTGTTCTCACCACGCGAAAGACTGTGGTGATCTTGTTCATGTGCTGTGAAAAATAAAATATAAAATCCGGGGTAATTAAGAATCCGCTTAGTGCAAACCCATAAGCCTAGCTTCTTGGCGACCCGCGAAGAAATATTTTTCATAGAAAATTATTTTTATTAAACCTACTTTATATTAAGAAATTTCTCAAATGTTCTTAACCCAAACCTTTTATGAAAATTGAGTTTTTTAGGAACATTTAAAATTAGATGCAACTTTTACTATTGTGAAGGCTTAAATATCTTAAAGGTAAGCTATTAAGGAAGGTCGATATCCGAATACAATCCGTGGTGATGAAGAAACAATGATTATTGATTATCCTAATGAAGATGACGAGTTTGTTCCCAATAATGAATCCCGACATCCAGTCATAATTTCGGTCAACAATAATAGAGCACGGGAGACGAGGAGGCCAACATATTGGGAAGTGAAAAGTCTGGTGGGACAACTTCAGATTGTCAACAGTCAGCCGTAAACTTACACTCTAATCCAAGTATTGAAAATGGGACCACTTGTTCCCAGGAAACAATAAATATGGGTGGGTGTTTTTTAAACAAAGATGGGCAACCGTTTGAAAATCGAGATATTAAGCCGGGTAGCAATATTGATTGCAATATTGGGTTAACGACTTATCAGAATTGTGTGAATAATGAGAATTTTAGGGACCAAGAAAATATAGTGGAGAATAAGGAAATTTGTGGGGTTCAAGAAAATTACAACGGGTAAGATATAACGGACGAAAAATTTCAACGGGCTGGACACGCACAATCATTTAGTCATGCTTGGGTGAATGAATCACATGCGCCGAATGAGCAACGTAATGAGGTGGGCTTATCAGAGGCAACTAAGAAAGGACAAATGTATTTTTTTTTTTTTTTGACTCACTAGGGGGAGTGGGCCAAAATGGCGTGACAATTTCTAGGAAGCGGTTCAGAAGTATGAGAAGCCCATGTCAAGACTGATGAGGATGAGCTTGTGTAGGGGGTGAGGAATGTCAAGTGTATGGGATACGGGTAGAAAATATACGATGTAATCAGGGGCGAAGTATACAAGGGGCCAGGAGGTGCCCCAACCCCCACTGTTTTTTGGCTCAGTAGTGATAGGTTCGCGATTTTCGTATGTAATTTTTATATGTATTAAAGTTCGGCCCCTAACGATTTGATTTTACGGCACTACCAATTCTTTTTGAAATTTTATATATATATATATATATATACGTATTTCGATATAAAAAAATTGAAGAACGAGGTTTATAGAAAAATTCTAAACTTGTTTTTAAACTTAAGGGGGATTTTTGTGTCAACCATGAAATAGTAATGCCGGATTTGAAGGATTTATATACTTCTACACTCGGTGTCGGCTTTGTAAAACAGATCTTCATGTTACATTTGAAAATGATTACCAAGTGGATATATTTACAGCGACACTAGACAAACAAATAGATGAGTTAAATAGTAGATTCAGTTAGCAAACTATGGAGTTGTTATCTCTTATCTCTAGTTTACTTTCGAAAGAGATTAATGTTGATGACATTTGTGTTCTTGTTGAGAAGTATTATCCGAAAGATTTACAGAGCACAAGAGGAGATCTAAAGCTTCTTTTTCTATTTGTCGTTTGGTGCGATCCCTCTTCTGTGCGTCCACCTCGGGTGTCTACGACTTGACCAAAGTTCTTTGTATTAAGCTCCTATCTCACAAACACCTACAAAACACATGTACATTATTAAATAACTAAGACCGACTAAAAGTACACAATATAAGACTAAAATATATACAAAACTAACATATTAACATGGTGTTTTCACCAACACATCACACCCCCACACTTATCTTTTTTCGTCTCGAAAAAATTATATATACACTCTGCTCAAGACATTATCACAGACTAGCACCCCAGTCGCCCCATCATACCTTAGCTAAGGTCCAAAGTCATACCCCATTTACAGATCAGCATTAGATGTGTTAATTCAGCAAGTCAAATTGATTTCCATTTAAAAACAGAATTATCCCGACTAAATCTAACATGCTTCCAGTTTTTTATTTTCACGCAACACACCCCTCACAATGTTTACTCCACTCGGTTTAATATCTGGACTAGCATGTAATGCGCTAGTATTATTCACTCAAAACCAAGCATGTAACTCTGTTATCATATGCTTGTATAACAATCACACCTCAACTATAGACAATGCACATATCTAAAAGACTTACGGGTTTTGGGCTTCGGGTAAAGGTAGGATAGATTTGGCTAACAATTGGTTTAAAAACAGGGGTTTCAACACGCTTGAATGACCATCTTTATTCACTAAACACCATAATACAATAATCACACAACTTTGGGCATATTTGACCCATAACACATACTTCTATTTTTTTTTGTTCTAAAGTTATAGGTGTGTATATAATTATATATATATACATATATATGTATGTATGTATGTATTGTTTTTATTCAAATTTTGAATCGAATTCGAACTCTTGATCATCGAATCGAATCCTCGATAATCAAATCAAATTAAGTCAAATTTTGAAATTTTCGAATTCGAATTGAGGTCAAATTCATAGAATTAGCCCATGTTCTAAAGTTATAGGGGTGTATATAATTATATATATGTATTATTTTTATTCGAATTTCGAATCAAATCAGATTTAAAATCATGAATTCGTATTCGATTTACTGAACTCAAATTGAATCGAATTCCAATTCGAACTCTTGATCATCAAATCGAATTCTTGATAATCGAATCAAATTAAGTAAAATTTTGAATTTTTCGAATTCGAATTGAATTCTGAACACCCGTATTGCGTGGTGCGTAAATAACTTTTTCACCGAAAAATAAAATTATAATGGTGGATAATGGATGAAAATGGTGTGAAAAGTGATAATGGATGGAAATGAATGGTGTTAAAAAAGTTCAAGGGAAAAACGATTTTTTTGTAAGTTCAATGGTTGTTCTCACCACGCGAAAGACTGTGGTGATCTTGTTCATGTGCTGTGAAAAATAAAATATAAAATCCGGGGTAATTAGGAATCCGCTTAGTGCAAACCCATAAGCCTAGCTTCTTGGCGACCCGCGAAGAAATATTTTTCATAGAAAATTATTTTTATTAAACCTACTTTATATTAAGAAATTTCTCAAATGTTCTTAACCCAAACCTTTTATGAAAATTGAGTTTTTTAGGAACATTTAAAATTAGATGCAACTTTTACTATTGTGAAGGCTTAAATATCTTAAAGGTAAGCTATTAAGGAAGGTCGATATCCGAATACAATCCGTGGTGATGAAGAAACAATGATTATTGATTATCCTAATGAAGATGACGAGTTTGTTCCCAATAATGAATCCCGACATCCAGTCATAATTTCGGTCAACAATAATAGAGCACGGGAGACGAGGAGGCCAACATATTGGGAAGTGAAAAGTCTGGTGGGACAACTTCAGATTGTCAACAGTCAGCCGTAAACTTACACTCTAATCCAAGTATTGAAAATGGGACCACTTGTTCCCAGGAAACAATAAATATGGGTGGGTGTTTTTTAAACAAAGATGGGCAACCGTTGGAAAATCGAGATATTAAGCCGGGTAGCAATATTGATTGCAATATTGGGTTAACGACTTATCAGAATTGTGTGAATAATGAGAATTTTAGGGACCAAGAAAATATAGTGGAGAATAAGGAAATTTGTGGGGTTCAAGAAAATTACAACGGGTAAGATATAACGGACGAAAAATTTCAACGGGCTGGACACGCACAATCATTTAGTCATGCTTGGGTGAATGAATCACATGCGCCGAATGAGCAACGTAATGAGGTGGGCTTATCAGAGGCAACTAAGAAAGGACAAATGTATTTTTTTTTTTTTTTTGACTCACTAGGGGGAGTGGGCCAAAATGGCGTGACAATTTCTAGGAAGCGGTTCAGAAGTATGAGAAGCCCATGTCAAGACTGATGAGGATGAGCTTGTGTAGGGGGTGAGGAATGTCAAGTGTATGGGATACGGGTAGAAAATATACGATGTAATCAGGGGCGAAGTATACAAGGGGCCAGGAGGTGCCCCAACCCCCACTGTTTTTTGGCTCAGTAGTGATAGGTTCGCGATTTTCGTATGTAATTTTTATATGTATTAAAGTTCGGCCCCTAACGATTTGATTTTACGGCACTACCAATTCTTTTTGAAATTTTATATATATATATATATATATATACGTATTTCGATATAAAAAAATTGAAGAACGAGGTTTATAGAAAAATTCTAAACTTGTTTTTAAACTTAAGGGGGATTTTTGTGTCAACCATGAAATAGTAATGCCGGATTTGAAGGATTTATATACTTCTACACTCGGTGTCGGCTTTGTAAAACAGATCTTCATGTTACATTTGAAAATGATTACCAAGTGGATATATTTACAGCGACACTAGACAAACAAATAGATGAGTTAAATAGTAGATTCAGTTAGCAAACTATGGAGTTGTTATCTCTTATCTCTAGTTTACTTTCGAAAGAGATTAATGTTGATGACATTTGTGTTCTTGTTGAGAAGTATTATCCGAAAGATTTACAGAGCACAAGAGGAGATCTAAAGCTTCTTTTTCTATTTGTCGTTTGGTGCGATCCCTCTTCTGTGCGTCCACCTCGGGTGTCTACGACTTGACCAAAGTTCTTTGTATTAAGCTCCTATCTCACAAACACCTACAAAACACATGTACATTATTAAATAACTAAGACCGACTAAAAGTACACAATATAAGACTAAAATATATACAAAACTAACATATTAACATGGTGTTTTCACCAACACATCACACCCCCACACTTATCTTTTTTCGTCTCGAAAAAATTATATATACACTCTGCTCAAGACATTATCACAGACTAGCACCCCAGTCACCCCATCATACCTTAGCTAAGGTCCAAAGTCATACCCCATTTACAGATCAGCATTAGATGTGTTAATTCAGCAAGTCAAATTGATTTCCATTTAAAAACAGAATTATCCCGACTAAATCTAACATGCTTCCAGTTTTTTATTTTCACGCAACACACCCCTCACAATGTTTACTCCACTCGGTTTAATATCTGGACTAGCATGTAATGCGCTAGTATTATTCACTCAAAACCAAGCATGTAACTCTGTTATCATATGCTTGTATAACAATCACACCTCAACTATAGACAATGCACATATCTAAAAGACTTACGGGTTTTGGGCTTCGGGTAAAGGTAGGATAGATTTGGCTAACAATTGGTTTAAAAACAGGGGTTTCAACACGCTTGAATGACCATCTTTATTCACTAAACACCATAATACAATAATCACACAACTTTGGGCATATTTGACCCATAACACATACTTCTATTTTTTTTTTGTTCTAAAGTTATAGGTGTGTATATAATTATATATATATACATATATATGTATGTATGTATGTATTGTTTTTATTCAAATTTTGAATCGAATTCGAACTCTTGATCATCGAATCGAATCCTCGATAATCAAATCAAATTAAGTCAAATTTTGAAATTTTCAAATTCGAATTGAGGTCAAATTCATAGAATTAGCCCATGTTCTAAAGTTATAGGGGTGTATATAATTATATATATGTATTATTTTTATTCGAATTTCGAATCAAATCAGATTTAAAATCATGAATTCGTATTCGATTTACTGAACTCAAATTGAATCGAATTCCAATTCGAACTCTTGATCATCAAATCGAATTCTTGATAATCGAATCAAATTAAGTAAAATTTTGAATTTTTCGAATTCGAATTGAATTCTGAACACCCGTATTGCGTGGTGCGTAAATAACTTTTTCACCGAAAAATAAAATTATAATGGTGGATAATGGATGAAAATGGTGTGAAAAGTGATAATGGATGGAAATGAATGGTGTTAAAAAAGTTCAAGGGAAAAACGATTTTTTTGTAAGTTCAATGGTTGTTCTCACCACGCGAAAGACTGTGGTGATCTTGTTCATGTGCTGTGAAAAATAAAATATAAAATCCGGGGTAATTAGGAATCCGCTTAGTGCAAACCCATAAGCCTAGCTTCTTGGCGACCCGCGAAGAAATATTTTTCATAGAAAATTATTTTTATTAAACCTACTTTATATTAAGAAATTTCTCAAATGTTCTTAACCCAAACCTTTTATGAAAATTGAGTTTTTTAGGAACATTTAAAATTAGATGCAACTTTTACTATTGTGAAGGCTTAAATATCTTAAAGGTAAGCTATTAAGGAAGGTCGATATCCGAATACAATCCGTGGTGATGAAGAAACAATGATTATTGATTATCCTAATGAAGATGACGAGTTTGTTCCCAATAATGAATCCCGACATCCAGTCATAATTTCGGTCAACAATAATAGAGCACGGGAGACGAGGAGGCCAACATATTGGGAAGTGAAAAGTCTGGTGGGACAACTTCAGATTGTCAACAGTCAGCCGTAAACTTACACTCTAATCCAAGTATTGAAAATGGGACCACTTGTTCCCAGGAAACAATAAATATGGGTGGGTGTTTTTTAAACAAAGATGGGCAACCGTTGGAAAATCGAGATATTAAGCCGGGTAGCAATATTGATTGCAATATTGGGTTAACGACTTATCAGAATTGTGTGAATAATGAGAATTTTAGGGACCAAGAAAATATAGTGGAGAATAAGGAAATTTGTGGGGTTCAAGAAAATTACAACGGGTAAGATATAACGGACGAAAAATTTCAACGGGCTGGACACGCACAATCATTTAGTCATGCTTGGGTGAATGAATCACATGCGCCGAATGAGCAACGTAATGAGGTGGGCTTATCAGAGGCAACTAAGAAAGGACAAATGTATTTTTTTTTTTTTTGACTCACTAGGGGGAGTGGGCCAAAATGGCGTGACAATTTCTAGGAAGCGGTTCAGAAGTATGAGAAGCCCATGTCAAGACTGATGAGGATGAGCTTGTGTAGGGGGTGAGGAATGTCAAGTGTATGGGATACGGGTAGAAAATATACGATGTAATCAGGGGCGAAGTATACAAGGGGCCAGGAGGTGCCCCAACCCCCACTGTTTTTTGGCTCAGTAGTGATAGGTTCGCGATTTTCGTATGTAATTTTTATATGTATTAAAGTTCGGCCCCTAACGATTTGATTTTACGGCACTACCAATTCTTTTTGAAATTTTATATATATATATATATATATACGTATTTCGATATAAAAAAATTGAAGAACGAGGTTTATAGAAAAATTCTAAACTTGTTTTTAAACTTAAGGGGGATTTTTGTGTCAACCATGAAATAGTAATGCCGGATTTGAAGGATTTATATACTTCTACACTCGGTGTCGGCTTTGTAAAACAGATCTTCATGTTACATTTGAAAATGATTACCAAGTGGATATATTTACAGCGACACTAGACAAACAAATAGATGAGTTAAATAGTAGATTCAGTTAGCAAACTATGGAGTTGTTATCTCTTATCTCTAGTTTACTTTCGAAAGAGATTAATGTTGATGACATTTGTGTTCTTGTTGAGAAGTATTATCCGAAAGATTTACAGAGCACAAGAGGAGATCTAAAGCTTCTTTTTCTATTTGTCGTTTGGTGCGATCCCTCTTCTGTGCGTCCACCTCGGGTGTCTACGACTTGACCAAAGTTCTTTGTATTAAGCTCCTATCTCACAAACACCTACAAAACACATGTACATTATTAAATAACTAAGACCGACTAAAAGTACACAATATAAGACTAAAATATATACAAAACTAACATATTAACATGGTGTTTTCACCAACACATCACACCCCCACACTTATCTTTTTTCGTCTCGAAAAAATTATATATACACTCTGCTCAAGACATTATCACAGACTAGCACCCCAGTCACCCCATCATACCTTAGCTAAGGTCCAAAGTCATACCCCATTTACAGATCAGCATTAGATGTGTTAATTCAGCAAGTCAAATTGATTTCCATTTAAAAACAGAATTATCCCGACTAAATCTAACATGCTTCCAGTTTTTTATTTTCACGCAACACACCCCTCACAATGTTTACTCCACTCGGTTTAATATCTGGACTAGCATGTAATGCGCTAGTATTATTCACTCAAAACCAAGCATGTAACTCTGTTATCATATGCTTGTATAACAATCACACCTCAACTATAGACAATGCACATATCTAAAAGACTTACGGGTTTTGGGCTTCGGGTAAAGGTAGGATAGATTTGGCTAACAATTGGTTTAAAAACAGGGGTTTCAACACGCTTGAATGACCATCTTTATTCACTAAACACCATAATACAATAATCACACAACTTTGGGCATATTTGACCCATAACACATACTTCTATTTTTTTTTTGTTCTAAAGTTATAGGTGTGTATATAATTATATATATATACATATATATGTATGTATGTATGTATTGTTTTTATTCAAATTTTGAATCGAATTCGAACTCTTGATCATCGAATCGAATCCTCGATAATCAAATCAAATTAAGTCAAATTTTGAAATTTTCGAATTCGAATTGAGGTCAAATTCATAGAATTAGCCCATGTTCTAAAGTTATAGGGGTGTATATAATTATATATATGTATTATTTTTATTCGAATTTCGAATCAAATCAGATTTAAAATCATGAATTCGTATTCGATTTACTGAACTCAAATTGAATCGAATTCCAATTCGAACTCTTGATCATCAAATCGAATTCTTGATAATCGAATCAAATTAAGTAAAATTTTGAATTTTTCGAATTCGAATTGAATTCTGAACACCCGTATTGCGTGGTGCGTAAATAACTTTTTCACCGAAAAATAAAATTATAATGGTGGATAATGGATGAAAATGGTGTGAAAAGTGATAATGGATGGAAATGAATGGTGTTAAAAAAGTTCAAGGGAAAAACGATTTTTTTGTAAGTTCAATGGTTGTTCTCACCACGCGAAAGACTGTGGTGATCTTGTTCATGTGCTGTGAAAAATAAAATATAAAATCCGGGGTAATTAGGAATCCGCTTAGTGCAAACCCATAAGCCTAGCTTCTTGGCGACCCGCGAAGAAATATTTTTCATAGAAAATTATTTTTATTAAACCTACTTTATATTAAGAAATTTCTCAAATGTTCTTAACCCAAACCTTTTATGAAAATTGAGTTTTTTAGGAACATTTAAAATTAGATGCAACTTTTACTATTGTGAAGGCTTAAATATCTTAAAGGTAAGCTATTAAGGAAGGTCGATATCCGAATACAATCCGTGGTGATGAAGAAACAATGATTATTGATTATCCTAATGAAGATGACGAGTTTGTTCCCAATAATGAATCCCGACATCCAGTCATAATTTCGGTCAACAATAATAGAGCACGGGAGACGAGGAGGCCAACATATTGGGAAGTGAAAAGTCTGGTGGGACAACTTCAGATTGTCAACAGTCAGCCGTAAACTTACACTCTAATCCAAGTATTGAAAATGGGACCACTTGTTCCCAGGAAACAATAAATATGGGTGGGTGTTTTTTAAACAAAGATGGGCAACCGTTGGAAAATCGAGATATTAAGTCGGGTAGCAATATTGATTGCAATATTGGGTTAACGACTTATCAGAATTGTGTGAATAATGAGAATTTTAGGGACCAAGAAAATATAGTGGAGAATAAGGAAATTTGTGGGGTTCAAGAAAATTACAACGGGTAAGATATAACGGACGAAAAATTTCAACGGGCTGGACACGCACAATCATTTAGTCATGCTTGGGTGAATGAATCACATGCGCCGAATGAGCAACGTAATGAGGTGGGCTTATCAGAGGCAACTAAGAAAGGACAAATGTATTTTTTTTTTTTTTTTGACTCACTAGGGGGAGTGGGCCAAAATGGCGTGACAATTTCTAGGAAGCGGTTCAGAAGTATGAGAAGCCCATGTCAAGACTGATGAGGATGAGCTTGTGTAGGGGGTGAGGAATGTCAAGTGTATGGGATACGGGTAGAAAATATACGATGTAATCAGGGGCGAAGTATACAAGGGGCCAGGAGGTGCCCCAACCCCCACTGTTTTTTGGCTCAGTAGTGATAGGTTCGCGATTTTCGTATGTAATTTTTATATGTATTAAAGTTCGGCCCCTAACGATTTGATTTTACGGCACTACCAATTCTTTTTGAAATTTTATATATATATATATATATATATACGTATTTCGATATAAAAAAATTGAAGAACGAGGTTTATAGAAAAATTCTAAACTTGTTTTTAAACTTAAGGGGGATTTTTGTGTCAACCATGAAATAGTAATGCCGGATTTGAAGGATTTATATACTTCTACACTCGGTGTCGGCTTTGTAAAACAGATCTTCATGTTACATTTGAAAATGATTACCAAGTGGATATATTTACAGCGACACTAGACAAACAAATAGATGAGTTAAATAGTAGATTCAGTTAGCAAACTATGGAGTTGTTATCTCTTATCTCTAGTTTACTTTCGAAAGAGATTAATGTTGATGACATTTGTGTTCTTGTTGAGAAGTATTATCCGAAAGATTTACAGAGCACAAGAGGAGATCTAAAGCTTCTTTTTCTATTTGTCGTTTGGTGCGATCCCTCTTCTGTGCGTCCACCTCGGGTGTCTACGACTTGACCAAAGTTCTTTGTATTAAGCTCCTATCTCACAAACACCTACAAAACACATGTACATTATTAAATAACTAAGACCGACTAAAAGTACACAATATAAGACTAAAATATATACAAAACTAACATATTAACATGGTGTTTTCACCAACACATCACACCCCCACACTTATCTTTTTTCGTCTCGAAAAAATTATATATACACTCTGCTCAAGACATTATCACAGACTAGCACCCCAGTCGCCCCATCATACCTTAGCTAAGGTCCAAAGTCATACCCCATTTACAGATCAGCATTAGATGTGTTAATTCAGCAAGTCAAATTGATTTCCATTTAAAAACAGAATTATCCCGACTAAATCTAACATGCTTCCAGTTTTTTATTTTCACGCAACACACCCCTCACAATGTTTACTCCACTCGGTTTAATATCTGGACTAGCATGTAATGCGCTAGTATTATTCACTCAAAACCAAGCATGTAACTCTGTTATCATATGCTTGTATAACAATCACACCTCAACTATAGACAATGCACATATCTAAAAGACTTACGGGTTTTGGGCTTCGGGTAAAGGTAGGATAGATTTGGCTAACAATTGGTTTAAAAACAGGGGTTTCAACACGCTTGAATGACCATCTTTATTCACTAAACACCATAATACAATAATCACACAACTTTGGGCATATTTGACCCATAACACATACTTCTATTTTTTTTTTGTTCTAAAGTTATAGGTGTGTATATAATTATATATATATACATATATATGTATGTATGTATTGTTTTTATTCAAATTTTGAATCGAATTCGAACTCTTGATCATCGAATCGAATCCTCGATAATCAAATCAAATTAAGTCAAATTTTGAAATTTTCGAATTCGAATTGAGGTCAAATTCATAGAATTAGCCCATGTTCTAAAGTTATAGGGGTGTATATAATTATATATATGTATTATTTTTATTCGAATTTCGAATCAAATCAGATTTAAAATCATGAATTCGTATTCGATTTACTGAACTCAAATTGAATCGAATTCCAATTCGAACTCTTGATCATCAAATCGAATTCTTGATAATCGAATCAAATTAAGTAAAATTTTGAATTTTTCGAATTCGAATTGAATTCTGAACACCCGTATTGCGTGGTGCGTAAATAACTTTTTCACCGAAAAATAAAATTATAATGGTGGATAATGGATGAAAATGGTGTGAAAAGTGATAATGGATGGAAATGAATGGTGTTAAAAAAGTTCAAGGGAAAAACGATTTTTTTGTAAGTTCAATGGTTGTTCTCACCACGCGAAAGACTGTGGTGATCTTGTTCATGTGCTGTGAAAAATAAAATATAAAATCCGGGGTAATTAGGAATCCGCTTAGTGCAAACCCATAAGCCTAGCTTCTTGGCGACCCGCGAAGAAATATTTTTCATAGAAAATTATTTTTATTAAACCTACTTTATATTAAGAAATTTCTCAAATGTTCTTAACCCAAACCTTTTATGAAAATTGAGTTTTTTAGGAACATTTAAAATTAGATGCAACTTTTACTATTGTGAAGGCTTAAATATCTTAAAGGTAAGCTATTAAGGAAGGTCGATATCCGAATACAATCCGTGGTGATGAAGAAACAATGATTATTGATTATCCTAATGAAGATGACGAGTTTGTTCCCAATAATGAATCCCGACATCCAGTCATAATTTCGGTCAACAATAATAGAGCACGGGAGACGAGGAGGCCAACATATTGGGAAGTGAAAAGTCTGGTGGGACAACTTCAGATTGTCAACAGTCAGCCGTAAACTTACACTCTAATCCAAGTATTGAAAATGGGACCACTTGTTCCCAGGAAACAATAAATATGGGTGGGTGTTTTTTAAACAAAGATGGGCAACCGTTGGAAAATCGAGATATTAAGCCGGGTAGCAATATTGATTGCAATATTGGGTTAACGACTTATCAGAATTGTGTGAATAATGAGAATTTTAGGGACCAAGAAAATATAGTGGAGAATAAGGAAATTTGTGGGGTTCAAGAAAATTACAACGGGTAAGATATAACGGACGAAAAATTTCAACGGGCTGGACACGCACAATCATTTAGTCATGCTTGGGTGAATGAATCACATGCGCCGAATGAGCAACGTAATGAGGTGGGCTTATCAGAGGCAACTAAGAAAGGACAAATGTATTTTTTTTTTTTGACTCACTAGGGGGAGTGGGCCAAAATGGCGTGACAATTTCTAGGAAGCGGTTCAGAAGTATGAGAACCCCATGTCAAGACTGATGAGGATGAGCTTGTGTAGGGGGTGAGGAATGTCAAGTGTATGGGATACGGGTAGAAAATATACGATGTAATCAGGGGCGAAGTATACAAGGGGCCAGGAGGTGCCCCAACCCCCACTGTTTTTTGGCTCAGTAGTGATAGGTTCGCGATTTTCGTATGTAATTTTTATATGTATTAAAGTTCGGCCCCTAACGATTTGATTTTACGGCACTACCAATTCTTTTTGAAATTTTATATATATATATATATATATATATATATATATATATATACGTATTTCGATATAAAAAAATTGAAGAACGAGGTTTATAGAAAAATTCTAAACTTGTTTTTAAACTTAAGGGGGATTTTTGTGTCAACCATGAAATAGTAATGCCGGATTTGAAGGATTTATATACTTCTACACTCGGTGTCGGCTTTGTAAAACAGATCTTCATGTTACATTTGAAAATGATTACCAAGTGGATATATTTACAGCGACACTAGACAAACAAATAGATGAGTTAAATAGTAGATTCAGTTAGCAAACTATGGAGTTGTTATCTCTTATCTATAGTTTACTTTCGAAAGAGATTAATGTTGATGACATTTGTGTTCTTGTTGAGAAGTATTATCCGAAAGATTTACAGAGCACAAGAGGAGATCTAAAGCTTCTTTTTCTATTTGTCGTTTGGTGCGATCCCTCTTCTGTGCGTCCACCTCGGGTGTCTACGACTTGACCAAAGTTCTTTGTATTAAGCTCCTATCTCACAAACACCTACAAAACACATGTACATTATTAAATAACTAAGACCGACTAAAAGTACACAATATAAGACTAAAATATATACAAAACTAACATATTAACATGGTGTTTTCACCAACACATCACACCCCCACACTTATCTTTTTTCGTCTCGAAAAAATTATATATACACTCTGCTCAAGACATTATCACAGACTAGCACCCCAGTCGCCCCATCATACCTTAGCTAAGGTCCAAAGTCATACCCCATTTACAGATCAGCATTAGATGTGTTAATTCAGCAAGTCAAATTGATTTCCATTTAAAAACAGAATTATCCCGACTAAATCTAACATGCTTCCAGTTTTTTATTTTCACGCAACACACCCCTCACAATGTTTACTCCACTCGGTTTAATATCTGGACTAGCATGTAATGCGCTAGTATTATTCACTCAAAACCAAGCATGTAACTCTGTTATCATATGCTTGTATAACAATCACACCTCAACTATAGACAATGCACATATCTAAAAGACTTACGGGTTTTGGGCTTCGGGTAAAGGTAGGATAGATTTGGCTAACAATTGGTTTAAAAACAGGGGTTTCAACACGCTTGAATGACCATCTTTATTCACTAAACACCATAATACAATAATCACACAACTTTGGGCATATTTGACCCATAACACATACTTCTATTTTTTTTTTTGTTCTAAAGTTATAGGTGTGTATATAATTATATATATATACATATATATGTATGTATGTATGTATTGTTTTTATTCAAATTTTGAATCGAATTCGAACAAAACACAAACACAATGGATGTCATCAATTTATTACACAAAGGTAACGGGTCAATTTGGGTAACTTTATAGGTTTAACAAACGAAAGGGTATAGGCTCAACATGGCTACTAACGGTGATTTTAGGTAAACGGGTCAACACATAACAAATAGGTTGGTATCAAAAGAAAATGGGAAATCCTAAATTGCCTTTATCATGTATGTGCATATCTAGTCTACAACCTCAGCATGTATCAAATCACACAAGTTCTGCAATAGAGAAACATCTGGCCTACTCTCAACAAACGAAAATATATAAATCAACATATCATCTAGTAGGCTCAAGATCTCACAAAAGTGGGGAAATGGGTTGTTAAACCTAGTCAGGCAATTCTAATTTTTTTTTTAATTTTTAAAAACACTTGCTGAAAACGGTTCATATTACTTTTCCACAAATTAGACCATGACTAAGGATTTACTGCCAAAACAATCAAGAACAACTGGTATGTACTGAAAGAGCTGCTTTATGTCTGATTAGAGTGCTTTTTAAGAACAATTTTCAAGACATTTTCAATTTTCAATTTTTTTTAAATATTTTTTAGACTCAAAAATATATAAAAATGAAATTTCCCCACCCCCACACTTGTAAATAGTTTTTGATTAGCACTTCGACACGCGATCAAAATCCATAATCAAAATCCACACTTGTAAATAGTTTTTGATCAAAATGAAGAGGAGCCTTGCAAGGAGTCAATTACCATATCAGTTACAAGATTTTGAACACGTTAAGTGGTGTATCAACTCTTATTGATCTATACAAAAGTTTTATGGAAACTCAGAAACGTGAGAATTACTATTTGGTTGATAAATTGGTTCGACTAGTTTTGACACTTCTTGTTTCTACTGCAACAACAGAGAGGGGATTTTCAACAATGAAAATATTCAAGAATCGCATTCGCAACAAGATGGCAGACGAGTATTTCGCTAATAACTTGGTGATTTACATAGTAAAAGAAATTACTGATAAGTATGATTCAGAATCCATAATCAATGAATTCAAAGATCTTAAAGGACGTCTCGTTGAGTTGTAAAGTACTCATCATTTCTGTCTCGCATCATCATAGTTATTTTAGGTGTTTAGTTTTTTTAATGAAGAAAAGTTAAATATTTAGGTGTTTGGTTTTTTTTAATGAATTGTCTACCCAAACATATAATCCGAAACATAACGATAGGAAAAAAAAATTGGGTCTCGTAGTTTTCGGCCGCTGCCACCAGTTTTTTCAAGCTTCGCCAATGGATGCAATACTGGTATATTTAGAATGGTTTATCGGGTGTCTTACATTGTGTTAGTTTCTCACTTATACATTGTATTGTTTATTTTAAGTGATGAATAAAACTAATTTGTCATTATGAAAAAGAAAAAAAAAAAAAAACTATTAAGCAATGTCACCTACGATTCACTGATACACGACAAGGTAATGTGATGAGTCAAATTTGTAAGTAAAAATAAATAATTAGCCACCCTCACTCATAACTTTGATTGATATATAACCACCACGTGCAAGCGACCACAAGAACCCCACTTTAAATACCTCTGATTAAACAAAAAATAAATAAATAAAGGAAGGAAGGAAGGATAATATTGTATTTGTGTTTGTTCTTCAATGTTCAAACTTATAATCGTTTAAATAATTATCTTCGTATATTAGTATTTTCATTATTGATATCATCTCCAATATATATACATGAGTTTCTATTAGTTAGTGGTAATTTATGAACATAACATAAAATATTATGATATGTATATATAAAAATACATGTATAAATTTATGACATACTAAAAATGAATATAATCAAAAGATAACATAAAATACTATGATATGTACATATAATTAACACAAGTATAAATTTATGTCTTAATAAAAATGAATATAATCAAAAGATATAATGTTGTTGGCGGCTCGATTTGTCATTCAAAGTAGTGTACACTATATTTGAATGCATCATAATTTTTTTTTATTAACAATAAAAAAAAGAATCGAATTTGAGATTTTCTACTACATCTCCACAAGAATGTATAAAAGAAGATTATGTTCACTAAATTTACAAAACCAGAAACCTTTTTAAATAAAAAACATAACCTTTCAGAATCTACATCCATTCAAATTCCATGGCAAGCATGAATGTAGTTCCTGTTTCTGAAGCTGCAACAACTCTACCAAGGTACAAAACTTTATACTCTTCTATCATCTTTATTCACAAACTATGTATCTAGTATCGGATCAGGTTCAATCAGTTGCTAGTCGTTTAATGTAGGATTAATGATGTTCTAAGCAAATATATGTTTTGGTTGCTAGATTGGGATGTAAACTAGCATGTATCGCGAGTGGGACTGAACGCATTAGATCGCGTTCGGTCAGATTTCATATTAAAAGAGGGGACAAGGATGTTCTTAGTAGGAAGTCATATTTAAGAAATCATGTGCATAATCATGGATCTATTTCAAATTCCATGGGAAAAGATATATATTTAGAATCTGGAGCTACACCAAGGTAAAAAGAAAATTCTTTTGTGGTTCCCATTTTGTTGTATGTATTTCCCTGGTCAATTTATTTAAAAAAAAAAAACTAATCTAAAATCATTAATTGACAAGAATTAGGATTCGCTAATCGTACCATATTAGTTCTTTTGTTTATGCGGTGGTGATCTTGAAAGCAATCTTATGGTTTGGTTAATCAGATTGGCAAGTAAGGTAGCAATTATCACAGGCGCGGCTCAAGGAATAGGCGCGTCAACTGCAAAACTTTTCGCTAAACATGGGGCGAAAGTTATTATTGCTGATATCCAAGATGATTTGGGACAATCCGTTTGCGAAGAAATAGGCCTTGAAACAGCATCTTATGTCCACTGTGATGTAACTCAAGAATCCGATGTAGAAAATCTTGTAAACTTTGCCACAACAAAGTATGGTAAACTAGATATCATGATCAACAATGCTGCTATTTTAGGTGAAGCGAAACTCAGCATTCTTGACAACGACAAATCTGATTTTGATCGTGTTATTAGTGTCAACCTAGCAGGCGTGTTCCTAGGAATTAAACACGCTGCTCGTTCCATGATCCCAGCCGCTTGTGGTAGCATTATTTCGATTGGGAGTGTGTCTTCTGCCATAGGCGGTGTTTCCCCACACGCGTACACCAGTTCCAAACATGCCATTTATGGACTCACCAAGAATGTTGCTGCTGAGCTTGGCAAATATGGAATTCGAGTAAATTGTGTGTCACCATATCTTATCCCACCATCAGTACCAGAAAATATAACTGGCATGTATCCAGATATATTTAAAAACATATATTCAAACATCAAGGGAGTGGCTCTTAAAGAAGAAGATGTAGCACAAGCTATTCTATTCTTTGGAAGTGATGAGTCCAAGTATATAAGTGGTCATAACTTAGCAGTTGATGGAGGATTTACCACAATAAATCCTGGGTTTGGCTTGTTTGCACCACCTAAATCATCTTAATGATTTGCCTAATTATGATAACGTATTTGGATTTCTTTTAATGTATTATTTGCAACAAGACAACTTTTTGAGATTTAATTCGGATTATAGTGGTCAAAATTTGACCTATGGCGTATGTCTTTATAGTCTTGAATAAATATTGGTATGTAATTATTTCTTTTTCTATTCTGTATCTTCATGGAAAAATGTCTGCTATATCTATCTATCTATCTATATATATATATATAAAAGAAAACGTATATGCTGACGTGGCGTGCAATGGAGGCCTCAACCTTTCCATGAGAGTGCCACCTGACATCATAATAATAAAGAGTTTTTGGTGTTTTTGAATTGTTTCTTTTTTTAATTAAATTGAGTTATTTTAGAAAAAAATAATTTAAAAATAAATTTAAAATTTTATCTCTCATATTTCCTCCATAATTTTTAAACGTTTATATCTTTTATATACGGGATTTTTTAAAGAAAAAAATTACACCAAATTAACGAGCGTTTTATTATCTTTCCAACGAGTACCATAGTGCTATATAAAAAACGGAGAAAAAATCGACTTTTTTTTTGTGGGGTTTCGTTCATACAGGAAAAAAACACACAAAGTGTTCATGTTATCACGTAAAATTAGATTTTGTGGGGAATATGAGTTATTACTGATTAGAATACTATGAACATGCAATGATTGAGAGATTTTGTGGTTAGTTAACTTGAACCATTTGCAATAGGTTATCACGTAAAATTAGATTTTTCAACCCCGGGACCCTCCCGGGATAATTAGCTAGTATTAGTATAAGAAACTTTTAGCCCACTTTGATTAATGACAAAAATAAGGAATATAATCGATGGCTTAGCTAGCTCTTTTACCAAAAAAATCAATGGCTTATCCCACATTTTTGCCTAAATAGACGGATGATGTCAATTTTAATTAAAAAAGAAGTTGGTTAAAGATATATATATTTTAATATTTACCCAGAAATAATGCTAAAAATCATTGTGATGTAGTGGCACATTATACTATTGTAAACTAAAGGTATTTAGGAACCATACATCATATTAAAACGAGAGCTTTTTGCATGCTAATGATTGGTTTAAATATGTAGTACAAAATCTGATGCCAGCGACACAAAATAGTGTCGCTATGTCACTAGAAGTGAATTTTAGCGGGACGCGTACCCCACTATCAGAAAAGGTGATACCAGTATGATAACACCGTCGTCATCAGTGTTGGTATGGTCTCGTGAATCGTTTTTTGTTCTTTTTAACGGGCTGGTAAATTGGTTTATTTGGACGGTTTGGACACGTTTCGGACGGCGGTGGAGGAGTAGGCCGCCCTTGGATAGGCTGGACGGGCCGAAGCCGCCCCCACATCTAATAGCCTTAGAGAAAAATTATGTCTATCCTTTGTTTGGTTTTTCCCTATCGGAGAACTAAAAGTAACCATTGCTATCTTAAGATTAGCATCTTGAGAGGGGATCTTTGGATCCGTATTCGTAGTAGGTGGTGCAGTGGCGGATCTAGGCCACAAAATCAGTAGTAACGTTTTTCATTTTTTTCATTTTAGTAGCAATGTTTTCCAATTTTCGTAAAAAAAAAAACCAAATTTTCCACTAATTTTTCACTACGCGCGCAAAGTTGAGCCGCAACGTCCGCGACCGCTGCTTTTTCCCTATGTCCACCCCTTAGGTGGTGTGACTGTATACTATACGGGTTCGGCTTGTTCATCTTCGTGTAGTGTGTCTTTATTCCGAAATTGTTCGTTGTTTTCAATTTTTGTTTGAATTGCAGCCTTGTTCTAGCCGTTACCCACTCGATCGCTATCACAAAGCCTCCAACCTAGTACTCTTGATGCAAACTAGAAGAAAAGATACGTTTGACAACCTTCGGTTTCTCATATGATTTTTGTTTTACATAAAAATTTTCAACCACAGTCCATTAAAGAAAGCCATCGGACCGAAATTTAATCCATCAAAACATAATTAACTTCCTAAATTACAAAATTTGTTGTTGTGATCAAATTCTCTTGCGGACTTTTATAAATTTGGCTGACTGTTGATTAAATAAATTCAATGAATGCAAGCCTTTTTATAAAAGCTTCAAACATGACGAAATGTAAACAAATAGAAACAATAGTCATCTTGATTATCGTTACCGTATTATCATGAAGCACTCTCCAACTATATTTAACAGCCGGCGCCTTTGAATCTTTTTTGTTGTCTCGTTTAATTACTTGACCCAATTATGTGACCCGGGTTAGCTTGTATATTGAAAAGGAATCGGGTCAGAAAGCTTATGTGGATTAGGCTGCTAGGACTTGAGTCGGCTACAAACAAAATTTGAATTTTAAGTTGGCTTTTAAACAAGAGTCTATAATCGTATACATTGGAATTTTTATTTATGTTTATCGTCAATTAATAAGAAAAGAGTCTGATATTCGTTTTATCCCAAATCATTGTTGTCTGTTACTTCTTTGATCAAATTAAATGTTAAATTTTTTAACCAAAAAAAATAGAAAAAAAAAAAATAAGAGGAGGCATGCGTAACAAACAGTGGGGGACCTACATACATTTCTAGATAGGGCTGTAAACAAACCAAACGTTCGGTGAACAGTTCGTAAACCGTTCGACAGGAAGTTTGTTTGTGTCCGTTTGTTTAATAAATGAACGAACACGAACAAAAAATTCCGTTCGATTAACTAAACAAACAAACACGAACAAATGTCTCGTTTGTTCGATTGCGTTCGTGAACGTTCGGCAATGTGTTTGTTTACGTTCGTTTGTTTATATCCGTTTGTGTATGTTTTGGTTCGATCACTAGTTAAAACTTTGGATAATTGTGAACTTTTGAATTAGGAATATTATGTATACATGCCTAAGTAATTTTAGATAATTATATCTAAATTAGTACAATTTGACTTATCATTTAGCGGATGTAGTTTGTCTAATGGTTAATATTAACAATGTTTTTTTAGTTAGTTGCATATTAAATGTTTGTTTTTGTTTGTTTGTGTTCAAGACCGTGTTCACGAACAGTTCGCAAACAACTGAATTTCTTAACAAACAAACACAAACATAGAATTATGTTCGTTAGTGTGTTCGTGAACGGTTCGTTTGTCCAAGAAACCTTAACAAACAAATACGAACAAAGCCTTGTTCGTGTTCGTTTGGTTCGTTTACAACCCTATTTCTAGAGGGCGGGAGCGCCCCTTAAAAAAAATAGGGTAATTTGTAGACTAAAATCTGTTGCCCATCTACCTTCTATTGTGATGTAACTTTCGTATTTTGTTTTAATAAAAATATATTTTAACCAAAAAAAAAAAAATCTGATCGTATTCCTTAAAAGTTCGGGTAAACCCCCTATCACACCCTAAGAAAATATTTTCCGAGTTCATCATTGGAAACAAGTTATTACCAATGACCTTGCAATTAGTTTCCGTTCAAATTTATTCAAGTGCAAAACTAGGAAGTAATTGGACAAACACTGACCACCAGTCAACAGACCCAAATGGTAAGACTTTGTGAAACTTTTACTATTGTGCCATGAATATATGCATATATAAAATATATAGCTATTCAAACTTGCATCACATTGATGGACTATATATAGAAGCATGGCAATCTTAAATAGATCGACCAAAACAAATCTAAAAGATTTATCCATTTTGTGAAACAACAACCATGGCAACATTCTTCAGCCAAAACAAACCAAACATCCAATATTCTTCACAAAAAGCAAACATATTTAAAGATTTAATCAATAAAAATAATTTGAATAAAGTTCCTCACTGGTATTCCTTAGAAACAGGAATATATAATAGCAAACACTCACCAATAGCACTACCTTCCAACCCTTTTGTTGATGTTGTATCCCACATTTTTTCCCACAAACACAATGGGAAAACTTCCTTCATAGATTCCTCAACAGGTTTTTCACTATCATACTCAGAACTTCAACCTTTAGTTAAATCCATGGCCTCTGGGCTTCACCACCAAATGGGTATTTCCAAAGGTGATGTTGTTTTATTGCTTTTGCCGAATTCGATATACTTCCATATTGTTTTCTTGGGTATTTTGTATCTTGGTGGCGTTGTAACCACCATGAATCCCCTTTGTACTATCTCAGAGATTAAAAAACAAACCAGCCAATGCAATGTGAAACTTGGTTTCACTTTGTCTACTAGACTTCAAGACTTGAATACATTAGGGATCACTTCCATTGGGGTACCCGAAAATGCAAACTATGATCCAAACTCGGTTGCTTATTCATGTTTTCACCAACTAATTTCCCGTAATGATAACCCCCTCCCCCCTCGAACGATAAGCCAAGATGACCCTGCCGCAATTCTATTTTCTTCTGGCACTACTGGTGCTAGTAAAGGTGTAGTCTTGACACACAAGAATTTGATTTCCGGGATTGAGTTATTTGTCCGATTCGAAGCTTCGCAGTATGGGAATAACAACGAACAAAACACTTATTTAGCTGTCATACCCATGTTCCATATTTATGGTCTTACATTATTCACTTTAGGGATCTTGACACTAGGGTCATCCATTGTGGTGATGAACAAATTTGAGCATAATGAGATGGTACGAGCTATCAACAAATATAGTGTCACTCATTTCCCTGCGGTACCTCCATTGCTCAAAGCATTGATCAAAGTAGGAAAGAGTGTTCATTGTGGCCAATTGAAGAGCTTAAAACAAGTGTCAAGTGGAGCAGCACCTTTAACCACACAATGCATAGAGGAGTTTGTACAAACATTTCCTCATATCGATTTCATTCAGGTAATATATAACTACAAGGTTCCAAATATATTATTAAAACTCATATAAGGGCAAATCTTGGGTGCATGGTGGTCTTGTTCATTGAGTTTGTTTTCTACACTATTATCGTATATGTATAGGGTTACGGATTGAGTGAATCAACCGCTGTTGGCACAAGAGGATTCAACACAAAAGAAATAAGGAATTATACATCTGTTGGGTTGCTAGCTCCTAACATGCAAGCCAAAGTTGTAGATAACATTACTGGTTTGTGTTCACCTCCAGGAAAAACTGGAGAGCTTTGGTTACGAGGACCAGGCATTATGAAAGGTATGCTATACATAACAAATCATATAAATATTATTTGTTTTATTCAAATATATGTCACTTTATATTGGTTTAATTCATTGTTTGTTAATTTGTTGTCCATTTTTCCTAGAATACCTGAAAAATGTGGAGGCTTCTTGTTCGGCAATTGATAAGGATGGATGGCTGCATACGGGAGACATCGTTTATTTTGACCATCAAGGGTATTTGTATATTGTTGACCGGCTAAAAGATGTTATTAAATACAAAGGTTTTCAGGTACAATACAATTGATTTGTTCCTATCTTCGTTCCTTAAAACTGAAAAGCACACAACTTACTTTATTTGGACATATTTTGTAGATTGCACCAGCTGATTTGGAGGATGTCTTGGTTTCTCATCCGGACATAGATGATGCTGTAGTTATAGGGTAAGCGCATCTAAATCACATAATATTTTATATAAATATACAAAGCATTGATTCTTCTGGAATATTTGAATACAAAATGTTACATTTGAAAATAAATAACAAATACCAAATTATTTGTCATATACAATATACATTACTCATTAAACTATGTATCTAATAGTTAAATCTAACTAAAGAACACATGAGATGAATACTAGAAGAAAAGAATAGCATATAATGATTGATGAGTCCTAACTTTGGGTTTCGTATACATATGATTCAGGAGATTGGATGAAGAAGCGGGAGAAATTCCTATGGCATTCGTCGTGAAGAAGCCTAAAGCTAAAATTTCGCAATATGATGTCATTAATTTTGTTGCTAAGCAGGTTTGTATTCTTTCATCCTTCATGTGATACAGTATGAAGGAGTTGTTATGTTTGGTACGCATTTGATATATGCTAAATGAATTTTAAAACCTGTACTTATTGTTTTCAATCTTTATTTGACAGGTTGCACCTTACAAGAAAGTTCAAAGAGTGGAATTTATTAACGCAATACCAAAATCTGCAGCGGGAAAGATATTGCGGCGGGAACTGAAGTACACATTTTCGTCGAGGCTATAATTTATTTGGTGGCATGGGACTATATATATACGAGAAGCTTGAACAAAATGCTAAATAATTTGTGCCATTGAAACATCATGTCATTTTATTGCTTTGTTTTTTTAGAAATGTTGGTGGATATACAAAGATTAAACGGAATATAATATCAAACTATGAATAATCGAAAGTAATTTGATTGAAATTGTTGACTGTTTACAATATGTTTCTTGCGGTTTCTCTTGGTTGTGTATAAACTTGATAACTGACAAATGTACCTTACAATACATATATATACTAAGGGTTATATGATAACCGCTTTAACTAACTAATAACCGTTGGAATGGGTAATAACCGTCGGGACCTATACATACCATATAATAATACATATATTAATCTATCTAGCTTATATTAAGACTAATACCCTCCTTTAAGCTAGACGGGGAGTGCTTTCAGCATATCCCGAAGTCTTGTGAAATCCTTTGGTTGTAATGCTTTGGTGAAGATATCAGCTGCTTGATTTTTAGTGTTACAGTACTTTACTTCTACATCTTTGGTGTTTGACTAGATCTCGTATGAAGTGATACTTTACTCTTATGTGCTTCCTATTTCCATGATAGACCGGATCTTTTGTTAAGTTAATGGTAGACTTGTTATCACAATATAATGTTACTGCTTTAATTATATCAAAATTCAATTCTTGTAGTATTCCTTTGATCCACAGTGTTTGACATCCAGTAAGAGATAGTGCAATATATTCTGCTTCTGTTGATGACAATGCTACCACCTTTTGTTTCTTTGACTGTCATGACATTGCTCCTAGTCCTATGTTAAATACATATCTAGATGTGCTCTTGCTATCATCTATATTTCCCACATAGTCACTATCACTAAAACCCTTTAACTCAAATTCACTTCTTGTATATACAATCACGTACTCTAAAGTGCCTTTTATGTATCTTACTATATGTTTTCCAGCTTCCCAATGAGATTTCCTTGGTTGATCCATAAACCTACTGATTTTACTTACTACAAACATTATGTCAGGTCTTGTGTTTGTCAAATACATGAGACTCCCAACTAGGCTGCAATAAAGACTTGGATCAACATGTTCATCATTGTTGTCTTTAACAAAGAATAATGTGACATTAACAAAATGAAGCTTAAAAGATACAACACATCGCTAAAATACACTCATGTAACTTCATAAATCTTGATGCCTACACATGAAACTAATCAACATATACCATCAACAAAACATATACGATGTAAAATCCTGATTGATATCTACTACACCAAAATAACATAAACGTACACATAATAATATTAACCTTACCTACTCATTAAATATAAACTAGTATTTCTACCTACTTGTTGCCGCGGATGGCAAAATAAATAAATAAAAAGATTACCTTATAATGCAATCATTGGCCATGGTTAGAAGCCATTAACTATGCAGAGGTGAGGAGTCGATAGCACCAAGGCTGCACAAGTTAGGCGAGTTGCGCGCTCTATGTATCCAGTCAAAACCATACAACATAATGTATGTAACAATTTTATTTAGCAAAATATGAACATATTACCTCGATAGGTATCCGGTCAATGCAATAAGTTGATTTTCTTCTATCTACATCGGCTACATTGTCTTACAACAATTACAATAAAAGGATAGATCAACAAGAACCGATATACATATAAGGTGAAAACAAAAGAAAAAGAGAAAAACTTACTTGGTGAAATTTTATCACAAACTGTACAACCAATAGAAATCTCTTAGGCCCTTGAGTAAGAAAAATAATATGATAGAATGTTAAGTTTGTTAAACTTATAAACAACTTTAAACCAACTAAATGAACCTCAACTTTAAATCAATTATATCAACATAAACGTTGTATGTAAATGATTACATAATAAAACAATATCAAATTGAACAGAACCATTATCTAGGGAAGAGATTTAGGCTCAAGATAAAACATTAAATAGCACATTAGCACAACAAGCCACTACTAAAAACATAACCCTACGTGAAGAATAATGAGTGAGAAAGTTATGAATACTATATAATCATATTACCTGATTAACAGATGTTCTTTGAAATGGGCTTTTATCATCCATTAACTGCCAAGAAGAATAAAAGGCAGTAACTTAGGAAATTGCAGGAATTATATAATAATAATAATAATAATAATAATAATACGACAACAAATTAGGTCAAAATTGATGCTAGAAACATACGCAGTTAGGAGAGAAGAGGAGAAAACATACATAGTAAGGAGGAGATTTATGGTTTGATTTGGCTATGGATATTAATCGTGAGGCTTGAAGTCCTTTTATAAATCATTTTCTGAGTCAATTCAGATCTGATTAAAGTCGGAGGTGGAGACAGAAACCGCGTTGAGGCGATTCAGGCAGCAAGCCAATCAGAAACACGTTTCTTCTTCACCATGATTGTGCAGATGATTCTTGTTCACTGGATTAGGGTAGGAATTCACACAGCACATGTGTGTGAAGTCTATTGTATGGAAATGGAAGTGGAAGTGGAAGTGAAAAGGATGGAGATGGAGGGATGAGTCGGTAGGAGGGGTTTGATTTTGTTGGTGAAAAGATAAGCGGGAGAGTGAAAACTGGATAAGCGGGAACTGAAATTTTTATGTCCATAAAAACAAAAAACTACATACCATATAATAATACATATATTAATCTATCTAGCTTATATTAAGACTAATACCCTCCTTTAAGCTAGACGGGGAGTGCTTTCAGCATATCCCGAAGTCTTGTGAAATCCTTTGGTTGTAATGCTTTGGTGAAGATATCAGCTGCTTGATTTTTAGTGTTACAGTACTTTACTTCTACATCTTTGGTGTTTGACTAGATCTCGTATGAAGTGATACTTTACTCTTATGTGCTTCCTATTTCCATGATAGACCGGATCTTTTGTTAAGTTAATGGTAGACTTGTTATCACAATATAATGTTACTGCTTTAATTATATCAAAATTCAATTCTTGTAGTATTCCTTTGATCCACAGTGTTTGACATCCAGTAAGAGATAGTGCAATATATTCTGCTTCTGTTGATGACAATGCTACCACCTTTTGTTTCTTTGACTGTCATGACATTGCTCCTAGTCCTATGTTAAATACATATCTAGATGTGCTCTTGCTATCATCTATATTTCCCACATAGTCACTATCACTAAAACCCTTTAACTCAAATTCACTTCTTGTATATACAATCACGTACTCTAAAGTGCCTTTTATGTATCTTACTATATGTTTTCCAGCTTCCCAATGAGATTTCCTTGGTTGATCCATAAACCTACTGATTTTACTTACTACAAACATTATGTCAGGTCTTGTGTTTGTCAAATACATGAGACTCCCAACTAGGCTGCAATAAAGACTTGGATCAACATGTTCATCATTGTTGTCTTTGATCAATTTAAGCCCATATTCCATTGGTGTTGAAGCTTTGATGCAGTCTATCATACGAAATCTTTCTAGTATATTTCTTGCATATTTCGTTTGGGAGGTTCTAGTATATTTCTTGCATATGTCATTAAAAAGTGTCATGAAAGCGTGTGATAAATGCGTGTCAAAAAAGCGTGTCATAAAAGAGTGTCATTAACGCGTGTCATTAAAAGATGACACGCGCTTGCATGTCATAAAAAAATTAATGACATGTTCTTCCTTGACATTTTTTTGTGTGTCATAAACACCCTTTTATGACGCGCATTGCGCGTCAAGAAAGGGTTTTTTTCTAGTAGTGATTTTTAGGAAATAATGTAGTACTCCTATGTCTGTCATCTCAAACTACATGTTCATTGATTCCTTAAACGTGTTGATTTCCTCCATGCTGTCACTAGATATAATCAAGTCATCTACATACAGACATACGACCAGTCTAGAACTCTTCGTGTTCTTTGAAAATAAAGTATGTTCAAATGTGCACCTCTTGAAACCGTGTTGTTTGAAATAATAATTGATCTGATAATACCATGCTTGCATTGCTTGTTTTAAACCATAAAGAGCATTCTTTAAGAGACATACCTTATTTTCATTTCCCTTTTGTATAAAACCCAGAGGTTGTTCAATATACACTTTCTCTTTTAAATCTCCAATCAAGAAGGTTGTTTTTACATCCATCTGATGTAGGAACCATTTACACTAGGCTGATAAGGCGAGTACTAGTCTTACAGTATCAAAGCGAATCACCGGTGCAAATACATCTTGATAATTTATTTCATATTTCTGTTTATATCCTTTCACTACCAAATGAGCTTTATACTTGTCCACATTTCCGTGTTCATCATACTTAGTCTTATATATCCATTTTACTCCTATTGGTTTCTTATTCTTTGATAGATCAACCAACTCCCAGGTCTTGTTCTTTTGTATCGATTCTATTTCTCTTCTGATTCCCTTTTTCCATTTTCCATCCAACTCCCAGGTCTTGTTCTTTTGTAGAACGCAAAATTCACCGCTTCTCTGTGTCTTCTATATAAATCTCGTACTTCTGGACTACTTAATGGTTGGGTTCTACTATGGATATCATTCAAGGTTCTTATCTTTAATGGTGGACTCTAAATGGATGTTGTAGCATTTAAGTTTTCATATGCAATCTGCATCCTGCTCTTCATGTCTTTCTATTTCTAATGTATCATGTAATGGTGCATCATTTTCATTTCTTGAGTTTTGTAGTCGTGTTTCATCTTCATTTCTTGAGGCCTGATTTTTTGTGTTTTCTTCACTACTTTCTTTATTTTTATCTTCACTCAATGGTATAATATCTTCTTCTTCTTCACTTTATTCCCATGTTCTTATTTCATCAAATATGACATCCCTGCTAACTATAATTTTTTTGCGTAGTTGGATTATATAACTTGTAGGCTTTACTATTTTCACTTTATCCAACAAAGATTGCCTTTTCTATTTTATCATCAAGTTTACCACACTTTGTTCTGAAATATGTACAAAAGCAAGACATCCAAATACTTGCAAGTTTGATACATCTGATTTTTTTTTCGGTCTTTGCTTCATCAGGGGTTTTGTCATTGACACTCTTAGTTGTAGTTCTATTCAAGAGATATGTTGTACAACTTACAGCTTCCCCCCAATATGTCTTTGGAAATTTTCTTGACTTTAGCATACTCCTGCTTAGTTCCATTAAAGTTCTGTTCTTGCGATTTGCAACTCCATTTTGTTGGGGGAGTGTAACTTGTGGTCAAATGATAATGTATTCCATGTTCTAGCAAGTAACCTTGGAAGGCATTCCCACAGTATTCTCCACCTCTATCAATTCTAAGGCACTTAATTCTTTTATCGGCTTGATTTTCTGCTAAGGATTTAAGTATCTAAAAATAATATAGTGCTTGCGCCTTTTCCTTGAGAAAATAGGCCCATATTTTTTCTTGTGAAGTCATCAATGAATGTAATGAAATATCTGCATCCTCCTATTTTATGTGTTCTCATTGGTCCACATATGTCAGAGTGAACTAGATGTAAAGGACTTCCTGCTCTCCATTTTTCCTGTTTGCTAAACGATTTTCTGGCATGTTTTTCTAATTCACAACCCTCACACACATTTTCTGGTCTATGTATTTTAGGCAGGCCACGCATAACTTGCTTGTGTTCCATCTCAATTAGTGTTTTGTAGTTTACATATCCATACCTTTGATGCCATAAGTCAAAATTGTCTTTTATGGGCACATATAATATCTTTAGTAAATGTTGATTAAGATATAGAGGCAACATCTTATTGTTGGTCATGGATTTCCTTGTGATTAACTTCCCTTCATATATCTTGATGGTACATGTTCCCTTTTCAAATCATGACACATTATATCCCTTTTGCAATAGTTGTCCAACACTGAGTAGATTGTGCCTTAATCCTTCGACATAAAATACATTTGGTATCTTATTAACTTCATTGTTTATTCTTATACAGACTTCACCACTTCCTAGCACTTGTAGTCTTTTATCATCTCCAGTTCTTACTTCTCGTCTGTCTTGTTCATCAAAGGTAGTGAGTATTCTTCTATTTCCTGTCATGTGGTTGCTGCAACCACTATCTAAATGCCAGCAACTTGAATCCTTGCATTCTTCCATGTTGAATATCATAAACATGGCATCTTGTTCTAACTTACTCTTGTCATCTTCTTGAAAAATGATTAAGGATTCATCTTTCTCACTTTCTTCTTTATTTGGACAGTGCCTTGCTATATGTCCTAAACCTTGACAGTTGTAGCATATAATTGGTCCATATCTTCCTCAACCTGGCCTACCTCATCTTCCTCTTCCTCTGCCTCTGCCTCTTCCTATTCCTTCCTTGGATTCCACATTGTACTTGAGCTTAATGAATAACATTTGTATCATACTGTGTGAGTCTCAACTCATGAGATTGTAAGATTCCCATGAGTTCCTCAATAGATATATTTTCCAGGTTTTTAGATTCTTCTACAGCTACAACTACTGATTCATACTTTCTTGTCATGCTACGTAAAATCTTTTCAACTACCCTTTTTATCACTTAATTCCTCTTCATTCATCCTTAGTTGATTTACTACCGAGGTCACTCTGTCAAAATACTCCTCTATTGTTTCCGTCTCTAGCATTCTTAAAGCATCAAACTCACATCTAAGTGTTTGCAATTTTACCGTCGTTACGCTTTTTCACCATGATATGATTTCTGAAGTATTTCCCATGCCTCCTTATATGACTTTGCATTGGCAATTCTTTCAAATATTGTCTCAGTTGATGCTTGAAACAAATAATGTAATGCTCTTTTGTCCTTCTTATTTTCCTCATTGTTCTCCTTTTGTATCGTGTCTGCTGCATCAGTGGGTATTTCCCTAACTTCATCTTCTACCACACTCCATAAGTCTTGGGATTCCAATAGTACTTTCATTTGAATGTGCCAATGATAATAGTTTTGTCCCGATAATTTTGGAATTGTTAGGATCTGAGTTTGATTTGTTTTGATTGTTTATAAATGAAATATGAATGAAGTTAAACAAATATGGAATGTGCAGCGGAATACTAAACTATAAATCAAAACACAGAGAATAATTGTTTCCGAATCAAACTTCTCATTAGTCGAATGATTACAATGATTACCCTCAATTACTCCCCCTCAGCCTGATCACTCACTGATTGTTTGTCTAAGAGAATGTTTTGAGTGATATATAGAACAGTACATGCACTGTTCTATTTATAGACAAACTAAACCACTGATGACCTACGGCTGACGTCACCTAATACAGTGACATCTAACAGATATATAACAACACTAAACAACTGATGAATACAGACACTGTTACATTGGTAAGCTCTGATGACTAAACAGCTAATGGGTAAAACTCTGATGCTTCTATCCACTGTTGGAGCCTAAGTGCTGTTGGCTCCAACAGTCTTTGTCTTCAACAGTCTTTTAGCTCAACAGTTGTTTCTTCAATCAGCTCTTTGTGATCAACACTTGTACTATAGTAGTTGTTAGAGGAACAGCAGTTGTTAGAAGCCAACAGTCTTTTGAGAGAAGTAACTTGAAAACACTGATTTATAATGGATCATATATATAGTATGTTTTGGCTTTTCAGATCATCTGTTGTTCTCCAGTTAAGCAGACCCAACAGAAATCTGTGTTTATACTCCTCCTTATGTAGTAATTGTTTTCCTTTTCTTTTATAAAAGTATTTCTGCCGAAATTTTGAGTGCAATAGTATGCTCTTCGATTTTCTTCCTTTCACACAATATTCTGTTGAGTTCTACTTTCCTTCTTTTCAAACCGCATGATATCCAAATTTAATAATATCTTTGATAATTTTAATTTTCCCACCTTTTCTTCTTCTATTTCAACCAGTTCTCTTTAAAGATTGATTTCACAATCTTGATTTCTTTAAGGGTTTCAAATGGATAATCTAGAACGATTGTTGAATCATTTCCATAAATCTTTTATGTTTTTCTATGTTTATTCAAGAATATAAAAACTAATACGTATGCTCTGTTATGACACTTGGAAGGCTATACCATCTCAACTGGCTAAGCCCACATAATTTTTGAGGTAATAATAGTAAAGATAACGGCTATGCTGAGAATATATATTAACCAGCATAGCCGACATCATTTTCAAGATAATGGCTATAAACATAACGGCAAAAATTGAGGATATCACCTCTACCTTAGGGGTTGTTTGGCAACCATGTGCTAAGGCATTAAGAGGCCTGACTGATTAAGCGGTAACCTTTGAATTTGTCAGCATGTTTAAAAAACTTATCCATTAAGAGGCTCCATGAACCATTGAGAAGTGTTTTAAGTGAACCAGTCACATTGTACCCCTGATCGATTTAGTAATAGCCTATTATTTAATAACGTAATATTTATATAAATAATGGCTACATATGAACAGATAGTTTAACCGGCTGAATTGAGCTGGGTAAATTTTCTAGCTTGTAAGAATGGTAGTTTAAGTTATTAACGGTAATATCATCATCAAAATATAATGTTAACTATTCATATTTACTAATCCACAATTAAGGAACAACTATATTAAACTCATAACTCTGGGTGGTATTATAATTATAATTATAATTATAATATATGTTAATAATAGGAGCTTCATGAATAGTGTTTATCTAGCTCGGTGGTGTGTGATTGGGTATTTTAGGCAGTTTATGTGTCTGGTGGTGTGTGATTGGATATTTTAGGTGGTGGTAGACACGCATCCATTGCTCTTCCCTTCTTATTTGTGGACAAAGATATCCTCACATTATACAATCTCCTATAAATGTTGAGAGAGAATCAGGGATTCTCATCTCCGCCTCCTGCATCCCTACGTTGTTGATGCGTTTGGTTTTAGTAATTTAAAAGATGTCAATTTTCCCGGTGCCAAAAACTTGATGTGTCAATTCCAAGACATTGGTTTGGGGGAAATGACTCATTTTTACTAATCATTTTTACAAGTTTTAAATTTATAAAGTAAATGATAGTCACTCAGAAACTAGAACCAACACATAGGCAGAGAACCTAACGTGTATAGTTTAGCTTTCTAGAGCAAATACCGAGTATCATATTCCAGAGAACACAATTTCCCCTACTCAACCTTTCATTAGATAACTGACCGGGTTTGAAAAGAGGAAATAAAACGGAGGGGTTTTAAGAAAAATAGTTTTAAAAGGGTTTTGGGTTTGAGAAAATAAAAGGATAAAATAGTAGAGATAGCGGATATGCACATCTCGGGGCCCTACGTATAAGTAGTTAAATTTATTATTAGAACTAATATTTAAGATTAATTATTTGTGAGGAGGACGAGAGTGAGTTATGGTTGATTTAAGTTTATCAAGTTAATTAAACCTCTAGTTGGTTTATTAATTAAGTTATAGTTGATTTAAGTTTATCAAGTTAATCATCATTTGAACCTGTCACAAGATAAATAAACAAGAATTAGAAAGAAGATAACATAACAAATATTAACTAAAAATAAACTAATAATAATAAAAGTCTACAAATCGAAGCGGGTTCAGGAATCATGGAATGATACAACCATAAGAATGATCAACACATGAACATGGCTGCTCATAGACAAGCCTTCCATCTCCTAGTGCTATGTATCTAAGTAATCCTCACGACCCTTGATGTTTATTGCATATGCTACTCTATGATCCCATGCTTGGCCAAGTTGATCAAGGTAGGACGAGGCCTAAGCTTGGTGGATGTGTTGGGATGGCCCTACGGCCTCCCACAAGACCCCAATCTCTCTGCAAGAAGCCTGAAAGGCGACCCAAGATGGCTCAAGACTAGATGGAATGGGATAAGATGGGATCTCTCAAATGGTGGAGTCAAGCTTGCTATTTATAGACTTGCTAGGGCAAGCACGGGCATGCCTTATGGAGTGGCACGGCCGTGCCAGAACCCCACGTACTTTCTGTTAGTTGCAGCTCTGCATATCTGTACTGTTGTCTTAAGCACGGGCGTACCAAGGTATGTGGCACGGGCGTGCCATGTGGTCCAGCTAGATTTCTTGTCCCCCAAGTTGACTGCGTTGTCTTCTAGCGTGCAGGGCCTCTGTGCAAGTGTGAATGGGCGTGCTAAGTCTGTCCTACGCTGGTTATATCACTGTTTAAGTCCCGGGAAGGTCTTCAAACATACAGGGAACATGATGCAAGTCTCGTATCCTCAGGAATCTCCAGTTTTTGCTTGTTTTTGCCCGAAAATATCTTGTTTCCGGCTTGGAGCTCCATTTTCCTGAGAAATACAAATACGAACGATTTAAGCACCCAAAATCAGTAATTTAAGCCCAATTCTAACTTATTATGAGACTGATTATGCATGATTTTATGTTAATCATGTGATACATCAGTTGTCTCATCTGCCTTCGCATTGTGGGTGCTAGATAGTGGTCATTGTGGTAAACGTTTCTGATTTGTGTTTGTCGTCTCAAACTAAAACACAAAAACCATTTCAGCCACCGGCCTTCTCTGTCCCCGCCGCTTCCTCCCCTTGAGCCATGTAGTACAATGGATCGGTCTCATTAGTGTTTGTCGTGTCACACTTTCTTCTAAACTTAAGAGAGTGAAAGCATCTCGATTTCCTACTTTGCATCCGCCCCCTCATGTGCCTCCTCTGCCTCTGTCGCTTGGCATCGTGGATAGGTGGTGTGTTTTACATGGGGGCGACCGTGCGGGTGGTGGTTTGCTTTCTATAGTGAGTACCGGTATGTATTTACAGATTCTTTTGGTTGATTTCCTTATATGACATGGTAATCAATCTTCAGTGGTTATTTGTTTGTAACTAATCTCCTTCGGTAACAGCCTTTGTGGTGATGGTATGTATGGGAGACTCGTACCATCTAACCTATTATTGCTTTAGGTATAATTTTGATCCATTTACTAATATCGGTTTGATTTGTGTTATGTTTTATCCCTAACGGCTAGATGGATCCAACCATTTTGTTCCAAAATCACATTTTGCTCTTATTTGTCATTGGAGTAAACTTTTTGGTCAATCTGACCAACAAGTGACCCATTTTAGAAACAACGGCATCTTCTCTACCAGACTCATCCTTGAAACAATCAGTAATACACATATAAGTCATCTATAATTTGTGAATCTTTTATTGATGTACATATTCTTAATTTGAGTGAAGGTGATGACAAATGGAAGGTTTAAAAGTGTAAAGCGTAGAGTGGTCACAGACATATCGAACTCAAGGGTTTCAATGATATACTTTGTAGGTCCGCCAGTGGAGAAGATTTCAACAATAGGGTCACTCATGGAACCAAGTAAAGAACCGACTGGTGACAGACTCTTTCTTTCGCAAATGTTCTCAATGTCCTTGGGTTTGAATAATTTTCAAAAGTAAACCATATGGCTTCAAGTATATATGATCAGTTGTCAGTTTTTTTCTTAATTCGACTGTAATACGACTAAGACTAACTGCTTATGGAGTTATTGAACACATCACTCAAGTGAGCGATCATTAAATGTGTACAGGATTGGAGTTTGTAACTACATTAGTCCAACGCACAACGCGTGTAAGTAAATTAACCTTGTTTTTAGTAACAAAATGTAATAACATTTTAGCATCATCATGTATGAGTTTCAACTACCTTGTGGTTATCATTTTTTTATCTCGATGGCTGTTATGATGGCATGCATCAGACTCGATGGCTTGTGGAATGGTTACCAATGACTAGGGAGAGGTTGACGCATAGATAGATACAACCTAATGTAATAATTAGGTTTTGTACAGACTTGGCTGTAAATGAAATGAAGTTAAGACTTTCGTTGTATGTTTACTCTGTAATCTATGTAAATCCAATGTGTGACACTCCTCATGACTCATCTTGGGAGGCAAGTGTTACTAGTTGGTTACTAAGCATTAGTTTAGGATATTTATGTACGTGGGGTACTATTAAGACTGAAACTAGGGCTTTTGAGCCAAGTAGAACTGTTAATCCTAGTAGCCATATGCAGGTATGAAAAAGGATGTGATATGTGTGCCGAACTTTATAAGATAGAGGTACCCTATGTTAGTTGGGAGTATAATGGGGTGTATCATAAATTGCATTCAAACCTGGCTAATATAAGGTTTAATGAATTCCAATGCTATGATCTCGTAAATATCATGTTTTGCTGAAATCGACAGATAATAGTAAGCATGGAGAAAAATGCCTAGACAAGTGTGCATATATGTGGCCTTAGGTAGGGTTGTGCAAACTTGTTGAGTTATGAGTTCCATTTAAAACATATCTATAAAGCATGTAGAGTACAATAATTGGAAAGAAAGTAACTTAAACTGAGAACCAAATTTATGAGGTGCATGGGTTAGCTCATAATGTGTATTGTGCACTGATGTAATGTAACATGTGACATTAGTAGGAAGTGTTGTATATTATTTCTAGTGCCAAAATTATTAATCATTGCACTTCTAAAAAATGATAGGTCCTTCATGTAACTATGAAACTACAACTTAAGTTTAAGAAAGTTGTCTTTTATTTAATTGTTAATTTTAGGATTTATTTGACACCCGGTTCCAACAAGAACCATTTAACCCAGTTCTAAACCAAACCGGTAGGATTATATACGGTTCGGTTCTGGTTGTTATATATATCATTTAATTATTCTGGTTCCGGTCGGTTTGGTCCGGTTCTGAACCGTTGCACACCCTAGCCTTAGGCGAAACCATAGAGTACCTACAGGGGGTATAATGATATAAGGCCTAAATGGTATATCCTAGACGTGTGAGTCAAGTAATCAAGTGAGAAACTAAAATGTATCCAGTATCCTAACAAAGAGTTATGGTTGAGGAGCAAAATTCAAAGATTTAAGAAAGTTGTCTTTTATTTAATTGTTAATTTTAGGATTTATTTGACACCCGGTTCCAACAAGAACCATTTAACCCAGTTCCAAACCAAACCGGTAGGATTATATACGGTTCGGTTCTGGTTGTTATATATATCATTTAATTATTCTGGTTCCGGTCGGTTTGGTCCGGTTCTGAACCGTTGCACACCCTAGCCTTAGGCGAAACCATAGAGTACCTACAGGGGGTATAATGATATAAGGCCTAAATGGTATATCCTAGACGTGTGAGTCAAGTAATCAAGTGAGAAACTAAAATGTATCCAGTATCCTAACAAAGAGTTATGGTTGAGGAGCAAAATTCAAAGATTTAAAGTGGAGGAAATGTTAGAGATTGGTGTATCAAATGACCACAAAAATGAAATAGAACAAGTCTCGGTGTCAATCTAGTGACAGGTTGAAGTAAAAGTAGGAAAAGAGTTCAAAGCCAAGATATCCTTTCTACTGGCTGAGTTATAAATCTCTCTTGGGTGTTTTATAAAGAATCACAAAGAGGTGTTAAACCAAACTCAAATGACGTTCAATGATTGTACAATTGGATGAGTCAAAACATACCTTTCCAACATGCTTGGTAGCCTAGATTGTTTGAATTGGCTATGAATTAATTGTCGCAAAGCATAGCGAGGTCATTACATTTGAGGTGATCATATGTATCCGACAATAATGCTCTAAGCAGTTACATCATATCATCCACAGATTTAGTGTCCGTTCTTTAGAGTTGTCGATTCTCTTGGATCAGTTTGACAGTTTATCACAGTTTCTTCTAATGAACACTTGTAAGATATATCAAAGTAAATGCACAGTGGAATAATATTAAGTGTTCTAAGTTAAGATATCACTTTTAACAGGAGTAATGCTCCCCCTCAGTTATAGAACTAAAGCAGTTAATATGATAATCAAACAGTTAATGAATAAAACAGTAGTAAGTGCTTCAAATGATTCTCATATATTAGAAAGGGTTTGCTGCAAAAGATGTCTAAAATAGAAGTTGTGAACCCATCTATATATAGACTGAATAATACGTACATTAGAAGTATTGAAACTAATATAATAATACTACAACAGGCTGTAGTATTGGAACTTGTACATAAAGTAACAAAAACTAATATAATACTAAACTTGAAGTATAAGGGCATTGGGAAGCTTCTACTGTAACTGCTGAAGAACAAACAACTTCTGATGACAAAGTTGTTCTTCAGGTGTTCTGTCTGGTTAACCTTCAGCACTTTGTTCTTCAGTACTTGTATCAGCTTCTTCAGTACTTTGTCTTCTCCTTCTTCAGTAGATTCTGTACTTAGCAAACTATGTAGAGAATGATTCAGACTAAGGTTTATACTGGCTTGTCAATCCTTTTTGACCCAACAATCTCCCCTTGGATTGATGAAGCCAAAACCTTATCTAATCTTTATTTTCTTTTCTTCTGCAATCAAGAATTCTCCAAATTTCTCTAATCATGGAGATCATAAGCTGGTTAACTTGTTGACAAGTGAGAAGTGGTCCCTGTTCTGGTTCAAGATACTAAACTGTTAAAAGGTCTTATGTTGAAAGGTTGTTCAGCTCATGTTTGTGTTTGATGATCTTGAAAGAACAGTCTTCTCTTTCTAAAATCATTGCATTTGATCTCTGAGTGAAGGACCATTTCACTATCTTTGATTTAGACTTATCAAAGTCTAAATTGTAGGGTACTATGCCCTTTTCTTGGTTTTGACCTGATGTTTGTGGTTCTTCAATTTCAGTAATGATCAGGTTGGATATCCTTCTATGTTCAACTTGTACAACACCAGGTGTATCACTCTGAATAGGAATGTGATGTTCAGTGATCACCTTGGTTTGTTTTTGGTCTGTGATAGTTTGGGTCAGTTGATGGGCAAATGTTGCAGGATCCCTATGTTGAGCGATCAGAGGTTTTTCTTCCCAAGATACGTCTTGATCTACTATCTGATTGCCTTCGAGTAGAATCATCTTGAAATCTGTTTTTATTTGTTCCTCTGGTTTCTTTTGTTTCTTGACAGCTGGCCTTGTTGGTGGTTTCCTTGCATGATCAGAAGTTTAGGAAACTTCTAATGGTTTAAACTTTTTTGGATTTTATTTTTACAAGGCATTGAATTTCTTGTAAGTGTCAAGAAGATCAGCTTCTTTCCACTTTGAAAATTGAGCATTTGTGCCATAATCATTTGCTGCCAGTTCATCAATAATTTGGGCTCTCTTCAACTGTCTTTCCTTTTCAGTAGATAGCCTATCAGAGATAAGCCCAGCCCTATGTTCAAGTTCTGAAGTTGAGAGTCCCCTGAGAGAATGTTTCTTAGCTTTGTTGTTTTTGCTTATATAGTTCATCAGCTGTTGTCTCTTGTCTTCTTCAGCATTTTGAATTTGCTCTTCTTCAACTCTCTCTAGCTCATTCAGCTATTCTTCCTATGTTTTTAGCTTGGCCTCATAGCTTAAGTCTTCCCTTAGATCTATCTTGTTCCACATCTCATCCTCTTTTGCCTTTTTCTTCACCTCCCTTAGTTTCTTTTCAAGTTCTTCTGAACTGAAGGCTGGTGGTTCAGGGTTTAAAACTACTGAAGGTATAGATGGGGTAGTTAGAATGGGTACAGTTGGAGTTGTGGTTTCAGCAGATGTTTGTTTTGAAGTGTGAGTTGCAACTACTGATGGGGCTGCAACTACTAAAGGATTGTCTTTAGGACTTTTTAGTTGTGCATCAGTAGTGGTGTCTTTGTCTTGGGAAGCTTTTTCAGCCTTTTCTCTAAGGAGTTTTTATTTGGTTTCTTGATATAAATGTCTTTCTTTTAATGCCTCAACCTGTTTGGTCTGTTGTGATCTCTTGTTTTCCTCCTTGAGTTTTTGAGCTTCATGAGCTTTCTTGCTTTGTTCAAGGTTGATCTTCTCAGGTTCCTTCTCTTTCTCCCTCTTTTTGGCTTCATATATCTTAGGAAACCATGGGGTAGGAGGGGCAACACCAGAAAGATGTTCAAGTTGCCTTCTATTATCTTCAACCTTTCTTGACAACTCTCCCAGTTTATGGTCTATGGCATTGTTAATCATCTCTATTTGATTTCTGTTTTTTAGCTCAATGGTAGTTGTGAATGTTTAGAGATGAGATGAAAGGAGTTGGTGAACCATTTGGTATAAGGGACCTTCTGGGTTGCATAGCTGGTTAATGTCTATGCCTATAGCACCAGATGAACATATTTGGGTAGGCTATTTTGTTTTTGGAGGATGAGTTTTTGGGTGATCCTCAGTAAAGACTAAGGATGCCACTTTTGGGAAATTAGGGTTTAAGTGGTCTTTAACCTGATCTTCTGTGACCAACTCTTTGAGTTTGGAGAAATTAGATTCAGGACCTTCACAATTAGTCGTCAATTCCTTGAATGATGATTCATCATCCAAACCAATGGAATCATCTGAATCCCTGATGACTTCATCAATGATAACTTCATTAGTTTTATCATGAGCTAGGCCTAACCTAGTTGTCTCATGTACCCCTTTGTTTTGGTCCTGGGGATTTCCTGCCTCAGGCTTAGAGCCTTCATCAGCAGTTGCCACATATGAGGTCTTAGTTGTGTTACCACTGTCTTCAGATCCACCAAGGGGTGGTAAAAGAGTATTGGCTACCTCATATGTACCTAAAGTATCTAAGTTTAGGCTTAGACACCTTGGTTCCTCCTCATCTCTTGGGATAGGGCTGATAATATCCACATCAGTGTCCATTTCAATAGTTTGTTCCCCTATTTTATGTAGTGATTGGGGAATGACACTATCTGATAGGATATTCTCTTTCAGCCCAGAGAGAAATTGAGCTATTTCTACTGTGGTATGTGGAAGTTCAGGTCCAGCAGTTTTAGGATCAGTAGAAGGAATGGATTCAGTAGTTTCAGGAAGAGGTTAGTAGTTTTGGTCTTTTTAAGTTTCTTCCTTGAAAACTGGATTGAAATTGGTTTAGCTCTTTTGGGTGAGGGTGGAGATGGATGTAACTGAGAGGAACTTTTTGTTACACCTATATCAAGTGCAGATTGCACATCAGCAGCCTTAGGCATCTCAACTTCCTGAGTTGCTTTTCCTTTAGGGTTGGTGGGTTTGGATTTTTGCTTTTTGAGATTTTTGGTCTTTTGGGAAATGGGTTTGGAATATGTGGGTTCCTTGGGGACTGTTTCTTGTTCCCCTTGGTCATCTTCTGTCATGGAAGCCGATTTGTTGTGCCTTGAGAAGACTTGTGAGGTTAAAGGGTTTAATTTTGTTGTTTCACCCACAAGTACCTCTTCACTAAGTTCCTTTTATGATGCAATGCATCAAGAACCTAGGGTAAATAAAAAATTTCTTTTTATCATTTTGGTGATGAAACATCAACTCAATGAAAAAATATGAAGATGCCCTGAAAGGAGTTTCATTCACAATGGAATGGAAATTTTGTTATAAAGCTGAGGGCATCTAGTCATATGAACCAGTTTTAGGACTCAAACACATGATAATATAGTGAAACAAAAGTTTATATGGAGCATCAAAAAATCTTTTGTAAACAGTAGCATGTGAGAGAGTACCTAGGTAACCACACTCAGTCATGGTTAACTGGACAGTTCCAGTAGAAATATGTTTTGGGGCTTGAGCATCATTCAGACCTAGTCTGATTCCTAGAGTTTTCGGTGTGATTGCCATGTTTTTCCCTTTGATCGTCGTATTTAGGGAAATAACCTTGCCATCAACAGTGACAGCATCAGGGTTAGCCCAGAACTCATTGAGAGTTTCAGTTTGGATTGGTGGGCCAATAGTAAACACCGTGTAATAGCTTGATTTGATGACTAAATCTATGATTTCTTCGTATTGGGACCAGGCTTTATCCTTTGTTAAGTAGCCATTTTGATTGTGTCCCTGTTTAAGAACGAGAGCCATGGAGGTTTGATAGAACAGTTGCAGGTTTTCACATGGTTTGAAAGAGGGGATTTTGGTTTTTAAAACGTAATAAATGAGAAAGAGAGATTTTTAGAAGTTTATAACCGCCCTAGGTTAAACTTCTAAAATAGGAAAAGACTTATTTGTCTTTTTGACCAAAACTTCTGATGAATAAATTTGTTCATCAGTAGTTTTCAACAACTGATGAGATTATGTTTAAAAACACCTAATTTAACTTCTTATGATTATTATCATTAGTAGTTTCTCTTTTTAGAAAATATTCCCATAATGATGTTTTGTACATCAGTAGTTGCTCCCTCTATGGTTATCAGAGGATTGTGACAGTTGAGTAACAAAATAAGTGAAAAATGAAATTTGTATAGAAAAGTGAAAACACTTACAAAATTACTCCAAGTTTAGCATCCCAAGAATAGATACTAACCTCTAAAAGGTTGTTGTGTCAAGGGGTTTTGTGAAAAACGTCAGCTATTTGATTAGTTGTTGACACATATTTTACCTCAATTTTGCCTTTTTTATAGTAATCCCTGATGAAATGATACCTGATTTCAATATGTTTTATCTTTGAAAATTTGACAGCGTTTTGAATGATGCTAATGGCTGAGGTACTGTCTAGGAGCAATGGTGTCTTGGTCTCTTTGATTCCATAATCAAACAATTGATTTTGAAACCATTGTATCTGTGATATACAACTTGCAGCTGCAATATATTCTGCTTCAGTAGTTGATGTAGCCACATATGTTTGCTTATTTGATTGCCAGGACACCAGACAGTTTCCAATAAATTGACATCCACCGGATGTTGGTTTTCTTGACATTTTACACCCTGCATAGTCACTATCTGAAAAAGCTATTAATATGGTACTGCTGATAGCATGATACCAAATTCCTAGATTAAGAGTTCCTTTCAGATAAGTAAAAATCCTTTTGACTGCCATAAGGTGTGATTCCCTTAGAGCTGATTGATATCTAGCACAAACACATGTTGAAAACATAATATCTGGTCTAGAAGTAGTTAAATAAAGAAGGGAACCTATCATACATCTATACATGATTTGGTCAACCTATTTTTCTTGATCATCTGGTTCAACTTGTGTGGTTGGGCTCATGGGAATGGAACATAATTTACAGTCTTGTAAACAAAATTTGTTCAATAATTCTTTAACATATTTTGATTGATGTATAAAAGTTCCATTTGTTTGTTGTTTGATCTGAATCCCAAAAAGTACTGTAGTTCTCCCATGGTACTCATCTCAAATTTAGATTACATGAGTTTCTTAAATTGTTCACACAGTTTTGTATTTTTTGAACCAAAAATGACATCATCAACATAAATTTGAACAAGGAGGATGTGATTTCCAACATGTTTTATGAAAAGTGTTTTATCAATGAAGCCTCTTGTGAAGTGATTTTTCACTAAAAATGTGGAAAGTGTATCATACCAAGCTTTGGGAGCTTCTTTTAGCCCATATAGAGCCTTGTCAAGTTTATACACCCAATCAAAATGAGCAGGACCCTCAAACCCAGGTGGTTGACAAACACACTTCCTCTTTTATTTTGCCATATAAAAATGCACTTTTTACATCCATTTGAAAAACTTTGATTTTGTTAGAAATTGCATATGCCAAAAATAACCTGATGGCTTCAAGCCTTGCTATTGGTGCAAAGGTTTCGTCATAATCAATTACCTCTTCTTGAGAAAAACCTTGGACCACCAGTCTTGCCTTTTTCTTGATAATTAAACCAGTCTCATCTTGTTTGATCTTGAAAACTCATCTTGTACCAATTGGTAGCTTGTTAGGAGGTAAGGGACAACTTTCCCAGACCTGTTGCTTCTTGAATTGCAGCACCTCATCCTGCATAGCTTTAACCCAATTGTTGTCCTTGAGGGCTTCTTGGTATTTCTTTGGTTCCAACTGAGAAATAAATGATGTGAAGAAGCAAAAGTTGGAAAGTCGGTTCTTGTAAGTACCCGTGAAGCAATATCACCCAGGAGTTGTTCCAATGGATGATCTCTATGTTCTATCACTTGTTCATGTGTTGTAGGAATGGGCTCTTGAACTTCTTCAAACAAACCACAGAGGTTAATGATTTCTAATTCAGTTGTTTGGACAGTTTCAACAGTTTTAGGTCATTTAATATGTCCGCTTATTATAAGTCATTCATTATATTATTGATCCAACCTCTTGTAATATTAAATTTTCTAACTTGATAATAAATAAGAAAACAAAAAAAAATGTTATAACTCGTGTGATACACAAGTTTATAATAAATTCTTTACTATAAATGAAACCATAAATGGGAAGTTATGTTTTCATCTATAAGACCATGTGTAGTGGGGGTAAAAAATATAACGCCCCCCTTTCTGATTGGTCCATGTGGCAGCTCAGTCAGCATGGGACGTTAATTCAAAATGTGGTGTAGTGGGAGGGGAAAATTTTGGGCGCTAATTTTATTAAAAAAACAGCTTCTTCTTCATCACCACCACCATTCACCTTCTTCTTCATCATCATCACCACCACCACCTTCTTCTTCATCATCATCACCATCACCATTCACCCACCATCTCCGCCGCCGCCTTCATCATCACCGCCACCTGATTGTTTCTTCTTCTTCTTCCCTCCTCCTCCTTTCTTCTTCTTCTTCCCCCCTCCTTCTTTCTTTCTTCTTCTTCCTTTCATTCTTCTTTCTTTCTTTCCTCCTTCACCGTACACCATCACCATCACCGTCACCGTCACCTTCACAGCAATGACTGTTGAACAAGATGAGGTGTCGATATTTGATTGGTTAATGGTTTTGTTGCATAGCGCTATGTTAATAACGCCTGGGATGGTTTTTGCTCGATGGCGCCCCACCGTTCCGGTGTGGAGGGCGCGAAGCTTCACATCACGCTCAGAATAGCGCTGCATTACATATGGTCTAACAAAATATGTCAAAACTAGTCGTTTCTAAAAATGCTAAGCCTTCAAGACCACCGGCTCAATCACGCTCTGCAATAGTTGCTTCTTTCTCTGATCCTCATCTAAATGTACATTCTTTCTTTAATATACATTTTCATTCTAATTCACATGATTAAAATTGTTGTTTTCTCATATTGCATTGCATTAATTCATATACTACATCATAACACACATTTTCTCACTTATATTAAAAATTGTAAAAGTGGTTGTGTAGACACTAGTAGAGAATAACGTGTATTTCCATGGTTAAGTGAAGGAAAAAGAGAATTTGTATTTAACATTTTAACTGAGTCACGTTGAGAGTATTAAGGAAAATGTTCGCCGCCCCATGCCTAAGTTATGTCTCATTGAATTTGGCTAATCAACGGTCAGACACCATGCATATACGGCATCCAAGTTTGCATGCCGTCTGCTAGATGGCTTTATTTTGGCATGCTTTCAAAAAGTATGGTTGAAAAGATGAATGTAAAACAAAAATCATATGGCAAAACGAAACAAAAAACAAGTTGCAATATAGGTCATGTATGTAAAACAAAAATCGAATTTTGATATAATTTGCTTAAAAGGATTTCAATTTTTTATCACCAATCTTAATTCGACAGCATGTGAATCTAATGATGTCCTATTACATTGTACTACTAACCGTGATTAATGGTCTAAATGCATTCACAACCCATCTATCAAATATTTGTGTGTGTATCCCTCATTTATACAACTAATAAACAAAACTCAATGTGTACACATGGCACTCCCATGTTGAACCTTCAATTTTGTATCCTATCATACTGTGCCACATGGCACAAACATGTAATTTATAAAATTTTATGTTTTTAAAAAATCGAAAATCTATATTAAAACACAAGGTTTGGTCAAACACAATTATTAATGACAATTATTATTATTATATCACAATTATTAACTTTCCTAATTTTTTAAAACATTTATTCTCTTATACTCTTCTTTTTCAAAACATTTCTTCTCTCATAGTGAATAAAAAAAACTCAAATCATTGTTCATCTATTCTCCATCCTCACCATCCTTCTTCTTCTTCTTCAAGGTATTATCGATATGCACCCAAACATCGTGTTGGAAAACGATAGGTACGGCGTAACACCTTTGCACTCATTAGCTAAAAAGCCCGAAGCTTTTTTGAGTGGAAGCAGTCTTGGATTTTGGAGACGTTTAATGTATTCATGTAAATCTCTCTTTTGATCTATCTCTATTTTACGAATTTAATTTCCTTTTGGTTGTGGTTTTTATTTTTTGTTGTGTTTGTTTGGTTCAACGGATTCCTATGGAGATGAGTGAAGGGGCTACTCAAATCAAAATCAATATCTTCTTTCGCATTTTTAACAAGGTATAAATCTTTGTTTTTGTTTCATTTATACCATCTCTATATTACATACTACATAATTGGTGGATGCAACGACAGTGGTGGTTGAGATTTGGTATGCTTGCCGGTCACTAGCTGTAGATTCCAATTCCTTAGGTTGAGTCATTCACAATTTGAAAGGAATTTCAAAATCTTTTACATGTAGGGATTTGAGTGAATTAATTTTAATGACACGTTTTCTTTCAATCACACACATTAAAAATGTAAATTAAATATTTCTAAGATTTCTGTGTTGGAAATTCATTATGTTTTTTTTCGGAAATAATATCCCCTGAAATTCATTTGTGTACATGTTAGCCACTGGACATGATGAAGGTATGCTGTAATTCATAAAATCCAAGTCTCTAGCTCAGGTGTGATTATATCATCAATAAAACCTTGATTGTAAACTTTTTAATGTATTTACTTATTTATTTTTCACGTTTTAGTCTTTTTATTTTTTTTTTTAAACAAAAGGCAATAAATGAAAATGCGAAAATAAAATGACTTAAATTAGGAACTCATTAAATTTCCTTAATACAGTCAAATTACTCATTTCCTAAATTTATTGTAATTTATATTGGTAATAAGTTAAATTCATCATAATTAATACGCCTAATTTCATTTGAATTACTTTATTTTCAAACATTCAAAATCAAAATTTAAAAAAAATCCGGTTTTTAAAATTAAAGACATTTAAACACAAAATAAATGCTTAATTATTTGATTTGTCACATTACTATTTTTACCGTATAATTAACATTTATCATGATTTACGCAACATTGAAAATATCTAATGTTAATAATTATGATTACCATTTCATTAATAACCTTTAAACACAAAAATTTTTAAAAAAATCTGGTTTTTAAAATTAAAGACATTTAAACACAAAATAAATGCTTGATTCTTTAATTTGTCACATTACTATTTTTAGCGTATAATTAGCATTTATTATGATTTACACAATATTGGAAACATCTAATGTTAATAATTATGATTACCATTTCATTGATAACCTTTAAACACAAAATTATTAATCATATATAAATCCATTTATAAATGTATTTTTAAACATTCAAAATCAAAATTTTTAAAAAAAAAAATCCGATTTTTAAAATTAAAGACATTTAAACACAAAATAAATGCTTAAGTCTTTGATTTGTCACATTACTATTTTTAGCATATAATTAGCATTTATCATGATTTACACAATATTGGAAACATCTAATGTTAATAATTATTATTACCATTTCATTAATAACCTTTAAACACAAAATTATTAATCCTATATAAATATAAATACATTAATAAACAAAGTAAAATTTGAATTTTTTTCATCATAATTAATACGCCTATTTTCATTTGAATTACTTTGTTTTCAAACATTCAAAATCAAAATTTAAAAAAAAATCCAGATTTTAAAATTAAAGACATTTAAACACAAAATAAATGCTTAATTCTTTGATTGTCACATTACTATTTTTAGCATATAATTAGCACTTATCATGATTTACACCATATTGGAAACATCCAATGTTAATCATTGTGATTACCATTTCATTAATAACCTTTAAACATAAAATTATTAATCCTATATAAATATAAATGCATTTATAAACAAAGTTAAATTTGAATTTTTTTCATCATAATTAATACGCCTAATTTCATTTGAATTACTTTGTTTTCAAACATTCAAAATCAAAATTAAAAAAAAATCTAGATTTTAAAATTAAAGACATTTAAACACAAAATAAATGTTTAATTATTTGATTTGTCACATTACTATTTTTAGCATATAATTAGCATTTATCATGATTTACACAATATTGGAAACATCCAATGTTAATAATTGTGATTACCATTTCATTAATAACCTTTAAACACAAAATTATTAATCCTATATAAATATAAATACATTTATAAACAAAGTTAAATTTGAATTTTTTTCATCATAATTAATACGCCTATTTTCATTTGATTTACTTTGTTTTCAAGCATTCAAAATAAAAAATTTAAAAAATTCCGGTTTTTAAAATTAAAGACATTTAAACACAAAATAAATGTTTAATTCTTTGATTTGTCACATTACTATTTTTAGCATATAATTAGCATTTATCATGAGTTACACAATATTAGAAACATCTAATGTTAATAATTATGATTACACATACTAATTATCCTTTTATTTACACATACTAATTATCCTTTTATTTACACAGTTAATATGATTCAAAGTCCTTACATAAGTTGTGTCAACTCTTATTAATACATTAATTGATCTTATTAATTGCCCTATATTATCCTAATATTAATTAGTTTAGCTTATATTGGTAATCAATTAAATGGCGAATTATCAATTTCAAATTTGAAATTAAAATTCGAAATATTTAAATACGAATTAGACAAAATTTCAAAATTTGAATTTTGTTTAATAATGGTAACAAATTACACATACTAATTATGCTTTTAATTACACATTTTGAATGACTTAATGTTTTAAAAAAATTAAAATTTCGAATTAAAGTTAATAATGGTCACCATTACAAAACTATTTATTATCTTTAAATTATGATTTCCTACTATATTTAAAATATAACAATTAATAATTTTGGTTGTAACTTTCTCAAATTAATTACAAGTAAAAATTAAAATTTTAAATACTATAATTCGAAATTATAGATTTATGTTAAACTTTAAAAATATTTGAATACTAAATGTTTTATTTAAATATTTAATCTCAAAAAATTGAATTTAAGATTTATGGTAACATTTATATTTAGATTTAATTAACACATTTAAAATATTTAATTCAAATTTTTGAATGATTTGAATCTTTCAAATTTTGATTTATAGAATTTGAATTGATAGATTTCAATTAAACTTTATAAATATTCAAATATTAAATGTTCTATTTAAGTATATAATTTCATATTTCGATATCTATAATTTTAATTTTTTTTAACATTATAGAATTCTAAATTTTGAATAATAATGGTAACAATAAGACTTAATTATAACATTTAATTCAAATTTTGCATTATCTGAATATTTAAAAAAAATTCAAACTTTGAATTTAAATTAATAGTTGTAACAATTAATCCTACTATGACCATTAAAATAGAGTTATTATAATTAGAGATTTCCTAATATATTTAAAATTTAACAAATAATAGTTTTGATTATAAACTTCTCCAATCAGTTACAAGTTAAAATTCAAATTTTGCTTATTAGAATTTAAATTGATAGATTTCAGTTAAAATTTATATTTATTCAAATATTAACTATTTTATTTAAATATATAATTTCATATTTCAATATTTATAATATAAATTTTAAAATTTTGTTAACATTATAAAAATTCTAAATTTTAAATTCTAGATAATAAAGGTAACAATTAGACTTAATTATAGCATTTAATTCGAATTTTGAATGATTTGAATATTTTAAAATTTTTCAAACTTTTAAAGTTAAGTTAATAATTGTAACAAACAATCCTACTATTACCTTTAAAATAGAGATATACTAATTAGATATTTCTTTATATATTTAAAATTTAACAAATAATAGTTTTAGTTACAAATTTCTCAAATTATTTACAAGTTAAAATTCAAACTTTGAATACAAAATTTGAATTGATAGATTTCAGTTAAACTTTATAAATATTCAAATATTAAATGTTCTATTTACGTATTTCATATTTTAATATCTATAATGGTAACAATTAGACTTAATTATAACATTTAATTCGAATTTTAAATGATCTGACTCAAACGGTGTCTTACTTTTAAAATTTTATCATAAATTTTTTTTACTACTATTTATTTTTTACTAGATAATGCTCCTCACAAGATTCCAGTGAAGTTCCAAAGGCGTTAATTCCCAATATTCGTATGTTTCGCAATGACCATCAATAAAAGCCAAAGACAGTCTCTATCGAAGGTTGGATTGTATTTAAGAGACCCTGTATTCTCACATGGCAACTTTATGTCGCATTGTCAAGAGTTAAAAGCAAGGCAGAGGTGAAATTACTTATACTTTATGGTGATGGGAATGTCAAAACTAAAACAAAAAATGTGGTGTATAAGGAAATATTTAGTGATATTTGAATAAAATTTGTATTCGTTGGTTTTAAATTTTAATAAAATATTTCTACTGTATTTTTCTTATACGTTATACTACTCCAAATAATTGTACGTTGGTGAATCGCGTGTCCACGCGGGCAAATATCTAGTATTTTAAAAAATGATTTTAAAGAGTTGGGAGTGAAAGAGAGAGAAAATGTTACTGTTAATGTGTATATTAGGGCGAACATTATTCGCTCCTATTTATTTTTTAGTGTTTTTTAAAGTGATTGTGAGTGAAAAAAAGAGAAAATTTAATGATAAAAGTATAAAAAAATATTATTTAATTGAAAAGAAAGAAGAAAATATAATTATTTTAAAATGAGGGATGAGATGTGAATAATATAATGGTGAGGTATTTGCTTTTTTAAAAAATAGAGTGCATTCAAATCTTTGTAAGTGGAAGGTTATCTAAAATTTAGGTGTTAAAAGATTGTTTTTCAAATGAAATAGACATAAAAAATTATATGAAAAAAAGTAAAAATAACTTTGTTGTTATACTGAGGTTGGGGCTGCAAACGAACTGAACTTTCAGCGAGCAGTTCTTGAACCCTTCGACGAGAAGTTCGTTTGTGTTCGTTTAATAAATGAACGAACACGAACGAAAAAATCTGTTCGTTTAGTTAAACGAACGAACATGAACAGATGTAGCGTTCGTTTGTTTATGTTCGTGAACGTTCGGTAACATATTCGTTTATGTTCGTTTGTGTTCGATAACTTATTAAGGTTTTTAATTTTTATACCTTTTATATTCTTTTTTTTATTTATTTTACCCAATAAATAATATATATAAGGTAAATATAAGACTATATAAGATCAATAAACATACTTTTTGTATCCAAGCTCATTATATGTTTTCACGTTTCAGCGTTGATGCTTTCCACCTCCAACGCCCTTCTCTAGTACTGAGTATGTTTGGACAATTAAGTTATTTTTTGGGTGGATCTAGCTAATGTCTTAATGTATGTGAATTCGATGTTATTCAAAAGTTAATATATGCCCGTTTGTGTTTGTTTCTCTTCATGAACACTTCTTTGTGTTAATTTGCATTCATGAACAATTGTTTGTGTTCATTAATGTTCGTTTATGTTCGTGTGCGTTCATGAACAAAATTAACAAACGAACACGAACATGAGTGTTTTCTTAACGAACGAACACGAACAAAAAATCCCATTTGGTAAATGTTCATGAATTGTTCGTGAACATATAATTTTCTTAACAAACAAACACGAACAAGGCCTTATTCGTGTTCGTTTGGTTCATTTGCAACCCTAGGTGAGGTACTACCTTAAACTTTACTGAACTACCCTGATTTCCATCAATGTTGCACTGTCACATCACTTCCCTGATTCACTACGTTGAAACACACTTTCAAGGCAGGACTACCCTTAATAACCCAACCCATAAAAGACATAAACTCACATTCCCATTTCATTCGTGGGATACAACTTGTGAAACATACCAACACCTACTACCCCTGCCACCTAGGGTGGTGTTGTCGTGGGGGTACCATCCCCATTTGTTGGTAGCGCGCCCGCCCTCCTTAACTGATATGTAATTAACTTTGTGAGGCTATGTGGTACAGAGGGTAGTGGCAGGCCCGTGGCCATGCACCGTGACACCACAGCTACACGCGGTGAGCTTGGGATTGTTCACGTTCTTAACGGGCCAGAGAATTGTGAAAGTATTATCCTATTCAATTCAAGGTAGTGAAAGATGAAGTGATTTGATGATGACGTGAAAAGTGATAATGGTGAGCGAGGCATGGCCACACCTTCTAGCTTTATGATGTGTAGTATTTAACTAATCTATATTAACTTTGTTATAGTTTAGGATTTACATGCACCTTTAGTTTTTCATTTTCTGAAGAAAATAAAATGATTAGTGCTTCTAGGGCTGTAAACGAATCGAATGAATACGAATGAGGTTTTATTCGTGTTCGTTTGTTAAGGAAATTATGTGTTTACGAACAATTCATGAACACTTGTCGAACAATATTTTATGTTCGTTTGCTAAGAAAACACTTGTGTTCGTGTTCGTTTGTGTTCATTTGTTAATTTTATTCATGAACGCACACAAACACAAAGAAGTGTTCATGAACGGAAACAAACACAAACAGACATATATTAACTTTCGAATAAGATCGAATTCACATACATTAAGGCATTGCTAGATCCACCCCAAATAGAACTTTAATTATCCAAACATACTTAGTACTTAACATAATATTTGTAAATATAATAAAGTAGCGTTTCAAAAAACTAGGTTCGCATCGAAAATGAATAGAGGAGGGCGTCGGAGGTGCATGACAGAGGGCGAAGACGCTGGAAAATGGAAACATATAATGAGTGTGGATACTAAAAGCAGGTTGATCTCATATAGTCATATATTTACCTCACATATGTTATTTATTTATTTATTTATTTGAGTAAAATAAAAAAAAATAAAAAGTTATAAAAATTAAAAAACCTATTAAACTATCGAACACAAACAGACATAAACAAACACATTACTGAACGTTCACGAACATAAACGAACGAACGCAACCTCTGTTCATGTTGCGTCGGAAACAGTTGCCTGGGGCAGGGGTGTGAGTCCCAAGGCTGCCCCAGAAGGCATCTTCTAGTCGTGCTGACGAAGCTTCATCTGGCTTGCCGGGGAAGCTTTGAAGCGTATCGGATCCGGCGACGTAAAACAGGCGGAGGAGTTTGCGCCTGGCGTCGGTTGGACGCCAGGTGTATCGCCGACGTAAAACGGGCGGGTAAGGTTGCGTCTGGCGTCGGTTGGACGCCAGGCGTATCACCGACGTAAAACGGGAGGATGGACGCTGGACGTTCCGCTGACGTAAAACGGGCGGATGGACGCTAGACTATCCGCTGACGTAAAACGGGCGGATGGACGCCAGACGATTCCGGTTTTAGTTGGACGATGATATGGTATTTATGATGTTTTTGTACCATGTCCCTTCAATACGTATCGACACTCCTATTAAAATCGAGATATGGCGGCTCCTAAACTACTAACATAGGTAATCGATCCAATTGGTCATTTGAGTACGTTACTCTTGTTCATTGTTGTTCGTTTCTATAAATCATAAGTCATTATTACAATTTAAAATACTTATTTATGTTCTACCAACCTGATGTAGGTTCTTAAAACTCCCTGATTGTAAATGTAGCTTTCAAGTTTTATTAAGCTATCTGTATGTTTAAGCATGTAGCCATGTCGGCCTTAAAAATAATCTTAAAGAATCATCCATGTTAGGTAATGCACAACATAATCATCATCATCATACTCCGTTAATCTCACAAATAGCAAAAGTTAAGGTAGGGTCTGAAGAGGGTAAGATGTAGACAACCTTACCTCTACCCCGTGGGAATAGAGAGGTTGTTTCCAATGAGACCCTCGGCTCAATAGTGGTTTTCTATCAAGCGTTAGACATAAGGCACATAACACTTAGCAATCTGGACAAACCCGACTGGTGCATGTACCCCCTTGTCTTTTGGCTATCAACGCCACCACCTGATGCATGATTAACCGTCCGTCATTTTTAACGTTATTTTTACGAAATTAATAAAATAACGTTAAAATCAGTGCAACTTTACTTTTGCCTCCCGAGGGCCACACATATATACATTATATGCGCACAGCCGTAAATGGGCCTAGGTAATGCACAACATAATTTTATTAAATTCACCTCATTTAATCATTTGACAGAAACAAAATAGATGTAAAAAAATGTGTTTGGCCAGCAGTGCATTTTTTACAGCGGTAGAAATGTATAAAAGCTGCATTTTTAACACCAACATAAAGGCAGCAAAATTGCAATGTATGACATCAATAAAGTGTAGCATAATTACTCTTTCGATTGATTCGAAAGAGAGAGACAGTGGGAGATATGTGGCGATTGGTAAAGGTAAGCAATCCAAATGGCGCAGCTTAGTTGGGGCTGGCAGGGGCGCCCCCCCCCCCCCTCCCCGAATTTTTACGTAGAGGTGCCGATTATATAGTATTCGTATAGAAAATTTTGAAAATATAGGGTTTCGACCCTCCGATACTGGTTTTCGACCCCCCGAAACTAGTGAATTCTGACCCCCCAATGACTTCCGACCCCCCGAACCTTCAGGTCAAGCTTCGCCATATCCAATAATTGAGAAATTTGGAAGAAGATTAAAGAGGATAGGTAAGATTAAAGAGGACAGGTAGTGGCGATGAAGGGTAGGTTGTATTAGGCTGCTCGGAGTGGGGTGGGAATGGGGGCAGGAAGGGGGGTAACACCGCCGCAAGGTGGCGTGGGAGGGGCAGGAGTCAAGGGGGCGGGGGGCAAATCGCTGGCGTGGGACAATTTTTGGGGACACGTGGCTTGCAATTATTGGGGGAATATAATTTTTGACCGTTTAAAAAAAAAAATTAAGTTACCTTGGGGTGTAACGGTTATAAAAAAAATAATTATTATATATATATATATATATATATATATATATAACAATACCCTCTGTTAGTTCGAGTACTTTGGTGAGGAAACGCAACAAAGTCAACAAAACATTACCTGGGGGAATATAGCAATTATTGGGGGAATATAATTTTTGACCGTTTAAAAAAAAAATTAAGTTACCTTGGGGTGTAACGGTTATAAAAAAAATAATTATTATATATATATATATATATATATATATATATATATATATATATAACAATACCCTCTGTTAGTTTGAGTACTTTGGTGAGGAAACGCAACAAAGTCAACAAAACATTACTGATGAAGAAAGAAACGTCAACAACTCTGAAATCAAGAATAGCCAAACACATCACAACCTTCGAGCGGATCTGGTTGATCACATTTGGAGTATACCAAGAGATTACCCATCTGATGATAACGATAGCGATAACTAAAGTGCCTTTATGTTTTTTAATTTTCATGTATTTTTTGTTAGTTCGTGTATTTTTTTTATTTACTTTGTAGTTATTAAATGAATTTATATTTATGTTTTTATAAAATTGTGTTTTTTTATTTATTAAAAAAGAAAATAAAAAACAAAAAAAAAATGTAAAAGCAAGTGCCACGTGTCACTCCCCCCCCCCCCCCCCCCCTCTTATTACTTCTCTTTGTTTAAGGTACCGGGTTGGTTATAATAAAATCGATGCTGGAAAATTTGCCTTCTTATTACTTCTCTTTGTTTAAGGTGCCGGTTGGAGTTATTAATAATCTTGAGGCGTTGATTAAGCGGTTTCTATGGGGCGGTGATTTGGATAGTAGAAAGGTTCATTGGGTTGGATGGGATATAGTTACTAGATCAAAGAAACATGGTGGGTTGGGTCTTAGTAAGCTTGGAGATAGTAACTATGCTTTCTTGTTAAAATGGCTTTGGCGATATCGTAAAGAAGGTAGTTCCATGTGGAGAAGAGTCATTGATGCGATTCACGGATCATTGGGGAGGTGGGAGACATATCCGATTAAATCCAGGTTCTCGAGTACATGGACGAAAATAGTTAATAGTGGGTGTCGTATAAAGGTAGGTGATATGTATGGGATTAATATGATAAGGGGTCAAGTAGGCAATGGGATGGACATAAAATTTTGGTTAGACCCTTGGATTAGTCGGATTCCTTTAAAATCGATGTTTCCTGCATTGTTCCGGCTAGTGAAAAATAAGTGGAGTGTCGTTGCGGATAGAATTGGTGTTGATTTTTTGGCTGGAACGATATTGTGGGATTGGAAATCATATCCTAACTCGGCTCAAGCTCAAGAAGTTAATGAAATGATTGCTTGACATCGTCTTCTCGTGGATCAGCGTTTGGTAGATAAAAAGGACTATTGGGCTTGGGTTGATAGTGGGCCGGTCGACTTTACTGTCCAGGAAGCTAAGAAATGGTTGCAAAGTAACCGAGTGAATGATCTTCAAATAGAGTTCGATTGGTGTAAGTGGGTTCCGTTAAAGTGTAATGTTTTTACGTGGAGGGTATTGTTGGATAGAATTCCTACCAAAGTGAGGTTAAGGAGAAGAAATATCATACACGGCAAGTGTCTTTGTGAGTTTTGTGAGGAGGTAGAAGAAAGTGTGGATAATATTTTTACAGTTTGTAGTGTGGCGAATGGAGTTTGGAATGCGATCGCTAAGTGGGTTCATTTACCTCCTCTTGGTTTTAAAAAGCGCTAGACGCACAAAAGCGACGAGGTCTAAGCGCATCGTGCGAAACGCAAAGCGCAAAAAGCGTGGAATTTTCGTACCCGAAGCGCACTCTAATTATATAATTTTTTTATATAGCCCATATATATTCCATAAGTTTTTAGCTTCATTTACTCAAAATATAGCTATAAATAAGGTTTTTATGTGATTTTACCTATATGTACAAACCAAAAACACCAAGGTACAACATTTTTATGCATAAAAAATACCCAGGTTACGTGAGGCGCGCGCCTCAGGGAGAAAAGTGCCTGAAATTTGACAAAAAAAACGCCTGAGGCGCGCGCCTTTGGGAAAAAGGATAGGCGCAAAGCCCTGAGGCGCCCTAGGCTGTGCCTAAGCGCGCCTCAGGCGCGCTTTTTAAAACCCAGTACCTCCTATTTATTTATTTTCACTTAAAGATATTGTGGATGTGGTGAAGAATTCGGGTTGGTCGAAGAGTAAAAAAGAAATTTTGTACGGCATTTTAATAGTAGATTGTTGACAAAGGTAGCATTTTGCGTTATGTCGCATCATTGCTATACAGCGAAGTTACTCTTAACGTCCTGGGCTTGTAGATTTCTACGGGAAACTTGTTCGGTGGCTTATAAGCCGGTTCGGTTTGGGTTTAGCCGTTTCAAAAGAGACACATATAAGCCAGTTTCGGTTATCAAACCGGTTTGATTGTGCACCTCATTCATCCATGGCGAAAAAATGTGATGCCAATGTACATTAACATCTGCCATTCCCTTAAATGAATGTTGCAAGGTTCTCAAACAATTCATCTCACCTCATAAAACCATTACACTTAGTCAAAAACATAAAGAAAGAGAACCCTAAAAGGTATCTGAATTTCGCAAATATAAACTCGGTAACACGATTATATGAGATGTGAACGAGGAAAAAAGTACGAAATATTGGACACGCAATAAGTCATTTTAGCTGGAAATAGATGCAGATACAACAATGAAACATGGTTAGAAAATCAAGACACTAATTTGCCTATTTTCTGTAGCAGGTACAAAAAAATATTGTATATAGGATGTTACATGCCTCGGTCCCATTACGCTAACAAGCTCGTTGGGCCTCCGCATGCAAGCAAAGTAGTAACCGATTCACGATGAGATCCAACATAAGTAAATGATGTTTTGAGATATAGACATACCATAATCAAAAAGGTTCTTAGGGTTCCTTTCTTGACAACCCTACATAAAAGTATATTAATGCAGTGAATATATAACGATCTTTAAATAGAAGTGATTATGTAACATAGTAATCAGATAATCCGTTTTGACCCGAACCCGTTTGACCTTTTTACTCGAACATCCATTTTGCCGCTCAAAAATGTATATGTAACCAAGAGCACATTGTCAAGTTTACCTGGCCGAATAAGCATATCATACACTTTGTGCTTTGGCAGATACATCTTTAACTTTTGCATCAACCTGATCCTGCAATTTATGATGTTTTACCATGAGTAAGCATTAAAAATGTCTATTGTATTGATATAATAAGATACCATTATAATGTTATATAAACACAATCACTAATCAGGTATGTACTACTGTTGCAAATATTTTTACTTGAGCGTACACACGATAAAATGTTACGGAAAAAAAGTTTTGTTACAAGCCTGTTTCTTTCCTTTGTCGTTCTCCACGGCCACATTCATCACTAGGTTTTCAGGGTTTATTTAGTTCTTAACTTTTGGGCCAATGGTCGGTACCTCAAATATTAACGTAAGAGATTATAAGATGCGGTTGTTATAATAAATAAGCTACTATTCAACCCAAATCTATTACCATATGTTTAACATGATGGGTACATGCGTCTAACATGTTTTTTTTGGATCACGTAAGAGCTGCGGGTTCGTGGAAGGTTAGACCCACCAACCCATGAACACAACCAGTACAACATCCCCTAAATTTGTTAGGCTCATCGAAACCAAGTTTTAATTTCCTTCAAGTATCAATTTAAGGTGTCAAGACAATCTTGGTTTTAATAAGCGTGAGGCGCACAGAGGCGATAGGGTCCCCATAGCCGAGGCGAGAGGCAAAGGCACACGCATCACGTACAAGAGGCGCAAGGTATTTATATTATATTTAGTATGATATGTTTCTACCAGCACGTATCCAAAATTCAGATATAAATAACCTCTACATACAATTTAATATCAACAAACATCTATGTACAACCAAAAAATCCATATGTACAACATCCTAATGCACAAAATCAGCCCATGTACAAGCGGCGCGCCTCATGTACGCTGCCACGATGTCTTTCTCGCCTTAGCGACCTCACTCTTAAGCACACCTCAAGAACACTTTTTAAACAAAGAATAACAATGCTATTCAGAGTAGTCCTACCTCCTAACATCATCCCTCAATTTGACTTTTAGCTTATCATTTTTAGGACATACGAATTTCAGTGCGACACATTTGCTACAGCCATAATCAAAAAGAACAATCAGAGAGCACACACACATGTTTCAAGATTCTGTTGGGTAGCCTCTTAATGAGGCTCTTAACCATTCAGCTCTGAATGGTTCAGCATTCAGGCTGTTTGTTTCAACCTAAAAAAGGCTCTGAATGGAATGGTTAAGAGCTAAATCATTCAGACTTGGTACATAGCTGACCCCTTGGTTTAAAAAACCGCGCCTAAGCGTTTGAGGCGTGAGGCTCCAAGAAAAACGCTTTTTTTGCCAAAAAGCGCTGAACTACATGAAGCGCCGCCTCGAGCGCTTGAGGCGCGCGCTACAGTAGCGCCTCAGCCCAAAAAACCCTTTTAAACTGCTTTTTTGGCCCGCTACAGTAGTGCCTCGTCGTTTTTATGTTTTGAATATGCTTTTTAAGTGTTCAAGGGTGTTTTATAATCATGTTTTTGTGCTTATGTTTGATTAACATGTAGAAAATGTCATATTGACATATATAAATACTTTTTTTATAATTTTTTTAATACTATACGTGAAGCTCTCGCCTCGCGCTTTAAGCCCCGCGCTTCGGATTTTGGACCCAAAACGCCTCGGAGCGCCTCACGCTTTTTTAAACCAAGGCTGACCCATTCAGCACTTAATCAACCAAACAGCCCCTTAGCTACCAACAAGATGAATAATCATTGTAACTCATTTAATTGTTAAATTAAGTGGACAATAAACTTCTAAGTCAAATAAAATGTTAGCTTCAATATAAAGACATACAATTAACTTCTAACAATCCAAATTTTCATAATTACTTTAACACCAATGCTAAAACTTTTTTTCCATTGCATAAATCTTTATATTGTTAACAATTTGCACCAAAAAATTGTCACTAAGTTCAACCAATTCCAAAGTCAAAATCAACAAATTTACCAAAAAAAGTCAATGGAAAATGTAGAACTGAACCAAAGAAATCTTACCACCGTCTTCTTTTCGTAATAATCATCCAAAGCCCACTGATATTTCGATTGATTCAACCCGAACCAACGAGCCAAAGAATCATCCAAACTTGAATGTGCTGCCATATAGATATGAATTCAGTCAAACATATGAAAGTCAACACATTTTCACATTTCAATTAGTGTATAATACTCAACAAATCGAACATATTGAACAAATCAAGCAGTTAATTAAACACATCACATTTAAAATCAAACAAAATATACTAAATTACCAGCAATAATTTCATATTAATATTACAGTCAAAAATACAAAATCAACACAATTTCAAACTTCAATTAGTATATATATTTTTAAACAAATTCACCAAAGCAACCAATTACTAAACAAATCCCAGTACAAATCAAACCAAAAGATTCACACAGTCAGCAAAATAGAATTTCAAATAGAATGACAAACCGGCAACAAGCTGTGCCGCAAACTGTTTATTGCAACAATTTCATATATAAAAAGATCTAGATTTAAATAATGCAATAAGCTCAAAACCATAAAAACGAAACACAAAACGATACCGTTTTGAACTTTAGCAACGGCATCCCAAAAGAAGCCGAATTTGGAATCGTAAGCCGAGCCGGCGGACTTCTCGTACTGAGCCGGCGGCGGAAGAACCGGCGGCGCAGATTTCGGCTGTGGCGGCTGGATCGGGTGATGGGGTTTAACGGGGGAAGAATCGAATGAGGGTTTAGGTGTAGGAGGAGGCGTGACGAAGACGGTGTACGGACCGATCTTGCCGATCATTGGTGGTGTCGCCGGTTCTTTGTTGTTTATTGGCATTTTTATTATTATTATTATTATTTTTATTTGAGGGGAAAATGAAGTTTTTTTTTTTTTTTTTTGGTAAAGTTTGATTGGGTTTTTGAGGAAAAGATTAAAGGGTGTTGTGATGAGAATAGAGATGAGTGAAAGTGAAAGGGTTTGGAGAGTGTAGTGTTGGAGGAGCTTCACACAAAGACTTTTGGGGATAGAGAATGAAGAGATTCCATGGTGGGATCTTTGTCTTTTTAATATAAAATATAATAATATAATTATAATAATCACCGAAAATTATTAGACTATAAGGAGGGGGGCGGGAAAGAGGGGGATGAAGCGCCATGTGGCACTTGTGGGACCCTTGTGGGGGGGAAAATAATTGTGGGGAGTGGAAGGGGGGGAAGGAAATAATATTATATTGTGTTAAAGTTAAAAAAAAAAAAAAAAAAAAAAAAAAAAAAAAAAAAAACCTGACCAATAGATCGCTGCCACCTCACCCCCACCCCAAGCCCCACGCCGGTGAAGCCTCTCCCGCCCCCAGCCCCACGCCACTTCCACGCCCCTTTTGCGGCGGTGTTACCCCCCCTTCCCGCCCCTTCCACGCTTCCACTCCTTACAGTCTTAAAATGCCACTTTGATCATTCATCATGAGCTTCACAGATTTGCTTTCAACTTTAAACGATTTTAATGAAATAGTGGTTTAGTCTTGGAACAAAGTGTAAATTTAAACGAAACAAGTTACGTTTAGATGGTGGTAAAGCGGGTAACAAGTTATGCCGCTATCTCTTTTTAAATCGCAAAGCCTATCATGTTAAACACAAATCACCGTAGTTTGTTTGAAAATGTCGTTTTCATTCAAAAAGTATTATTTTTTTCTAATTTGGCTCACTCACGTTTTCATCTTTCGCCATTTTCAATCAATCTACTAATATCGTCAATTCCTACACTGTTAAGTTAGCGGCATTTTCGTGAACTTGCCTCTAAACCTTTTTTTTTTACCATTATCAAACCCCCCCCCCCCCCCCTTTAAATCTTTTTAACCTGGAGAGGGTGTTTGGGTTTGAGTTTGAATAGTGTTTATTGATTAATTGGTTTTTCAAAAAGTCAATAACCTAACAAGTTGTTTGTCTCTGGGAAGCATTTCTCATTTTAGCTTTTTGATAATAGGGGTTAAAAAGTTGTTTTTTAGAAGCCATGAATCATGGCCTTTTGTTTTGGTTTTGACTTTTAAAGCTACCTACCCACCCTTTTCATCCTACCAATATTATCTACCCACCCATCATTTCTGTCCCCCTTTTTGGTATTTTACATAAATAAGTTAAGCTAAACACTCTTTAAAACACAATTTATTGGCTTATTGTTTTTTCCCACCATAAAAGCTAATCCAAATACTTTAAAAAAAAAAAAACTTATTTTCTAAAAAGTTACAAGTGAACAAGTACTCTAAAAAAACACTTTTATTACTAAAGGCGTTATAGCCCAACGGCATCTTGTGGTGGGATAAGACTTAAGGACTATAAGGTCTTGCGTTCGAATCTCACAATGGGGGTTTTCTCATAATTATGAGCTTCCTCCTAAATTGATGCTCGGTGTGGAATATGATCGCGTGGTAACACTGGTGGTACGATGATACTTCAATGGTTCGTGAGTGATTCCAATTAGCCGTTAAAAAACACTTTTGAAATCGAATAAGCCTCAAACACCCTCTGCTTATTTAAGTACTCTTTTCTAAAACTTAAAACCCTAATTTCTCCGTTATCATCCCTCCAACATTTTTCTAATTTCACTGTTTGGTTGAATCATTTAAAGAGCAAGATAGACATGTGAAATTTGAAGGTCTTGGGCAACGGATGTCGGCAATCGAATACAGGGCTATTTTCAAATACCGGCTCATGATACCTCTGTTCCCCTCGGATGAACCATGCCCCATTTGCAAAAAGGCATGTCTGGATAAATTTGGCGAGCATGCGCTCCACTGCAAGGAATTGCCGGGGTTCAAGTACCGCCATGATTTGGTCAGAGATGTTCTATGGGATGTGCTTCGAAGTGCGGGGGTCTCAGCCAAGAAAGAAGCACCAGTCAATTTTCTGACTGATCCGCGCGAGGGGAGATCTACCTTGCGTCCTGCGGATGTTCTTGTGTTTGGATGGGTTGGGGGCAAACATGTTTGTGTTGACTTGACAGGGGTGTCCCCCTTGGTAGGTTTGCGAGACAGCGGCTTTGTACCGGGGCAGGCAGTTTTGAAGGCAGAAGCTAAGAAGGTCGCTAAGCACGAAACAGCCTGTTTAGAGAATCAACATGTGTTCCTACCGTTTGCTTTTGACACATTTGGATCCCTGGCCTCTGAGGCAGTACGGTTTCTGAAACGAGTGCGGAAGGTGGTCCACGGTGACTCGCAGAGCCCTAAGAACCAAGGGTTTGTGTTTAGCAGGATAGGCTTTGCGATTCAAAAGGGGATAGCGGCGCAGCTTGTTGTCCGCTTACCCACCATCTAAATGTAACTTGTTTTTGAATTTAAATATGAAAACTATTCATGCTAATTAAATGAAGGAAATAATAATAGATCCAATCCCAACCTTGGATCTTAGTTGACAGTTGGTGAATAATGATTATCGTCGATTTTGAGTGGGCCTGGGTTAAAGATTTGATAATGAAAGCTCTCGTTCTCGAACAATTTGGAATAATAAGATATGTTGATGATGCTATTGTTGCTAACCCACCATCGAAATGTTGGAAACGTATAATGAGTAAACCAATAGGATTTTTATAATGATTTTATGGTTTCAAAGCAAAAGGTCATACATGAGTAAATCAATAATATGATGATATGATAATGACGTTTTTTAATAGTTTTTTTTTTTTTTAACGATCAACTAAAGTATTGTCGGGTATTCTGTACGCGGCCCTTAATAGCTAAAAGGGGCCCAGACGGCCTCTAGTCCGTACGGACAGAGCCCTTCGGCCCACCCGTCTCCTGTTCCAGGGAAAACCTGGCCCACAAACCCGTCCGAAGGCACGACGGTAGTGAACCGGTAAAACCTGGAGGGATCAGGAGTCGAACCCATTACCACAAGGGTCAAGGGTCTCTCCATCACTTCCCAACCACCTACCCCACCACAAGGGTGGGGGTATCCATCACATGCCTCCCGTGAGAATCGAACTCGGCTCCCCCAAAGAGAGAACCAGCCCTTTTACCACTAGGCAACATCGACTCTTAGACCATGTGTAGTGGGGGGCTTTATATATAAAGCCCCCCTTTCTTATTAGTCCACATGGCGCTGGGTTAGCATGGAGAGATAAAGTGAAAAAGGAGTGTAGTGGTGGGTCTTTATTTATAAAGCCCCTATTAATATTTTATTTTATCTTTTAAAGTAAAAAAATAATAAAATAATAAGAGAGAGAGAGTATGATGTGGCAGGCTATGATTGGTGGGGGGGAGTATTATGTCCGGCGTTATTTGTATCACGCCAAAGCATGATTTTCAAAAATAAAGCCCCCCTAACGGTGTGGGGGGCTTTATTTTCTAAAATAGCGTCCCAAAAGTTGCCCACTACGGTGGGTCTTAGAGGAAAATGGCAAGAAAAGGAGCTACTATCCCTTATAAAATTTTGTGGGGAAAATGGCATAACAAAATGCAAGAAAAATATGGGTGATTTTAAATTTACAATAGAGATGTAATCATATCCTAAACTTATGCAATTTTGACTTATGTGTTGTGAAAATAAGGAGTTTAAAAAAAGTGTTAAAATGGGAGGGATGACAATGGCAAAAAAAAAGGTTTATAGGTATGGTGACGAAAATTCTCCTAACTTAATCGTGCAAGAATAGATGTCGTTAGTGGGATGAATGAAAATGAAAAAAAGTGAAAATGAAAGGGAGCCGGATTAAAAAGAAAAAACTTTTTGGATAAAAATGACATTTTTGAGAGAAATCACAAGGCCTAAAATGGGAGTTTACAGTCAATATTAGTAAAATCTTTACATTTTAAAATAAACATGATGCTAATGGCATATTTAGAGGTGTTTGTGGTCCAATTTTTATATTTTCTATACGTAATTGTTTATATTTGTTGCTATTGAAAAGTAATATGAAACAAAATCAAACTATTAAGAACAGTCTAGCGTTGGTTTGATTTCATGGTTTGTCTTCTTCGGTATTATTATTGGTATTCGTGACAGTTTAGCTAGGCTCATGGTATGAGAATATATACGTTTTAGTGGTGATGGGTTTACTTGGGTTTGTTCGTGGGTTATGGATTACACGTTCGGATTATCAAATGGTATTTTTTATTTGTTAGGGCACAAGGGGTGATAACTTGTTTCTCACACTCATCACACTATCATACCTAATTAGATTCTGTCAAATCATTTCATCATATTTCATCACTAACACATGTGATGGTGTTTGCTTTTCATCATTAAACTTTTTTTTTAAATAATCTAAACATTACATTAAATAAAAAATTACATTAACTAAAAAAATTACATTAAATAAAAAACATAACAACATAAAAAAACAGAAAAATAAACATAAACCGAAAAAAAAAAAAAAACTAAAAGTTACATGGCCAACCCCGCTTGTGGCAAATTTCACGATCGAACATAGTTAGGCCGAGCCTTTGGTTTAAACTTTCGTTTCGTAGTCAATTATTTCTTGCTAGATCATTCCATTTTTTTTTGAAGTAGAATGTATTGAAGTTGGGTGTATTGTTTGATTGTGTGTTGTTTTGATTTTGTATGAATATATATAATTATTGTTTCGAAGGTTTGATACTTCGATTGGAGGTCCCCGAACTCGATATCTTAACTACGTTACCAAACCGATGCCTGATAACGAACTCACTTGATATCAAAATTTGTTTGTAGAATTTAACAATCACAATTATATAATTATTGTTAAATTAAAGGAAGAATTGAATATTAAAAAAATAAAATAATAAAGATGAAAAAAATGAAATAAATCAAGTTGAAATATTAAAAAAAAATGGAAGCCAACTGGTCGTCTCTTTCTTTTCCACTGTGATATACATCACGCTTTTGTTGTTTCACGGCCACGATCAATGTGGTGGGCGGTGTTTCACAACCATTACGCTATCACGGGGTGGCCATCACGGACCACCTCGTCCGCACTTATGGTTTTATTGGTTAGCTTGCATGGAATAAACTAAATTCACAGTGATTTACGCGGGTTTAGATGTCAAAAGCTTTGAATAAAATTTAGCTGGATTTGGTAATAGTTTGACCGAATTGCAAGGAGATGTACGTTGGTGATGGTTGAAAGAATGGGTCATTAGAGCATCTTTAATTGTGGGTCAAACAAATCACTTAAAACCGTCAAGTCACCATGTTACATCATTTCAAATCATTTCAAACCAAACCTTACTTTTTTTTTCTCAAACTCCAAACCATTCCAAACCTCCACCTCATCACCTACTTTTCCTTTAATTTAATTTATACCCCACTAACAAAAAAACATTTTTTTATTTAATCACTAAAGTACATCATGGAGCCTACCTCTCTTCCCAATTGACCGGTCCATTAGAGTGGACGGACCTAACTTAGTCCACCACCTCCAATGGCATAAACCCAATGCTTGGTTCGTCTGTTTGAATTAAACCGCATTGGAGATGCTCTCTGTTACGTGTTACCATATGTTTAGGTTGAATAGTATTTTCTCCCTCAATTTTCTTTGCATTGGAGATGCTCTCTGTCACGAAGTTCATGTGCGTTGAGTATTCTTTCAGCCATTGTCGCTTACGGTAGATCTTGAACGACTTCCGGTACATAATTTTGACATATCACTTTACCTTCATCTTCTAATATCATATTATGCATGATTATACATGCATACATAGAATCTCGCATTTTGTCTTTGCTCCATGCACGACAAGGATTTCTTAAATAATGCCAACGTTGTTGAAGAACCCCAAAGCATCTTTCTATGTCCTTTCACGCGGCCTCTTGAACTTTCTTAAAGTGCGTCCTTTTTTCATTGTATGGGTTACTGAACGTCTTAACGATAATGGAATACCTCGGATATATTCCGTCAGCCAAATAGTATCTGTGTGGGTAGTAGTTTCCGTTAGCCTAAAACGGCGCCTTTGCTACTCTGCCGGAAACAAAATCCTCAATTATAGGCGACTGTTCAAAAACGTTTAAGTCATTGCATGAACCCGAAACACCAAAATAGGCTGACCAAACCCAAAGGTCGACTGAAGCCACCACTTGAAGAATAACCGATGGTCCTTTTTGGTCACCACGTGTGTGTTGACCTCGCCAAGCGGTTGGGAAATTATACCACCTCCAATGATAACAATCTACGCTACCAATCATTCCTGGTAAACCGTGTTCATTCGTATGCACCTCGTAATTTTTTTGTAAATCGTAGCAAGTGGGCCTTCTAAGATAACGGGCTTCGTACAACTGTACTATTCCTAAAAAACAAATACATACACACACACACACACACACATATATATATATATGTTATTAGATTAAATATAAAACAGGTAAATGAATTTACTTTTAAAAAATGTGATGTACCTTGGCAAAAATACTTCAAACAATCGCGTGTTGTTTTCTCAGCCATTTTTAAATACTCGTCGTTGATATCGGTCGTGTTACCGTATGCGAGTATACGCAGTGCCGAGGTAAGGAAACGTGTTTTCCAAGTCTCCGGTAATACGTAGAAATAAACGTCTACTCATCTGGAAACGACGCCTAAAAATCTTTGGGCCGGGGTAAGTCGGGTTTTCATCAAAGTAATCCTTCATCAAACGAGCATTTGCCGATTCACGATCTCGTTCGTAATATTGTCTAGACACTTTTGGACGTGTAGGTGCACTAGTTTGTTCCATATATCTCGCCGCAAGCATACACACACTCGTAACCGCATCTTGCTCCAACTCTTCGTCTGTCGACTCACCCTCATCGCCTAGAAAGTCTTTGTAATATTGCTTGGCAACGGATGATGACGCGGGGAAACACGTTTTTTTTTTTTTTAATATTATGGTGTGTTTTTGTTGAATGGTTTGTGTTGTATATATGGTTTGTAAAAAAATGAATTTGACCGTTGCAAATTATAGACTTTGGAGGGATTGAGGTGTGAACGTAATATTGGTTGGTTTAATTATTATCAAGCGCTAAAAATAAAACGCTCGAACCTTTTTTTAACCATTAGCGCCCCTACGTAATGGTGTAGGGGGCGCGAAAATGGATTTGACGCCGAAGATCACGCTCGAGTACGGGGTCTGAGTATTAAACACCATTCAAAAGGTGAGCTCTGAGTAGTGTGGGTCTAAACCAAAATCAACAACTGGTTCTTGTTTAAGTTGCTAATCTAAAGCATAGGTTACAATAATTGTAAAGCTATTTTTGTTAAAGGCTATGTTTCTCTCAACTCTCAAGACTCCAACCCTTGACTCTATGGAAAGCTCCACTTTCGAAGAAACCATACAGCATACCATTTTGTACGCTTTGAGAATTCTCATACTGACTAATCCAAAACATATAAAACGTAACCGATGACTATTTTGAACGATCTCACACTTCTAAAATGAAACATGAACACCTCCGTTAGTAGCAAAATTATTGCATATGTAAAGATGTCTTTACTTGCTTTCATGAATTTTTGCGTACTTGAAAGATACATCATCACATTTAACAGTCTTGAATTATCTAAAGGCTTATTTGATCAAACCAATTATGGTTTTTATTATATTATTATTGTAAGGCACAATTAAAAATAAATAGAAAACTATACAAGCATGAACTAGTTTGAGACCATTTGACACCTTGATCCTCTCATTCTATCCTTTGCTATAAGGGGGGACCTGCGGCAACTTTGTCGAGCCGCATCCAATCCCCTTTGTCTTTGTCATGTCATGTCAACTCCACACTCAAAATCATCAAGTTTCACCATTGCCGATCGGTTACATCTTGCCGAACGGTGACAATATTCACTGTTGCCGAAGGGTTGGCGGCAGTGTTGTCGCTCGGCAACCCTAACTGAGCACCCCTTGCCATGGGTACCCCATTCCCTCTATGAGTACACAAAACACGACAACATAGTTTTTAAAGGAGATATTTCTAAATGCTTTCTCATTATGCACAATGTGCCATATATAATACAATGATAGGCACAATCTTAGGAATTACAACAAACTTGCCTAAGATATAGATAATTATCATAAATACAAATAATTGCTATTTAATTACTATTACACCCCCGCAGTCGAATCGGGAGGTTGGTGAACGTTGAGACTGGAGCGAAAGTCATCAAATAAGATGCGTGGGAGGCCCTTGGTGAAGATATCCGCGATCTGATAACGTGAGGGGACGTGTAGGACGCGAACACACCCCCGTTGTACGAGCTCTCGAACAAAGTGAATGTCCAGTTCAACGTGTTTGGTTCGCTGATGTTGGACAGGGTTACCTGATAAATAAATTGCACTGACATTGCCACAGTATACCAAGGTGGCCTTGAGAAGAGGCTGTCGCAGTTCAAGCATCAGATTACGTAACCAGCAAATTTCGGATGCAGCATTCGCTACCCCTCTATATTCGGCTTCAGCGCTGGAACGATAGACTGTAGGCTGTCTTTTGGAGGACCATGATATTAAATTGTCTCCAAGATACACACAATAACCAGAAGTGGACCTGCGAGTGTCCGGACAGCCTGCCCAGTCAGTATCTGTGTAAGCACGAAGGGAGATGTTCGGTGCTGGAGTTAGAGATAACCCGTATTCAGTAGTACCCTGAATATACCGAATGATACGCTTGAGAGCGTTCCAATGATCATCGGTGGGAGAATGCATATGCATGCAAATCTGCTGAACTGCATAGGAGATGTCAGGCCGTGTGAAAGTGAGATACTGAAGTGCGCCCGCTAAACTGCGATATGTAGTGGGATCATGAAATGGAGCTGAGGAGGCGGAGCCTAGTTTGGTACCAGTGTCAACAGGAGTAGCAACGGGCTTGCAGGAATCCATGGCGGCCCTGTGTATAATGTCCCTGGCATAGGATTGCTGAGATAAGAACATGTTATTCCCGGACCGTGTGACTGAGATGCCGAGAAAGTGAGATAACGGGCCCAAATCCTTCATTGCAAATTCGCCGGATAAGGACTTCATAAGGCGGCCACGAAGTGAATCGGATGAAGTAGTGAGGATGATGTCATCCACATAAAGAAGAAGATAAGCTGTGTCCTGGCCATGATGATAAATGAACAGCGAGTGATCAGACTTGCTTTGTGTGAAGCCCTGCAATAAGACAAAGTCAGTAAACCGCTGGTACCAGGCGCGTGGAGCCTGTTTGAGTCCATATAGAGATTTCTTCAGTCTGCATACGAAGTTGGGAAAACGTGTATCACGAAATCCCATGGGCTGGTGCATGTAAACAGTCTCCTGTAAGTGGCCATGTAAAAATGCATTTGTGGCATCCGGTTGGTTAATGGACAAGGAGCGTGACAGTGCCAAGGTAAGTATGACGCGTATCATGGCTGGTTTAACCACGGGACTGAAGGTGTCACCACAATCAATGCCTACCTGTTGGCTCTGACCATCACATACAAGTAGAGCTTTGTATCGCTCCAAACTACCATCTGAGCGAAACTTATGTTTGAAAAGCCACATACACCTAATAATGTTCATATCCGGTTGACGAGGAACTAACTCCCAAGTCTCATTTTTAATAAGTGCACTAAACTCGTTGGTCATGGCAGTAGACCATTCAGGTGAGGACAAGGCAACCTGTGGGGACTTGGGTATAGGGACAACCGTGGTGGTATGGAGATTAAAATGTTGTTTTGGCTTGGAGATGTCGTCCATGGCACGTGTGCGCATGGTGCGAGTCGGGTGTTGGGTAGCAGGTGGGGGATTAGTGGGTTCAGGTGGATTGGTGGGTTGGTGGGCTTCCGGAATTGGGTCAGGAGGAGGTGTGGCGTTGTGGGGTAAGGGGTGGGCTGTGGTTGTGGTATGTGACTAGGCCGGTGGAGATGTTGGGGAATGGGCTTGGGTTTGGGCCGTAGAGGAGGGGGATGTGTTGTGTGGGATACGGGCCGAAGCAGAGGAAGGGACATGCGAGGTTTGATGTGGGGGTTGGGTGGGCTGTGAGTTGGTATGGTTTTGGGAGTCGGTCGTAGGGGGACGGGGAGACCACAGTAGGGGGTTAAGGCCATGGTCAAGAAAATGGTAATCAGATGGTTGAGTGGGAAGTGTAGTTGAAAAGGGGAAGATGGTTTCTTCAAATTGCACGTGGCGAGAGATGAAGATGGAATTGGAGTTGAGGTCTAAGAAACGGTAACCACGATGATTGGGCGGGTAACCGAGAAAGACGCAAGGCTTAGAGCGATTGGCTAGTTTATGTAAGGTGGTGGATGGTAGTAATGGGTAGCATAGGCAACCGAACACCCGAAGGTGGTCGTAGGTGGGGTCACAGTGGTACAAGTGTGAGGTGGGTGAGAGAAATTTGTGGTGTTTGTTGGGAATAATGTTTAGAAGGTATGTAGCGATTTCAAGGGCGTGGTGCCAAAATGAAGGAGGTAATGAGGATTGGGCTAAAAGAGAGTGTATCATGTTATTTATTGTTCTGATTTTACGCTCGGCTTTACCGTTTTGGGATGAGGTGTAGGGGCATGAGAAGCGAAAATGCATCCCATGAAGGCGACAGGAATTATGGAATGAATGGTTGTCATATTCCTTTCCATTGTCGCATTGAAATTGCTTAATTTTGGCACCAAATTGGGTGGTTATAAAGTTATGGAAAATAGTGAAAACAGAGAATACACTAGATTTATTAGTTAAAGGAAAAGTCCATAGAAAATTTGTAAAATCATCTAGGAATAAAACATAATACCGATGACCCTCGGTGCTAGGCACAGGAGATGTCCAAAAATCACTGTGAATTATATCAAAGGGTAAAGAAGTACTATTACATGAACCGGAAAATGGTAAACGCACACTTTTACCAAAAATACATGCTTGACATAAAGTTTTGTCATTATTAATAGTACGAGAAACAGATAATGGTAAAGAATGCAACGTGGAGAAGCTCGGGTGCCCAAGGTGTTGATGCCAATGGTCTTGAGTGACGGCCAAAACAGCAGTAGAGTTGGTCTTGGAGGGGATTGGTGCAGTCAGTGGGTATAAATCGCCCGAGCTATTGCATAGTAGGAGGTGGGCCTTGGTCTTGAGATCCTTCACAGTGAAACCGAAAGGGTCAAATTCAATGGACAATAAATTATCAGTAGTTAGTTTACGGACAGAGATAAGGTTTTTGATAAGGTTCGGGGCATAAAGTACGTTGTTTAATTTAAAAGGCGGAAATGGTGGTGGTAGGGTTAAGTTGCGTTGACCTATCACAGGAATTGTCATGCCATTTCAAACAACAATAAATTTATTAGTGCAAGTATTAAAAACAGACGGAGAGTCGGTACCTTGAGGATTTTTCATGTGCCCCGAAGCCCCAGTGTCCATGAATCCTTGGGGATCCGGTTGATTGAGAGACAAGGCATATAGGGCTTGCTGAATGTCCGTGGGTGACAGCGTGGCCGTGTAAGCTTGGTCCGGGGCTGCTCCCAAAATTCCTGCGGATGAGTTGTTCGGGCGAGGATTGGAAGGATACGGGCAGGGAGGTGTAGCAGTTTGCGGAGACCAATTCTGATGGGGGGTTTTGTAGCATGGATTGCCACTGGCTGGTGGCCCAAGAGTTTGGGAAAACGATGTATGGGTGCTGAGGTTGGCCGCTGGAAGAACGACCACCGCGCGAGGCACCACGACCACGGCCGCGAGACCGGCCACGTCCTCTGCCACGATGGGCAGCAGACGCGGCAGCATGGTCCGAAGGCAGGGACGTGGTGGTTGCTGCCAGAGCAGTGGCCGCGTTAGAAGCCGCACGAGTAGACAGTGATTTCTTCGTGGTTTCAGCCATGGTCAGGCGAGAATGGCATTCATTAAAGGTTGGTAGAGGATCCCTGTTTTGTAAAACCGTGGAAATACTTTCGTAGGCTTCGGTGAGGCCAGCCAAGAGTTGGGTGACAAGTCGTTGGTTGTCGACGGGTGCCCCGACATTGGTTAATTGATCCGCAAGGTGTTTTGCCTGTTGACAATAAGCGGCCATATTTGGGAAGGCATCAAGATGAAGGTTAGAAAATTGTTGTTGGAGGTGGATTTGGCGAGCGCTTTTATTGTCGTTGAAGTGGTCTTGGATGGCAATCCAAGCTTCATAGGCGGTCTGACCCGGAACAATAATGATGTGAAGGAGAGGTTTCGAGATGGTACCGTAAATCCATTGCAGTACCAAGGCATCAAGCCGTGCCCAGAGAGCATCGGCATCCGCCATGGCAGCAAGAATTTTGGTTGCGTCTTCGTCAGAAGATGTTCCAGGAGGGGCGGCATTAGGTGGGCGGGGCTGCAGATGGTCGAAGACCTGATAAGCCCGACAGTGCACCTCGAAGAGTGCTATCCAAGTTGAGTAATGAGAGGATTCGTCTTCAAGAATAAGAGGAATCATGGATTTTATATTGGTTACCACCATGGCAGGATGAAGAGAGATGTCCATGGCAAGAGGCGGAAAGCAGGGGTGAAACGAGGAGGGGAAGAGGTGTGAAATAGGGGAGGAGGAAGGTGGTGGCCGGCTGCTGTGAAGCGACGGCAATAAGGAGGAGCCGGCTGATGAAGCGGCTGCGATAAGGAGGAAAAAAAATGGAACTTGGTTATGATACCATAAAGGAGATATTTCTGAATGCTTTCTCATTATGCACAATGTGCCATATATAGTACAATGATAGGCACAATCTTAGGAATTACAACAAACTTGCCTAAGATATAGATAATTATCATAAATACAAATAATTGCTATTTAATTTCTATTAGTTTTAAATGATACTTCCCGAAAAGAACTAGTATGAACAACACATTGTTATTAGTATTTATGAAATGTAACATATATTTGGTACGATAGAAATGATTTTTGGTGATTAACTAGCTAGCTAATTCTATCTCCGATCTAGCATTCGAGTTCTCTTCGCTTCCAACTGATGATTCGTCGTAGTTGAATGGATTCGAAGGCGTACTGATATCCTTTTCTCCCTCTAACATCTTTACCACATTGCTCATACTTGGTCTTTGGTTTGGATCATGGTGAACACACAAGAAAACCACCATTAACATTCTCTCAGCTTCTTGTATGTTTTCCTCATCAATACCGCATTCTAAAAACAACTTTGAAAGCTTACCCTTTTGGTATAATTTCCATGTCCATGTCACAAGTATTTCTTTGCCTTCAACGCTTTCGTTCGGGTTGAAGTTTCTCCTCCTCCCAATAATCTCAAGCAACAACAACCCGAAACTATAAACATCACACTTGTTGGTTACACGAGTTAACTTGTCATAACACTCGGGTGCAACATATCCTGGTGTCCCAATAGGTGCAGTGATAAATGCTTGACTACTTTCGCCTTTGCTTTCTTTGTTACAAAGCCTAGCTAGCCCGAAATCCGCAACTTTTGGGTTTAAATTAGAATCTAGTAATACATTCCCTGGCTTTATGTCATAGTGAATTATTTTCTGCTCGCAGTCTTCATGTAAATACGCTAATCCTTTTGCTATCCCAATCGCGATTTGGGACAGCTTTTGCCACGGAACCAGCTTGCTTTTATCAAACAATAATTTGTCAAGAGACCCATTCTCCATATACTCGTAAACAAGTGCTCGCATCGCTGGATCAAAACAAAAGCCATATAATCTTACTAGATTTACATGATGTGTTCTTCCTAGTGTTCCTACCTCAGCCATAAACTGTTCTTGGATTTTCTTGTCAGAGTGTTTATCTTTAAGCACTTTAACTGCTATTGGAATTCCATTCGGGAACACGCCTCTATAAACATCACCATAGCCGCCTGCGCCCAAGAAGGATGATAGATTACTCGTGAGTTCGTTGATATCTTGACGCGAGAACCTTATGGGCCTTGCACGCGCTACGTCGTCCAGAAATCTCTCCATGGTTTCTCCTAGGACCTGTGAGAAAGAAACCACTGGTTGAACTGGTGGCATTGTCACAGCAATATGTTGATCGGACATAGGCGAAAGCGTGTTCTGGTTGGCAGTGAGCAAAGGCGGATAGGTTGTTATCACTGCTTGTTCTTTCTTCATCAACCACTTGAGTACAACCATTGTGATGGTGATTGAACAAGCAATGGTTGTTATGGAAGCTGAAAACATATGTATATATCAAGAATCAATATGGATGTTGTGCAAATGAACTTCACAAACATAAATATGAGGCTTGTTTTGTTCGTTTGTTTAACTCAACAAGATAAAAGAATACAACCCATATGTTTGTTCATAAAGAAAATAAATATGTTCGTGTTTATTAATGTTTATTTGATTAAAGGAACATAAATGAACTAACGCAAATGAATAAGGGCATGACAAATTGAGTTTATTAGTTTTTAGATTACTCGATTTTAAAATTTGGATGGAGTGCATTTAGGGGTGTAAACAAGGTGAGGTGAACCTGAGTTTGACTCGAATAACCTATATATACACATACATACGCATTTTTATGCTCGAGTTCGGCCTGTTTATTTTAGAATTATATATACACATACATACAAATTTTTATTATTTACTTATATGTGTTTTTTAATTAAAAAAATTATACATTACATGATAGACTTGATCGGGTGTTTGACTAGACTTGACCGAGTGTTTGATACATGTTTGACTATACAATTGCTAACAATATAGTATTTTGTTATTTTTATCATATGTAATAGTAATCATTATATAAGCATATGTTAACTACAACAACAACAACCGTGCCCAGGGAAATCCCACGAAATAGCGACGCTATTAGTAGGGTCTGGGGAGGGTAAGATGTAGGCAAACCTTACCCCTATCTGTAGAGATAGAGAGGCTGCTTCCAGAGAGACCCCCGGCTCGAAAATACCAAAAGCGCACTGTATATTTTTGTATAGTGAACGTATAGCATAATATAACATACAAAATATATTTATATATATATATATATATATATATACATGCATAGAGACCATCCCTACTTCCTAAGAAAGTCTTAACTCCTAAAAATCTTTAACTTTAATCCTAAGCCTCCACGAATTCCTATCTTGGACCATATCCTCAGAGAGGTGCAATTCTAACAAATCTTGCCTAATCCGATCAGCCCAAGTCAATTTGGGTCTGCCTCTACTCCTCCTCCCCTCCACCGAGAGGTGTTCCACTCTTCTGACTGGGGCTGTCGTATGTCTCCGCTTCACATGTCCAAACCATCTTAATCTCCCCTCCTTTATCTTATCTGCTATGTTAGCCACTTCTAACCTCTTCCTAAGAATCTCATTTCGAATCCGATCTAACCTAGTGTGACCACACATCCACCTCAACATTCTCATCTCCGCCACTTCCATCTTTCGTGACTGTGTCTTTTTGATGGCCCAACAGTCTGTCCCATAAATCATAGCAGGTCGAACTGCAACCCTATAAAATTTTCCCTTTAGTTTTGTTGGGAACCTCTTATCGCACAGGACTCCAGATGCTGCTCTCCACTTACACCATCCGGCCTGAATACGATGTGTGACGTCACTATCAATCTCTCCGTCCCTTTGGACAAACGATCCTAAGTACTTAACATATAAGCATATGTTAACTAAATATGTTAAATAAAAATTATACAAATATGGCTTCAACAAATTTGTTTATAGGCTTCGGCTCGAACTCTAAGTCCATTTAAACTCAGCTAAATTCGAGTTTAATTTTAACAAGCTGGTCTCACTTTGTTTGTGAGTGGCTTGCTTCGTTTACACCGGTATAAATGATGGTTTGATGCATTGATAATTGACTAATGAGTATTACAAGTAACTAAGAACATTCACAATCAACTCTTCATTCTCATCTTTACGATTTCAATAAAATCCATCTTTAATTAACAAACCTAAACTAATGTATGGGAACTTAAATAAACGAATATAAACAAAGGTATATGAACATAAATGAAGGAATGGAATATGTGTTGAAGTTGACTTGTTTAACTAAACCCACAAAATTTTGTTTCATTATCTTTTGTTTGTTAAATAAACGAATTTCCTACTTAGTAGTACTGCGTTTATAGACAGTGGCGAAGGATTATGGGGGCCAGGGGTACCCCGGCCTCTACCATTTTTTGGCTCAATGGTGGTAGTTTGCGATTTTCGTAGATAATTTGATCTTTTGGCTTCTGCCCATAGAAAAAAAAATTTGGGTCTTATGATTTTCAGCCCCACCACTATTTTTTTTCAAGCTTCGCCCCTGTTTATAGATCAAGGAAACATCAATAGAACTCTAATACTTACTCCATTTTGTTGCTGAATCACCTATAGCAGCCATCTTATCAAACATATCACCAAATTTAGTGAAAATCTCATCCTCACTACGTTGCATAGGAACACCATTATCGAATCCATTTGGAAACCTGAACATTTGAGATGTCATTATGGTAGAACAAAAGGATTAATTAACGTTTGCAAGACGATGTTTGTAATCAACTTTACTCATGTTATTTCAGCTTATATTAACGCGTTTTAGGTGAACGTAATGTCGATGGAAATTGCCAGGAAAGTGTGAGAAGTCTTCGTTTTTATTAAATTAAATGGGTATGAAAATAAAGTCTTGGTTTTTACTTGATGCGTTTGATCTCTTCGTTTTTATTTGATGAAGTTTCTACATGCATGACTAATAAGGCCCTACATACGGACACGATTAATTTGGTCCCCACATGTTTCATATCATCACAAACCTATTACCAACGTCACTAAGTATTCACATAAAGTCTCACATAATTTTGCGCATATTTTAGGATGGAGTATAAGTGGTTGTGAATGTAAAAAGAGAAAATGTAAATAAAAGTATCATTTAATTGAAAAAAAAAAGAGAGAGAAATGAGGTGATTTTAAGTATAACATATAGTTGTGAACGGATGAGGATGGGGAACCTGATGTGAATGCTGTAGTTATCGAATTTTATGGGCTTGTTCAATAAATAAGGTGAGAGTGTTAGAGCATTCACATTCTATCCCTTAAACACTCCTTCATCTTTAAAATTTTAAAATTCATCCGATCCATGATCCATCATTTTCTACCCAACACTTACAATTTGAAACGCTGTTAATGTAGCTTTTTATATATGAAAAACTACTATTCATCCTATCTCAAATTATTATGAGTGTATTGATCGATGTCATTTGGTCAGTCAAAAACAAGTAAAAATCTAGTATAATGGAAGTGATCGTCGTCTCTACAAGGAATTGGTGGATAGAGTAGTTTTGTAAGTGAACTATTAAGGTTACACTACAACAAAATGAGTCTAATGCAACCCCGATAAAATGTTGCATTATGCCTTTAAAATGTTGCATTAGGATTAGTGCAACCTTTTATTGAAAGCTGCGTTAGGTGGAGTTGCATTAGACTTGATGCAACTTTTTTTGTTAGATAATGCAACATTTTTTAAAGAGTTGCATATGTTAATCAAATGCAACATTTTTAAGATGCAACCTTTTTAGATGCAAATGCAACTTTTTTTTACTTTCAAATGCAACTTATTATATACTCTAATGCAACATTTTATACACTCAAATGCAACATTTTCTACATTTAAACGCAACTTTTATTATTATTTTAGTAGATAAATGCAACATTTTTTTAGAACAAAATGCAACCTTTATTATTATTTTGCTAGATAAATGCAACCATTTTTTTACCGAATATGCAACTTTTTATGATTTTTCATATGCAACCTTTTACACATTTTTGAAACCTAATTATTAATCATTGTTTATATGATTTACAACTAGTATCACATGCATTAATATATCAATTAAGGTAAAACATTGATGGCATAATAATATTAATAATTTTATAACGCTTAACATAGGTCCATACAGAAAAAAACAAAAACAAGAGAATTGAGTAAATCAATTACGAAACACCAACAAAAACCTCCTAATCATATTTGTAACTCTCGGCCATTAATGGGTAGTTGTTCCATAAGGTTGTGTAGCATGTCATTTTGCTTAGCGATATTTCTTTGGATAGTTTCTAACTCGGCCTTTTGCTTTTGTTGAGCTTCTTGCATAGCTTGTAACTCGGCTTTTTTCTTTTCATAATCCTCTTCAATTGCTTTTTGCATTTCAAACAGCTTGTTCTTTTTAGCTAATTCAATAAGGCCACCACCATCCAAATTTTGTATCATTTTGTTGGAAACACCTCTACCATAAAGTCTACGATAACCAGCACTATCTTTGTCCATCACGACCGTAAACGGATCTAAAGAATCACCTTCATCTTCCGTAGGCTTGTATTTCTTCATTTGATCCTTCAATGTTAGTATCACCAAAAGAATAAGAAAACATTGTAATTTAACAACACCACTACCAAATAGGGATAAATTGTTGTAGAAGTGATGTTAAAAACAAGGCTTAATTAATGTCAAAATGTTGCAGTAAAGCAGTTATATAGCTGTTAAAATGCACTTAAAACGGGTCACATTGCTGTCATATATGCATTTCTATGCCATTAAAAACAGGGTTAAATCCTCATCAAAATGTACTTAAAATGGGGCTTAACTAATGTCCTAATAATGTGAAAATATGCGTTTAATTATTGTTAACATGCAGCTAAAAAATGGTCAGATTGCTGTTAAAAAAAAGGACAAATTGCAGCCAAAATGTTGTCAAAATTCTTGTAAAAATGGGCTTAAAATGCAGCCAAATTGGTGTAAAATTGATGTAAAAAATGCAGCAAAAATGTTGTCAAAATCGACGTCAACCTGTCTAATCAGCAGACTAAAATATAACTCACAATTTTTTGTGCCGTGTCATCATAGGTATCGGCATATGTGCGCCCTTCAGTCCTTCTTCGTGTGCGTTCAAACATTTGGGTTAAAGAAGGTGGTTCCTTGTTCGGGTCATCATTTTTCTATATTTATGATAAATAATTAAACTTAAGGAACTATAAAAACACAAATAATGACTGGAAAAAAAAGAAAGAAAAAAGACATTACCATTTCTGGTGCATAATAACCCAACATATCTTCATTAGGCTCACACCAATAAGACCCACCATCAGTTTCCTTATTTTCTTCATCGAAGTCATATACATCCCTTGGAACCGTATTAACAACATAATGCAAACCATGGACTACAGGGTCTGGTATATAGATCACCTGTTTCACCTGTGAAGGCATGACAAAAGGATCATCTGAACAGCAAAGCTTCTTAAAATTAACGCACGTTAATCCATAATCATCTTTCTCAACTTGATACCACTCACAATGAAACAATACAACTCTGAATTGTGACCAATAGTCAAGTTCAATTATATCCAGAATTCTACCATAGTAGTCAACATTCCCAACGGTTGGATTTTTGTCACGAGAACTCGCAAAGCTAGGAGTTGAAGCTGTAATTGAAACACCGCTATTTTGAGTTTGACATTTATCATCTCGTGATTTGGTAAGAAACCTATATCCATTGGCATAATACCCATAATATTTCCTGGATGTAGGACTTGGTCCCTTAGCAAGCCAAAAAATATGATCTGGAACATTACTACTAATTACTTTATCCTTGAACCAATTGGCGAACTCATGACTATGGTCTTGTGCACGTGCCCATTGAGTTTTTCGGGGTTGATTGTTAATGTAAGCTTCATGCTCACTGCAACATCATTTAGACAATATAATGTGAATATGAAATACATGATATTGATATATAATACGAAAAAAGAAAAGTTATGAATTGGTTACTTACGTGATATAATCATTAACTTGTGCACAGTCAGAATTGAATAATGCATAACGATGTGCTTGTTCCATTAAATGATCTTTTAAAGTGAAAGTCGCGCCTTTCCTTCTTTTTTTACCTCCCAAAGGATGGCCGCCATTCACGAATACGGGTCCACCCGATTCTTTCTCTCCATCCAAGTCATTGACATCTTCTGCACACTTATTAAGTCTTGGATTTACTCCACGCATATAACGTGAGCAAAAAGTCAAACATTCTTCAATTAAATACCCTTCTGCTATGGAACCCTCCGGTTGGCTTTTGTTACGCACATATGACTTCAACTTGCATAAGTATCTCTCCACAGGAAACATCCATCTATAGTGAACATGTCCCCCAAGCCGAACTTCATTTACCAGGTGGATAGGTAAATGCACCATTATGTCAAAAAAACTTGGTGGAAATATTTTCTCAAATTCACACAACGTTTCTGTAATTTCTATTTGTAGTCGGTCAAGGTCCTCATGCTTAATTACCTTGCTACATAAACTCCGAAAAAAGACACCCAACCTAATCAAAGGGATAGCAACATGCTTTGGTAATGATTTTCTAACAGCAACTTGAAGCAAGTAATGCAAAAAGATGTGGGCATCATGACTCTTATAACCCGAAAATTTCTTTCCTGAAGAGTGAACACACCTTGAAATATTAGATGCACATCCATAAGGTAGTTTTGTTTCCTTCAAAACATGACAAAAATTACCTTTCTCCTTTGAAGACATTGAAAAACATGCGCTGTTAATGATAACATGCCCACCGTCATCTGAGAGTTTTGGTTGAAGCCGTTCTTTGATGCCGAGTTCAAAAAGGTCAAATCGAGCGTTTGGGTGATCCTTTGACTTCCCACTAATATCCAACAAAGTTCCTATCACGTTATCACATATATTTTTTTCAATGTGCATCACGTCAAGATTATGTCGACACTTAATAAACTGCCAATAAGGCAAATCAAAAAAGATTGACCTTTTCTTCCATGGGCAAGTGCTATCATTATTTTTCTTTTGAGTCTTTCCAAAAATATTTTTAAAACTAGACAACTCACTCAAAGCTTTATCACCTGATAGCGGTTTTGGAGGAAGTCTATTCTCAGTCTTACCATTGAAAGCACTCTTATTGCGTCGGAATGTGTGTTGGGGGTCTAAAAATTTTCGATGATCCATATAGCATGTTTTCTTACTATGCTTCAAGTAAAGTGAACTAGTCTCATGGTTACAACATGGACATGCAAATTTTCCCTTTGTTTTCCACCCCGACAACATCGAATAACCTGGAAAATCACTAATGGTCCACAATAAGGCCGCATACATTTTAAAAGTTTCATCCTTAGATTTATCATATGTCTCCAATCCATTATCCCACAGTTCTTTAAGCTCATCAATTAAAGGTTGTAAATAAACATCTATATTATTACCTGGTGATTCGGGTCCAGGAATTAACAGAGACAACATAAAGTATTCTGGTTTCAAGGACATCCATGGAGGCAAATTGTAGTTAAGCAACACCACAGGCCAAGTGCTATGAGAAATGCTCATTGTTCTAAATGGATTAAATCCATCACTTGACAACCCTAACCTCACATTTCTCGTTTCTTTAGCAAAATGAGGATACAAAGAATCAAAGTCCTTCCAACTTTGCCCATCTGCCGGATGTCGTATATTTCCATCTTTTGGGCGCCCTTCGTCATGCCATGTCATACACTTAGAAGTTTCTGAACACATGAAAAGTCTTTGCAGCCTTGGTTTTAAAGGAAAATGCCACACCACTTTAGCCGGGACCCTTGAATAATGTTCATGACTATCCTTTTTCCCCTGTTTATCAATACGTGGTTTCCACTTGGATGTGTGGCAAACGTGGCAAACATCAGCATGTTTATACTCTTTCCAATATATCATACAATCATTCGGACATGCAGGAATCTTCTTATAATCAAGCCCTAAATCTCTTGTAACCTTTTTAGCTTCCGTAAAACTAGTAGGAAGTTTTGCCTCTGGAATCATCTCTTGTAAAATTTGCAGGTGATCATCAAATGCCACATTACTAAGCTTGTGAAGCGTCTTGTAGAGAAGAATCCTGATAATGAAAGATAGCTTCGAAAATGTTTTACACCCAGGGTACAGCTCTTGACTTCCATCTTCAACCAACTTATTGAACTTTTTGGCCTCTTCGCTAAAGCCTTCTTGACAAGTACTTGTATTCTCTGCAATATCTCTAAACCTATCATGCAATAATTCATCAAAATTCTCATGCATACCAGTTCCATTTGCATCAGCGACGGTTTCAATTCTTCTTTGTGAAGGGCTTTCTCCATGGAAAACCCACAGATAGTAGTTTTCTACAAATCCATATCCTTTTAAATGATCAAATACTTCATTTCTTCGATACCAGTAACGGTTCATACACTTTTTACAAGGACAACAAATTTGATTACTTCCTCCTGCTTTAGCAAATGAAGCATTAAGAAATTCGATAACTCCGGCTTCAAACTCAGGTAACCGCCTAGGTTTATACATCCAATCTCTATCATCCCCCATTTTTGTCGTATCCTGGAGTGAATAGCAACATTAAAAAACATGGTTTGTATTCATATATAAGAAAGTACATGCATTAGTAATCAGTGGGATAACTGAAGAAAAATATATCACTATTTTAAGGCGTCTGTATAATCTTTTGGATGCAAATGTATTTAAGTGGCAAAAACTTGTGTAAGTTTGACTACAAAAAACTTAATGTTATTATTAGTGTGAAAATTTCTAACCATAAGACATGTAGATTGTTAGGAAATTAGATATTTGACTACAGAAGTCAATGTGTAATATAGCCCTCTATGGTTTTGTTTGACTTTAGTGGTCAAACAAGCAAAATTTTGAATTTAACTTAAACATTATGATAGTTTATCATTTTTTGAACTAGTTCAATATAATAATTTGCCGTAAACAGGTTACCTTAAGTCAAAATTATCAACTTAGTAACTTGACTAGCAATTCACATATTTGACTTTGTTAAAGTCAAATAATACATTACATTTAGCACACTTCTAAAACACTAGTTGTCTAACCTGACTCAATTTTTTACATATTTGACTTTTTAAAGTCAAATGAGACATTAGACAACCACTTAGAAGTTAGAACATTTCCAAAACACTAGTTCGCTAACCTGAATAAAAATTCACAGCTTTGACTTTTAACAGTCAAATAAAGCATAAGATATCCACAATCATAATTGCATCAGTAATTCTTTGTGCATTAGTAAAAATAGTAGAAACAAAACAAGAGATACAACTAAGTAATAGATTAATAACTATTATTATTTTGTTAAGTTTTGAAAACGGTTCAGATGGGTTGGTGTCAAAACTTATCTTTGTAAGTCGTAATAGATATGGGTAGGCAAGTCTATCATAAATTAAAAAGTTTACATATGGTCGAAACAGTAATTTTACGTTAAAGTTGAACAAGGTCGGGTTAGGTTGACCTAAAAATATTATTTTGTCCCTTGATAGCTCAATTATCATTATCAAGATGTTCCTTCTTATAAAATAAAATAACGCTGGTTCACTTTTAAATGAAAAGTCTTTTATATGAAAGAACAATTTGTTAATTCTATGACTTATCTACTATTATAACATCTACAAGACGAATACAATACTCATAATTCATCAAACCAAATTCATATATATTACGATACGATACGAACCTTGGTAGTATGATCTTTCGCCGTTGTAGAAGACAAAGACGAACACTCTGTACTTAAAGATAATCAAACAATACTATTTGATAATCCAAACAATGATTGACGGCTGTTGTATTAACAATATTAACTGATACCCTCTGATTGGATGTTGCGCTCAAATTGATGAAATACCTATAAAAAATCGGGATTCTATTTATTAGATATACTAGAACTAATATTGGCGAGGATAACGCTAATTTAATATTTTCCAGCCCAGTTGGTATGTACATTCCGTTCTAAAGTCTACACCGGAGATCGAATCGTGCCTTCTCTAAACTTATTTTGATTTTTTTAGGTGGTTGAATTGAGTGTGGGATTCCCATTATCTTTTCTTTTTTACTTTTATTTATATGTTGAAATAATGATGATAAAAAAACAAGTAAGAGAATCATCACAAAAACCTTTTTATATGAAATTCATCCATAATTGATGTTGTGTGGTACATCGATCCATCATAAACTTTAATACAATTTTGACGTACAATTCATGTTTCCCTATTGAATCTATCAACCAAAAATATTTTGGTCATGAACAATGGCGGAACTTGAACAATTATAGAGGGGGACCAAAAATATTACATATATTAAGGAAAAATCAATAATCATGGATTCATGAAAAAAAAATCAAATAATTCAAAATTATCAAAAATTAAGTTATAACAAATCATCAAAATTAAGTTTCAAATCAAACCTGAGGTGATAATGGAATCTCACTATTGTTCAAAAACTGATCGATGTCGAATATGGAATAGTAATATGCAATGTGTTGATAATAGTTGCCCTACAAATTTTTTATCATATATGGGCTATTCATTTATTTTGTTGGGCTAGTAAACTACAAAATGAACTTGGTAAGTTAATAGGAGGGGCCCATTTAAGCCTATTCCTAAAAATGTACACATCAAAGCACAAATTATGAAGTACCAGTGTTGCAAAAGGCGCTAGGCGGGTGGCGAGGTCCAGCCTAGGGACTAGTCGGGACTTGGCGAAAATTAGGCGGAATTAGGCGTTTTAGTATTTTATACGTATTATATATATATATATATATATACATACAAATTTAGGGGTTTTTTGAAAATATGTTAAGATATATACACATAATACTTAGATATATACACATAATACTAAGAAATACTTAGAAATTTAATAAAAAAAATAAAAAAATAAAAAATAATAACAAATAACACCGCCTAGGCCCCGCCAAATCGCCCAGGAATCCGACTAGGGCATAATTCCTAGTTTTTGTTCAGCCTAGCGCCTAGGCGGCCGCCTAGGCCGCCTTTTACAACACTGTGAAGTACTAAGCCCAAATTTAGGGGGCCTTGACCCCCTCCCGCCCCCAAGATATTCCGCCACTGGTCTTGGAAGTTGGTGGAAAGTAATTAAGTTATGATATATTTAAATGCAACCTCTTAGAAAAATAGTTGCATTGAGCTTTTGACAATGCAACACTTTAAAATAATAGTTATATTTAAATGTTCTCAATGTAACTTTTCTAACAAAAGTTGCAAATTTCATTAAAATTTGCGACCTTTTAATGAAAAGGTTGCAATTTTTATTAAAATTTGTAACCTTTTAATAAAAAGGTTGCAAATTCGATCTAACTTAGCAACTTTTTATGAAAAAGGTTGCATTATATCGTGTAATGCAACTTTTTTGTCTAATGAAACTGCATTATAAGCAAATGTAACTCATTTAAAAAGGTTGCATCTAAAAAGTTGCATTAGCCCTATTTTCTTGTAGTGTCTGGGGAGGGTAAGATGTAGGCAAACCTTACCCCTATCTGTAGAGATAGAGAGGCTGCTTCCAGAGAGACCCCCGGCTCGAAAATACCAAAAGCGCACTGTATATTTTTGTATAGTGAACGTATAGCATAATATAACATACAAAATATATTTATATATATATATATATATATATATATATATATATACATGCATAGAGACCATCCCTACTTCCTAAGAAAGTCTTAACTCCTAAAAATCTTTAACTTTAATCCTAAGCCTCCACGAATTCCTATCTTGGACCATATCCTCAGAGAGGTGCAATTCTAACAAATCTTGCCTAATCCGATCAGCCCAAGTCAATTTGGGTCTGCCTCTACTCCTCCTCCCCTCCACCGAGAGGTGTTCCACTCTTCTGACTGGGGCTGTCGTATGTCTCCGCTTCACATGTCCAAACCATCTTAATCTCCCCTCCTTTATCTTATCTGCTATGTTAGCCACTTCTAACCTCTTCCTAAGAATCTCATTTCGAATCCGATCTAACCTAGTGTGACCACACATCCACCTCAACATTCTCATCTCCGCCACTTCCATCTTTCGTGACTGTGTCTTTTTGATGGCCCAACAGTCTGTCCCATAAATCATAGCAGGTCGAACTGCAACCCTATAAAATTTTCCCTTTAGTTTTGTTGGGAACCTCTTATCGCACAGGACTCCAGATGCTGCTCTCCACTTACACCATCCGGCCTGAATACGATGTGTGACGTCACTATCAATCTCTCCGTCCCTTTGGACAAACGATCCTAAGTACTTAACATATAAGCATATGTTAACTAAATATGTTAAATAAAAATTATACAAATATGGCTTCAACAAATTTGTTTATAGGCTTCGGCTCGAACTCTAAGTCCATTTAAACTCAGCTAAATTCGAGTTTAATTTTAACAAGCTGGTCTCACTTTGTTTGTGAGTGGCTTGCTTCGTTTACACCGGTATAAATGATGGTTTGATGCATTGATAATTGACTAATGAGTATTACAAGTAACTAAGAACATTCACAATCAACTCTTCATTCTCATCTTTACGATTTCAATAAAATCCATCTTTAATTAACAAACCTAAACTAATGTATGGGAACTTAAATAAACGAATATAAACAAAGGTATATGAACATAAATGAAGGAATGGAATATGTGTTGAAGTTGACTTGTTTAACTAAACCCACAAAATTTTGTTTCATTATCTTTTGTTTGTTAAATAAACGAATTTCCTACTTAGTAGTACTGCGTTTATAGACAGTGGCGAAGGATTATGGGGGCCAGGGGTACCCCGGCCTCTACCATTTTTTGGCTCAATGGTGGTAGTTTGCGATTTTCGTAGATAATTTGATCTTTTGGCTTCTGCCCATAGAAAAAAAAATTTGGGTCTTATGATTTTCAGCCCCACCACTATTTTTTTTCAAGCTTCGCCCCTGTTTATAGATCAAGGAAACATCAATAGAACTCTAATACTTACTCCATTTTGTTGCTGAATCACCTATAGCAGCCATCTTATCAAACATATCACCAAATTTAGTGAAAATCTCATCCTCACTACGTTGCATAGGAACACCATTATCGAATCCATTTGGAAACCTGAACATTTGAGATGTCATTATGGTAGAACAAAAGGATTAATTAACGTTTGCAAGACGATGTTTGTAATCAACTTTACTCATGTTATTTCACCTTATATTAACGCGTTTTAGGTGAACGTAATGTCGATGGAAATTGCCACGAAAGTGTGAGAAGTCTTCGTTTTTATTAAATTAAATGGGTATGAAAATAAAGTCTTGGTTTTTACTTGATGCGTTTGATCTCTTTGCTTTTATTTGATGAAGTTTCTACATGCATGACTAATAAGGCCCTACATACGGACACGATTAATTTGGTCCCCACAAGTTTCATATCATCACAAACCTATTACCAACGTCACTAAGTATTCACATAAAGTCTCACATAATTTTGCGCATATTTTAGGATGGAGTATAAGTGGTTGTGAGTGTAAAAAGAGAAAATGTAAATAAAAGTATCATTTAATTGAAAAAAAAAAGAGAGAAATGAGGTGATTTTAAGTATAACATATAGTTGTGAACGGATGAGGATGGGGAACCTGATGTGAATGCTGTAGTTATCGAATTTTATGGGCTTGTTCAATAAATAAGGTGAGAGTGTTAGAGCATTCACATTCTATCCCTTAAACACTCCTTCATCTTTAAAATTTTAAAATTCATCCGATCCATGATCCATCATTTTCTACCCAACACTTACAATTTGAAACGCTGTTATTGTAGCTTTTTATATATGAAAAACTACTATTCATCCTACCTCAAATTATTATGAGTGTATTGATCGATGTCATTTGGTCGGTCAAAAACAAGTAAAAATCTAGTATAATGGAAGTGAGTCGTCTCCACAAGGAATTGGTGGATAGAGTAGTTTTGTAAGTGAACTATTAAGGTTAAAACCTAATTGTTTTGTTGTTTGCTTTGAATTTTAGGAAAATGAATTTAAGAAGTTGTAACAATAATAGAAAAAAAGTAACCACCTCCAGGTTTCCGGTTCAATGATTCACCCTACCCTTGTTTAGATGCTTGGATACCACATATACATAGTTTTGTTGAATGGTTTTAAGTTAAGTAATAATCAAACACAAGTTTTTAATAATAACTCGTAAAATTTAATACCAACCCACGAATAAAAACTACCCTCCCGTTAATCAAACTGCTCACAATGCAAGAAAACCGAATGCGAATGATTAAAAGATAAGCAATTGCACAAATATGACTTATTTAAATAACCCAAACCACAAATATCTTTCAAATGATTAAAAGACAATCCATAAACCAAACCAAACAAGAGTAAGAGTTTCACAAACGAACCATCCACCCAGAGATGGTTACAAAGAGGATTAGCCGCTCATCTCGTTCATCGTGGTTGCTTCCATGGATGATTTGGATGGTAGATTCATGAGAGGAATGATTAAAATGTGTTTAGGAATGGTGAAATTCGTCCTAGAATGGTCAAAGACGGATAGGGTTGAAGAGATTTTCGTTTTTTGGGATGGTTTATCTTTAAATATGGTGAAAACCCAAAAAATTCGCATATGATCAATAAATGGCGTCACTTTAATTTCATCAATTTTGGCGCCAGGTGGCGCCACCTCCCTCAAAATCTTTGATGGGCCTTGCGCTGAATCTTCCAAACGGGGCGCCAAATCTTGTTTTTTTATAAAATCTTTGTTATAACTCTTTTTTCTTCGATTCTTGCGGCCACGTTTTTGTATTTCAGAGCTCTATCATGTCATCCATTTTAATCTTCAGGTCCAATCCATGAATTTTCTCCAAAACACGTCCAATATTCGTTTTTAACCTGAAACATTCCGAACTTGCGTAGTTATCTTATTCATCATATATAATCATCAAAAAACACACAATTAGGCACATTATTGAACATTCATTACCCATTCCATCATGTATAAAAACGAGAAATATAATAAAATATGTGTTTATGAGTAAGATAAAGATAGATACGTTGAATTGGATGTGGGAAGTAAAGAGAGATAAATTTTGAAAAGTATGTCTTTTAGTTTACTTATTGGGTAAAAAATGATGGAGAGATAAAGATAGATAAGTTGAATTGGATGTGGGAAGTAAAGAGAGATAAATTTTGAAAAGTATGTCTTTTAGTTTACTTATTGGGTAAAAATGATGGAGGGGATACTAATGTAACTAGGAGTAGATAAGATCCTTTTGCAATGTTTTTGGTGGAACGTTCAACGTGTTTAAATTTAGATGAATTCTTTTGGAAGTGTTATCATTTAAGTTTAGATGAATTCTTTGGGAAGTGTTTTTGGTGGAGTCATTCCTTGTATCCATTGAATATATGGATCTAGGGCTGCAAACGAACTGAACTTTTAGCGAACAGTTCATGAACTGTTCGGCGGGAAGTTCGTTTGTGTTCGTTCGTTTAATAAATGAACGAACACGAACAAAAAATTCCGTTCGTTTAGTTAAACGAACGAACATGAACAGAGGTCGCGTTCGTTCATTTATGTTCATGAACGTTCGGTAACGTGTTCGTGTATATTCGTTTGTATTCAATAGTATATTAAGATTTTTAATTTTTATATTCTTTTATTTATTTTGCCCAATAAATAATATATGTGAGGTAAATATATGACTATATATGAGATCAATAAACTTAATGTACGCGAATTTGATGTTATGCAAAAGTTAATATATATCCGTTTATGTTTGTTTCCATTCATGTACACTTCTTTGTGTCCATTTTTGTTCATGAACACTTGTTTGTGTTAATTAATGTTCGTTTGTGTCCGTGTGCGTTCATGAACAAAATTAACAAACGAACACGAACATGAATGTTTTCTTAACAAACGAACACGAACAGAAAATCTCGTTCAGTAAGTGTTCATGAACTGCTTGTGAACATATAATTTTCTTAACAAACGAACATGAACAAGGCCTTGTTCGTGTTCGTTCGATTCGTTTGCAGCCTTATATGGATCCATCTTTGAGCTTTATCTGGGTTCGCTGCTTTATCTTTATTCCCACGAATTGGGCTAGCTCTAATCCTTCACATGTGGCTTGTTCTCGTGTAGCATGAATTTAGAGATGACCAAATCGGTTTGGTTTGGTTCCGCCCCCGATTCGTAGGTTTCAAAGACCGTTTTTTACCGGTTTCAGTTCGGTTCCAGAATCGGTTCTTGCGCGCACAATTAAATATACCAATGAGAATAAAAATAAACATAAAATTACGACTTTTATTATTTTTTTCGGATTTCAAAACAAGAAACATGGAAAATAAAATGAAAAAAAAAGACAATTTCAAACATTACAATAATATTATTTTTTATTAATCTTCGTTTGAACTACTCATGCGTTGTATTGCCGCATCGTATGCGAGTTCTTCATTCGATAGGCGTTCACTTAGTCCCTCTCCCACCTCTTCATTATGCATTCGTTCTTCAATTTCCGTTTAGTCTTCAAGTGATGTCAAATGTTGTACTCGATTCACCACGTCCAAGTGATAATTTAAACACATGCACATCTCCAACGACATGGGACTTAGTTTTGTTCTTCGTATCGATAACACCCTGCTACTAACTAGAAAAAGTTGATTCCAAAGCTACCGTAGAAGCTTGGACACTTAGTAGATCACGGGCTATAGCAGAAAGGATAGGAAATTCATATTTCTTTCCTTTCCACCAAGCCAATATATCAAAATTTTCAAATTCGCTTGTTGACATTGTCGCGGTAAAATTCGAGGCTTTATACCTCCCAAACTCGCTATCTGGGCTTCACCCCTTTGTCTTTTAGTCGTTTGGCTTTTCACAATATTAAACAAATTAATTTTAAGGTTACCTCGGCTCTAGCTACCCCGACTTCCTTCCCCTTCCATTGATCCCATGTTCGTTTGTGTAAATAAGTTGGTGTAACACCCCAACCGATGGCGGAAACATCGGGGTGCCACGCATTGATGATTGTTTCAGTAGCACATGGTATAAATTGAACTTTAAATAATTTATTCAGAACATAATATCCAATATAAAATGATGTCTAGAAATTCAATACAAAATATCAAATAACAAAACTTCAATAGCTTCAAATAATACTTCATGTTAAATCCTCATGCTAACTCAAGCCTCAGCTTCATTGTTACCTGAAACATGTTAATTTTGAAAATATTTTTGGGTCAACAAAAGTTGGTGAGAATTACATAGGTTTTTGATAATTGAATAAAAAAAATGTTGTGCAATTCATGTGTCATGTCAATCTAGTCCATATGTGAGAACATACTAGAAATAAATCGAGTGCATAATCAACCCTGATGACTGTTATAATATGATACATACCATACGCTCATGGTCCACTTGAATATGTTATGCGATAACAAACACCCACGCAACCTTTGTAGGAGGCACGTATCCGGGTGGGATTGTCAGTCCAATAGATCTATCATTGTATACCGTCGGCTTGTATGGAGTTAATGATTATGCTAGAATGGTGCTTACTCTAATCATGCTCAAGACATAATGCAACATAGAAAACACATAGACACATTGATGATTGAATTGCAATAATGATGTTATAACATGTTTCACCCCAAAAATGGTGATAAATAAAAGGGGCTATGTAAAACTCACCTTGATTGTGACGAAAAGAAATCAACGATTATCAATGAATTTTTCTTGAACCTAAGTAAATTAAGAATAATAATTTAGTGTTATATCATAGATATAATGCTGGTGCAAAATGTATCGCTTTTATTTATTTTATTGATATTGTTACATTATTAGAATTTTACTAAAGTAACATTAATTATAATTCAAACTTGACATGTATGCTTAGACACTTTCGAGAGTTATATAAATACTAGTATTAGTTTTCTCAAAAATTGAAAGTGGTATTGTCCATATATAGTGTTGGTATTAGTTTTTCATAAAAAAAATTTACAATTAGAGCTTTAAGATAACGACAAAAGAAATAACATGATTTGCATCATGCAAGTGAGCTGTACAGTACTAGATAACCATTCTCTCATTTCATAATCTTGCAATGAACTCACTTGCACTTGCCCTCTTTTTTTTTCTTTTTTTTTTTCAAAGAAACATGACGATACAGAACGAACTAATAGCATACCTTGGATCAAGAAGGGTAGCCGATAGTTGTAATGAATACTCAACTATGATCGTCTAGAATTATGGCAAGGGTCCCGTGCTCGGATGATAAGAGTGGGTTCGAGCATAAAGTTATTCAACTATATACAACGGCTCCGGTCAACAGAATAGTTAAGCAATATGATGGCGATGTTGGTGGGCTAGTGATTGCTTTGGTGGTATTACTCATCGGTTTCGGAATGCTGAAAATGGTTGGGGTCGGAGGAAACCGTGATGTTCCGGACTGGTGCCGGTGGGTTTCGTTGTGGCTCGTGGACTTGAAGGTGTCACAGGAATGCCGAGATAAGGTGATGTGAAAAGGAATGGGGAGTGGCTTCAATTTATAGCAACGATTACTGACACAAGATAGGAAAATAATTGTTGATTGTCGTCATTTTAGGATTTAAATTAAATGCGTTGAACAATATTTGCGGTTCAAGCCAAGGTAGAGGGTGTCGTTGAGGTTTCATCAACGATTTCGCTGATTTAATTGACTTAACAAAGAAGGTGTTGGTCAACCAGGTTTGCTTTGGACAAAATGGTCGAGGAATCACAAACAAAAAGTGGCGAAACTGATTGATGAATGTGTTTGTAGATTTGATTTCGAGTAACAGACACGAATTGAAGATGAATATATATATAACAAGATATGGGTCAAGGATATTGACCAAATCGATTTGAAAATGGCTTAATTGACGCGTATACGACGAAATGGAAAGTTTGTTGTGGTTAATTAGCAAGAATTACGGATGTTGATTAGGAAAGTTACGCGTTTTGAGTAGTAAATTGGCTGATTATCGGGTGGTTATTGGGCTGGGTTAGTTGATGCTGCAAGTTGTTGTTGGTGTTTAAATACAGGCAGGCACCGATCAATCAAAATGGGTGCCGGAATTGTCGCCTAGAAGCCCGGTGGCTATTGATAAAGATGATGACATTAGAATTAGAAATTATTATATACACACATTTTTTTTAGTTCAGAATAGTATACGTGCAATTCAAAATGTGGTTTCCTATTATTTTTATTTTATTATTATTATTATTTTGGAAATGTTTTTTTTTTAAATAATAATAATAAAATTACACATGGTTATATTTATACAAAAGAAATATAGGTAAAGTGGTGATTTTACTAATTCAAAAATTGGGGGAAAATGTATGATGTTACAGTTGGGACCATATTTTTCTAAATATGTATCATACAATGCATGAAAATCATTATCAAAAGTTTTTCTCATGTTGGTTGCCCAATTTGGTCGTGTTTCATAAAAACGTAAAGCCAAACTTATTTCATTGGTTACAGTATGAACCCCCGTAAGATTTAAGCACGGGTTTAAAGCTACACACATAAAAATGTGTGGTATTTCTTCAAAATATTTTTGGAATTTTTCAACCATTGCGGGTATCATTTGCTCAAACAATTCATTTTTTTTCTTCAAAGTCGTATATTGTTTGATACATTAAATATAATTCTTGTATCGCTTCCGAACTAGCTGCATAATAAACCCTTGATAATTTTGTAGTTACGTTTTTAAAAACCTCAAGAAATTCTGTAAGTTGTTTTATACAAACTCAACCCTCATTGGGAAACGGTGTAACTCAATTACGCCTAGCAAGCTTATTATGAAACCATTGTAAAGTATCTTTTTGTTTCAAAGCGCTTTCGAACATTGTAAATGTCGAATTCCACCTAGCCGGCACGTCCCAATTCACACCTAAGAAGGGACGGTTCGTATCCACACAATGCATTTTATATTTTCTATGTCGTTGTTTACTCGATTTAAAAACTTCATGTAACATTATTCTAAAAGCTTGTTTGAATGTTTCAACAAGGGGAACTCCAAGCCCATCTTGCACAACTAAGTTAATAATGTGTGCAACACATCGTGCATGGAAAAAAATCCCTTCGCAAATCGGGTTATATTTTAATTTTTCCACGGCGACATTATTGTTTGACGCGTTGTCGAACGACATTGAAAATATTTTGTTTTCTAACTTGAAAGTTTGAATTACATGGTCTAAAACATTAAATATGTTTTCGCCGGTGTGTGGATACTCAAAACATTCAAACGCAAACGTACGTTTCATCATTTGCCATGCCACGGGATATATCCAATGAGCGGTGACGCGAAGGTACGATTCTGGTAAACCATGCGGAGCCGACCAAAAATCGGTTGTTAAGCTCACACCGGTTTGTAAGTTTGCAAAAAAATACAATTAAATCTTTTCTAGCTTGTTTCCATAATTTCATACAATGACGTTTTATAGTAATACGATTTACGTGCTTGTAACAAGGTTGGAGCGTGTCACGAATCAAGCTTGTCAATGCGGGATTGTCAAAGTGGTTGAACGACAAACCTTGTTGAATCACAAACTTCGCTATTCAGTCTTGAACCTTGTTAAAGTCATAAAGAAAAATCCCACCTTGAGTATCAAGTTGCGTTAGACCACTCACCTCGACCAGATTATCTTTAACTAGCTTGCAATACTTGGCTTTAAGTTTTCTTAAAGTGGAGTTTGCATTTGGTTGGAGAGTAGTACCACACTTTCTACAACGTGCCTCTTTTCGCCATTCGACATAAGACACAAGTCGAAATAACCATTTTCTCCAAAAAGTTCGGCGTTTCGTGTTGTCTCAAGAATTTGAACAACGATAGGCTCATTTATGGAACCGGTTTGGGATGGATTTGAAGATGAAGCCATAGAATGATGTAGTAAAAGCAAAGTGAACACAAACTTAAGTGTATACGATAGCAGGTTTTGCGTTTTTGGGTTGTTTTTTTCTTCTTTTTTTTTTTTTGCGTTTTTGTGTGTTGTAATCAACCAAAACATCCAAAACCTATTTATACTAAACAAGGGTGGCAAAATGGTGATTTTGGGTAAAAAATGGCTAGTTAACGGTCATAATGGTGCCCAACGGTAAAAAAAAAAAAAAAAACGTTTTTTGCTCGTTCTAACGCTAGGAACTGGTTCAGAACCGGTTTTTGAGGGAGGGACCGGTGCTGGACCCTATGGTTCCTAAGAGGAATCAGGAGCGGTTCAGGTCGGTTCCAACGGTACCGGTTCTAGAACCAAGTTATTTGTTCACCTCTAGAGCAACCAATGTTGTAAAAGTCGCTAGGCGGTCCCTAGTTGGCTGAATGGAGAGTTGGGTGTACTCGGAGTACTCGGGGAGTACCCGGACCTGGTAAATATAAAGAAAATTAATTATTGGATATAATATATATGCCAAAATATGCATAATTCATGTCAAATACGCAATTATTTAAAGATACATGTTTAAAATTCAAACTTTTCCGAGTAAGCCGGGTACAAGGCCGAGTTGGGCTGGGTAGGACGAAGATGACTGATTTTGACCACTAAGTATAGGGCAGAGTTAACCGAGTAAGGCCGAGTTGGCCGAGTAGCCCGAGTTTGGCCGCCGCCGACTAGTTTGGCCGAGTAGGAGAAAGTCGCCTCGGAGGGGTTCCGAGGACCGAGTACTCGCCGAGTACAAGGCCTTGGAATCCGACTTTTACAACACTGAGAGCAACCATGAGTGTTTTGCAAAGTGGAAAATATGAAGGTTGAGAGGTGTCAACATCGATCAATGACTATGGTTTTAGTATAAATGATAATAATAATAATAATAATAATAATAATAATAATAATAATAATAATAATAATAATAATAATAATAATAATAATAATAATAATAATAATATAATTCTAGTTTGACATGTCTTGCGTTGCTAGGGGCCATAACACAAAGTAACTCGAATTTATCTCGTCGAATGAAAATATATTATATTTGACTACACTCGGTATGGTACGTAACGAAAAGGTATTATCTTTGCATTGAGTCGTTTCCTTAAAAAAGTTTACCTCTAAATGTAAACCAACTCGAATTTATACCGACACGTACATAAAAATCCGCACGCAGTAAGTTAGTTTTTTGAAGTAAAGAAATGAAATCGGTAAAGTAGAAACTTCAACAAATTAGTTATTTGAAAAAGAAATTACCGAAAAAACATTAAAGAAAATAATAGGTTAAAAACACATATTATATATTCTACATAGGTAAAGTTAGAATACTAGAAACGTGAGGGATCAAACCTCATGGACAGAAAAGCCAAAGGACTAAAAATTGTAATATAACAGAACTTTGGATGAAACATGTAATAGAAAAGCCTTAGGGGCTGTTTGGTTGATTAAGTGCTAAATCATTAAAAAGTCTGAATGGTTAAGATGCTCTGAATGGTTAAGCACTGAATCATTAAGTGTTGTTTTGTTGGACCTCTAAATGGTTAGTCTTGTTGTCCCACATTGGTAGGGGAAGTAAAAATGGATTCATTCAGTGCTTAATGGTTCAGCAACATCCTAAGTCTTAATGGTTCAGGCTTAACCATTCCATTCAGATGCTGAAACAAACACACTGAATGAACTGAGTACTGAATCATTCAGCGCTGAATGATTTAGAGACACATTAAGAGTGTTACCAAAAAGCCTTTAAAAGAGTAAAAGATAAGATGAAACTTTAAGGAGAGCAGGTAAAAAATCCACCAAGTTACCTCTTTGAGATAGAAGATAATAAAAAGCATCATTAAAAAACCCAATAATATCAACATCAATAAACCAAATTAATAAAAAAAAAATCATTCTAAATAATCACATTTAACTTGAAGAATTGCTCTTTATTTTGATACATAAAATGTTCTTCCGTCTATCAGTCCCATTGGCATTAGACTGAATTGTCACTGTATTTTTTTAAGTTAAATTGGTCGAAAGATTTTGACTATCAAATTTCATTATAGAGGATTTATCATGTTAATTACATTTCTAAAGTTCAATTATCTAGATGATACTCACGTGAAAAAAAAAACAGAAAAAAATAAAAAAAGAACAACCCTCTTAATGAGATTTGGAAGTCCAAATCTTCCAACACTTTAAGTGTACTCTACTGAGTAACGTTGCCGATAAGTAACGTTGCCGAACGGCAACATCATCACCACCCCTTAGCAATGGTTTACCGTTTCATTTTGTGTTGAAATCCATGATATTTTGATCTTCGGCAACGGTCAGAACGCTGCCAATGGTTTGCTTTTAATTTATTTTTTCAATTTGTTTCTTTTAAACCCTATATATAAAATCAAATTTCACCATTTCACTCAAATCTTTACCATTTCATTAAAACCTTCACCATATTGCAACTTGATTTGATCTTGTGACACATAAGACAACTCAAGATCTATCATTCCTCAATGAAGAGCTACCAAACAACCCAAACAAAGACCAAGAAGATGAAAACGGAATTTAAATTTGAATTATTTTTTTAGTTGTTTGAATTATTTTTATAAAAGGGGATATTTTCATTTCTTAAACTTGCCAAATTACATTAAAATATTTTCATTTTTACTTGTAATTTATTTGAATTATGTTTTTTTATTAGATTAGTTCTTTCAATTATTTAAAATTAAAAAACAAAAAAAGTTTAGGCAAAATACGCTAGAGTGCCGCCAGTGATTTGACGGTTCCAGGATACTTTGGGGTGAAAATGATGTGACAGAGCGAAAGTGGTGAGAGCTAGGTTACTTACCAACCGTAGAGTGCCACGTTCCACCTTAAAATTATATACGCACCCAATACACCTCTATGACTATATATATATATAAGGAAAAGATCAAATACAAACAATTTTTTGGTACGAACTGAAGGAAAAAACACGCGGAGCATATATAACTAGAGTAATTATATAATTACTCTAGTTATACATGCCGCGCGTGTTCTTTTCTTCAATTCGTACAGTTCGTATCGAAAAAGTTGTTTGTACGTGAACCTTGTTGAAAAAATGGTAGTGAAAATGATTTTTTCACTAATTTTGGACTAAAATAAATGTATTTATATATGTGATATATAAATAATTATTTCCGGGTTTGTGTACTATATTGTAAGAGTATCACAACGAATCAAACCACGTCCAAAATAGAGCTAAGATGAATGAGATATCGAAGCTTGAAAGTTGTAGGTTGGAACAACCAAAGATGAGAAAATGGATTAAGTTTTGTCCCACATTGGTGGGGTGACAAAACATGAAGTAGTTTATAAGGAGGAGCACTCCTTATATATTTTTTAACTTGAGCCAAACACTAGTGCATCACCGTCTGGGAGCCGGACTCAGTTGCGAGTCAGTCAAACTAGTCCACCAACTAATGAGTTAATGGCTTGATGTTTCAAGTCATGTCATTAGTGGAATGGAAGTTTCAAGTTGAATTCTTCAAATTCATTTAAAACCATCTGAATGCAATTCAATACTACATTAAAAATCTTGTTTATTACAAGATTAATGGTAGCATGGTTTCATCTTATTTAGTGTATAAAATAGAGTCTTGGACTCAATGTTTTGTATTGACGATGAGAATGAGTTTCTCATATAAAACCTCTACAACTTCATATTTATTTTTCTGGAAAATATAAAAACACCCGGTGTAATCTTGGGCTCAAGACCATCTCCGGCAGTACGACTACTGTTCCGGTTGTTGTACCGTGGGAAACAGCCCGTCTGAGAGGAGGCACGAAATCTGTTTTAAGGGTCCCGTGTCAAACACGATCCTCAACCAAAAACCGTCTATAACAAGTTTGTTATTCTTGCAGCGGAGTGCTACACAAGATGGTTTGGTTGAAGTTTACTAAAGTATTCGACTTGGATCAAGATTCGGTATAAATATTTGTTTTTTATTTTCATTTACATTTATTATTGTAATCGGTATTGTAATATGTTATTTCCTACGAATAACGAGAGTATCGTTATTATTTCTTTTTATTATTAATTTAATAAAACTGTGAACCCTATTTTCTACAATCTTAAAACATACTTTCGTGTAGATTGTCGATACAATCTAAAAACCTTCTTATTAAGGATTTTTGGGTTCACGAAAGTATAAAAATGTTAATTGGGATTTTTGTTGAAATCTAATAAATATTTTTTTGGAAATATATTTGTAGCAAAAATCGGATTAATATGTATGATTGGAGTACAATCTTTAATCCGAAATACCGTGTTTACAAAACGAAAAGTTTTGATTCAAGTTTTCGGTTTCATGGGTTTTTTGTGTCGGGTTTAGATAATCCGAAGTGTTAACAAATATTAACATGTATTTAGACGTTTTTCAAATACTAATTTTCTAATGAGCGTATTAGAAAAGACGTAATATTTGTCAACCCATGAAAAATATTTGCTAGAGGTTATTTCTAACGAGTGTGTTAGAGATTAATCTTAGTAAAATATTTTCTAATGAGCGTATTAGAAACTAGTTTGGCAACCCATATAGAAACGTTTGGTGTACGTTTTTCGATCTAACAAACGTGTTAGAGATCATTATTTGGATAAATAATGACTGTTATCAAATGTGTGTATATATATATACATTTTTTATTCTAACCAGCGTGTTAAAAATTCCTATAATGCTAAAATAATAAGTTTTATAACCTTTATTTTCCTAACGAGCGAGTTGGAAACTATTATTTTCGTAAATAATAAGGTCTAAAACTTTCATATTTTCTAACAAGCGTGTTAGAAAGTAATTATTTTAGTAAAATACTATTGGTTTCAAAATGTTGAAAACATTTAGATTTCTAATGGGCGTATTAGAAATTTCTTATGTAAATAACAAGTTGTTGAAACATGTATATCTAACGAGCGTGTTAGAATTGACGACATTGAAAGAATAATGTGTCATCAAACATTTCTAATGAGCATATTAGAAATAAGTATTTACAAAATCATAAGTTATAATTATTTTTTCTAACGAGCGTGTTAGAAATTGATGCTTTTGTAAAAACGAACAAGCTAGACGTTTAATTTTCTAACGAGCGTGTTAGAAACGGCTTATTATATTTATATATGAGCCAATAAAATATTAAACGGTCTTGTAATCGTTTATTTCTAACGGGCATGTTATAAATGGTTGTATATATATAAACCAATTAGCTATGAAACAATTTTGGTAATCGTTTATTTCTAACAAGCGTGTTAGAAACGGTTTAATTATATAACCAAAACACCATATAACGATGAGTATAATCGTTTGTATTCTAACAAGTATGTTAGAAATGGTTAGTTATTGAAACCGAATATTTTTAATATTTGGTACGCGTATAGTTTCTAATGAGCGAATTAGAAAAGATTTATCATAAAAACCATATGCACGATTTATAATCGTTTATTTTCTAGGGAGCGGGTTAGAATCGGGTTCACTGTGATAAACTATTAAAGATGATTTGTAATCATTTTATTTGTCTAACGAGCGAGTTAGATAAGGTTTTAAATAACAAACTATTTTCAAGTTTATGGTCTTGATTTGAAATCAAAGCATAAACATATATAGTTTAATTTTTAAAACAGATGCAAAAACGAGAAATGTTTTAAACGGATAAAACATGTCTTTGCAATGGTTCGATACTCGTATGGCAAGTATCATGTCTTGAACCATATAATAATAGTCTTGAGAGACTATTTAAAGGAAAACAACCCGATGTTGTTTTGACATATTTACTTGTTCGACTACTTATGAGTAGTTAATTATAAACAACCTTGTTGTTTTGAACAATGTATTGAGGAAGTACCTCGAAACATGCCACAAGACGATATAATTGTGATTATTTCGTTGAAATATAAAGTGTTGAAGAGAATAACACTTTGAGATTTGATGTTTATATATCCTTATAATCCGTTAAAATATATTTGTAATATATTATATATATTTTGGATTGTCGTTTATATTTTTTTAATAATCAGGTGACTTAAAATATAATAAACGATAAATGTAAAAGGAAATTACTTTTGGAAAAAAAATTTCTTTGACGATTTACCTTCGACGGATTTAATAAGGATATTTATTTAAACGGGTTATGCAAGGAGTGTCTTACAAGAACACAATGAGCGGGTTGTGATCATGACTTATGCAATAAGTCACATACCAAACATCAAACGTACAACATGATGAGTGAATCATGATGAACGTGGCAAGTGTATTGAGATTAAATACACGAAAACGAGGTATGTCATCTAATGTTGAGAGCATCAACATGGAAATACACACTTGTGAATTTTTTGATGACTATAACATATGAAAGAAATATATGTTAAGATTGTAAATTCTTTAATAAATTTTGCTAAATTTATTGTAAGACATTACAATAGGGATGGATGTGTAGATGTTTCTACAACCATCAATGTTGTTTGACCTATGTGGAGGATTTGTCCTTAGTTTTGGGAGTCTTCCCAAATACATGGTTTTAACAAAACAACATGGAAATGTATAAATCACTTTAGGCGCATATGTGAATGCTATATTTTTGAGTGTCAATCTAGTTGACTTTGTCTCAAAACTTTAGTGATTTTATACTAGGATTGTTCATCTTGTTGATGATGAATATGTTCATCAAAGTGACTTAGATTGAGACTTATGTTTAAGTTCTTAAGAGTCAATGGTGAAGCCTTGGAGATTAAAGGCAAAATGAGTTTTGATCTTAATAGATGAAATTAACTATGGTTTTGAGACATTCCTAAAACAGAGGTTTTGGAGTGATAAAACAAATTTTCATTATTGTGTCAAACTAAGATGTGAATGTTTGAAAGAGATATTGCGTTATCTCTTAAGGCTGTGAAGAATCAGAATGATGCATCTTCTGTTCACATGCTAGAGTATTGGAGTCTAAAGCATGCTAGACTAATACTTGTTAATGAAACATTCAAAGTGCAAGCAATGTGGGGGGAAGAGCCATTTAAGAAACAACCCGTAGGGGATGTAAAAATGGTATTGAGAAGTTTTCTCAAACTTCATACGATAGGGAGAACCTTTCATCACCCCATTGGATATTATCCAATAACACTTAAATGTGGGGGTGGCTTGCATTTGAAAATGGAGTCAATCAATCGAGTTGATTGGACTCAAATGCCAATTGGTAAGATTCAAAGTCTAGCTAACTTTGAATCACATCACCAAAGGCATGGAAACGTGTTTAGCCATGAATTGAGTTTCATGTCATTCTAAAGACGAAAAGGAAGGTTCAAAGGATAACACCTACCTATCCTACTACAATAACTAGATCTATGTTTAGATCCCATGTTATAAGTCTTACAAATTGACAAGATGGCAAATTGACCAGCGAGTCAAGAACATGTTAGAACAACTTATCTCAATGCAAGATGGATCCAACAACCTGATGGTTGATAAGAGATGAAGTTGTATGGAATGAGACTAAAGCCCGTGAAAGAAAAGGGACATGAGGGAAACCTAACCTAGTTGACTGGAGATCCCAAGATCTAGGTTCAATAGGACAACTTAATCATGAACCGACGAGCAGTCACTGTGGGGGCATGGCTAAGATATATGTTTATATATAAAGCTAGTATATATGGTTATATACATATCCCCTAAACTACAAAAGGGTGTTTAATTACATCATAGTCCATTCCTATAATATCCAGTGACATTGTTGAGAGGTTAAGCATAATATATGGTTTGATGATTAGTGTAAATCATAGTACACCATAATGCTTTTAATGATTTAAGATCACCTATGTTGGAGAGAAGTGTGGTCGCTTCGAATGAAATTGTGGGGCAAAATTTCTAGAGCTCCCGCAGAACCAGGAAAGTGTTCCAGGACCATTATTGGACACGATAATGAGGGGATGGCCAGGCTAGGGGGAGTCTTGTGTGAACGTATATTGTCGTTTACACAAACAGTCGTTAGTTCAAAGACATCAAGTTCATACTGACAGCTAGTAAGCTAAGTATGCTTCACAAGGGAAGGTTCAAAGGCTTACACCCACCTATCCTATGCAAGACTCAACCGTCGAGGTTACATCGGAAATTTGTGTGTTTTTAATCGATCTCCATTCATGTGGGGGATTGTTGAAAAAGTGGTAGTGAAAATGATTTTTTCACTAATTTTGGACTAAAATAAATATATTTATATATGTGATATATAAATAATTATTTCCGGGTTTGTGTACTATATTGTGAGAGTATCACAACGAATCAAACCACGTCCAAAATAGAGCTAAGATGAATGAGATATCGAAGCTTGAAAGTTGTAGGTTGGAACAACCAAAGATGAGAAAATGGATTAATTTTTGTCCCACATTGGTGGGGTGACAAAACATGAAGTAGTTTATAAGGAGGAGCACTCCTTGTATATTTTTTAACTTAAGCCAAACACTAGTGCATCACCGTCTGGGAGCCGGACTCAGTTGCGAGTCAGTCAAACTAGTCCACCAACTAATGAGTTAATGGCTTGATGTTTCAAGTCATGTCATTAGTGGAATGGAAGTTTCAAGTTGAATCCTTCAAATTCATTTAAAACCATCTGAATGCAATTCAATACTACATTAAAAATCTTGTTTATTACAAGATTAATGGTAGCATGGTTTCATCTTATTTAGTGTATAAAATAGAGTCTTGGACTCAATGTTTTGTACTGACGATGAGAATGAGTTTCTCATATAAAACCTCTACAACTTCATATTTATTTTTCTGGAAAATATAAAAACACCCGGTGTAATCTTGGGCTCAAGACCATCTCCGGCAGTACGACTACTGTTCCGGTTGTTGTACCGTGGGAAACAGCCCGTCTGAGAGGAGGCGCGGAATCTGTTTTAAGGGCCCCGTGTCAAACACGATCCTCAACCAAAAACCGTCTACAACAAGTTTGTTATTCTTGCAGCGGAGTGCTACACAAGATGGTTTGGTTTAAGTTTACTAAAGTATTCGACTTGGATCAAGATTCGGTATAAGTATTTGTTTTTTTATTTTCATTTACATTTATTATTGTAATCGGTATTGTACTATGTTATTTCCTAGGAATAACGAGAGTATCGTTATTATTTTTTTTATTATTAATTTAACGAGAGTACCCCTATATATATACCATACACCTCTATTAGATATTCTCAAATCTAATATGCCTTCACCTTTATGAAACAACCATGACAACATTCTTCAACCAAAGCAAATCAAACATTCATTCTTCACAAAAATCCAACATGCTCGAAGATTCATGTAACCAAAATCAGTTCATTGATCCTCCTTACTGGTATTCCCTAGAAACAGGAATATATAATAGCAAACACTCAGCAAGAGCCCTACCTTCCAACCCTTTTGTTGATGTTGTATCCTACATATTTTCCCACAACCACAATGGAGAAACATCATTCATAGATGCTTCAACTGGGTATTCCTTGTCATACTCCCAACTACAACCTTTAGTTAAATCCATGGCCTCTGGGCTTCACCACCAAATGGGTGTATCAAAAGGTGATGTTGTTTTATTGCTCTTGCCGAATTCGATACACTTCCATATTGTTTTTTTAGGAATATTGTATCTTGGTGCAGTGGTAACCACAATGAATCCTCTTAGTACTGTCTCAGAGATTAAAAAACAAACCACCCAATGCAATGTCACTCTTGCTTTTACTTTGTCTACTAGACTTAAAGAAGTGAGTGCATTAGGGATCACTTCCATTGGAGTACCCGAAAATGCAATCTACAATCCGAAGGGCGTTGATTTCTCATGTTTTCACAAGCTCATTTCGTCTAATCATAATTCCATGCCCCCTCGGACGATTAGCCAGGACGACACTGCTGCTATTCTATTTTCTTCTGGCACTACTGGTGCAAGTAAAGGTGTAGTCTTGACACACAAAAATTTGATATCCGCGGTTGAGTTATTTGTTCGATTTGAAGCTTCGCAATATGCAAACAACGACGAAGCAAACACCTATTTGGCTGTTATACCAATGTTCCATATTTATGGCCTTACACTTTTCACTTTAGGGATCTTGTCACTAGGCTCATCCATTGTAGTGATGAACAAATTTGACCCTAATGAGATGGTACGAGCTATCGACAAATATAATGTCACTCATTTCCCAGTAGTACCTCCATTGCTTAAAGCACTGATCAAAGCAGGAAAGAGTGTTCATCATGGTCGATTGAAGAGCCTAAAGCAGGTCTCATGTGGAGCTGCACCTTTGAGCACAAAATGCATTGAGGAGTTTGTACAAACATTTCCTTGTGTCGATTTCATTCAGGTAATTACAAGGTTTTCCCATTGTTTAGAAATATATGTTTTACGGCTATGGTCCTATGATTTGGTTCAAATTATAGATTTCGTTCTTGTGGTTTAAAGGACAAAGTCACGAACCACGTTTTTCTCTTTCATTAATAGTCCAAAAAGTTGGTTTATTTTAGTTACTAAAAGAGGTATGTCGGATGCACACCAGGGTCGGGATGAATATTTGGTACTGAGTATGATACCGATACTGTATTGATATATTAGGTACGGCATTTGGTGTCCACTTTTTTTCAATAATGTGGTATACCTATTTTCGGTGTAGGCTTGGTATCAATACCATATTGAAAAAACATTTTGTAACAAATATTGATATCGTACTGATAGATTTAGTGCGGTATTCGGTACCTATTTTTTGAAAAGTAAGTTTTGTTATTTTCAATATCAGTATTATACGGTACCAATCTCATCTGTACAACAGGGGCATCATATATTTTGAAGCAAACACCAGCGCACCACTTAAACTATTTGTTACCGTCAAATGCCCATGTCATGTAGCATGGGCGTCTGACATTAATTTCCGGCCCTGCTTCGGGGTTACCAGGCAGGAAAGAACAGGGTTCCCGCCGCTGAAGGTGAAGAAGGTTTGGTGGGCTCCAAGGCTCTTTATTAATCAAACCAACACTTTTCTTTCTATTTTTTTTAAATATATTTAATCTAAAAATTATTTTAATATTTTAATAGGTGGTGGGTAGTGAAAAATTAAGAAACCATCACACAAAGGTGAAAAAAAAATGAGTGAGAGTTTATGCCTACGTGCCGACTATGTGGCAATCACTTTTTGACATGACAGTTTAAACTTCAAAAATGATAACACATGGTATTAATTAAGCATGCAAGAGGCCCATGTGATATGTGCACCATATATGGTCAAGTAAGTAATTATGGGTTTCATCCGTGTGGTTTAATTTTAGGCGTTGAATGGAGCAAAACAAAGTAAAACATGTGTTTTAGTTCAGTCGTACAAATTTCAAAAAATAGTACCAAATCCATGATTAAAACTTATGTAACGATGATGGTTTACTAATTTTGTTTATGTATAGGGTTACGGTTTGAGTGAATCAACCGCTGTGGGAACACGAGGATTCAACACAAAAGAAATTAGGAATTACACATCAGTTGGGTTGTTGGCTCCTAACATGCAAGCTAAAGTTGTAGATAATGTTACTCGTTTGTGTTCACCTCCGGGAATAACCGGAGAGCTTTGGTTACGAGGACCTGGCATTATGAAAGGTATGTATTCCATAACAAATCACTCCACTAGCTATGCCACAATTGTATAATTACCTTTTGAAATTGCCAATGAATAAATAGCAAGTTATACATGTATTGTCTATATTATGTTCTAGAAAAAAAATATGTAGTTAGTTTACGAGTTGTAAAAGTGTTGGTGCGTGATTTTAAGGATTATTTTAGTCTATAATATCAAAATAATCCTAAACCATCTAAAACACCTTTACAATGTCTAAACTACTACACACTATAAAACTTCAGTAATAGAAACGGTGTGTTTTATTCTATTATTTACTTAGATTTAGAATTGCAATTACAATCATTAGTATGTCTTTTTCATTATTTCCTAACACGTTTGCGCAATACATAATATATTATATTCACACGTATATATTTGTATTTTTCTTTTACTATTAATGTTTATAGGGTAAGTACATTATAAAATATTATTTTTTATGGATTTTTGAACTTAGGAAATTGATAGTTTACACTAATTTATATATGCACGTTTTCAATAGTTTAATGTGTATCTTTTTAGAATATCTTAAAAATGTGGAGGCGTCTTGTTCAACAATCGATAAGGATGGGTGGCTGCATACTGGAGACATCGTGTATTTTGACCACCAAGGGTATTTGTATATTGTTGACCGGCTAAAAGATGTTATTAAATACAAGGGTTATCAGGTACAAATACAATACAAAGCATGTCTATTGTTGTAGTAAAAGATGCTACGGGTTGAAGTGCTAATTAATAAACATAAAATTTTGTGTAGATTGCACCAGCTGATTTAGAGGATGTCTTGATTTCTCATCCAGATATAGATGACGCTGTAGTTATAGGGTAAGTACATTATAAAATATTATTTTTTATGGATTTTTGAACTTAGGAAATTGATAGTTTGAAAACTCTTGTAAGTTGTGAAAACCCTATCAAAACCTACAAAAATGAAAAAAAAAATCATAATATCTTATAAGTTCTAATCTTTATGGAAATTTAATAAGAAAAAAAAAGCAACAAATTTATAAGTAAAATTCACATGCATTACACAGCGGGAACTTAGTCGTCATTGGTACATTTCTTTACGGTACCATATGGTACAACCGTACAAGTACTTGTTATATAGAAACCGAAAAGGAAAATTCAAAAAGAAAGGTGAAATACCTAAAAAGATATCACCACATATTAAACATTGACAAAAAAAAACTATTAAAAACGTTAACAATTCTAATAACGATACCGTTATTGGTGTTCGGTTGGAATCAACGTTGTACCGATAGTGTTGGGACATGCGATAAGTCGGTACTAACACTATGTAACTCACGATATAAAATAGTTACCCAATACAAATACAAATAAAATTCAATTTTTAAAATTATAAGATTATTACATGTTTATATTTAAATCAATAAATAATGTTACATAATATCATTTTTAGTATTATTGCTTAATGTTTAAAAATGATAAATCGATTATTTAATAAGTTAATGGATGCATATTGAAAGATAATGAAATTATATTTCCAATACAAATATGTTAGGAGGTTTCAAGAGAGTTTGGGAAAAGTGAAGAGCAGATAGAATTTGCAAAAGCATGTAAAATGGAAGTAGAACTGATAATAAAAATTATTAAAAGTATTTTTCATATAAGATTGCTAATTGTTTTATAGTAAATTAATATGAGTAAGAGTAGGTACTATATGGTTTTGCTACATGTATGTAAAATTTTGACTATACTTATTTTATGTTTTTTAAAGAAAATTTTAATTTTAATAACCCAATTATTAACTATTAGCCGTGAGTCACAACTCTTAACATATTTTCTTTTCAGTAATTTAATCATAATCAGTAAAAATTAACTCATATAGTTTTTGCTCGTAACATTTAGGATTGAACATCAAAATTACTTTTGTTTTTTTCCTTTTCAAAAACAAAATTCATCATGAATTACACAATTGAATATATTTCAGTGCTTCATTCTATCCAGAACTCGGAAAACAGACACAAGTGATTTAAAATTATTACCAAAATATTCAACACTTTTATGCAACTGAAGTAATCATACATTAAAACTGATGATTCAATTCTTTATAGAAATTTTCAGCTGAGAGTGAGTGAAGGGTGAAGAGCTATGGCATATGGGTGTGGCATTGTTATAATTGTTTTTTTTTTCTTTTTTCATATTTCCTTTTTCTAACAATATTTATTATAAAAGTTGAATATCTAAAGAACAGAAAAAGATGGATACGTGATAGAGAATCGATCTGAATTGGGAAACTAAGCCATTCAACCAATTTTTCTTATCGGCTTAATTAAGACTTAGGACCATCCATCAGGGATAGATACAAATAAACGAAGAAAAGTATAACGTATAATTGATCATTCTTAACTATGGTTCAGGAGACCGGATGAAGAATCTGGAGAAATTCCGATGGCATTTGTCGTGAAGAAACCTAAAGCTAAAGTTTCGCAATACGATATCCTTGATTTTGTTGCAAAACATGTTCGTATTCTTTGATCCTTAAGTTGTTAATTATCTTTGCAATAGTATTTATCCTATATGCACTTTGTCTTATATCTTTATTTGACAGGTTGCACCTTACAAGAAAGTCCATAAAGTGGAATTTATTAACGCAATACCAAAATCTGCAGCTGGAAAGATATTGAGACGAGAACTGAAGTACATGTGTTCTTCAAGGCTTTAGTCTTTGTGGTGAATGAATTCCAAGGCATTGAATGATCATAATATTTTGTTTCTTTGTTGTTTTGAACACTTGAACAAGCTAGTCATTTTGTTTATTTGTTTTTAAGACTATTATTGACGGATTATATTTAATTTATGTTTATTGTAACTATTCTTGTTGGTTTATTTAGGATTGAGATAATATTAGAATCTCAAATGTTAAAAAAGGCTAAAGACATTTATTTATCTTTTCCATAATTTAGGGTCTAACACCTCAATATACATTGAGGTGAGTTTTATTGATTTATCAAAGAGAAAATCATGAAATGTTTATTGGTATAAGTGTAGGAAAAATTTTCTTCTATGATCTAAAACCATTATCCTCTCCTTTTTCTTTTTGTTCTTTCAACCTAAATCCCTACATAGCCAGCCAGGATTGCTTCCCATAAGACGCCGCGGTCGTCAGTGATGGTGGTGGTGAAGAATGGGATAAATTTTTTATTGGTTGTTAAAAGTTGAGATTGTAATGGTGAGAGTAATGAAAACATCAATAATAATAATAATAATAATAATAATAATAATAATAATAATAATAATAATAACTAAAATCTGCATCTCAGCTCCTAAATGAGGCTGATGGGTGTACATACGCCCCAACCCCCCGTCCCACCCCTTTTTGCCCCGTCCCAGACGCAAACACCGCCCCCCGTCCCTTCTTCCCCCGTCTCTCATGTCTTGCTCGGGACATAAAGGATGATCCAATCCCCCTTTTCCCTTTTTTTTATTTGAACCACTAGGTATTTTTGTTTTTATTGGATGGTTTATAAATTTGAGACATAACATTGTGGTGTCTCCATACCCTTGCCATGTCTCAACCAAAAGAACATGAGAGCCATCCTAGGTGACATCCTAGATGGCATTGAGACATGAACATTCTCATGTCTGCACACCCCATAGCCTGAAAACGTGACCAACTACATGATCCCATTAACTAGCAAGCCATTTGTCGTTTTTGTAAATAGATAATAATAATAATAATAATAATAATAATAATAATAATAATAATAATAATAATAATAATAATAATAATAATAATAATAATAATAACTAACAACAAAAAATATCGAAAACAACATAATGGAAAACGTTGTTGGAACTAAAGAGTACGCCTTGCAAGAAAAAAAAACTATATAAAGTTTTGAAAATATTAACAATAAGAACATAAAAGTATATGTTATTGGAACTAAAGTGTTGTGATAGAATCGTCTCTAATAGACTTATTATAATTAAGGAATGATTGTAACTATTTTTGTAGTATATCTCTCCTCATTATTAGGAGATTTGATTTGTATATTATATATATGATTGTATCAATGTGAAGAGGCAATAAGAATTCATTCCATCATGGTATCATCCTACCTATAGATCCAACCCTATTCTTTTCTTCTTGATTCATCGCCGCCTTTACGTCTGAATTGCTTCTTCGACAATTCTGCTCCTTTTTTACTGTCCTCTTCACATCGTCCCTCTTCTCTCTAAACAAACATATATCCTCCATGGATTCCAAACTACACCCGGCGATGACCGTATCAAACATACGGAACTTCATTCCCATCACTCTTGAAGACGAAAACTCGCACTACATAACCTGGTCTGAATTGTTTCAGATTCATTGTCGTGCGTACGACGTTTTCGATCACCTTCAACCTCAACAACCCGCTGCCACTCCTTCATCTTCGACTGCTGAGGGAAACCAAGCAACCCCGACATCGGCTGAAGCCCTATGGTCTCGTCTCGACGCCATAGTTCTTCAGTGGATCTACGGGACTATTTCTCAAGGCCTTGTTCACACCATCATGACACCGGGTCAAACCGCTTATGATGCGTGGATTGCTTTACAACACCATTTTAATGATAATAATAGTACTCGATCTATCTTTTTGACACAAGAATTTGCCAATCTGAATCTCGCAAATTTTCCGTCTATGGCCGCTTACTGTCAACATGTCAAGCTTCTTGCAGATCAATTAGCCGGGGTTGGTGCACCGGTGGATAACGATCGGCTGGTACTCCAATGCTTAGCCGGCCTTACCGAGCAGTTTGACGGGATCTCCACAGTTCTTGGAAACCAAAAACCATTACCGGACTTCGCCGAGGTCCGCTCTCGCCTCAACATGGAAGAAAAGAAGAAAAAACGCTACGCCGCGACTGCCGCCCAAGCTTCGGCCACTGCCCTTTCGGCTTCGGTCTCATCTTCCGCTTCTACAGATGACCGGAATCGGGGAGGTCGTGGTCGTGGCCGCGGAAGGGGTCGTGGCCGTGGTGTTAATAATCGTAGATCGGCTCCTGGGTATAATGTTCATGGAAGTGATGTTTCAAATGGATACAGTGGTGGAAATAATGTCTCGAATGGATACAGTGGCAATCCATATATTGTCTTTCCACAAAGTTGGGCCGCATCCCAGTGGGCCAGCCTTCTTCAAGCCCGAAGCCAGCAAAGTCCAAATCAAGTGCCACCATGTCCGTACCCTTCGAAGCCAAGCCCATCAACATCCGGTCAGGGTCTGTTGGGCCCGAGGCCCGACACTGCTTATCACACAGGCTACACACCTACGGACATTGAGCAGGCTCTATATACAATGGCCCTAAACCCACCTGATCATGGCGTTATGGACACCGGTGCATCTGCACACTCGGCCAACGAGCAAGGTATTTACTCCCCGTCTAATTTTAATATTTGCACTAATAAAAACATAATAGTTGGTAATGGCATGTCTATTCCGGTTTTGGCCCAAGGTAACCAAGTCTTACCACCACCCTTTCCACCCCTAAAATTAAATAACGTCCTATTTGCACCAAATATCATCAAAAACCTAATATCTGTCAGACGCCTTACCACTGACAATTTAGTTTCCATTGAATTTGACCCATTTGGTTTTCTTGTGAAGGATCTCAAAACCAAGGCTCCTATCCTCAGGTGTAACAGCACAGGCGATCTCTATCCTCTCACACAACAATTCTCAACCACCTTCACCAAACCTACTGCTCTTGCTGTTGTGTCTCAAGAACGTTGGCATCAACGCCTAGGACACCCCGGCAACAACCTTTTACATTCTTTGAAACAATCATCTTTTATTAATTATGGTAGAATAAATGACAAACTTTGTCAGTCATGTGTGTTTGGAAAGAGTATTAAATTGCCATTCTCAGATTCTATTAATTCTACTTGTTTGCCATTTGACATCATTCACAGTGACCTTTGGACCTCACCCGTGCTTAGCACGTCCGGTCATCGCTATTATGTGTTGTTTCTTGATGACTTTACCAATTTTTTGTGGACCTTTCCTCTTAGCCACAAGTCACAAGTTTTTACCACTTTTACGGCATTTCATAATTTTATCAACACCCAATTTGAACGTAAAATTAAACAATTTCAATGTGACAACGGTAAAGAATACGCAAATAACCAATTCTTCGATTTTTGTAAGCAAACCGGCATGCAATTTCGATTTTCTTGCCCACACACCTCCTCCCAAAACGGAAAGGCGGAACGCAAAATCCGCACCATTAATAACATGCTTCGCACCCTTCTTGCCCAAGCCTCCCTACCACCAAACCTGTGGCATCATGCCCTTGAAGCCGCAACTTACCTACTTAATATCCTTCCTAGCAAACAACACAATTTTTTCTCACCCACCTACCTTCTATACCACTGTTTACCCGAGTACGAACACCTTCGCGTTTTCGGGTGTTTGTGTTTTCCCCTCACTCCATCTACCACTATCAACAAATTAATCAATCGCTCACAACCTTGTGTTTTTCTTGGATATCCCACCAACCATCGTGGTTATAAATGCCTTGACTTACAAACTCATCGAGTCATTATTTCACGTCATGTGCATTTTGAGGAGTCCATCTTCCCGTATCAAATCCAATCAACCACAACACCACCTAATTACGACTTCCTCACACCACCGATTAATCCCATTCTATGGAACCAAATGTCTCCTGGAAATTCCCAAACCCACCACCCCAACCCACCTACACCTCTCGGCCCCCAACCTTCTCCTCACCCACACGACCCCACTCCACCAACATCAAATACCACAGCTCAACCCAACCAACACTCGCCGGCCCAAATCCCATCTCCTCAACAGACCACTCCCACCTCTCCTTCCATACCCAACGCTAACCTCAATCCAATACCGGCCCAACCCACCCCCCTTCCCAGCCAGCCCACAACCGGCCCAAATATGTCTCCGCCCACCATCCCAAGCCCAAACCCCACTACTCAACCACAACCTGCCCAAACTCAAGCCCACACCCGTACAATTCATACACGCTCCATGAGCGGGATTGTAAAACCGAAACAACTTTTCAACCTTAACACCACAACCATCTCTCCCATACCCAAAAACCCACAGGTTGCTTTATCCATACCGGAATGGTACACTGCCATGCACAACGAATTTAGTGCACTTCTTAAAAATAAGACCTGGGAGTTAGTACCACGTACTCCTAATATGAATATTATACGTAGCATGTGGCTTTTTAAACATAAATTCAGGTCAGATGGTTCGTTGGAAAGGTACAAAGCTAGACTTGTTTGTGATGGGCGACGGCAACAACCAGGTATTGACTGTGGAGAGACATTTAGCCCTGCGGTTAAACCAGCAACCATTCGTACAGTTTTATCACTCGCATTGGCACAATCTTGGCAAATCAATCAACTTGACGTCACCAATGCCTTCCTACATGGAAATCTCAACGAAACAGTTTACATGTACCAACCATTTGGGTTTCGCCACAAAGACTTTCCAGACCATGTTTGCAAACTCAAGCGGTCTCTTTATGGCCTCAAGCAGGCCCCTCGGGCTTGGTATCAACGGTTCACAGATTTCATCACGTCACATGGGTTTTGTCAAAGTAAGTCCGATAATTCGCTTTTTGTGTTCAAAAGCGGTCACGACATTGCCTATCTACTTATATATGTTGATGACATCATCTTAACCACATCAAATGAGCCGTTGCGACAGAAACTGATGGGTATTTTAGCAGGCGAATTTGCAATGAAAGATTTGGGACCACTATCTTATTTTCTAGGCATTCAGGTGCAGCGACAAGACAATAATATGTTTCTTTCTCAGTCAGCTTATGCTAAAGATATTATACATCGCGCATCCATGGATTCGTGCAAATCCGTTGCAACCCCAGTTGACACCCAGTCTAAGCTCAGTGCAGACACAGGACCATTACACACAGATCCCTCTACCTACAGGAGTCTGGCAGGAGCTCTTCAGTACTTAACTTTCACTCGCCCTGACATCTCTTATGCTGTGCAACAGATCTGCATGCACATGCACGCTCCTAGAGAAGCCCATTGGAACGCCTTAAAGCGAATTCTCCGTTACATAAAAGGCACTCTTGATCTCGGTCTTCATCTATCACCCGCCTCCTCTATTTCTCTTCGCGCCTACACTGACGCTGACTGGGCAGGCTGCCCGGATACCAGACGCTCTACATCTGGATACTGTGTCTACCTTGGTGACAATCTTATTTCTTGGTCTTCTAAGCGACAGTCCACTGTTTCTCGCTCCAGTGCAGAGGCTGAGTATCGCGGGGTCGCAAATGTAGTTGCTGAAATTTGTTGGCTTCGCAATCTACTACTTGAACTTCATCATCCCCTAACTCAGGCCACTATTGTCTACTGTGATAATGTGAGTGCCATTTACCTATCTGGCAATCCAGTTCAACACCAGCGCACCAAACACATTGAACTGGACATCCATTTTGTTCGTGAACAGGTACAACGCGGCAATGTTCGAATTCTACACGTATCTTCTAGACATCAGATCGCGGACATATTTACCAAAGGGTTGCCGCGAGTCCTGTTTGATGATTTCCGATCCAGTCTCAGTCTTCGGCCACCCTTCGCTTCGACTGCGGGGGTGTAATAGACTTATTATAATTAAGGAATGATTGTAACTATTTTTGTAGTATATCTCTCCTCATTATTAGGAGATTTGATTTGTATATTATATATATGATTGTATCAATGTGAAGAGGCAATAAGAATTCATTCCATCAGTCTCCATATATATTCCTCTTAAACCGCCTAAGACTAACCGGTGTGTAGACGTCCACCTCCCCCTGTCCTTCATTTTTTGCCATGTCCCCATGCCTACACCGCCCCCTACATTGGAGACGGACCAATGGCATGCTTTCTTTATTTTTTCTTTATTATTTTTTTAAACTTTTCCAACGGGCTAATGACATGCTTTCTTTATTTAGAAAAAAATAATAATAATAAATGCTTGAGACATGAGGTGTTGGTGTCTTCACACCCCACTTATGTCTCAAGAAGTTTGAGACACCAAGAATCCAATGTGACATCCTACATGGCATGGATACATGACATTTCTCATGTCTCCACACCCCATAGCCTAACCAACTCATTGGATAAAAACAAGCAAACTCATTCGTCTTCGTATCTATTCCTAAACATCTTCCAATTCCGTAATCATAAGCCATGTGCTATTGGTCATGAGTCATCACATGTGTAATGCAACACCATTCTAACAATGGAAGATGATGGATATGGAAAAAGTCACCTTAATCCAGTTGCCACCATTCATCTTCCACGGATTAAGAGCTAAATCAATTAGGGAATCCATAACTAACAAACATTTGGAGTTCGTTTTCAACACACTATATCCCTGCCAAATACCAACAATTGGAATGTTAGGAAATCCTATTGAATTTTTCTTTAAAGGGAGGAACAGTACATTTGGTTTTTTCCTTGGTTCCTTGTTTGTGTTTTTGTTAACGTTATTTCATCGGCTTTCTAAAAACTTTGCAAAATGTAATATTTAACACTTTGGGTTTAACATGCTTATTTTTAAGTACGTATCGATATAAATTCAAGTTGGGTTACATTTCGATGTAAATTTTATTTTATTTTTTTTTGGAAATGAGTCGGCTGCTTATTATACGTTGATTTTTTTTTGTTAGTCTACATTTAGATGTTAAATCATTCAATTTGTTTTTCATTTCTTTAACCAATTTACTTTTGGGGAAATATCATAGAAAACACTAAACTTTATGTTTTTTCTCACTAAAGTCACTCAACATTTTTTTGCACGTAAAAAGCACTACACTTTCAGTTTTTTCTTATAAAAGTCATTCAATATTTCTTTGTATTTAAAAAACACTATGTTTTCTGTTTTTTCTCATAAAAGTTACCCAACATTATTATTATTTTGTCAAAAAATTTTTTTGTAGTTTTTAAGATATTTTGTAGTTATATATTTATTTTTGTAACAAATTAATTATATGACAAAAAAAAAATCTCTTGTTGCAATCAAAGTAATATTAGTTTCGCTAATTTAAATAGTCATACAATTCTTAAGTATCAAGAAAAAAATTTATATAACAAATGAAGATTGTTTTTTAATCGATATAAGACGCGCGAAGTACTTAGCTTTCTTGATCAACTTCATCATTTTGTCATTTTAAAGGACAAGAAATATATAGACCACCTATGCAACACGTAAGCAAATACAACTAGAAGTTCTAGTTCTGGATTATTTAAAACAAATGCATAACAATTTTGTTCAAAATTGACCTTTTAAGGGGTTTTATGAGAAAAAAAATGGTTGGTGACTTTTACGAGAAAAAACAGAAATTATAGTGTTTTTTAGGTACAAATAAATGTGGAGTGACTTTTGTAAGAAAAAACTGAAAGTGTAGTGCTTTTTATATGCAAAAAATTGTTAAGTGACTTTAATGAGAAAAATCAGAAAGTTTAATGTTTTTTATGATATTTCCCCTTTACTTTTCTTCCCCTAGACTTTAATAAAGTTCTCATACATCCCCAAAACTTCATTAAAGATGTCTGTATAAATTCGACTTAGCTTATGTTTTATGTCACATGAGTCATTTGGTTTTACAATTTCGTGTTTATTTATTTATTATTTTTTTTTTTTTTGCTTTTTCCAGATTTTATCTTTGTTCGGTTAGCACTGTTTTATGTCCCCTCAACGCTTATAACACGATATTTCACCCGCTGCCCTGAAACGCATAGAGCTTAACACTAGTTCACCACCGCCAACCCAATATTCCCGTACTGTGAAAAATAGGCTATCTCAATTCTCAACTAGAGTTTTCTCAACATAATTAATTGTTGGATTGGTTGAAGTGTTGCCTCTAAAAAATTGTTTCAGTGAAGGAAGTCAGTAAAGTGATGTAGCAGTGTAGGATTAATTGAAATCAGTGAAGTTAAAAAAACTCATAGGTTATGCCTCTCCCCTAAGTAGCTATTAAAATAAAGGTAAAGCTTTGAAAATCTTTTAGTTATTTAGTAATTAGATCACTTTTATTTATTTAATCATTACGTATACATCATGTAATTATCGTCTTAATTAAAGATATATGAAATATCTAAAAGACATGCATAGTCAAAGTTGAAATTCTTTGTATGAATATTTTACATCTTCAACATTGAAGAGATTGTTATTGCTGTTGTAAATTTTATGATGATTTAGATATGAATACCTAAAATTAGAGTTCAAGTTTTACCATGTAAAACTATTTACATATTTCTAGGTGAATACACGACCAACCTAGAATTTTTATATTTAATAAAGTAGATTTTCTATTCAAAAGAGGGTAGCGGCGCAACTTGTGGCCCGTTTACCTGCCGCTCACTTGTAAAACTTGTTGGTTTTAATGAAATTAAAACATAAGTTCTATTAATTAAAAAAAAACACCTACAATTATAAACTCCAAGAGCTAAGTACGCAATATGCGTTCGTTTAGAAGCAACTCCTTTCATTTTGTCAGTTTCAATCCAATACCGAGATTCTTCTTTGTCTTCTTTGTAAAATTGTGACACCGTTTACGGGTTACTTTCTATATGTGACAACCAACATAGAGATCGAACTTTGTCTAGACAAAACTTATTCTCTTATGATGATCATTCAAGTGCTAGTTTTTCATCTCAAGCTACATTTAGAATCCCCATTGCTCAAATATTAAAGATTTGGATAATCATTCAATCAGTTAGCTATCTAGACTTCTTTTTAGGTGTGCGCAAAGCCACCAAACATATTCATAGTTTTGCCATAAATGGTTAGGCTATGGGGTGTGGAGACAGGGCACCACCCCCGTTCTCCCTTTTTTGCCATGTCCCGGACGGCTACACCACCCCCTACCCCCGTCCCCCTTCACCCCGTCCCTCCTGTCTCGCCGAGGGCAATTTGGACGCTCCAATAATCACAGTTTTTTTTCTTTTTTTTTCCCGAAGGTAACAAGGAAGCAGATTTGCAGGGAAGAAGTGGTGGTTTTCAGGGAAGAGACATGAATTTTGTGGGTGTCTCCACACCCACTCATGTTTCAAGTGAGAGAAAATTGGACCTTGATGATGTGACATCCTAGTTGGTATGGAGACATCACATTTTTGGTGTTTCCACACCCACTAACCTTAGGCTACGTGGTATATGTTAACGCCTCCCTCCACCTCAGCAAACAACAGTCAATAGTATCCCCACCTTCTTTTTCCTGAGCACCATCGGAGGATGCTATTGAAGACATGTGAGCACAATGACGAGTTTCAACGGGTGAAAATGTGGGACCCATGTTAACCATTTGCAAAAGTCATATGTAAAATAATAATAATCTATAGAGTTAATAGCCATTTTCGTCCCTGAGGTTTGGGCCAGTTTGCCACTCCAGTACAAAAGTTTTTTTTTTTGCAATTCCTTCCCTGAGGTTTGGATTTTTTTGCCAAATTCGTCCTTTTCACTAACCCAGTTAAAAAAGTTCGTTAGTGTCAGGGGTATTTTTGTCTTTTTACCTCAGGGACGAATTTGGCATTTAAAATTCAAGGATTTTTTTTTTTGCCAAATTCCCTCTCTCTCTCTCTCTCTCTCAAAATACACTTCAACAGTTCAACAACATAACGATCTGATGCCAAACACGAATTAAATCAAACAATCAAGCAAATCTATGAAATAGAAACACAAAAAACTACAAAATCACAACCCAAATCTCTATATTTCAGTAAACTAAATTAATACAAAACGGATCTGAAGACTCACCAAAATTTGATCTAATTTCAGTTCCCTTGCAACGCGAATCTCATACACGAAAGACAAAAATAAAATAAAATATGTTCAATGCCAATTTTCGACTTCGTTGACCAAGAGGCTGGCGTTTTTTTGTTGATTTACTTGCTTTGTATAACTTCATTAAGGTCTTCATTATGTCCTATATATATATAGTTGTATGCATGTTCTTTCTATCTTGGAGTGCGTGGGTAGGTTCTTAAGACGGAAATCGTTCTCGGCATTTAATTCTCCATTCCTCCATTCCTCTTTGGAAAATTTGGAAATTCCTTCAGAATTGTTAATCTCGAATACCAGGAAAGTTAATTATTATGGAAATCATTCCTAATTTGCTGATGATCTTTTGAAAATCTAAATTGTTATACTCTTTGGTGGTTATGTCAGAATACTAATGAAACAATATATAATCTTAATTCTTATCCTGCAGATCCGTTTTGTATTAATTTAGTTTACTGAAATATAGAGATTTGGGTTGTGATTTTGTAGTTTTTTGTGTTTCTATTTCATATATTTGATTGATTGTTTGATTTAATTCGTGTTTGGCATCAGATCGTTATGTTGTTGAGCTGTTGAAGTGTATTGAGAGAGAGAGAGGGAATTTGGCAAAAAAAAAAATCTTTGAATTTTAAATGCCAAATTCGTCCCTGAGGTAAAAAGACCAAAATACCCCTGACACTAACGAACTTTTTTAACTGGGTTAGTGAAAAGGACGAATTTGGCAAAAAAAATCCAAACCTCAGGGAAGGAATTGCAAAAAAAAAAAACTTTTGTACTGGAGTGGCAAACTGACCCAAACCTCAGGGACGAAAATGGCTATTAACTCTAATCTATATTACCTTACTAATTAAGTATCAAAGATGTCTACAAAGGTAATTTCATTAAAATTTTAAGATGAGTAATTCTAACGGCATGGCAAGCTCAACACACACGAGGTGACTAGGGAGAGCCAATGGTAATTCTTCAGGCGATGGCTTCACATGACCTTTGGGTTTGGTCGGCTTTCTTTGGTGTCGCGGGGTCATGCAATGACATAAACGTTTTTACCAGTCGCGCCTTTTCGAAGATTTCATTTCTGGTAGAGCACCAACGACATCTTTTTATGCTAATGGAATGTACTACCCACACAAATACTTTTTGGCCGATGGAATATATCCTAAGTATTCAATTATCGTGAAGAAGTTTAGTAATCCGTACAATGAAAAAAGAGCATATTTTATGAAAGTGCAAGAGTCTTCACGAAAGGACTTGAGAGATGCTTTGGGGTGCTTCAACAGCGTTGGCATTATATTAGAAATCCTTGTCGTTCATAGACCAAAGAAAAAATAAAAGATGCTATGTATGCATGTATAATCATGCATAACATGATTCTAGGAGATGAAGGAAAGGCAACGTGTCAAAATTATGTACCAGACGCACCAACGGAATTGCCACAAGCGAGACCGGAGGATAGAATCCTCGACTCACTTGAGTTGCGTAACGAGGATACACATAACATAACGCTTTAGCGTTGGATTTGGTACAACATAAATGGTTGGTTCGATATATTCCGCATGAGGGTGACGAAGAAGAGGAAGAGGAAGTCGAGAATGACGACGAATACGAATTGACGAAACCGATGAATTGTTGGTTTATTATTTTTTTAGTATTATTTAAATGACTTTTTTTAATTTATTTTAATTATGTTATTTAAATGAAACATTAGTTTGTTTATTTAAAAAAATAATAAAATAGTATGTGGCCCACACGCCACATGTTAACAAATGCCCCACATTCACATTACACCCCTTGCCTATTTCAAGCTCATTTCAACCACCAAAGTAGCCTCACATGCCACATGTTAAAATATACCCCTTTCACTCATAAGTGACGAAGGGGCGCTTGTAGTAAAATCTTTTCACTTCACTGATTTTAACCAATTATCACTGTCACATCACTTCACTGAAACACATTTTTGAAGGCAGCACTCCACTGATTTTTTTTCTTTTAAATTAAAATGTAATCTTTGTTTTTTTTAAATTCACACGGTTTTACCACCAAACTGTCAGACTTATCATAAACCGTCCTACCAACACAGTCAAAAATCATTATGTGCATTAAAATCGGTTTCATCTAACCGTCAGAAAATAATGAATTTCACATGCAAAACCGTTGAGATTTTTTTACATATAAACCACCATACCACGGTGGTGAAAACACACTTGAACATCAACAACAATCACACCTTCAAAATGACTCGCTGGACCGAAAACGAAGAAATGGCTTTGGTTGTGTGCGTTAAGGACGCACAAAACGACCCATCGTTGCAACGCCAACCCCGGAGGGGCTCACGGGCTCGGGAGGTATCCAAACATGCTTCTGGCTGTGGAGTTGACCCAGGTGAGCTATGCGGGTCATTACCGCGACAACTTTGAGCATCTCCAGGCCTGGCAACTCATACGTCAACTCTAAGCTTTATCTTCTAGGTTTTTATGTATTTTTTACTTATGTTTAATATTAATAAATTATGTTTTATGGTTTTATTTACTTTTGGTTTCATTTATGGTTAAACCTAACGATTTACGTAAAATAAAATAACCAAAATATTACTTGACAACGGTTATAGATAATAAAAATGGAATTATACTGAATTAAAAAATAAATATTTCACGTTTACCAGCCCGTTAGATAAAACCAGCAAAATGGTCCACGGGACCACTAACCGCGTGGTTGGCGGTAGTAATACCGTCCTGATAGCGGGTACCCATAGACAATTCGGATGAGGCCCCGTCCCCCATTTAACCCACTATATGGTCTAATAAGAATGAAGAAATAAATCCCCCTGTTGACAATGAAACTTACAAGGCTCCATTCCATACAATATGCATTGGAAATCACATATGTGAATTTATTGATACTAGTAGGTACCCGCGCGTTGCGGCGGGGCTGCACTATGTTTGGATGTTGCGTTTGGTCAATCACGTTGTTGGTATTGTACACTATACAAACATACTGATAATGTCTAATATATTATTGAAGGGTGCACAATTTTAGTAGGAAGTAGGTGTAGATATTGCAGTAGAATAACACGTTAAGTTTGTAATCAATATCGTACGGTGTAAAAGTAACCCAAAGTTTAAAACAATAGATGACACCATAAAGTTATTGATTACAAACTTAACCTGTTATTCTACTACAATATCTACACTACCTCCTACTAAAATTGTGCACCCTCCAATCATATATTACACATTATTAATATGTTTGTATAGTGTACAACACCAACAACGTGATTGACCAAGCGCAACATCCAAACACAGTGCAGCCCCGCCGCAATGTGCAGGTTCCTGCTAGTACTATTAAACTTTCATCTATACGGGTTTATTATTAATAAGCACAAAAGCCAAGTTAGGTTTATAGCTACCGTCTTCTTGTTGAATTGTAAACCGGACGTTGTCAGCCGATCCCCTGCAAAAGTGATCATGTCCATTGGATCAGATCGGTATGAGCCATGGTCCACGAGTAAACCAGGCATTGCCACACTTTCGACTGACACCATATACCATATTTTTTGAGGACCGTGGTGACTTAAAGTATGGTCGGAGGTTTTTATGGTATGTTTCATCTTGCCGAATTATCATCAGAAATTGTAGAGAAAGAGAGAGAGAGAGAGAGAGAGAGAGAGAGCCGAGAGGTACGAAGGTTGTTTAGTGGTGTGGGTGTTGGGTTTCAAACTCAGTTGTTGTCGATCGGTTATGAATTGCTAATCAAATGGGTTTAACGATGATTCAATTGTAATAATTGTGTCGAATCTGAGTGGTTTGTTATGATGGTGGTCGTTTCAACCATTTTTTCTTCTTGTCGATATGTAGAAAAGTCTTTGAAGAATTGGCTATATATAGTTTTTTTATATAAATTCAATGAATTATCTTAAACGCTTCGGTTGGTTTTTCAATTCAATTAAAAAATATAATGTTTTAGAAATGAAGTGATATGGTGTTTCAATTAATATCATATTATTAATCTAGTATTAATTAATAGAGACTTAATTGTTTTATTAAATGTGTCTTGATAACTTAATAAGATTACAATTTTACCCTTGTAAATAAATGTCAAATGACTATTTTACCCGTCCAGAACTCACTATATAGTAATAATATATAGTATAGATAGATATAGATTAGCCTATTTATTTCAAGACATTCATTGAGCTTTTACTCTATTAATATTATATATCTGGAGAAAATTAAAACACAGGCTTATGCTGTTTTGAGGTGCTAATTCTTGGTGAAATTTTGTTATAACAACGGTCTCGATTAGTTAGGGGTAAGGGGTGTTTATAGATTTTCCTTTTCATTTACTGATTTTAACCAATGTTGCACAGTCATATCGCTTTACTGCTTTATTTTACTGAAACACACTTTTTTGGAGGCAGCACTCCACTGATTGATTTCACTAAAATCTTTATTTTTAGTTTTTATTAAAGAAACATTAATTAAACATATTATTAAACTAAAAAAATAAACTTACAATATTAAAAGTAAATAAAACATAGAAATGCAAACATACATAAACTAAAAATAAACTAAATAAAAGAAAAACTATTCGGGGGCATCCACTTCGAGGTACGGTAGATCAAGTCCGTCTAGATGTTTCACGAGATCATTTCGAAGTCGAAAATGCATGTCTGTCAACTCTGCAAGGCCTTCGTCGTCGAATACCGGTTGTATTGGGGGATCGGATATGTGGACCAGTGATATCGCACGCTCCTCATCTTTAATGATCATGTTGTGAAATATCATGCACATATAGACAATGACGCTACACCTAGCAACATTCGTCAGCCTCAAGGGTCGTGCCGTAATTCCCCATTTCCTCTTTAATGCTCCGAACGCTCGCTCAACATCCTTCCTTGCCACCTCTTGCGCCTTAACGAATTTCTTTTCCTTCGGGTCGGTCGGATATCGAAACGCTTTCACAAACGTTGACCAGGTTGGGTAGATGGCACCGGTAAGATAATATCCACGTTTATATAAGTGGCCATTTAAAGTAAATGGACACTGCGGCGCCCTTCCGTTTCGTTAGGTAAGAAAGACTGGGGATTGTTGGAGAACATTTATGTCATTGAGTGGACCGGGGGGGTCAAAAAATCCATGCCAAAACCACATATCTTGCGAAGCAACCGCTTCTACCATGATCGTAGGGTATTGGTGATCGCCTCTCATATATTGTCCTCGTAATTCCCTAGGACATGCTCGCCATATTAAATGAGTGCAATCAATGCTAACGATCATGCCGGGAAGGTGATGTCTATCTTCGTGTGCTTCGTACAAACATGCAATGTCGTGACTTGTTGTTTTTCGTAAAAACTCAACTCCGTATAAATTAAGGACGACATTGTAAAAAAATTGTAAACATTCGCGCGACGTCCTCTCAAACATACATAAATACTCATCGTATTCGTCTGGAGGATTACCGGTTGTGAGTTGTTTCAATGCTGAAGATACTTTTTGTATGGGCGTAAAGCTCTTTCTAAACCAACCGTCCACGCCCTCTCTGAACCATTCGAAGTTTGCTTCAACATCTACTACAATTTTTAGAAATAGATATCTCGACATGCGATACCTTAATTTAAACTGTGTGTCGGTGTATTTTGGTACGTCGGTAAAATAGTCGTCTATTAACCAAACATTGCCTCCCTCGCGATCACATGACACGTATCTTTTTTTATATGTTGTTGTGTCTTGCTCTGCAACCCGCTTGGCAAGGTCCTTGAGAAACTCAAGGCTACTATCGCTTGAGTGTAAAATCGGGTGCACTTCGAGCGAGAGAATGATAACTTGATCATATTCGACATCAATGTCACTCATTTTTTAAAAGTATGGAGATAATTTCTATTTTTTTTATACTAAACCGTGAGATTGTTTAGTGTTTATAGACCTTTGATAAAAACGGTCACAAAATATACTGTTTGAAACAATTAAATAGCACAAATTAAATTCAACGGTCAAAATGGAATTTAAAAACATGAAAATTCGACCGTTGCATTTAATACAAATTACCAGCCCGTTAGATAAAACCAGAAAACGATTCACGGGACCCCTACTAGCACTGGTAATGGCGGTATTACCGTGCTGGTAGTGGACATTTTCTTGTGGCGTCCCGTCCCCCGTTACAGAGATATCCAAAAACCCATTTAGTACTGATTTGTTGTCTCCGAGAGATATTGTAGTGGTAAGGTATTTCTTATGTATAATGTATTTAGTAATGATCATTTGTTATTCGAACAATAATTATTATGTTAATTTTTAAAAGAACTTTTTTAAGCTAATTGTTGTTATAAAACTAGCATTAAGTCTCTCATGTTGTGATGGGAGCCATAAAACCTTAACAAGTAACACCAATATTATACCACGGTTAGTGATCATCAACACTGGAAAACTCATATAAAAAAAAATAATAAAAAAACAAAACCGATTGAAAAGGAAAGTAGACGTAAAAACATTTAACGACACACGTGAAATGCAAATGTTGACCCCCACATGCACGTCGCGACGTGTTAACTCGCAAAATTTAGACCAAAATGTAAAATGAAATATTTGTAAAAGATGAAAGTATTGGGACTAAAGTTGAAAGGGAAAACGTGTTAAGGGTAATCTGTAAAAGATGCGAAGGTATTGAAGTTAAAAAAAAAAAAAAAAAAAAAAACAAATTGGCTACAAACCACCAAAGCTAAATGTAGAAACACTCATGCACAAAATACTTCATTACCACAACCTACAACATCATAATGCACAAAGAATTGGCAACTTAATGTTTGTTAAGTTTTAAGAATATGTATAACTAAAATAAAAGAGATTCGTAGAGGAAGCAATGAAAATGAATCATATACAAGTACTTAAATGACAATAAAATAATACAGGCCCACTAATATATAGTGTGAAGTTACTCTTCACCAATCTTTGTAATTGTAACATAGTTAATTAATTTGTATATTGTTGGTTAGTTTTTATTTTACATATAAGATGTTTACTAAGGAAAGTAAAGGACGGGCCTAAAACATGTTACTTTTTTATTTATATAATATCAGACGTTTGCAAAAAGTAGTTTTATTTATTTATTTATTTTTTTCACGTACTCAATCGTGTAACATAACCAACGAGCGCTTCTATAAAATTCAAAATATAATAGACTATCTTTTTCGTTTAATCATTCACTTATGACTTATACAAAGTTACAAACTATGCCAACCAGGTAAAAACGTTCCCTAGCATCACAAAGAAAAACAACAATATATTGACAAAAACAAAAAATAAATACATCATTGTCACCTAAGATTGAAAAAAAATATGATAATTGAAGCAATCAAAGTAATTATGTTTACTTAATGTGGATCTATGGGTGTAAAGAATATGACAGCTCCATGATACAACATGTTTCACGTTTTACTAATAAATCAACTCAAAGTTCCACACAAAACACGACCAACAAATTGAATTATTATCATACGCATAATCAGTGGCGAAGCTTGACTCGAAGGTTAGGGGGGTCGGAAGTCACCGGGGGTTCGAAGTCACTGGTTTCGGGGGGTCGAAAATCAGTTTCGGGGGTCGAAACCCTATATTTTCAAAATTTTCTATACGAATACTATATAATCGGAACTTCTGCGCGAAAATCCGGAGGGGTCGGCCGCCCCTCCCCGCCCCTACAAACCTGCGCCACTGTGCATAATTAATATCCCATCTCAAGTACCAACTAAATGATTTAAACGCACTGAATATTGAATACAATTGAGAGGACAATTCTACATTCAATTTCAAACATGTATCGGTGTGTAATTTCATAGTGAGGTACACTTTATTAGCCAATAGATAATTCTAACAAAAATATAATCTTGAGTTAATTAGTAAGATGCCTAAGGTTTATAATGTTTTTAAAATAAGGGTAAATCATGAAAATAGAGAAGTTCATAAGACTACTCGGAGTTGGAGGGGGGAAAGAGGGGGATGAAGCGCCATGTGGCACTTAATATTATATTGTGTTAAAGTTAAAAAAAAAAAAAAAAAAAAAAAAAAAAAAAACTGACCAATAAAATAGTGCCACCTCACCCCACCAAAATGCCCCACGCCAAACTTTCTTCCCCCGCCCTCTCCTTCCTGCCCCTCTCCACGCCACCCTGGCAGTGGTGCCCCCCCCCCCCCCCCCCCCCCCCCTCATGCCTTTCCCGCCCCTTTCCCCGCCCCCCACTCTGAGTGCTCTAACAACCAATTTAAGGAGGAAAGATAAGCATAAACAACTCATTCACAACTTACACTTCGATAATTAGGCTCCTCCATAGCCCACACTTTAATAATCTGACTCCATTATAGCCTACTTACTTGCAACTAATGTAAAAGTCAATGACAATCCGGCTCCAACATACACCACACTTTGTTCGCTCCTCATAGCTGTACTCCGATAATCGGTACTCCATAACCCACACTCTGATAATCTAGTTTTCTCCTAGCCTACACTCTGATAATAAACTTCACCATAGCCAACATATATAAAAATCAATGCATATTAATTCAAACAAATGTAAAGGTCAATGTTTATATTTAGTATTTTTTGAATCCACCAGCCTGTTATATGTTGATTATCCCTCGAAGTAATCTAAGTTGGTATGCTTAATGTGGACCTAAGGGTGGGCCGACGATGGCAAATATCAATGGATCTTACTTGTATATGAGTAAATATATTTCTTGTTTTTATGTGTGTATGTATATACTAGAGAGGTGCCCGCGCAATACGGTGGAGACACAATACGATGATGTTCCACATAATGGTGACATCAGTTCCCGACGTAAATAACAGTTCTTGACCAAAATTGTAAAATTTTAAAATGAAAGAAATGATAAGATAAACTAAATAGTTTGACTTATATTGTGATATAATAAGACATATCAAACAATATATATGTTGTTAAGTCAATTGAATGCAGTGGCTTGTCAAAAGACGCAGACCGACAACAATGTATTGTACCTAAATTTACTTTCAATTAACCAAGTGAAAACAAATTCTCTCAATTTTAAAATCTTCCATCATTAACATTTGCCAAAGATTTAAGGTTACCTCTACTATCCTTCTACAATATAAGTTAAAAATGTGTAGCAGTTGTTTCCACTGAACTTCCTCTATACCTATAATTTACAAAATGTGAAGATGGCGGAAGAAATTCCTAGTTGAAAGTTGAAAATGTTCATGTGGCATAAAATAAGTGATAGAAGTTCATTAGTAAAAAATAACAATTCAAAGTAAGAATTTCACATTTAAATCATTGGATCGCATTGGATGACAAGATCTTAAATCTAATTACAAAAATTTACCACACCCATTACTTTAATAGTATAGAGTTTTTGATTCCTGTTAACCACCTTGGTTTTGATAAAGAGGTTGTCATGAAGCGTCATCATTCCTAAAGCTTCCTGATCTAGCCATGTATTTTTCTAAGCGATAAACAAAGATAAGAAAGCATAAAAGAAAAGTTAGACTTGACAGCAAGATGGTGATAAAGAGGTTGTCATGATACAACATCATTCCTAAAGCTTCCTGAGCTAAGTGATAAACAAAGACGGGAAAGCATAAAAGAAAAGTTAGCATTGACGGCACGATGGCCGATAATGCGTAGATGTTCACAACGGTAACATAACCATTTGTGGTGGACTGGCTTGGATACCGTGGTGATAAAGCATAAAAGAAAAGTTAGACTTGACGGCAAGATGGTGATAAAGAGGTTGTCATGAAGCGTCATCATTCCTAAAGCTTCCTGCACTAGCCATGTATATTTCTAAGTGATAAACAAAGACGGGAAAGCATAAAAGAAAAGTTAGACTTGACGGCAAGATGGCCGATAATGCGTAGATGTTCACAACTGTAACATAACCATTTATGGTGGACTGGCTTGGATACCGTGGTGCTTTCCGGGATGTTGACAAATGGCGGTGAAGGTGGATCATAATTTTGTTGACAACAGCAAGTGGTGCCATGTTTAAGACTTGTTGATTCCAATTGCTTAATATTTACGTGGTTATCAGTTAGGACATAAAAGCAATCATGCGAGAATTCATTCATGTGGGTTACAAGAATTTGAATAGCTGTGAACCTAGTTGTTTAATGAGTTCTTTATTAATGTATTTTATTTATTATAGTTTTTTTATATGAGTGTAATGAATATTTAATTATAAGTTTATTAAATAATGTATTATTGTAAGTTTATTAAATAATGTATTAATGTGTCTTGAACTTTGAGGTAAATTACAATAATACCCTTATCAAATGAAGTTAAATTACTATGTTACCTGTGTAGAATGACAAAAAAAATATTTTGTCTCCGGAATACGAATGGATATCAATAATATAATAATATATGGATATGAAGAGCGTAAACAATTTCTTAACCTAAAATTTGGATCAAATTAAATATAAACTGGGTCCATAATTGAGAGTTATGTGTCGATGGCAATTCATCGTTTGGTTTTTTAATTTTTATTGATTTCGTGTTTTCGTACATTATACGTCGAGGGCAACATCATTCATCTTTCATGATATTTAGACAAAATTACAATTTATCCACTTTTTAAAATTATGGATTAAGTTTTTTAAAATTTTAACTTTCACTCTTAATCGTTTTTTAGTAGTTTGCTACAAATCTTGTCATTTCCACTCTGAGGCGTTTCTGGGGATTTACGTGCCCTAAACAAACCGCTAAAAAATATGCCCCTTAGAGTTTTGTTTTCATCCGAAGCCTACTAGGTCAAAACTAGTTGTTTCAAAAAAAGCTACACCTCAAGACCACAATCTCAATCACGCCCTGCAGTGGTTGCTTTTGCCTCTGCTTCTCATCTAAAACGTGCATTTTCTCTCTAATTTACATTTTTCATTCTTATTCATATGATTAAAATTGTTGTTTTCTCATATTATACTACATTGATTTCTATGTTACATCATAAAACACATTTTATAACTTCATATTAGATGTGTATATGCTCCCATATATAACCTTGTTTTTAACATATAATAATGTATATAATATTGATAATCTCCTTTGCTTAAAGGTCTTGTTGGTTATGTTTGTGTCTGTAGGTGGGACAAGGCTAATAACCCAACTACACAAGGTCAGAAAACTCTAGGGTAGCGTTTGGTATGATGAAATGGAAGAGGAAATGAAATAGATCATTACGATGTAATGAAAATAATATGTTTGATTGGTTAAAGGAATGGAATCATCAATTCCACTAAGCATTCCATTTCCTTAAAACCATTCCATTCACCCCTCTCATGTTTTTTTTTTTTCATTCCATCTCACATTCACCCATTACTAACAACACCATAACCCACCACCACCACCCACGCCCACCACCCACCACCGTCGCCCACCACCGCTGGCGTCACCGCTCACCACCGTCGTCACCGCCACCATCCAACGCCGCCTACCACCGTCACCGACCCACCGCCGCCTCCACCACCTACCACCGTCACTCACCCCAATTTCGTTTGCCCACCGCCGCCGCCTCCACCAACCACCGCCACTATTCACCATCGTCACCCACCCACCATCACCTCCATCCACTTCCACCCATCGCTACCGTTACCACCACCCACCACCATCGTCGCCACCACCCACCATCGTCGCCACCACTCACCATCGTCGTCGCCACCTACCACCCCGCTACCGCCACACACCACCACTACCATCACCTCCACCAACCACCACCCACCACCGCCACTACTCACCATCGTCGCCCACCCACCATCACAGCCATCCACTTCCACCTTCCATCGTCGCCAGCACCACCGCCGCCCACCACTGTCGTTACGACCACATATCACTACCCACCATCACCGCCACTGACCACTACCCACCACAACCACTCACCATCGATTTTATTCCTTCGTCTTTTTCTGCCTATCCAACGACACAAAGTAATGTTTTGTTTCATTCCTTGTGGCAACCAAACAAGACATGGAATGGTAATGATCCATTCCATTACCTTGTCCATTCCATTCCTTCATACATTCCATTACCCCATACTAAATAGACCCTAGTATTTATAAGAGAATGATCAACCACATTTTATTCATAATTCATACACTATATATATACACAATGAAGATAGACATAACCTACAAATATTAAATACGAATAACAACTTTGACTATGACCTTGACCTAGACTTTGACTATGACTTTGACATGGAAATACATATCCAAAATATACAATTATAACAATGAGAATTTGGTGCGTCTCTAATATGCCCTCGCAAGATGGACGGCTTTGGAATAAGTCCAATCTTGTATAGAAGTAGATGTGATGACGTTGTTTGAGCAAGAGAAGAAGTTGATGAAGTTGAAGATGTAAAGAAAGATGAAGTTGATTAAGCAGATGAATCAAGAGAAATACATTTTGTTTTTTTTTATAATATTGCAGGTGAATAACATGAATAAAAGAGAATTTGGTGCATCTCTTATATAGATGAACTAGAGATGGTTAAAAGCCATAAAAGAGAAATAGAGAAGAATGATTAGAAGGTAAATGGAATAGGTGATAGAAGATTAGAGGTACAGTTTGTCCGGAACATAAAGGTTGTGGCACAAAAAGGATTTTAGGTTTTGCAAAACCATGAAGAAGGAGAAAAAGTTACACTCGAACTTTGAAGGGGTAACAAAGTGTAATAGTGTGAGGTAGATAGAGCCTGTTGAGGGGATGAGATCGGAGTTTTGAAGATGTTGGTAGTCATGTGAGTTTTAGAGATGTTGGAAAGGTGATAAAAATGGTAGGGGATATTTTAAAGAGTTTTAGAGTGGTGGTGATCACGGAGTAGTTGAAGAAAGGGAGCTTTAGGTAGACATGGTAGGGATCATAGTATCCTGAAAAGAAATTTAGGGGTGATGGGCGACGGTTCCCATGTTGATAGGATCAAAAGCTTTCTCATTGGAGATAATTCTCTGATACCATATAAGAGAATGATCAACCACATTTTATTCATAATTAATACACTATATATATACACAATGAAGATAGACATAACTGTTGGTGCATTTCTGTGTGACAACAACTTACTAGATAGAATAGCTAGTAGATAGTCGTTTGTATAACGTGTAATCATCTTTATTGTAATTAATGAACTTGGTGGTAGGCGAAATTAGTCATAGGCGAAATAAGTGAAGATAACCTAAAGAAGATGCTAATTAGTGAAGATAGCTATCTTCACTAATTGCTATCTTCTCTAGAGAATATTCTAATATGCTCATGTATAAATAGAATACATGGGGTTAGGGTTTGGTGTTGGTCATTCTAGAGAGCAAAGTAGTCACCAAGTTTGTGACTGTTGTCAGTGTGTCTGCAACGTTGTCTTGAATTGATTGTAATCTGTTTATAATCAATAGAAAACGGTTTTATTATTATTTCATTCGTGTTCTTCGTATTTGTTCGATTCATCATTTTGCATAAACATCTATCAAGGGATTCAGCACCTTGATAGATCTGATCTGGCTTGTATCGATCCATTCCAAGGACCTACAATTGGTATCAGAGCCTTAGGCTCAAAAGATTGTACGGTTCAAGCTTAATTATTGCAAATATTGAATTGATTTGAATATGTTTTTACATCTAAAACTTCTGTTTTTGAGTATTAAAATATTTATCAGTCATTAAAAATCATTTTCTGAAAGTCTCTTGTGTTTTAGTTTTGATTTCAGATAAAAAAATTTGGTTTAGGTTTGTTGAACCGGTTCTTAAGTATCGAACGAACAGAGGGACTTTAGCCTAGTTGGATTTAGATTTTGACTCAGGTATACCAAAATCTATTCGAGACGTTCTGCTGTGTGCTTTAAAGGAGTTAAAATGGACTTTAGACGTGCAATTCAAACCGCTCCCAAACTGGTAAAAATTGAGGATTTTGAGGACTGACGAACCAAATTCGAATCATTCATCAAATCTGAGGATGAAAGAATGTGAGAATGTATCATCTATGGGTATGTCAAACCGGCCTATGAAGGAATTGACGGCATCAAGCGAGTACCAACATACAGTGAAATGCAAGAGTCTGATAAACAAATGTATGATGCTGAAGGCAAGGCTTTTGCAACAATTAACATGTCTTTGTCAGATGCGATTTGTAGTGAGTTTAGGCTTTATTACGATTCATATGACCTATGGAAGGCTTTGGAAAGACGTTTTAAAGTGAATAGTCACACTAAGCAAAGTTCTTCAAATCAAAGTTCTTCAGGACAAAGTTCAAGTTGTCATTCCTCATAAAGCAGTGAGAGCCCAAAGGTGTTAGTGCCAGATCAACAAGATAAATCATGTGAGGGATCAAGTGATCAAGTGTTTGTTGCAAAATTCGTTGAGAATATGAAAGTGAAAGAGGTGATTGAAGATGAGAAGAAACCTGTTGAACAGAAATCCGATGAACAGGTCAATGAGACTGAGACATAAGTAAAGAAAATTGAAGCTAAAGAAGCTGATGCATCTAAGACTGAAAGTGAAGCTGGCGATACTGAGGAGGTAAATGATGCGAGTGCGGATGTGCCTAACGTCATTGATCTTGAGGACACAAAAGGGATGTCTACCAAGGAGGTCATCGCATACATGTCTGAATTGGACTCCATCGACACAAAGGTACACATTTCTCTCTCTTCTGTTGTTAATGCATGTAAAAAATGTGTGGATTATTCTGAGAGAATTGCCTTACTAGTTGCTGAAAATGATAAAGTAGCTAAACATAACACTGAGTTAGTTGTGCTACTAGATCAAGAAAAAGAGTTTAATTTGGGCAACAGGATTAGAGAGGATAATCTTAAGAGGAAGCTTAAAGCTGTAGAAAAGGACCTTAAGGCATTAGACCTTGTAGTTAAGGATAAGATCTGTTATCGGGATCTAGCCCATCTAGCCATAGCTGACAAACAAAAGGTCATTGCTGAGAAAAACAAGGAGATAGATGAGCAAAAGATTAAGATAGCTGAACTTAACAGGCAGGTTGAACAGTGTCGTAGTACCAAGTACCTTCATAACATCATCATAGATTCCCAAAAGGATAAGAATGAGTCTGCAGGGTTAGGATACAATGATGTTCATCCTCCCTTTAATGGGAACTATTCATTCTTGCCTACTAAGGAAAAGTTCATTGATGCGGTAAATGGTAAACAACATGTAGTCGAATCTCAGGATATCAACTTGCCTAAGAATCCTAGTTCTACAGAAAAGGAATTTGTTGGATCTAACATAAGTAAAGAAAAGATGAGCAAGGTTGTAGAAGTTAAAAAGAGTGAAATTAGACCATCTCCTTCACAATCTACTCCTCAATCTAAGCTTAAGAAAAGATCTTGCTTTAACTGTCGCATTAGAGGGCATGTTGCTAGTTGTTGCCCATTTAAGATAATTGAAAAATCGGGTGAGAGTAAGTTGAATAAGAAGTCTGTTCAAAAGCAGCAACAGGGAGTTGCAAAGGATGGGAATCGGGTTAATAAGGGTAAAAAGGAAGTACCATGTTCTAAAAATCAATCTAAATCAAATTCTCAGTCTTCATGTTCGGGACAATTTAATGGACCAAGAAATCAATCCCCAAGATACAATAATTACAATGGTCAATCAAATAGGTTCCAACATCAAAATCGATTCCAGAATGATGGTTATCGAAATTTTCATAAAAAGGCATTATTAGAAACAACATGTAAACTCTCGAAGAGATGATTATAGGAGTTTCCATAACTCCAACAATCAACCAAGAATTTTCAGAAATTCAGGGTATGATAATCGAAATCAATACTTTTCAAGTAATCACTATCAAAATGTTTCCAATTACCAGTCTCAAAAATCAACAAGCAACAGATCCAAGTCACATGAAAGGTTTCATGGACATTTAAATGAGTTTACTTATGTGAATGAACGAGGTCAAACCAAGACTACTAGAGTCTGGGTTCCTCATACTAAGTGAATTGCTGAGTGAGTGCAGGACGGCCGTGGAGGACTGTTGATTTGTTCGACAGTGGTTCTTCCTGTAAATTATCTGAGGTGTATTATAGGTTACCAATGGTAACGAATGGTTTACTTCGGTGAAGATATTCTTCATGCTCTTTAAAGTTATACATATTATTCTTCTTTTCACAATGAAAACATTTTGTCGGTTTAAGGGGGAGACTGTTTGTTTTTAAATTTTTGTTTTTATTTTCAGAAAAAACAAAAATTTAGGGGGGGGGGGGGGGAATTTCTCTAAGCCAAAAAGATTTAAATGTGTGAGTGTGTTTAGGGGGAGTAATATAATTCTCAAAAAATACAAACAAAAATCAAAAATTCAGAAAATGAGAAATCATGGTGTGAAAGAGAAGAAATGATAGTACATCAGCGATTAGACTGTCACACTGAAAAATAAACTTAAATGTGCTAAATGTGCTAAATGTGATAACAGCTCCATCATATGATGTACCGGTAGGCAAGAGACATGAATAAATCAGCTTACTATGTGATATAAACATAAAGGACTGTGTAACAAGTGGGGAACACATCTTTGGCGTATGATTTTATAATCTTAAATCTCGCGTTGATAGATTGCCAAAATCTGAGGTTTCAGGTTTTTAAATTGTTGTAACATCCGGGGATAACCTGGCTGCCCTTATACTGCATCCGGAAATATGCTGACCTACGCACAACCAGGATATCTTAAAAGAGCAAAAAGAAAAAGGAAAATGCCAATACCCATATATGCTGAAAGGCTAACTCAAAAATGCCTCAAGCTAAAATTCGTACCAAAATAAAATGGTATTTGTCCAAACCCTGGTTAAGTTCACATTGGTCACTTTGCTGCATCCAGATATATGCTGACCTGTATACCGATGTGACGCGTACCTTGTAAATTATACGAATGGCAACAATATACTCACCTGTTACGAAGAAGCTTTGTGCATACCTTGATCGCGGGGATATGTCGTGTTGTGGGACACACTGGTATAACGGTATGAAATCAATTAATAATATCGCAAGGTAATAGCTTTGAAACTTTCATGTAGCTTGTTTAAGTGGATAAACAATATCGGTAATCGTCTTGGACTGTTATTCACAAAATTAAATTAAGAAATTAACTAAAAGTGTGAAACAGTTTGACAAAGCTGATATGATCTTCTTGCACATGATTCTTACAAAAAGATGCATTGTAAATATTTTTAGTTTGTTTTATTGTATTCTAAAAACAAAAATACCAAAAATATTTTCTTTTTAAGGTCTTCCATTTTGAACTGATAAATTGTGTTTTCGCATATGCATTTGCATATCGGGATAAAATATTGGTTTATCTTTAATGTGAATTAGACTAATGTGTCTTTTGAGGTGTTGTTTGTAATAGTGCACAGATTGATGCTGATGTCAAGGTGAAGTGCATAAATCAAGATGCATAGATTGATGTTGTTATCAAAGTGAAGTGCAGAAGTCAAGATTTCGTGACGAGATCCTCCATCTCCATCTACATTAATGCTCACTCGTTTAAGTCAGGATTTGCTCACCAGATGAAGAATGTAAAGATCATGATTATCAGATGACTCAAAGTGGTTAAGAAACTTAAAGATTGGAATCATCAGCTTAGGGGGAGTTTGTTAGTACATTGAAGCTGAAGCAATCCAAAGACTTAGAGTCATTGAGTTGCATAAAGACGAAGACATCTAGAAGCTATTGTCAAGGGGGGAGTTTGTTGGTGCATTTTCGTGTGACAACAACTTACTAGATAGAATAGCCAGTAGATAGTCGTTTGTATAACGTGTAATCGTCTTTATTGTAATTAACGAACTTGGTGGTAGGCGAAATTAGTCATAGGCTAAATAAGTGAAGATAACCTAAAGAATATGCTAATTAGTGAAGATAGCTATCTTCACTAATTGCTATCTTCTCTAGAGAATATTATATCTTCCCTAGAGAATATTCTAATATGCTCATGTATAAATAGAATACATGGGGTTAGGGTTTGGTATTGGTCATTCTAGAGAGCAAAGTAGCCACCAAGTTTGTGAGTGTTGTCAGTGTGTTTGCAACGTTGTCTTGAATTGATTGTAATTTGTTTATAATCAATAGAAGACGGTTTTATTAGTATTTCATTCGTGTTCTTCGTATTTGTTCGATTCATCATTTTGCATAAACATCTATCAAGGGATTCCGCACCTTGATAGATCTTATTTGGCTTGTATCGATCCATTCCAAGGACCTACAATAACCTACAAATATTAAATACTAATAACAAATTTGACTATGACCTTGACCAAGACTTTGACTATGACTTTGACATGGAAATACATATCCAAAATATACAATTATAACAATGAGAATTTGGTACATCTCTATTAGTATTTGCATGGAAGGAATTAAAAACCTTAAACAGAAACTAGCGAAATATATACAAGGAAAACACTTTATGAACATATGCATAGTTGGTGATCCAGGATTTTTCTCCAGTAGGTTTACTATGTTTAAATAGTCTAATTTTATAGAACCGTAAATAAACATTTTCAGGTTGGTTCAACAGTTCGGGTCGATTAAACGATTCGAGTCAGGTTGTGTAATTATCTAATTCAGTTTCAACAAAATAACAACACTAATTGAAATTAAATAATTTAACATTACTATTTGTCTATTACAAGTTCACATAATCACTCAATTAGCAAATTAACAATATTTTACTCATTTTTAACTTAATTTTTACGTGGGTTTGATTAGACTAAGGGGTATGGAACGATGAATATCAACGATGAGCTGAGGTGGAGGGTTTCCCCCTCGGGGAACACCGCGCCCCTTCCCCCTTCGGCACAATCGATGGAAATTGTTAAAATGATGCATTTGACATAATTCAATTACCGGGCTTTAAGTTATTTGGGCTTGACATATTGTTGGGCTCGTTCTTGAATAAATTAGCCCATTGGCCTTTGGCCTGGGTCAACATATGATTGTCTGGTTCATGAACCGGGTTCTTTGGTTATTGTTTTGTGTTTGTATTGAAACAGATTGATGAGCTGGTTGTTTTATAATCGTTGGATCAAAGTTATCTTGGCCGTCCAAAGAGCATCTCGTGGGAGCTTCTCGAGACCACTATAAAAAGAATAGTAACGACTGAATTATTCAGTCGTTCTCCTTTTTCTTTGTTTTCTCTCCGATTGTTCATTCTGTTTTAGGGTTTCATTGTCTTTATAAGCCTGTTCGTTATTTCTTTGTATTTGTTCATCATTCTTGATCTGCCGATCTTATCAATCAGCAGATCTATGTATTGTACTCTTCTATTTTAGATCTCAGTGATTTGCTGAGATCTCATTGGGTATTTGGGGAGTACTGATTTGGTTTGGGTTAATAAGAGATTTGTCACCGTTTTGTCGCCTACATCTGTTGTTGATCTGTCTATGAGTTTATGTTGGCTCAGTTGTTGTTATTGTTGTGATTGTCAAACCCTTAAACTTTACATGGTATCAGAGCCTTAGGCTCTTGATCTTGTTGTTTTCCGCTGAGTTTTTCTTGTTTTTTATTCAAGGATCTGATCTGATTCATAGATCTGGTTCTTGGTTGTCTTGAATATTAGATCTGATCTTAGTTAATAGACCTGGTCTATTATTCTTTGTATTTGTTGTTGATTGACTAAAGCAGGTTGTTGAGGTCAACGTGTGTTGGTTGAGCATTGCTGGAGCTGTTGGATTGGAGTTTATTGCTACAATTTCTCCCATAACTCAACACCCTAAGTGAAGGTGCTGGTTGTGGGATTGGTGAAACCCTAACTTGGGTTCCCCTCACTGTGAGATCGTTCCTATTCTTTGTCTATTTCTTTGTGTCTAGGCGTCTTGGCCGGGTTAGGGTGGACCGGCACTGTTGTTCTTGTTGTTGTCTTGTTTGTCTGGTCTTGATTGTTATATATACATATATACATAGTATAATAGTTAATAAGGGGCTTCTGTGCTAAGAACTGCATGGGCACCTTGAGTGATGAACCCATGATCTGTAGCACTGACACAGTTTCGCCCTATTAGGTTGAGACAGTTATCTACTGTCTTGCTTGTTTGTCTTGCTTTTGTGAATTCTGTCTTGTATTTGTTTTCTTATTGTGTGTATCTTTGTTGATATACCATGGGTGATGTTGTTAATCCAGGAGGGGGTGGTGGCCCCCACCTTGGTTCTGGAGAGGGAACTCTTGTTAGTAAATTGGATATTAGTGATCCATTGTTTTTGCATCCTAGTGACACATCTAGTTTGTCTATCATTAGCATAAAGCTAAAAGGAACTGAAAATTATTCTGTCTGGTCTAAATCTATGAAACTTGCTTTACAAGGTAAAAACAAGTTAGGTTTTATTGATGGTATATGTGTTAAGTCCACTGATAATGATGTATTAGCCAGTCAATGGGATAGGTGTAATTCTGTGGTTCTTTCCTGGTTGATTAATTCTGTATGTGAAGAGTTATACCTAGGACAAGTCTTTTCTGAAAATGCTAGAGATGTGTGGATTGATCTAAAGGATACTTATGATAGAATTGATGGTTGTATTGTGTTTAACTTGTATCAAAAAATAAATGGTATAACTCAAAGTGGTAGTACTGTGTCTGAATATTATAATAAGTTAAACACTATGTGGAAACAGTTTGATTCTATTGTACAGTTACCTGCTTGTACATGTAATGATGCTAAGGACTTTAATGATTTCAATAGTTTGATTAAGTTGATGCAGTTTCTAATGGGTCTTGATGAGATATATCAGCCTGTTAGAACTACCTTGTTGACCTATGATCCACTACCTACAGTCAAAGCTGCCTTTGTTGTTATCTCTAGAGAGGAATCTCATAGGGGTACTAGTAGTGGATCAAAGGCTTCAACTGTTTCATTTGTTGCTAGAACCAACCAGAATTCTAATAATAGGGGAAGGTTTACCAACAATAATAATAGGGGACCTAATCCAAATTTAAAATGCACTCATTGTAACATGATTGGTCACACCATTGATAGATGTTATGAAATTGTTGGGTATCCTCCTGGTGTTAAAAGGAGACCTGCTGGTCAGTTCAATAAAACTAATAACAATGCTGGTAATGGTTCTAGAACTAATGTGTCTAATAATAATGTGAGTACTAATGTTGCTTCTAGTTCTGGTTCACCTTTTACAGCTGAGCAGATTTCCAAGTTAATGAGTCTGCTTGGTGAAAAATCTGAAAGTGACCCTCAAACTTCCAATACTGGAGGTGAGTCTATTGTCATAAAAGGTTTTTCTAGCATGTCTGTTTTGTCTAAGTTGTCTGAAGTATTCAAAAACTTTTCTAGTTGTTCTGCCATGCTTAAGTATGCTTTGTTTCTTGGTTGGATCATGGATTCTGGTGCAAACCAACATATGGTTGGTAATGATAAACATATGATAAACTGTGTAGATGTTTCTAAGTATAACATAGAAGTTAAACATCTAAATGGCACTAATGCTAAGGTTTCTAAGATAGGTGACATTAAATTGGCTGATGGAGTGATTTTAACTGATGTGTTTTACATTCCTGATTATTGTGTGAATCTTGTTTCTGTACACAAGTTGTCTAAAGATAATAAGTTAGATGTTCTTTTTAATAAGTTAGGTCTCACAAAGACGTCTTGGGATTCGGGTGAGGTGTCGCTCAGCTAGTGGTCCATCACCGAATTCTCACGAAGACGTCTCGGGACCTGTGAGCCGACTCTCCCAAGAGATGAGAGGTGGCTATTTTGGTAAGTTGACCAAGTCAACTGGTTATTTTGGTGATTTTCCCATATATATATCTTTTTAGAACGGTAAACTCAAGCACTATTTTTAATTTCATCACAGAATTTGAGCCCGTAAAACTTGAGGAAAGATGCCTTTTCTGAAACGTTAAAAAAACATAATACAAATATTGAAATTTGTTAAGACAAGATTTTTTGTTCTAACTCTTTTTAGTGTCTCATAAGGGAGTGTTTGGGATTGATTATTCAAAACAGATTATGCGTTTTGGAAAAGCAGGGTTGGAGCTGCTTATAGATTATTGCGTTTTGATAGCCTAAAAAAACTGATTATCTGCGTTTTCAAAACGCAATCCAAACACTAAAAATGATTATCTGCGTTTTCAAAACGCAATAATCAAAAAATCAAATTTAAAACGCAATCCCAAACACCCTCTAAATTAGAGCAAATTAGATATCAGTATTTCGTGGTGATCCTTCCAAAGATTGGAGATAAGGCCGACTAAAGTTTTTCTGAAATATTATAATTTTTTATTTTATTTGGAATGGGTATGAGATTAGATGATATCCATCATATACCCAGATTTTTTTTATTAGGTTCTTTGTGTAAATATATATATATATATATATATATATATATATATATATATATATATATATATATAATCTTTTGGAATATGAATTTGATAATAGTATTTATTTATTATATTTAAATGTAAAAAAATAAATTTACATTTACTTTTCATTCATTTAATGGTTACGCCGCAACGCGCATGTTTAGTTTCAATAAATGTACCATCTTTGTACTTAAAAAAATACATGGTAATTGATGTATAATACATGAAAAATGTCCTTCATGATCCACGTTATAAAGTTCCATATGAAACGTCAAACGTCTCATTGTGTCAAAATAGAATATAAACCCATATATGACGTTCTAAATAATTATGGGTATTTATATAAACAAGTTGGGTTATTTTGACCAAAAGTAATATTCTAATGATTGTGCTAAAGGTATTTGTTTTCTCGTTATTTCACTAGGTGTAGCTCTTTCTTTTTGATTTCTGATGGAGGGAAATAATAATCTAAACATTAACCAGTTTGCTGGTAATAGTTTTAATTGAAGAATTCTTTTATAACAGTCTCAACCTTCAAACTATTTTCCTCCATCAAGCCTTTCTAATAAGGTTTAACCCAGTTAATTTTTTTGTGACGTGGTTGTTGATGTGGACGGGAATGTGAATTTTTTTACCCATTTTATATTTTATATATATACAAACACAAGTTGAAGGTTTTGCGGTGTTTGGTGGTTGAAAATTGGTGGTTTTGAAGGTGGAGGTTTTACTATGGAGATGAAGGTTTGTGGTTTGTGCGATTGTGGATAGGTGGTGGTCGAAGGGAGTGACAACACTGGTTGATGGGTTTGCGGTGGAGATAGAGACGATTTCTGGTTCGGTTTTGTTTCAAGAGAGAGAGAGAGAGAGAGAGAGAGAGAGTGGTGGTGTTGTGGTTGTTGTGACTTGAACGAAAACTTGTGTGGCGTATGGTTTGGTGGTGGTGGTTGACAGTGGTTTTGTATAGCGGTGGCGATTTCTAGTTGGGTTTAGTTTTAGAAGAGAGAGGGAAAGAAAAAGGTAGATGGAATACATTAAAGAGTTTTTTTTTTTTTTAAATAATTCATGTCGCCATCCATATAAGCCGGTTGATGTTTTTTTACGCATCCTCGTCCACGTAAACCACCACGTCACCAAACACTAGCTGCTGCTGACCAACATATCAAAGTTCGGATTATTACTTGCGGAAAAAGCGAAATCACCAAACCTTATTAAAGTGATCTTTTTGGCAAAATAAGTGTTTGTCAAATAACTTGTGCCAACTGATCGTCTTAGGCGATGTTTCCTAATAAATTGTATTGTTGGATTGAAACTTTGCGACCGCTATAACAGTGTAACTAGCAGGTTTCAGGATTTAGAGACGGCCGATTTGGGTTCTAGGAGTCTTAAAACTATTGTTGAAGGTGATTTCAAACCAATTTCCTTAACAAGCAGCTTGCTCTGACCCGTACCTATTTCGGTCACAACCTATTCTGACCCAAACCAAAATAAGCCTTTTCTAATAACGGCCTATTCTAACCCAAACTACAAAGCAAGACCCATTACATTGTTACAACGGCCGTTTAGCGAAGAAAATTGAAACGAGTTCCAAAAGTATCAAAGAACATGTTATATGGTCAAACTTGAATGCAAGCATCGAAATCATTCCTCTAAAACGCTAGAACATAATCGCCAAATGGTAATGTCATACTCATACCCAAACATGCATGGCCACGTGCGCACGCGCACACGTATATAAATAAATAGTTAAGTTCAAAGTAAGCCGCCATTTCCTACCGAAAACTAACCCATAAGAAAGTTTTTCCACAGCCTATCCTGGGAACATAGTAGAGCTGAATACAGCTTTCAGTACAGAAGGTTAAAGACAAGTTTGTCATTTACTATATACATGCAACATAGAACCTTAAACAACATTACATTATGAAAAACAAGACCTAAGTATATTATACCCTAACCCAATCTGTCAATTACTGCTTACCAAAAAACCTGGGACTCAACCAAAGTCGGTACAAAACAACCGTTTTCTTCACAAATCGGACAAAAATTGTACCTCTTGGAGATCTCCGCACACACGTCATGCATCTCTTGCACGAAAGGTGTTGACCCGAGTAGCAACCCCATTTTTACAAATATTTAAATAACAGAACTCGCTAAAGATAGCTCGTGAAGCTCACTTAGCATCCATTCCTCACCGGTTTGACCGCCAAGGACAATAGCTCGTGTACCGCCAACAACACATGTACTATGACCCCAAGCGAACCGTGGGGGCCGCCCAGGTACGTTTAATATCCGCCATGTAGGTTTCTCCTCCGTGGGGTCAAGAATATAGAGCTGTGACGCTGAGTGAAGACCTGCAACGGACCCACCAAAGACAAGTATCCTGCCGCCAGGGAGGCTCACAGCCACATGGTCAAGCCGGGGAGGCGGACCTATGCCACCTGGGTTCCCAGCGCCAGGCATCCCACTTCCGGTCACAGATCTCCAGCACGGTTCATCCTCACTTAAGTCCATAGTGAAAACGTCACTAGATCGGAATCTCAGCGGCCCGCTTTTAGCGAGACCACCAAACATTAAAATTTTTCGACCACCGTACACTGATAAAGTGTGTCCAAGACGAGAAGGTGGGGTCCATGTAGCTGGTATCTCTCTCCAAATCGGTTTCTCCATTGATAAATCAAGTAAGAAAGTGTCACTTAAAAGTACACCCGAGTCCGCACAACCACCCGAGACAATTAATTTTGTCCCGTCAAGGGTGCAGGAGCTGTGCCATGATCGTGGAAGTGGAGGGGCTAAACCAGAAATTTCACGCCATGTAGGATGCTTTGCATCTAAATCCAACAGAAAGACATCATTAAGCAACCCCTGGGTCCCACACCCACCAAACACTACCAAATTAGAACCATTCACACATGACAGTGTATGACCCCAACGGCCAGGTGGCGGTGAGCCGACTTTCACATGCTGCCACTCGGGTTTGCTAGAATTTAAATCCAGTACAAAAGTATCATTCATCGGTTGCATATTGACACCCTCACCACCAAACAGAACCACCCGGTTCCCAACAGCACATGCACTGAAATTACACCGTGATGGCTCCACTGCACCACCGACTGTAACCTTCCGCCAAGCAGCAGCTTCAAGTGTAGTAAGCTCCCGAGCTAACCGACCCCAGCCTAACCGTTTAGCACCGGGAACCGTCTCTAAAACACGAGTGGTTTCACTACCCCACGCATTCTGACAAACCATCCTCCATAAGTCCTCATTTTTCACCACCTCATAGAACCGCCTGCAAACCGAACCTACAGATGCAATATCTCGTGGGGTCAATCGTGAAAGAATCTTCAAACAAATCACTTCATCACTTAATTGTAGAATCCTGCAGAGTCCACGGGAAGAATTGCGTGTCCCATCTGGAGTTAACCGAAAAGAGAGAAGACTGGACCGAAAAGGGTCAGATGACTTCAAGGTTCCTTTGGTTGTCGAGCCAGGGAGAGGGCCCAGATCAAGATCGACTTCTGTAAAGAACTGGATACCGATAATATGGGTTATTACTTCATCATCACCATATATAGGGGTCATACGCAGTCTGTTCATCAATGGAGTACCATCTTTTGTAAAATTTAGTAATTCTCCTTTAAATTCAATCCCATCTTCAAGACATCTCCTAATTTCTGAGACTACTGTGGAGTCCACAAGGGGATGCCTTCTTTTTGCATATGGACCTCTGCATTGCAAAAACCGGCTGAAAAAACAAATACAAATACACAAATTAGAACGAAAGAGGAAAGGTGTAGTCACTTGTAAACAATGCAATAATGATGTAACATTTAAAAAATAACGCAACATGTAAGAAGAAAAACTAGAGGTGGCAAGATGGGCAGGTCGGGTAAAAGGTTGAAGCAAGTCAGTTTTAGTACAGGTCGAAATAAGCTGCCTGGGTTGGGTATACCCTTTATACAAGTAAACCCTTAAAGACAGACGTATAGCTAGCTGCAACCTGTTTGATCCGATTCTACGCATTTGCCCTTCCCTTAGTAGTTAAAACTTTGAGGACCCATTTGAGAGTAGATTAGATCACAAATCAAATCAACTCATTCATAAAAAATGGATCAAAATTACCACCTCCAGCCCACATACCTACAAGTCCAAGCGGGGAAAAAAACATTATACAAATCGCCATAACCATTAGCTTTTCAAAAAGCCTACAACATATGGAGTAAGAAGACCAAACAAATAGAAATACATTTCAGTTCACCATATATAATTACCACTTTACGTACTGAACAGGTTGTTAGATATGCTTATACGTTTTGCATAGATGTCCATGTACTATCCTGATTTCTAGAAAGTTAATAGGTTGTGAGTAACATCTTGAGTTGGGTTGACCTAAAAATACCATTTATACAATTCTTTTTATCATTTAGATACAACTCTCATGCAAAAGTATATTAGGAGGGTGATGCATTAAAGCTACATTTAGGCAACTATTCATCCATTCAGCTCAGTTCTAAGTTTTCCCTGCAAAGAACATTCTTCTGTAATTTGGAACCACCTCTATGACCACATCAACCGGTCTATTGTCTCTTTTATCAACTACAAGTGACTTACATATAGATGAGCAAACAATATGTATAAGCTCCCTTAAGTTCTTTCAATACACTAGTCCCTACTATTATTATTTGTTTGGGTTCAAGTATTCTCCTAATTACCTATTTAGGAGATTGCATTGTTAAAAGCTACAAACAAATTGACCTTGCACTTGCCAAAGATAGTAATCTGTCATGATGCATGTATTTAGATTTTAGACTACATAAAATACTAGAGGAAACACCAACAGAAGTAGAAAGGTACAGACAGTATTACTCGATTCAGTTTCCTTCAAGTATACCTCCTAATTTACCAAATATATGCAAGTATTTATACACACGCATACACATAATGTTTTGTGAGCCTTTGTAATGTGATAGATTAATTATTGTACACATTTAATGCAGCCATTTTATATGACAGTGACTGCATTGCACTTCACATCTGCTAAAATATGACAGCTTTGCATGTATGGCATCTTAAAAATGTAACAGTTTGTGTGCATAAAATATAATAATATGGCAACGATTTCATGGCACATTGTTAAGTTGGGGTTCATACGTAAAATTGCAATAATAAAGCAACTTGATAGGTTATAGCTATTGCAGAAACAAGAGTCGTTCAAAGTAAAACTTGAATCATGGCTAAGATCTATAAATCCAATGTAAGAGCTAAGAAATCAGTCTTGAAACTTTTAAGATCTCCATTTATACAACACATCATTGTTTTCAGAAGAGGAAATAAGTAAAGATTAAAGAAGATTCGATAAAACTGGGATTTCATTAACAATGTTATGACTCCTTTTCATCTGGTCAACTCGTCCAAGCATTGTTATGTGAACGATAGATGAATTTTTCGATGTGAATATGTTCAAAATATAAGTTGAAATCCAGTAATATCAAAACCAAATGCCAAAATTGTATTAAAAAGCACATCAGAGTTCAGACCCTAAGCACCTCAAACATGACTCCGATCCTCGCATTTACATGTTTCCAGTGTCAAGATTTCACATGATGGACATTTTTCTTTTGGAAATTCTAGTGCAAGTGACCAAGGGTAGAGATGACAACAGCATTTCAATTTGTAGTAAACTTTTTGACTAAAGACGCCAAAAGCAAACAACTAATGTGGATACTGGATCATTCCCTACCAGTCAATTTATAATTTACTGAACCTGGGCAGTAAACATTCAAAATTTTACCACTCTGTAAAGACACGTAAAACTCAATTAAAAAAAAAGTTCAGAATCTGAATAAAGGATGGGAGCCTAGGATATTAAGTGTGAAGTGTGAACCATGCCAATCTATCATGTATAAGGTTAGTGACAAAGGCAATCGTTTCACAGTATAAGTTTTTTCACATTCTATTTAATTTATTATTTATCAAACAGATCTTCCAACACAAAAGAAGCAGAAGTGGGCATACCACAATGTATACTACCAGAACAATCCATAAAACATCCAATCTATTCCTCATACTTTTTGTGAGCCATAAGCTCACACACACACTAAATTCAAACACCAACTCACTATTTTCCAAAAAAAAAAAAAAAAAAAAAACTATAACTTAAAGTACAAGTTGTGTATCCTATTTCTTCTTAGGATGTCAGCCTAATATATGGTGCCATACAATGTTACGAACACATATGAAATAGGATGGGTTACAAAAGCAAATCACTGAGAGAAGATATATGATAAAGAGTAAGTCAATCAATAGCTAAATCAAGAACAAAATCTGTAACTCTGTTAGTATGAGGTAGAAACCAGAAAAGCAGGTTAATTGGTTTAAAACTAAAAGCAGCTAGAAATGCATATCCCTAAGAGGCAAGCCAGCAAATAAATCTAGCTAATCTTCAGATTAGTATACATTTATTTCAAGGAACTAGCATAAAGTAGTTGCACAGCAACCCAATCCCTGATCAGTTGGTACAGGTTAGCACACTAACCATCCAATTAAAGTTTATAAACTTGCATCATAATTTGGAGGGAAGCATACACAAAGTCTAGAACTAGACGACTATATGAAAATAACCTAAAAACTAATTTTTATGTTACTTCTACGCATCAATAATCATTTGCTGGACTTGGTGCATTCACAATTTAGTACAACACTGCATAAACCATTCTATGCTATTCAATGAATGGGAAAAAAGACTATAACCATTCATTTCTTCATTCCCTTGAATAAGTTATCTGGGTATAGCGATAAACAATAAGCAATAAGGAAGCCCAGCTTAAAAGTTGCATCTATGCACAGTGCACTTATAAACTACAAAAGATACTGTATCACAAACTGCAATTTTGGCCATCACGAAGAGCTGAAATTCAATTCCTAACTGATAACCACCCCAGATGTTTAATAATTTCAAACACAGAACTAAGAACAACATTAGTTCATTTTAGCCAAGATGTACACTCCACTACATCACCCTAATATCAGTCCAGTTCCCGTGCAACATAGCTCACAACTACTACATTCAATATCCAAAAGCCCTAATAGTAACAATAGCAAGAAATAACTTCTGTTCCTCTAGATTTCTATCATTCAGATTCACAAACAATACTTAACTTCATATCTTCATTCTCTTGAATATGTTCTCTGGTTATAGCAATAAAGAAGCCCAGCTTAAATGTTACATCCATGCCCTTATGAACTAAAAAGATACATATTGATTAAAGCAACAAACTAAAATTTTAGCCATCCATTAGCTGGATTTTCTAATTTATACGTACTGGTGCTGTTTCATTATTCCAAAAACCCTAAGAGCATTTACAGTAGGTTCCCTATAGCTGTCACTATAATTTAACTAAAATAAACTTTTTTTTTGTCTAAACTTTGCTTATCTTTTAAAAACCTCTCACAACAGATTCTCTATCTCTATTTCTATTTTACTCACAAAAAGTTATTTTATTGTTTGTTTTCGGTTCTTCTATATACTCAAAAAATTATATTTAGAGATTAATAGTCAACCTCAGTACTTAAAGAGATTAAGTCTAGGTTCTCTACCTCTAAGCAGTCAATAGTGGTTATCAGGCTTATCCAAAATAACGGTGCAAATAGCAGTCCAGATTCCAGAATAGCAAAACCGCTATTATCGGCACTATTGACCGCGCTATTATTGCTGCTACTACTGTTGTTATAGCCTTAACTTATAATTTTTAAGAGTTGACTGTTAGTGTTCTAAGCCTTAATCAGTTGCTACAATGCTTCTTAATTTCTATGTCTTGATCCTTCTATTGTGTATACTTGTGTTAAAACTTATATACGTTGTGTGTGTATATATTAATATAATATACGCACACAACATATATGTTATCACGGTGAGATATCATGAATTCTAATCTCAAGCATAATATATTATGCTTGATATTAAAATTACTGATATCTCCCCGCGATAACCTATATCTCAGACATCGGCCCTTGACCGCTATTTGATTTCGGACCGCTATAACTGCGTAGCTAAACCTTATCTATATTTTGAGATACCGATGAAAAGTACAAACCGAAAAACCTGGTGTGAATCCCCTAATACTCCTAGGCAAAACTAAGAACAATATTCATTCATTTCAGCCAAAACTAATATCCAAATAACCTAATTAATATCCAAAACAAACTCACCAGTTACGACCGAGTACTTCTTCAGCGCGATAGCCAGTAAGAATCTCAAAAACCGAATTGACATAAATAATAGGATAATCAGGCTCCAAAGCATCCGAAACGACGAACCCGCAAGGCGCCGGTTGCAGCAAACTATCAACAGGGAAGGGTAACGGGCCTCCATCGTTCAGCAAGAACCCTTCCTCGTCTCCACTAATATCAGAATTGCTACTATCCCACTCCATATTATTATTATTAATAATAATGATAATCGGTTGTTCAACCCATTAGAAAGGAGCAATTGGAGGGCGAAAAACAGGAGAATTGAAGGATTGATGGATTGGAGATTGATTAATTAGGGTTTTGGAATTGGGTTTGTGTGGGAATTTGGGGATTTTGTGAAATGAGTGGTGTGTACGGATTGGGGATATCGACCTAGCTTTTTATCAAATGGACTACTATGGGGTTGTTTGGATTGCACCCGGGTCACACGTTTTATTTATCGGTGAGTGTCTAGTAGGGGTGAGCATCGGTCCAAACCCGACCCGACCCGACCCAAACCCGACCCGACCCGAACCCGAAACCCACATAAAATGAAAACCGATTTCAGACCCTAATCAGCGGTTCGGTCTTCGGTTCGGTGTTACCCGGTTCCAGTCGGTCCAGAGTACAAGACCCGACCCGAATGGCTTATGCTCTATCTTAACTGGTCAAATACTTAAGCTAAATTATTTTAAATAAAAAAAAAAAGGAATGGGCAAATGGGTTGAAAATCATCTGACTTGTATTCAAAATTCAAATGCATCAAAACATCCAAAATCATCAGTTTGTTATCCAAACAGAATGAAGACTAAAAAAATAATAGTAAAAAAAATATAAAACATGTGGGTCAACAGTTTGTTATGCAGTTTGACTTTTGAAAGTCAAAGGGGTAGTTTATATGTGTCTGTCCCTCTGTCCATATATTATTGAAAGTCAAACTGTCAAAGGGATGCATATGATAAATAAATATCTTAGTTTGGGCGTTTCAAAAGAAACGCCTAAACTAATATAGTTTGGGCGTTTCTTTTGAAACGCCTAAACTATATTAGTTTGGGCGTTTCCTTTGAAACGCCTAAACTATCTTAGTTTGGGCGTTTCAAAAGAAACGCCTAAACTATCTTAGTTTGGGCGTTTCAAAAGAAACGCCTAAACCAATATATATAATCAAACTAGTATATGGTGTCAAGTTTATAAGCAAGTTTTTTATATAATCAAACATTCAAACTACTTATATTCTGAATTATATTCTGAATGATATTCTAAATATGCTAATAAAACCAACTGCACTTGTTTTCTGATAGAATTAAGTCAGAGACATGAACATATATACTAGATATATCGATTTTGTAACAACTAACAAGAGTATACATTGAATTATATTACCTGTTTTGGCAGCAAACAGCAGGCAGATAACGCAGCAGGCAAGGCAGCAAAGCAGCAGGCAGCAAAGCAGCAGGCAGCAGTTTGTTATTATCTTTTCGGTCCAAGTGTTTGTACTCGGTTTTTTTCCCCTACCCGACCCGACCCGACCCGATACCCGAATGGGTTGAAATACGGGAACCGACCAAAGAACCTAAACTACAAATACGGTTCGGTCCAAGTCAAAATTCGGTTCGGTTCTCGGTTCTTTTTCGGTCCGGCCCTAATATGCTCACCCCTAGTGTCTAGCATGTCTAACGCTCCATTTTTCTACCTACAACTAGAGGTGAGAAAAAAAACCGGTTCGGGAACCGAAACCGGTAAAACCGACCTGAACCGAAACCGGTCAAAACTGGTTTTACGTGAAACCGGTACTAAAAAAATCTTAAACCGAACCGAACCGAAAACCGGCCTAAAACCGATGGAAAAACCGGTCAAAAGAAACCGAAACCGGTACACAAACCGGAACCGAACCGAAACCGGTCTCGCTAAAAACCGGCCGAAACCGAACCGAAACCGGTTTAAGAAAAATACATTTTTTTGGCCATAAACACAAATAAAACTTTGTTTTTTTGTATTAATATTCAATTTCCTTCTTTAAAAAACCCTAAAAGTTATTAAAAGTTAAATTTTATGTAATTTATACGATTTTAAAAAGTGCGCGAAAAAACCGATTAAGAACCGAAACCGAAACTAAAACCGAACCGAAACCGGTCTCCGAAATCGGTCTTACGAATCGACAAAACCGGTCCAAAACCGAACCGGTTTGGAACCGAAACCGGTTCGGCCATGAACCGGTACTATAGCGAACCGGTTTGGAACCAAAACCAGTTCGGCAAAAAAAACCGATTTGATCACCTCTACCTACAACGTATAACTTCTATCTACCTAGGAATATAGTAGATATGATTAAGGTGGATGATGTTGTGGAACGATTCTCACATTGGAATGGGGTTGCACTCGTTGGAACTATAGTAGGAATATAGTTTGAATGTGCTTCTACGTAAGCATGGCTATAGCTCTGAGGAGATCAAGTATCTTGGAGGTTTCACCGTGGTTATAGTTTTCAAAGATAGTGGTGCAGCGGACGACTTCTTTGTTGATAATTCTAGGTGGTCTGCATGGTTCGAGTCGTTAGTAAGGTGGGATAGTAAAGTGGTTAAGGAGGAGGAACGCATTGCATGGTTGCAAGTGCAGGGCGTCCCGGCCCAGTTGGCACTTGATCAGGTGTATGACTCGATCGGTTGTAGGTTCGCAAACGGATTGTGGACCGGGTAGATCTTAGTTGGAGAGAAAATGTGTTCAACGTATGGGTTGAAGAAGATGTTGGAGAGTAGATTCCGGATGGTGTTGTTGAGCTTGATGAGGATGACGTTTCATTGAGCCAAGAGGACGAGAAAATGGATGACACCATGCAACAGGGAGACAACGTGAATGTTTCTACTGAGGAAGGTGAGTTTTTGTTGAATAACGTTACTGGGGGGTTGGGAATAGTTGCAGTGGGTCTCCTGGGGGTGGTGCTGACCGATGTGTGGCTGAGGCTACGGGTGTACAGTCGGCTACGGTTAATGGCAGGAAGAAATTCCATCGGAAGTCTCTATTTAAAAACAGGAAAGAGAGTAGTCGTTCTCTAGAGCGTCCGAAAAAAAGACAAAGGGAAAATAACGACATTTTCGGGCTGGACAAGATAATTGGTATTTTATCCGGTGCTGATGAGTCGAATGGTAGTGGTGAAGAAGGTAGAGATGACGTGTTCGTGACTCTGGACCTAAATAAAAGAGCTTTAGGTGTGGTGGAAAACGGTTCTCACGGTTTGATGTCAAATGACGATAACGCTAGTGAAGCTGAAAACATTGATGTGGTTAGTACTCAGCAACCTATTGATGTCGAAGCGGGGGAAACTGTGGTTTTAAGTAGAGCCTTGGGGGTGGAGAACTTGGGTGATTTTGTTTCGAAAGTTAAAGAAGTGTACGTAATGAAGGTTATCAAGGAGGTGATCAATGAATTTTATCTCATTGAACATTCGTGGTTTGGGAAATCTGGGCAAAGCAGATTGGGTTCGTAGTCTTCGGGCTAAACACGAGGTCAGTTTTCTTATGCTTCAGGAAACGCAATATGGTTCTTTGGATGCGGTGAACTTGGGCAGGTATTGGGGGTTCGGGGATTTTTCTTTTGAATGGGTTCCTGCTACGGGTAGATCGGTGGCTTATTGTCTATGTGGGATCCTAAAGTTTTCGTTTATGGATAGGGTGATTAAAAATTCTATTGATGGAGGCTTTTTCGGGTATGATGAATCAGGCTAGTGACATAGGGACTTTTCATGGTGTTAAGCTTCCTAATGATGGTCCGGTATTGTCCCACTTGCTTTATGCGGATGATGCCATGCTGATGGGGGAGTGGACTCAGCATAATTTGATAAACATGAGGCGCATTTTACGTATTTTTTATCTTTGCTCCGGGCTTAAGATTAATCTTCACAAATCGGTGCTTTATGGTGTGGGTGTGGATGTTGATGATGTCGTGAGTATGGCTGATTCCATGGGGTGTAAGCCGGTAATTTACCATTCTCGTATTTGGGTATCAAGGTTGGGGCAAACATGAATAGGGTGTCTAATTGGGAACCAGTAGTGACTACGTTTAAACGGAGGCTCTCAGAGTGGAAAGCCAATACGCTTTCGATTGTCGGTCAGTTAACTCTTATAAAGTCGGTCTTGGATAGTTTGCCTACGTATTATTTTTCTTTATTCAAGGCCCCGAAGATGGTTGTTGGTGATTTAGAGGGCTTGATGCGTAGATTTCTACGGGGTGGTTCGGAGGAGATGAGGAAGATGAGTTGGGTTTCTTGGGAGGTCATTACTAAAAGTATTAAAGACGGTGGGTTGGGGATAGCATCTCTTGAAGTTAATAATAATGCTTTGTTAATTAAGTGGCTTTGGAGGTTTATGAACGAGCCTAACTTAATGTGGAGAAGAGTTGTGGTTTCCATCCACGGGTCTTCTAGGTGTTGGGGCATTGCTCCCGTTAATAGCGCCATCACGGGTGTTTGGAAGAATTGTGTGTCTCTTTGGAACAAGCACAAGGTTGAGGGGATTGGTTTAAACTGTGACACCCGGCATGTTTGGGTCAACATTTTATAAACACATAAGTCTACCTTAGCGAAAAACGTTTATTAAACATACTTGACGGGGTCAGTAGAGTCGGAACACAGTCCGTATTGTCCAGGGTCCAATGATTCGGGAGATCATTGGGTTAGTCACACACACACACGATACGAGTCCCGTTGTTGGTGAATTACATAAACTAATTAAGTGTATGTGTAGACTAATTGTCGTATGGTGGATTATATGCTTAGATGTGTTTAAATGATGTGTAGATAATCATCCGTGCTTAAATATGTTTAACATAGACTAAGGTTGCATGCTCGTATGTTAGGGTGCGTTAAAATGCGTTAAACACGACAAATTGGAAAAACTAGAAAAACGTGAGTCCTGGTTCGACCAATCGAATGGGTGAACCTGGACAATACTCCTGGTTCGACCCTTGTAAAAGGGGCGAACCTGGGATATGGAATTTAAAGAATTTCATTCGACCAAGTCAGGGTACGTTCGACCCTGTGAAAGGGTCGAAGGAGGGTACATTCGCCCAGGTAAAAGGGGCGAATGTGGACATAGTATAAATACCACACTTTGTCATTTTTCACCATTTCACAAACCCTAAACGCCTCAAAACACTCTCTAGTAACTTTAAACATTGGGGAAGGAGTTTTTGCCCTTGTTTTCTATAATCTAACCTACAAACATCTTCTACACAAAGATCTAAGGTGTGTTCTTCATTCTAAATCATTTTTAAAGCATTTCAATTCGTTTTCATTAAACCCCAAGAGTCCAGATCTGATTCAAACATGTTTTCATGAATAAAAACCTTCCTAATATCTTTCTAAACAAAACCTATTCATAAACAATGAGTTTTCATACAAACTAGCATGTGTTAATGGTGTTTTATGTGATGTTATGTATTGTTTGATGATTGATTGCTGTATAGATGTTATGACAACGATCTAGGACTGTTATTGATGATTATTTATGATTGAGATAGGTTACAATTAATTATTGATGATATTATGTTCATTTTGGGGATTTTGGGTTAGATCTAGGGCTTGTTCATAATGATAGTGATGAGGATATGATTGGGGGGTTTATTGTTCATGATAATCTGAGCATATTAAGTTGATTATTGATTGGTTTCATAAAGTTTCCTAATTGGGTAAAGATTGCATGCATGATGATGTGACATCTCCATAATTTACTATTTTGGGAATCTTGTAAAAACGACTAGATTTTGGTGTAAAATCGGTAGGGTTTCGTAGGGATATGTTAATGATAGTCAACTGCTGTAACTCATGATGTTTCGTGATGTTTTCGGGTGTTTTTGATGCGTTTTTGAGGAAACTAAATAACAGGGTCGAACCTGGAGTACCTTCGACCAGTCAAACGGTCGAAGGAGGATCTCCAGGGTCGAACCTGGTTAATAAATGGTCGAACGAATTCCAATGGGCGAAGGAGGGAGAAAAGGGGGCGAAGGTAGCCACATTCGACCGTTTAAAGCCTCCTTCGACTGTTTAGAGCTACATTCGACCCTACGTTAACAAAAATGAGATTTTTGTTGCAAACTAAGTGTTTTATGCTTGAAACTTATGTGTTAACTTTATGTTCATGACTAATTGATGTAATGGGTCACCAACGGGATGTCGGGTCGATTTGGGATGTCCGGTTAACGTTTAAACACACTTTTTAACACACGTAGTCAAGATCTGGACAATCGGGGACTAGTTAGCCTTCGGGTTAATAGTCATCACACTTATGTAAACTCATTGATAGGTTGTCATTAGTTGGGATTATCATACACGTGTTGGAATCCTAGTTATCAGAAGACGCACTCTAAGGTGAGTTTCACGGCCCCTCTTTTATACTCTTTTCTCTCGGGGGAGAAGCAAGCCACACGTTTTAACAATGCAACGTTTATGATTTGAAAACACAACTCTTATGAAACTTACCACTTTTGGAAACATGACACTTTTAGAAACATGACCCCTTTTTGGGAATGTGACTCTTTTAAGAAACGTGACACGTTTGGCACTTGGCATATTTTGGCATTTGACACTTTTAAACATTGACACTTGGCATTTGGCACTTGGCGCTTGGCACTTATATACTATACGACGAAACCTAAGTCCCTATTGAAACCATGAATGTGCGGGGCACAACGGGGGAAATGTGGATAGATCTATCGGGTGTGACGAACCCCACCTGACGGCTGGGAGCCGGGCGGGTGCATATTGTCTCTACTTGACACTTGACACTTGGCACATGGGCAGCAACTCGAGCAACGTTTGTCAGTAATGGTTTTAGCAACACAGTCGTAGTAGTAAGGGAACGTTTGTTATTTACTTGGAACTTTTGCACACTTGGCACTTTATGAGGAATCGCTTTACACATGAAAACGTTTACGAACTTAAAACCTATGAACTCACCAGCATTATATGTTGACGTCTTTTTGGCATGTTTTCTCAGGTCGCTAAGGTAGCAGCATTGAGTATAGGCGCACGGAGTCTCACGGCGTCTAGGGATCATATGCATATTTTGTTTAACATTTCAGACTTTGAGTTTTACTTTTAAGTTGTAATAATACATTTTGCTTCCGCTGTGATAGAACGGTTTTGAAACTCAATGGTAGTTTACGTTGTTTTCTTATCATATAGATGTCGTTTATTGTGACCGTTGACTTGGATCCTGGTGTGTCACGCGCCTCGCGGTAAAACCCCGCATGTGGAAATTTGAGGGTGTGACAGATTGGTATCAGAGCCAATGGTTATAGTGAACTAGGACTGCATGTAGAGTCTAGTCTATAGCCGAGTATCACACACGTTAGACGGTCACACATAGTTACGAGTCGTGTCATTTGGTAAACATACTAATCTTGTCGGGGTGTCAGTGTCCTCATCACACAGTATCACATTATCTATCTTTTGTTATTTCTACCTTAGTTCTATCTTCTTCTTCGGGTTTGAAGATGAAGGGGCTTATCGCTTATACTTGGCAGTAGTGTACATTGGGGTGGCTTCGGCACATTCTTGAGATCTTTCCGGGTTTTGGATATCTCCCCTCTATGCTCTAATGTACATACTTGCCTACACACACACTATCATGCACTAGTACTTGTCATAGTACACTCCTGAGTGACTGTTCACTTTGGGATCTTCGTGCGATAACTGTTTCTTTTAGGAATGTGTGTATCAGGTGATTTGAAGTTCTAGCTAGGAGCACGCCTAGAGGACCATGTAGAGCGATTTGTTATTTCGGGTGCACACGAAATCATAAATCGAAATGCATGAAAATCTTGGTGGACTTCGTGTTCGGACTAATGGTCATGCTGGAACCACGTTCTGAAGTCGTTTGGTCACTTGTAGCTCGATCTGTTGGTGGTTTTGAGTGTCTTGTCTCATGTTTGGCAGAACATGTCTGGTCGCGCTGGTGGACGTGCTGGTGGACGCCGTGGTGGCGGCGGGGGTCGCAATGGCGGTGGACGAGGTGGTGGGAACATCACCATGACTCAGGCGGAGTTGGAAAACATGTTGCAGCAGCAGTTGAACGTTGCATTGGCTGCTTTCCAGGCTGCTCAGCAGACCCTGGGAAATACTAATCAGGTGCAGTCTGGGTGCACCTACAAGAAGTTCATGGACTGTAAGCCCCATTTTTTCAATGGGACTGAAGGGGCAGTGGGTCTGCTCCGGTGGTTAGAGAAGATCGAGTCGGTGTTTGCTATGTGTAACTGTCCTGACGCTGATCGTGTCAAGTATGCTTCTGCTACTCTAGAGGGACACGCTTTGACCTGGTGGAACTCCACCACTGTGAATCTTGGCCTGCGTGAGGCCAATGCTATGCCGTGGTCCGAGTTCGTTCAGATGTTGCGAGCGGAGTATTGCCCGAGGGACGAGATTATGAAGTTGGAGCATGAGTTCTGGAATCTGAAGATGGTTGGGTCGGAGATCGAGGAGTTTACTGCTAGGCACAACGAGTTGGCTGTAATGTGCCCCGGTTTGGCTACACCGGAGTACCGAAGGATTGAGCACTACGTTGCTGGGTTAGTGCCGGAGATTGCTGGACTTGTTGCCGCTGCTGATCACACTACTATGTTGGCCACTGTTCGGGCAGCTCACAAGCTGACCAACATGAAGGTTGCTGAGGGCGTTCTACCTCCGAGGGGTGCTGCTGTGAAGGCCCCTGCGGACAACAAGAGGAAGTGGGAGAGTGTTGGGAAGAACGTTGGGTCGTCTCAACAGCAGGTTAAGAGGCAGGACGTTGTGGGAGCGTCATCTGAGCAGAAGACTGGGGGTTATGTTGGTAAGAGTCCGAAGTGTAACACGTGTGGGTATCACCATGTTGGGGGTTGCGATGCGTTTCGCTGTAATCGTTGTCAGCGAGTCGGTCATTTGGCTAAGGATTGTAGGTTCAATCTGCAGCCGAAACAGACTCAAGCGGTTGTCCCCGCTCCTACTCCTCAGGGAAACCATGGGTGTTTTAACTGTGGGGAGATTGGGCACTTCAAGCGGAATTGTCCTAAGCTGAACCAAGGGACTGCAGGTGGTGCTGGGAACGAAGGTGGCGGTGTTTAATTGAATGGAAAAAATTAAAATGTTAAAGTTACATTATCCTCTGGCTGCTACCCGTGCACAGGGGGGGGTGCAAAAATGGGTTATGGCTCGGAAAAATCCTTAACTGAAAGACGACGTTATTTGTGATTAATGTACTATAATTTGGTTTTCCAGCTGTTGATGAATTTGGGTATTTTAGTTTATGATTATCATTTATCATTTATTTACAAAACTCGCCTCACTTCAAGTGGTTTGATAGTTATTAACAATTTTACTCTTTTCCTATTTTGATGATAAAGATGCATACTTTAACAATTTTACTTATTGGTTACAAATTAAAAAACAAAAAAAGTTAACTTTTTTCTTACTCTTTTCCTATTTTGATGATAAAAAATTAGGTAGTGTAAATAAAGCAAAACAAAAGAGGCAAGTCATCCTCATCTTTTAAAATTGAAACACCAATATAATAATATATTGTCTTGTTGCTACCATGCAATGACAAAGCATCCATTTGTTGGTGCATGAAGCCACCGTCCCTTTTAACAACCACTCCTTTACACCCACCACTCCACTAGTACGAGACACACAGAGAGAAAGAAGGCCGGCGTTATAATCACAGACGGTAGCTCAACCGCTGTAGGTGGTGGTGCAACGACGGTGAACTCGATATTTATATATCCGATCAAATCATGCAAGGGTATTTCTGTCTCAAAAGCACCCCTTTCTCCTACGGGTAATTAATTAACTCTCTCTTTTTTTTAACGGTATCTCGCTCAGGGCTATACATGAGCATGGGAGTTACTTTGCTTTAGCCGAGTCTCGTAGATCATGCATCGTGTTTATTAATGTCATGACCCTAAGATCTATTAATGTTGTTTTTAAAATACTTTTTGTTTAACGGCAAGGGGTGTAGCTGGTGAAGCTCCACCTAAAACCTTGGGCCAGTCTGTACTGATTACCGGATACAGCTAAGAACCATCGGACGTCTGTTACCCCTCGATTATCCTGGGGAAGTGAAAAAAAATTGTTTTTTAAGGTATTTTTATAAAATGTTACCCCTAAAACAAATCTTTTGTTACCTTTAAAATAATTTTTTATACAATGTTACCCCTTGTTTTATTTTTTAAATCCATCATTACCAATCTCACATGAATTAGGGATCTCACATATGATAAATATGGCTCTGATTAAAATCGAACCCTCAACCCTAATGTGGCGAGCTAGTTGGCCCGTTTGCCTTTTATTTCGATGTTCCTTAATCCGAATAGTAACGTACAAGTCCTGATGCAACACGTACAAGTCATTAACAGTGTTATTGTTGTACTCATGTACTTCGATGACTTGTTATATTATAAAGAACATCTTAAGTTTTTGAATTAGTGTAGTTAGTTTGATGATATATATGCATTAATGCCTGAGTTAGTACACATTTGTGAGCTAAACGATGTAGAAACTCTTTTGCATAAGAATATGGTGTAACATATACATTTATTTGTAGAAAGCAAACTTTCATGTTTGTTGTTGTGTTCACAATATCCTGCTAATTCTTTATCCACAAAATCCTTTATTTCGTCATATTAAAGGGTTTTTTTTTTTATTTTTATTTTTTTTATTTTTTTATGATTAAATCACCAGTTGAGCCAAACACCCCAACCCAACAACCTTAATTTAACATTTTCCCTCTTTATTTCTCTCTTGTTATATAATACGTTTGTGCTCTCTCTCCCCAAAACACTACAAACCAAGTAATAAGATTGGTTAACTCTTTTCTTCTAACGGCAAATCACTTTATATATAAATATAAAGAGCCAGCAAAGATTGGTTACGTTACCCTAATTTTTTTCCTTTGTTTTCAAAAGGCTGATCCGATGACAACTACGAGGCGGCCAGAATACTCATCGGATAATTGTTGTCTGCATTTGCGGTTTCGAATCCAATCTCCGACACAAAGCTTCCTATCAAGGTAACGTATACATCACATCCATGATAACACTAAGGTAAAATAAGTCAATAAGATTTTGGAAACAACGATTTTTTTTCTAAACAAATTAAGAAGATGATCTTAACTTTTAGGAGCTGCAAATCAACTTTTCTTGTTATAATCAAATTATATTATTATTTAATACACGATAAGATGGAAAATCATGACAATTTTATGTTTAAAATTTTCAGGGTGTACAGGGCGGTTCGTGATGGACTGGCCGTGATGGACGTGACCATCGTGAGCACCACACCGGGTGTAACTTGATGGCCCCAACACTACAAGAATTCTTATCTGACGATTTTTTAGTTTCGTGAAAAGTCTGATGCTCGCAGGTTCGATGCTATAGCTCAAACAAGTCGTCGGGATAGAGTACCTTTAGCGACGATGTGTTGTCACTAAAGGGTCGTTAAAAATAAAAATTAAGTTTTCAAAATGAATAAAAAAGGGTCCGGTTATTTAGACAACTAGGGTTTTTATTTGCACAACCCCTCCACGGGTCGTCGAGGCCTGGACAGCCCGTGGAGGGCCAAAAAGGCATAAGGACGGGTCGTCCAGGCCCAGACGGCCCGTCTAAAGGTTGTTTTTCAATCCAATCATTGGTAATCATTGGCAATGATTAGGTGATGATTATTTGGTTTTTTTATAAGTGTAGTGTGGATGTTTAAAATGGGTTTGAATGTTTGGTTTTTATAGATGTTTGGTTTTTTATAAATGTTTGGTTTTTTATAAATGTTTATTTTTTATTTGTATAATATGATCTTTTTTATATAATTGTGTATATGAATATGAACGAATGTCGTTTATGTTGCCGAACTAAACAAAACCAAAATACGAACAATAAAGCATAAATAAGCATAAATATTCCTGAAAATTTATACAACAATCTAGTCTAAATTCATACTACTCTAAATACCTGAAAATATATACTACTGTAAAGATATACTAGTCTAAATTCATACTAGTCTAAATACCTGAAAATATATACTACTGTAAAGATATACTAGTGTAAATAAATAAACGCACCTGCTCGGTTTCATACGAAACATCCGGGTTAGGTTCAACTTTTATGTTAGCATCTTCCTGGTTGTCATCATTAGCACGATTCCCGCGCGAATGGTAACTCCCGTACGTGTACTGCGGGTAGCTTGGTGGCACGAAAAAAGACTCCTGTTCCTCTACATATTCCTCGTTGAGATCGGGCAGCATGTTCCCGTCATTACCACGAACCCCGGATTTAACCTCCTCTTCACCAACTTGAACCTCGGGTTCATACCCTACGCTTTCAGAGACGTAAGACTCGTTCTCAGACAGGTCAACGGTTGAAAAGCTTTGTAAATATGTCATCGTGAGACCGGGAAGTCGAAATGGGTCGAGGGTTTTGGTGGTGGTGATGTTTTAAGGTTTGGTTCAAATGGGGAAGAAGCTGATCGTGTAATGGTTAAATCAGGAAATCTCAACGGGCCGTCGAGGCCTAGATGGGCCGTCTAGGGATTAAATGCCCTAACCTAACACATTTCAACGGGCCGTCGGGGCCTGGACGGCCCGTTCTTATGCACCTTTTTCAGACTTTTCAGTCTGAACTGCCTGCTTTTGCAGGAGTTCCGACTGATCACCTCGTACCTCGTACTTCTACGGGCCGTCTGGGCCTCGACGGCCCGTCGGTTTTGTCTTTTCTGTAAACAAACGGCCCATCAAGGCCTGGACGCCCCGTCCTGAAACCCTAATTTTTCTTAACGGCCCATCTAGGCCTCGACGACCCGTCCTAAGGTTGTTTAGGGTTTTTTGTTGGTTGTGTAAATAGTATCACCCATAAAAAAATTTACTTTTCCCGACGACTTCTCGTCGCTAAAGACCTTGTTTCAAAACAGTGACACACCTTTAGCAACGACCTAACGTCACTAAAGGGTTATTTTTCAAAATATTTAGCGACGACAGGTTGTGTCATAAAACTTTTTTTGCGATGACTAATTGTCTCTGTAGGTCACCAAAATTCTGAAATAGTTCTTTTTTTTCCATATTTTATCATCAATAGCAATCAAAAAGTTAAACCATTAATACAAACGCAATTAACAATCAACCACCGTTACAATCAATTACACATGTTTGTTCTCATACAAACCATTAATTCAAGTTATCCTAACAAACTCACAATTGTATTTATCTTCATCTTCGTCTTCATATTGCGACGACGAACAAGGTTGTTCAACTATATACAACAAACGAAAAATTTCCCATGTTATGCGACAATAGAAACAATACACAAATAATAAACAAAACAGATTGTATAAAGGCTACTTGAAAAATGAACTAAAGCTAAGAGATGAACACCAATTCACCATACAAAATCATACATTTCTGTTGACTTTCAGATAATATCATTTGGGTTGTAGGCTGACAATCAAATTAGTTAAATAACAGGTTAGTTGCAGGGATTTAGATAGACGCAAAAAATGCAGATGGTAGATGAAACAAAGGCCATCAAAACACTACTAGAAAAAAGCCCTTTCTTGACACGCATTGCGTGTCAAGAAAGGGGTCTGATGACAGGGAAAAGAATGTCAAGGATGGCGGTGTCATAAATTTAACATGACATATTTTCGCGTGTCATCTGTTTATGACACACATTTATGACAGAATTTATTGACACGCGTTATGACACTTTTTAATGACACACATTTTTATGACAGTTTTTAACAACACATTTTATGACAGAATTTATTACAGAATTTTATGACGTTCTTTGCCTGTCATAATTTTTTAATCTAAAAAAAAATTCCTGTAAAATTACATATTTACCCTCCTTGATTTATTGTCATTTTATTATATGCAAAATAATTAGAAAACTAATTACAAAAACATCATTTCATTATATAATCCATATTTATCTAATTACAAACTAATTCGAGACAACGTTTAACGTTTACAAAAATATATTGTATCGACATTACATTGCCTTCAAACAAGTTTCGATCATTTGAAAATAAATGTCGTGGCGTAGCCTAACCATTCTTCGCGTACGACATCCATGTCCTCATCCCTGTAATGATCCGCTACTCCCCCAACCTGAGACAACAATAAAATTAATACATTAGCCGAGGCCGGCCAATTATTTTACATAAATCATAACGCATTGCTATGTTTATTTTGCCTTAACTTACATTATACATGTGTACTAAAAACATTCTTTTTTATGAGATTTACATTTTATTTTATTTTTTTATACTTAATTAGTATCAACACGTAGAATAACACAAGTATAAAAACCTTTGAATCAAAAACTTCTTATACTCTAAAACTTCACTGAATAATACAACAAAACCTAGTTATGGTAACAAATATAAATGCAGTGATAAAAATATGTTACCAGATCAATAAGCCTTGTAAATCCGTTCAATGAAAATGATGATCCGTTGCAGCAAGATGCTACAATAGCACAAAGACGGTCAAGAGGAATCACATATGTTGATGCTCCATTGAGATTTTACGAAGACCTACGCGTCAACATTTTGTTCATGCGAGGAACGCGAAGTTGAGTGGCCCACATATGTTGATTGGTTAATCCTACAAACCATTCAGAAAACAGTGTTACAATAACTCCTATAAAAAATGTAAAATTCCCAGAATGCCCTTGTAGATTGAAAGAAGCTCACCTTGTTAGTTCTTCCTCTTCTACAGCTTGCACAGGAGTAGTTCTGGAGAAGAGCAAGCTATGGTGACTGATGCCCAGCTATACCAAGAGATTCCAAGAACTTTGTGTGGGCTTTAAGAGATGGATCCCTATAAAAAATAATGCTAGTAACTATGATATCAAATAAAGAAATGGTTATACAATTCAGAAAAAAATGATAGAAAAGAACCCTCATTCTGCAGAAGATCCAACACTAATCATTCAAATTAAAATTAAAAGTTGAGAGCATATTTCAAATTAATGGTTGAATGGATTACATACATTGTGTGTTCACAATCTTGTTCTTCATGCAACTGTTGCTGAGTTACAGAAACATCAAAACCATGCTTGGGAAGACTGAAAAGCTCCCTAAGATCCTGAGACAATAACCACAAATGAATATCGTTTCCCACTAATATTAGTCGAATGTCGAATATCTATCTCAAAGAATTAATTACTTTGATAAACAAAACTTTAGGCTTTTCACGTTTAGGTTTAAATGGTCGGTTAGTATGTAAAAATCATGAAATGCTTCAATTCAGGCCAAAATATAACTCAGATCCAAAATGACGCCTTAAGTCGCATGGTTAGCTTACTATTTCTCAAGATTGTTGATTCAAAATTCGTGATAGAAACCCCAACATGTACTTCATGGCTAAGTCAAAACATAAACTAAATCGACCAGCATCAAAGAAGCAAAAATTGAAAATATTCCACCAACGATCGAACATATAAAAATCTTATGTACTTACTTCAGAAATGGAGCAACCATGTAAAGCTTAAGGCCGGCTACACTGCTTGCTATTACATCCCGATTAGCCGTCTGAAGTTCATCAAGACATTGCCATGCAATTTCCTGCAACCAAAAGCACACAGTTACTAATCTGCTGTTATGAAACACGTATCATGATGGTTTCAGTTCATAGAGTCAGTTCTAATGTTTAATAAACGAGCCTAAGCATGGGCTTCATTTGTTGAGCCTGAGTAGGCTCGCGACCTAAGAAAAAGCCTATAACCTATATAATCTTTATCTAATATACATACATACACACGTGCGCGCACATATATAAAGAATTATAAATGATTATAAATTAATTAATAAATAATAAACGAGCCATGCCCGATTTGAGCTCGAGCTTAAATAACTACTCATGAGCCGAGCTCGGGCTTGGCTTAGCTTGGTTTGTGGGGCAAATGTTGTATCATCTTTCACACCTCCAACTATGTAGAGTCTCACCCGCTGTGGCCCAAATGTCATTTCAATATACTCATCTTTATTAATAAGTTTTGAAACATTACATCCTGTTTCTTCCACAACCTGCAGCCAACAAAGATAAGTTGCTTAGTAAGACCAAAACAGACATGTCACACATGAAACAATGATATTTACCTCTCTGATTGCACAAGCATCATCTTCCTCATCTTTTTTCTTTTTTCCTCTAGGGAAACTCTAGCGATTTCAAAACTGTCATGTTTTTTTATTTTATGACGGTAAATTATTGACACGCGTAATAAAACGTCAAGAAATTTTCACTTTTTTCCAAAGATGACATTTTTTTTATGACATGCACTTTTGCATGTCATAAAATGTGGCATGTCATAAAAAAAGTGTCAAGGAAGGCCTATTTTCTAGTAGTGAAATGAACATAGTTGCAGGTCAAACACCAAAACTGGCGTCCTCATCACTAAACAACAAAGTACAAACCCATATTATGAAGCACAATGATACATGTCTACATCAATCACCACCTTGAAACACCCAAAGAATCTTACTCTATGTCACGTCACGTCACCACTAGTACAAAATTGGTTTGAAGATGCGGTGTATTAAGTTTAGAGATACGGTGGAATAACACCATCAATAGATAGGGCATCAACAAATTACATAATTGATGATGCGGCTCCAAGGAACACCCCCTTTAAATTCCCACAAACTCACCAACAAAGAGTTCCCCACTACAATAATATCGTGACACATGGACATTGATAACCGCATCACCAAAAAGTTCAACCAAAAATTATATATTCTTATAATTTTAAATTTCCAGAAATCTATTTTCTTTCTTTCCTTCCGGTTTACTACCTGTACCAAATAGTCAATACACAAATATATATGAAGGCAAAAGTTAAAAATAACATACAACAAAAACAACTAATATTAAACCCGTTTTACAAAAAAACGTACGTTTTTTGGAATGAAAGACAAACGTATACAATACATTCAGCCTTGTATATAGTGAACAAACAAAATGGTTTCCAAATTCCAAACCTATCAACAAATCATAACCAGTCAAATATAACCAGCAAAATGGTAATCATAACCAGCAAATCATAACCATCAGTAAAGCCACATAAGTAACACACCATCAGCAAATCATAACCATCAGTAAAGCCACATAAGTAACATACCATCAGCAAATCATAACCAGTCAAATATGATTAATACAGTTTCTGACTTCTGAACACATTTGACCTTTTTTGCCTCTTTAGCTAGTCTATTTTAAACATGACCCGTTCTAAGAAAAACAACCCGGAGCACACATTTGATATATAAGTGAATGTACCAATTATACTAATCATACTTAAAAGCACATGAGTTTGCACATAAAGAAGAAAGCTCCCTACATCTAAGTGGATGTTTGAATAGACCAAAACAGAAGAACCTCCTCCTAGATACTCGCCAATAATAGATATCTAATATATTTATACTACATACATATGTATAAACGAGTTTTTATTTGACATGTTAGAGATAAATTAACTATTATAGGGTAAATTTTGCGCTAACCTTGAGGCGCTTTTGACGTTTTCATTTCGAACCATTAAAACGCCTTGTGAATCAATCCGTGCATCAACCTTAAGACTAATTCTTCAATTTTGAATTTTGATTGCGGATGTTTCTCATATTCTTTCCATAACTAAAAACAAAGAAATAAAAAAGGTGAGACTATAAATATATATAGTATAATAGACAAAGCATATGAATATATATACAATTCTAAATCATTTTAAACACTATAAGCTGTTGATCACATACCTTTACCAAAATGCAAGTTGGTAAAGTATAGAATTGAACATGTGATGTATAAAAAAGGGCAACACTATTACAAATCCACTAATTCATTGAATATACTTCCATGAATTAACTTATGTACACACCATTAAAGCAAAATAAAAGCCCTAATTCACACAAAAAGAAAAATCGATTATCGAATGAGTGAGTGAGTAAAAAACCTTATATTTATATAACCTTTTACCGGAATAGAACATAGATGATAGAAGGATGGCAGTACCGCCACCACCACCGCCTTGCACTACCAAATTAGTTCCACGTTTGGTTTTATCAAAAAACATATCAAATCACCATGAACCAAAATCAGATGGAAGCAGAGGTTTATTTCTAGGCCCAAACGAAAGTTTTCTTTCTAGCAACCAAAATTAGATAGCAGTTCAGATATGTCTTTTTATGAATGCTTTGTTCTTAAAAAGTCAACACTTTGTTAGACAATCCATATTATATATTGTATAATTAAATTAATCTCTTCTAAATGGTAATCTATTTGTAATAAGTAGCATTTTTCTTTATTTGGATCAAGATCCAACTATTAATTTTCTTCCAGACTAAATAAAATAGTGGAGGTCTAAATACGCATGGATGTCCCATTTGTTGACTACTTTTCATCAGTTAAAAATTATGGAGTTTGGTCTATGTTCCCTTTTTTGGATTGAGTTCATATCGGATGTCGCATTTGAAAACAAATTATTGGTTATATTTGTTGTTGTAAATGACTTTGTTTTCTCTTTATCAAAATAAACCTTAATTTTTATTTTATATCACAGTTACACTTTTCGCTTTTATAATGATATGAACTAGTGGGATGCCACGCGCTACGCTGCGGGGATTCGATCGGTATCAGCTTAGCTTGTAAACGTACTGGTATGATATCAACACTTGGTATAATAACCTGAAGAGAAAATATAAAAAATAAAATCATGATATGCATAAAAGGATCTTTACACGTTTTGTAAAAAAAAAAAATCTAATAGAAAAGATATACGCAACAATAAAAGTAAGTTTAACCCGTTAAAAAATCATAAAAATTGAATAGCGTTAATAAGAAAAGTACTAATGGAAAAGTAAAATCCAAAAAAAGAAAGAGAAAAACAGTAACAAAAAACAAAATTAAGCAAAGAGATGTTTTGGACCGGATATGAATTGCCAAATGTACCAATCTTGAACTAGTACTACTCACACATATGAAAATGTATATTATAGGAATTTGGTGGCCAGTCTATTTCTTTTGAGTTGTTTCAAACTAAGAATTTTAAATAACAAGATTATCCAACACATAAAAAGTACATCTTGCTTTGGGGGAGTTCAATTACGTAATCTAGAAACCTATTATGGATAACACAAAAAAAGACATGTAAGAGACAAGTAAGAAACTGGATGAAAAAGAAAAGTAAGAGACATGACAAAAAAAACATGTCTCAGGTATCTATGCTCTCTCTTCTCTACATGTATATAACATTTGTTGGTTTTTATAACAATATGTAATAAAATGGATATTATTTTTAGCGCACATACCACCTACAGTAAATGTAAAAGTGGAGGAGAAGATACCCCGAAACAAACCCCTCGGTAGGTGTAAAAGTGAAGAAGGAGAAAATACCTCAAACCTATGTGTAATTCGATCGGTAGGATATTATTTTTAGCCACATAAGTAACATACCATCAGCAAATCATAACCAGTCAAATACGATTAATACAGTTTCTGACTTCTGAACTCATTCGACCTTTTTCGCCTCTTTAGCTAGTCTATTTTAAACATGACCCGTTCAAAGAAAAACAACCTTGAGCACACATTTGATAAGTGAATGTATCAATTCTACTAACCGTACTTAAAAGCACATGAGTTTGCACAGAAAGAAGAAAGCTCCTTACATCTAAGTGGATGTTTGACTAAACCAAAACAGAAGAACCTCCTCCTGGATACTCGCCAATAATAGATATCTAATATATTTATACTAGATACATATGTATAAACGAGTTTTTATTTGACATGTTAGAGATAAATTAACTATTAGAGGGTAAATTTTGGGCTAACCTTGAGGCGCTTTTGACGTTTTCATTTCGAACCATTAAAACGCTAATACGATCCAGAATACTACAACCCAAAACCATGACCCAATCAATATCCTGGAACTGAACCATTAATTGAAGACTCGGTCATGAAGTCAAATATGCTTCCTAATTTTTAGCCACTAGTAGTAGTGGAGCATGACCCATTTAAATTTACTATTATTACTTTCCATGTTGTAGGCATGTAGCTATAATCATGGTGTTACCACCTTCTACATTTTATATCTCCTGCATAATTTTAGGACCCTATGTTTAGGTTGTCTTTCATTATAAATTGTAATCGTTTTTCATTCAAGAATAAGAAGAAAATATTTCAAGGAAAATATCTCTAATCTCATCTTGTGTTCTTGGGAGTTTGTAGGTTTTCTCCGTAAACCTATCAATTGGTGCTTTCATCAAGCCTTAGCCTTCATGGCTTTGGAAGAACTCAATGACTCCACTACTTTATCTCGCTTCACCGGTTCGAATCCTGCCCGATGGCTTTATGATTTTGAAAGGTTTTTTTCCTTGTATTCCATTTATGAGGAAGACCGGTTTGCGTATGTCATTGAGTACTTTGATGATGAACCTTTTTATTGGTTCAATTCATGGTATCGCGGACCCGAACGTCTTACTTGGAAGTATTTCGTTACCACAATGCTAACGACCTTTCCTCCGGTACAACACCCGCCAAAAATCACGCCACATCCGGTCTCATTTCCACCCCCGCTACCCACGCGACCATCACCAACAACCCCACTACCTCCATCACCATCCTTACATCAACCACCACCATCACAGAACCCATATCCTAAGGGTTCTTCAAACATTCTTTTAAAGAGTGTAAAGGGCACCCATGGTCCAACCCTTATGAAAGCCACGACACAACAGAAGCCACCTTTATATACATTTTGTTCCTACGGGAAAATTGCACACATTAATTATCCATATCCACCTTATGATATTTATGGGGCCCATTCTTCAATTCCAGGGTTAGACAGATCACTACTCGAGGCTCCGAGTCAAGGTGTAGTTGGAAGACGCAAGTGGTGGCCCGTTGTGACTGCGCCAAATGCTATTGGGAGAGTTGAATGGCGACCACCTTGGGAATATCCATGGTGTTTCGGTGAGGTTGCCCCTAATGCTATTGTTCGACTCGAGTTGTGACCGCCATGGGACGATTATTCCGTCCTTGAGGACAAGGACGTTTTTAGGGCGGGAGTATTGATACGATCCAGAATACTACAACCCAAAACCATGACCCAATCAATATCCTGGAACCGAACCATTAATTGATGACCCGGTCATAAAGTCAAATGTGCTTCCTAATTTTCAGCCACTAGTAGTAGTGGAGCATGACCCATTTAAATTTACTATTATTACTTTCCATGTTGTAGGCACGTAGCTATAATCATGGTGTTACCACCTTCTACATTTTATATCTCCTGCATAATTTTAGGACCTCATGTTTAGGTTGTCTTTCATTATAAATTGTAATCGTTTTTCATTCAAGAATAAGAAGAAAATATTTCAAGGAAAATATCTCTAATCTCATCTTGTGTTCTTGGGAGTTTGTAGGTTTTCTCCGTAAACCTATCAAACGCCTTGTGAATCAATCCGTGCTTCTCATCTTCTTTCCATAACTAAAAACAAAGAAATAAAAAGGTGAGACTACAAATACATATAATATAATAGACAAAGCATATGAATAAATTTAAAATTCTAAATCATTTTAAACACTATAAGCTGTTGATCACATACCTTTACCAAAATGCATGTTGGTAAAGTATAGAATTGAACATGTGATGTATACTTCCACTGATTCGTTGAATATACTTCCATGAATTAACTTATGTACACACAAAAAGAAAAATCGATTGTTGAATGAGTGAGTGAGTAAACCTTATATTTATATAACCTTTTACCGGAATAGAACATAGATGATAGAAGGATGGCAGTACCGCCACCACCACCGCCTTGCACTACCATATTAGTTCCTCGTTTGGTTTTATCAAAAAAACATATCAAATCACCATGAACGAAAATCAGATGGAAGCAGAGGTTTATTTCTAGGCCCAAACGAAAGTTTTCTTTCTAGCAACCAAAATTAGATAGCAGTTCAGATATGTCTTTTTATGAATGCTTTGTTCTTAAAAAGTCAACACTTTGTTATACAATCCATATTATATACTGTATAATTAAATTAATCTTTTCTAAATGGTAATCTATTTGTAATAAGTAGCATTTTTCTTTATTTGGATCAAGATCCAACTATTAATTTTCTTCCAGACTAAATAAATAGTGGAGGTCTAAATACGCATGGATGTCCCATTTGTTGACTACTTTTCATCAGTTAAAAATTATGGAGTTTGGTCTATCCTTCCCTTTATTTGGATTGAGTTCATATCGGATGTCGCATTTGAAAACAAATTATTGGTTATATTTCTTGTTGTAAATGACTTTGTTTTCTCTTTATCAAAATAAACCTTAATTTTTATTTTATATCACTGTTACACTTTTCGCTTTTATAATGATATGAACTAGTGGGATGCCACGCGCTACGCTGCGGGGATTCGATCGGTATCAGCTTAGCTTGTAAACGTACTGGTATGATATCAACACTTGGTATAATAACCTGAAGAGAAAATATAAAAAATAAAATCATGATATGCATAAAAGGATCTTTACACGTTTTGTAAAAAAAAAATCTAATAGAAAAGATATACGCAACAATAAAAGTAAGTTTAACCCGTTAAAAATCATAAAAATTGAATAGCGTTAATTAGAAAAGTACTAATGGAAAAGTAAAATCCAAAAAAAGAAAGAAAAACACTAACAAAAATCAAAATTAAGCAAAGAGATGTTTTGGACAGGATATGAATTGCCAAATGTACCAATCTTGAACTAGTACTACTCACACATCTATATCTATATATATATATATATATATATATTGCAAAACTAATAATCCTACATGTCATAATCTTATACAATCTCTCATTTGAAAGATGCCACATAGGATGCGATGTGGCAACTCTAGACCAATTAAAAAAAAAGAAATAAATATGGTTTAAATATGGTTTAACCTAATCTATTAAATACCTAATCTACTAAATTTGAATATTAAACCTTTATTATTTTCTCTCATGTTTCCTCCCATAACTTTTAAACGTTAATATCTTTTATATACGAGATTTTTTAAAGAAAAAGATTACACCAAATTAACGAGTGTTTTATTATCTACTAAATTTGAATATTAAACCTTTATTATTTTCTCTCATGTTTCCTCCCATAACTTTTAAACGTTAATATCTTTTATATACGAGATTTTTTAAAGAAAAAGATTACACCAAATTAACGAGTGTTTTATTATCTTTACAACGAGTACCATAGTGCTATATAAAAACGGAGAAAAAAAACGACTATTTTTTGTAACCCGACAGGTATTGTGTCAGGTTTGGAATTAGTTTAAAAAAATTGTGGGTTTGGGTCGGGCCTAGGATTAGGTGATACCTGACCCAATTAACCAAAACCACATACCCAAATACCCGAACAATATACCCGATCATATACCCATGAATTTTTTAACGCATCACATAACCCTTAAACTAATGCCTTCGATATTTCAATAAATAACTTTTTTCCTTATTTCATGTTAGTTCTTTTTAGAATGATCGATTACAAACTTTCGAATTCATTTGACAATATATAATATTTTGTAATGGCACTAGATTTATACCCCGGCGCAGAGATTTGTTTTTATATATATATATATATATATTTGAATATGATAACTTATGGCAGAAATTTGTTTAAAATAAATAATAATAATAATAATAATAATAATAATATATTGGCAAGTCATTAATTATGTTGTCATATTAGATATTTTATTATGTCATTAGATATTTCAACCCGGGACGCTCCCGGGATAAAAACTAGTTTGAAAATATATATTATAGGAATTTGGTGGCCAGTCTATTTCTTTTGAGTTGTTTCAAACTAAGAATTTTAAATAACAAGATTATCCAACACATAAAAAGTACATCTTGCTTTGGGGGAGTTCAATTACGTAATCTAGAAACCTATTATGGATAACACAGAAATAAGACATGTAAGAGACAAGTAAGAAGATTTTTTTGCAGAAGTAGTGCTATAGTGGCAATTTTTTGTGCATTTGGAGTGTATCAGCCATGAACTTTCGCAAATGGTGAAACCGAGATACCATCTTGCGGATTTACCTATGTGGAGGGGAGAGGAAAGAGGCTTTTGCTTAGTAGGAGAGAGGGGGGGGGGGGGAGAAAAAGCAATACCATGTTGCGGATTCACCAAGCCGGTCATGGAGGATCAAAATAGTGGAAGGGGGTGTTTTGTAACTTTGGAGGGAAGTAGCAACACCATGTTGCGGATTCAAAGTGGTAGCCGCAACATCATGTTGCGGATTCAGTAATTATCTGACAAAACTCTTGAAAGTTTGCATATGATCAAATAGTTGAAGGGCCAGTCTTGTAAATTCTGTATAACTAAAACCGCAAGATGGTCATGATTTTTTGGTTTTTTTTTTAACTAATAGATGAAGGCCTAGTATTGTAACTTCTCTTTTGTCTCTTTATGTCGTGTGTGTATCTGAATTCAAAGAAAGAAGCAGGTTGGTTCACATGCATTACACCCCAACCACACAAATCAGTAGGGGGCATGCTTTTCAGTAAGACTAGACAAGTTAAATAAAAGACATAAATGCATGCAAGTACATGCAACCATGCAGTAGTCTTATAAATTTTATGTATGTGAACGAGTATTTTGCACTCTCAAAATCCAAGCAAAAGACCACATATCTTTCACTCTCAATCTGTATACACATATCTTGCACTCTCATAATTTGCACTATGGCATTTGTAAACCCTGGTCCTCGCAGCAATGAACTTCTATGGGATCAATCACTACATCGTTCGGCGATGTTGTTTGAAGGAAATGGGGAAGCTGATGTAGATCTTGATGTTAGACGCGGCGACCAATCCTTTTGGGGGACAATTAACAACAATCCATTGGATGAACGTATTAAAGTTATGCTGCGGACGGCAGGTTTTCTTGGAGTTATTGAGTGTGGTTACCGGAAGATTGACCGAGGGTTGATAACTGCCCTCGTTGAAAGATGGCGTCCCGAGACCAACACGTTTCACCTACGATTCGGTGAGGTGACAGTAACGTTAGAGGACGTTGCATGCATAATGGGTCTTCCTATTAATGGTCAAGCCGTGATAGGAGAAGTACTTGACGTGGCGAATAATGAGGAACGGGCACTACTTGTCTACAATTTGTTGGGTATAACAGCTAACAAATTCATTGGAAACAAGATGCCTGTACGGGATGTTATAGAAAGAATTTCGGGTCCGTTGCCCGATGACCCGACTGGCGTCGAGATCATACAACGCGCCCGTTGTGTGATATTACTCTTGTTGTCATGTTCTTTGTTTAATGACTCAAGCAACGGGATGGTGAAACTGTCCTTTTTACCATACCTAGAGGACCTCAATGAATGTGGGACCTTTAGTTGGGGTAGTGCTGTGTTGGCATGGTTGTATCGCAACCTGTGCAAAGCAGCAGTAATGGACGGCGAAGCAATGTGTGTGTGTGTGTATTTGTTAAAGTTGTGGGCGTATACCAGAATCCGGGTATTAGCTCCCAGAATTGTTCCGGAAGAACAACAAGAAGGCGCCGGTAGACTCCCATTTGGTGCCAAGTAAGTAGTATTTTATGCGTGCATATTATTGATTATATTAAAACATGTTATTTTTGCTAACTATTGCGTTTGGTCCACCCGACCACGACTACGGTTTATACGCCCTGACACCCTATTAGGTCGGCTTCTGTCAGCCTGGAAACCGACCGGGTGATCTTGTAGACGCGAAGGATGATTCAAACGATCTCCTTCGCGAATTGAAGTCAACACTGCGGTGGCAGTGTTTTGTATTGCTGCGAATTGTTCAGGAGCGTTTGGCATAAACCGAGCCGCTTGACTATACATCTCTGCATAGCCTTCCATCTGCATTAATATTAAAATAAAGAACATTAAAATAATATTTTTGCATTATATACTATTGTGTAAATTTATTAAAGTGATATACAAACCATTAGTTGGGTGATTGACCCATCATCTCGGAACCCGGTTTGTGGTACCGGGTCATTCGCCGGGTTGGTCACAAATCCAACCGTGTGTTCCAGATACCAACTCATGTAATCTGGAAACACGGAAGGAAACCCTGCCAATATCGGTTGCCCCACCACTCTATTAAATCTGCGATTATCCCAGGAGGATACATAGGTTTCATGTCTGTTTCTCCAGTCTGTATCCGTATGCCCGGAATGCTTCAATTTACGCAGGGCAAGGTGCTCTTCATGGCTAAGGGGGCGATTTTGAGGTTTCCATTGGCAGAACCCGTACTGTCTAAGGACCCGAGATGGTGAGTGGTATTCCACCACATGCATCCACAAGATATAACAGTCACAACACCATGAATCCTGCCCTTCTAGACAATAATCCGCCAAGGAACCCATTTCTTCTGCATATGGACGCCAGACAAACTGGTGCAAAAAAATAATTAATTATTAACGCATTGTACGAATTCAGCAGTAATTTAGTGTAACTTAACTCTTACCGAATCCTCGTGAAGATTGGATAGTTGAGAACGGATTGCGCGTAACGAGTCTCTGGTCGTCTCCTTAAACCGGTGTGGTACACGCCACCTTTTAAAAAAAATTATCAAACGCAATAGTTAGCAAAAATAACATGTTTTAATATAATCAATAATATGCACGCATAAAATACTACTTACTTGGCACCAAATGGGAGTCTACCGGCGCCTTCTTGTTGTTCTTCCGGAACAATTCTGGGAGCTAATACCCGGATTCTGGTATACGCCCACAACTGTAACAAATACACACACCCACACATTGCTTCGCCGTCCATTACTGCTACTTTGCACAGGTTGCGATACAACCATGCCAACACAGCACTACCCCAACTAAAGGTCCCACATTCATTGAGGTCCTCTAGGTATGGTAAAAAGGACAGCCTCACCATCCCGTTGCTTGAGTCATTAAACAAAGAACATGACAACAAGAGTAATATCACACCACGGGCGCGTTGTATGATCTCGACGCCAGTCGGGTCATCGGGCAACGGGCCCGAAATTCTTTCTATAACATCCCGTACAGGCATCTTGTTTCCAATGAATTTGTTGGCTGTTATACCCAACAAATTGTAGACAAGTAGTGCCCGTTCCTCATTATTCGCCACGTCAAGTACTTCTCCTATCACGGCTTGACCATTAATAGGAAGACCCATTATGCATGCAACGTCCTCTAACGTTACTGTCACCTCACCGAATCGTAGGTGAAACGTGTTGGTCTCGGGACGCCATCTTTCAACGAGGGCAGTTATCAACCCTCGGTCAATCTTCCGGTAACCACACTCAATAACTCCAAGAAAACCTGCCGTCCGCAGCATAACTTTAATACGTTCATCCAATGGATTGTTGTTAATTGTCCCCCAAAAGGATTGGTCGCCGCGTCTAACATCAAGATCTACATCAGCTTCCCCATTTCCTTCAAACAACATCGCCGAACGATGTAGTGATTGATCCCATAGAAGTTCATTGCTGCGAGGACCAGGGTTTACAAATGCCATAGTGCAAATTATGAGAGTGCAAGATATGTGTATACAGATTGAGAGTGAAAGATATGGGGTCTTTTGCTTGGATTTTGAGAGTGCAAAATACTCGTTCACATACATAAAATTTATAAGACTACTGCATGGTTGCATGTACTTGCATGCATTTATGTCTTTTATTTAACTTGTCTAGTCTTACTGAAAAGCATGCCCCCTACTGATTTGTGTGGTTGGGGTGTAATGCATGTGAACCAACCTGCTTCTTTCTTTGAATTCAGATACACACACGACATAAAGAGACAAAAGAGAAGTTACAATACTAGCCCTTCATCTATTAGTTAAAAAAAAAACCAAAAAAGCATGACCATCTTGCGGTTTTAGTTATACAGAATTTACAAGACTAGCCCTTCAACTATTTGATCATATGCAAACATTCAAGAGCTTTGTCAGATAATTACTGAATCCGCAACATGATGTTGCAGCTACCACTTTGAATCCGCAACATGGTGTTGCTACTTCCCTCCAAAGTTACAAAACACCCCCTTCCACTATTTTGATCCTCCATGACCGGCTTGGTGAATCCGCAACATGGTATTGCTTTTTCTCCCCCCTCTCTCCTACTAAGCAAAAGCCTCTCTCCTCTCCCCTCCACATAGGCAAATCCGCAAGATGGTATCTCGGTTTCACCATTTGCGAAAGTTCATGGTTGACACACTCCAGATGTACAAAAAATTGCCACTATAGCATTACTTTGGCAAAAAAATCCAAGTAAGAAACTGGATGAAAAAGAAAAGTAAGAGACATGACAAAAAAAAAAACACGTGTCAGGTATCTATGCTCTCTCTTCTCTACATGTATATAACATTTGTTGGTTTTTATAACAATATGTAATAGAATGGATATTATTTTTAGCGCACATACCACCTACAGTAAATGTAAAAGTGGAGGATAAGATACCCCGAAACAAACCCCTCGGTAGGTGTAAAAGTGAAGATGGAGAAAATACCTCAAACCTATGATGTGTACGATGAAGAGTGGTGGGCGAACAATATAGATGAGGTAATTGTGGAATACAAGACTTATGAATAAAGGAATCATATTTCGTGGACTACCTGCTTTGTCCATAGGGATGGCAATGGGTCGGGTTTGGGATGGGTTTAGGTAATCCCAACCCCATACCCGATTAGGTATGCTTGTCCCAAACCCGTCGGGTTTATGTCGGGTAATTACCCATCGGGTATCGGGTATACCCGCGGGTTTCGGGTAAACCCATTAATTTTTGAAACTTACCCATTGGGTATATCCGACCATAAATCGGTCGGGTATTTATTAGGTAACTACTACCTAATTACCTTTAGCATTATTAAATATACATGTAAATAACTAGAAGGTATAAATATAAAATACTTAAATCATATAAAAACACTCTAAGATATAAATAACAAATAGTATACACTAATTTTTAGTAATTTCTAGCACAAGATGACAATCTACATAGACAATTAGATATATTATTCATATATATTTAAAAAGATATATAAGAAAACATATTGGGTATCTAATCGGGTAAATGAGTATACTTTATCAGGTAATCGAGCCAGGTAAATGGGTAAATCATCAAATCCCAAACCCGAAAAAAAAAACGAATCCCATACCCGGACTCATACCCTATTATATATATACATTATCTCTTGAATGTTAAATTAACTACAACCATTGACACGTGAACGATCACACTAGTTTAAATTTCTTTTTACGTTTGATATAGTGTTATAGTGGTCATGTGATATTGTATTAGTCATTCCTAAGCAAGGCATCTAATTAAAGAGGTTTCAAGTTTGACATAATAGGAAATATTAAGAAGCAAAAATTTTATTGTAGAATATTACAATATACATTGCCCACGAAAACTAAAAAAGCCTCCAAACACAAACAAGAAGACTACAACACTGGCCACGACTGACACACTTAAGTATGCATGGACACAATTGGTAACAAATTCCCGCCCCCCACGCAACTCATAAGTGTTGCCAGGAGTTAGGATTAGCACCAACAACTTAATGGTGTACACAAGCATATTAATAACCACTAAGAGCAATGCAGGCATAAGAAAGGAAATTATCTTGAATCTTTGACGAAACGGCATAAATACATAGATATGATGATAACGCACATCAGGAAGGACGTGAAGCTGATATTACGAGCTTGATTATGCTCAATGGGAGAAGTGTATGACGCTACTGTTGTACCGGCCTCGCCTCGTACACAATTCTTTCATTTATGATTTGCGTATCTGTGTACGTACCTCGACGCGGGGTATTGATTACAAGAATGTTGATGCTCGCAATCATTTGTGCGATCACTATGATAGCTTCTGCGCTATGATCCCCTAGGTGGTCGCCCTCTTCAAGGGCGTACTCTAACAAGCGGCGAATACGCCTTCCTACCGTCGGTAGTGCTCCTCTGATTATGTAAGGCGTAACCAAATAAAACACGCCCACAACCAATTAAAGAATACTTCGAGCCAACCCCACACTTGTCGGAGTGATGTTGCCACCGTCGTAAATTGTGAAGGTGGCGACAGCTCAGCAATATTTTTTGGTTCTATGCTTGGGGGAATATTAATTACAAGCTGATGTGCTTCTTGAATGAAGCTCGTAGGTTCAGCATAAGCTAGACAGTTGCGGCGACGATGACGTAATGGCTGTTCGGGACTCGCATCCGAATTATCACAACAAGTCCTTTTGTGACTATATGAAGGAGAAGAAGGTAGATTAACTAGTTCCTTGAAAAAAAACAAGTTATTAAAGTCAAATGTTATTATATCAAAACACAAACAGAATCTTATTTTACCTTATCATGGATATGTTCAAACTTCAAAAACATTAACACATAGATGTATACGTTACCTTTAAAGAAAGCTTGTGTTGGAGACTGGATTCTAAATAGTTATTCGGCAAATGCGGACAGTTATTCGATGAGTCTTCTGGCAGCTTCATATTGCCTTAGCAGAGTGTCTGATCAGCCTTTCCAAAACAAGGAATAAAGATTAGAGTTAACCTTACTTGGTTTGTAGTGTTTTGTGGAGAGAGCACAAATTTTTACTTCTTATTTATGATCTAAATGCCATATTCCTCTTAAGAATGTTTGAGATGGTTAAATACATACATATCTATAGCGTAACAAGGATCAAATACAAATCATGTTATTGTGCTAAGTGTGTGAATTAAAGGAATTTCACAAATCATGTCATAGCATTAAATGCCAATGAATGGGAGATGTAAGTAATACATTATGTACGACGCGTAGACAGGGGCGGACCTACTAAGCCGGAAACGTAGTCACGAGACTGCAGTGAATTTTCGGCCGTATAGAGAGAAATATATAGGGTTTTTTCGAGTGGCATCATTGTTTTCATAACAGTGATTGCAATAACCTGATTTCATAACAGTTATTGCTATGACATGATTTATGAAATTCCTTTAATTCACACACTTTGCACAATAACCTGATTTTTATTTGATCCTTCTTACACTATAGATATGTACGTATTTAACCATCTCAAACATTCTTAAGAAGAATATGGCATTTAGATCATATATAAGAAGTAAAAATTTGTGCTCTCTTTCCACAAAACACTACAAACCAAGTAAGGTTAACTCTAATCTTTATTCCTTGTTTTGGAAAGGCTGGTCAGACACTCTGCAAAGGCAATATGAAGCTGCCAGAAGACTCATCGAATAATTGTCCGCATTTGCCGAATAACTATTTATAATCCAGTCTCCAACACAAGCTTTATTTGAAGGTAACGTATACATCTATGTGTTAATGTTTTTGAAGTTTGAACATATCCCTGATAAGGTAAAATAAGATTCTGTTTGTGTTTTGATATAATAACATTTTACTTCAATAACTTGTTTTTTTTAAGGAACCAGTTAATCTACCTTCTTCTCCTTCATATAGTCACAAAAGGACGCGTGGTGATAGTTCGGATGCGAGTCCCGAAAAGCCATTACGTCATCGTCGCCGCAACTGTCCAGCTTCTGCTGAACCTACGAGCTTCATTCAAGAAGCCCATCAGCATGTAATTAATATTCCCCAACAAATATTGCTAAGCTGTCGCCACCTTCACAATTTACGACGGTGGCAACATCACTCCAACAAGTGTGGGGTTGGCTCGAAGTATTCTTTAATTGGCTGTGGGCGTGTTTTATTTGGTTACGCCTTAACATAATCAGAGGAGCACTACCGACGGTAGGAAGGCGTATTCGTCGCTTGTTGGAGTACGCCCTTGAAGAGGGCGACCACCTAGGGGATCATAGCGCAAAAGCTATCATAGTGATCGCACAAATGATTGCGAGCATCAACATTGTTGTAATCAATACCCCGCCTAGAAGTACGTACACAGATACGCAAATCATAAATGAGAGAATTGTGTATGAGGCCGGTATATCAATAGCCTCATACACCTCTCCCGTTTAGCATAATCAAGCTTGTAATATCAGCTTCACGTCCTTCCTGATGTGCCTTATCATCATATCTATGTATTTATGCCGTTTCGTCAAAGACTCAAGATAATTTCCTTTCTTATGCCTGCATTGCTCTTAGTGGTTATTCATATGCTTGTATACACCATTAAGTTGGTGGTGCTAATCCTAACTCCTGACAACACTTATGAGTTGTGTAGGGGGCGGGAATTTGTTACCAATTGTGTCAATGCATACTTAAGTGTGTCAGTCGTGGCAAGTGTTGTAGTCTTCCTTGTCTGTGTTTGGAGGCTTTTTTAGTTTTCGTGGGCAATGTATATTGTAATATTCTACAATAAAATTTTTTCTTCTTAATATTTCCTATTATGCCAAACTTGAAACCTCTTTAATTAGATTCCTTGCTTAGGAATGACTAATACAATATCACATGACCACTATAACACTATATCAAACGTAAAAAGAAATTTAAACTAGTGTGATCGTTCACGTGTCAATGGCTGTAGTTAATTTAACATTCAAGAGATAATATATATATATATATATATATAATAGGGTATGAGTCCGGGTATGGGATTCGTTTTTATTTTTTTTTCGGGTTTGGGATTTGATGATTTACCCATTTACCTGGCCCGATTACCCGATAGATACCCAATATGTTTTCTTATATATCTTTTTAAATATATATGAATAATAAATCTAATTGTTTACGTAGATTGTCATCTTGTGCAAGAAATTACCAAAAATTAATGTATACTATCTGTTATTTATGAACCAAAATCAGATGGAAGCAGAGGTTGATTTCTAGGCCCAAACGGAAGTTTTCTTTCTAGCAACCAAAATTAGATAGTAGTTCAGATATGTCTTTTTATGAATGCTTTGTTCTTAAAAAGTCAACACTTTGTTAGACAATCCATATTATATACTGTATAATTAAATTAATCTCTTCTAAATGGTAATCTATTTGTAATAAGTAGCATTTTTCTTTATTTGGATCAAGATCCAACTATTAATTTTCTTCCAGACTAAATAAAATAGTGGAGGTCTAAATACGCATGGATGTCCCATTTGTTGACTACTTTTCATCAGTTAAAAATTATGGAGTTTGGTCTATCGTTCCCTTTATTTGGATTGAATTCATATCAGATGTCGCATTTGAAAACAAATTATTGGTTATATTTGTTGTTGTAAATGACTTTGTTTTCTCTTTATCAAAATAAACCTTAATTTTTATTTTATATCACAGTTACAATTTTCCCTTTTATAATGATATTAACTAGTGGGATGCCACGCGCTACGCTGCGGGGATTCGATCGGTATCAGCTTAGCTTGTAAACGTACTGGTATGATATCAACACTTGGTATAATAACCTGAAGAGAAAATATAAAAAATAAAATCATGATATGCATAAAAGGATCTTTACATGTTTGGTACAAAAAAAATCTAATAGAAAACATATACGCAACAATAAAAGTAAGTTTAACCCGTTAAAAACAGAGAAAAATTGAATAGCGTTAATAAGAAAAGTACTAATGGAAAAGTAAAATCCAAAAAAAGAAAGAAAAACACTAACAAAAATCAAAATTAAGCAAAGAGATGTTTTGGACCGGATATGAATTGCCAAATGTACCAATCTTGAACTAGTACTAGTCACACATTTGAAAATGTAAATCATAGGAATTTGGTGGCCAGTCTATTTCTTTTGAGTTGTTTCAAACTAAGAATTTTAAATAACAAGATTATCCAACACATAAAAAGTACATCTTGCTTTGGGGGAGTTCAATTACGTAATATAGAAACCTATTATGGATAACAAAAAAAAGCCATGTAAAAGACAAGTAAATGGATGAAAAAGAAAAGTAAGAGACATGACAAAAAAAAAAAAAAAAAAAAAAAAAAACGTGTCAGGTATCTATGCTCTCTCTTCTCTACATGTATATAACATTTATTGGTTTTTATAACAATATGTAATAGAATGGATATTATTTTTAGCGCACATACCACCTACAGTAAATGTAAAAGTGGAGGAGAAGATACCCCGAAACAAACCCCTTGGTAGGTGTAAAAGTGAAGATGGAGAAAATGCCTCAAACCTATGATGTGTTTGATGAAGAGTGGTTTATGTCGGGTAATTACCCATCGGGTATCGGGTATACCCGTGGGTTTAGAGTAAACCCATTAATTTTTGAAATTTACCCATTGGGTATATCCGACCATAAATCGGCCGGATATTTATTAGGTAACTACTAACTAATTACCTTTAGCATTATTAAATATACGTGTAAATAATTAGAAGGTATGAATATAAAATACTTAAATCATATCAAAACACTCTATGATATAGATAACAAATAGTATACACCAATTTTTGGTAATTTGTAGCACAAGATGACAATCTACATAGACAATTAGATATATTATTCATATATATTTAAAATGATATATAAGAAAACATATTGGGTATCTAATCGAGTAAATGGGTATACTTTATCGGGTAATCGGGCCGGGTAAATAGGTAAATCATCAAATACCAAACCCGTCCCAAACCCGCAAAAAAAAAAAATAAATAAACGAATCCCATACCCGGACTCATACCCTATTACCCGACCCTAAACCCGTCCCAAATGTGTCGGGTTTCGGGTTTACCCATCAGGTTCGGGTTTGATTGCCATCCCTATTTGTCCATTGCAACTTTAGGATATAAATTTGGTGCTTTTTAGTCTTTATGATCTATTGAAAGTATGTTTTTTTAATATTGTTTGTACTAGTATTTTTGCACCTCTTATTTGTTGCATCTTATATTTTCTTGTTCTTCATATTTGTTATAGGCGCATTTTATGAAACCAATAATGGAAAACCGTGATATTGTTGAAGATTTATTTGGTCTCACTCATCATAGGGTTTAGAATTCTGTGCTATTTTGTGTAGGCAAATTTCATTTGGTCAATTGCTAATGAAAGAAGGCGATATCTTATATCGTTTGATAAATATGTACGTCTATATATTTGTTACTTCGGATTTATCTAAGAATAAATACACATGCTGGATGTAGAACGTGATATAGTGTACGTCTATTTATTTGTTACTTCGGATCACACTAGTTTAAATTTCTTTTTACGTTTGATATAGTGTTATAGTGGTCATGTGATATTGTATAAGTCATTCCTAAGCAAGGCATCTAATTAAAGAGGTTTCAAGTTTGGCATAATAGGAAATATTAAGAAGCAAAAATTTTATTGTAGAATATTAAAATATACATTGCCCACGAAAACTAAAAAAGCCTCCAAACACAGACAAGGAAGACTACAACACTGGCCACGACTGACACACTTAAGTATGCATGGACACAATTGGTAACAAATTCCCGCCCCCCACGCAACTCATAAGTGTTGTCAGGAGTTAGGATTAGCACCACCAACTTAATGGTGTATACAAGCATATTAATAACCACTTAGAGCAATGTAGGCATAAGAAAGGAAGTTATCTTGAGTCTTTGACGAAACGGCATAAATACATAGATATGATGATAACGCACATCAGGAAGGACGTGAAGCTGATATTACGAGCTTGATTATGCTCAATGGGAGAGGTGTATGAGGCTATTGCTGTACCGGCCTTGTACACAATTCTCTCATTTATGATTTGCGTATTTGTGTACGTATCTCTAGGCGGGGTATTGATTACAACAATGTTGATGCTCGCAATCATTTGTGCGATCACTATGATAGCTTCTGCGCTATGATCCCCTAGGTGGTCGCCCTCTTCAAGGGCGTACTCTAACAAGCGGCGAATACGCCTTCCTACCGTCGGTAGTGCTCCTCTGATTATGTTAAGGCGTAACCAAATAAAACACGCCTACATCCAATTAAAGAATACTTCGAGCCAACCCCACACTTGTCGGAGTGATGTTGCTACCATCGTAAATTGTGAAGGTGGCGACAGCTCAGCAATATTTGTTGGTTCTATGCTTGGGGGAATATTAATTACATGCTGATGGGCTTCTTGAATGAAGCTCGTAGGTTCAGCAAAAGCTAGACAGTTGCGGCGACGATGACGTAATGGTTGTTCCGGACTCGCATCCGAACTATCACAACGAGTCCTTTTGTGACTATATGAAGGAGAAGAAGGTAGATTAACTAGTTCCTTCAAATAAAACAAGTTATTAAAGTCAAATGTTATTATATCAAAACATAAACAGAATCTTATTTTACCTTATCATGGATATGTTCAAACTTCAAAAACATTAACACATAGATGTATACATTACCTTCAAACAAAGCTTGTGTTGGAGATTGGATTCTAAATAGTTATTCGGCAAATGCGGACAGTTATTCGATGAGTCTTCTGGCAGCTTCATATTGCCTTAGCAGAGTGTCTGATTAGCCTTTCCAAAACAAGGAATAAAGATTAGAGTTAACCTTACTTGGTTTGTAGTGTTTTGTGGAGAGAGAGCACAAATTTTTACTTCTTATATATGATCTAAATGCCATATTCCTCTTAAGAATGTTTGAGATGGTTAAATACATACATATCTATTGTGTAAGAAGGATCAAATACAAATCAGGTTATTGTGCAAAGTGTGTGAATTAAAGGAATTTCACAAATCATGTCATAGCCTTAAATGCCAATGAATGGGAGATTTAATTAATGCATTATGTATGACGCGTAGACAGGGGCGGACCTACTAAGCCGGAAACGTAGTCATGGGACTGCAGTGAATTTTTGGCCGTATAGAGAGAAATATATAGTGTTTTTTCGAGTGACATCAATGTTTTCATAACAATGATTGCAATAACCCGATTTCATAACAGTGATTGCTATGACATTATTTATGAAATTCCTTTAATTCACACACTTCGCACAATAACCTGATTTTTATTTGATCCTTCTTACACTATAGATATGTATGTATTTAACCATCTCAAACATTCTTAAGAGGAATATGGCATTTAGATCATATATAAGAAGTAAAAATTTGTGCACTCTTTCCACAAAACACTACAACCCAAGTAAGGTCAACTCTAATCTTTATTCCTTGTTTTGGAAAGGCTGGTCAGACACTCTGCTAAGGCAATATGAAGCTGCCAGAAGACTCATCGAATAACTGTCCACATTTGCCGAATAACTATTTAGAATCCAGTCTCCAACACAAGCTTTATTTGAAGGTAACGAATACATCTATGTGTTAATGTTTTTGAAGTTTGAACATATCCATGATAAGGTAAAATAAGATTCTGTTTGTGTTTTGATATAATAACATTTGACTTCAATAACTTGTTTTTTTTAAGGAACTAGTTAATCTACCTTCTTCTCCTTCATATAGTCACAAAAGGACGCTTGGTGATAGTTCGGATGCGAGTCCCGAAAAGCCATTATGTCATCGTCACCGCAACTGTCCAGCTTCTGCTGAACCTACGAGCTTCATTCAAGAAGCCCATCAGCATGTAATTAATATTCCCCCAAGCATAGAACCAACAAATATTGCTAAGTTGTCGCCACCTTCACAATTTACGATGGTGGCAACATCACTCCAACAAGTGTGGGGTTGACTCGAAGTATTCTTTAATTGGTTGTTGGCGTGTTTTATTTGGTTACGCCTTAACATAATCAGAGGAGCACTACCGACGGTAGGAAGGCGTATTCGCCGCTTGTTGGAGTACGCCCTTGAAGAGGGCGACCACCTAGGGGATCATAGCGCAGAAGCTATCATAGTGATCGCACAAATGATTGCGAGCATCAACATTGTTGTAATCAATACCCCGCCTAGAGGTACGTACACAGATACGCAAATCATAAATGAGAGAATTGTGTACGAGGCCGGTACAGCAATAGCCTCATACACCTCTCCCATTGATCATAATCAAGCTCGTAATATCAGCGTCACGTCCTTCCTGATGTGCGTTATCATCATATCTATGTATTTATGCCGTTTCGTCAAAGACTCAAGATAATTTCCTTTCTTATGCCTGCATTGCTCTTAGTGGTTATTAATATGCTTGTATACACCATTAAGCTGGTGGTGCTAATCCTAACTCCTGACAACACTTATGAGTTGCGTAGGGAGCGGGCATTTGTTACCAATTGTGTCAATGCATACTTAAGTGTGTCAGTCGTGGCCAGTATTGTAGTCTTCCTTGTCTGTGTTTGGAGGCTTTTTTTAGTTTTCGTGGGCAATGTATATTGTAATATTCTACAATAAATTTTTTGCTTCTTAATATTTCCTATTATGCCAAACTTGAAACCTCTTTAATTAGATGCCTTGCTTAGGAATGACTAATACAATATCACATAACCACTATAACACTATATCAAACGTAAAAGGAAATTTAAACTAGTGTGATTGTTCACGTGTCAATGGCTGTAGTTAATTTAACATTCAAGAGATGATATATATATATATATATATATATATATATATATATAAACCCGCGCGATGCGGCGGCGAAAATTCACAATGCGGTAATCGTTGTTTGTTACTTTACCAATTGTCTCGTGATATATTGTATCGTACTTAAGTTAGTTAACTTATTCGTGTAGTATTCTATGACTCATTTAGTTAACTTATCAACCTCACGTTCTACATCCAGCATGTGTATTTATTCTTAGATAAATCCGAAGTAACAAATAAATAGACGTACATATTTATCAAACGATATAAGGAATCATCTTCTTTCATCAGCAATCGACCAAATGAAATTTGCCTACACAAAATAGCACAGAATACTAAACCCTATGATGAGTGAGACCAAATAAATCTTCAACAATATCACGGTTTTCCATTATTGGTTTCATAAAATGCGCCTATAACAAATATGAAGAACAAGAAAATATAAGATGCTAACAAATAAGAGGTGCAAAAATACTAGTACAAACAATATTAAAAAAACATACTTTTAATAGATCATAAAGTCTAAAAAGCACCAAATTTATATCCTAAAGTTGTAATGGACAAATAGGGATGGCAATCAAACCCGAACCCGATGGGTAAACCTGAAACCCGACACATTTGGGACGGGTTTGGGGTTGGGTAATAGGGTATGGGTCCGGGTATGGGATTCATTTTTATTTTTTTTGCAGGTTTGGGACGAGTTTGGGATTCGATGATTTACCCATTTACCGGGCCCGATTACCCGATAAAGTATACTCATTTACCAGATTAGATACCCAATATGTTTTCTTATATATCTTTTTAAATATATATGAATAATATATCTAATTGTTTATGTAGATTGTCATCTTGTGTAAGAAATTACCAAAAATTAGTGTATACTATTTGTTATCTATATCTTAGAGTGTTTTTATATGATTTAAGTATTTTATATTCATACATTGTAATTATTTACACACATATTTAATAATGCTAAAGGTAATTAGTTAATAGTTACCTAATAAATACCCGACCGATTTATGGTCGGATATACCCAATGGGGAAGTTTCAAAAATTAATGGCTTTACCCGAAACCCGCGGGTATGCCCGATACCCGATGGGTAATTACCTGACATAAACCTGACGGGTTTTGGGACGGGTTTTGGACAAGCATACCTAATCGGGTATGGGGTTGGGATTACCTAAACCCGTCCCAAAACCAACCCATTGCCATCCCTATGGACAAAGCAGGTAGTCCACAAAATATGATTCCTTTATTCATAAGTCTTCTATTCCACAATTACCTCATCTATATTGTTCGCCCACCACTCTTTATCATACACATCATATGTTTGAGGTATTTACTCCATCTTCACTTTTACACCTACCGAGGGGTTTGTTTCGGGGTATCTTCTCCTCCACTTTTACATTTACTGTAGGTGGTATGTGCACTAAAAATAATATCCATTCTATTACATATTATTATAAAAACCAACAAATGCTATATACATGTAGAGAAGAGAGAGCATAGATTAGGGGTGTTCAAAATCGGATAATCCGAATTTCGGATATCCGAATTTCGGATAATCCGAAATTTCGGATAGTCAATATTGAGATCCGAATTCGAATCCGAAATTTCGGATATCCGAATTCGGATATCCGAAATTTCGGATTCGGATTCGGATCATCCAACGGATAATCCGAAACTTAAAAAAAATTAAAAAAATATTAAAAAATAATAAAAAAAAACTATAAAAAACGTTCTCCTTTATGCCTAAAACATGAACCTATTAAAAAAACAAAAATCGAAGTTAGATAAACGAAATTTGAACAACAAATATATAAAAAAAAACTTATTATTTTGATGGAAGGGGCTGTGGAGGTCAGATACGAGGTGGACAGAGGCTATTATAGAGGAGAGAAGAGAGAGCAACAGCTATGGATTAGAGGAGTATGGACTTAGAGTTAGAAGGATTAAGGATTTAGGATTGTGTATTGTGTTATGTAGTGTATATAATATTATATATTTATATATATATTTTTAATATTCGGATTCGGATAATCCGATTATCCGAAAATTTTCAAAATCAGGATCCGAATCCGAATCCGAATCCGAAATTTCGGATAATCCGATATTCGGATATCCGAAAATCGGATTATCCAAAATTTCGGATAATTCGGATTCGGATTTTCGGATTTTTCGGATTCGAATTTTGGATTATCCGATTTTGAACAGCCCTAGCATAGATATAGATACCTGACACATGTTTTTTTTTTTTTTTTTTGTCATGTCTCTTACTTTTCTTTTTCATCCCGTTTCTTACTTGTCTTTTACATGTCTTTTTTTGTGTTATCCATAATAGACTTTTTATGTGTTGGATAATCTTGTTATTTAAAATTCTTAGTTTGAAACAACTCAAAAGAAATAGACCGGCCACCAAATTCCTATAATATACATTTTCAAATGTGTGAGTAGTACTAGTTCAAGATTGGTACATTTGGCAATTCATAATCAGTCCAAAACATCTCTTTGCTTAATTTTGATTTTTGTTAGTGTTTTTCTTTTTCTTTTTTTGGATTTTACTTTTCCATTAGTACTTTTCTTATTAACGCTATTCAATTTTTATGATTTTTTAACGGGTTAAACTTACTTTTATTGTTGCGTATATGTTTTCTATTAGATTTTTTTTGTACGTGTAAAGATCCTTTTATGCATATCATGATAATTAATTGAATTAAACTGTGTTTAATAATCACATAAGGCCATCCGAAGTTTACCCTCCACCAAAACTTAAAATTACCCACATTAGTGGAGTTTTTCACTAAAATCCGTATGTTTTTATCGATGGTTTACCACATTGCGATTTCAAGATTTTGGACTTCAGTTTTTGGTTTCTAATAATCTTTTTCACAATTATTTTCATCTGGTTTAATTTTTTATTTTCTGAAGACAACTTTTTTCTAACTATAATATACCTTTTTCCTTTGACGATTATATGTTTATCTACGTTTAGATACAACTAGGTTTTCCGAGATTTTGTTATGATATGATATGCTATGCTATGTTACGTCACGCCACGTCACGTCACCACTAATACAGAATTGGTTTGAAGATACGATGTATTAAGTTTAGAGATGCGGTGGAATAACATTATCAATAGATAGGGCATCAACAAATTACATAATTGATGATGCGGCTCCAAGGAACACCCCCTTTAAATTCCCACAAACGCACCAACAAAGAGTTCCCCACTACAATAATATGGTGACACATGCACATTGACAACCGCATCATCAAAAAGTTCAACCAAAAATTATATATTTTTATAATTTTAAATTTCTAGAAATCTATTTTCTTTCTTTCCTTCCAGTTTACTACCTGTACCAAATAGTCAATACACAAATATATATGAAGGCAAAAGTTAAAAATAGCATACAACAAAAACAACTAATATTAAACCCGCTTTACAAAAAACGTACGTTTTTTCGAATGAAACACAAACGTATACAATACATGTTTTCCGAATGAATCAAAAAAAAGTTTGCAGCCCAAAAATTGTTGACCCATCCACTTCATACACTTTGCAGCCCAAACCAGTCTCTTCAAACCTTGTAACCTGATCCGTAGAAACCGCCTAACAAAAAATAATGTGACGTTAACAAAACTAGAGTATTTCAGCGAAACGCGTTGCACGTTTTGAGAACACATATTCAAGAAGCAACCATAGGGAACGAACAAAATCAGCCTTGTATATAGTGAACAAACAAAATGGTTTCCAAACCCATCAGCAAATCATAACCATCAAAATGGTAATCATAACTAGCAAATCATAATCATTAGTAAAGCCACATAAGTAACACACCATTAGCAAATCATAACCATCAGTAAAGCCACATAAGTAACATACCATCAGCAAATCATAACCAGTCAAATATGATTAATACAGTTTCTGACTTCTGAACACATTCGACCTTTTTCGCCCCTTTAGCTTGTCTATTTTAAACATGACCCGTTCAAAGAAAAACAACCCGGAGCACACATTTGATAATTGAATGTATCAATTCTACTAACCGTACTTAAAAGCACATGAGTTTGCACATAAAGAAGAAAGATCCCTACATCTAAGTGGATGTTTGAATAAACCAAAACAGAAGAACCTGGTCCTGGATAATCGCCAATATAATAGATATCTAATATATTTATGCTACATACATATGTATAAACGAGTTTTTATTTGACATGTTAGAGATAAATTAACTATTAGAGGGCAAATTTTGGGCTAACCTTGAGGCGCTTTTGACGTTTTCATTTCGAACCATTAAAACGTTGATACGATCCAGAATACTACAACCCAAAACCATGACCCAATCAATATCCTGGAACTGAACCATTAATTGATGACCCGGTCATGAAGTCAAATGTGCTTCCTAATTTTCAGCCACTAGTAGTAGTGGAGCATGACTTATTTAAATTTACTATTATTACTTTCCATGTTGTAGGCACGTAACTATAATCATGGTGTTACCACCCTCTCACACTCTGGGCCTCAAAACCCGTCTCACACATCAGTTCACTCACCCGACCCATGTCCCATTCCCTCACCATCTCCCCCACCACCCGCACATACAATGCGAACACGCTCTATGAGCGGTATTGTCAAACCCAATCCCATCTTTAACCTACACACCAACACCATTGTACCCATACCCAAATCCCCACAGGTTGCTTTGGCCACTACAGAATGGCACAATGCCATGACCAATGAATTTAGTGCTCTTCTTAAAAATAAGACCTGGAAACTTGTACCCAGACAACCAAATATGAACTTTATTCGTAGCATGTGGCTCTTCAAGCATAAATTTAGATCTGATGGGACTTTGGAACGGTATAAAGCTCGATTGGTGTGCGATGGTCGAAAACAACAGGAGGGTATTGACTGCGGCAAAACATTTAGCCCGGTTGTCAAACTGGCTACGATACGCACCGTATTATCTCTTGCCCTTGCCAAGTCCTGGCCTATTCATCAGTTGGACGTGACGAATGCTTTTCTTCACGGTAACTTGGAGGAAACCGTATACATGAACCAACCCACGGGTTTTCGCCATCGCGATTTTCCAGACCACGTATGTCATCTAAAGAAGTCCTTGTATGGACTCAAACAGGCACCACGTGCGTGGTACCAACATTTCACTGACTTTGTTCTTTTGCAGGGGTTTCAACAAAGCAAATCTGATAATTCTCTGTTTATTTATAAGCACGACAGTGACATGGCCTGCCTCCTCATATATGTGGACGACATCATTCTCACCACTTCTTCTGATGCTCTTCGTCGGACTCTTATGCAGGCACTCTCAGGGGAATTTGCTATGAAAGACTTGGGCCCTCTCTCTTACTTTCTTGGTATTCAAGTCACCCGCACAGGCAACTCCATGTTTCTATCTCAGCAGGCTTATGTTCGCAACATAATTCACCAGGCATCCATGGATTCCTGCAAGCCCGTGGCAACTCCGGTTGACACGCAATCTAAACTTTCTGCTATCTCAGGGGAGTTACATGATGACCCCTCCACATACCGCAGTTTGGCTGGGGGCTCTCCAATACTTAACATTCACACGCCCTGATATTTCTTATGCAGTTCAGCAAGTGTGCATGCACATGCATGCTCCTCGTGTTGATCACTGGAACGCATTAAAACGCATCATTCGATACATTCAGGGGACTTCTAATTATGGTCTGCACCTCGGGCCGATTCGTGACACTTCACTGATTGCATACACTGATGCAAATTGGGCCGGTTGCCCTGATGCTCGATGATCGACCTCTGGCTTCTGCGTATACATGGGTGAGAACCTCATCTCCTGGTCCTCCAAAAGATAGTCCACCATCTCTCGTTCCAGTGCTGAGGCAGAATATCGGGGCGTGGCAAATGTAGTTGCTGATATTTGCTGGCTTCCAACTTACTTCTTGAGCTTCATCACCCCTTGAGCCGCGCTACTCTGGTATATTGTGACAATGTCAGTGCCGTCTCTCTCTGGCAATCCCGTACAACATCAACGTACGAAACACATAGAACTCGACATTCATTTTGTTCGTGAACAGGTACAACGTGGTCAAGTTCGGGTGCTCCATGTACCCTCCAGACATCAGATTGCGGACATTTTTACTAAAGGTCTTCCTCGAGTTCTGTTTGACGACTTTCGGTCCAGTCTCAGCATCCGTCCTCACTTCGCTTCGACTACGGGGGAGTAATAGATTTGGAAACCATGTAATTGATTTGTACATGATTTGTAATTAGTCAAACCTTCCAATATTAGGAGATTCCTTTGTATGTATGTATAGACACAATTATGATAATGAGAAGGCAAGTTTTCAATCCATTCAATAATGCCTATATTATCTCATTTCTATGAAGACCAAGCACATAATTTGCAGGCGCTATTGCGGTAATTATTGTTACAGTTTTTTCTCTCCATTGTTGTAATGATTACTCAATTGATAAATTGTTCTGTGAAACATTCGTTTCTTATTTAAATTTGGAAAGGAATTTCACTTGGTTGTAGAGTTTTGCTGCTGTACATTTTATCATGTTTTGTTAACATACTTAAGCCAGTGGACAACGCCGGTTAGAGCAGTGGAAACCCTCATAGTGGAGGGTAAGAGAAGTAGAGGCAGGCCCAAAGTGACTTGGGATGCCCTGCTTAGACGAGATTTGCTTGAGTTGCACCTCTCTGAGGACATGATCCATGATAGGAGTTTGTGGAGAAATAGGATTAAAGTTAAAGATTTGTAGTTGTAGGGGGTCTATAGTTTTGTTTTAGAGCGTATTCTCCTCCACTTTATGTTGAATTGACATGTGATTGCATATTCGTACGTAGGCGTGTCGTTCTGTTATAATGTCAAAGTGCTTAGATATATTATTTACTTTACCTCAACTTCTTTTGTTTGTCTGTGTACTGATAGTTTCTTGTTATATAGTTTGTTGTTGTTCCGTCTGTCATTTGTTTTGGAGCTGGGGGTCTCTTTGGAAGCAGTCTCTCTATCCCTATGGATAGAGATAAAGTTTGCCTACATCCCACCCTCCCCAGACCCTTACAGTAGCTTGCTATCTGTGGGATTTACTGGGTACGGTTGTTGTCGTTATAGGTCCATATACAGGCCTGGTTTTGGGCATGGGCTGGGTGGGCGAGGGCCCACGGCCCAAACTTTCAGGAGGCCCGGAATTTTAAAAATTTAAAATATATATTATGTATAAAAGTGTATTTAAATTATTTTGGTGTGGTACATGAAAACAAAGCCAAGGTAGATGAATTGGTTAGGGAATTGTATTTCAAGATAGAGAATGTGGGTTCAAATCCCACTTCATGTATTTAAGTACTTTTGTATAACAGTGCACCATCTTTTCTTTATTTTTTAATATAGTATATATTCTAGGTATTAATGTTTGATAATTAGAAGTTAAAATTTGAATTACTCATATTTGGAAATTGAAAGTTAAAACATGAATTTTATAAAGGCCTCGGTTTTTTTAATCACCCTAGGCCCGAAACGTTTCAAAGATTTTCAAAGATGGCCCTGTACATATAATTAATATGTGTAACCTAATTTCAATCATTTTCTTCATAAGTCACACCGAAGACATTAAATTTAGGAGAATATGGTTATAGACATGTGAGAGTCAATGAAAGCTACACTCTATAGGGATGCTTTATCCCATGTTCTACAGTTAGTTGAGTCAAGGGTAGACAAAAGGTATGTTAATTTGTCTATGTGTGACATTTCAGAAGTCAAACTACTATAAGAACAAGTGTGAAGTAATTTTGAATTTGAGCAGTATGTAAATAGTTATAATGCTTGCATTTTGGTGTGAATATGTGATTAGTACGGTTTTGTGTTCTTTTTCTTCGGCATATTAAATACAGCTCTTTGTGACAAAGGTAATTTCGTTCAAACTTAAGATGCTATATTTTTTAAGACCCTTCCATTTGGCAAACTAGAAGTGAAGTAACCTGAGAGTGATTTGTGTTTTATTGATATTTATGATTTATACCTTTAAGTTTTTCAATTTTTTGGTATATATTGCTTTCATGTTTACTAATATTTTCATTATGTGGTTATTAACATAATATTTTTTTTACTTGCCGATTCATTTACAAGGTTTTGATGTTGCAACAAAATTCTAGCTTGGCCAAGAAACCTACGAGTAGGTGTGACCAGGTGAGTATATATTCCATATCCCATATTAATTAATTAACTAAAGGCAACAAAAATAAATAAATAAATAGTCATGACAATTGGACACAATACTTAGACCACGTGTAGTGATGCGTGGAATGAGTGGGAAAAAGCCCCAAAACGCTCAAACACCGCCCCCGGGGTGTCATGCTTCACAAATGGCTTTTGGCGTGATTTTTTTCATGGCATATTTAAGCGTGGAATTCTACTTCATTTTTAGAGTCAATCAAATGATGCCAAGGCGGAGAAGGGTGTGGAATTCCACCCCGCTACAGGTGGTCTTATAATATATGTATCTCAGGTTTCAAACAACTTTTTGAGTTATGATGAAGTTGTGAAAGGGTTAAACAAGTCACAAACTCGTGGCCGTTAAGTTAAACTTATAGATTATAGTTTTATGTTAGTTGCTCAAATGAGTTGTCGAGTTATATTCAAGTTCATTTACGACTGAGCCAAACAAGATCCACTTGTTAAATGAGTTAAAAGAAGTACCAACACACTACTCCTTTCATGGAAAACCAAAACGGTTAATAAAGCATGTGAATGAGTTAATTCTCCCTAACTACATTACATGATTAAGGGTGGATATTTGTTTGTCTTTAGTTTAAACATTGTTTATAATTTAGGCATGTTGGTTTTTGTCATAGAAGAATATGGACTTACTAACCTACTAAATGTTTTAAAAAATGTTAATATAGAGAAGAAATTAATGAATACATATATTCTGATGCAATTAATCTTTATTTGAGATGAAAGTAGTTATATTATGTTGTTAAAGTATTCTTAATTTGATATATCATATACAAAATTTTGGATGAATTATATGTCCTACCGAATCAATAAAGTTTAATGCAATTTTTACTCCCGTCGTAACGCACGGGCTACCCGCTAGTGTTACATACAATGTTGATAGTTAAAAGCTTGATTTGATATGTGAAATTTAATTGTGAATATGAAATTTTAGATCAGAAAATATTGGTATAAAATGGTTGCTTAAAGACTTATATTATGAGCTTTGATGATGAGAATTGAGTTACAAGTTGTTCGTTATAAATTTGGGAGTTAATAGTCATTTTCGTCCCTGAGGTTTGGGCCAGTTTGCCACTCCAGTACAAAAGTTTTTTTTTTTTTGCAATTCCTTCCCTGAGGTTTGGATTTTTTTGCCAAATTCGTCCTTTTCACTAACACAGTTAAAAAAACTCGTTAAGTCCAGGGGTATTTTTGTCTTTTTACTTAAAATTTAAAATTTTAATTAAAATCTTACCCCACCCCATCCCTACCCCACCCACCCCACCCCAACCTATCCCCACCCCCTATATTATCTCTCTTTCACTCTCTCTCTCTTTCTCTTTCATTGTCTCTCTCTGCAACTAACAACAACAACAACAACAACAATAATAATAATAATAATAATAATAATAATAATAATATATACACACACTTCCCAGTACCATTTTTAATCTCATCGTTGCACAGATATCAATCATCATCCTTGATTCATTTCTGTTGATCACATAATGAATCTAGAAACAATTACAACAAGAGATGTTTTCATTGTTTTAGTTCCATGGCCACTACTAATTTTCATCATTTACCGAATCATTATTAATCGCAAACACCCTCCACTTCTTCCACCAGGTCCATACCCATGGCCTATCATCGGCAACATTTTTCAAATCGGAAGAAAGAATCCTCATGTTCGGCTAGCCCAAATCTCCCAAGTGTACGGACCACTGGTTCTGTAGCGGCGTTACCGGAAAAGAAGCCCACGCGGTGGTCCGATGATGGTCCGATGATGGGATTGAAAGTTGGAAAACAAAATGAAGGTACCAATTCTGCCGCTCACCGTCTTCTTCCAGATCTGTCCGTTTAGCACCTCCAGATCTGTCTATTTTTTAACCACCTGCAACCACCGTCTTCTTCATTCACCTGCAACCACCGTCCCCTGCAATCATCGCCTCCACAACCCCACTGTTCTCTCGCCGTCCCCCTGCAACCATCGCCTCCACAACCCCACTGTTCTCTCGCCGTCCCCTGCAACCATCGCCTCCACAACCACCTGCAAAAACCAAAACCACCGCCGCCCTGCCTCTGCCCACCACACCACCACCCACATAACCTCTCCAGCCCACCACCTTCCTCCCCCGACGCCACCCTCAACCATTTTCAGCCCAAACCATCCCAATCCCCTACACAGTTGGTTGATCGGGTGAAAGAGAGATATAGAGAGAGAGAGAGTGAAAGAGATATATATAGAGAGAGAGAGAGAGTGAATGAAAGAAAGAGAAAGAGACAGAGAGATATAGGGGTGGGGGTGGGGGTGGGGTAAGATTTTTTATTAAAATTATAATTATAGGTAAAAAGACAAAAATACCCCTGGACTTAACGAGTTTTTTTAACTGGGTTAGTGAAAAGGACGAATTTGGCAATAAAATCCAAACCTCGGGGAAGGAATTGCAAAAAAAAAAAAACTTTTGTACTGGAGTGGCAAACTGGCCCAAACCTCAGGGACGAAAATGGCTATTAACTCTAAATTTGGACACAAAAGATATAAATGTTAATCATAAACAAAGGGTTTTTAATGAGATTTAATAGACCTGATTTAAAACAGAAAATTTGGTCTTTTTTTTTTGTTTGTAAGGCAACTTTCATTCACAAAAACCACAAGCGGCCCTCAAAGCAAGGACCCCTCGGGCAAAAAACGACTAATTACATCAAGTCCAAAGGATAATTACACCACTTTTTCCCATCGAAATCTTTAATTCTAGTTTTGTGACGAAACCAAAAGAACGACGTAGACTTGATACTTTCGAACAGTGCTTTCGTTAGTTTAATTCCTTAGTTGCATAAACATCTATCAAGGGATTCCGCACCTTGATAGATCTAATCAATCTTGTTAATCGATCCATTCCAAGGACCTACAGACTACTGTCACTACCCATACAAACAGGAACCACCCAGTTGACTTTATACAGGGAGATCTGAATGCGGGTATTCAGACAAGAAGAAGTTTTTCAATTGCTACTTGTCTCTATGCAAGAATGAGAGACTCAGGATTGATTAATCTATGCTTAAAGTGCTTCATCTCACATGTTGAACAGAAGACTTATCAATTGGCTCTTTGTGACAACTCATGGGTCGAGGCAATGCAAGAAGAAATCGCTCAGTTTAGGAAGCTCAAGGTCTGGGAGTTGGTCGATCTCCCTAAGGACGCTCATGAAATTGGCACCAAATGAGTTTTTAGAAAAAAGAAAGATGACAATTCTTTAGTGGCCAAAAATAAAGCCCGGTTGGTGGTAAGGGTTTTAGCAACAGGAGGCGATAAACTTCAATGAAGTGTTTGCACCAGTAGCTAGGTTGGAGGCCATTCGGATCTTTCTAGCCTTTTGCAGCTTCTAAAGGATTCAAGGTGTATCAGTTAGACGTCAAAAGTGTCTTTCTATACTGCAAGGTCCAAAAGTTGGTGTATGTGTCTCAACCGCCAAGGTTCACTGATCCAGAATATCCAGATCGAGTCTACAAACGTGATAAGGTTCTTTATGGACTTCATCAGGCTCCCCGAGCATGGTATGGGACACTATCAACCTATCTCATTTAATGGCTTTGAGAGATGGAATATAGATAGTAAACTATTCATTCGAAGAAAAGGTGAAGACTTTCTACTAGTTCAGGTGTACGTTGATGATATCATCTTCGGGTCACCAAACGAAGACATGTGTAAAGATTTTAAAAAGGTCATGAAGAAAATGCTTGAGATGAGTGTAATGGGGAAGTCTACAGGTTAATAAGAAGACAGATTGAATGTTTATCCATCAGACTAAGTATGTGCATGACATCCTCACAAGATTTAAGATGAATGACTGCACATCTTATGCTACTCCTCTGCCAGTAAATCACAGACTCGGTCTAGATACTAAAAGTGACAAGCATGTCGACCTAACAAAGTACAGGAAAATGATTGGTTCACTTATGTATTTAACTGCTTCTGGACCCGACATTCTGTTTCCAGTTTGTCTTTGTGCCACGTTTTAGGCCGATCCAAAGGAGTCACACATGATCGCGGTGAAAACGATAATGAGATACCTTAAGGGGAAACCCAAGTTAGGTCTCTGGTATCCATCAGATAGTGGATTAAATCTCATATCCTACATCGATTCAGACTACGAAGGCTGCAATCGGAACAAGAAGTCTACAACTAGCAGATGTCAATTACTTGGGGGGAGATTAGTGTCCTGATTGCCAAAAGCAAACCTCTGTAGCAGCGTCCTCATGCGAGGTAGAATATGTTGCAGCGGGTAGTGGTTGTTCACAGGTTTACTTGATACAGCAGCATATGCGGGACTACAATTTGAATTTTCAAAATACCCCTATCATGATTGATAATAATGCCGCCACATCCGTCACCGAAAATCCAACCAAATTTTCTAAAACTAAACATATTCATGTCAGACATCACTTATAAGGGATTGTTTTTAAAAGAAAATGATACATTTATAAAAGATGGTCACAAAAGAGATTTTGGTTGATCTTAACACCAAGGTATTTGATAGGGCTCGTTTTGAACTATTGGTGCAATTGAATGGGATGAGGATCCTGAATGATTTTACGTTTCCCATAAGTAACTGAAGACTTTTGTAAATAGTTAAAAAAACGAGTCGTCACTATGTAAAAGAGAGGATATGATAGTACATCAGCTGCTTGACTGTCGCACTTAAAACAGATCAGAAAACTAAAGCTGATAAGAGCGACTACAGCTCCATCATGTGATATACTAGTAGGCAAATTTAAAACACGTACTCAGCCCATAATATGATATAAACATAACGGACTGTGATACATGTGGGTCACATAACATTGGCATACGATTTTATGGTCTTAAATCTGGCTTTGATAGTTGCCAAAATCAGAGATTTTGGGTCTTCATATTGTTGATCTATCTCGGAGTAACCTGGCTGTCCTTTTGTTGCATCCCAATATATGCTGACCTTGGTATAGCCAGGATATCTAAAAAGAGCATAAAGAATCAGGAAAATGCCAAACCCCTCTATGCTGAAAGGCTAACCCTGGTTGAGATCACACAAGTCACTTTGCTGCATCCAGAAATATGCTGACCTGTACACCGGTGTGTCTCATACCTTGTAAATCACACGGATAACAACAATATACTCACATGTTACAATGAAGCTTTGTGCATACCTTGATCGCGGAGGTATGTCATGTTGTGGGACATGCAGTATCCATGGTATAGCACACTTAAATCGTATCAGAAAAGTGAGGCTTTGAAGACATAACGGTACTTTTGTTTAAGTGGATCAACACACTGGTAATCACCTTGGACTGCGACTGTACTTTTAATAATTTACCTTAAAGAGTACTAACATGTGTGTGCAGTCTTGTTCTAGCTGATATGATCCTTTCACCGGTGACCTGTCAACAAATATAGAGTGTTTGTATTTTGAATTTATTTTATTTATTTTTCTTTAGTTTTCACTTTTCAAGTGTATTTGTTTATTTTCTTTATTTATAAGATTCAAAAATAACAAAAAGATTTTCTGTTTTTAACTTCAGATCTTAACGCACGGGAAATGATCATATAATGGGAGTACTCGTACTGGTCGGGAAAACGTCTCGTTTTCGAACCAACATAACTTTTTACAAAAATCCAAGTCCTTGTTTTCAAAAATTGTTTAAGGCAAAGTTTGGGCCCAAAACATTTAAAACGATTTTATGTTCGTCCCACATAAAGAAAACAAAATTTAAAGAAATGAACATGCCACTCTGTTTGGCATCTTCACGAAAAGGCATCTTCGTTTCGGATGGGGTATAAAAGGGGTCAACAAGTCAAAGACTTGTTTTAAAATAATATCAACAGCCACACTCTTAAGCGAAGATAACCCACACACCAAAAACTTTCGGTATTTGGTCGAAAACAAGAACTTGGATTTTTGGACTCGATTCATGTTCTAAACTGAAAAACACACACAATGATCCATAAAACATTGAATTTGGACTATAAATACAAGGGTTTTGAAGTGAGTTTTTGGTTCGGATTAAAGATTTGAACAATAAACTATCAAACGACGTTCAAAACTTAAAATATTTTCCGTTTATGGCTTACTCGGACCATTTAGAATGTATAGTGATGATCAGATCGTGTTAACCGGTAAAAAAAAAAATATGGTGTTAGTCTTCTCTTCGACAGGCGAAGAAGATAATAAAACGATTATATAGATTCCACGAAGATGCTCATCATCTTCGTCTGAGGGGATCTTCGCTGATGAGCATCTATGCTCATCAGCCTCTTCATTTATTAGTCTGTGTTGGGACTTAGTAGTTTTTCAACACAAAATATCACCAGTCGACTTGTATAAACAAATATAATGTTAGTCTGTTTGAGTGTAGGTCATGGCTCAGGCACCGAGATAGTTTCACAGTGTTCATAACCGCATGTTCGGTATCGCACCAGGAGAAGCCAACACGAAGTACATTGATAAGATTCTTCAGTTCTTTCAGCGTTGTCGTATTAACTACGTTCTCACACAGTCTCCCACCATTTGCTTGACTTACATTAGAGAGTTCTGGGAAACAGCTGAATATGACTATTGTGAGGAGCCGCCAGTTATACGTGCAACGGTCAACAACCAAGTGATACAGTTTTCTGTTGATGTTATTCGTCAAGCTCTGAGACTTGAGACAGTAGAACAGGAAGACGGTCCGACTGAATTTCTAGCTACTTTCAGAATGGGTGCTTTTCTTCAGATGGGATATTCAGGGGATATTCAGGGGATATTCAGAAGGATCAGTTGGTGAAGAGTTACCCATTTGGATAGGGGAGGTTACTTATGCATGTTATGATCATTTGCTTTTCAGCTCGTAGGGCAGGATCAGATGCTACGGGGGTAGGAATGTAGTCCGGATTACTCTCTTTGGTTTATAACAAGCCATTCTCGTTTTCACAGATGCTGATGTATTCATTTGAGAAGAAGATCAGGCCAACAGGGAATCACCATTTCTTACAGTATCCTAGGTTCTTGACTCTTATTATCAAGCACGTCATTCCCAACTTGGCAGGTGTACAACCCTTTGTACAGTTTGGTATAGTGGATCGCCAAACTCTTACTGATTGTCTCACCAACAAAATGAGGCAACCAGAAAATGAGCGACCACAAGAGACACCTTTATTTGGGGCCTTCATCAATCCAACATATCAACCACCACTGATGATGATTGGTTTGATTCTCCTCAAGAATAGCAATCCCACAACAGCAACCTATAGCAATTCAGGAACCAGTGATTCAGGAATAAAAGGTTACAGTATAGGTTCATGAGCCTGTTGTTGAATAATCTGTTCAGCAACCGGTTAATGTTATTGAAGAGCAAGTACAACCTGAGCAGGATGTTGGAGATTTCTTTATTGAGCGGTTGGATTTAGCTTTAGGTGGACAAGGTCCTTCAGGTATATCTTGTGGAGGAGAGGGGTCCTCAAGAGATTTTGATCTTCCTAGTTCTCCAGAGGAAGAGGAAGACACATATTCTGATGACGGTGTGATCGTACTAGAGTCAACGCCGCATACAGTACCTCCTACTGCGGCTGCGGGTGGCAAGAGGAAGAAAGATGACGAAGACTTGGACAGAGAATATCAACCAAGAGATTCAGATGATGATGATGATGATGATGACGATGATGATGATGATGAAGACAAACCTCTTGTTAGGTCTTGGAAGAGACAAAGAGGGATTGTTATTCGTGAACCAGTTATGTCTGCATCTATTCCAGCTACTTCTCAGGTATCAATAGCAACTACAACATCAACAACGCCACCCCCAGTATCAGTCACCACACCACTTTTTACTTCAGTTTTAGAGTTGCTGATCACAACCATGGTTCCATTCGTTGGGTCGCTTGGTGAATGTTCACTTGGGGTCTCTGCACTTTCAAGTTCACTAACCACTTCCCATGTGGATCATGTGTTTATTGCTTCTACAGTTATCACTCTAGAGCCAGTTCCTTATGTAGCTATGACTACTACTATTGCTACCCTTACACAGCCAGCATCCGCGGCGGTTGAGTTTGATATTTCTACCCTTGATAATTCTTAGATTGGAGCGCAGGGTGGCTGAATTTAATGCTCTGGTGATGATGAGCAATCAGACTATCACCAAACTAGTGGGGTACAATGAGTTACAATAGAGGCTGCAGGCTCATGATCATTCATTGATACAGTCTCTTCTCCAACAGAATGCAGAGTTAATGAAGCAATTGATGGCTTAGGGGGAGACATCATGCAGAGGAGATGATTTGAGGATGAAGAGACATGAAGACAAACTAGTTATGTCTGCATCTACTCCAGCTACTTCACAGGTATCAACAGCAACTACAGCAGGAGCAACACCAACCCCAGTATCAGTTACCACACCACTTTTTACTCCATTTCCAAAGTTTTCGATCACAACCATGGTTCCATTCGTTTGGTCGCTTGGTGAATCTTCACTTGGGGTCTCTGCACTTTCAAGTTCACTAACCACTTCCCATGTGGATCCTGTATTTATTGCTTCTACAATTATCACTGTAGAACCAGTTCCGTTTGTAGCTATGACTACTACTGTTGCTACCACTACACAACCAGCATCCGCGGGGCTTGAGTTTGATATTTCTATCCTTGACTTTTCGTTTGACTCTTTTTTACTTGATAGGGAAATAATTCTTAGATTGGAGCGCATGGTGGCTGAACTTAATGCTCCGGTGATGATGAGCAATCAGACTATCACCAAACTAGTGAGGTACAATGAGTTACAACAGAGGCTGCAGGCTTATGATCATTCATTGATACAGTCTCTTATCCAACAGAATGCAGAGTTAATGAAGAAATTAATGGCTCAGGGGGAGACATCATGTAGAGGAGATGAGTTGAGGATGAAGAGGTATGAAGACAAACAAGACAATGATCCCATCCGTGCTATGGGAAGTGAGCCACCAAGTGCTTCAACTACACTTCGCATGCTTGCTACATCTCAGGGGAGTCTGGAAGTTGAGCAGGGCCTTCAGGGACTGAAGATAAAGGAAAATAACCCGCTGATTCACAGCCAGTCTTGACTACTTTTGCTGATTTGTTTCCTGAATCCGAGTTCAACTTTCAGTCCTTTGAGTCACTTCTTGATAGTGAGGACACTGAGTGCACAGAACGATTGAAGGAGATAGGTTTATTCTCAGAAGGTTCAGATCAGGAAGACGTGTTTGATTTAGAAGAAGGTGAGTTCATTCCTGATAACTTGGATGATTGGAACCCGACTAAAGATGATTCAGAGGTCGAAGTTGGTGAAGAGGTCAGTGAGGTTGTCATTCCTAAACAAACTTTTACTGAGACTATGATTGAAGGTTGTGATCCTGAAGTACAACAACATTTGGAAGAAATAAGACAGAAACTGACTGAAGACACTGTTGAGAAAGATCCAGAAGTTGTTACAAATCCAGCAACTGAGTGGAGAGCGACTTAGAAAAGGGTGAGAGAAGAGTGGAACAGGTCGAGACCCAAGCCTCTCAAGTTCTTGGAAACTTATGATGCTTCTAACTCCAGGAATGCTATCAGTGGTATTATCAAATGATTCTTTGATCCGGAGTTGAGGCTATTTGTGATCAAGAGATATGACGGGGTTTAGTATCTTCCACCTAAGGTTAAGTACTTTAATTCTCTACCTTTATTGGAGCTTAGAGATTTGACAAAGCGATGGTTGATCAATCTAAGTGCTGATTGATGGACGTGGTAAATCATGGTGTTTAAGAGGCCTAATTATGGGGTTTTAATCTCGTTTGAGCGTTTATATGTTTTGAATGTGATAACTACGCAACTTTGTGTGATTGTAGGTTAAATAGCATATTTGGATGGATTTGAAAGCTTAAATGTGGTTGAGGTTGAGTTTGGATGGTGAACCGAAAATATGGAGGTGTTCATAGACGTTGGAGCGTTAAAGAAGAATTTTGAATAGGCCAAGAACACCCGAGTCAAAGGCTCCTACTACTACTACTACTACTACTACTACTACTACTACTACTACTACTACTACTAATAATAATAATAATAATAATATATCGATAATAATAATAGTAAATGAAAGAAAATGGATGGAGACATGACAGACTTTGTCTCGAAAGAAAAGAAAAAAAAGTAAAGCAAAAGTCAACATTGTCAGTCTTGTTATTTGAAGCAACCGTAGGCTACAGCTAGGATGAAAACAGCAGCTAATAACATGAATTGGAGCAGAGTATGACCACCGTAAGCCCTTCCTTTTCAGCCGTAACCTACGGCGGTTATGAGAAAAAAAAGGAAAGTTGTTTCTCCAAGATATTTAAGCCAAAAACCTTCAACCCTAAAATTGGCCAGCCCCTTTGGACGAAAATTCATTATTCTTGGGAGCATTTTGAAGCTACAAACATCAAGATTCACCATCATTCATCCATACTTTTGATTTCAATCATCATGTTCGGTATCATTATTCATATTTTTGAGTTGTTTCTTGTTACTATGAGTGGCTAAACATCTTGTAATCACCTCCGGGTGTATGGTTTAATTGTGAAACTTGAATCTTGTTTACTTTGGTTTATGGATTATTTTTCATTTAGTTGAAGAATATTTGTGGTTTTTATCATTTAAACAATTCACTTGTTTTCATTTGCTTATCTTTTTATCATTCACATTCGGTTTTTCTTGTATCGTGAGTAGTTTGATAATTGGGAGGGTACGTGATACTTGTGGGTTGGTAATTGAATTGTACAGGTTATTATTAAAAACTTGTGTTCGGTTATCACTTGATTTGAACCGTCCAACAAAGCTATGTCTATGTAGTATCCAATCATTTAAACAAGAGTAGGGTGGACCATTAACCAGAAACCTGGAGTGGATTACTTATTTTCTATTATTGTTACAACTTCTTAAATTCAATTAAAAAACAAAGTAATTAGATTTTAATTTACTAGTTAACTTACAAAACTACTCTTTCCACCAATTCCCTGTGGAGACGACTCAACTTCCATATACCACTACTACTACTACTACCACCACTACCACCACCACCACCACCACCACCACCACCACCACCACCACCACCACCACCACCACCACCACCACCACCACCACCACTACTACTACTACCACCACCACTACTACCACCACCACTACTACTACACCACTACACCACCACTACTACCACCACCACTACTACCACCACCACTACTACCACCACCACTACTACCACCACCACCACTACCACCACCACCACTACCACCACCACCACTACCACCACCACCACTACCACCACCACCACTACCACCACCACCACTACTACCACCACTACTACTACCACCACTACTACCACTACCACTACCACTACTACCACTACTACTACTACTACTACCACTACTACCACTACTACCACTACTACCACTACCACTACTACCACTACTACCACTACTACCACTACCACTACTACCACTACTACCACTACTACCACTACCACTACCACTACCACTACCACTACCACTACCACTACCACTACCACTACCACTACCACTACCACTACCACTACCACTACCACTACTACGACTACGACTACGACTACCACTACCACTACCACTACCACTACCACTACCACTACCACTACCACTACCACTACCACTGCCACTGCCACTGCCACTACCACTACCACTACTACTACCACTACTACTACTACTACTACTACTACTACTACTACTACTACTACTACTACTACTACTACTACTACTACTACTACCACTACCACTACCACTACTACTACTACCACTACCACCACTACTACTACTACTACTACTACTACTACTAATAATAATAATAATAATAATAACCCGAGCCAAGGAACCGAACGTGTCGAAGGCCAAGGGAACGAAAACATGCTGATTATCCTCACATGCTTTAGCATGCTTTTCCACTTTCTTGGATTCAGCTCTCATGACCGCTTGCCCAGCCACAAACCCACTATCCCGAAGCCCAACAAGAGGGGACACCCCGGTAAGATCAACACACGCATGTTTCCCACCTTCCCAACCAAAAACTAAGACGTCTGCTGGGCGCAAGGTGGACCTCCCCTCCGCGGGGTCTGTGAGAAAATTAACTGACGCCTCTTTTCTTGAGGAGATCCCCGCTCTTCTAAGGATGTCTGCCAAAGCATCCCGGACAAAATCGTGCCTATATTTAAACCCTGGCAATTCCTTACAATGTAACGCATGTTCCCCATACTTATCAAGGCATGCTTTGCGGCAGACCGGACAATTTTCATCATCGGGGAAAATGGGTATCATCAGCCGGTATTTAAGGATTGCCCTGTACTCTACTGCCGACATCCGTTGCCCCAAGCCTTCGATAGGTAACACAGCAAGGAAGTCCTGGGCGTGAGGCTTTTGCAGACATTCCAAGACGGCCTTCTGACGGACGGACAGACGGAAATCCTCCTCCAAACTTTGTGCGATTCGGTTATAAAGAGCATTCGCCAGAGTTTTCTGTGGCTTTTTGGGGGCGGTGTCCTTATAAAAGAAACCGCCAATATCAAAGTCAGGAAGGGATCGTTGTAAAAGGTCAATAGCGCCAGAATAATCCGTGTCAACGTGAGCAACCCCACTGTTACGTAATATGTGGTCTTGCAGCCCCCAGGACTGGGATCTAGAGGCCACAAAAGCATAGGCAGCCACGTCCCGGGCTGAGGATAGGCCTAACCCACCAAGTCGAAGCGGTAAAGTCGCAACCCGCCACTGGAGGTCCCCAAAAAATGCCCCCCCCCCCCCACATACAACAATGTCTTCTATGGCCTCCCGAAGGCCTTTGTCGAAACAGGAAACAACATTTTCCACAAAGGGAGGCTGACAAGTACGCAAACCGAAGAGCAACTTGGCCACACCCATACATGATCTAAGCAATAGAAGCTCGCTTTGGGGATCCCACAATCTAGGGAGGAGCCCCATGAGGTCAACAGCTCGCTCCGCCCTTTTAGAAGATAGATCACTTATGAAACCGGCGTCGCGGCTGACTGCCCCACCAAGCAGTTTGACCCCCTGCTCCGGTCTGCCAATGTCACTAGGAAACAGACCTGGCCGGATCTTCCCCCCATCACACGACGGCCAGAAAACCTCAGTTTTTCTAATATTGAGCTGGAGCCCTAGAGATGGCCCCTCCAGGCTAATAATGTCAAGTGCTTTAGCCACCTGAATAGAATCTCCGATAAGCGTCCCGTCATCTAAGTACCAAGCATGGAAGGGAAGGTCGCAGTTATCCTGTTCCTTTAGCACGAGGGGGTGTAAAGCTAGAGCAAAGAGCAAGGGCCCCAAAGGGTCCCCTTGCTGAACCCCAGCGTAGGCCCCAATACGCTCATTCCCCACATACAACCTAGTTGGCTGAGCATATAGGAACTGAACCCACGGGAAAATGGAAGGGCAGTGACAGTGAACTTCCCGTAACAGAGCAGTGCGATCAATAGCGTTGAAAGCGTTAGAAAAATCAACCGTAAGCATAGCAAGCGAGCCATCATCATGGAACGAATCGAGAAACCTGTTAGCACTATGAAGCACAGCCTCCGCCCCATTTGGAATTCCAACCCCAAACTGAAAGTCCCCTAAATATTTAACAACTTCTTTCCCTACTTTCTTCATGGCCACCTTAGAGACCAGTCGCCTCCATATGGCCCCTACGGCAATAGGGCGGATTCCATTGTCAGGCTTAAGCAACGGAGTGAGGGGAGCCGAAGCAATATATTCGGCGAGCACCTTGGGGCACAACCCCCCAGCCACAGATTAACTAATTCAGAGATGGCAGCTAGCAACCCAGATGCCGTAGCTGTCCCTTCGCCACCAAGGGCATCCATCAAGTGTTGAGCCCGCAGGCCATCACGCCCACAAGATGTCCCTTTCGGGAACGATTTAACACACCGGTAAACACACTCATCTTCCACAGTTAAGGCCGGTTGGGTCAGGGGTAGGGAGGGGAGATTGGGAGGTGGCACAATGGGGTGCTTGTCAATAAGAGCTTGCATGGTAGATTCCCCTTGGGGGGCAATCCCATTGGAACACAACACTTTAACCGCTGCAGTGAAGTGACCATCGCTAACCTTCCTAAGGCACTGCCTGACGTTGGGGTTAACCTCATCGGATCCTTCCGCTGACGTTGCCCTCGCCGAGAGGACCCTTCCCCCCTCATCGGAAAAAAGCAACGCAACCAAATCTGCAAAACCAGAACCATCTTTCCACATAGATAAAGCCTGTCGAATGCTGTCACATTGCAAGGACTTACGGTTCCCAGACCTTCTCTCTTGCCTAGAAGCCAGAGTAACAACCTTGAGAGTACAACGAGGGAAAAGCAAAAGCTTGACCCAGTTTTCAACAGAACCCGGAGAGGCCACAACCTTGCGAATGGCACTTGTTAAAGCATGTGCAAAAGCCATATGACAACTAGGGGGGATGCTTTTAACAGTTCTAACCGGGAGAGAGAAAACCCGATCTAGGAGGGGGGCGTCACCCACCACTCCATCCGTTTCTCCTTGTTCAGGCTCTGTTCCAGGGTCCCTAGGCATCGGAGTCCCCACAATGAAATCCCCAATTGACCCAGAACCCCCAGAGAATGTGAAAGCACCATCGGGATGGTGGCACCCTCTACTAAAGGCGTGTGTCCTCATACATCTCCCGCATAACCAACACCCAAAAGTTCGCAAGGTTTCCCCAACCCTGGAAAACAGATCAAAGTCTGTGCAAAGCACTCCCTTATAGAAATCCCTACGCTCGTCATCCTTGAAATGGAATTGCTGAAGGTGTGAGATCAGCCTGTTGTAACCGTCAGACCCAGGCTTACCATCTTTACAACCATGGAACTCCTTAAAGGGGCACAACCACACCCCATTGTAGCTGGCAGCAGCACCTCCACCAGTGCCTTTCAAGGCAATGCGCTTCCCCTTCGCCGGACCCATATAAAACCGAAAAATATCACCCAATAAAACAAAAACAAGGAACCCCCATCTCAAGATGAGTAGGAGGCCGCAAACAAACCCACCGAAAAACCAAAGGAGAGGGAAGCAACTTGCAATTGCCCGCCCTCTCTAGCACCACTACAAAACACCTACACCATTATTATTATTATTATTATTATTATTATTATTATTATTATTATTATTATTATTATTATTATTATTATTATTTACCTACATTAATAAAATTATAACCCTACCATAGTATTATTATAATAGAAAAAGTTATTATATTTATTATTACTCTATATTTAATTATAGAACAAGGTGAAGTAACCAAGGATTGAAGTGGTTAAAACAATAATTCCAAAGCAGGGACAGAAAATAAAACGGGGGTTCGAAAGGAGTTTTGAAAGGGCGAATGGGATATAGTTGGGTCGAATGAAAATGTAACGGTCGAATGGGATTCAAGACGGACGAAGGAGATTAAACGGTCGAATGGAGATTATTATTCAGAGAGAGGGCGAATGAAGAACACAGAAGGGCCGAATGGGATTAGGAAGGATCGAATGGGATTCAAAATTTGAAATAGGACCGATGGGAGGTAGGAGGGAAAACCAGATCTGAAAAAGGACGACCGGAGAAGAACAAGACGGAGGAAAAGAGGATTGATAAGGAGAAGGGTGGAACGAAGAGGATGAAATCAAAGAAAAAGAAACGAAGATGGTGGAAACTGTTAATTTGATGAAACTCCCCAAGGGCGGGGTTTTGTTTTTAGCAGATTGGGATTTTCTATTCAAAAAGGGGTGGCGGCGCAGCTTGTTGCCCGCCTACCTACCATCCTTATGTAATTTACCCTTTTATGTTAATGAATAATAATAATAATAATAATAATAGTAAATGAAAGAAAATGGATGGAGACATGACTAACTTTGTCTCGAAAGAAAAGAAAAAAAAAAGTAAAGCAAAAGTCAACATTGTCAGTCTTGTTATTTGAAGCAACCGTAGGCTACAGCTAGGATGAAAACAGCAGCTAATAACATGAATTGGAGCAGAGTATGACCACCGTAAGCCCTTCCTTTTCAGCCGTAACCTACGGCGGTTATGAGAAAAAAAAGGAAAGTTGTTTCTCCAAGATATTTAAGCCAAAAACCTTCAACCCTAAAATTGGCCAGCCCCTTTGGACGAAAATTCATTATTCTTGGGAGCATTTTGAAGCTACAAACATCAAGATTCACCATCATTCATCCATACTTTTGATTTCAATCATCATGTTCGGTATCATTATTCATATTTTTGAGTTGTTTCTTGTTACTATGAGTGGCTAAACATCTTGTAATCACCTCCGGGTGTATGGTTTAATTGTGAAACTTGAATCTTGTTTACTTTGGTTTATGGATTATTTTTCATTTAGTTGAAGAATATTTGTGGTTTTTATCATTTAAACAATTCACTTGTTTTCATTTGCTTATCTTTTTATCATTCACATTCGGTTTTTCTTGTATCGTGAGTAGTTTGATAATTGGGAGGGTACGTGATACTTGTGGGTTGGTAATTGAATTGTACAGGTTATTATTAAAAACTTGTGTTCGGTTATCACTTGATTTGAACCGTCCAACAAAGCTATGTCTATGTAGTATCCAATCATTTAAACAAGAGTAGGGTGGACCATTAACCAGAAACCTGGAGTGGATTACTTCTTTTCTATTATTGTTACAACTTCTTAAATTCAATTAAAAAACAAAGTAATTAGATTTTAATTTACTAGTTAACTTACAAAACTACTCTTTCCACCAATTCCCTGTGGAGACGACTCAACTTCCATATACTACTATTTTCATTATTTTTGACCGACCCAACGACATTGATCACTGATGGTAGAGCTAAAGCCTTAGAGAAGCAATTGAGGTATGAAGTCAAGGAAAACAAGTTTGAGTTTCTCAAGCCGTTGAAGGGGAAGCGTGTCAAAGACAAGACACATATTGATCCTAGAACTACCAAGCCGTGGATGAAGATGTACTACAAACCGGTGAAGTTCTTGAAGAAGGTCCATTTGAAGAAGCTGCCTCAGAATATTTTGGGCGACTTGAAGTGGTGGTATGTGGATAGCGATACAATAAAAGTGGTCATGGAAGATCAGAATGAGAAGTGTCTGATGCGAATCTATGATCCGATGCACTTGGCTAATCTGTCTAGAGTTGACTTGAAGAAGTTGTACAAGCAACAAATTTATTAAAGGGATGATTGGAGGCATCATGGTTATCGCTAGCGGGGTGTGGTGGATTTATGTGTTGAGAAGAAGTTCCAAGCTGGCAGTCACTGGCACTACTTGGAAGATTAAAGTTGCAGGTGGTTGAAGATCTAGAGAGCATTCGTCAAGGGGGAGTTTGTTGATGCATTTGGTGTGAAAAATGCAACTCTAGATTAGTATCGTTTTTGTGGTTGATAGGATATTGTAATATGCTTGTTAGTGCTATAAAACAAGCATGATAGTCTTTATAATACCCTAACGAACATAGATGGTAAATGAACATAGTTATTGGGCGAATATAATTGATAAGCGAAGAGGTTGAAGCATCTTCGCCTGGTGGATCTTCGATATTCTGTTTAGCGGCCCATGCAAGTATAAATAGCTTGCATGGGGTGTAGGCTAGGGTTGTTGGTCAATTGGTCTTCTGGTATTAGTGATTGTAATCAGTTTTTTTGATATTTAATCAAGATACCACGTGTTTATAAGTATTATCGTGTTCGTTGTTTATCGATTCGTTATTGCATAAACATTAATCAAAGGATTCCGCACTTTGATTAATCTGATCAATCTTATATGGATCCATTCCAAGGACCTACAACTTTTCATTTGGTTTTGGGCGCGTTGTTTTGCGCAGGATTTAAATTGTATACATTTATTTACGCTTCCGCATTATTTGAAAGATTTTGGTAAAACATTAAACTTGATTTTTGAAACGAACAAAATGGTTTGGGCATTTAGAGCCGTTCTATGTAACTAATGGCAATGAGGATCCTGATTGGTCACATGCCTCGCACTAAAACTCCGTAGTAGATTTTGAGGGTGTGACACTAAATACAAAGGTGATGTGGAAGCACAATATCGATGGTTTCAAGAGGGCTATGAAAGGCGGGCTAAAAAGAGCTTTATGCAGATGCAAAAAATTACATCCACCGTCAAACAACTCTCGACTGATGATACACTTAACGAGTGCAATGAGTATTTATGTGCGTTCAAAAGGACTTCATGGGAATGCCTACAATTTTTCTGCAACACTGTGAATAAGATGTACAAGGATGAGTTCTTGGGTAGACTGACAAGCCACGATTTCGAGCTTTTGTATCAAGGATGCTAAGAAGAACATCACATTCAGGGGATGGTGGTCGCATCGCTTGTACACATATAGTTTGGAAGATGTGTCTCAAACTGTTACGGGGTTAATATATGAGAGGTGGTCACCAATACCTAATGATCATGCTCGAAGCGGTTGCATCACATGATTTATGGTTTTAAAATGTGTATTATAGTCTGCTTGGTTCACTCAATGACATAAATTTCTCCGGCAATCTCCAATACGTCTCACTTAATGGAATGGAACCGCACATAAGTGTCCATTTCAAGTGAATGTACATACATACAAACGTGGATATTATCTAATTATGAGATCTACGTTACTTTATAAACGTTTGTGAAAACGATTCCATACCGGTCTGGTCCGAATAAAATGAAATTCAGTAAATGGAAAGAATTAGCAAGAAAATATGTGGTGTGCCCTTTTGGTGTGCTAAATGGAAAATGGGGCTTACTCAGGCGACCCATGCAAACTTTGACTGTAGAAAAGATTAGGAACGTGATGTATGCGTGCATTATATTGCACAACATGATCCTAAAGGACGTGGGAAAATATTTATGACCAGTCCACATAAGGGATCCTCCCATGCAGCCCGTTTTTAAAGATGATGCCCTTACCTAGTTGATGGATCAACATACGCATTTCAGGCTTTGATTTGATCTTGTCGCACATCTTGCAACTCAATGTTTACCTTACCTTGAAGAGTAAGACGATTACTAGTTTCAATTTACATTTATATTTATATTTTTTTATTTAATTGTATTAATTTGTTCAACTTATTTTCTTATTTGAATTAACATTTTTTAATTTTTTATATATTTTAGGAAAAATTACAGAATCCGTCCTTTATATTTACATTATTTTTCAATGGTTGTCCTTTAACTTCAAAATTAATAAAAATTGTCCTTTATGTTGTAAAATCTTGCAGGTCTCGTCCTTTATACCTAACCTGGTTAGATTTTTTGGTTAAGTTTGGTCATGTGGACCCACATGAGGGCAAAATGACAGTTATTCCCTCATCTCTATCCTCTTTATCACCACCACCCCTTACATTCTTCAATAACCACCACCACCCCCACCACATCCACCACCAGGCCACACCACCACCTCTACCACCAACCTTCCAGCACCACCACAACAACCCACACGAACAAATTTAAAGCACATCTACCACCAACTTGCCACCGCACCACACCTCTACCACCACCACCACAACCTGCCACCACCTCTACCACTAACCTGCCACCACCTCTACCACTAACCTGCCACCACCACCACAACCTAAAGCTCCCAAATTTCATCAACCCTGCAATAATAATACCCAAAACCAATATAGAATACCTAAAAAGAAGGTCAATAACAAAACGCCCAAATTCACACCATCAAAACCCTATAACCACTCCCACGACCACCTCCCTATACATCTCCATCCACCTGTAACCACTCCCGGTCCCTGTGGTTTAGCGAGTGGAGATAGCCCTAAATCGTACCTTAATCATTCAAAGAAGTTGGCTGCATCTGATAAAGAAGCTTCAAAATAAGGGTTTCTGGATTTTGGTGTTTCTTGATCGAATACGGTGGTTAGGGTTTCTGGATTGGGGGTTTCATGAGTGAAGATGGTGGTTGCAGGTATCTAGTGGTGGTCGATGGTTTGGTGATAATAGAAAGGATGGTTTGGGGTTTTCTTCGTCAATGATTAGGTGGTGGTGGTTGTCGAAGATTGAATGGTGGTGGATGCCCAGGTTAGGTGGTCGCTAGTGGTTTAGAAAAGGTAGAGAGAGGGAAAGGTTGAGAGAAAGAGGAGACTTAGACAGAGAAATGGTGTTTGTTTTTATATATATCTTTCTTTTTTTAATTCTAAAATATTCTTATTGTGTTATTTATTAAATATGTTTTAAATAAATAAGGAAAATTACCAAGTTGCCCTCATGTGCAAGGCACATGACCAAACTTAACCAAAAAAACTAACCAGGTTAGACCTAAAGGACGAGACCAGCAAGATCTTACAACATAAAGGACGATTTTCATCTATTTTGATGTTAAAAGATAACCACTGAAAAACGATGTAAACATAAAGGACGACTTCTGTAATTTTTCCTTTATTTTAAATAAAAAACTAAAGTTCTAGGATATTTGTGGCTTGTGTTGCCAGTGATTTCGTGGTTTGAGGGTACTTGAGGGTAATGTTGTGGTAATGCAAGATTGGTGGGTGCTAGGGTACTGCCACTTCCCCTCTTATAAGCTTGCACCTTTTGGTTTAAGTGTAACACATATGACGGTTAAATAACTGTCGGCCACTATTTTTCTTTCTTTTATTCTACCGTCTATGCACTAGGTACATGTGCATTATGTGGTTCTCTAAATTTTTAACATGATATTGGTTGTCGAAAGAATGTGACCCTATAGAAGTGTGTGTGCACGCTGGTGAATATTGAGAGAGGATGAACTTATCATTAATGACGATGCATATTGAGAGAGGATGAACTTGTCATTAATGACGATATAAAAAGGTTTAGCTTAATTGTGAATTACTCCATTTTCTTCCTTTTCCTACAAATTCAGTGTCATCTTGTTTTCCAAATAGTAAATAAGTGAATTACACCATGTTATTTCTTTTCCTACAAATTCAATGTCATCTTGTTTTCCAAACATTAAATAAGTAAGGTGAGAGTATAACCATTTTTATTCTGATGTAATTAAAGAGTTTACATTAATATCTAACCACCACGGTGCAACAAACACAAAGAGTTTTTATACATCCATTTGCAACAATGTCTTCTTGTTTAGGAACGATATCTAGACACTGAGTTATACACTTATGCATCGTACAAGTGCCTCCTCCTGGTCCGAAATCAGTAACATAGGTTTTTGAACCAAGAACTGCTTAGATATCAAAAACCAAAGTAAGATTAAACAAATTTGTACAATAAAAATAATATAACTAAACAAAAAAATATTACATTGCCTGGTGCAAAATTCCTGCGGGGACTCGCTGGCGATACCATTCATAAAAAACATGAAAAACAACACAGAAAGCATAATTTTTATCTCCATTTTAGGGATTATTGCTTGTTGAACCAGAAATCGAATGGAGAAATGGATGTGAGAGGCAACTCCCGACAAATAAGCGAAGACTATTGGCCGGATCTAGAATGATGAAGTGGCTGGTTGACACACGATCTCTAAAGCAAATGATGAAGATGGAAAAACTATGTAGTGAATGCTAGTAAAGTAGCTAGATATTTATGAGATGTTACGATAGGAGAGAGATGAACAACTTGCCACCACATGGCTCAGACAAAGACAAAGTTCTGCATGAGTATTTGTTTCATATTATATTATATCACATTACATTACAATATTACATTACGTTAGGTTACGTTACATTACATCACATTATATTATAGACACTGAAACATTAAGCATATACCTCTTAGATATTGTTTGGGGCTAGCCCACTTAGCAAAGATGAAACCTCTTATACGAGATAACCTAAGTTTAAACTTGGATAAGGTGAGTACTTTAGGATATTGTTTGTGTCTTTTTGTGACTTTCTGATGTGGCATCCTATTAGGATCTGAGTTTGATTGTTTTGATTGTTTAAGTAAAGAAGTAATGAACGAAGTGAATTATAATTGTAAAACTCTGAAAGGTAAACTGCTGTTGAGAAAACTCTGATGGTCTTGTATCATCTGTTGGAGCCTAAGTGTTGTTGGCTCCAACAGACCTTTAGTCTTCTGTACTTTGATCAGCAGTTGTTCTTCGTCAGACCTTTGGTCAGCAGTTGTTCTCTAGCAGTTGTTATCCAACAGTCTTTTGCAGCAGCAGTTGTTCCAATGGTTGTTAGGGTACAACAGATGTTAGGGTCAGCAACCTTTTGGGAGAAGTATCTTGTAAATGTTGTTATTTCTAAGGATCAATTGAGTAGTATATTTTGGCTTTCCAATCATCTATTCTTCTCCAGGTCAGCAGACACAACAGAGACCATCCCATTAGAACATGTCAGTCCCCAACAACCACATCAAACAGGGGACATAACATCAGACCTTGACATGAATGTGGATGTCTTTAGCCCTAACCCAAGAGATGAGGATGAACTAGGGTTTCTAAGCCCAAACTTAGAGACCTTAGGTACATTCGAGACTGCTACTACTCATTTACCACCTAGTGGTGGACTTGAGGACAGAAGTAACATAGCTAAGACCTCACTTGTGGCAACTACTGATGAAGGATTTATGCCTGAGGTAGGAAATCCTTAGAACCAAGAAAAAGAGGTTCATGAGACAACTGGGTTGGGCCCAGCTACTGATAATGTTCTCATTGAGGACATCATCAGGGATTCACATGATTCCATTAATTTGGATGATGATTCACACTCCACTAAACATGAATTGACGACTACTAGTGAAGGTCCTGCACTTGGTGTCTCTAAGCTCAAAGAGCTGGTCACACCAGATCAGGTTAAAGTCCACTTGATCCCTGATTCCCCTAAAGTGGCATCTTCAGTACATCCTGAAGATCACCCAAAAACACACCCCTCACTGAAAATGCCTACCCAATTCCCTGGGTCATCAAGCATAGACCTGAACCACCTATGCAGCCAAGATGGTGCCCTATACCAGATGATGAACACCCTAATAGCCAATCACCTCAAATCCTTCACAACTTCTTGGGAGTTGAAAACCACAACTCAATTTGAGGTGATAAACAAGAAACTTGGTGAGCTGTCAAACAAAATTGACAACAACTCAAGGCAACTGGCTGAATTATCTGGTAAAACTTCTCAACCTAGCAGGCTTCTAGAAGTGGATGAAGCCAAAAAGGGGGAGAAGATTAAGGAACCAAAACAGTCACTGGAAGCCAGAATAAAGGCAAGAGTGGCTCTACAATAACAACAACTGCTAGAAAAAGCCAAGAAACAAAAAGAAGATCAACAAAGGCTTGTTTCTAGAACTGAAGTTGAAGCTGAACCTTCCCAAGGGCATAATGAAGAAAGTTCTGAAGACTCAAAAAGTACTAAAGACAATCCTTCAGTAGTTGATACTACTCATATCAACACTTCAGTAGTTAACACTTCCAACTTACAAACAACTGAAGAGCCTTCCAAACCAACTGAACAACAACCAACTCCTATTCCAAGGCCTACAACAACTCAAATGACTGTACTAAGCCCTTCTCCAATTTCAATGTCCAAAGAACTACTAGAGAAGAGTTTGCTTGCAGCTCAAAGAAAGGCTAAGGAAGAAGAGATCTGGAACAATCTGGAAGCAAGGGAAGACTTGAGCCTCAATGAAAAGCTTCAAGCCTATGAAGCAGAGTTGAATAGACAAGCTGAAATAGAAAGAGTTGCTGAAGAAGACAAAAGACAACAACTGGTGTCTTTTATTACAAAGAACAGCAAGACAAAAGCCTATTCACTCAAAGGGCTCTCAATAGATGAGCTAACAAGAAGAGCTCAACTTGTTGCTGACAAGACAGCAACTGTGAAGGATAGAAAAGCAAAGAGAGTAGAGATAATTGAAGAATTGGTAGCCAATGATTATGGTTCAAAAGCCTCAGTGTCAAAATGGAGAGAAGACAAACTACTGGACACATACAAAAGATTCAAGGCTGACAAGGCTGCAAATCCAAAGAAGTACAAAACTTCTGAAGTGTCAACTTCAGTAGTTAGAACTTCTGGTGTCAAACATTCAAGACCTGCTACCAAGAGAAAGCCAGAGGACAATACAAAGACAGACTTCAAAATGGTGTTGCTAGAAGGCAACACAGTTGTACAAGGAGACTTTGATATTGAAGAAAAGCCTCTGATAACACAGTTCAGGGATCCTTCAACATTTGCGCAAATCCAAAAAACTATAACTGATAAACTGCACGCAAAGGTAATTACTGAACATCACTTACCTACATTTAAAATACCTGATGTGGTGCAAACAGAAGACAGAAGTATATCTCACCTGAGAGTCACTGAAGTGGAAAACATCCAACACTCAAGAACATCCCAGGGATCCAGCATGGTTCCCTATACTTCAGATTTTGACAGATCTAAAGTATTAATCATAAAATGGTCCTTTACTGATTCCAACTCAGTATTAGTGACAAGAAGAGATCGTTCAAGCAAGGCTTACAAATCCATGAATGAACTGAAAAATCTATCAACACAAGACTTGCTGACAATTCAACATCTTGAACCTGAACAAGGATCTCTCACAGAAGAACAGCTGAATCAACTAAAGAATTCCATGTTCAAAGAGATATGGAAGATAGTTGAAGACAGAAGAAGAAAGCAATAAGGAATTAGATAAGGTTTTGGCTTCATCAATCCAGGGGGAGATTGTTAGGACAGAAAGGATTGAAGAAACCACTTTTGCAAACCTTAGTCTAATTCATACTCCTGCCAAATTATTCTAAGTATAGAACTACTGAAGAAAGAAGACAAAAGTACTGAAGAAGAAATCAACAAGTAATGAAAAAGAAAGATCAGAAGTTCTGAAGTCAAACCAAACAGTCTACTGAAGAACTACTGAAGACAAACTACTCATCAGTAGTTTGTCATTCATCAGCATTTGTAATAGAAATCTTCCACTGCCTTATGTTTCAGTAGTTTAATTGTTTATTATTACTTTATCATTTTGTTCAAGTTCCAAGACTACAGCCTGTTGTAGTATTACTTTTGTTTGAAGTATTGAACAAGTTGTATGTATTTGCTGGTCTATAAATAGATGGGTTCATCCCACTATTTTAAATAATCAAATTTTAATTGAAAACTGTGTCACACCCTCAAATTTCCACTGCGGAGTTTATACCGCGAGGCGCATGACATACCAGGATCCCATAGCCATAAGTCATATGAACGAACTCTAAATGCCCAAACCATTTAGTTCGTTTTCAAAAACCAAGTTTAGTTAAGCTGCGAAAGCGTAAACCAAATTTAAACCTTTTTAAACCATGCGCAAAACAACGCGCCCAAATTAAAACCATATGAAAGAAAACGTAAAAGCATGATATGTAATTTAGGTGTATGCCCAATACTCAAATGTAGTGAAGTGTGCAGTGCTTTCTAATCGTGGCACCGGAAGCTAACTACCTGCAAAAGCATGTATATCGTGGGTCAACAAACAATGTTGGTGAGTTCACAAAATAAAGAAAGTGAGTAAGTAAATGCGTTGGTTTCCAAAACCACGTAACCAAGTAAAAGCGTAGGTCCTCCAGACCAAAATGTTCAAGTGTTATCAGTTTAAGCGTGTCAGGGGTAGCTAGCCCACTCATTGCAACTAAACAGTATTATTGGGACACCTTCAGTAGTATAATAATTTGCCTCGATAACTAATGTATATCAACACTAATTCTCCAATGTGGTCAGAAGTTCATGCCCATGCTCCCAGCATCGCAAACATGAGGTTGCTGCACAACCTAATAGCGCTATCAACGAATACCCCACTCGCCTCCAGCGATTAACCCAATAATATGCAAGGACTTTTCAAGTGATAGAATGTTTAGTTCACAAAGGACCAATAAGTTTTAAACTGATCAAAGCGCAATCCTCCCCGAGGATTCGTAACGAAAACCTGACCCACCACAGGAGTCAAAACATCTCAACCCGAGATATAACAATAGTCCCAAACCGGACTTGAAAACGTTTATCAAATTTGTCTCACCCTGAGACGCATGCTTTTGAGAAAAAGTAGTGAAACTCACCTTTGTATGCAAGCAAATAAATCCAAACTCCAAAGTAGGGTGTGCTACTGACTCCCTAGTATATGTGTCACTAAGTAAGTATATGTGTAATACCATTACACCATATAACCCGTTTGTCCAAGACGTTTAAATGTTCAAAATCGTGTAAGTGACACCTAGTGATTCTACATGCATAAGTAAACCCTACGGACCCGTTGGTGAATATGTTGGTTATCATTAGTTTTACATTTCATATGCATCTCATATAAGTTCCCATTCAAGTACATGTCAAATACATACCACATAGGACTCCAATTAGTCACATAAACACATAATACACAATCTGCGTTTTTAGGACAGATTGTGCGCCACGAAAACTAATTTATTTAAAATACTTAACCAACGAATTAAACTCCCATTTTTTACTGAATATTCTTTGGGGTTCATTTGATAACCCATATTTTTTTTGTCTCAAAACCAAACACAAAAATTATGAAAAATCGTACATCACAGACATGTCCAGAAAGGTTCCACAACAGGTCAGGTTAGTAGAAAAATTCCCAGAAATTGTGTATTCATCCAAACAGTATGAATCCACTTGTAAAAGCCAAATTATTCCAATGTTAATCTACTATAAAAATTTCATAACTTAATTCTTTATAAAACCCGAGTTATGATGGTTTAAAGTTGACTCGGTTTGTTAATCCAAAAATCTGATATGACCTTTATTCAAAGAAAATTCCAAAAACTATTCAAACGACGTCCAAATCACTCGATTTTACCCATTATGAAAAGCTAAGACCAGGTGTAATACAACCATGCAAAGAAATCATCAAAACCAACACGTTTAAGTCACGTAACAGACCCTACAAGTCGACATTCAGATTCTGTCCAGATTTTAATCATGCAATATTATCAATTATATCAAACCCTAGTTGCATATTATCAATCAATAACACCTAATAATCAACATACAACCTTAATAAGAGCCACATCTAATCAAAACCCTAATGATACATCATAAACATCATCATTCATCAACCCTAGGAGTCTAAAACATCAATAACATGCATAATCATGCAACCTATCAATAACTAATCGCATAAGATTACATTTAACCCATTCAATCTTTATAAACTTCAAGTTTTAATCTTTATGAAAAGGTTTCAGAGCTGGACAAACTTAGTTATAAGGTTTTATAACATATTAAAGAAGATTAAAACACAATAGATTAAAGATTATACCGCAAGCTCTTCGAAACAATCAACCGAATGCTCTTGAAGCTTCCCGATCGATGTTCTTGCGCCTTAGCAGGTGTTTAGGGGTTAATATTTCGTAATAGGGAAGTAGGGGGCGATTAGAGTTAAGTTTAGGGGTTGTATGAGGCTTAAGATTGTTTAAATAGGTTTTAAGTCGGTTTAATTGCGTCAGGATGCTGCGCGCGGCCGCTCAAAGGGAGCGCGCGGCCGCTCGGAGGGAGCGAGCAGCCGCTCACTCCTCCCCGGCCCGCTCCGGGTGGCCTGCTTCGTTGTACAGCCTGTTTTCTTCGATGTTTTCGCTATTTTAGACAGTAACAAGTGTAACCCCATGTGTTAAGACCCCAACCATCCTAATGGTCCATCCATTATGGTTTTTATTAATGTATTCGGTTTAAGTTCACGTAATCACATACAGTTTGCACATAGTTTCACAGAGTATCATAGAAGCACGTAATTGCAATCAATCTCAATCAATTAATTCACAATTATTTAACTTCATGGTTCACCAACGTCTGAGGTTCACTAATCATGTATACAGTCCGGTAATTCCCCGAATTACCACTTCATATAGTTATTAACCTATAACTGTGCAACGTGTGTCCTATCTAGCTAACCCTCATTAAGTAGAATGCAAGGAACGTAACTAGAGTTTAGTTAAAGTGAGAACCTAAAATTGTGGGGTATCACAAACTGAAATCCTTCAAACTCTTACTTGTTATTTCCATTTCATTAACTGAGAATCTATCTGCTTACTTATTGTCATTTACATTCAATACTTAGATTCTCATTAACTATCTTTAGTTTGCAAACATCCAGGGGGAGTAATAACTCATGTTGATAGTGTAACTTTACATACTTATTCCGCTGCACAAACTGATTAAACTTGCAAAACACATAAGTGTTCATATGCAAGTAAACTGATAAAGAGCATACTGATCCAACAGTGTTAGAATTGTTTCAACGTAAAACCACCAACGTCTCTGCTTCAAAATCTGTGACTGTTAACTTATTCTTTAATGATATTATGGGGATAGACAAGCATCTAAGGAAATTGAAAGCTGCGGGTGACACGAGTAGTAAAGTTATGGGTAATATGATGCTTGCGAAGTTTGACAGGTACCGGAGGAATTTGCCAAATGGCAAAAGTTTTAATTACATTCTGTATTTTGCAGCTATTTTAGATCCTAGATTGAAGATGCGTGTGATTAAATTTGGTTTTACAAGAATATTAAATGCTAAACAGAAAGAAGAGGAGACAGAAAATGATATTCAGAAAAAGGTTAAAATTATCGTTGACAGTATAATGGGTGAACTGAAGTTGGTGTTTAAAGGCTATGAATCAAAAAGTGAAACCCTAAGTTCAGATAAAGTTTCACAAAGTCAAGGGAACTTTGAACAAGATGCACAAGATGATGATGACTTTTTAACAGAATTTAAAGCGGATGGTGGTTCTTCCTCATATACCACTAAATCAGAACTAGATAGGTACCTTGAGGACACTGAGGAGAACAGTTATCAGGGATTCAATATTCTAAATTGGTGGAAAGCTGCATCTTCAAAATATCCAATTTTAGCACAAATGGCAAAAGGTATGTTTAATAGTTTACGTATATTACTTATAAGTATGATACCTTCTAGCCAATTAACTTGTTATCCATTATTACAATTGTAGATATTTTGGCTATACCAGTCTCCAGTGTTGCTTCAGATGAAGCTTTTAGTACAGGCGAAAGAGTTGTCGAAACTTATCGAACTTCTTTATCACCCCCAATTGTAGAGGCACTAATATGTTCAGAGGATTGGATTTGTGCCTCCGCTAAGAAGATAAACTATAACGAAGGCCCAACAGAACTTGATGACATTGGAAAAGGTATTTTTACATACACATCTTTAAGTCGTGTTATGTGTGTTTTATCTATTGTTGTATTTTTTTTTAGAAATATCTGATAAGGTTGATCCGGATACTAAATGCGGAGCTTGATTAAGTGGTGCTTGCGGATGAATGTTGAAAAGTTGAAGTCAACCAAGTTTTTTGGTCGTTTTGTTTATTTGTTTCGATTCTTTGTTTCTTACTTTGTTTCGTACTTTCTTTTTTATTTATACGTATGAACTAGAACAACTATTAACGATCTTTTGGTTTTCTAATTTATTTCTTACAAATGTTTTAGTTTTTCACTTAGGAATTCTATCGAGCACTTGGTGTGCAAACATATTGTACATACCAATCAAACACAATCAAACAAACTAATCAGCAACTAATCAGATTCTAGCTAAATTGTAATAAACACAATGATTTGCCCAGAAATTCACATAACATAATCAATAAACATTCATGTAATTTCCTTAGAACTAATTGCATAATCAGATTACCAGCATCACCACCTAACAACAACACACCATCAATATCCAAAATCAACATACAAGGTTTAAGAAAACAAAACTAACCTGTAAACAAGTACGGTTGTCTTCTGAACCAAGTAATGAACCTCTAAAACAAGATATTTGTCACAAAATGGAAGGTTTTTGGTCGGGTCGGGGACAAATCTAACCTGTAAACAAGTACGGTTGTCTTCTGAACCGAAGGACCCGACTGGACATGGACCGAGGACCAAACATGGTATTAGGGTTTGAGGTCGGTTCTATTTTTATGTAACTCTCGGGTCTCGGGTCAGGTCGGGTTTGGTCGGGTCGGGTAGGGTAGGGTTTGGACCATTACTCACCCCTACCCAAACTTGTGTATCACATGTATTATACCATTTTTTTTATTTATTATTAGGTTTGAAAATTTAATATTACATGAGGTTGGATCAACAAAATATCAAATGGTTTTTAATAAGTGGAAATATAAAAAGAATAGTTAAGCAAATAAATATTAAATAAATAAGAAATAAACATGAAATTATGATTTAATAATATTATTTCATAAGAGAGGGAATTGATATGATCACAAGATTTTTAGTTATTATCTAGTAAAGTAATAATAAAAATAAAGATTTTAAAATATTAATTACTAGGTTATTTAGGTTATTTATAACCAGGGTCGTCTTCGAAAACACTAAAAAAATTGGGCCTTGAGCGAAAAAAAAAAATTGGGCCCAAAATTTTGTAAAGATGAATGAATGAAAAAAAACTGAATATGATGCTAGAGCCAATGATTGAAGTTGAGAGATGTACATTAAATTAGTATGGTTTTTCCAACTCCACTAACAAGACTTAATACATAAAATACAAATATATATCCTAAGTATAGAATTATATATATATATATATATATATATGTGTGTGTGTGTGTGTGTGTATTTTTAAAAAAAACGTTCGGGCCCATTTGAGGGTCGGATCCTGAGTCGGTGACCACCCGGCCCATGCTCAGGGTCGGCCCTGTTTATAACCTAAATTTTTTTGCTGGAATTTAAGGGTGAACTGTGAAGATGGTCTTACCAAATAACATGTGTCCCCACCTCAATTGCTTTATTATTAAATCATAATCATAATCATAATTTCATTTAAACATACATCTTTTTTTTAATATACATTTTCATTATTAGTCACATGATTAAAATTGTTATATTATAGTAGATTTATTTTTATGTTACGTCATAACGCAATCTTATTCTTTCACCATCATTCAAAAGTCTCGTGTGGGCCCCAGGGACGGACCTAATGAAGAAGCAGGTGTCGCATCTGTTGCGGCTCAACTTCGCACGCGTAGTGGAAAATTAGTGGAAATTTTGGTTTTTTTTTTTACAAAATTTGGAAAACTTTGCTACTAAAATAGAAAAAAAATAAAAAGCGTTACTACTGAAAAACATTTCTATATCCGCCACTGGTGGGTCGTACGCTCCTCCAACCCACATGACTCAGGGCTTACATGGATTTATTTATATTATTAAGTTTAGTGACATATTTTTTGAAAAAAAAAAAAATTGAAATGTTCCAAATCTCTACGCTAAAATTACCGAAATAGTCTTTGATGATCTACATGATTTTCTAAAATAGTTAAAGAAAAATAACCTACAAAAATGTAGCCATTCCTCGTTTTGGCCAATAAGACGAAGTTAAATAACCAACCACCTTATGATGGAGTGGTATGAAGGCGTAATGATAGAAGATCCATGGTTGAAAGGTCATGAGTTCGATTTTTTAGAGCGTCGGATTTTACCGATTATTCCATTGTCGTGCTTTTCGGGCGGGTGGATGGATAGTCGGGTTTTTCCCCGAACTGGTGAACTTGGTAAAACCAGGAGCTCCCTTACATGTCTGGCTATGTCGGGTTGAAGGGGTCCTGATTTGACTGAGTAGGGACTCCAAATGATGTTCTTGGTGAATTTCGTTGGGCGTTAAAAAAAAGAAGATGTTAAATAGGCTTAACTGACTGAGGCGACAAGAATTTATACCCTCGTGAAGTGTTCCCAGGACCACCAAAATAACCAACCTTAGGTCAACACACGTGTCAATACACCGGCTAGGCCAGCCGACCATCCACATACATACCACCAAAGACTCTTTCCCGGGCCTATTTCGGATTGCCGATAATAAAAAGCTTAAGGTTGCAGAGGTGTGGAACACTTCTGAGGCTGTTTTCACGTGCAGGTGGTCTAACGACTCTTTTTCAGCTGCTGAAATGGATGAATATATGCGGCTGCATAGTTTATTGTTAACCGCTAATGTTTCGGATGTGGAAGACCAATGGAGATGGGCTGAAAATTCAGATGGGTCATTTACTGTCGCAAGCTTGAAGAAACTTATTTCTAAGGATCGAAACTTGCAGCATACTTTTCTCATGAATTGGTTAGCTTGGGTCCCATTAAAAGTAAAAATCTTTATGTGGCGCCTCCAAATGGATCGGATCCCGACTAGAGTCGCTCTTCGGCAAAGACATATCTTTGTTCAAGATCCGGTGTGTACTCTTTGCGAGGTTGATGAAGAGTCCTCGTTACACATATTCACCGGTTGTGGCTTCTTCTTTGGCGTTTGGTCTATTATTGGTTCGTGGTGCAAAATCGGGCCTATTTACACGTTTGATGTCAAGGACCTTCTTCAACTAGCTATGGAGAGGAGGAATAAACAAGAGCAAAAGGTTATCCAAGGTATTATCATGATTACACTTTGGGTCATTTGGAATGCTCGGAACGACAAGATTTTTCGGTCTAAAGAAGCGAAAGTGGGCGATGTAGTGGCTAAAGTGAAGTCTGTCTTTTCTTTGGTTAAGGTCTAAGTCTAGATTTAAAACGCTGATTTGGAAAGATTGGGTTGTATATCCGTTGCACATCCTATAGTTGTTGGCGGAGGTCCTAGCTTTGAGGACCACTTGCTCGTTTGAATGAAGTTCACTTAAAAAAAAAAAAAAAAAAAAAAAAAAAAAAAAAAAAAAAAAAAAAAAAAATCTTATGCAACTGTTAGTGCACATTACTTTCACTGTTAGTTTGGTCCCATTCGGTCATTGATGTCTGTTATACATATAAACCATGACAAATACCTAAACATAAAATTCTGTTGTAATAAAACATATTTAAACTGTTACTTTATTAGTTGGTTAGGTTATTTTGTTACAATACAACTACTGGAATTCAACATTTTGGGTTTACTTTTGTATAGTGCAAGAAGATTGTCTACATCTTACCCTCCTCAGACCCTACGTTAGCTTTGCTATTGGTGGGATTAACTGAGTATGATGATGATGACTAATATATTAAAAAATTATATATAAACAACATATATTGTGTTCATATTTAGAATGTTTACATAAACCACAAGTTTTATCCCACTTTGTGCAATTGGCCCCAAATTTAAGACTTTAATCATAAAATTTTATATAACCTATAGCTTCCATTGCATAGCTTAAAACTTAAAAGTATATATATAACATTATTATTATTCTTGAATCACAAATGATCCATCCAAACAACAAATCTTCCAGTTTCAAGGTGTACATAAACCTTGGTGGTTCTTATCAACACATAAATTACAAAAATTTACATGAAATTTTTTCTCTAAAAACATTGCCTATGGACCGATAACTATACAAAAAGCCGATCTGAAAATTTGGAACGGGAAACATCAAACATATCAACCTACATCCTCTGATGTCACTTGAACTCTATCTTCCTGTAAAGAACACTAATTGATGCATCTATGAGAAATTATGTAACAGAATGATAAATGAGATGAGGTTTGACTTTTGAGGTCAAAGAAAGTACTAACAGACTTTGATAAGCACATCATTATTCAAGATAACTAACTAATACAATTAGAGAACTTTTATGTCAAATCTAGATTTTTCAGAAGTTTATGTTAATTTTTAATATGTGTTTACCTAGTCAGGTATGTTTTATCTTTAACGGGTCAAATCGTTAAACTTAGAAGAAAACAAGTCAAATGCGTCGAACAAGTCATTTTATTCAAAAACATACTATTACTCATGGTTTAAAAAAACGGGTGAGGCGTACGCCTCGAGGTGCGCCTCGAGGCGAAACTCTAAGAAAACGAGTCTGAGGCGCGCCTCACGGGGTTCAGATTGTACATACGTCTCTAAGGGCTGAGGCGCTAAGAAAATGTGCGCCTCGGGTGGTTTAGGGTGTTTTTGATGTGCTTTTTTTTTTTTGGTGTTTTAGACCTTTTTGGGTCAACTATTTTATTTTTGATGTGTGTTTTTGATGTTTTAGACTTTTCTAGGTCAAGTATTTTATTTTTTATAGCCACATAATTTTTGTATTTATTTTTTGACTGCGCCTCGAGCTTACGCCTCGGTTCGCCTTGAGGCTCGTTTCCGTTCTTTTAAACTTTGCTATTATTGAAACAATATAGTTTTTTGCAATCGTTTTTGACATAAAGTTGTTTTTTTAGATGTTTTTAAAAATGGACATAAAGTGCTTCGAGTCAACCCAACCCGAACCAAAAAGTTACCCGTTCGACTCAAATCCCATACCTTTAGTCCAAATTTACAGTATATGAGTTAATAAATCAAGAAAATGAAGGCAAAGTACCTTTCCATGAGGTTCAGCATCTGCATTTGGTTGAAATCCCCATAGATCTTGAATAAACACAACATAAGCCCTTTAAACAACAGAAGAGCTATCGGTTGGTTTTAACTTGGTCACAAAACAACGCTTAGCCGAGCATGAGAAGCAAGCGTTCGCAAATTCTGCTCATCAAAAGAACTATCGGTTTTCCTAATATTTCCCACAAACTCTAATGCTTCTTGATACTTTTTAGCTCTGCAATAGCCGTCCACAATCGTCTTATAAGTTAACATATTCGGCATGCAATTATGCTCTATCATGTAACTAATCACATCATTAACTTCTGAAAACAACCCCTGAGCTGCAAATCCCGCAACAAACGTATTATAAGTAACAATACATGGCCGTATCCCGTTATTTGTCATTTCCGAAAGTACCCTTCTAGCTTCCTCCATTAAACCCTGTCTACAAAACCCTTTAATGACAGTATTATACGACACAAGATCCGGTTGTCTACCTAACTTCTGTATGTTTTTAAGGATTTCTTCAGCTTCCCAACACTCGCCCGTTCTTGCATACATATCCATTAACGTGTTGAAGGTAACAAGATCTGGCTGCAACCCGCTGTTATAAATTAAATTTAGCACCTTGCGGGCCTGGTCATAAATCTTGTTTCTTGCATATATCGAGAGCATGGAATTGAATATAACGAGATCAGGTTTATACCCCTGTTTCGATAACTCTTGAAATGCTTTTTCCATGCCCGCAAGTGATCTACACTTGAAATTTGCAAGAATTAGTGTCCGAAGAAGCATCCAACTTGGAAAGATTCGGCCGTCATATATTTCTTTTGCCATTGACTCTAACCCTTTAAGATTTTGACCTTTTGAGTAGCAGTGAAGCATCAAAGAATAGGATGTTTCACTAGGCTTAAACCCTTTACTTTTCATGTCTAAAATAACCGACTCGGCTGCTTTCCAATCACCTTTACGAGCCAAAGCATTCAAAAGTGCGTTATAAGTCGTTACACACGGATTAAACCCGACTTTTATCATTTCTTGATAAACTTCATTAGCATCAATTTCCAAACCGCATCTCCCGTATGCACTTATTAACGTATTGAAAGTATCTCTATCGGGCTCAAAACCGCAGCTTTTCATCTCTCGTAAAACCCAATTCACATGGAGATGCATACCCTTATTACCACACATAGCAAGCATTGTGTTCCAAGTGACACGGTTAGGTGAAACTCGATTCGTTTTCATATCAAGAAGAATCTCCATCATCTCATCAGACCTCGATTTTCTGCCTAACATTCCAAGAATAGAGTTATACGTACAAACATTAGGCACACAACCTGATTTCTTCATTAATTTCAACAAACTAAACGCCTTTTCCTCTTTTCCACATTTGCCATACGCATCTATAACAGTTGTATACGTGATTGCATTTGGTTTCACGCCCTTTTGGATCATTGCGTCTATCACATTAGCCCCTTCTTCATGAAACCCTGCTCGCACATAAGCAGCCACAAGCTCGTTATAAGTCACTAAATCCAACGGGCAGTTGTTTTCCTCCATTTCTTTTATAATATTCAACGCCTCTAAGTACCTACCCGCCTTCCCAAACACTTGCAGCAAAGAATTATAAGTAACAGTCCCCGGTTTATAGTTTTGCGCCTTCAAACTTGCGAAAAATGTCTTCGCTTCTTCCAACAATCCTTGTCTACCACACGCAGATATCACCGTACTACACGTGAACTCATCAAACTCAAGCCCTTCCGCTTTCATTTCCTCCAAAAGCTCCAATATCTTATCCCACGACCGACCCATTTTACCGTAAACATCCAACATCACATTATAAGTAACCAAATTCGGCGAAAGCCCGTTTTCCTTCATCCGCTTAAACAAACAAATCGCCTTTTCGTACTTCCGGCTACACGAATGCGAATAAAGTATCGTCGTCAAAGCCCGAACATCAAGCGAACAACAATCCACAACATCAAACTCATCAAACAACTTCGAAACCGTTGTATGTTGCCCCTCCCTACCCAATATCTTGACCATCAATTCAACAACATGATTATCAAGACTCAAACTTTGACTACTCTTTGAATTCTCAACCATCCATTCAAACAAACAAAGGGCTTTTTCCCAATTGCCTAAAACATCCAAACCTTTAATAACACTAACCAAATCAACCTTAACCAACTTAAACTTAACAGAATATAAAAACAACTTCAAACCAGATAAAGACTGTTCCAATATACATTCCAACATAAACTTACCCTCTTTTGTAAGAAAAGCAAGAGACTTGTCAACATTCTCAACATACCCATCAACACCCTCATCTAAAAATTGAATCTTGGGATCTTCAAGAGTAAGAACAGAGCTTATACACCTTTTCTTGAAATGGGTATTTTTAATTCCGTATTTTCTTGAAGAATTGGTTGTTTTTATAAAATGGGTATTATTATTATTGAGTGATTGGATAGGGGGAGAAGAGAGGTGAATGAGGTGATGGAGAAGAGGGTCAATGGGGAAGGATTGTGGAGAAGGAGGTTGAGGAGGGAGGGTAGATGGGTTGAACCCAAGTCTTTGTGGTTGGGTAGTTTGGGTTGGTTTGGTTAGTTGTAATGGGAGAGCAGGTCTGTTGGGGAGGAAGGTGCCCTCCATTGTAGTTGGGAAAAAGGTTCTAAGGTTTGGAAGAGAGTGAATTGGGTGATTGGTGTTGATGGGTAGTCATGGATGATGATGATGATGATGATGACGATGGATGTTTCTTTGGATTGTGACCATATATGTGTTTGTACTTTGGATGAGATATGCTGGGATTGATATGAGTGTTTGTGTGTGAGGAAGTATTGGTTTACGGTGAGGCTGATTCGTTTATTAAGGCCTTTTCTATTTCAACCCCCACTTTTATTTTTACCCCTCTGAAAGCGTCTCGCTTAGGCCTAAGCGAGGCGCTTTCTTTACTTTTTAACTACCTCGGTACGAGATCAGAAAAAACTGATTTTTTACTCGAAGCGCCTCGCTTAGGCCTGAGCGAGGCGCTTCGGATAGAATTTTTTTTTTTTTTTTTGGTCTTTTAAGTTAGTTTTTTTTTTTTTGCAGTCAGACGTTTTTCAAAAGAACATTTTTTATGTCAATGGGAGGGTAAACAAAATCGTCAATCCGACTGTTGATTTCTTTCTGCAACAAGGAACAAAATGTCAGCTTTTTCCTGCCACCTTTCAATCTCACTGTCCAACAACTGAATTTTACTTGCTTGCATGAAAAGTTTATTTTAATTGTTCGTTTGACAAACGTTTGGCTAACCTGTCCAGTTATCAATCTCACTGTCCAACAACTGAATTTTACTTGCTTGCATGAAAAGTTTATTTTAATTGTTCGTTTGACAAACGTCTGGCTAACCTCTCTAATTTATCAATCTCACTGTCCATCAACTGAATTTTACTGTAATGATCAGGAACATTCCAAATAACTGTTCAATTTCAGCTTTTGTTTAACTATTTTAGCAACTTCCATAGAGAATTTATCAATCTTACTGTCCAGTTATATTGTTCACTGTCCAACAACTGAATTTTACTTGCTTGCATGAAAAAGTTGTTTTTAATTTTTTTGGGAATATATTTTCTGATAAAAAAAATGCATAACTGTAATGATCAGGAACATTCCAAATAACCGTCCAATTTCAGCTTTTGTTTAACTCATGACAGATCCACCAAATCATTTCTTCAAGATCATTTCACCAAAAAAAGCAAAACTGTAAATATCAGGAACATTCCAAATAACTGTTCAATTTCAGCTTTTGTTTAACTATTTTAGCAACTTCCATAGAGAAGTTATCAATCTCACTTCTCACTGTCCATGTTTACCTTCAACGTCCAACGGTAATGAGTAACCTACTAACCTCTATAATAGACTTCATTTATTCTTCTTCATCTTTTTCTACTTGAAGTGCAGAGTAGTAACCCTTCATCTTCTCTTATCGGAGAGATATCTGTCAACGATGAAAGAGGTATATGTACAATGATGTGATTTGTTTTAGATAAGGAGATATATGTACAATGAACTTTTTACGCTAAATAAAACTTACACACAACTTTTTGCGCTAGTGGTGTGGTCTACCTTTTTGCAAAAAGACTTTTAGTCTTGGTGGACTTCTATTGTTTCGGGTTCCCTTTCATCGTTGACAGATATCTCTCTGAGATGATAAAGGTAGATCATGGAAAGTTCAACTCAAGAAAACAAAGATGAAACCGATTAATGTTCCTTATATATGAATAGTGACCCTCTGATCAGAAAATATATTACCAAACATTTAAAAATATATTACCAAACATTTAAAAATAACTTTTCATGCAAGCAAGTAAAATTCAGTTGTTTTACTAATTTCATAGTCTTGATACTTTTAACAATCGAATCGGCGCTAACGCGCAAACCTTCGTTTTTGTTTTTCGAGAGAAAGGAACTAAGTTGCAAATACGATAATAATCAAACTCATATCTCAAGCCGGTGCAAGTTATGTTGTAGCATCTTTGATCATCTTCTTGTAATTACTTTCAAGTTTCTTTACAATCATTGAAGACAACTTTTCAGTTGTTATCCGAGAGATAGCGGTCAACGATGAAGACAACCTGAAAGTGGATACCATGGATCAGAGAGATTTAAGCTAATCAAACTCATATCTCAAGCCGGTGCAAGTTATGTTGTAGCATCTTTGATCATCTTCTTGTAATTACTTTCAAGTTTCTTTATAATCATTGAAGACAACTTTTCAGTTGTTATCCGAGAGATAGCGGTCAACGATGAAGACAACCTGATAGTGGATACCATGGATCAGAGAGATTTAAGCTAATCGTTTTTGTTTTTCTGATCATCTTCTTGTATCAACTTTTTACGACAACCTGAAAGTGGATACCATGGATCAGAGAGATTTAAGCTAATCAAACTCATATCTCAAGCCGGTGCAACACACACCTTCAACCCATTCCTGGTAAACCAGGGAAAAATGGCTATATTAAAAAAACTTCAAGATTATTGTTTTGTGGTGTGGATCAGACGAGGACTTGCCTGTGTCTTGGAAACACAAGGATGACATACGAAGCTTTAGACTCCAACCGGATCCCTTGATTGCCGCATTTAATGAAATTTAACGCGCATACCGCATTCGGAGTCTGATTGCACCGAATCCAGTCTTCAAGGTGGACTTAAGCACCTGAACGGGAAGTTGAAATTTTGAATGATGTTCGTCGACTGCACCGAATCTAGTCTTCAAGGTACCATGGATCAGAGAGATTTAAGCTAATTAAAAAAAATTGGAAACACAAAGATGGAAAAACCCACTAAAAAGCCTAAAATTTCGGACCCTAACACACACAAGACGAATGTTGCAACATGAGTTCGACCAAGATGACACACGAAGCTTTAGACTCCAACCGGATCCCTTGATTGCCGCATTTAATGAAATTTAACGCGCATACCGCATGCGGATTCTGATTGCACCGAATCCAGTCTTCAAGGTAGACTTAAGCACCTGAACGGGAAGTTGAAATTTTGAAGTTGTTTTGTGGTGTGGATCAGACGAGGACTTGCTTGTGTCTTGGAAACACAAGGATGACAGATGACACACGAAGCTTTAGACTCCAACCGGATCCAAGTATTGCCGCATTTAATGAAATTTAACGCGCATACCGCATTCATTGACTATACGTGGTTGATGATGTCAAGTTTAAGTCATTGACAATGATTAGGGTTATTACTTTGTTTTTTAAATTTTTTTAACTTTATATAATTATTAAATTAAAAAAAATAAAAAAAACCAACTCAAAACATCAAAACAACTACCAAAATAAATTACCCCCTCGAAGAGCGAGGCGCTTCGAATTTAAAAATCAGCTTTTTCTGCCCCTCGTACTGACCTCCTCGAATTGAGTTCAAAGCGCCTCGCTTAGGCCTAAGTGAGGCGCTTTGAGGGGGTGAAAATAGAAGGCGGGGGGTTTAAATACAATCACCCTTAATTAAATGCTGAATAGTTAAAAAGTCTGAATGGTTAAATGATGAATCATTAGGTTATGGGGTGTGGAACCTTTCCCCCTTCTCTCCCCCTTGTCCACATCAGCGTCACGTCATTTCCCCCATATTATTATTATTATTATTATTATTATTATTATTATTATTATTATTATTATTATTATTATTATTATTATTATTATTATTATTATTATTATTATTATTATTATTGAAGAAGAAGATGGATATTATTATTATAATATTAGAGGTTGTGTTTGGTGAGAATTTGAAAGTTAGTCAAAATTTTATTATTATTATTATTATTATTATTATTATTATTAAAAAATGGGTCAAAAGTTCTTATATTATTATTATTATTATGTGTGAAAATAATGGGTAGTTGGGTAAAGAATCAGTAGAGTGTTGCTTACAAAAAAATGTTTCAGTGAAGGAAATCAGTGAAGTGATGTGGCAGTGCAGGATTGGTAGAAATCAGTGAAGTGAAAACAATTTCAGTGGATCACCCCTTGTGCCTAAAAGAAATGGTTCCCCCTTCACCTTCTTTAATTTTTCTTTTCTCTCACTGCCAAATGTCCCATGTCTTTTGTCATATTTTGCATATTATAATATAATATGAATATTATATAGCATTAAAATAACAAATTGTTAAAATAAAGAGTCGAGATGAGTGAAGGACATGGGTCAGTGAGTCTTATGTGTGTGTGTTCGAGACCAACTAGCTTTGGTATATATAATGGTTAAACGCGGATTCAATATGGTTGGTTACAAATGACAAGGATACACAACTTAAATTTGGTCGAGGACTTATACAAATTTTTTTCACTAGGAAACCAGCCTTGATTCCATGCATTGTGGGTGATTTGATTCAAATTCTCTAGAACATATCGATGAGTTAAAATCATAAATTTAGCTGAAAAAGAAGCAGGCCGTAAGTCGCCCATGATAAATTTTTAATGCTTAAACTCTCAACTATTTGGTTAAAAAAAAAACTTAACCTATTATCAAAATAATATTATTTTGTTAATAAAATTTGACACATGTACTGTTCTATTTGACACAGTAATATTAGGAATGGTGGTTGTTATTTATATTTACCACAGTAACTGTTAAGAAAAAGATATTGAAATAAAGTGTTTTGAGCCAAAACAATTTGACCCATTACCAAACCAAACAGCCCACTCATTATTCCACATTTTTATTAATATTTTTATAAATCATGACTTACGAGCCAAATCATGGCTTGGCAATACAGAATTCGAGTCACGTGTCAACAACTATAGATGTAAGCAACAACATCTGAAGATAACTATAAAAGTAGTGAAAGAAAAATGCAATTTTGTAACGTATGCATATATACGAATCTTGGCATCAATTTACACAAAAAGGATGACCAAAAGCTCCAGAACCCATATTATTACATGTATACACTTAAAAGCCAATCCCACATGTTAGCCATCAAAAATGAGAGAATCGTTAGGAATCATGAAAAGAAAATACAATCCCTAAATCAATTGTTCACAAAAGAAACTCATTTAAAGATATGTACAATAAAAATTTATGAAGTATACATATCCATCTTTAAAAGAGTAAAATTCCCATGATAGCATGGCGATTGTGCTGAACTTCAACATCCTGGATAAGAACCGGGTTTAAAGAAGAAAAAAAAAAGAATTAATTAAACATATTTAACTATATATAAAAAATAACAATATGAATAAAAGCACAAAATTTAAAGCAAACATCAAGACCGTCTCCATGAAAAATGAACAATTTGGTATGCAAAACCATTAGACAATAAACCATTCAACAATATTTACACATATTACATTCATTTTATTATTCCAAGGTGAATCGTGTATTCATTTTCAGGAACCCCCAAAAAATTAAATCTAACATAAAAAACATTCAATAACTAAAAAACATGCAATGGTGAAATATAATGTTTTTAGAGTTTTGAACCTTGAAAACCTGCTTAAGGAAGTATGATTTAGAACAGTTAGGGCTCCAATCGGTCTTTAAATGTAAACCATAAAACCAATAAGAACACATATCGAAAAACGTATACTCGATAAGCGATTCATATACCTAAGCACGGGAAACAGATTTGAGATGGGTTGATACCTTGTTGTTTGACCTTAACGATGAGATGGAAGGTAAAAAAATGATGAATTAGGGCTAAAAAGAAAAAGATAAAGAGTATATTGATTCAAAGACTACCTAATCAAGTAAAACCACAAAGAAACATAAACGGATTACATAAGTAGTCAAAATAAAGAAACAAACTTTATTAATAATCAACACCATAATAACTTCAACCAAAATCAACGAAGAAGATATGGAATCAGTACCTTGTGGCCATGGAGAAAAACGATTGAAATAGAAACAAAGCCGCCGACAACTGTTGGAATTCTCAGATTGATACCCTATCAATTAAGACTTCCTCAAAGTTTTCATCGGATTCGGAACCGGAATAAATCCTAATTTGATGATCGAAGAAAGAAAGGAGGGTGGTGGGGGAGAGATAAGAGAGAATGAGAGATTAGGGTTAGGACGAATGAGGAGGAAGAAGCTTTATGGGCGGCGATTTTGGGAAACAAAAAAAGAAAATAAAAAAATGGTTTTTATATGGTAGGTATTGGATGTAAAATGGAGCTCCATATTTGAGTTGGAGTCTAGGTGGATACTCTAAGAAGCTTCTATTCAACCCAAGTCTACTCTTTTATTATATAGATAGAATAGATAGATAGATAGATAGATAGATAGATAGGTTAATTTATTTATTATTTATAAAACTTCTTTATAAGGGTGGGAGGGATGCTACCCCTAAATTTTTTCAACTTTAATGATTTTACCAATCTTGTATTGCCAAATCACTTCACTGATTTACTTCATTAAAACACTTTTTTTGGAGGCAACACTCCACTGATTCTTTAATTTATTTTCATTTAAATATCTAAACTTTTTTTTTTAAATTTCCACGGTTTAAACTATTAAACCGGTTAATATTAATTGACTTTCATACTATTACAACCGTCCCACTACCAAACGGTCAGTAAAATTGAATTGTGAATTATTGGAAACCATCAATTGAATTGAATAACATTGAACCGTTCCAAACTTTTGTATATAAACACACCAAACCGTGGGGGTTAAAACTCACACTTTACCACGGTATAAACAAACACCCACAAAGATGACTCGTTGGACCAAGGAAGAAGAGATGGTGTTGGTGGCGTGCTACAAAGACGCCACAAACGACCCGGTTTTACAACAACGCCAACGCTCGATACGACAACATTTTCGGTCATGTTGAGGCATGACAATTTTTGCGCCAACCCTAAATTTATTTTTCTTTGTTTTAACGTATTTTAATTTTATGTTTAATATTTATGTTTTTAATAATCTTATTTATGTTTTTTTTATTTAATTAGGTTTTAATGTATTTTCATGCTTTAATTAAATTTAAACAATATTAAAACAAATGGTTAAAATAACAAAACAATAAAAAAACCCATGGTTACCGCCTGTTAAATAGAACTAGAAAACGGTTAACGGGACCAATACCAACATGGGTGGCGGCAGGACAACGTGCTGGTAGTGAAGTACCCGTGACCGGTTCTAATCGCGCCCTGTCCTCTAAGTTTTTTTGGGCATCAAAAGTTGACGATAATACCCCTACACACCCAATATATTCTCAATCGTATCATATCCTATTACTATACACTTTCATATACAAACAGCCCTAATCCAATCGAAACACACTTTAAAAAACACTCCTCAGCCGCCATTTCCATAAAACCCTAACTCCGTCACCGGAAAAATAAAAATCAATGGCTGACTCGTCGGAAAATGTCGTCATCGACCCCTCTGCTCCGGCCGAGGCAGATACGTTAAGCAAAAAGTAAGGTTTTTTTTTTTTTTTTTTTTTTTTTATGTTATTCAAAAGATGTTTCTAATTATTTGTATTGACATTTTTAAGTAAAAAAACATTTTTTTTACATTTTTGTTTGGTTATGATGAAGTGCTCGTAAGAAGGAGCTGAAGAACAAGCAGAAGGAGGAGGAGAGGCGGCGTAAGGAAGAGGAGAAGGAGAAAAAGGTGAATTATGTTTGTTTGAGTTTGAAATTATGTGTTATTGTTTGAGTTAATTTGAATTATTGATTGTGTCTGAATATTGAAATTATGCGTTATCGTTTATGTTTGTTTCATTAGGCGTGTGTTGCAATTCGCAGTTCTGCGTTATCGTTTGACTAAATTTTAATTATTGATAGTGTGAATGCTGAATACTCAGGAATTTGATTAAGTTATCGGAAGCGTTTGAAATTGTGGAAATAGGGATTGATGGAATTTGAATTGACAGTTAGAAGTTTGAAGATAGTCTAATAGCTTGATATTGTGGATGCTTGATTAATTTTATAGCTAATTGACAGTAGGAAGATGGTGAATTAAACTTGAAAAAATGCAGTGTGCAATTGCGTATTATCTCATTTTTTTGCTTATTTTTTCTGGATTACTATGATCTCTGTGATTTTGATTTTTATAACACTTAAGGTAATGTATGGGTGGAGAAAAGTACTTCTACTGTTGTAGCACATAAGTTTGGTAACATATTATCTGGTGTAAAGTTTAAACTGGCTGTTAGATTCAACACCGTAGAAAAACTGCAGCTTTGGTAAACCACAATGGGGTGTGTTTATTAAGCTTCAATAATGTATAATGCAAGCTGCTGGGTAGTTGCTATGAGCCACTCATTATACCATTCTTAACTGTTAAATGTATATTTATAATAAACAAAGGATAATGTGATTCTTTTAGTTTCTTCTACAATAGGGTTCGAATGTCAGGTATTGTAACCGCTTCTCATTCTAGGAAGTAAGTATCATCTAGATCTTTTGGTTTATTTTTCAGGCTGCAGCCATGCCAAAATCAGGGGCTCAGAAGCCGTCTGCAGCAGACGATGAAGACATGGATCCAACGGTGCGATTCTTCCCTTGGTATTTATATTAGATGGTTAGACCTGTGTTCAAATATTCTATGTATGTCAGTTTGAGATCATATCCTTTCTGAAGACGAACCACAAACATTTACCAAAGTTGTTCACTGCACCTGTTTTCAGTCTTTTAATGCTCTGCAAGTTAATGATTTTATTGAACGTGTGGTAGTAATATTTAACAGTCAAATCCTTCATGCATTGATTATAAAGAATGACATCATTTATTGATAGAATTCTTCTTCTTCTCGGGTAAAACCACTAATAACTTAGAATATAGTCAATTAACATAAATTTAAGCACCACATTTTTGTTGGATATTCTTTTATATTGATGAATTGATGGTTGATCAGTGCAGTACGTTAAGAAAGAACCAATGGCTTTTAGGCTTTTTGTCATCACAAGAAGCTCTAGAATATCACCTTGCATGCAATTTTTCTTACTTTCTTAGTCATATGGGGATCACTAAACCTTTTTAGAGTCAACACTTTCAGTATATGATGTTTAAAAACTATATTTCGTTATCATAAACATTTTTTTTTTTTGTGAAGAAACAAATGTACCCACTAAAATCCCACTCATGGTCTGAATATTTTTTGTGGATGCAGCAATATTTTGAGAATCGATTGAAAACACTTGATGCTCAAAAGGCAGCAGGATTGAATCCTTACCCTCACAAATTTCATGTCTCAATGTCCATTCTTGAATATATTGAGAAATATGAAACCTTAAATAGTGGGGACCACTTGGAGGATGTTCAAGTTTCTTTGGCTGGTGAGCAGAATTTTTCAACATTGATCTTTTACATGCATTTAACAAATATTATAATAAATGATGATAATTGTGTTTTTGCTAGGGAGACTGATGAACAAACGGTCTTCTTCATCAAAGCTCTTCTTTTATGATTTGCATGGTACTGGCGGGAAAGTGCAAGTTATGGCTGATGCAAGGTAAATACCCCCTTTATATGTATACAATTATTGTCTGCAATATTAGCACACTTGTAAAAAAAATCAGTTTGCGATCTACTTGTTTGATAATGGTTCAAACTGGCTCATTTCTTTAATTATTTGCAGGAGATCTGATTTGGATGAAGCTGAATTCTCTAAGTACCATTCTGGTGTCAAGCGTGGAGATATTGTTGGTATCGTTGGATTTCCAGGTTCGCAATTTCAACTTGCAACTTTGTTTTGTTACTTTATCAATGGTCTTGGTGTAAGAGAGAGAGATTACTGTGATAAAGGGTGTAAATAGTTGGTATGCTATATATGATTAGAAAAGCTATTATTTTAATCGCATTCGCATTTTTGAATAAACTCATTTAGGAGATTGTAAGCATGCTGTATGCACTATAAGTACACGTGACTTTTGACCCTAGTAACCGGCTTGAACCATTTAGCTCGTTTCTTTTCTAGCTAAGTGTTTATATTTGTATACACCCACTTCAAAAAATAAGGATCGAACTGGCACCTTTATTTTATCTTACCTGTTCAGTTTTTCATTTTTTTTTTCCTTTATGGCAGGAAAGAGCAAAAGGGGAGAGCTGAGCATTTTCCCAAAATCGTTCACAGTTTTATCACATTGTCTACATATGATGCCAAGGCAAAAAAATGCAGCTGCTGCAGATAATCCTAATGCAAAGGTAAAAACCTGGTTATATTTGTGTATTTAAATTTGTTTGGCTTCTCTAATGATTTGAAGTTGAGTTATTAATCTACAGAAAATTGATGCTTGGACTCCAGGAAGTGGTAGAAATCCTGATGCATATATATTAAAAGATCAGGTATTTATTATTAGCTATTGTTGGATTGTGTGTCTCTCATAACTAGTGGTGGCAAAAGGGTAAGATAAAAAAAGTTGGCTAATATGGAAACAGGTCAAAAGTGCCAAATGGGTCAAAAACCAAAAGTGTATTTTTAGTGCTTAAAATCTCTTCCATATATGTACAGAAATTTTGGGTTATCTGTAAATTATATATACATATTTTTAAATTTGATGACTATCAATAATAATTTCAAGAGCAAGTGTTCGCCATCAACCAAAGTTGGCCGTTTCAGCCTTTACAAAGTACCCTGTTTTGGCCTCCTTTCCGCCTCACCCATTTATTTATTTATACATATACCTCTTTAACACTAGTGCATATATTTATGGTAGGAAACACGATACCGTCAAAGATATTTGGATCTGATGGTAAACTCAGAAGTCAGACACATATTCAAGACCCGTTCAAAAGTTGTATCTTATATTAGACGTTTTCTTGACAATCTTGATTTTTTGGAGGTAAACTACTAACTTAGTTTTTCTCTTAACCCTTTTTAAAATTTTTATTGCTAATTATTTTTATTAAAGGTTGAAACTCCCATGATGAACATGATTGCTGGTGGAGCAGCTGCACGTCCATTTGTAACTCACCACAATGATTTAAACATGACACTATACATGCGAATTGCACCCGAACTTTATCTGAAGGAGCTTGTGGTTGGTGGACTTGAACGTGTATATGAGATTGGAAAACAGTTCAGAAATGAGGGAATTGATTTGACACATAATCCTGAATTCACAACGTGTGAATTTTATATGGCTTTTGCAGATTACAATGACTTGATGGAACTAACTGAACAAATGTTGAGTGGTAAGTGCTGAATGTTGGCAGTAATGCGTCGAGTTGGGTTGAACCGAAACATGTTTGTTAAGTTTTTTTTAAGTAATTAGTTACAATATTTATTTATTTTTAAATAATAATCTTATTTCTTTCAATATAATGATTTGAGGAGGTTTGATCTTACCTGTTTGACTAATTAGAGATAATAACTCGAAATGGACCAGGTATGGTGAAGGAGCTGACAGGTGGATACAAAATCAAATATCATGCAAATGGGTTGGATAATGATCCTATTGAAATCGACTTCACTCCTCCTTTCAGGTCATTTATTTACCAAGTATATAAATTTTGATTTTATTTTATTTGTTATTTTACTAACATTCTAAATATTTTCAGAAGGATTGATATGATTGGAGAGTTGGAGAAAATAGCAAATCTTAACATACCCAAAGACCTTGCTGGCGAAGAAGCGAATAAATATCTTGCTGATGCATGCACCAAGTTTGACATCAAATGCCCCCCACCTCAAACAACAACACGTTTGCTGGATAAAGTAATTGATTCATTTTTATATAATTACATATAACAAATCAATTATATATTTATACCAAATTCATAAAAAAGCATTGTATTCATGTTCTGCAATAATGATGTATTAAACTATTAATTTTAATAATTTTGGTTATGTGCAGCTTGTGGGACACTTTCTTGAGGAGACATGTGTTAATCCTGCCTTTATAATTAACCATCCTGAGATAATGAGTCCACTGGCAAAATGGCATCGATCGAAACCCGGCTTGACTGAACGATTTGAATTGTTTATCAACAAGCATGAGGTATGCCTATAATTTTATTGAGCTTATTGAGTTATTTATCTTTCCTAAAGGTTTCAATTAAGCTGGTAAGACGGGTCAACTTGTCAAAACTGTTTGATCAGTTAGAGATTAAACATACCTTAATTCGTCCAAAATCACCACCTAGTCTGCCTTGTTAGTTTCGTCAACTTCGTTATCAAAACATGTTACTTTTTAGTCCATGCGGAAGCAGTTTGGGACGGGTTGATTTGAAGTACTTGCTTATATGTTTAAACTTTTTTGTCATATGTTTCCTTTTTCTCAGCTTGCCAATGCATACACCGAACTTAATGATCCAGTGGTACAACGTCAGCGATTTGCAGATCAACTGAAGGTATGGAACTTCCCTATACGAGTGTGGAGTGACAAAAAAAGTTGCATTTTTTTTATTATATTTAAATAATAATATCTTGAGATTTACGTATCAACTGTAAAACATTTCAGGATCGACAATCAGGGGATGATGAAGCAATGGCTTTGGATGAAACGTTTTGTACGGCTCTTGAATATGGTTTACCGCCAACTGGTGGTTGGGGATTGGGTATTGATAGGCTTACTATGCTGCTCACTGACTCACAGAATATTAAGGTTTCTGCATTTTCCCTATTTCTTTATTTAGTTTTTTTTTAATTTATGAATTTATACAGAATTTTATTAATTTGGTTTAGCTAAATCAATTTGTCACGTTAGAGATATAAACACAACCATCCCATTTGTATATAATTTCGCTCAAATCGAATTGTTTATTTTTCAGTAACGTTTTGGAGCATTAAAATCTCATTCTATTTTTTATTTTGTGAACAGGAGGTTCTGCTTTTCCCGGCCATGAAACCACAGGATGAATTGCCTGTCAAAGGTACAAACACAAGTCCTGTTTTCGTTTGTTTAACTGATTTATATTCAGTTATTTGGATGACTTTTACTCGAAAAACTAACAAAACTATTATTTGCAGCTGTCGAAAACCTGAAAATCTGAGTTCATATACGGCGTCTTCGTGTTTGTGGGCTCGAGGAACACCAAATTTTGTTCAGAACGATTCATGCCTGATTCATATCGTGTCAAAAACTTATGATGAATAGCCTTTAGATGTTTATTACTGTTCAATGCATTACTTTGTACCAAGTTGAAATTACAATGTGTCTGTTGATCTTGAAGCTTTTATCCAAAGAATTTAATTGATATCCCACCAAGCAAATAGTGAAAATGTTAACGTTTGACAATCTATATACTTTTTCGAAGTTTTTAGGTTTAGATTCCGAGGTTACTTCTTAGGCTACTCGGAGTGGTGGGGGGAAAGAGGGGGATGAAGCGCCATGTGGCACTTGTGGGACCCTTGTGGGGAGGGGGAGGGGGGAAGAAATAATATTATATTGTGTTAAAGTTTAAAAAAAAACTGACCAATCAGAAGATGCCACGTGTCCCCACCAAGTGCCCCACGCCGGTGAAATACCCCCCGCCCCAAACCTCCCGCCGTCGGCGGGCCCCCCCTTCCCGCCCCCACTCCGGATACTCTTAGCATCTGTTGGGAGAATTCATCGATGTCATACAAAAAGTAGGCTTTGACTTTCGTGGGTCAATACCAGTTTTGAAGAAAACTGAACTATAAAGAAACTTTTGCTATACAATCAAAATAATAATCTCACATTCCTTTATAAGTTTCTTTTGACAAAATTACAATAAAAATGGCATTGTCATGTGATGTTTTTTACTCTATTAACTGAACAGATGTTGTGACAGGTATTTTTTCCCTTAGTTTTTGTGTCAAAGCAACCCGAACCGTCATCACCTTGGCTGCAGGGCCACTGAGCCTCACTTTAACATCATAATCCTTGATTTCAACAAACTCGAGAATGCCGCCTCCTGTGCCAACCAAGTATGGCCTAATCTCTGCAAGAAGCTGCAGTGTAAAGTGTCAATTTACTGAAGGTTGACTTTTTGGGTCAACATAGTGCTAATGAAATTTATGCGGTTTTGGCAGATCATATGAATGACTAGTTAAATGATATAAGATCAAGATTGTATCTACTCTATACCTTTTCGACATTCTCCTCATTCAACTCAAGGCCGGTTTCCGTGTCCATGATTTGTTCAACATCCATAATTTCAGGAATTTTGTCTCTGAGCCGAGTCTCGATTCCATTTTTTAATGTCATTGTTGAACTTGGACACGACCCACATGCTCCTTGAAGTTTTAACACAACAACAAGACCATCAATTTCATGTAAGGCGACGTTTCCACCATCAGCCATAAGCCCGGGCCTAACCTCATCCAACACTTTCTCCACATTCTCTTCGGTCAATGGAAGAACACAGGTTGGTGATATCACAAGACCTTCAAATTATATCAGTTGAAAAACAAAGATCAAATTAAGTCATCTTAAAACATGTTGTCGAAAATATTGATACCCAACAGTAAATCTCCATAACAAATAACAAACAGATTAAAAACACAAAAAATTCGATATCAAAAGCTATTTTTAACACACAACACATTATTTTTTCTTGGGAACGAGACTGTTACTTTTAGCAGTTTGCTTGGGTGGCAAACGAATTCCATAAAGTTGCGTGAAAAATTTCACGGAGTTCTCTTGCCACCCAAGCGAACATGCCAAGTTCGCTTACAAGGGTAGCGAATCGCCAACTTCCAAAAAAACAACCAAAAAGTATCAGTCTCGTTCCTAGACAACTTATTTACACATTAAATTCATGCTAACGTATTCACCATATAATACAAAAAAATAATTATTTCAACCAAAAAATATAATTATTATGTTTAATCATAGTAAGATCATCTGAAAAAAAAATGGCATATAATTTTCACATTCTTACATTCATAATAAATAGTTTTAACATTAATAATAATAATAATAATAATAATAATAATAATAATAATTAATATACCTGCACGCTTTCTGAATCTTTGAGTAGAATTTAATCTAACAAACTGATTTATTCTGAACCCACCATTCAAAAAAGATTTCTGTTTACAGAAAAACAAAAACCCATCACCAATTTCAACTAAAATTGCAAAAAAAATAAAAATAAAATAAGAAATATTAAATAAAAAAGGTACCTTTGTGGAGAGGAAAACAGGGGAAGGAGAAGGTTTATTATCATCAGTGGAATAATAATAAGAAGAGATGGATGTTGTTGATTCCAGACATCTTGTTGCAGTTGCAATTGCTCCCATTACAAGGTTTGGTTTCTTGATTATTATTATTATTATTATTATTATTATTATTATTAACGGATGAAGAGAGGCTTTGATATCTGTGGACACAAATATTGGTCACTTTGTCATAAAAAGTTCAGGTTCTTTTTTCTCAAATGGGAAGAAGATAGGATATTTGTTATTTAGATTTTGTATATTTACCAAATTACCCTTTTAACTTTTTTATTCTCTAAAATTTTTTTTAAAAAAAAGAAAAAAATTTATTCAAGAATGAGTTTTTCTAGGATTACTTGTTTGTCCCTGTATATTTTTTAAATGTTAATTTTAACGTCCATTTGTTTTTTTAACGGAAAGGAACGACGTGCCAATCACTGTGACATCAGACGCTGTGGTCAAGGTCGACTACTCGATCGTTGCCAGCCCCTTGGCTCTCCCAGATGCGCGGAAACCCAACTTCTACCAGCCTGAAGGCACGACAATGGAGTAATCGGTAAAACGTCGCCTCCTATCCAAGTCGAACCGACGCCACCCGTATTCACCCTTCACCTGGATGTTGCGGAAAATAATGGGGAGAATGAGATTTGAACTTGAGTCACAAGGAACACCAATTATTTCCCCAACTACTCCACCACTATCTCATTGGCAATTTTAACGTCTATCTGCTACTTTGTGGAATAAAAGTGTAATATAAAATTAAGAATTACTTTTTCTAGGATAACGGTATTGGTCCTTGTAGAAATTTATTTAACGTACATCTACTTCAAGGAATAAAAGATAATAGCCTTAAATAGGCTTACAAACTAACAAACACACGAGGGATCATGGCTAAACCTTTGTTGTCAAAGCCCATTTACGCGCACGCCTAGGCCCACTTTTCAGGCCCAGCGCAACCTTCTCGCCTTGCTTCAAAAATCTTATTTTCAGGCCCTCAGGTGCATTTTCCGGCCTAGTTCCGACGGAATTCCTGCCAACAATTTTTTGAACAGGTATGAAACAACTATACCAGCACTAAACAAGTCTATAATCAACTTAAAACAACCTAAACTAGCCCTAAAGAATACCAAAACTTGTTTGAAACTCCTAAAATGTATTTTTATACTGTGTGTCTCGCTTAGGAAAGCTCGTGCTTTTTAAGCGCTTTGCACTAAGGCCCAAGGCTCACCCTTGACGTCTTGAGTGCGCCTTTAACAACTATAGGGTAAACATGCAAAAATGGAAAATAACATTATCACCTAATAACATGCAATAAATAAACATGGCTTATAGTCTTCTATTGGGTCTTCTTGGGTCGGGTAATGGGCATGATGGATCGTATCATTATGGATAATTAAAGTCAAGGTTATGGATCATTACAGTCGAGTTGTATTGGGTGAGAAAAAAAGTTACTTTTGTGATTTGTATAGAAAAAAAAACTACCAAATTCAAACATATAATTTTCAAGAAATACATATGCAAAAGAACACTCAGACATGTAAGGTTGATGTTTTTCATTTGAATGCTTGATGACATTAGACAGTAAAATATAGTAAAATGTTTGTAACTTTAACAGAAGAACTTTTGTGTATTGCTTGGCATATATAATGGGAATTATAAACCAATTGGGTAGACAAATGCATAAATCTTATCTTATGTAATATGTATAACATTTAAAGCAAAGTGTTTATGCTGAGTCTAATCTAGATGCCAAGATGAATAAAAGAGTGACTAAAACAAGAACACAACATTAGAAATAGCAGTCCTTTATTAGCATAAAAAAGAGTTGAAACACTCTAATGGGTACATAGTTTCCTCTTTTCCTTATTCATGACACATGACCAAAATCCTTATACACAATATATATCTATATTCATATATAAAAAAAAACAACTAATTTGTATACTAAACATTCACCATTGTTCCTGAGAAGCTTTGGCTGGCAGTAAAATCTCTCGAGTTTGGCGGCGGTGTTAAAGAAGGTGACTCACTTTCAAGATTTGAAGGGAAGTCAGCAGAAACAGTTTCCCAAGAATGTTTCTCATTTTTCCATCGGTTTTTTCGATCTAAAAAGGTCGGTTTTGATGGCGACTTCACCATTTCGACCTTCCAAGTTAGCATTGCCACAATTTCTGACATTGGTGGCCTTATGTTTGCTTGAGCTTGAAGGCATAGTAAAGCCACATGAATTGTTTGCATAACATCTTTTTCTATGAAACCTGCGCTTCGCATTCTTGGATCAACAAGATCGACCAGTTTTGACCTCTCGTAGAGCTTCCAAGCCTATAACCATAAAAGATATAAACTTAATAATCTTTAGTAAAAAGAATCTTAACAAATACAAATAAAAGCCTCATAATCTATAATTATAAGTCGTTTGGATTGGATACAAAAAAATTGGCGGTTGTAAAATGCAGCGGTGGCAATTTGACCCATTTACATATGAACGGGTGATTCGGGTTATATGTTATTACTAACATAAATTTAACTAAACAAGAATGGGTTGAGTGGGTCAATCAGGTCAAAAGTCGCCCAAAGTGTATTTTTTAATACATTACACCTCCTAAGTCATATTTTTAACACCTTCACCTGGACAGAAAGATCCTATGAAGCTTCACTGTTCCCTGGGATTGGAAGGCGAAGAAGGCCTCCTTCGGGGGGTGGGGGGGGGGGGGGAGCCATTAGTGAGATACCACTCTGGAAGAGCTAGAATTCTAACATTGTGTCAGGACGTACGGGCCAAGGGACAGTCTCAGGTAGACAGTTTCTATGGGGCGTAGGCCTCCCAAAAGGTAACGGAGGCATGCAAAGGTTTCCTCGGGCCGGAAGGAGATTGGCCCTCGAGTGCAAAGGCAGAAGGGAGCTTGACTGCAAGACCCACCCGTCGACCAGGGACGAAAGTCGGCCTTAGTGATCCCACAGTGCCGAGTTATTCAGAACTTATATCATTATTGTGTAATTATGTTTCACAATAATTTTTTATATAATGGTTTAGATAAGAAGTAAAAATTACCCATTCTAAAACCTTTTTTTTTCTTTTTGTGTTTACATTTACACTATATTATCCAGAGGTTAGTTCTATAACTGAAACTAGAAGATGGTTAATATTGGCAATAAGTAGAAGAGTAAACGACGTACGTATTCAGGGAGGTACTGCATTTCTAATGGCAAATTAAGGTTGGTATTTTTCCTGCAGCTAATGATTTCCAACACAAGAACTCCAAAGCTATAAATGTCAGCCTTTTCGGATAACTGTCCTCTTATCGCGTATTCAGGGGCTGTATAGCCTCTACAAAACATGAAAAAGACATGCATTACATTTGAGATGGTTTCATAAGAACTTTGTATAATTGAAAAGTTAAGACTGATTGGGTAACGGGTCAAAATGTGTTATTTTTTGTATGGCCCGAATTAGAACTAGTCACTCGAGTTAAATGAGGAGTACCATTTTCCACATTTTTTATCTTTTTACGTATAATTATTGTGTTAAATATGATTATAAAAACCATATTGGAGGAAGACTTACAGTGTTCCAGCAAATGTTGTGCTAAGATAAGCTTGGTCTTCTGGGAAGAACCGGGCCAAACCGAAATCTCCAATTCTTGGTTGAAACTTGTCATCTAGAAGAATATTACTAGCTTTTATATCTCTGTGAACAATCCGAAGGTGTGAGTCCTCATGTAAGTACTGCAATCCTCGAGCAATGCCTAAGATTATTTGGAACCGAGTGTTCCAATCGAGATACTGATCGCTTTTGCCTGTTCACAAAGAAACATAATAAGAAAGACATTATTTATTTTTAGGGCATGTTTGGATAAACTTATTTTAGGCAAAAAGGACTTTTTGTTAAAAAGGACTTATTAACTTATGACTTTTTAAAAAAAAGTTTTTAAAAAAGTGTTTGGATTAGCTTATGTGGTGGGGAAAAACAATAAGTTGATAAGTTAGTTTGTAAAAAAGTGTTTGGTTTAACTTATTAAGGTAAAATGACAAAAAAGGGTAAAAGGAGGGAAGATGTAAGGATATAATAAGGGCATGAAGGTAAATAACCATTAATAAGTTATAAGGAGGTTCAAAAAGTCACTCCTCCCTTACTTTTCCAAAACAACTTATCATAGGCTTCCAAAAAGTTAAAACAAAAAGTCCTTTTCCTTTTGCCAAACACTTTTTGTAACTTATTAACTTTTTGGAAAAGTTATAAGTTATAAGGAGGTGGAAATAAGGAGAGCCAAACATGCTCTTATAAATAATAACAGTATGAGTAGATGTGCCATTTTCATTTGTGTTATGTTTATCTCTAACGGGTCAAACTGGTAAAAGCAAAGTAGCAAAAGGAAACGTGTCGATAGCGTCATAAGTCACCCAAAGTGTACTTTTAATGTACACAACCTCATTCATCATTTCTTTAAAGAAATTACTAATGGAAGTATAGGGGAAAGATCCTGTACAAAGTTTTTTGGTAAGAACTGTGAGAATCAAAGGAGGGTATTTTTTTTTCGAAATTTTTTCCCCATATTGTTAACCATGTATTATAGTATTGAAAACTAAAAAAAAAAAAAAAAAAAAAAAAAAAAAATTGGTGTAGAGTAATTACGTGTAGAGTAATTACATAATTACTCTAGTGTAAACTAATGTATTTACTTTAATGACGTAATTACACTAATTTTTTTTTATTTTTTATTTTTTGTAAGTTACATCATGATAGCAGGTAGACGGGCAACAAGCTGCGCCGCCACCCCCTTTTGAATTGCAAACCCTAGTCTACTAAAGACAAAACCTTGCCCCCCTGGGGATGAAACATTGTTGTGGACAACCCGTTGGACCCTGGTCAAGAAACGAATAGCTTCTGGCGCCAGGGAGCTAAAGGTGTCGAAAGCCAGAGGGATAAAGACATGTTGGTTATCTGCACAAGCTTTAGCATGTTTGTCTACTTTCTTTGATTCCGCCTTTCTTGATGCTTGCCCAGCTACGAACCCTGTTTCCCGTAACCCAACCAGCGGAGATACCCCGGTGAGGTCCACACAGGCATGTTTCCCTCTCTCCCAACCAAAGACAAGCAGGTCTGCTGGTCGCAGGGTGGATCTCCCTTCCGTGGGGTCTGTGAGGAAGTTTACAGGGGCCTCCTTTTTGGCAGAGATCCCAGCTCTTCTCAAGATATCCCACAAAACATCCCTCACCCAGTCATGCCGATATTTGAAACCAGGGAGCTCCTTGCAATGAATTGCATGCTCCCCGTATTTATCCATGCAGGTTTTACGGCAGATGGGGCATGTTTCATCTTCCGGGTACATAGGGATCATCAATCGGTACTTGAGTATAGCCCTGTACTCTACTGCAGACATGCATTGACCCAAACCCTCAATCGGGATAACGGTCAAAAAATCCTAAGCATGAGGGCCCTTTAGGCATTCAATCACCGCCTTCTGGCGAGTGGACAACTCAAAAACTTCTCCCAGGCTCTGAGCAGTTTTGCTAAAAAGAGCATTCGCCAAAGTTTTTTGTGGCTTTGGGGGGGCGGTGTCCTTGTTAGAAAAACCGCCAATATCAAAATCCGGGAGATAGACATTTAAGCGTTCGAGCGCCTGTTGATAGTCTGGGTCTAATCCAATGACTCCACTGTTTCGGAGGATATGATCCTGAAGTTCCCAAGACTGAGCTCTGGACGCCACAAAGGCATAGACCCCAACATCTCGAGCTGAAAGGAGGCCCAAACCACCTAAACGCATCGGCAAGGATGCCAAGCGCCACTGGAGGTCCCCGAAGAAGGGGCCGCCACACACAACTATATCTTCAATAGCTTCGCGGAGACCATCATCGAAAAGGGATACCGCATCCACCATGAAGTGGGGTTGGCAAGTTCGTATTTTGTTTTAATGAGAAGAGTGAAAAGAAAAAAAAAAAAAAAAAAAAAAAAAAAAAAAAATTTTGTATTATTCATCTAGAAAGTATGTTTAAGCACATGGGAAAAAAAATTAAAAAAAAATAATAATTTTTTTTTACACCCTTTGATTCTTACCGTTCTTACAAAAAAACACTTTGCATTTGATCTTTACTCTGGAAGTATATAGTTTTTGTAATCATACTTGATACTAATTATTTATTAAAAATTTCGGACAGAAAAGTGTTTTGGGTCAACCGTCAAACCATTTCAATCAGACAAAAAGCTACATGTGTAATAGTATCAATTTTTTTGGCCATTCATCAACAATAAAGGTGACTTCCATTTTGACATTTCTTTTTTAGCTAAATTCTTCATTTTACCCATTTAACCCGTTAGAGATACAACATAGCCAAAATCAACCACGGAACTAGAGTCACATACCATAAATAATGAGGTCCAAACTTTTGTTCTTCATGTATTCATACACAAGCAGTCTTTGGGGCCCTTCAGAACAACAACCGAGAAGTCGAACAAGATTCTTGTGTTGTATGCTTGTGATCATCCTAACCTCTGAAAGAAACTCTGCTTCTCCTTGTTGTGATTTATCAAGGGCCAATTTTTTTACCGCAACAAGCTGCCCATCTTCTAATTTACCCTAGTAAAACCACTTCAAGTTAAAAATCTTAATAGAGGTGGCAAAATAGGCAAGTCAGGGAGGTTGCATAACGGGTCAAAACAAGTTCAAGTTCATCTTTTATAAATAATTAATATGGTTACAAACTATGTTATTAAAGTAACAATGTAATCTTGTGAATATAAAGGCTTAGGAGGCTTTATGCATTAAAATAGACACTTTATACAACTTTCAATCTTATGGAACCACACTTGACCCGTTTTAAGCTATTAGTATTTGTTACCTGTTTGACCAGTTAGAGACAAAACATAGCCCGATTTAGTCCATCCATAAATCATAACTAAATAGTTCGAAATTTTGGCCTCTACTTGATATTGTTTCTATCTGTTTTTAAGGACTTTTTCGTTCTTGTTAGCATTTTTTGGGCAAATGAAACAACATATGATACAGAATTTGGAATTTTATAAAAGAAGGTTTCATGGACACATACCAGATAGACCGGCCCGAATCCACCTTTACCAAGAAGATTACTCTCACTGAAATTTTTAGTTGCCTTCTTTAGTGCTTGGAAACTATAATAGGTTGTTGTCCGAAGATTCACACTTAAATAATCTTTCGCGTCTGCGATAGAATATGAAGATTTCATCATTTAGACATTGTAAGTATAATAAGATGAAGCTCAACCATCACTTAAGAGGTTTTATGCATTAAACGTACACTTTGGGTCACCTTCGACATGTTTGACCCATTCAAAACATCGTTTATCAAGCACTTTATATTTGTTTTGTTTTTTACATGTTTGACCTGTTCGATATAAAACATAACCCAAATAACTTGAGAGAGGTTTTATGCATTAAAAGTACACTTTTTGTGACCTTCGACCCATTTGACCCATTCAAACCATTGTTTACGAAGCATTTTTTATTTATTTTGATTTTACATGTTTACTTGTTAGAAATAAAACCAAACCTGAATCGACCCATTTATAAATAAATCTAAAATACTCAAAAAGTATTAACCTTTTCCGCTATTTTTTCGCTTTCCCAACTTCTTCAGCTGTGCTGGTTTGACATACTTCAGAAAGACAAATACAAGAATCAGCACAATCAGAACCGCGATCAACCCCACTAAGAGAACCAACAAGAAAGGCGTAGAGTGATGATCCGGCGGGCTTTCTTGATTGAGTACTAATGGTGCTGGACTTTCAGCTGCATTCAGAAAGTTGTAGTATTATTATCAACCAAACATAATTAAGTACACATAAAAATTGAAAGTTTTTCCAATAATGTTCTTAATCATGTTATTTTTCTTAAAATTTCCTAATTTGGCAAGTTTTTCCATTTATGTTCATAATCAATCAAAAAACAACAACAGTGCATCTTTTCAGACAATATGCTTGGTTTAAAAAAGCGCATGCTGTTCCAATGCATGATGATGGAACATATGAAAGGCCAAGGCGTTCGTTATTAAAAAAATACTAAAGAAATATTTTTAAGTTTTGAACACTAAATTGTACGATATTCTTATCATCGCTTGTCAGATTTGTTAAATCGATGGTCTAGATTGTTTAAATACTCAAACCCATTTCCCAATCGATGATTGGATTCGTTCAATCAGACTAGAAAAAATCAGACCCATTGCAATCAACCATCCAATTTGTTCAAATACTGGTCGACCACAAAAGGCACTGCATAAGACCGCATCATGTGATGTACACATTATACGCTCTGGATGCACACATTTCAAAATGTCCAAAACAATTACCCGAATTTTAATATATAAATTATAAACCAAAACTTAACATAAATTATGTAAATTTCAAATTCCATATCATGTTAAATAAAATCATTATATTTTATTACACCTATATCAATACACTTAAAAATATATACAAAAACTAAAAAAACAAACAAGCTAACTTGAGCAATTAATGAGCCAAGCTCAAGCTCAACATTTTAGCTCGTTAGCATAAACAAGTCAAGCCCAAGCCCACCATGCATGACTTAGCTCCGACCAACTCGTTTACAACCCTATTAACTATGTGCAAAATAATTTACCTTCAAGTGCACGACGACGCATTGTTCTTTCTCACAAACTTCACCAAAATATGTATTCACAATTCTCCAACTGCTCATCCGAGAGAAAAAAAAATGTTACGTTTTTTATAATAAAAAAACAACCAAAAATCTTTAACTAAATATTTTTTTGTGGTATAGACTCTAGAGTGATCAAGAGAATGCAAGAGAAACCAATGACAATGTGGTAGTAATCGAATAAGACATAATGTAGCATCTGAGATATCCATGTGTTGATGATAAATCTTAAGGTTAAAGAGAATAAAAAAATAATATAAAAAACAATGTGTTGGTTGAAGGCGGCAAATGGTGTTAGGAACAAGAAAGAATGATTGGTGCTTTGCTGTAATTCGTTTTATGACAACAAAACTTAAGTACAAATATTATTGTTCCTAACGTTTGTCGTCACTTGTAATATGTAGCCAGTATCCGGCTAGTTGACGGGAAACTTTGACCAACTTGTTTATCCCATTACTAAGACTGAACGTTGTGGGGCACGAGCAGGCTCAAGTGTCTTGGCTGGCGCACACAACAACGGGGCAAATTGAGGGGTTGCACGAGCATAATATCTGGGCTTTGTCCGGGGTTTTGTCTTAGATTTTGAGAGGGGGGGGGGGGGGGGGCGCTCACTCACCTGGACCACACCAGAGGGAGTAGGCTTTATCCAGTGCCCAGTTTGCGTCTAGTCAACAAGATGTGACGCAATACTAGAGGATGAATTCGGACGATAACTTGAGCCACAACATACAGTCTAATGGTTATGTGAATGTAGGAATTGGGATGGTATTGTTCAGTTTGGTTATTACTTAAAACCCTAATCACAACCAAATACTTTGGTTATTAAAAAATCATAAGCGTTTGGTTTTGGTTAAGTCGGTTTTAATTATAGAGTCGGTTTAGTTTTTGGTTGTTGACCGAATCTTTGAACTGGGCTTGAATTTTAACTTGGGGAAAATTTCTGACTTAAGTTAAAAGTTTAAATGAGCTAAGATCCAATTTTTAGGTTAGGTTCTTCGGCCACTATGCCAAAGAAAAACAACGATAGATGGTATGGTGTGTGCTAGGCTTCTTATTTTGTAAGGTATTTTTAATAAAAGAAAAAAGGATCAAGACATGATTGATTATCAGGATGCATAAGGGTATGTGTAGTGGTGGAGTGTTATGTAGGGGTTATGTGATTAAAATATTAAAAAGTAATAAAAAGGGGGTTATGTTGGGGTTATGGAAAAAGAGGTGTAGTGGGAAGGAGGGTTATGTGGGGGTTATAAATGATTGGGTAATCTTTGCTTTTTATTGTTTTTATTTAAATAAAAGAATATTAAATAGTTTAAATTATTTTTCATTAAATATATAAAACTTAGAAATACTTAAAAAAATTACAAATACTAAAAAACAACAAATACTTAAAAAAAATTACAAATACTAAAAAACAACAAATACTTAAAAAAAAGTTACAAATACTTAAAAAAACTAGTCGTCGTCGTCGTCTCCTTCTTGGTTTTCTCCTTCTTCTTCTTCTTCTTCTCCTTGTTCTTCATAAAATTCATCATCATCATCATCTTCTTCTTCTCCTTCTTCTTCTTCTTCTTCCTGGCTCTGATGAATCGGGCGAATCGACCATGCTTCCTCCACCAAATCCGCCTTCAACGCGTTATGTATATCCTTGGAACGCAACATGGCACTGTTTTGGAATCTCTCCTGCTGTGTCGCTTGCGTCCCTGGAACATCTTCTTCTGCTACATAATTTGGGCATATTGCCTTTCCTTCGTCTTCAAGTATCATATTATGCATTATGATACAAGCATACATCACCATTCTAATCCTTTCTTTTTCCCACATACGACAAGGATTTCTTACAAAATGCCATCGTGCTTGAAGACAGGCAAAACACCTCTCAACATCCTTTCTTGCAGACTCATGAACTCTTTTAAAATATTGCCTTTTTTCATCTTGTGTCTGACTAAACGTTTTGACAAGCATTGAATACTCCGGATATATACCATCCGCCAAGTAGTATCCATGCTCGTAGTAATTATTATTTGCATAAAACCCACATTTCGGTATTGTTCCGCCAATGTAAGACTCTAGCAATGACGAAAACTGAAAAGTATTTATGTCGTTCATACACCCGGCTAGACCAAAGAAGGCCGACCAAACCCACATGTCTTGTGAGGCAACTGCTTGTAAAACCAACGTTGGTCCCTTTTGGTCACCGCGTGTATGTTGACCTCGCCATGCGGTTGGACAAGCATACCATCGCCATTGACGACAATCTATACTACCAATCATACCGGGTAATCTATGTTTTTGAATATGCGCTTCATATAGTTGTTGAAGGTCGCTCCATGTCGGGTTTCTCAAGTATCTTTTTCCATATAATTGACATATACCTAAAAAAATCAAATGTATATATAAAAAATATGTACGTACTATATGTATATATAAAAAAATCAAATGTATATTTGTAAATACCGTAGCAGAAATACTCCAAAGTATCGCGTGTGGTTTTCTCCGCCATCTTCAAATATTCATCATTGATATCGTATGTGTTCCCGTATGCGAGCACACGTATTGCGGAAGTCACCTTTTGAATTGCGGTGAATCCTAAACACCCTCTAGCGTCGGGTTTTTGCTTAAAGTAGTCATACTTGTTCTCTAAATCTCCGGTGATGCGCAAAAATAAGTTTTTACGCATCCGAAATCTTCGTCTAAACAAATCAGGGCCGTAAACCGGATCGGCATTGAAATAGTCATTCATCAAACACTCATTGGCGGCTACACGGTCTCGCTCTATATATTGCCTAGACAATATCGGCCGTGGGACGGAAGTACCTACAGCTTCAACCGCGCTAGAAAATAGTGTAACCGCACTCGAAACGGCCTCGTCCACTTCCGCGCCGTCATCTTTAAAAAACCGATTATATAGATCGATAAACGAGTCATCGGAGTGAGGAGGGGACGACATTTTGATGATTTGTTTGTGTGTTAAATTTGTTTTAGAGTTAATGAAAAGTATGTGTGTATTGTATGTGTGCTACATGGAATGGATATATATATATAACGCCACATAACTACCCCACTACACATACTCTAAAACAAGATTGAAAGATTAGTCCAGTTTTATGTAAATGTTTGGGTTATTTGAGATTGTTTTTAAGGTTCATGGTGCTCATCAAACTTGTTGAAGTTGAATTATTGAATTACTTTTATTAGCTTCTTGGAAATCATGCACAATCCATTCGGTTAATTTGGTTATGTCACTCACTAAAACCGTAACCAATCCATAATTTTTGGTTAATTGGTTATGGTTTAACCGAACTGTCATTTCATTGTTTGGTTAAATCGGTTACGGTTTGATTAACTCGGTTGTTTGCTCACCCCTATGTGAATGTGAAAAATTAAGGGTGAAGACGAATAGGCAAGAATGGTCTCTCTCTCACAATTACTAAAGGTGTGTCTAAGGCATATCATTTACGTTATAAATTAAGGATGGGAACGGGGCTAGTTTGGGTAATATCAACTTCATACCCGATAATAAAAGTATGTTCCATACTTGGCCTGAAACCTGTTGGATATCTATGGGGTAATTACCTGTCAGGTATCGGATGTACCCGTGGATTCCGGGTATTCACGTTAATTAATATATTGAAAATACATGTCCGATATCTATTTGGAAACAAGATAGACCTAACAAGATGAGAAGAGTAGCATTGTCCTCAAGTACAAAACAACAAAGATTTTCGTAAGAACGTAATGATAAAATTCACATGATATTTACAAGTTTGTGAGTGGAGCAAACGAGGAAGATAGATGTGAAGTGTTGCAAAACACATACCCTTTTTCTTAGTATTTTAGTAGTTATTCGAGTCATTTATTTATCGTTTTAGGTTGTTTTTGTTAATTTAGTAATTTTATAGGTTTTTATTTATTTTTAGTCATAATTTACGTATTTTTGTTTTAGATGTTCGGGGAAAAAGGACGTGAATCGAAAAAATAGTATTATGTTTTATACATTCGGGCTCAAGAGTTGATGAGTAAAGAAGTTCATTTTGAGGAGCCAAGAAGGAATTGAGCCAACAAGGTTAATTAATTGAAGAATTAAAGATAAATACCCAAGAAAATGAAGCCCAGAAGCAAGAAAGAAGCCTAGCCCAAAGTTGGGCCAAGCCTGGGCATGACAAGAAAGGAGTAATTCCGGCCCCTGCTTATCGCGCGCGCGCGGGGGGGGGGGGGGGGGTTTATATGTCGAGAATTATTATTATTTTTTAATCCAAAATTCTCCATTAAACCCCGTATAAATACAAAAACAAACTCTAATTCGCAATATACACATCTTGGACGAAGTTTGAGAGCTCAATTGGAGATTTTGGAGCAAGAGTAACCTACCAGAGCTATAGAACGCATATTTGAAGAGCTTTTGGTTCGGTTTCAAGTTATTTAATTGTTTTTCATAGTTTTGAACATGTTTAGTTTTAAATGTTTGAACCTTGTTTTTGTGATTATGGATGCTATGAGTAGCTAATTTTTCAGTGGTAATTTAGGATGGTGAATTAGATTTTGTTTTTTAATTAAAGACTTAAGTTTTTTGTTTTGGATGTATTGAGTTACATGATTTACTTTTTATGTTTGATTTTAAATATTTGTGCTAATGCTTTGTGATTTGATACTTATTTGTTGGTTTTGATGTTCTAGAAACATAGGAATATCCTCTAGATCTATAAGGCATTCTAGTTTGGCAACTACATTTTCGAGTTAGTTCTTGCAGTTATAAATAGTACAGGTTCTTAAAATCAGTTAGCCAAGGTGTGCAATAGGGATGAGCATACAAGGCCGAATACCGATCCCGTCCCGTCCCGATCCTGATACCGTACCGAACCGATACCGAACCGAGGGATTTCGGGATCGGTATCGGTACCCATATTTATGGATTTTCGGTTTCGGTATTATCGGTATCGGTACGGGATCGGTATTTTAAGGTAAAATACCGATACCATACCGGTACCAATACCGAACCAATACCGTACCGTACCGTATGCGTTCTGTATCGGTATCGGTTTTTTGGACTTTTCGGTATCGGTATTGTCGGGATCGATATCGGTTCGGTACCGATACCGTCCTGAGCTCATCCCTAGTGTGCAATACCTTCCCGAAGGTTAGGAATATAATTTGGGATTGCTAGGCTGACCAACTAGACATTGTTTGGTACTTTGGTTATCGCAGGGTTTATATAAAAAATGGAAAGGCCCCCAAATTTTTAGTTCGGTTGGCCCTTAGAAAAGGCATTGAATTTATATAAAAAATGGAAAGGCACCCAAAAAAATAAAGGGGAATTTGATTCTAATAACCTAAACTATTTGAATTGGCCATTGGCATTCTCAACTAAAAAATTGGCCACATATAACCTGAACTATTAATTTATTGGAATCTAACACCCAGTTGACTGACGCCATTAGTGGGTTGTTGACGTGGCATGCTGATGTGTCAATCCACGTCAGCAACTGGTGCCACATCAGCATGCCACGTTAGCAACGAGTGCCACGTCAGCAACCCACTAACGGCGCCAGTCAACTGGGTGTTAGATTCCAATAAGTTAATAGTTCAGGTTATATGTGGCCAATTTTTTAGTTGAGGGTGCCAATGGCAAATTCAAATAGTTTAGGTCATTAGAATCCAATTCCCCAAAAATAAATGATATAGTTGCCGCTAATACTATATCTTTAGAGGCGACAGCTGTAGCTGCTAAAACCCCTTCCTTGTAGTGTAATTTCGTTTACATTCATGTATATCTTGTAACAATATCTATAACTTATAATAAAAGAATTGAATTTCTATGAGGTGACATTCAATAGAGGCTTCAACCCCCCATTGAATGTGTCATGTGACACTTTGAGGTGATAGTATTGAATTTATTATCTTAAATAAAAGATAAATTTTTAAAATTTTTATTTTCTTTTTTTAAATAAAATCTATATCTATATTATCTTAAAATTTCAAATATGTTAATTAATATCTTTTCTTTATTTTTCTCTCACATTTTTAAATGTTAATTATTATTTTAAAATTTCAAATATTTTAATTAATATTTTTATCTTTATTTTTTTCCTTATTTTCCACTCACAATTTTTAAACGTTAGTAACTTTTATGTATGACATTTTTTTTTTGAAAAAAACGTTAGTAACTTTTATGCAGCATGAGAGCCCCTTTTCGTAGTATAAACATTAGAACAACTTTCTTTAGCATTAAAGTGGTTGACACTGTTTACTTCTTTTATCTTTTTTTATTAAGTCATATTAGATTTTTTAACCCCATAACACTCCCGAAGTAATCAGCTAGTACATTTGATATAATAATTTACGTTAGATTTTTTTTTGCGTTAGATTTCAACACCAAATATAAATTATAACCTATATTTTCAGACATAGAAAAATTCATTAAAAAAACAAAAGTATAATACAAGATCTGAATCGCAAAGTTTAACGCAACAATCTTTTTTTTATATCATACTAGCTTTTATCCCGGGAGTGTCCCGGGGTTAAAATATCTAATATAACATAATAAAATATCTAATATGACAACATAATTAATGATTTGCCAATACATGATTAATGATTATTATTATTATTATTATTATTATTATTATTATTATTTATTTTAAACAAATCTCTGCCATAAGTTATCGTATTTAAATATAAAAAAAGGAATCTCTGCCTTTTTTTAAAGGCTTAGTTCAGTGGAAATCCTTATACAACCCCTAAGGAATCTCTGCCTATGAAGTTATGTTCATCATTTGTGATTTATTAGTAGAGTAAAATATATTTGAAAACAAAACCCCACAAAAATAGTCGTTTTTTTCTCCGTTTTTTATAAAGCACTATGGTACTCGTTGGAAAGATAATAAAACGCTCGTTAATTTGGTGTAATTTTTTTCTTTAAAAAATCTCGTATATAAAAGATATAAACGTTTAAAAGTTATGGGAGGAAACATTAGAGAGAAAATTTAATTTTGTTTTTAAATTGTTATCTTTTCCTAAAATAATTATAATGGAGTTGTGGATTAATACACCACCTAGTTAGGAATCATACACCCCTATTTAATTATTTATTAATTATGTTATAATAATTTTGATTTTAATAATAACAAAACCATTTTCCAAGATTGACTTGCTTTTTATTTTTCCAAGATTGACATACTATGGATACTAATTTATTACTACGGTAGTTTGCTTTTTACTATTTTTTTATTATTATTATTTTTCACTTTTATTATAAATAACCTACCCAGTATTGGCTTTTTATTTATTAATTTTTTTTATTTTATTATTATTATTATTTTTTTTCACTTTTATTTTTTATTATTATTATTAAATTTTTTATAAACACTTACGAACTACTAATCACGTTCATTAACTATTTTTCACCCACTTCTAACTCTCAACCACTTAAAAATACATTAAAAAACTAGTAATAAAAATAACAACAAATACATACTAAGTTTTAATCTATATTTACATATCCAGGAGGTTTTGCTACCCAATTTCTATACATATTTTGACGTGATTCAAAAATATATTCCCAACCGTATGCACTGCTTTCTCTCTTTAGCGTCCATAGGTTGTTTGTATTAGCCATTAGGTACTTTCCTTGCAATTCTACCCTTACATAATGGTTACCGCCTACAAGTGCAATCGTAATTACCTTGAACTCATGAAAATATTCAGGGCCTTTCCAAAGAGGGAAGCACGTCGAACTGTTTGTTCGTTCATTAGATAAAAAAATGAACAATTACGTTATACTTGTTCGCAATCAGGAACCCTGCATCTGGCATAATCATCCAATGTTTTCTTGGTGCATTTCCTGAGTCGAACCAACAAAGCGACGTATAGAGATTTGTGAATGATTCACAGAAAGCTTTTGTATACAACTCTCTAAACTCCAAAAGCTCTTCCAATAGTTCTCTCCGGACTAATAGCCATTGATCTTCACCATACCCAATAGCAGAAGCTATCACCCGAAACCTACAATTTCCATCACCCATCACATTGTGTATACATGATCCGTATCTTCTTTTGTGCATCGTATATTGTTTCAATCGTGGAGACATTTGCACTATTTTTCTCCTTCAACGCAATGAGAATTTTACGCGGAGGTACGCCAAGCAGTGTCATCTCTTCCACCAGTGCAAACTCTTCATTAGTTAACCTTTTTGCATAAGCATGCCCCTCAAACCATTGAGCAGGCTCATGATTATGTTCGTCACACTTAACTCGTATTTTCCATCCTCCTTCTTTTACGTTTCGCTTTGCTACAAGTTGGAATGGACATCCAATTTTAATTGTGCCAGAATGAGTGGTAGACTCTGATGTTGGTTTGTAATGACCGCCACGATTGCACATAAGACAAGCCTTGTTGACGACATCCCTTGCCTTCTTTGATCTTTGTTTGACAATAACGTATCCAAGGTTGTATGCGATGTTTTTCACCCAATCCGTAAGCTCATCCAATGTCTCAAAGACCCCGTCATTGTAATATGGTGAACACATGTTTCCCTTAAGAAACTAAAATAAAAGAATTTTAGTATTTCTTAAAACCTATCCTTAAAATTTCAAATAAAACCAAAGCACAAACCACCAAAGAGGTGATTCGGATGGTCAAGGTTGTTAGGAGGTTAAAACCAAAGCACAAACCACCAAAGAGGTGATTCGGATGGTCAAGGTTGTTAGGAGGTTAAAACCAAAGCACAAACCACCAAAGAGGTGATTCAGATGGTCAAGGTTGTTAGGAGGTTAAAACCAAAGCACAAACCACCAAAAAGGTGATTCGGATGGTTAAAAGTTAGATTAGGAAAAGTAGAAAGTAAGAAAAATGTAAGAAGAATGTATTAGAAATTAAGAGAGAATTACCAAAAGTTGAAGATTTTTTTAGAGGATTTGAGGATTTTGAAAATCCTTGAGAGAATTTGAAGATTTGGAAGTGATTTGAGAGTGGTGTAAGTGATTAGAGGTGGTAGAGGTTGGTATTTATAAGTAGGATGAGGGCTTGGGTAATAAAGAATGTGGTTGAGAGTTAGAAGTGGGTAAAAAATAGTTATTATGTGTGTTTAAATTCATATAATTATAATTAATAGTTAAACATTTAAAATATAATTAAATAGTTAAACACTTTGTGGTATTTTAATATATAAAAAAGTAAAAAAAAAAACATTAAAATGGGTGGTTGACGTAAAGTAGTATGAGAAAAAAAAAAGTTGACATCTTGAATGGAAAAGTTGGTGGTCCCTATGTGGTACTGAAAAAGGCAAGCATCAGTCATTAACCCATATCTTGAATGGTGGTCCCTATGTGGGTCCCTAGGTGTCACAGAGAAAAAATGGTGTATATCTCCTAGATATGATTTGACTAGGGTGTACCAAACCCATATCCCATAACAATCTATCTATATATATAAAAGAAAACGTATATGCTGACGTGACATGTAATGGAGGCCTCAACCTCCCATTGAGAGTGCCACGTGACATCATAATTGAAAGATTTTAGTGTTTTTGAACTATTTTCTTTTTTAATTAAAAAAAAATATAAACATAAAACCCTAAATTAAATTGAGTTATTTTAGGAAAAAAATTAAAAAAAAATTTAAAATTTTCTCTCTCATGTATCCTCCCATAATTTTTAAATGTTTATATCTTTTATATACGGGATTTTTTAAAGAAAAAAATTACACCAAATTAACGAGCGTTTTATTATCTTTCCAACGAGTACCATAGTCCTATATAAAAAACGGAGAAAAATCGACTATTTTTTATGGGGTTTCGTTCATACAGGAAAAAAACACACAAAGTGTTCATGTTATTCATTAATCATGTTTTTTCTTTTAAACCAGGTTCTTATCTACGATGTTGAAAATCAGCCCAATCGCCATGTTATCATTGGAATTTTACTAGGTATACTTCATCAAGAGAAGTTAGGAGAAAGAATCGCGCAACACTGCAACACATGGTGTCACCTTATAGCAAGGTTATTTTTTTTTATCTAATTACAAGAGTAATAATTATTACTATTAGTATTAGTATTATTAGAATGGTTATATTTTTCAACCCCGGGACGCTCCCGGAAAGAATTGATAGTTGCTGACATGACGTTCAATGGTGGCCTCAACCATCTCTTGATTATGCCACGTGTCATAATGAGATGCAATGATTACAACTTCCAACTTAAGTGTTTGTTTAGTTGATTAGGTTATGAATTATAAGAGCCATTAGAATGTGAGAAATTAGAGAGATGTGATGAGTTTTTTAATAGTTGCAGCTTACATAAGTGATTCTTTAGATGATTACTGATTAGGTTTTAGATTAGAGAATATGAGTTATCACTGATTAGAATACTATGAACATGCAATGATTGAGAGATTTTGTGGTTAGTTAACTTGAGCCATTTGCAATAGGTTATCACGTAAAATTAGATTTTTCAACCCCGGGAACCTCCCGGGGTAATCAGCTAGTTATAATATATATAGATTTATTAAAAAAACTCAAAAATTAAAAAATCTCACATGATGCCACGTGGCACATTCAAAGAAGGGTTGAGGCATCCATTAAATGTCACATCATCAAAGTTCAATTCTTTTATTATAAGTTATAGATAGATAAGGTTCTCCATGCATCTAATTGAATTCGTTCCATAATAGGCCATATCTTAAAAAGGGGATTTCATATAACTTGGTGACATTTTTTAAGTTATTATCATGTTACTCATACTGTTTATATGTTTCACGTTTTAATGCTTGAAGAAACAATAATAAATAAAATACGTGCTATGATTTCAGTATGACAGTATCACATGCTCTATGCATCGCCTTATACAAAAGTGTTCATTGAATGGGATATATTCCTTGTAGTGGTAATTATTTATATATAAGAAGGTAGACAACACCCTAAACTCCCATCATCCTAAACATCATCATCCCCCTTTATCTCTCTCTCTCCCTAATAAGTGCTTTTGTTGGCTAATAGTTCGTTTGAGTATCGATTGGGACTTGAGTTTCTTCATGGCAAAGGTTTACCCGGAAACCATCATTCCAGTTGCAAATGGAAAGAATCCAGTCGTCTTGACGGTGTGGAAGAAGTCATTGCTCTACAATTGTGATGGGTTTACGGTGTACGACTCCAATGGCAATCTAGCATTTCGAGTAGACAACTATATGACCAATGGAAACCGGGAGATTGTTCTCATGGATGCGTTCGGCTACAATCTCCACACGATTAGGCGCAAGGTATTTTTCGTTATATTTAACTTCTATAAAAAAAAAATCATCTTAGAGTTACACACAAGATGATTAGTGACATGATTTATTGTTACCAGGTTTTAAGCCTATCCGGAAACTTTCTAGTGTACAATGGTGAAAGCGTAGTAAATCCACGATTTTCAGTGACCAAACACATGAACGTTTTGAACAAAAAGTCACTCGCATATGTGAGCATAGTAGGATCATCAAAGTACAGGAACAAAAGAAATGTGATCTACGAGATCGAAGGATCATATGCTCATAAGTCATGCATGGTGTATGATGATAGGCACCGGTGTGTTGCTGAAATTAGGAGGAAAGAAGCGAAAAGAGGGGTTGCTCTTGGAGGAGATGTTTTTGATTTGGTGGTACAACCGTCGATCGACCCTGCCATCGCTATGGCCCTCGTCATTGTCCTCGATCAAATGTTTGATTCTTTGAGGCGCATATTTACATAGTGTTACGAAAAAAAATGTAATCAAAAAACAAGATCAATACAGAGAAGAACACTAAAAGAAGAAAAAGTTTACTCAATTCATAAATCCTCTCATTTTGGTATTTCCTTTATTACTTAAACGAACAATTATTATAATTATAGATTACAATTACAACCTCTTAATATTCAACAATTTCTATTAACCCCCTCTTTTATATGATATGTAACACATAGATTTGGACACAACCACCTTGTACAGTTGCTAGTGTTGTGTGAATCATAATTTTGTTAATTTCATTTTAGTTATATACTAGTTAGTATTTCAACTCCTTATATCATACTGTGGAAAATAATCAACAGTGCATTATTAATATACTACTTGATTTTTATAGTTTTCCATTCAATTAAAAACACTTAATTTGTTGTTTCCGGTCCAACCGATAGAATGCTATTGCATGTGATGCAACAGATTCCGTTTATCTTCTAGATAAAAGATAACATAATTTAATTTTGTACTAAAATGTGTCTTGTGGAATGCACCAATTGTTTATATTAGAAACTATTGTTTAGAACCCTTTTTGCGGCGGGATTGTTAAAACGAATGAAAAGTATACGTAAAAATATTGAACTATGCATTCGGTTATGATGTGCTACACAGAAATTTAGATGAAACGTAAAACCTAGAAAAAAAAAATAACTAAGTCGACTTAGTATCTACATGTTGCTACGGGACCGTTAAACAAAAAAAACGAAAAAACATTGAATCACACACATATGTTGCACTGTGTTAGTACGCAAAATTTAGATCGAAATATTAAATGAAAAGTTTGTAAAACATGAAAAGTATAAGAGAATAAAGTTAAAAGTGAAAAGTGTTGGAGTTAAAAATGAAACATGTTTTGTGACAAATTTGTAAGAGAAGAAAAGTGTAGGTATTAAAAATTTTAAAAAAAATAAACAAAGCAAAATAAAGTTGATAATTAATATATAGATAATTTCCTAGGGTTAGGATCAAATACACAAGACACTTTTTCTAGGAAGGGTGAAAATGATTGTGATCCATTGATCATATATTTGAAGGGTTGAGATTAGTTTGTTTGTAAAAATAAATAATAAATTAGAGGAAGGACATAAAAGGAAAACCACATTTGTTGACTTTGTCTCTCCACATGCAATGCACATGTCAATTCCCTCGATCATTTTAAAACGTCTATAACTTTTTCATACGACATCTTTTTTTTTTTCAAAAAAATTTCACCATATTAACGAGCTTTTTTTTATCTTTAATATGAGTATTACATTGCTACATTAAAATTGAAAAAAAAAATCGTGCTAAATGGGTTTTCTTCTCCGTTGTGTGTCCTGCTCGTTCATTGTGTTATAGTATGCATGTGTGCTTTATAAATATGTTATTTATGTTTTTTAGTCTACACATGATTTAACTTTGTCCATTGTGTTTTTAGTATGCTTTTCATTGAGTTTTACGCAAATGAGTTTTGTATTTAGGTGTACATTGTGTTTTATTATGTTGTTCATTGTGTTTTATTAGACTGTTCACTGTGTTTTATACCCTATTGTTCATTGCATATTTAATTGGTACTAATTGTGTTTTACGTTATCTCCATTGTGTCTTACGCAACTGGGTTTTCAACCTTTTTTCCAAATGTATTCATTGTGTTTTAATCTTCTGTTCATTGTGTCCTTATTATGTCGTCCATTGTGTTTTACACAATTGGGTTTTTAACTTTTTTTTTTCAAAAGTATTCATTGTGTTTTAGTCTTAAGATCATTGTACTGTCTTTAGTATGTCATCCATTGTGTCTTACGCAACTGGGTTTTCAACTTTTTTTTTTTCAAAAGTATTCATTGTGTTTTAGTCTTCTATTCATTGTGTCTTTAGTATGTCGTCCATTGTGTTTTACTAGACTCTTGATTATGTTTAATACCCTATATTTAATTGGTGCTCATTGTGTTTTACACTCCATTGTGTTTACGCAAGTGGATTTTGAATTTTTTTTCAAAAGTATAACAATATGATACTCATATTAAAGATAAAAAGACGCTCAATTTTATGGTATAATTTTTTTTTAAAAAAAAGACGACGTATAAAAAAGTTACGGACATTTAAAAATGAAGATGGAAATGACATGTGACTTGCATGTGCATATGTTTTTGACAAAATTACCCCTCCCACTTGTTTAATCCTTTGGACACATGTCATTTTCTAGTGGCTTTTCACTCTTCTCATTTTTTATAGCCTTTGTAGAATAACCCAACCCTAATTTCCTATTTCCTATGTTTATAAATTAGGATCTAGAATTCCTTGTTAGTTAGTTTTGTTGATATTGAAAAATTGTAAGGAGTCTCTAGGAATTTAGATAGCCGGTTGCCTGTAACCTCCGGGTTCAAAGCCTTTCAATCCATTCATGAGTTTTTGAGTCATTTGATTACTTCCGTTTCTCCGTCACGTTCCTAATTTACTTTAAAATCATGACAAAAAATAGAAACCCATTTTAAAAGAGTTTATAAAATAAGCAGCTTATAGAGGTAAACACATGAGCCAATCAAGTTGACCAAAACCAGGCAATTTATCAAAACATGTTCACGAGTTGTTTAGACTATACTCATACGTCATACCTATAAAAAGAGAATCCATAAAGAAAGAATCTATTCAATGTTTTGTTTTTCTATTATCACTTACCATGTTATTTTAAAATACAAATTATGATTATAATTTTCTAAACATGATCACGAGTTGTTTGTGTTGATCAATTCGTTGGTGAAATATGATAGAAATAAGACGTCAAAAAACGACAGGTAAAAAATGAAGGTTTATATAAAAAAATTTTGAAAAGGGTCTCATTATTTTTAGTTCGTCTGGGTCTCAAAAAAAGTTGGCCTCCTATTTATATAATGTTATTATTTTCTTTGAAGCTTAGGCATGCAATTTACATATTAATATTGAATATTTTCTAGCTTTCTTAAAACTTATCTAACGATTCATGGTCTGGTTCTCAAAACTTTCTCTATTTATTTCTTTTACATTCATATATATCTTGTAACAATTATAACTTTGGTGATAACTTTCGTTAGATTTTAAGACAAAATATAAATTAAAGCTTATACTTTTGGATGTAGAAAAATTTATAAAATAAGAACAAAAATATGATACAAGATCTGAAATACTCGCAAAGTTTCATGGAAGGATTTTTTTAACACATAAGGTTCTAACTATGGATCCAGTTGAATTCGTTCCATAATATGGTCATAAATTAAAAAAAAAAAGGAGTTTTCATATAATTTAATGAAATATTTTAAGTTATTATCATGTTAACCATATTCTTTATATGTTTCACGTTTCAATGCATAAAGAAACAAAAATAAATAAAACCTATGATATGATCATAAGAGCATCACATGCTCTATGCATCAAAACTGTTCGTTGAATGAGATATATTCCTTGAAATAGCATAGTTATTATATATAAGAACGTAGACCCACACCTTAAACTCCCATCATCCAAAATATTAAAGGCAATCTCAACCATCATCTTTCTTCTCTCTCGCTCTCCCTAATCGTGCTTCTGTTTGTTAATTGATTGTTTAAGTATCGACTCGGACATTAGTGTCTTCATGGCAAAGGTTTACCCGGAAACCATCATTTCAGCTGCGAACGGTAATAATCCAACCGTCATGACGGTGTGGAAAAAGTCGTTGCTCTTCAATTGCGATGGGTTTACGGTGTATGACCGCAATGGAAATCTTACATTTCGAGTAGACAACTATATGACCAAAGGAAACCAGGAGATTGTTCTCATGGATGCCTTCGGCTGCAGTCTCCACACCATTAGGCGCAAGGTATATTTATTTATATAAAAATTTCATAATTAAAGTCGTCTTAAAGTAATACACAATATGATTAGTGACATGATTTATTATTACCAGGTTTTAAGCCTATCCGAAAACTTTCTAGTGTACAATGGTGAAAGCGTAGTAAATCCACGATTTTCAGTGACCAAACACATGAACGTTTTGAACAAAAAGTCACTCGCATATGTGAGCATAGTAGGATCATCAAAGTACTGGAACAAAAGAAATGTGATCTACGAGATCGAAGGATCATATGCACACAAGTCCTGCATGGTGTATGATGATAGGCACCGCTGTGTTGCTGAAATTAGGAGGAAAGAAGCGAAAAGAGGGGTTGCTCTTGGGGGAGATGTTTTTGATTTGGTGGTACAACCGTCGATCGACCCAGCCATCGCTATGGCCCTCGTCATTGTCCTCAATCAAATGTTTGATTCTTCTAGGCACTTCTTTAGATAGGGTTATGGACAAAAGTGGTAATCAAGCACAATATCCATTACAATGAGAAGAAACTTAAGAGAAGAAGTTTAGTCAATTCATTGATCCTCTCATTTTGGTCTTTCATTTGTTATGTAAACGAACTATTATAGCTTACAGTTACAATCTCTTAATATTCAACAATTACCATTAACCTCCTATATTATTTTGTATGTAACACATAGATTTGGGCACAACAACCTTGTACAATTTCTAGTTGTTTGGAGTCATAATTTTGTCAAATTTCATTTTACTTTTATACTAGTTAGTGTTTCAACTCCTTATATCATACTATGGAAAATAATCAACAGTGCATTATTAATATACCCCTTGATTTGTCATTTCTGGTTCAACCAATAGACTGTTGTTGCGCTTGACGCAACAGATTCCGTTTATCTTCTAGTGAAAAGAGAGCATAATTTAATTATGTCCTCAAAGGTATGCTTTGGGGAATGCACCGTATGTTTATATTAGAAACTACTATTTAGGACCCGCTTTGTGGTGGGGCGGTTAAAATGAATGAAAAGTAGACATAAAAACATTGAACCATGCATTCGGTTGTGATATGCTAAAATGGAAAGTTAGACGAAACGCAAAACTTAGAAAAGAATAACTAAGTTGACTTAGTATCTGCGTGTTTCCACGGGACCGTTAAACTAAAAAAACGTAAACTCATTGAACCAAACACAGGTGTTGCAGGGTGTTAGCTCACAAAATTTAGACTAAATATTATACGAAAATTTTGTAAAAGATAAAAAGTATATTAGGAAATAAAGTTGAAAGTGAAGAATGTTGGGGTTGTAAATGAAACATGTTTTGTGTATGGTTTAAAAATTAAAAAAATAAACAAAGCAAAGAGCACAACCTATAATGAATAAAAAATTGATAATTAATATATAGATAATTTTCTATTTTTATAAAGTAGGATCTAGAGTTCCTTTTTTTTTATATTGAAGAATTCTAACAAGCCTCTAAGACTATAGACAGCCGATTGGCTGAAACCTTCGGGTTCAAAGCCTTTGAATCTAATCATGAGTTTTTGAGTCATATGATTACTTTCGTTTCTTCATCACTTTCCTAATTTACTTTAAAATCATGACAAAAAATAGAAACACATTTTAAAAAAAAACAAGTTTATAAATAAGCAGGTTATACAGGTAAACACTCATAAAGTTGACCGAAACTCGGCAATTTATCAAAATATGTTCAAGAGTTGTTTAGACTATACTCATACCTATAAAAAGAGAAGCCATAAAGAAAGAATCTATTCAATGTTTTGATTTTTCTATAATCACTTACAATATCTATATCTATATCTATACTATATTATAAAGCATTTGACAAGGATTTTTTAAAATTTAAGAGGTACAAGTTAATTTGCTTATTATACAACATACAATGCACATAATAACTACATTTTAAGGGCAAATTAGTCTTTAAAGCATCATATTTAATAATCTAAATGAAATCAAGAGTCATGTTTATGATAGGTCATGACATTTATTTCTACAAAACATATTAAATACAAAACATGTAAAAAAGAATTTTCATAATGCTACATGTTTTATTATAATCTTTTATATACAATTAGTCACCTTATAAAAGTTAGTTAATCTATTATAATTCACAACAATTTTACTAAACCTTTAGGTATTTGAGTCGTTTAGGAAATATCTACTGCATGAATAACTTGGCATATTGAGAGCAAAATCGAGCTTACCCTACTAAACAACGTAAAGTTTATCTTGTGTTAGAAGAAAGTGAAAGGAGAAGTTCCTTTATTGGTGCTATTTTTATATACGTTTCAATGTAAGCTTCGTTTAAAACAAAATTGTGTGTAACAATGTACAAGTCATCTAAGCAGAGGCGGACAAATCGTTAAAGTGTTTTTTTAGTTTTTTATTTCTCTTTTTATGTGAATTTGTTACGGTTTCGACTTAGTAGCTTTTTCTATGATGATTTTTAACTTTTTATTTTTTTAATATGGCGAGTTAACTTGCCGCCATGCATGTGCGTGATTTAACGTTTTTCATCTGTTTTTTGCTCAATTTAACTGTCCCGCCGCAACGCGCGGGTTTCTCACTAGTTATTTTACAATAAAAATTATGATTATAATTTTTTAAACATGATTGTGAGTTGTTTGTGTTGATGAATTCTTTGGTTTAACATGATAGAAATAAGACGTCGAAAAACGAGCCACCTTAAGGTCAAACAAAAATGTCAAATGAGGGAAGTATTTGGAATTTTTACTCAAATGTGGTTATGAAAAGCATGGAAGAGTTCGTGATTCAAGAGAGTTTGTTATTCAACCCCTTCGACAACTTGTATTTGATAGAATTCTTTCAAAGAACTCCCCAACTGCTTTATGATCACGTATGTCTCACCACCACTAGACATAAACGAGTATAAAAGATTTAAGTTTAAGCTTTGAAACTTGAAGACTGGTTTGAACTTAAGTTGCAATGTTTGGTCAGCCCACATAGGTAGAGAATGAGGGTTTGTATAAATCCAAAACCAACGTTTTTAGAGGCCCAACCAAACTAAAATAGGTCAAGTAACAAAGTCAAATGAGGGAAATATTTGGAATTTTTACGCAAATATGATTAGGAAAAGCATGAAAGAGTTCATGATTCAAGAGAGATTGTTGTTCGACCCCTTTGATAAATTACATTTGACGAATTTCATTTAAAGAACTTTTCAACTACTTTATGATTACTTTAGTTTACTACCATTAGACGTGAATATATTAATATGTGGAAAACTGTTATAAATTATTTAATTTTTAGTTTTGAAAACTTAAAAACCGATTTGGACTTAAGTTGCAATGTTTGGTCGCCCCACGAGTAGAGGTGCATAAACAACCCGATTTGAGGAACCGAACCGGTGGAACCGACCCAACCTGACACGAACCGTTTTGGGACTTGCATTCCCGAACCAGCTTCAGTTGGTATTACTAACCTCAGGTCCCTAATCGATTCCCCATCTCCAAACTACAACTCGAACCAAACCGGTTTCGGAAGAACCACTCCTAACCTAGGTTGGCGAAAAACCAGTACTTTTTATTAAAAAAATTGAAATTTTATATAAAAAAAAATTATATATAACAAAATGGTTCTACAATACAAATATATACCCACACACTTTAAAAAATTATAAAAATCAATAAAAGTTGAACATTATGTGAAAGAAAATTGTGTTGCTTTTTCTAAGAAAAAAGTGCGATCAAGAATTGGTTCACGAACCCAAACCGAACCAAATTGAAACCAATATTTCAAACCGACGAAATCAAACCGAAACAAATTCTAACACGACACGGCCCAAACACAAAACGTTTTGGAACCGGTTCGGTTCCTAAAAAAACCGATATGTGCATCTCTACCCACGGGTAAAGAATGAGGGTCTATAATTTTTTTTTTTTTGAAAAGAGCCTCATTATTTTTAGTTCCTTTGGGGTATGGGTCTCCAAAACGTTGGCCCTGGATTTATATAATGTTATTTTTTTCTTTGAAGCTTAGGCATGCAATTTATTTATTAATATTGAATATTTTCTAGCTTTCTTGAAACTTCTCTAACGATTCATGGTCTGGTTCTTAAAACTTTATCTATTTATTTCTTTTACATTGATCATGTATATCTGGTAACAATTATAACTTTGGTAATGATTTTTGTTAGATTTCAAGACAAAAATATAAATTAAATCTTATACTTTCGGATGTAGAAAAATTTATAAAATTAAAACAAAAATACAATACAAGATCTGAAATACTCGCAATGTAATTATGGTTTAACACTCGTGTTTGTTATAGGAACTGTCCTTTGCTCACACTCGTTGTCGAAGCCGAAGCTGAAAGAAGAAGAATGTAGAGGGCCGTACGAAGGGAGGCGACAGTTAGGTAGTCACAATGATTTCAACGTACAGACACAAAATTGGCGTTGGCTTTTTAAATGCAACATAACATGTCCATACAAGGGAGAGGGACCTCTTTTATATAGGACAATAGGACATGCATGGGTCACACATCACTAATTCTTAACCACGACGGTGGGCTGGGCCTGGGTTAAGGGCTTGCCTCTCTTCGGCCCATAGATAAGGACGAATGATAATTAATGCTGATGAGAGAGAAAGAAAATACTCCCCTACCACGGCGCCACGTGGCGTGACGAGGTTGGTTGCAGGTGGCTTCTTTTCTGACAACAGCATGGTTGACCTTGCTGAAGGCGTCCGATGTGACGTATGGCCCTTTGCAGGGCGACGTGCAGTGGACTGTTCAGTGTACAATACCTTTGACGGTACTATACAACATGGCTTCAGCATGTGCATCATGGAAGCTGTCACGTCGTTGTGCTTGGGACAGAGTTGTTGGACCAACCTGCCACGTGTCACTATTTGGTTGGCTGACCATGGGCCCAGGTCTGACAGGATCTTCCGTACATCCTCATATTTGCATACGATGTTGCCTGTTTGTCTGCGCGTGAGGGTCACGCGCATTGAATGTGTTGTTGCTGACATCTTCTGCGTTGAGGGATCGCTACGCTTGTACTTCGTAACCCGTGATATGTTTCTCTGTTGAGAGTTTCTGCACATGTTCTGTGACACCCGGCAAACTCAGGTTAGTAACGTTGACTAAACTAGTAAGTCTACCTTAGCGAGTCATGCATATTACGTCCTTAACGGGGTCAGTCGAGTCGGTATGATGATTCTGAGAATCATCGGGAGTCGTTATGATGATCCGCGAGGTCATCGGGAGTCGGTCCATAACTATGGGTACAAGGATCGGCGATTCGTGGAATCGCCGGGTTTAATGCACACACGAGTCTCGAGTCCCGGGAATTGGTGAATGGATGTAAACGTGTTAGTTATCATGCATTATATGTTTGAAATCATTATGTGACTTATCGGTATGTGAATATGTGTTTAAATATGTTAAAATAGTGTTTAACGCGCCAAAAACTCGTTCCAGCACCACAGGGGCGATTAGGAACCCCTAATCGCCTATATATGGGGCGAATAGGGATTGTTACAGGCGATTGGGACCTAATCGCCTGATGTTTCATGCGATTAGGCTCCCAATCGCATGACATGCATTGCTAATCGCATGAACAGCAGAGTCCGGGTCAAAACACCTATAAATAGAACCCTTAACTCCCCAAACACCTCTAGAACAACCCTAGCTGCTCCCAAACCACCCACACACCTTGAAACACCTCTGGAACTCTTTTTGCTACAAAAATCACCATCTCCAAGCTTACACACCTTCCTTTAACAAAACCCAAGGTGTGTTCTTCATCACTAACCTTTGTAAAGTTGTTATTTTGAATTCCCCAAAGGTCCAGACCTTGTTTTACTAAGTTGTGTCTTTAAAAACCTTTCAAAAGAGTTCTAAACCAAGTCTACACCTTAATGCTTGTTATATGTGAAGTTTACATGCATATGTTGGTCTTCTTGGTGATTATAACATGATTGTTTCCAAGATATGATTGTACTTCTGCTATGTAGAGATTATTAGGAAGGTTGTCTTAGAATTTTAGCCATTATTGTGGTGTTTTGAAGAAAATGTGTATTTTGACCCATTTGTATGTTCTTGAAGATTTAGGATGATTATGGTATGATTGTTGATGCAATGTTGTTAGAATTCATACTAGGAAGATGATAGATCAGAGGTTTGATGATTTACATGTTTGTAGAGATTGAAATCTGATTGTTTCCATTTAAGGAAAGATAAGGTTGGTTGGTGAAACCCAGTACTTTGCCATTTTAGGAAATAATTGCTTAGAACATGATAGATCAGTGATATGTTGGGGGTTTTTGCTTGAAATGGGTTGGTAAATGATTTAGGTTTGATATTGGGTGTTGTTGCATGTTTCGGATCTGATTTGGAGGGTTAAACGCGCGAAAATCCGTTACCATGTCTGATGGTTTGAACGCGAAAATGTCCATGTTTTTTGTCAGCAGCTGTTTCAAATGAGTGCGGATGGGGTCAGAAATTGCATGGCCGATGACAACTGTTTGTTCCGGGAATAGAGGGTTAATAACCCATTTTTCCGGTTCGGTCCGAACAGTTGGTTTTGCTTGCTTTGAAGGCCTGGATGTTTCTATTGCATGACACGTTTTATTTCCCCTGATGAACGCGACTCCTGTTCGCGTTGGGAAACCCATCATCTGGTGAGGTGTAGAAGCATTGCAGTTGAACTTTGCCAATCCCTCTCGACCTAGGAGGATGTCGTGTGAGGAATTGACTGGGAGCACGGTGAAGTCGCACGTTTCGGTGCGTGAATGCTTCCCGTCAGAGAGTGTTACCGGGAAAGTCAGCGTGCCTAATGGGTAAATGGATTCATGAATGAAACCGGATATCGGTTCCGTTGTTGGTACTATCCTCTTTTTGTCCTCATCATCCAGCTGGTCAAAACACTGCTGGTACATGATATCGGTGCTACTGCCATTATCCAGGAACATGTATCGTGTTCGATAATGACCAACAACACCTGTTATGATTAATGGAGCTGTGGAGCATGCACCGCCTTTTACCCTTGGCATAATCACCTGTTCTTCCTTCCAGGAGTCGTTCTTCGCCTCGATGAAGGTACGCTTATGGCTTGCGCTCCTGTGAATCATGTTGCATGTGTTGCGGGAGGCGCTGTAGACATGATGCGCGTTGAGATTGCGTATCTTCTTTTGGGAGGGTTCTCCTGCTTCTGTGTTGTCCCTCTGCTTTCTTCTCATGTTTTTAACAAGATGCGTCAATTGACCAGATTTGATTGCGTTTTCGATTTCCATCTTTAAGCTATAACAATTATCCGTCATGTGACCGTGGTCTTCGTGGTATTCACAGTACTTTGACCTGTCCACGTTTTTCCTGTCACTGCGAAGCTCTTGTGGTTTTGGAAATTGAATCTGTTCTGTTTTTAGCACCTCAGATGGTGTTTTGGACAGTGGTGTCCAATCATAGTTCTTCTTTGAATGTCCCTTATTATCACGGGATCCTCTGGAGCTTAGCATGTTTCTTGCATCTTGTGAGGAAGAATATTTTCCTTCCTCAGCAGCGCCTGAGATTCTTGACCAAACGGACTGCTTACCCTTTCCTCTGTTATTTGATGGTCCGTGATGACCATTTCCTTGCTGTGTGTTTTTGTTGCGTTGGAAAGAGCGCTCTGAAGACGCGTAGACTTTGGCAGCCTCAATTACTTCATCCCAAGCTTCCGATACGCCGTCTTTGCCGGTTAAGCATCTCATAAGATCATCATTTTTTACCCCGTGTATAAAGGCCGCGCGGGTAAGTTCTTCTCCGCATCCCAGTTGGAGTGCTTCCTTGTTGTATCTGATTATATAGTCTTCCAAAGACTCATTATCGTTGCGCGAACACAAAAGGATATGGGCCTTGTCCTTTTTATGCTTGCGCAAATGAGAGAAATGGTTTTTGAATTTCCTTATTAAGTCATCGAAGTCAACGAGACTTCCAACCGGCAAACTCTCGTACCAAACTCTAGCTGCCCCCGTTAGGGTTTGTACGAATAAGTGACACCAGGCTTGCACTGGCCACAATTTGGAGCTGCCAGCACAATCGAATGCGTGCAGGTGATCATCAGGATCACGCAGGCCATCAAATCTTCCAATGGTACTTGGTAATTTACATTCTTGCGGCATCGGTGCCTCTGCGATTCTTGCGCAGAACTTTGAACGTTCTGCGAAAGTTTTTGGTCTGTATGGCTTGTACAGATCATCATCTTTAAGAGCCAAGCTGCTGGCAGCAGTTTTGGAATGCTTGACGGGTGGTTCAACGAACACCCTTTAATTATGTTAAAATGTTTATTTAATCCACATTTATCCATGTTATTGCTTGGAATTGGGTAACTACGGTTATTATGGTTGCAGATGATAAAGGAGCTAAAAACGGCGAAAAACGGGCTTTCGGAACGGATCGGAAGCATTGGAACGAGGTGGAAAGAAAGAAGAAAAAAAAAATCAAGTTTGCAACAGGTCCACCGTAGGCCTACGGCCTGGCCGTTCCCCTACGGTGGCCTATGGGCACATTTTTCTTACCGTATAACAGGCTCAATGGGCCGTGGACTTTTAACCTTGGCCGTTCCCCTACGGCCCAGCCGTAGGGGTACGGTGGGCCTGAGGTGTTTGGGCGGCCGTCAGCTTCCACAAGTGACCGTTCCCCTACGGCCCAGCCGTAGGGGTACGGTGGACACTGCACATTTTTGTAACTCCTTTATTTAAAGAGCACTTTATGGTGTCTCTTGATTATGACTTTTCACTTGGACGTTTCATATCATCTTTGAGAGAATTTTTGGCTTCAAGAAACTTGGGAGAACATTGTCTAAAGATTGTCTTTGATGTATTTGATGCACATGAACAATATGATGTTTGTTTTGATGAATTGCCAAGCTATGTTAGGCTAAACTTTTGGTGATCATTCTAGGTGAAGGTTTCTACTAGACTCTTGTGTGTTTTTTCTCTTATTTCTAGAATAATAATTTGGTAATTCTTGCTTTATTATTATGATGTTTGATCAATTGCTTGTAGCGTGTTAATTAATTTTCCAATTTCTCATCTAAATCATACGTTCTTGGTGTTGCTAACAACCGAGATATCATGGGAAGGAATTGGGTTGGTTATTGATTAACTGGTCATCGGGAAACAACCTCGCGTTAATATAATCCGAGTACTTTGTTCCCTTTTATCACAACAATTGTTTTTACATGAGTTATGTCTATGTAACTCTTTCTAGTTGGAATTTTGCACAAGTGTTTAGAGAAACCAAATCCTTGAATGGTCATTATCTCATAATTTGAAGAAACACTTTTAAGTTTGAATTGATAATTAGTTGTTATTTTAGTTTAAGCCAAACAATCACAAATCATAATCATTTACTTTTTATTCAAGTAGTTTAATTGTAGTTAATCAACAAAGCTAAAATTAACACATTTTCCACAAACTCCCTGTGTTCGATACCTTCTTACTACTATACATTAGTTGTAATTGGGAAATTTAACGTGTACCACGACAAGCACGTCAAATTTTGGCGCCGCTGCCGGGGAGTAGTGCGCAACGTGTGTTAAGCTTTTAGTTTTGTTTTGTTATTTTCGGGTTTACACTGGTTGTGTTTAGTGTGCAGGTACATCAAGTGTATGCATACTAGGGGCTCTCACGAGTCATCACCACTTTTGTTTGATCCGGAGATTGAAAGAACCTTGAGAAAGAACCGAGTTTTAATTCGAAGAAACAAAGTCATCGATTCACCTACTTCACCGTTCACCCCAAGAAACATAATGCAAGGCTCTCAAATACCAACAACGGGTCAAACGACCTCACCATTCATGCCTTCTTCTTCACACATTTCACCCAACACCACATTACCTAGCTTGTCCACCAATCCTGAGACACCAAGCCATACCACTCAACCAACTTCCACCCAAATTGATCCAAACCTTAACTTCAATCCATCATGTACCATTCCACCATTTTCCCATTTTTTTCCAACTACGGGTCAATCATCTTCTACCATCCCTCACCCACAAGGACAAGGTTCGACAATTGTCCACACCACATCTTCTTATCAACCACCTAATCAATCGGGTTTTTACCATTCATCTTTTCAAGGTGATCTAAATTCAAGATTTCAAAGAGATGTGTATGACGAGGGGTATGATGATGAAGAGTTTAGAGGGTACAATGAAGAGGGTTACTACTATGGAGGACAAGGTGCATATGTGGATTCACAAGCTCAAACGGGTCAAACAAGTCAACCACTTTTACAATATCAAGACCCGTCAAGACTACCGGTTGGTGTGCAACATGTTAGACCACAAGGATTGCAGTTTCAGCATCCCACGCCACTAAATCAAATGCGGCCTCCAAATATGCAAGCTCAACATCAAAGGCCAAATCACCAACAACAACCGATGCATCCGAATCAACATCAACAATTTGCACCACAAGGTGCAATGCAAGGGCAAATGGGTCCACCAAGAGCGCCATTGGGAGCACCTAGAAGACTCCACCGTGATGTTGTACGGGGAATTGAGGCACATTTTCGGCCTATTATCACTAATAATCCATCACCCATAGTGATTCCACAAAATGCAAATGGAAGAACTTTTGAGGTTAGAACAACCGCACTTCAAAGTCTACCAAAGTTCAAGGGGCTAGCAACGGAAGAGCCTTATTTCCATTTGGAAACTTATGATTCAATTTGCAACACTATTGGGGGCCAAGGGTTTACTCCGGATGATGTCAAGTTGGTACTTTTTCAATTCTCATTGGAAGATAAAGCAAAGAGATGGTTCCACACTTTACCATCCGCATCAATTTACACATGGGCTGACATGCAACAAATCTTTCTAGATGAGTTTTATAGTTCGCAAAAGACTAATGATGCGAGACGAGGTTTGAGGAGTTTCCAACAACAGTCGGGGGAGATGTTTCATGAAGCATTTGAGAGGTTTAACATGATGCTACGAAATTGCCCTCACCATGGTATCCAACTATGGGAGTTGCTAAATGCTTTTCATGAAGGTTTGACATCGGAGGATGCACGGGATCTTATGTCCATCACAAATGGTACTTTTGGTACAAATTTTGAACAAGACGATTGGGCATATTTAGAGCAAATGGCGGTGACATCAAAAAGGAAGGCCCAATCTTCAAGAAGGGCAAGACATGTGATTCAAAGACCACAGGTACATGCAGTTGAGGGAGGTAATGTGCAAAATTCTAACCAATTGTATAATGTTTGCAGCACTTGCCAAGAGATAGGCCACACGGCGGAGGTTTGTGGAGTGGGTGTGCAAGAAACACCAAGTGAAGAAGTGAATGCTATTCAAGGGGGTGGGAGAAACTATGATATGAATTCCAACACTTACCACCCCGGGTTACGAAATCATCCCAACTTCAGATATAGGAATGCTTCTAATCAAGCTAACCCGAATTTTCAAGCTGCTCAAGGTAACTTTGTACCTCGTCAACAATACAATCAGGGGAATTACCGAGGCGGTTACAACAGTGGCTACCAAGGGCAAGCTCAAACTGGACAAAGAAATTCGGGTCATGATTCATCAAGCGGAAATGAGGTCATGGAAATGCTTAAAGCCATGCAACAAGATATGCAAAGGCGAAATCAACTTGATGAAGCACGAATACAAAAGGATGAAGTTCGTGATAAAAGCATTCAAGCATTAACAACTCAAATGGGTCAATTGGCAACCGATGTGGCGGAATTGAAGAAAGGTAAAGGCAAACTTCCTAGCGATACGCAGGTAAACCCGTCACATGGTTCGTCACGAGGTAACAATGTTAATGTTAATCATGTAAGTGTTTTGAGAAGTGGGAAAGAATTTAAGGCAGACTTGTCACCAAGTTTTGTCGAGGGGGTGGTTGAAGATGTCACGGGTGAGGAAAGTGACAATGATGAAAGTACACCGGTTTTACAAAAAGAAATAAATGTTAAAAAACCGGAAGTGAGTGAGAGTGAGAAAGTTGAAGATGAGCCGAATCAAGTCCCATTTCCATCGGCTCTACTTGACCCGGGCAAGAAAAACTTTATTGCATCAAGAGGTCCCCAAAAAGAAGAGATGTGGGACATGTTTAAACAAGTTAAAATAAATCTTCCTTTACTTGATGCAATAAAACAAGTACCCGCATATGCAAAATTTTTAAAAGAACTATGTACACAAAAGAGGCAACAAAAGAAAAAGATGCCTAAGCGGGTAAATGTCACGGGTCAAGTGAGTGCAGTTTTGAACGGGGAGCTTCCTCCTAAGCTCCAAGATCCGGGCACGCCATTAATAAACATTCAAGTTGGAAATTTTCAAATGGCAAAGGCGTTGCTAGATCTTGGAGCCGGGGTGAGTATTTTACCGGGTGGGTTATATGATCAATATGACTTTGGTCCATTGGCTAGGGTGGAGACAACGGTTGTTTTAGCCGATTTGTCTCATAAGTTACCCCGGGGGATGGTTCAAAACGTCATTGTTAAAATTGATGAATTTTATTACCCGGTTGACTTTTTGGTATTGGATTATTCATCCGCCGAGTCAAAAAAACAACAAAATGTCATATTGGGTCGACCGTTTTTGAATACCGCACATGCGGTAATTGATTGTAGATTTGGCACGGTTGACATGACATTTGGGAACCGGAAAATGCGTTTAAATGTTTTTACTAACAATACTAATGATTCCGGTGTTGAAGAATGTTTTATGGCAGATGTTATTGAAGGATGCAACCCAAGTGAGTATGAACAAGATGGAATGGAATTGTGTGCTTGTAATTTTTCTGAACAGGTACATGCTTTGGATTTGGAGATTGAGGAAGAGACGCAAGATGTACTAGCCTTGAAGGAGGGCCGACCACCATGGTCCCACCAGTTTGATAATTTGCCAGTGGAGATTGATTCGGGCACCAAACCATCATTGGAGGTGCCACCAAAGTTGGAACTCAAAGACTTGCCTAGCCATTTGAAGTATGCTTTCCTAGGGGATGATGACACTTTACCGGTCATTATTGCCTCTAATTTGGAGATGGCTCAAGAGCAAGCTTTGTTGGAAGTGTTGAAGGAGAATAAAGAAGCTATTGGGTGGACAATTGCCGATCTTAAAGGAATTAGTCCATCCATTGTTATGCACAAGATCATTACCACCGAGGATGCAAAGCCCACAAGAGAAGCACAAAGGAGGTTAAATCCTAATCTAAGGGAGGTAGTGAAAAAGGAGGTAATTAAATGGTTAGATGCGGGAATTATTTATCCTATTTCGGATAGCTCTTGGGTAAGTCCTACTCAAGTGGTACCTAAGAAGTCCGGCATTCAAGTAGTCAAGGATGAAAGTGGTGAACAAATTGCAACTCGACCCGTTACTGGGTGGCGAGTGTGCATTGACTACCGCAAATTGAATGCCGCCACTTCTAAGGATCATTTCCCACTTCCTTTTATTGACCAAATTATTGAAAAACTTTCGGGTCAAAAATACTATTGTTTCTTAGATGGGTATTCGGGTTATAATCAAATTGCAATTCACCCGGATGACCAACACAAGACCACCTTCACTTGTCCATATGGTACTTTTGCCTTTAGGCGGATGCCATTTGGCTTGTGCAATGCACCGGCTACTTTCCAACGATGCATGATGAGTATTTTCTCGGACATGGTTGGAGAGTCGCTTGAAGTGTTTATGGATGATTTCTCAATATTTGGCACTAGTTTTGAATCTTGTCTCAACGAGTTACAAAGAGTTTTAAAAAGATGTGTTGAGAAAAATTTAGTGCTTAGTTGGGAGAAAAGCCATTTTATGGTGCAAGAGGGAATTGTGTTGGGGCATGTGATTTCGGAAAGAGGGATGGAGGTGGACAAGGCAAAAATTCGTGTTATTTCATCATTGCCACCACCAAAGAATGTGAAAGGGGTAAGGTCATTTTTGGGACACGCGGGCTTTTATAGACGGTTTATTAAAGGTTTTAGTGTCATTACAAAACCTTTATGTAATTTACTTTTGAAAGATGTTCCATTTGATTTTACTAATGAATGTTTGCAAGCTTTCACTGTTTTGAAGGAACACTTGGTCAAGGCTCCTATTCTGCAACCACCGGATTGGTCGAAGCCATTCGAGATAATGTGTGATGCAAGTGACACTACAATTGGAGCAGTTTTGGGCCAACGAGTTGACAAGAAGCCGGTGGTAATTTACTATGCGAGCAAAACTTTGTCCGAAGCGCAACTGAATTACACCACAACCGAAAAAGAACTATTAGCGGTGGTGTATGCTTTGGACAAGTTTCGTTCGTATATTTGGGGGAGCAAGGTGGTGGTATATTCGGACCATAGTGCGGTTCGATATTTGATGGAGAAGAAAGACGCCAAGCCAAGATTGATTAGATGGGTTTTGTTGCTCCAAGAGTTTGATTTGGAGATTCGGGATAAAAAAGGAAGCGAGAATGTTGTAGCGGATCACTTGTCTCGAATTCCGATGGAAGGGAGTGATGATATGACTGAAATAAATGAAAGATTTCCGGATGAGCAACTTTTAGCCATATCAACCCAAGCCGCACCGTGGTATGCTCATTATGTTAATTATTTGGCCACAGGTGCTATTCCGGATCATTGGACCAAGAAACGACGACAACAATTCATGGTCCAAGTGAAACAATATATTTGGGATGAGCCGGATCTTTTCAAGATTGGACCCGACCAAGTGATTCGAAGATGTGTCCCCGAGGCGGAAGTTAAAGAAATTTTGACACATGCTCATTCTTCCGCTTGTGGTGGGCATTTTAGTGGGCATAAAACTGGCTACCGGGTGCTTTCATGTGGGTTTTATTGGCCTACAATTTTTAAGGATGCTTGCCAGTTTGCTCGAAATTGCTTAAATTGTCAAAGGTTAGGGAGTATATCAAAGAGAGATGAGATGCCAATGCAACCAATTTTGGTTGTAGAAATATTTGATGTTTGGGGCATCGACTTTATGGGGCCGTTTCCTAATTAGAACGGGTTTTTGTATATTTTAGTAGCGGTGGATTATGTCTCCAAGTGGATTGAAGCAATTGCCACAAGAACAAATGACCATTCGGTTGTTTGTAAATTTGTTCAATCCAATATTTTTGCCCGGTTTGGTGTGCCTAGAGTGATTATAAGCGATGGTGGTTCACATTTCAAGAATTTTAATTTCGGGAAGCTATTGAAGAGATATGGTGTGAACCACCGGATTGCTACACCGTACCATCCACAAACAAGTGGACAAGTCGAAGTGTCCAACCGTCAAATAAAGGAGATTCTAATGAAGACGGTAAGAGTTGATAGGAAGGATTGGTCGGGGAAATTGGATGATGCTTTGTGGGCGTACCGAACGGCCTACAAAACTCCCATTAGTACAACGCCTTATCGGATGGTATATGGAAAGGGTTGTCATTTACCGATGGAGTTAACGCATCGAGCGCATTGGGCAGTAACGACGGTGAATGCGGATTATAATGAGGCGGGCAAAACGAGGAAATTACAACTGAGTGAGATCGAGGAAATTCGAGATGAGGCATACGAATGTGCATCGGCTTATAAAGACAAACTCAAGAAAGTGCATGATGCCAAGTTGAGAAAGAAAACCTTTGAAGTGGGTCAAAAGGTTTGGTTGTACAACTCAAGACTCAAGATGTTCGCGGGGAAGTTAAAAAGCAAGTGGATGGGTCCTTACATAGTTTGCCGGGTTGGTGAGTATGGTGATGTTGAGATTTTGGACGATATTACTGGCAAGCAACAAACGGTAAACGGACACCGCTTGAAACCGTATTTGGAGGGCAATGATATCAACTACTTGGAGATGGATAAATCGGGCTACATTCTAAGCCCGGTTGAGGAGACGTGATCAAGAGGCTCAGGTTTGGTAGTGTAAATAGTAGATTTTTACTTTATCTTATTTTGTTTTATTGTATAATTTCGGTTTTGATCGAAACCCGTGTTCGAAACAAGTGTGGGGACGTACCGGTAACGAAACGGTCCTAGCACTGTGTTGAGGACAACACGGGATTTTCGAGGGGGTAGGGTAATTTCCATGCTTGTAAATTATGCTTGTATTTTACTAAAAAAAAAAAAAAAAAAAAAAAAAAAAAAAAAAAAAAAATTTTAGCCCAGGTCCACCGTAACCCTACGGCCCAGCCGTAGGGGAACGGTCAAGAGTGAAATCTCAACGGCCATTCACCTCGGGTATACAGCTTATAAAAGATGCATTTGGGCTACCGTAGGGGTACGCCCCTACCGTCCCCCTACGGTGGGGTCTGGCAGCAGCAGCGTAGACTTATAAAAAAAAAAAAAAAAAAAAAAAAAAAAAAAAAAATTCTTTCACAAACACACACAAAACCGGGTTTCTATCCCTCTTTTCTTCTACCTAACTTATGATTATCATTATTATTCCTCTTCTTTCTCTCAAGAACACACAAGAACACAAACCATCTTCAACCTTAATCCTTCCATAAAATCTTCAATCCTCCACCAAATCTATTGATTTTCGGGTCTATCTTGGCTAATTTTTCATCTAGTTTCTGATTTTGGGGAGTAACTTGGAAGATAAACACGTTTTTGGGGTCGGATTTCAAACCCTAGAAACCGAAAATTTGGGGTTTTTTTCTTGTTTTCTTATTTTCTTGTGTTCTTGCATCTTCTAATCCAAGGTATGTATGTTATTTGTGATTTTTTATGTTATATTGTTAGATTTTTAGGTTTATGTTTTTGGCTTAGTTTTGACCCACTTGCTTGTTAATGTTATAGGATGTAAATAGTTTGTTTGATAATAATATGGTAGTAGAAGTAATTTTGAGATGTATTTTGTGAACCTTTGGTAATGTTAAGATTGTAGAGGCGTCATGCCCAATTTTTGTCAAACCAAAGATGATATTTTTGTTCACAAATATCTACTACCATAGTAACAAGCAAGTGTGGGGATGTTTTTGGTTATTTTTACTGATTAGTTTTGACTTGTTTGGTGTGTTGTCTTTGTGTTTGCTTGTTGTACATTGTATAGGAAATGGCACGTACGGGAGAAGCCGCGGGGTCAAGTTCGTCGGCTGCAAAGGCTAAGGGGAAACAACCCGCTCAACAATATAAAAGGCGAAAGTATGTTCCTCCAAACAATGGATCTGATGAGGAGATGGAACAAGCACCTCAAGCACCTCAAGTTCCGGAGGCTCCAAGGCTAGACCCGGCTGATAAGCCGGAATGGAAGTCGGGACCGTTGAGTGATAAACCAAGGATTTGGCAACCCACCCTGTTTCATGACCAGCTGAAGAATTTGCAAGATAGAGGAGGGGCCTTCATCTATGAAAGGGAGGTGAGCCGAAAAGATTTTGAGTGTTTTGGTGTGTTTGACAGGTTTAAGGCACTAGGATGGGAAGCTGCGCTCCACTGCTATGATGGAGAAGAAAAGCGGGTATTTTTGGATGAGATAGAAGAATGGATGGCTACCTTACGATGTCCGAGATACGATTCAGCATCCAAAATGAAGTTAATTGGTGAGGTGAACGGAGTAGAAGTGGAGATGTCTTACGAGACATTACGGAGGCTCGCTAAGTTCGACAGTTTACCGGCAAAAGAGTATAAGAACCCGCATATCAATGACTTGCTGATCAGTCCAGAAAAACATCCACGGTGGATGCTTATGTTGGAAGCTTTGTTCTTGCCGGGCACTTATACTGGTACTTTATATCGACGAAATTTGAAGTTAGAGCCTAGATTGTTGCTGAATTTTCTCACTCTGAATGTGCTACCGAGACGTGCTGACAAGACAGAAGTTCGTTTTCCCGAGGTCCCCATTTTATATGCTTTGACGAATGGAAGCCCGAAATTCTCTTTCCGGTATTTGGTTATGAATCACGTATGGATGTGTAGAAATTCAAAGGAAAGGACAATTATTCCATATTGTCGAATAATCACTGGGCTATTGAAACAACAAGGTGCAATCACTGAAGAGGATCAAGGGAGGAAACGAAAGAAATTCAAGCCGGTTGATTTAGCTATAATGGGGTCTGCCTGGGAGTACTCTGTATCTGAAAGGTACCACAAATTGAAGAATGGTGGTCAAAAATGGAGGGTGTTAAAGAAGGATGCGCGGGCACTTTTGCCCGGCGAGGAGGATGAACCCGAGAGTGGGGATGAAAGACCACCGAGTGATGATGAGGATGAGGAAGATAACCCATTTGAAGGACAGTTAAATGTTGGACAGGGGAGTTGTAGTGGAGCGCATGGTGGAAGTTTCTATGATTTTTCTACGAGGGAGTATGCGGATGGATGGGCTTTTGCGGGGTCAATGCAGTCTGTTATTGAGAGTCAGCGGCCACCTACATCAATCTTTGAGACGTGGTCGGGATCAGAGCGCACATTATTCGACCACCAAACTATGATGAGCGCATCTATGGAGAGATCTATGAGGCAAGGGTTTGAGCGGCAAGAGATGTGGAATAGGGCACACGCCTATTCCCAAGAGGTGGAAATTAATCATAGGTATGTTGATGACCAAAACAGGAGGATGAATGACGACTGGCATGCGGGAAGACCCGTAGTTGCAAATCCACAACCGGTGGATTACGGGTCTTTGCCACCGTACGATGGGAGCATATCATATCCGACGCCACCACTTCATCATTCCCAATGGGTGGACCCGCAACAACAACAGCCACAAGCATCGGATCAAGGTGGAAGCAGCAGTGGCGCATTTGGGTTTGGTGAGTGGAATGATTTGATGACCTCTGTGTTCGGGCCACCTCAACCCCGCTACTATTGACCAGGTCGTGTTTTTTCCTTTGTACATAGTGTATATTTTGCTTTGTTTGATTTCTTTATGTTTTGGGAAATGGGTGGTTGGGTGGTGTTAAGATTGATGATGATTGCTTCGGGTTGTGGTAGTAGGAGGTGTGTTGTATTTTACTAAAAAAAAAAATGAAAAAAAAAATGATGAAAAAATGAAAAAATACAAAAAGAAATTTGTGGTTTGAGTGTACGAGTGTTTCCTTCCAAAAACCGCACATTGGGGACAATGTATCCCAAGTGTGGGGATGGGGGAAAATTTTGAAGAATTTAAAAATTTTTGAAAAATCAAGCGTAGCGTTGTGAGAATTGGAACACCTTGAACTAACCTCGAGAGGCACACCGGCAACCCTTAACCCATTTTTATTCTTGGTGAGATTTGAGCCACAGTTATAGAACAATATATATAGATATATCTTTCTTTGTGAGAGTGGCAATGGGTGGGGGTGCACTAGAACTTGTGCTTGAATGCGACTTGAATCTTTGTGTGAGCATAAGTGTAGAAATGATAAGGGCACTAGGTAGCCTTGTTATGTTGAGTGAGAGTGTGGGAATTGGGGGGTTGGACCTCATGCATTATATATATGAGCTTGGTAGCGAGAGGGGCGGGGGTTTGGACATTTAGTTGCCCAATTTTGAGCCTAAAAGCCTATCGATTGTTAACCCTTTAGCTAGTTCCCTAAATAAATACCAAACTTGACCCGGTCTTGTGTGTCTAAATAAAGTGTTAGTGTGTTATGTTAGTATTATAAGTTGAAGTTTTAGTTGAGTGTGTTCGTACGTGTATGTATTAGTATTGCTTGATGTATTGAAAAAAGAAGGAATTGAGAAAAATGATGAAAAAAAAAAAAAAAAAGCAAAAGAGAAAAAAAGAAAAGAAAAAAAAAAGGAAGTTTATATGTGATATCTATTATAGTTGTGTTCGTATTTGTGTTTGCGTGTGTTAGTTATGTGTGTGTGTCGTTGTGTAATAAAAGACCGGGTAAAGTTATGCGCTACTAAAAATATACCCCATTCCCTACCTTTACACTTAGCCACATTACAACCCGACAAGCCCCTTTGATTTGCACTTATGTTTAGCGTGTAAGAAGAGGGTTGATTCAGGTACAAGCTTATGGTTGCGCATTCATTCATTTGCCTTTTGTGTGCCTAGCTCCTAATTGCTAGTTTTCAGTTGTCACCGAGAGGAGAGAAACTGTGAGGGGTGTGTTGATTCGGGTGTTAAGGACGGGTTAGTATATGGATTGCACGTTAATGCTTGATTTAAAAATGGTCGTTTTGCGTAAAAGTGATTTTGGTAGATTGCTTGGGACAAGCAATGGGTAAGTGTGGGGATGTGACGGGTGGTTCAACGAACACCCTTTAATTATGTGAAAATGTTTATTTAATCCACATTTATCCATGTTATTGCTTGGAATTGGGTAACTACGGTTATTATGGTTGCAGATGATAAAGGAGCTAAAAACGGCGAAAAACGGGCTTTCGGAACGGATCGGAAGCATTGGAACGAGGTGGAAAGAAAGAAGAAAAAAAAAATCAAGTTTGCAACAGGTCCACCGTAGGCCTACGGCCTGGCCGTTCCCCTACGGTGGCCTATGGGCACATTTTTCTTACCGTATAACAGGCTCAATGGGCCGTGGACTTTTAACCTTGGCCGTTCCCCTACGGCCCAGCCGTAGGGGTACGGTGGGCCTGAGGTGTTTGGGCGGCCGTCAGCTTCCACAAGTGACCGTTCCCCTACGGCCCAGCCGTAGGGGTACGGTGGACACTGCACATTTTTGTAACTCCTTTATTTAAAGAGCACTTTATGGTGTCTCTTGATTATGACTTTTCACTTGGACGTTTCATATCATCTTTGAGAGAATTTTTGGCTTCAAGAAACTTGGGAGAACATTGTCTAAAGATTGTCTTTGATGTATTTGATGCACATGAACAATATGATGTTTGTTTTGATGAATTGCCAAGCTATGTTAGGCTAAACTTTTGGTGATCATTCTAGGTGAAGGTTTCTACTAGACTCTTGTGTGTTTTTTCTCTTATTTCTAGAATAATAATTTGGTAATTCTTGCTTTATTATTATGATGTTTGATCAATTGCTTGTAGCGTGTTAATTAATTTTCCAATTTCTCATCTAAATCATACGTTCTTGGTGTTGCTAACAACCGAGATATCATGGGAAGGAATTGGGTTGGTTATTGATTAACTGGTCATCGGGAAACAACCTCGCGTTAATATAATCCGAGTACTTTGTTCCCTTTTATCACAACAATTGTTTTTACATGAGTTATGTCTATGTAACTCTTTCTAGTTGGAATTTTGCACAAGTGTTTAGAGAAACCGAATCCTTGAATGGTCATTATCTCATAATTTGAAGAAACACTTTTAAGTTTGAATTGATAATTAGTTGTTATTTTAGTTTAAACCAAACAATCACAAATCATAATCATTTACTTTTTATTCAAGTAGTTTAATTGTAGTTAATCAACAAAGCTAAAATTAACACATTTTCCACAAACTCCCTGTGTTCGATACCTTCTTACTACTATACATTAGTTGTAATTGGGAAATTTAACGTGTACCACGACAAGCACGTCAATGCTGCCTCTTACTCGTGTCATGATACACTTCGTCCTCGGATTCGTAGCCATCTGGTTCACCGTTCAGGTTGACGGGGTCCTGGCCGTGAGTATTTCTACCACGGCCTCCACCACGTACCGCCTGACGGTGTCCCTTTGCGTGACGGCCACTGTTGTTCTTCTGTGGGGACTCTGAATCATCCCCACTTAGGTCAAAACTTAACGCCTTCTGAGTCTTGAGTTTTGCTTGTTTCATTACCATCTTCTGGTATTCAGCAATTGTTTTTGAGTTTTGTTGGGCCAACCATTCGTCCGGGTCAACCGAAGAAAGGTTGTCCTGTGCCTTTTTTCCTCCACTTGTTCCTCCCTTTGTTGGGTGGAATTGGAATGTTGAGGCTTGTTGCCTCTGGGCCACATTCTTGGTGATTGTGTTTGGCGTTACGTCTTGGATTTCTTCGTTGACTGTGGCCTCGGCATCAATGTTGTTGTTACCATCCTTTGAGAAAGCCATTGTGCTAGTTTGAAAGATTGGTTTTGCTGTATGGGATGGCGCCAATGAAGAAACAAATAGTCTCACCACCGATTAGGGATGATAAGATTATCAGTTGCTACAGAGTTGATCCTTCACTAACAGCTACGGCTTGGAGATACCTGCAAATAAGAGTGAAAGTATGGGTGTGGAGACGACTACTCGAAGTAGTTGTTTATGACAAAAACGGGGTGAATGGGGATACTATCTAGTACGATAGTTCTCCAGGTCAGTAGAAAGTGTCCTCTCCAATTGGGGATGTGATCCCTTTTATAGGAGAGTCCGTATGCCACCATTACCCAAGTCCTAACCATGGTTAGGTTGTCTCCATCACCCTTAATTATGTTAATAAGGTGATATATGGAAAGCTAGTTTTAAGGAAACAGTGGAATCGAATACCGCCTTAACTGGCATAGTTACGTGATTCATGCATGGCTATTGACCATGCATGATATTCGCCTTGACCGGTCCTTGACTGTTGACTGTGTATTTAATGAGCTTTGACCACATCCTGCGCGTGGCTTTCTTCCGCGCGCCAGTGTTGTTTCGGGTTTGGGTATGCGCAATGGTCTATTCGGTACCCAATCCCATCAACAGCAGCAACAGGCGATTAGGAATCCTAATCGCCTGATGCTATGCGATTATGCAGACATATGGGGCGATTAGGACCCTAATCGCCTGGTACTTCATGCGATTAGGCCCCTAATCGCCTGTAGGCTGAAGCCTACTCGCGTGTAACTTCCCTAATCACATGTACTGCTGCCGTGAACGCGTTTTGACATCCCGGAACACGATTTGACACCTAGGAACATGCTAGGAACCCCGGGATACACCCAATGACTTAGTAAGACGTGTTCGGACCTGATTATGCGTTAATCGGACATCATGCTAGACTAGGTGAACTATTGCGCGTATTAAGTGTTTAATTGCATATGTTGCATGATGTCTTGTATGTATCTAACACGTGGAATGTCGGGTCACCAATGGGATGTCGGGTCTTGTCTGGCACGGTCGGTTTAACAGTTAAAGGTGTTTTCAAACGTTTATGGTCACGGTCTGGACATTCGGGGACTAGTTAGCCTGCGGGTTATTAGTCCAATACTTATACACATCTTATGATAGGTCGCCGCTATTTGGGACTATAATAACATAATTACTTAACTGTTTTCAAGTAACGCAATCCAAGGTGAGTTTCACAGCCCCACTTTTACCGTTTTACTTTCGGGGGAGAAACATGCTACTTACTTACCTATTAAAGGTCATGTTATACTATGGTTACTTTACATATACTATGCGGCTTTTTACGGAAAGTCCCAGGGGGGAAACCATGAATGTGCGGGGATGCACAACGGGGGAAATGTGGATAGATCTATTGGGCCTCACAAACCCCACTCGACGGCTGGGCCGGGCAGGTGCATATTGTCTCTTATTACTGGCTCGCCGAGGCATCGGTTATAGCCAAAACTGTTGGGCAAGCTTCAACAACTTATAAACGTATAGTAATGGATTCCCAACCGCAGTAGTAAACAAACACTTAACGTCTAGCTAACGTTCTTATAACCTAGTAGTAACGGATATGATCTTCACAACTTATAGAAAACGCTTTATAAAAGAAAACCTGTGAACTCACCAGCATTATATGTTGACATTTTTGGCATGTTTTCTCAGGTCGCTAAGGTAGCAGTCAATGGGCTAGGCGCACGGAGTCATGCACAGCGTCTAATATTTTGAAGCATATTAAACAATGTCTTTGTAAACAATGATATGTCTTTTGGTTGTAAACAAGAATGCTTCCGCTGCTGGTTTACAGCTCAAAGCATGATATTTTGGTTTTAAATATAATTATGAATGCATGTTTGTTGTATGTTTATTGTGATCGTTGACTGAGATCCTGGTGTGTCACGCGCCTCGCGGTAAAACCCCGCACGTGGAATTTGAGGGTGTGACAGATTGGTATCAGAGCCAACGGTTATAGTGAACTAGGACTGCATGTAGAGTCTAGTCTATAACTGAGTCGCACACACTAGACGGTCACAATTAGTCGAGTCTTAGCAAGTGGGTAACAATATGACTTGTCGGGGGTGTCGGTGTCATCGTCTACTACGCTACATCATCTATTTACTCCTTATCATCCTATTTCTTGACCCATCCTTACTATGATCCGATGGCGAACGATATACTATTGAACTTTCTTGACGGCAGTGTACATTGGGGTAGCTTCGGCGTACTCTTGAGATCTGTCCAGGGATTTGGACATCTCCTCTCTATGCCCTAATGAACACGCTCGTTCTTATGCATAATATCTTGTACTTATACTTATGATAATACCATGATTGGGCGCTAGTGTTCGGTGACTTGAACTTCAAACTTAAAGCGCGCCTGGAGGACCATGTGGAACAGTTTATCATGTCGGGTGCACACGAGATCATAAACTGTGATGCATGGGATCCCTGGCGGACTTTGAGCTTGAACGGATGGACCCGAGCTGGGCTCGGTCTAGTTTCTTGAAATTACTAACGGGTTATACCACGGGCAGGCCTAAATCTTTTGTTTCATGTTGTGACAGAAGATGTCGGGAGCTCGTGGAGGTCGCAGAGGCGGCCGTGCTGGCGGTCGTGCTGGCGGCCGTGGTGGCGGCGGTGGCCGCGGGAATATTAATATGACCCAAGCCGAATTGGATAACTTAATGCAGCAGCACGTGAATATTGCTCTGGCTGCATTCCAAGCCGCTCATAATGCTATGGGTGGTACGTCGATTCTCACCTATCCTACCTTGTTCTGGGGTACTTTACCTTTTCTTGAATCTCACCTACGTGTCTGTCCCAGGTGGTGCTGTCAATCCTCCTCCATCCCAGTGTTCCTACAAAAAGTTTATGGATTGTAAGCCCCACAACTTTAGTGGCACTGAAGTGGCAGTGGGACTGCTCCGCTGGTTGGAGAAAATTGAATCTGTTTTCTCGATGTGCAACTGCCCGGAAGGCGACCGGGTGAAATATGCTTCTGCGACCCTGGAGGGTCAAGCTTTGACTTGGTGGAACTCCACCACCCAGACTATGGGTATTGGGGAAGCCCACGCTATGCCCTGGGCGGAGTTCATTCAGTTGCTGAAAAATGAGTACTGCCCGAGGGATGAAATCCAGAAGCTTGAGCATGAAGTCTGGAATCATAAGATGGTGGGGTCCGAGATTGAAACTTATACTGCTAGGCACAATGAGTTGGCGGTGTTGTGCCCCGATCTGCACGCACCCGAATACCGAAGGATTGAGCATTATGTCGCTGGGTTGGTACCGGAGATTGCGGGGTTAGTTGCTGCGGGTAATCTCACTGTTTATTCTGAGGTGGTTCGGTCGGCTCACAGGCTGACCAACATGAAGGTGGCTGAAGGGGTCTTGCCTCCTCGAGGCGCTGCTGTGAAGGCTTCTGATAGTAACAAGCGGAAGTGGGAAGCTGTGGGGAAAGGCTCGGGTTCGGCTCAGCCTCAACAGGTAAGGAAGTCTGATACTGGGGGATCGTCGTCTGAACAGAAAACAGGGGGTTATCAGGGGAGGTTGCCAAAGTGTGAACGATGCTGGTTTCATCATACTGGTCGTTGCGACAAGAGCCATTGTCGCCGGTGCAACAAGGCCGGGCATGTGGCTCATGACTGCAGGGTTAACCTTCAGGGTAACCGGAACCCTCCTGCTACATCTACTCCGGCCCCTCCTGTTGCTGCTCCCCAGGGAAATCAGGGCAAACAGGGGTGCTACAATTGTGGTGAACTTGGTCACTACAAGCGTGAATGCCCCAAGTTGAAGCAGGGCGAAGCTGGGAAGAACGGGTCGGGTAATGGAAACAATGGGGGCGGAGGCAGGAATGCTCGCGCCTTCGTGATTGGTTCGAGCGGGGCTCGACAAGATCCTGACACTGTTAATGGTACGTTCCTTCTCGATAATCGCTATGCTACGGTTTTATTCGATTCTGGTGCCGATAAGAGTTTTATATCCCTTGGGTTTAGTCAATTGCTTGATAGGGTACCTACACCTTTAGAGGCTAAGTACTTGATAGAATTGGCTGATGGTAAGAAAGTTGAGGCGACGCACGTCCTTAGGGAGTGTCACCTTGAGTTGTCAGGTTATTCCTTCCCTATTGATCTTATGCCGGTGTCCTTGGGCAGTTTCGATGTTGTCATGGGTATGGATTGGTTGTCCCTGTATCATGCTGAGATCGTTTGTTTTGATAAAGTCATTCGACTTCCTCTCCCTGATGGAGAAATTCTGTTGGTGCACGGTGAGAAGAGCGGGGTCCCATTGAGTATCATTTCGTGTATGAAAGCCTATAAGTATCTTCGGAAGGGGTATTCTGCCATTCTGGCACTTGTTTCGGTTTCGTCTGAAGAAGAGAAGAAGATTGAAGATATTCCTGTTGTCCGTGACTTTCCCGATGTATTTCCCGAAGACTTACCTGGTCTTCCGCCTTATCGCCAGGTCGAATTTGGTATTGAACTTGCCCCGGGTGCGGCCCCTATTGCCCGTGCCCCTTATCGTCTTGCACCTCCCGAGATGCAGGAGTTATCGAACCAGTTGCAGGAGCTGTTAGAGAAGGGTTTCATTCGACCCAGTTCGTCCCCGTGGGGAGCCCCTATTTTGTTTGTCAAGAAGAAGGACGGAAACCTACGGATGTGTATCGACTACCGGGAGTTGAATAAGGTTACCATCAAGAATCGCTATCCTCTTCCTCGCATCGATGACTTATTTGACCAGCTTCAGGGTTCTAGTTTTTATTCGAAGATTGATTTGAGGTCGGGGTACCACCAGTTGAGAGTTCAAGAAGCTGACATTCCGAAGACCGCCTTTCGAACTTGCTATGGCCATTTTGAATTCCTGGTCATGCCTTTTGGTCTCACCAATGCACCTGCCATCTTTATGGATCTGATGAACCGTGTTTGTAAGCCTTATCTTGATAAGTTCGTGATTGTCTTCATTGATGATATTCTAGTCTATTCCAAGAACGAGGTGGACCACCAGGAACACTTGCGTCTTGTTTTGGAACTCCTGAGGCGGGAACAGTTGTACGCCAAGTTTTCTAAGTGTAGCTTCTGGTTGCGTGAAGTCCAATTCCTTGGTCATGTTGTTAATGAGAAAGGAATTCACGTTGACCCAGCAAAGATTGAAGCCATTAAAGACTGGGAAGCACCAAAGATGCCATCTGAGGTGCGGCAATTCCTAGGCCTTGCAGGTTATTACCGTCGTTTTATCGAGGGATTTTCGAAGATCGCTCAACCCCTCACCTCGCTTACCCAGAAGGACAGAAAGTTCGACTGGGGTGATTCGCAGGAGTCGGCCTTCCAGATGTTAAAGGCTAAACTCTGTTCTGCTCCTATCTTGTCCTTGCCTGAGGGCACGGACGATTTTGTGGTTTATTGTGACGCTTCTATCCGGGGTCTCGGTTGTGTACTGATGCAGCGCGAGAAGGTCATCGCCTATGCTTCTCGTCAGCTCAAAGTTCATGAGAAAAACTACCCCACCCATGATCTGGAATTGGGTGCGGTGGTCTTTGCTTTAAAGATTTGGAGGCATTACTTGTACGGTACCAAATGCACTATTTACACCGATCACAAGAGCCTCCAACATATCTTTGATCAGAAGGTGTTGAATATAAGACAGCGTCGCTGGGTCGAGCTTCTTAATGATTACGAGTGCGCTATCAAATACCATCCTGGCAAGGCGAATGTGGTCGCAGACGCCATGAGCAGGAAGGAAACGGCTAAACCTCGTCGTGTTCGAGCTCTTCAGCTCACTATCCATTCCGGCTTACCCGATTGAATCCGTTCAGCGCAGCAAGAAGCTTTGAAGGAGGAAAACCTTAAAGCTGAAACCATGCATGGTGCTGATAGCCACCTTGAACTCAGGTCCGATGGGTTACACTATTTCGCTGAACGTATTTGGGTTCCCTTATTTGGGGGCTTGCGGGAGCTTGTTCTTGATGAAGCTCACAAGTCCCGGTACTCTATTCACCCTGGCTCCGATAAGATGTATCAAGACCTAAAGATACTTTATTGGTGGCCGAACATGAAGGCGGACGTGGCTTCGTACGTGAGCAAGTGCTTGACCTGTGCCAAGGTCAAGGTCGAGTATCAAAAGCCATCCGGCCTTCTGCAACAGCCTGAAATTCCCGAGTGGAAGTGGGAGCGGATTACGATGGACTTTGTGACCAAACTCCCGAAATCGCCCAGTGGTTGTAACATGATCTGGGTAATTGTTGATAGGTTAACAAAGTCTGCGCACTTCCTCGCCATCAAAGATACCGATGGCCTCGAGCGTCTGGCACGGTTATATCTCAAGGAAGTGGTCTCTCGGCACGGGGTGCCTGTCTCTATTATTTCTGATCGTGATCCTCGGTTCGCCTCTAACTTCTGGAAATCCTTGCATAAGGCTCTGGGTACTCAGTTGGACATGAGCACAGCGTATCATCCGCAAACTGACGGTCAAAGTGAGCGGACAATCCAAACGCTAGAAGACATGCTTCGGGCATGTGTGTTCGACTTTGGCAAGGGGTGGGAGAGTCATTTACCGTTGGTGGAATTCTCCTACAACAACAGTTACCATTCTAGCATCAAGGCAGCTCCGTTCGAGGCTCTTTACGGGCGGAAATGCCGGTCTCCTCTTTGTTGGGCCGAGGTGGGTGAGAGTCAACTCACCGGCCCGGAACTTGTGTACGAGACTTCCGAGAAGATCGTACAAATCCGTAACCGCTTGGCAGCAGCTCGGGACCGTCAAAAGAGCTATGCCGATCGTCGTCGCAAGCCTCTGGAGTTTGAGGTTGGCGACAGGGTTTTGTTGAAGGTATCTCCGTGGAAGGGCGTTATACGTTTTGGGAAGCGGGGCAAATTGAATCCTCGGTATGTAGGACCGTTCGCAATTCTGGAACGGATTGGACCGGTAGCATACAGGCTTGATCTGCCAGCTGAGCTCAGTAATGTTCATAATGTCTTCCATGTTTCTAATTTGAAGAAGTGTTTGGCGGATGAATCTTTGGTTGTTCCTCTCGAAGAGATCAAGGTGGATGATCGTCTACGTATCGTGGAGGAACCGGTTGAAATCCTTGACTATAAAATCCGTAGCCTTCGCCGGAGTAAAATCCACATTGTTAAAGTCCGTTGGAACTCTGATCGTGGACCGGAGTTCACGTGGGAACGGGAAGATCAAATGAAGGCTAAGTATCCCCATTTATTTCCTAAGCGCGCGTTCGAATCAAGACATGTCTCTGCTGAAGCTGAATGAATCTCGGGTCGAGATTCCTTTCAACAGGGGGATGATGTGGCAACCGGAAAATTTTTCTTCTCTTTCGTCTCTTCCTTTTTGGCCTTGGGCAATTTTCGGGACGAAAATTCTTTCAACAGGGGGATGATGTGACACCCGGCAAACTCAGGTTAGTAACGTTGACTAAACTAGTAAGTCTACCTTAGCGAGTCATGCATATTACGTCCTTAACGGGGTCAGTCGAGTCGGTATGATGATTCTGAGAATCATCGGGAGTCGTTATGATGATCCGCGGGGTCATCGGGAGTCGGTCCATAACTATGGGTACAAGGATCGGCGATTCGTGGAATCGCCGGGTTTAATGCACACACGAGTCTCGAGTCCCGGGAATTGGTGAATGGATGTAAACGTGTTAGTTATCATGCATTATATGTTTGAAATCATTATGTGACTTATCGGTATGTGAATACGTGTTTAAATATGTTAAAATAGTGTTTAACGCGCCAAAAACTCGTTCCAGCACCACAGGGGCGATTAGGAACCCCTAATCGCCTATATATGGGGCGAATAGGGATTGTTACAGGCGATTGGGACCTAATCGCCTGATGTTTCATGCGATTAGGCTCCCAATCGCATGACATGCATTGCTAATCGCATGAACAGCAGAGTCCGGGTCAAAACACCTATAAATAGAACCCTTAACTCCCCAAACACCTCTAGAACAACCCTAGCTGCTCCCAAACCACCCACACACCTTGAAACACCTCTGGAACTCTTTTTGCTACAAAAATCACCATCTCCAAGCTTACACACCTTCCTTTAACAAAACCCAAGGTGTGTTCTTCATCACTAACCTTTGTAAAGTTGTTATTTTGAATTCCCCAAAGGTCCAGACCTTGTTTTACTAAGTTGTGTCTTTAAAAACCTTTCAAAAGAGTTCTAAACCAAGTCTACACCTTAATGCTTGTTATATGTGAAGTTTACATGCATATGTTGGTCTTCTTGGTGATTATAACATGATTGTTTCCAAGATATGATTGTACTTCTGCTATGTAGAGATTATTAGGAAGGTTGTCTTAGAATTTTAGCCATTATTGTGGTGTTTTGAAGAAAATGTGTATTTTGACCCATTTGTATGTTCTTGAAGATTTAGGATGATTATGGTATGATTGTTGATGCAATGTTGTTAGAATTCATACTAGGAAGATGATAGATCAGAGGTTTGATGATTTACATGTTTGTAGAGATTTAAATCTGATTGTTTCCATTTAAGGAAAGATAAGGTTGGTTGGTGAAACCTAGTACTTTGCCATTTTAGGAAATAATTGCTTAGAACATGATAGATCAGTGATATGTTGGGGGTTTTTGCTTGAAATGGGTTGGTAAATGATTTAGGTTTGATATTGGGTGTTGTTGCATGTTTCGGATCTGATTTGGAGGGTTAAACGCGCGAAAATCCGTTACACAGCAGCAACAGGCGATTAGGAATCCTAATCGCCTGATGCTATGCGATTATGCAGACATATGGGGCGATTAGGACCCTAATCGCCTGGTACTTCATGCGATTAGGCCCCTAATCGCCTGTAGGCTGAAGCCTACTCGCGTGTAACTTCCCTAATCGCATGTACTGCTGCCGTGAACGCGTTTTGACATCCCGGAACACGATTTGACACCTAGGAACATGCTAGGAACCCCGGGATACACCCAATGACTTAGTAAGACGTGTTCGGACCTGATTATGCGTTAATCGGACATCATGCTAGACTAGGTAAACTATTGCGCGTATTAAGTGTTTAATTGCATATGTTGCATGATGTCTTGTATGTATCTAACACGTGGAATGTCGGGTCACCAATGGGATGTCGGGTCTTGTCTGGCACGGTCGGTTTAACAGTTAAAGGTGTTTTCAAACGTTTATGGTCACGGTCTGGACATTCGGGGACTAGTTAGCCTGCGGGTTATTAGTCCAATACTTATACACATCTTATGATAGGTCGCCGCTATTTGGGACTATCATAACATAATTACTTAACTGTTTTCAAGTAACGCAATCCAAGGTGAGTTTCACAGCCCCACTTTTACCGTTTTACTTTCGGGGGAGAAACATGCTACTTACTTACCTATTAAAGGTCATGTTATACTATGGTTACTTTACATATACTATGCGGCTTTTTACGGAAAGTCCCAGGGGGGAAACCATGAATGTGCGGGGATGCACAACGGGGGAAATGTGGATAGATCTATTGGGCCTCACAAACCCCACTCGACGGCTGGGCCGGGCGGGTGCATATTGTCTCTTATTACTGGCTCGCCGAGGTATCGGTTATAGCCAAAACTGCTGGGCAAGCTTCAACAACTTATAAACGTATAGTAATGGATTCCCAACCGCAGTAGTAAACAAACACTTAACGTCTAGCTAACGTTCTTATAACCTAGTAGTAACGGATATGATCTTCACAACTTATAGAAAACGCTTTATAAAAGAAAACCTGTGAACTCACCAGCATTATATGTTGACATTTTTGGCATGTTTTCTCAGGTCGCTAAGGTAGCAGTCAATGGGCTAGGCGCACAGAGTCATGCACAACGTCTAATATTTTGAAGCATATTAAACAATGTCTTTGTAAACAATGATATGTCTTTTGGTTGTAAACAAGAATGCTTCCGCTGCTGGTTTACAGCTCAAAGCATGATATTTTGGTTTTAAATATAATTATGAATGCATGTTTGTTGTATGTTTATTGTGATCGTTGACTGAGATCCTGGTGTGTCACGCGCCTCGCGGTAAAACCCCGCACGTGGAATTTGAGGGTGTGACATGTTCCTCCGCGGGATGCCGTGCAGACTATTTGATTTGAGCTGTTTTGTGGATAGGGTTGTACTTAGTTGCGCAAGAATTTGATACCCTATCCCTTCAAATTCTAACCATGGATCCAGTTGAATTCGTAACAAAGTAGGTCATAAATTAAAAAAAAAAAGGATATTTTAAATAATTTAATGACATATTTTAAGTTATTATCATGTTAACCATATTCTTTATATGTTTCATGTGTCAATGCATGAAGAAACAAAAATAAATAAAACCTATGCTATAATGATCATCAGAGCATCACATGCTCTATGCACCAAAAGTGTTCGTTGAATGGAATATATTCCTTGCAATAGTATAGTTATTATATATAAGAACGTAGACCCACACCCTAAACTCCCATCATCCAAAATATTAAAGGCAATCTCAACCATCATCTTTCTTCTCTCTCGCTCTCCCTAATCGTGCTTCTGTTTGTTAATTGATTGTTTAAGTATCGACTCGGACATTAGTGTCTTCATGGCAAAGGTTTACCCGGAAACCATCATTTCAGCTGCGAACGGTAATAATCCAACCGTCATGACGGTGTGGAAAAAGTCGTTGCTCTTCAATTGCGATGGGTTTACGGTGTATGACGGCAATGGAAATCTTACATTTCGAGTAGACAACTATATGACCAAAGGAAACCAGGAGATTGTTCTCATGGATGCCTTCGGCTGCAGTCTCCACACCATTAGGCGCAAGGTATATTTATTTATATAAAAATTTCATAATTAAAGTCGTCTTAAAGTAATACACAATATGATTAGTGACATGATTTATTATTACCAGGTTTTAAGCCTATCCGAAAACTTTCTAGTGTACAATGGTGAAAGCGTAGTAAATCCACGATTTTCAGTGACCAAACACATGAACGTTTTGAATAAAAAGTCACTCGCATATGTGAGCATAGTAGGATCATCAAAGTACTGGAACAAAAGAAATGTGATCTACGAGATCGAAGGATCATATGCACACAAGTCCTGCATGGTGTATGATGATAGGCACCGCTGTGTTGCTGAAATTAGGAGGAAAGAAGCGAAAAGAGGGGTTGCTCTTGGAGGAGATGTTTTTGATTTGGTGGTACAACCGTCGATCGACCCAGCCATCGCTATGGCCCTCGTCATTGTCCTCAATCAAATGTTTGATTCTTCTAGGCACTTCTTTAGATAGGGTTATGGACAAAAGTGGTAATCAAGCACAATATCCATTACAATGAGAAGAAACTTAAGAGAAGAAGTTTAGTCAATTCATTGATCCTCTCATTTTGGTCTTTCATTTGTTATGTAAACGAACTATTATAGCTTACAGTTACAATCTCTTAATATTCAACAATTACCATTAACCTCCTATATTATTTTGTATGTAACACATAGATTTGGGCACAACAACCTTGTACAATTTCTAGTTGTTTGGAGTCATAATTTTGTCAAATTTCATTTTACTTTTATACTAGTTAGTGTTTCAACTCCTTATATCATACTATGGAAAATAATCAACAGTGCATTATTAATATACCCCTTGATTTGTCATTTCTGGTTCAACCAATAGACTGTTGTTGCGCTTGACGCAACAGATTCCGTTTATCTTCTAGTGAAAAGAGAGCATAATTTAATTATGTCCTCAAAGGTATGCTTTGGGGAATGCACCGTATGTTTATATTAGAAACTACTATTTAGGACCCGCTTTGTGGTGGGGCGGTTAAAATGAATGAAAAGTAGACATAAAAACATTGAACCATGCATTCGGTTGTGATATGCTAAAATGGAAAGTTAGACGAAACGCAAAACTTAGAAAAGAATAACTAAGTTGACTTAGTATCTGCGTGTTTCCACGGGACCGTTAAACTAAAAAAACGTAAACTCATTGAACCAAACACAGGTGTTGCAGGGTGTTAGCTCACAAAATTTAGACTAAATATTATACGAAAATTTTGTAAAAGATAAAAAGTATATTAGGAAATAAAGTTGAAAGTGAAGAATGTTGGGGTTGTAAATGAAACATGTTTTGTGTATGGTTTAAAAATTAAAAAAATAAACAAAGCAAAGAGCACAACCTACAATGAATAAAAAGTTGATAATTAATATATAGATAATTTTCTATTTTTATAAAGTAGGATCTAGAGTTCCTTTTTTTTTTTATATTGAAGAATTCTAACAAGCCTCTAAGACTATAGACAACCGATTGGCTGAAACCTTCGGGTTCAAAGCCTTTGAATCTAATCATGAGTTTTTGAGTCATATGATTACTTTCGTTTCTTCATCACTTTCCTAATTTACTTTAAAATCATGACAAAAAATAGAAACACATTTTAAAAAAAAAAAAACAAGTTTATAAATAAGCAGGTTATACAGGTAAACACTCATAAAGTTGACCGAAACTCGGCAATTTATCAAAATATGTTCAAGAGTTGTTTAGACTATACTCATACCTATAAAAAGAGAAGCCATAAAGAAAGAATCTATTCAATGTTTTGATTTTTCTATAATCACTTACAATATCTATATCTATATCTATACTATATTATAAAGCATTTGACAAGGACTTCTTAAAATTTAAGAGGTACAAGTTAATTTGCTTATTATACAACATACAATGCACATAATAACTACATTTTAAGGGCAAATTAGTCTTTAAAGCATCATATTTAATAATCTAAATGAAATCAAGAGTCATGTTTATGATAGGTCATGACATTTATTTCTACAAAACATATTAAATACAAAACATGTAAAAAAGAATTTTCATAATGCTACATGTTTTATTATAATCTTTTATATACAATTAGTCACCTTATAAAAGTTAGTTAATCTATTATAATTCATAACAATTTTACTAAACCTTTAGGTATTTGAGTCGTTTAGGAAATATCTACTGCATGAATAACTTGGCATATTGAGAGCAAAATCGAGCTTACCCTACTAAACAACGTAAAGTTTATCTTGTGTTAGAAGAAAGTGAAAGGAGAAGTTCCTTTATTGGTGCTATTTTTATATACGTTTCAATGTAAGCTTCGTTTAAAACAAAATTGTGTGTAACAATGTACAAGTCATCTAAGCAGAGGCGGACAAGTCGTTAAAGTGTTTTTTTAGTTTTTTATTTCTCTTTTTATGTGAATTTGTTACGGTTTCGACTTAGTAGCTTTTTCTATGATGATTTTTAACTTTTTATTTTTTTAATATGGCAAGTTAACTTGCCGCCATGCATGTGCGTGATTTAACGTTTTTCATCTGTTTTTTGCTCAATTTAACTGTCCCGCCGCAACGCGCGGGTTTCTCACTAGTTATTTTACAATACAAATTATGATTATAATTTTTAAACATGATTGTGAGTTGTTTGTGTTGATGAATTCTTTGGTTTAACATGATAGAAATAAGACGTCGAAAAACGAGCCACCTTAAGGTCAAACAAAAATGTCAAATGAGGGAAGTATTTGGAATTTTTACTCAAATGTGGTTATGAAAAGCATGGAAGAGTTCGTGATTCAAGAGAGTTTGTTATTCAACCCCTTCGACAACTTGTATTTGATAGAATTCTTTCAAAGAACTCCCCAACTGCTTTATGATCACGTATGTCTCACCACCACTAGACATAAACGAGTATAAAAGATTTAAGTTTAAGCTTTGAAACTTGAAGACTGGTTTGAACTTAAGTTGCAATGTTTGGTCAGCCCACATAGGTAGAGAATGAGGGTTTGTATAAATCCAAAACCAACGTTTTTAGAGGCCCAACCGAACTAAAATAGGTCAAGTAACAAAGTCAAATGAGGGAAATATTTGGAATTTTTACGCAAATATGATTAGGAAAAGCATGAAAGAGTTCATGATTCAAGAGAGATTGTTGTTCGACCCCTTTGATAAATTACATTTGACGAATTTCATTTAAAGAACTTTTCAACTACTTTATGATTACTTTAGTTTACTACCATTAGACGTGAATATATTAATATGTGGAAAACTGTTATAAATTATTTAATTTTTAGTTTTGAAAACTTAAAAACCGATTTGGACTTAAGTTGCAATGTTTGGTCGCCCCACGAGTAGAGGTGCACAAACAACCCGATTTGAGGAACCGAACCGGTGGAACCGACCCAACCTGACACGAACTGTTTTGGGACTTGCATTCCCGAACCAGCTTCAGTTGGTATTACTAACCTCAGGTCCCTAATCGATTCCCCATCTCCAAACTACAACTCGAACCAAACCGGTTTCGGAAGAACCACTCCTAACCTAGGTTGGCGAAAAACCAGTACTTTTTATTAAAAAAATTGAAATTTTATATAAAAAAAATTATATATAACAAAATGGTTCTACAATACAAATATATACCCACACACTTTAAAAAATTATAAAAATCAATAAAAGTTGAACATTATGTGAAAGAAAATTGTGTTGCTTTTTCTAAGAAAAAAGTGCGATCAAGAATTGGTTCACGAACCCAAACCGAACCAAATTGAAACCAATATTTCAAACCGACGAAATCAGACCGAAACCAATTCTAACACGACACGGCCCAAACACAAAACGTTTTGGAACCGGTTCGGTTCCTAAAAAAACCGATGTGTGCATCTCTACCCACGGGTAAAGAATGAGGGTCTATAATTTTTTTTTTGAAAAGAGCCTCATTATTTTTAGTTCCTTTGGGGTATGGGTCTCCAAAACGTTGGCCCTGGATTTATATAATGTTATTTTTTTCTTTGAAGCTTAGGCATGCAATTTATTTATTAATATTGAATATTTTCTAGCTTTCTTGAAACTTCTCTAACGATTCATGGTCTGGTTCTTAAAACTTTATCTATTTATTTCTTTTACATTGATCATGTATATCTGGTAACAATTATAACTTTGGTAATGATTTTTGTTAGATTTCAAGACAAAAATATAAATTAAATCTTATACTTTCGGATGTAGAAAAATTTATAAAATTAAAACAAAAATACAATACAAGATCTGAAATACTCGCAATGTAATTATGGTTTAACACTCGTGTTTGTTATAGGAACTGTCCTTTGCTCACACTCGTTGTCGAAGCCGAAGCTGAAAGAAGAAGAATGTAGAGGGCCGTACGAAGGGAGGCGACAGTTAGGTAGTCACAATGATTTCAACGTACAGACACAAAATTGGCGTTGGCTTTTTAAATGCAACATAACATGTCCATACAAGGGAGAGGGACCTCTTTTATATAGGACAATAGGACATGCATGGGTCACACATCACTAATTCTTAACCACGACGGTGGGCTGGGCCTGGGTTAAGGGCTTGCCTCTCTTCGGCCCATAGATAAGGACGAATGATAATTAATGCTGATGAGAGAGAAAGAAAATACTCCCCTACCACGGCGCCACGTGGCGTGACGAGGTTGGTTGCAGGTGGCTTCTTTTCTGACAACAGCATGGTTGACCTTGCTGAAGGCGTCCGATGTGACGTATGGCCCTTTGCAGGGCGACGTGCAGTGGACTGTTCAGTGTACAATACCTTTGACGGTACTATACAACATGGCTTCAGCATGTGCATCATGGAAGCTGTCACGTCGTTGTGCTTGGGACAGAGTTGTTGGACCAACCTGCCACGTGTCACTATTTGGTTGGCTGACCATGGGCCCAGGTCTGACAGGATCTTCCGTACATCCTCATATTTGCATACGATGTTGCCTGTTTGTCGGCGCGTGAGGGTCACGCGCATTGAATGTGTTGTTGCTGACATCTTCTGCGTTGAGGGATCGCTACGCTTGTACTTCGTAACCCGTGATATGTTTCTCTGTTGAGAGTTTCTGCACATGTTCCTCCGCGGGATGCCGTGCAGACTATTTGATTTGAGCTGTTTTGTGGATAGGGTTGTACTTAGTTGCGCAAGAATTTGATACCCTATCCCTTCAAATTCTAACCATGGATCCAGTTGAATTCGTAACAAAGTAGGTCATAAATTAAAAAAAAAAGGATATTTTAAATAATTTAATGACATATTTTAAGTTATTATCATGTTAACCATATTCTTTATATGTTTCATGTGTCAATGCATGAAGAAACAAAAATAAATAAAACCTATGCTATAATGATCATCAGAGCATCACATGCTCTATGCACCAAAAGTGTTCGTTGAATGGGATATATTCCTTGCAATAGTATAGTTATTATATATAAGAACGTAGACCCACACCCTAAACTCCCATCATCCAAAATATTAAAGGCAATCTCAACCATCATCTTTCTTCTCTCTCGCTCTCCCTAATCGTGCTTCTGTTTGTTAATTGATTGTTTAAGTATCGACTCGGACATTAGTGTCTTCATGGCAAAGGTTTACCCGGAAACCATCATTTCAGTTGCAAATGGTAATAATCCAACCGTCATGACGGTGTGGAAAAAGTCGTTGCTCTTCAATTGCGATGGGTTTACGGTGTATGACCGCAATGGAAATCTTACATTTCGAGTAGACAACTATATGACCAAAGGAAACCAGGAGATTGTTCTCATGGATGCCTTCGGCTGCAGTCTCCACACCATTAGACGCAAGGTATATTTATTTATATAAAAATTTCATAATTAAAGTCGTCTTAAAGTAATACACAATATGATTAGTGACATGATTTATTATTACCAGGTTTTAAGCCTATCCGAAAACTTTCTAGTGTACAATGGTGAAAGCTTAGTAAATCCACGATTTTCAGTGACCAAACACATGAACGTTTTGAACAAAAAGTCACTCGCATATGTGAGCATCGTAGGATCATCAAAGTACAGGAACAAAAGAAATGTGATCTACGAGATCGAAGGATCATATGCTCACAAGTCCTGCATGGTATATGATGATAGGCACCAGTGTGTTGTTGAAATTAGGAGGAAAGAAGCGAAAAGAGGAGTTGCTCTTGGAGGAGATGTTTTTGATTTGGTGGTACAACCGTCGGTCGACCCTGCCATCGCTATGGCCCTCGTCATTGTCCTCGATCAAATGTTTGATTCTTCGAGGCACATATTTACATAGTGTTACGAACATCATTATCATCATCATCATACTCAGTTAATCCCACCTATAGCAAAGCTAAGGTAGGGTCTGAGGAGGGTAAGATGTAGACAGCCTTACCTCTACCTTAAGAATAGAACACTAAAAGAGAACAAAAATCCTCTCATTTTGGTATTTTGTATAGAGAACACTAAAAGAAGAAAAAGTTTACTCAATTCATAAATCCTCTCATTTTGGTATTTTGTTTATTACTTAAACGAACAATTATAATTATTGATTACAATTACATCCTCTTAATATATTCAACATATACTATTAACCCTCTCTTTTAAATGATATGTAACACATAGATTTGGACTCAACCATCTTGTACAGTTGCTAGTGTTGTGTGAGTCATAATTTCATTTTACTTTTTTACTAGTTAGTATTTCAACTCGTTATATCATACTGTGGAAAATAATCAAACAGTGCATTATTAATATACTATAGTTTTCCATTAAATAAAACTACTTAATTTGTTGTTTCCGGTCCGACCGACTGAATGCTATTGCGTTTGATGCAACAAATTCCGTTTATCTTCTAGGTACAAGATAACATAATTTAATTTTGTACTAAAACGTGTCTTGTGGAATGGACCAATTGTTTATATTAGAAACTACTGTTTAGAACCCGTTTTGCGGCGGTACTATTAAAACGAATAAAAAATAGACGTAAAAATATTTAACCATGCATTCGGTTGTGATGTGCTACACATAAATTTAGATGAAACGTAAAACTTAGAAAAGAATAACTAAGTCGACTTAGTATCTACGTGTTGTTACGGGACCGTTACACAAAAAAACGTAAAAACGTTGAATCACACACATGTGTTGCAGTGTGTTAGTTCGCAAAATTTAGATCGAAATATTAAATGAAAAGTTTGTAAAACATGAAAAGTATAAGGGAATAAAGTTGAAGGTAAAAAGTGTTGGGGTTAAAAATAAAAATGTTTTGTGACAAATTTGTAAGAGAAGAAGACTACAGGGATTAAAAATTTTAAATAATAAACAAAGCAAAGTGTACGACCAACAAAAAAAAGTTTAATAATTAATATATAGATAATTTCCTATTTTAATAAATTAGGATCTAGAGTTTCTTGTTAGTTAGTTTTGTTGATATTGAAGAATTGTAATGAGTCTCTTAGACTTTAGACAGCCGGTTGGCTATAACCTCCGGGGTTCAAAGCCTTTCAATCCAATCATGAGTTTTTGAGTCATTTGATTACTTCCGTTTCTCCGTCACTTTCTCAATTTACTTTAAAATCATGACAAAAAATAGAAACACATTTTAAAAAGAGTTTATAAAATAAGCAGGTTGTAGAGGTAAACACATGAGCCAATCAAGTTGACCAAAACCAGGCAATTTATCAAAACATGTTCACGAGTTGTTTAGACTATACTTATACGTCATACCTATAAAAGGAGAATCCATAAAGTAAGAATCTATTCAATGTTTTGTTTTTCTATTATCACTTACCATGTTATTTTAAAATACAAATTATGATTATAATTTTCTAAACATGATCGCGAGTTGTTTGTGTTGATCAATTCGTTGGTGAAACATGATATAAATAAGACGTCAAAAACCGACCCAACTTGAGGTCAAACAACAATGTCAAATGAGGGAAGTATTTGGAATTTTCACGCAAATATGGTTATGAAAAGCATGGAAGAGTTTGTGATTCAAGAGAGTTTGTCGTTTGACCCCTTCAACAACTTGCATTTGACAGAATTCTTTCAAAGAATTCTCCAACTGCTTCATGATTAGGTATGTATCACCACCAACATAAGTTAATATATTAATATGTGGAAAACGGCTATAAAAGATTTAAGTTTAAGCTTTGAAAACTTGAAGACCAATTTGAACTTAAGTTGCAATTTTTGGTCAGCCCACATGTGTAAAGAATGAGGGTTTATATAAATCCAAAACCAAGTTTTTTTTGGAGGCTCAACCGAACAAAAATAAGTCAAGTAACAAAGTTAAATGAGGGAAATATTTGGAATTTTTACGCAAATGTGGTTAGAAAAAACCTGGAAGATTTCACGATTCAAGAGAGATTGTTCTTCACCCCTATGACAACTTACAATTGACAGAATTCATTCAAAGAACTCTCCAAGTTATTTATGATCACGTAAGTCTCACTACCATGAGATGTGAAAATATTAATATGTGGAAACGATTATAAAATACTTAATTTTAAGCTTTGAAAATTTACAGACCGGTTTAGGCTTAAGTTGCAATGTTTGGTTGGCCCCGACAGGTAAAAAATGAAGGTTTATAAAAAAAATTGAAAAGGCCCTCATTATTTTTAGTTCGTTTGGGTCTCAAAAAAAAGTTTGACCTCGATTTATATAATGTTATTATTTTCTTTGAAGCTTAGGCATGCAATTTACATATTAATATTGAATATTTTCTAGCTTTCTTAAAACTTCTCTAACGATTTTGGTCTGGTTCTCAAAACTTTCTCTATTTATTTCTTTTACATTCATGTATATCTTGTAACAATTATAACTTTGGTGATAACTTTTGTTAGATTTTAAGACAATATAAATTAAAGCATGTAGAAAAAATTTATAAAATAAGAACAAAAATATGATACAAGATCTGAAATACTCGCAAAGTTTCATGTAAGGATTTTTTTTTAACACATAAGGTTCTAACCATGGATCCAGTTGAATTCGTTCCAAAATATGGTCATAAATTTAAAAAAAAAAAGGAGTTTTCATATAATTTAATGAAATATTTTAAGTTATTATCATGTTAACCATATTCTTTATATGTTTCACGTTTCAATGCATAAAGAAACAAAAATAAATAAAACCTATGATATGATCATAAGAGCATCACATGCTCTATGCATCAAAACTGTTCGTTGAATGAGATATATTCCTTGAAATAGCATAGTTATTATATATAAGAACGTAGACCCACACCCTAAACTCCCATCATCCAAAATATTAAAGGCAATCTCAACCATCATCTTTCTTCTCTCTCGCTCTCCCTAATCGTGCTTCTGTTTATTAATTGATTGTTTAAGTATCGACTCGGACATTAGTGTCTTCATGGCAAAGGTTTACCTGGAAACCATCATTTCAGCTGCGAACGGTAATAATCCAACCGTCATGACGGTGTGGAAAAAGTCGTTGCTCTTCAATTGCGATGGGTTTACGGTGTATGACCGCAATGGCAATCTTACATTTCGAGTAGACAACTATATGACCAAAGGAAACCAGGAGATTGTTCTCATGGATGCCTTCGGCTGCAGTCTCCACACCATTAGGCGCAAGGTATATTTATTTATATAAAAATTTCATAATTAAAGTCGTCTTAAAGTAATACACAATATGATTAGTGACATGATTTATTATTACCAGGTTTTAAGCCTATCCGAAAACTTTCTAGTGTACAATGGTGAAAGCGTAGTAAATCCACGATTTTCAGTGACCAAGCACATGAACGTTTTGAACAAAAAGTCACTCGCATATGTGAGCATTGTAGGATCATCAAAGTACCGGAACAAAAGAAATGTGATCTACGAGATCGAAGGATCATATGCACACAAGTCCTGCATGGTGTATGATGATAGGCACCGCTGTGTTGCTGAAATTAGGAGGAAAGAAGCGAAAAGAGGGGTTGCTCTTGGAGGAGATGTTTTTGATTTGGTGGTACAACCGTCGATCGACCCTGCCATCGCTATGGCCCTTGTCATTGTTCTCGATCAAATGTTTGATTCTTCTTGGTACTTCTTTTCATAGTGTTACGGACAAAAATGGTACTCAAGCACAAGATCCATTATAAAGTGAAGAGCCTTAAGATAAGAAGTTTAGTCAATTCGTCGATCCTCTCAATTTTGGTCTTTCGTTTGTATATAAAGGAACTATTATAGCTTACAATTACAATCTGTTATTATTAATTAACAATTACCATTAACCTCCTATATTATTTGGTATGTGACACATAGATTGGGGAACAACAACCTTGTACAATTCGTAGTTGTTTGGAGTCACAGTTTTGTCGAATTCATTATACTTTGATACTAGTTAGCGTTTTAATATACCCCTTGATTTTTATAGTTCACCGAAACCTTAGACACTTAATTTGTAATTTTAAAGGAAACAAGTCCTCGGTGGATGCGTCAAAAACTTATTCCAAAAGAGTTTTAAGTTAAAACTTTAAGTTAGAACACTTTGTCAAAGTTAAGTACTCAATTCGTAAGGGAGACACAAACTCTGCTATATCTATCCTTGCCGATAACACCTCGCATTTCAAAGTTAAGTACTCAATTCGTTGTTGAATTGAGAGGTTGGGTGTTGATAAAAATTCCTCTATCTTGGATAACATCGTTTCTGCTCGAGCAAGGTTATTTTCCTCCTCGGTTTGATATGTCATCTCTGCACATTCGTCTTCATCGGGAGGAATTAGATATTGATCTTGGTAGTAACCTGGAGAAAAACATGATTGTGAGTTTTCATAATAGTAATAATTCTTCCGGTTACCTGAGAAAGGTGCCTCTTCAGGTTCATAGTTAGAGTAACTATGATAATCTTCTCGACATGGACTTGCCCGGTACCCAGATTTCCACATTTCATCCCAATATTCTGGATCACTATAAAATATTGGGCAATCTTCATATGAATGTATTCTTCCGCAACAAAAGCAATGTGGATCTAGCGGTGGTAAGGGTTTTGGACAGTCTTGACAATCTTCAGTCCAGTGACCAAAACTTCCACAACTATAGCATGGTTCATTGTCTTCATCAATCCAATTCATGGCGTTCTACACACGTACCAGAAAAACCTGCACAACTAGAACACCCAAAGTGAAATCTAATAAAATTAAATAACACTTTTATATTTTTTTTTTGTTCAATTTTTTCTATTTTTTTTTTTAATTTTTCAAAAAACTAAATAAAAATACAAACAAACAATCAATGTAATACTAAGCGCACTAGCTCCCCGGCAACGGCGCCATTTGATGACCTGTCGTTAGGGTCATGCAAAAACCTAAATAACCTAGGTAGCCAGGGTAAGTAGGGAATATCGAATCCACGAGGAGCATGTGGTTAGCGTCACAATTGTTGTTTATTTGTCTAAGCTAGTTACCAAAATATATATACCAAATACAATTATGAAGTTTGCTAGTTTTATCTTTTTGTTTGTTTTATAAAAATGCTGAAATGATAACAAAATAATCTAAATAAATAATAAAGATAAATGTAACTTCCACCCGGGATCCTATTTGTATAATCTTGCAACCTATTCGATTTAACTACAAGAACACCACATAGACATGGCCTTGGTTATCCTGTCACAATAACTAGCTATCCTGTCACAATAACTATTCAGATTGAAATAATAACTAGGGACATGTTTTCAACGTAAACCGTACGCCTAGCTATCCCTATACAAATATCAACCAACCTCCCTATGATGCCAGAAATCACAGTTAATAGATAAATTGATTCAAATATAAGCAAGGTTTATTCAATCCAACACAAGTAGTAAAAATACTAGTTCATAGATAATTAAAACGAATTCAGAATATAAAATCAATACAAAGATTCACCCGGGGGAAATCACGAATAACTTAACCGCTCATGGTTATGGTAGAAGCCTTCATCTTCTTTATTTCTTGGTGCGTCCCTAGCCAGCCAAAAGGCTGCTGCTTCGTCGAATAACCACTGATTGCCGTCAATCGAATAATAAAAATCGTGTCCTCTCCCTTCAGTCGAAGATATCCTCCCAACTCTTAATGGTGGGCCTAATCTTCTATTTGTCGTTTTCCCAAGCCCAGATCAATATGAAACGAATAATGCCAGTTATTTTAGTTGGGCTATGGAACTAATAATGCCAGTTATTTTAGTTGGAGCCCACTTCAACTATTTCATGATTTTCTTTTATCTTTGATCCATCACATTCCAAGTCCATTTGAAATCAATCCTTTAAATTAGCATTTTTGTTCCTGCACAAATTATCAAAGAAACAAGTAAATGCATTTAGTGTATTAATTAGTTTAATTATATTATTGTTATTTTTTCATTCTTATTTATACGTAACATTAGAACACTTAAATCATTAATTACAATTCAATATCATTTACCCTAAAATGCATCAATAAAACACTAAAATATATACAAAACTAACATATAAACATGAGGCGTTCAACCGCACATCACATTTCTGTCCAACTACCTAGGGGAGTCCTCACACTATGGACAGACCCCCACGACCAACCCAATGGAGGGCCATACGTACCTCGGGCGGTTGGCATAATCAGGCACGCCCATGCAGTTTCTGAAACTGGGGAAAACCCAACCCCTCACCTGCCCGTAGGCAAGACGGTGAAGGATTGGTAAAACCCGGGCGAGATCAGGACTCGAAATCATGACCGTAGGCCAGGAATCATCCACCATTTCTCATTATGTCCCTCATGTGAATCGAACCCGGGACCCCAAGAGGAATCCCCGGTCAATTCACCAACTAAGCTACCCGTGAAGGACCAGCGAGATGTTGATTATTAAAATGTTTAGTAAATTAACTTAAAAAAACAAAGATGAATTAAGTTTTAAAATATTATATGTATTTTCACAACATATAAAAATAATAGAATGGCAAAGAAAAATTCATGCAAACACAATATTAAGCATAACCTGAAATCATACATATTCAATCAATAATTACAAAACAACTCTTTTGTTTACTACACATGTTAATACTTACGACATATGTGTTAGTAGCTAAAGTTTATACATGAAGTGTTGTGACTACTTAAATATTAATGCACATAAAGTTCATCATGTTTCTACGAAATCATAAATTTTTAATTATGTCTTATTTTCTACTTAATTCTTAACTAAAGTGAATTGATTGCGAGGGAGAAAATATTACATGTAGATGATCGGTAAAAAAGAGTTAGATATGTGTTTCTTTTTTCCTTTTTTTAATATGAATTATATTACAAATTAAATATTGTAGTCTACATCTACAAACCATTTAAAAGAATGCAAATAGTTTGAAATAATTTCTAAGATTGAGGCCCCAATGTAAAGTAGATCTGTACTTCATAAATAAAAGCAATGTAATACAAACCTGACAAAATGCCCACAATAAAAACCAAAACCATGGAATATATCCTCTCTTTCTCTGGATATCACAAAGCCCTAAACTCCTTCACTCTCATCGAAATCTCCATCCTCCGATGTAGAAGCAACACCTTTGCGCCCATCGTCGTTTTAAGCATTAATCACCCACAATGCATCTTAAACCCTTACAACACTACAACCATCGGTACCAAATCCTTCTTGTTGAACCGTTACGGTAGCGAAGTTGAAAATCGGTTCTGGTTTCGGCACCTGAAACACGGTGTTTTGAGGCAACATGCGTTACGGCCGTTGGAGTTAAATGCCAATGGTAGGGGTTATATAGCGTGTAAAACGGTTTTCAAGCGACAGGTGAAACGGCGGTTGGAGAAGACGCGGCGTTTTGGTTTTAACTGTAAATTCATGACGGTGGGAACGGTGTTCAAATACCGTTAACTTGCTTTTTGTAAGAAGCAGTTATTGAGTAATGTTAGTCTTTGTAGATGCAATGGTTGACTGGAAAACCTAAACGTAAAACGAAGATTGTAGACTAAATGATAAGAAAGTGTTAAAAGGAAGTTTAAATTGTTGATGAAAAGAACCGGGTGGTGAAAGGGAAGCGGCAGGTCTTGGATTGCGACGAAAACCGGTGGCGGAAGCGGTTATGTTAACGGTGGTGGTGGACGATAAGTGAAAATCGTAAAGGCATCCAGTTGGTGAAAGGGGTTAGGTTAACGGCGATGATGAACGGTTAGGCGAGAATCGTTAAGTTACCATTTGTATAATTATATAATGTGGGTACAAGTAAGTTTTGCCTATAGAGGGTAAAAAGAGAAATAATTTCATGACATTTGAGGTTTAAGCATATGATTTTTGAATTCCCATCTTAAAAGAACATGTAAAAATTACCATTAAGACCATCTTTGATACTTTATAATGTAGTATAGAAGGTAAAAAGGAAAATAATTTCATGACATTTTGGGTTTAAGCATAAGGCTTTCGGCCTCCCATCTTAAAAAAACATGTAAAATTACCATTAGGGTCATCTATACTTTATAATGTAGTATAAATATACTTAAAATGAAATTAGACAATTCATAAACCGCTTTTTTACTATATTTTTTACAATCATAAATTCTAAAATAAATAAATAAAAAGCATTTAGAGTGAAACCATGTTCGACATATGGGAGTTAGGGTATTATTGTGTCGAGTTGGTGTGTTGACCAGATAGAATTGTTAAAAACTCAAACACTATCCATATTTGTAATTGTGTAAAAAAAACATCAAGTCATCAACCTTCACACTTTTAATTTCGTATAAGCAAAGTGCAATACTCTTAACTTATTTGTCAAAACATAGAAAACAAATTGGTGAGTAGTAATAATTTTATGAATTTGTTTATCGGGTTGATAGGTTGTAAAAATGGGTTAAACGCGTTTACATATGCATTGACATGTCAACGTGTTTGATTAGAGAGGTAAAATATGCCATCCCTTACTTGACTCGCTTATCAAGCAAAGTAGATATGACAACCCATAATATAATTACTTGATATCGTTTGTGTCAAAAATTACAACTCTACTCGGACCTATCAAATTTACCACCTATAATAAGTTAGCAACTCCTAGAACACCTTTTAGGTGCGAGTAGGCAAACCATGTGGGGTGATAGAGATGACCATGGAAACAACAAAACATCACTAAAGGATTTTTGGATATGTAAAGCCTTTTTGTCTAACTACTTAAAGTTAATTATAATAAAATTCTTGAACTCGTATTAATTATTTAATTAATTAAATATAGAATGAAAATCCCAAACACCCTCAATATTTTGGTAATATACACATATGTAGTTATATTTAATCAAATTATTTTACATGGTTATCAAAGTGAATTGAAATAATTAATAATATTTCCAAGTTAAATTGTGACTACCCAACAAAAGATAAAACAGTAGTAAAAAACTGATAACATTTGGATTTCTATACCTCACCCCCTGAGTAGGGATGAGCTCGGGACGGTATCGGTACCGAACCGATACCGATCCCGACAATACCGATACCGAAAAGTCCAAAAAAACCAATACCGATACCGATACCGATTATACCGGATCGGTTCGGTATCGGTACGGTATTTTTTCGGTTCGGTACGGGATCGGTATTTTTTCGGTTTGGGATCGGTTTTCGGGACCGTATGCTCATCTCTACCCATGAGCATGGGCTGAAACATGACCTCCACAGTGACAGTCTTTCAGAGTTCAGACAAGTCAATAATTGACTCAAAACACCATCCTCACCCTCACCCCACCCAATATACACATATGTACACACATATTATGCATATATATATAATGTAATAACAGACACACAGACACACACCATAATTGTCCAATATAACATTGAAAATGAGGCTTTCAAGCATTACCTTATTGTTCTTCATTTTCTTAACTCTAGGACTCTATCTTGCATCTCAAATCACTAATTGCTCTACAAATGATTCAGTCATTTCACTTCAAACAAGAAGAATTCTGAAGAAAGTAGACAGCATAAATGCGAAAGTTGACGAGGTATGAATAGCCAAAGTGTATTCAAATGCATTAAATCTTCAAAATTGTTTTTATCTTTCATGAACGGTTGGATTTTTATTGTTATATTATAGTTTTTGTGGTCACAATGAAAATATTATATACTTATAATGTTTAAAATAATTATAAATAAAGAGAGCTTAAGGATCAGGCCAATCTAACCCGACCCGTTACATAATCCATTCTTCTACATCTTCTTCACTTTGCACATTAGAATCATAATTTGTAAGTTTAACGCATAAAAAACATGGAGAAAGAGAGCTTGGGATTGGGCTAACCTAACCCGACCTGTTACACAACCCACCAGACCTACCCATTTTGCCACCTCTAGTTCCATGGATGTACTTCGTTCAAATATGCATTTTAGAAAAGTAATTTGTAAGTTTAACATATTAAAAAACATGGATAAAGAGAACTTAAGAATCGGGCCAACCTAACCTGACCCATTACACAACCCGCCAGACGGCCAGACCTGCCCATTTTTCCACCTCTGGTTCCATGGACATACGTTGTTCAAAGGTGCTTGCTAGAAGACTAAACTTTAAGTTTATTGTGCAGGTTGATGAAAATACATGGCGATCTACAATGTCAAAAACATATGATGCAATCAATAATGAAGACGCAGAGATCGTTTATAACATCGATTATCATGGTGTGAAAACACACCCGAGTCCGACTCCCAAGCCTCTATGAATGTTTACCCATTGTGCATCCAAAATCTACAATCACTTATACGATTGTACGGCTTGTAATGTATAATATGAATTTTGATATACATTTCTTCATCTGGTGCTTTTCTTTTAGGTTCACTTTCTACAATAAAACGCGCTTAAAACGTATTATAAATTTTATATCACAAGTCCAACTTCGCCCCAGTTACTTATGAATGTGCCAATTTGAGTCATGTTTGATCTTTTAACGGGCCAAAAAAAAATTATTATCATACAAAAATTTGAGTCATATTTTTTGTAATAAAACGGCTTGTAATGTCTCCAAAAACATATTTTTTGCATGCATAAAACCTCTTAAATTATTTAATTCCAGAAATATATTATCATTAGAAATAATTCTTGTAATGATAACCCAGAAACTACCTATCCGGACCCACTTTGATCTGAATTAGAAAAAAATGACCTCACATATTGCCATCTCTAATACTTGGTAAAACCTGTAGTGTATAATGCAATTTATGTATTACATTACTAAATTATTACTTAACCTCCATGAAAGCAGCTTCAACTTTGTCATTTTATGAACTGCTAGATGAAATTGGTCTTCCATTGTCATTAGGCTAAGAGGTATGGACTCGGTGAAGATCTCGGTGGGATGAGGTGGCATACAACCCCGATCGGGAACACCACGCCCCCGACTCAACTTCGGTGATTTCGGTGCTAATTCACCGTTCTCCTCGATTATTTTATATTATATAATAATTGCACCACTAACGATAATATTATATAATAATATTTTTGCACCATCCATTCATGATCGTTTCTATATAATAATTGATAATAATATCGAAGGGGGAAGTGTGGAAAACCATTTCCTTGGTTTGAGAGGGGAAGGAGGAAAATTAGCCGGCACTAATGTGACACTTGGAGGAAGCTTCCCACACCATATAGCCATATAGACATTTTTGGTCATGATGATGGGCCCATCTCGCATTTTAAAAAAAAAGATCATCTTTTCTGATAGGAGATTCTACTTTGGACATAAAACCAACATTGAAATCCTTGCCAAGATTAATTCTATTGAGCAAACGGCTGAAATTTTACTAATCATAAGTTTGTAGGAAGCCTTTTGTGACCTTTGGAGATGAAAATGCATTTGGTAATTGATCATCTTTTCTGATAACAGGTCATTTTTAGCATGGGTAGAAACGGGTCCATTTTTATTAGGGCTAGAAACCGGTTGGGTTGGGTTGACCCGTCAACCCTTTTCTCCATTTTTTTATATAATAACTAGATTTTTTTCATAGGTCGTGCGTTGCGATGGCGACGCCTTAGCTATTTAAAGTCGCCGACACTCTAGATTTTTGTAGCCAACAAAACGTTATGTAATGCGTTAACGTGTTTTGACAACTTAAGATGAGTAAACACCTAATAGATAAACACAAAAATACTTACAAAGTCATTAATCGGTTTAGTTATCGGTTGTCAATGAAGTCATTAATCGACTTACAACTTATATCATATTTTCAGCCACGAATCATGTCTATGTGATTCCAATTGACAAAGTTTGCAACCCTTGGCGAGATTGACGGACTAGAATCCTTGAGAGATCACCCTTTTAATTTATCCATTATTGTTTACAACTTAATTTACTTAAAGTCTTCTTAGTTTAATTTTAGTATTTCAAAAATCCAACTGAATCATTTTTACTTTCTTGCTCAGCTTAATCAACCTAGCTAAAAAAACAACACTTTCCACAGTACTTCTCGTGGTTCGACACCCAACTTGCCCTATCTAATATGGTAGTTCGGAACACTCTAAAAACTCTTATTTTTGATCGGTCATTTGACGCGATCATAGGATAATTACAAAAACAAAATTACTACAAAGTCTTATCTTAACTATTGAACAAAAACAATCTAGAAGCAGCAAAATCACTGAGATGATTTTCAATCCGTATAGCTTATATCGGTATCTATGTATATAATCAAGGAATATGGGTGGTGACACATAACACTTGGTTAGCTCATCCTTATCCTTGAATCCCATCCAAAACTATTAAAGTTGTCTTTTTCTTTCTCTTGTGCATGGCATATGCACTTTCCTCACGACTTTTAAACGTTAATAACATTTTTATACTGCATCTTTATAAAAACAAATTACACCAAATTAATGAGTGTTTTATTATCTTTACAATGAGTACCATTGTGCTATACAAAAAAAAAATAATGATTTTTAGTGGGTTTTTGTTCATGCAGAAAAAACGCAATGCACAGTACAATAAAAAAACACAAATTTGCAGCAGAGGAAAACACAATGTCGTATTTCGTATGTTCATTGTGTTATTTTTGTCTGTTCATTGTGTTTTTTTTGTCCCGTTCATTGTATTTTTCAGTTCTGATTATTGTGTCTTTGTTGCTTGTTTTTCCCCTTAAATAAGGTGATTTTTATGTGTGTATTGTGTTTTTTCTGTCCATTATATTTTTTTAAACTATCATTTGTGCATTTGTATGTTAAAGTCATATTTTGGACTTAATAGTCAATTTAGTTTCAATTACTCATATGTTTTATATTATTTATATATTTAAAGAACTGGAAAAAAAAATACCAAAGAACTTCTTTTTATACTCTAATATTATGTTTTGATGACGGAGTGACAAAGTTGTACAGAGACTTCACTTGAGCAAGAGGTGCACACGTAGTAGGTTTATGAGTTACCAAGTATTGATTCCTTACAAAAAAAAAAAAGAAAAAGAAGAAGGAAAAACGACTTATTCCTTCCTTTTATGATACACACATTTTATCACTTCATAGTAGATTTATCTATCCTAAAAGATCTCGGGGGATAAACTAGTTTGAGATAAAAACAAACCAAAGTTGACACATTAATAACTAAACGCGTCCAAATTGCCAATTACGGAACAATCTTTAAAAAATATAACTTAACGTAAGATGATTAAGATTCAGATCTTTCCAACTAACTACAACTTTAGTGAAAATTGAAAACAAACATTATCATCAATGATCAGGAAAATATAAGACTCGTGGTTGGTAGTAACAAATATGTATATCTTTGTCTCTATCCATACTGATTTGTACAATGATTAAGGGCCTGCTTGGTAGCCCTCTTAATAAGGTTCTGAACAATTCAGCTTTGAATGATTCAGTATTTAGACTGTTTATTTCAACTTAATAAAGCTCTGAATGAAATGGTTAAGAGCGGAACCATTCAGACTTGGTACATAGTTAAACCATTAAGCACTTAATCATTTAGAACTTCTTAACCATTTAAATCTATTAATGATTCAGCACTTAATAAACAAAATAACCCCTAAGATGGTTTTTCTAATACAGCAAAATTATTAATTTTTCAAAACAGTTATTAACAACTATAGAAGCTTAAACTACATGAGTGTAGAAAAGATTAGTGCATGTGAGATGTCATTCCCAAAGATGAGATAGATGGGTTTTATTTGGTCCACATCACATGTTCATACTATGTATTATTGTGACAAATATTGACCAGTCCACATGCATCTTTAGGTTTATTTGTTTTTAAGTCCGTTATTCAAAAAAGTAATGAATATTCTATCACACACACACAAACAAAGACTAAACTGTGAAGAAACCACAAATTGCATGCGGTTTGATATACTTTATTACGATCATTTTAATTATAAAATCAAATTGAACATATAAAAGCGCCCTATCGTCCAACTAAGGGTGTTCATGGTCTAATTCGCCCGATTTGAGAAAATTTTGGTCTTGGAAAACAACAAATTGGTCGGGTTGGGTGGGTCGGTTGGACCATATAGTTTGGTTGTTTAAATCAACTTATTTAAAAAAAAAATATTTAATTGTTAATCTGTATTAAAAATATTAAAAAGAGTTTGTTCATGAATAAAATACACAGGCATACTTGCATATTCCAAAAATGGACACCGAACCGTCCCACAAAAATTGAATACTTCAGTTTGGGCGGTTCAACAGTTTATCAACACCCTTAATTCCTAGTCTCTCTTTAATAATATTACAGTAATCTAAAATGTAGAAACTACCTAAATAATGCTAGAGAATTCATGCAAGAATAGGCGAAAACACCGGTCAATCATAACAAATTATTTGCCAACTGAACAAACAGACATTATTTGGGGTGGGACAATTCTCATGTTTGTTTTCAAGATGCCAATTTGACCATATAAAACAAGTGTATATAAGTAGCGACGTAGCGGAGTTCTAATATCATATATTCATATCACAATACTATAATACTTATATAGATAGATAGATACTTGAAACATATGACCAAAATCATTAAACATGATCAAGATAACTGACATTTTGAACATGCATGTTATCAGTACTTGTCACCATGTATCCAAGAGGAAAAGCAATAGGGAAAATCACCAAATTAGCCCGTTGACCGAGTGATTTGCATAAATAGCCCCTTGACCCGTCTCCTAAAGACGGGTCACACCTTCCAAGACGTCTCCCGAGACGTCTCCCACTCCAACCAATAACTTACCGCCACCTCATCACCCACTCACTCTCTCTCCTTTTCTTCTCCTCTTTCTAATAATTACCCTGACACTCTCTCTCCTCTCTCCTCTCTCTCCCGTCTTGGAGACGCCACCCACCCACAATTGTTACCGTAGTCAAGACCAACACCGGTGAGATCGTCTCTCTTTGACCAACAGGAGCTGATCTTCAACGAAGAGGTTCTTGACAACAAATTTACCCTTTCCAACCTCCACATCAAGGACAAATCCACACTAACAGTCACTGGTAAACCAGTGAAACCGATGAAAATAAATGTTAATAATATGTTCGCTGGAAAAACAATATCTTTGGAGGTCTACATCAACAGACACCGTCTTCTTCCTAAAGTATTACAAGCCTATGTAATACTACGGCTAGACCAGAGAGTAGAGAGAGAAAGACGGAAACAGAAGGGCCGGTCACCGGTCCGGTGACCCTGCTAGTGTACTGATTCTTGTTTCTTCGTCTTCTCCGGTGAGTTCTCCGTCTTCTCCGACGAAGTTTACTGTTTTTTTCTTGTTCTTCGTCTTCACCGGAGACGTCTTCTGAGACGTCACCGGAAGCGTCTCTGAGACGTCACCGGAGACGTCTCTGAGACGTCACCGGAGACGTCTCAGGTCTGTCTCACGTCTCAGGTCTGTCTCGGGATCAACAACGACACGTGGCGGTCCTCTGTTGGCTGAAATGGGAAGCCTCTCGGGAGACGGTTCAGGCATGTTGGGAACCGTGACCCCTCTCTCCAAAGAGGGTGGAGAGGGCTATTTGTGCAAAACGCCCGGTCAACGGGCTATTTTGGCCATTTTCCCAAAGCAATATGTATAAGAAGTTAAGCACTTATTGTCATTTTATCATTCCTTTTTTTCTGTCTCGTACCTACTTGACATGATCTTTTTATTGCAAATTCTTCTTCATGAGCTATCAGTCAATCATATAAAGGAAAAAGAAATTATTCAACGAGTGACATAAAGTGTAATAATATCTATAATTTCCCAAACATGTTGCTGGTGAAATTTGAATAAAGTCTTGTTCGACATAATGTTAAAGCACTACAACAAAATGAGTCTAATGCAACCCTGATAAAATATTGCATTATACCTTTAAAATGTTACATTAGAATTAGTGCAACCTTTTATTGAAAGCTGTGTTAGGTAGAGTTGCATTAGACTTGATGCAACTTTTTTTGTTAGATAATGCAACATTTTTTAAAGAGTTGCATATGTTAATCAAATGCAACATTTTTAAGATGCAACCCTTTTAGATGCATATGCAACTTTTTTTACTTTCAAATGCAACTTATTATATACTCTAATGCAACATTTTATACACTCAAATGCAACATTTTCTACATTTAAATGCAACTTTTATTATTATTTTAGTAGATAAATGCAACATTTTTTAGAACAAAATGCAACCTTTATTATTATTTTGCTAGATAAATGCAACCAATTTTTTACCGAATATGCAACTTTTTATGATTTTTCATATGCAACCTTTTACACATTTTTAAAACCTAATTATTAATCATTGTTTATATGATTTACAACTAGTATCACATGCATTAGTATATCAATTAAGGTAAAACATTGATGGCGTAATAATATTAATAATTTTATAACGCTTAACATAGGTCCATACAGAAAAAAACAAAAACAAGAGAATTGAGTAAATCAATTACGAAACACCAACAAAAACCTCCTAATCATATTTGTAACTCTCAGCCATTAATGGGTAGTTGTTCCATAAGGTTGAGTAGCATGTCATTTTGCTTAGCGATATTTCTTTGGATAGCTTCTAACTCGGCTTTTTGCTTTTGTTGAGCTTCTTGCATAGCTTGTAACTCGGCTTTTTTCTTTTCATAATCCTCTTCACTTGCTTTTTGCATTTCAAACAGCTTGTTCTTTTTAGCTAATTCAATAAGGCCACCACCATCCAAATTTTGTATCATTTTGTTGGAAACACCTCTACCATAAAGTCTACGATAACCAGCACTATCTTTGTCCATCACGACCGTAAACGGATCTAAAGAATCACCTTCATCTTCCGTAGGCTTATATTTCTTCATTTGATCCTTCAATATTAGTATCACCAAAAGAATAAAAAAACATTGTAATTTAACAACACCACTACCAAATAGGGTTAAATTGTTGTCAAAGTGACGTTAAAAACAAGGCTTAATTGATGTCAAAATGTTGCAGTAAAGCAGTTATATAGCTGTTAAAATGCACTTAAAAATGGGTCACATTGCTGTCATATATGCATTTTTATGCCATTAAAAACAGGGTTAAATCCTCATCAAAATGTACTTAAAATGGGGCTTAACTAATGTCCTAATAATGTGAAAATATGCGTTTAATTATTGTTAACATGCAACTAAAAAATGGTCAGATTGCTGTTAAAAAAAGGACAAATTGCAGCCAAAATGTTGTCAAAATTCTTGTAAAAATGGGCTTAAAATGCAGCCAAATTGGTGTAAAATTGATGTAAAAAATGCAGCAAAAATGTTGTCAAAATCGACGTCAACCTGTCTAACCAGCAGACTAAACTATAACTCACAATTTTTTGCGCCGTGTCATCATAGGTATCGGCATATGTGCGCCCTTCGGTCCTTCTTCGTGTGCGTTCAAACATTTGGGTTAAAGAAGGTGGTTCCTTGTTCGGGTCATCATTTTTCTATATTTATGATAAATAATTAAACTTAAGGAACTATAAAAACACAAATAATGACCTGAAAAAAAAAAAGAAAGAAAAAAGACATTACCATTTCGTCTCGAATCCTAGCAAAACTCTTAGGACCGGCTGTATGCATATTTTTCTGTGACATGCGTGATTCCTTCGCTCACAAACAACGCTTCTAAACACATTAATGTATACCCTCAGATAACCAAGTTCATCACGAAACAACTCTTAAATTAAAAAATATACTCCAAATAAAGAAATAGTTTAGAAAATTATCGCCTCATTTTTGTTATTCCATAAGCTCATCAATTTTGAGAAATCAACATCTTTAATGTTTTTAGGTTTGTTCTTCCATCTTGTTTTGTTGTCCTTATATCGATAGAAGTGTTTTTTCTTAAATCTACATTTGTGTACCTTATAAGCACTTCCAATAGTCATTAGAACCCAACTTCTAGCAACATCAGGCACATCATATTTTTCCTTCAAAAATTCACATTTTAGTAAATAAGTTAAATCTTATAAATAAGAGAAACAAAAGTACTTAAACCTTACCAAGACATACTGCCATATTCTATCTTTATATGGCACCTTGTGCCATGAAGTATGGGTTAATGGTGCATAATCGTAATTACGAGCTATTGTACCCAAAAATCGTGAGAATTCTCCAACTACATCCTTCTCCGCTGTGACAGGTCCAACGGGTTATCCAAATTCGTTACATATAATGACTTTGCGTTCATGGACACTCCGCATGTGCACAGCATGCAACATAGTTGGTCCTCTACTCTTAGATTTTGAAATTACTGCAGTACAATACAAATTTATATATATAATCAACAAAAATATATTTAAACAATAACAAGACAAAATATGAGATAACTAGTTAAATCGAACCTAATGTTTTTCCCAACTCAGAGCCATGTAATTGTTCTTGATCATCATTGTCATTTTCCAAATCGTCATCATCGTTCATTTGTATCTCATTTTCATTACTTGCATGCATATCTTCCATGTCTTCATACGGAGCATCTTGATCAACATCATCTAATCATTCATAAGTACAATTCCATTAATATATAGCAATATAAAGTATAAACTATTTAAATCACTAAACATAAATACCTTGAATATCTTGTTCACTTTCATCATCTGACACTCCATTTAGTTCCAAATCAAGATTATTAACTCCTATAAGCATACAAGGTAAATTATTATGAAAGGTAATTTTATTTAACTAAACTTTAAGATTAACAAAATAATACCTTGAATCATCTCATCATCCTCATCAATAAGAACCATTTTGCGTTTTGCTCCGGCTTTATTACCTGATATATTAGTTGACCCATGGTAACTGTTGATTGTTGGTTATTTGCTTTTGTTGCATCTGAACCCGATGGGACCGTTTGGGGGACATTTGGAGCATTTACTCGATGTAGCTTCGCTAAATTAGCCAATTTTTTCATTGACATTGGTGGAATATATTGCGGCCGATGTTGCTAACACAAATTTCATTTTGATTAGATAACAAGTGTATATGAAAGAAAATAAATAAATTTATATCTAATTACCTTTTTGGATACACGATCAACATTTCTAGCAACTTCTTGGTGGTCTTCATCACTATCATCACCTATGTCGCCCGGACGATAGTCAACATCTATCGCATTAGTGTACGCTTGTTTCTTTGTTTTTTTACTTTCTCCCAAACTTTTTAAAGATGTTGCAAGTTTTTTGACTCCTAAATCCCTTAGCTTTTTTTTGTTCTTTTGTTGGGTAAGTAGCCTGAGTTTCTCATAAGCGTTCCCTTCTTTTTGTAAGCTTTGAGTCTTATTGATTTTGTATGCCATTAGACCTGCTCAAAGCCATAACAGACGAGTTGGCATTAGCCCAAAAAAACAATTGATAATGATGACCTCGCCGCTCACATCCTTGCTCATCTCGGTGAAGACTACAAAGAAATAATAGCAGCCTTGAAAACCTTGAACACCTCCATCACATTTCCTGATCTCTATGAAAAACTTATTGACCATGAAAGGTCACTCCTTGAATCGAAACCGGCTTCACTAATCACAATTGTCAATAGTATCAATCGTCAAAATAACTCACATCCTGTTCGCAATCAACAAAATCGGTCCAACAACTATGGGTCCAATAACGGCTCCGGTTGCTTCGCCAACAGGAACACCCAATATGGGTCGCGTTCCAATGCAGCCCCACCTACTACTGGAGGCCAATTTTCAAACTTTCGTACTAACCGTAACAATTTCTTTTGTCAATTTTGCAACATTCCAGGTCATGATACCAAGGAATGCCGAAAGCTTGCTCGGTTTTTGCAAAACAACAACATTGCTATCGCCAAGCCCTCCTCAAATCCGCAAGTCAACTCATCCATGGCAAGCTCATCGTCCTCACTAATGATTGACTCCGGTGCTTCTGATCATGCTGCACCCGGCCAAGTCTTCATGCATAACCTCTCCGGATACCGGGGGCTGATGAGATCGTTCTAGGTAATGGTAATACCCTTTCCATCTCTCACATTGCTCATTCTTCCATTCCTACATCATCTCGCTCCTTACTCCTTCACAATGTTTTGCTTGTTCCCAAACTTCGTAATCGTCTTATTTCGGTTGCTAAGCTTTGCAAAACTAATAAAGTTTCTGTTGAATTTTTTCCTTTTCATTTCTTGGTTAAGGATCTTCGCACGGGGGCGCACCTAATGCGGAGAGTGAACGTTAATGACGTTTACTATGCCACACCAAAACCTCGTTCTTCTTTTATGCAAGTTCATTCAAGCACCAAGCTATCTACATCTCTCCTTTCATGGCATCACAAATTTGGACACCCATCTATTCAAGTTCTAAAGCGACTACTAAATAAATTAGGACTTGTTTATAATAATATGTCTGATGGTTCTTTTCATTGTGATGCATGCTCGTTAAACAAAAGTCATAAATTACCCTTTGGTGAAAATTCTTTTATTGTGTCAAAACCTCTTGAGCTTGTCTACACGAATATTTGGGGACCGGTTCAAACTTCAAATGATGGCTATTCCGACTATGTACTTTTTGTTGATTATTACTCTAAGTACAATTGGCTTTATCCCATTAAAAAGAAATCAGACGTTTCTGTTTTGTTTCCACAATTTAAAACACTCGTTGAGAAATTTTTTTCGTACACCACTCGTATCGATTTTTCGGACAATGGGGGCGAATATATAGGTCTTACCTCCTATCTTCAACAAAATGGTATCTCTCTTTTTACTACCCCACCTCACACTCCAGAGCAAAACGGAGTCGCGGAACGACGACACCGACACATCGTTGAAACCGGGCTCTCCCTCCTTTATCATGCTCATCTACCACTTACCTTTTGGTCCCATGCCTTTCAAACGACGGTTTATCTCATAAACTGTCTACCCACAAAAATCCTAAATTTCTCATCACCTTATGAAAAATTATACAAAACCACACCCAACTACACCAAACTCAAACCCTTTGGTTATTTATGTTTCCCATGGCTCCGTCCCTATGCCAAGTCTAAACTTCATCTTCGCTCCTCTAAATGCATCTTTCTTGGGTACTCACCCTCAAAGTCCGCCTATAAGTGCTTTGACCCATCTTCTCAACGACTATACCACTCACGCCATGTGGAGTTTGTTGATCATATTTTTCCATTCAACACTCACCTTAATAATCAAACCCCTCTACTAAGTCCTACAACTTTCCTTCCTTCTGTTTCCAAAACTACACAAAATTCTTCCCACTCTACTTCTAGCACTACCTCTCCCCCTACACAGACTTCATTTACAAATGCTAACTCAAGCAATGAACCCATCATCTTTCCTCACCAACCCTCTCGGCCTCTCCACTCAAACCACTCCCAAGCACAACCTCTTCACTATCTACGCCCACTCCTAGCCCGTTTCCTCCTCCTCAATCTCATCCGTCACCATCTAACTTACCAATCCACTCCAACCCCCAACATGATCCTACTACTACAGCCGAAACACAAACCTCACCCACACCCATTCATAATGTGACTACATCCCAAAACCAACCTTCATTCATTTCCGATCCCAATATTACTTCAAATACCTCCCAAGCACCGCTCTTTTCAACCACTACTCTTGCACCACATACCACTTCTTCCTCCTCCACCTCTAGGCCTCACAGAAATCGCAAACCCAACCCGAAATATTACAACCCTCATACCGTCAACCACACTACTATCCACCCTCTTCCACCCTCACTCGAACCTACAACTCACAACCAAGCATCTAAGGATCCCGAATGGCGCACAGCCATGGACTCCGAGTTCAACACACTACTACAAAACCAAACATGGGAACTTGTTCCCCGTACACCCGACAAACCGATAGGCTGCAAATGGGTCTTTAGAATAAAACGCAATCCGGACGGCTCCTTTGCAAAATACAAAGCCCGTCTTGTAGCAAAAGGGTTCCTTCAACAACATGGAAAGGACTACTTCGACACATTTAGTCCTGTCACCAAACCAATTACCATTCAGACCATTCTCTCCATTGTTCTTACAAAAAATTGGCCCTTGCGTCAATTGGATGTTAATAATGCTTTCCTTCATGGAACCCTTCATGAAGATGTCTTCATGACTCAGCCACCGGGCTATGTTAACCCACAATACCCTAATCACATTTGCAAGCTAAAAAATCTTTGTATGGCTTAAAACAAGCACCACGCACTTGGTACATTGAACTTGCAAACTTTCTCCTTCGCTTTGGTTTTAAAAAATCATTAGCCGATGCATCTCTTTTTATCTACAAACGTAACGATATCATTTGTTACTTCATGGTGTATGTCGATGATATCGTTCTTACAGGCAACAACCCACAATTTCTTGATAACTTCATCACGGCTTTAAGCCAAAAATTCTCTATCAAGGATCTTGGTATGCTTCATCATTTTCTTGGTGTTGAAGTGATTCCCACACCCAAAGGTCTATTCTTATCACAAAACCGCTACATCCAAGACATCTTGCATCAATTTAAAATGGATGGGGCAAAAGATGTCACTACCCCACTAAGTTCTACTGAACCTTTAACATCGTTCGACTCCTCCCCTTCAGTTGATGTCACCCCATATAGGAAACTTGTAGGTTCTCTTCAATATCTAGCGTTCACTCGCCCGGATATTTCTTTTGCCATTAATAACCTCTCCCAATTTATGCACCACCCACGTCAAACTCATTGGCAAGCACTCAACGGGTACTTCGCTATCTTAAAGGCACCATTCATCATGGCCTTTTTCTGAGCCGCAATTCCTCGCTCGATCTCTCGGCCTTCTCAGATTCGGATTGGGGCGGTGTACATGATGTTGGTCGGTCCACCACTGCCTACAGGCTTTACCTTGGCACTTACATTATCTCATGGAAGTCCACTCGCCAAAAGTCGGTTTCTCGCTCATCAACCGAAGCCGAATATAAAGCTCTAGCCAATGCTGCAGCAGAAATCACATGGACTAAGCATTTACTGAATGAACTTGGCCTCACTTCATCTGCAACCCCAACATTGTTTTGTGACAACACCGGTGCTACCTATCTATGTGCCAACCCCGTATATCATTCACGGATGAAACATATAGCACTTGATTATCACTTTGTTAGAAAACAAATTGCAACTGGACAGTTACGGGTTCTTCATATTAGCTCTCAAGATCAACTAGCAGACATGCTTACCAAACCATTAACACGAGCATCATTCATTCGTAATCGGTCCAAGATTGGAGTATCTGATGGATCCTCCATCTTGCGGGGGCGTATAAGGAATGTCAATCAACATTGATTTGGTCAAGGAGGTTACACAATCACAAAGACCAAAGTCATGCTATTCAACAACTTTAATATGGTCAAGGAGGTTACACAATCACAAAGATTAAAGTCATGCTATTCAACAACTTCCATATTCTATTCTTGTGAATAAATCTCTCCATTAGAATCAATGTGTAGATATTATTTGTATTGTATAAATAGGTTATGTATTGGTTGTAAACATTGTACAAAAACATCAATAAACTCTTTAGTCTTGTCCATCATTATAACGTTCATATTAAATAAATTCAAACGGTCAAAAAAGTAATAAAATAAATACTTAAATTCGACCGTTGCAATTATTATCATTCTTTATCAGCCCGTTAGATAGAACCAGAAAACGGTTCACGAGACCCCTACCAGCACTGATGGCAGTGGTGTTACCGTGCTGGTAGTGGGTAAAAGTGTTTATGGATCGTTATAATTGCTTGATTATTATGAAGAATAGAAGCCCCTATATATAGGGCAAATTACAAGAGATAACTATGGAAACGATCCTATCTATAATAACAAACAATATAATTCAAATATAAACTATCTCTAATATTATCTCTAAGAGTCCCCCGCAGTTTGATCGGGAGCGGAGCAGACGGTTAAACTGGACCGAAAAGACTGAAATAACTCTCGTGAGAGACCCTTGGTGAAGATATCAGCGAACTGAGATGCAGAAGGAACATGTAAAACTCTTATGTGGCCGATGCGAACTTTCTCCCGTACAAAGTGAATGTCAATTTCCACATGCTTCGTCCGCTGATGTTGAACCGGATTGTTTGACAAATAAATGGCTGAAACATTATCACAATAAACAATCGTAGCCTGACGAAGAGGGACATGTAGCTCGAGAAGAAGGTTGCGAACCCAGGTAGCTTCAGCCACTGCATTAGCAACACCGCGATATTCTGCTTCCGCACTGGATCTAGAGACAATGGGCTGGCGCTTGGAGGACCAAGAAATTAAATTATCTCCCAGAAAAATACAGTATCCACTAGTAGAACGCCGTGAATCTGGACAACCGCCCCAGTCGGCATCAGAGTAAGCAACCAAAGAGTTCACGGCTGACTTGGAAATCCGTATACCGTAATGAATGGTACCCTGCAAATATCGGATGATGCGCTTCATGAACGCAAAATGAGAATCTCGGGGCTCATGCATAAATAGACAAACTTGTTGCACAGCATAGGAAATATCAGGGCGAGTGAAAGTCAGATACTGCAAAGCACCGGCAAGGCTTCGATATAAAGTAGGGTCTTGAAACAGCGGACCATCTGTGGCACTTAATTTAGAAGATAAGTCAACCGGTGTAGTACAAGGTTTGCAGGAACTCATGGAGGCACGATTGATGATGTCCTTAGTGTACTGAGATTGAGATAAAAACAACCCATGTGCTTGAGGAGTCACAGTAATGCCCAGAAAATGATGTAAACGTCCAAGATCAGTCATGGCAAACTCGCGTGAAAGAGCCGTAATAATATCCTGAAGAAACGCATCTGTGGATGCTGTGAGAATGATATCATCGACGTATAGCAGTAAGTAAGCTGTATGAGGCCCTTTCGAGTAAATAAACAGCGATGTGTCGCAGGCACTGCTTCGAAAACCCTGTGACAAAATATAAGTAGCAAAACGAGTATACCATGCTCGTGGAGCCTGTTTTAGCCCATATAAAGATTTCTTTAAGCGGCACACAAAGTTGGGAAATCTTTTGTCAACAAACCCTGGTGGCTGATGCATAAATACCGTCTCCTGTAAATCACCATGTAAAAAGGCGTTCTTGACATCCAACTGATGGATTGGCCAAGAGCGCGAGACAGCCAATGTCACACCCTCAAAATCCACTTGCGGAGTTTTACCGCGAGGCGCATGACAAACCAGGATCCAAACCAACGATCACAATAAACAAGTCTAAATGTAATTAATGCAATACCAAAACATAGTTTTAAAATCCCGTTTACAGCGGAAGCTTATTCAAAATAAAGTTCAACATAAATAACCAAAGTTCAATGTTTATGAAATCATGCAACTCTATCTAGACGCCGTGCAGACGCGTGCGCCCTAGTTCCATTGTGCTACCTTAGCGACCTGAGAAAACATGTAAAAGTTTACGTCAGCACAAAAATGCTGGTGAGTTTACAGGTTTGCAGTTCAAGTACCAAGTCAACCTGTCCATACTATAACAAATAGAAAACCAGTATACGCTAGCTAGGCGTACGTTTTGTTACTACCACGATTGGAAAACCATTACTAACTCGAATACCAAAAGTATGCCCGATGTATGTTCCTGTTGTTCCTGTTGTTCCTGTTTGAGACAATATGCACCCGCCGACCCTCCAAGTCGACGAGCGGGGTTGGTCACTCCCAATAGCGCTATTCACATTTCCCCGTTGTGCAAACCCGCACATTCATGGTTCCCCCCGGGACTTCCAAAGATCGTGTAGTACACAGTATAAACCCATAGTATGACAGTAGTTACCAAACAGTTGTTTTAACACATGTTTTCTCCCCCGAAAGTATAAAACCAGTTTAAAAGAGGGGCCGTAAACTCACCTTAAGTTCCTTTACTCCTTAACCCGAGTAAACTCAGCTGCTATGCTAGTCCCGTAAAGTGGCGACCTAACATACGACAGTTACAAGTATTTAGACTAATAACCCGCAGGTTAATTAGTCCCTAGGTGTCCAGACCATAACCAAGTTCGTTTGAAAACACCGTGACTGTTTAACTGACCCAAAGTACAAGACTCGACATCCCATTGGTGACCCGAGACTCCCCGTGTTATGTTCACGTTCCAAAACATGCAATAACGCAAGTACACTTAACACACGTTAACGTTCGATAAGTTATAGCACATAGTTCAAGTATCACCGAAATACATCCAAATATATGTTACCAAGTTATTAGACATGTTACGAGGTTCCTAGCATGTTACTACATGTCAAATCGGGTCTCGGAATGCTAATTTACACTTACAGCAGCAGTACACGCGATTAGGGAGGCTAATCGCATGAAATGTCACACGACTAGGGCTAATCGCCCCTTAAGTCAGGCGATTAGGGCTACTCGCCCTTGAGGCCATGCGATTGGGCTACTCGCCCCTGTAGTCAGGCGAGTGGGCCTACTCGCCCTTATTACACGCGAGTGGGGGCTACTCGCCCCTAATACACGCGATTAGCAAGGCTACTCGCCTGTAACCTTGCTGTTCCGGTTTTTCGCGCGTTTAACGCTCCAAATCAGATCCAGAGCGTGTATAACTACCCAATATCATCCCAAACACTATCCTAAACATGTTTAACCCAAAACCCTTCGTTCATCCTCGTAGAATCAGTCCTGCATGCAACCAAAGCAATCCAAACACATACACATAGCATGCAACATTCAATTAACGCATGTAATCATAACCCTATTATCCAATTACTGAGATTTCTATCATCATACTAACAATATTAATTCTGACCTAGCATGATAACATATCAAAACATCATCAAGATTCATAAAAATCCTATCTTTCTAATCATACATACCCATAACGCATGTTTATTAGTTATAATCCGATTAATAACTCTTATTGACGATTTTCAGAAAGCTTTTTCGTTTATGAACAGGTCTGGACCATTAGGGATTGATTAAAAACGTTTACAAAGTATTATGGATGAGAATCAAACCTTGGAATTGTAAAAGGATGATGGTTAGACCTTGAAACCTTGTGTTTTTGATCAAAATCGCCTTCCAGAGGTTGTTTAAGTGTTTGGGGCGGTTATGGGACGACTAGGGTTGATATTAGGGAGTTTAGGAGGTTAAGTGTTGTATTTATAGGCGTTTCTAGTCGTCCAGCACGTTATAGGCGAGTATGCAGCAGCTACATGCGATTAGGGCTGCTAATCACATGAGATTGGGCCTAATCGCCCCTATGTACACACGAGTAGCCTCCTACTCGTGTCTAATGTGCCCTACTCGCCTCCCCTATGGGCGATTAGGCTTCCTAATCGCCTGTAGGGGTTCCTTTTGTGTGTTTTGCGCGTTAAACCCCGTTTTAACATATGTTAATGCATATTCATGTACCGACAAGTCACATAATGATTGTAAACACATAACACAAGTAAATACACATATTTACACTCGTTCACCAATTCCCGGGACTCGAGACTCGTATGTTCCGTATGCCCTGACGATCCCACCGATCGTCACCGTTTGTACACTTGGTTAAGGACCGACATCTAATGAACCTCTAGACCAACATCCAATGATCTTCTAGACTAACTAATAGTTCCCGAACCATAACCCGACTTAACTAACCCAGTTAAGTACAATATATGCGTGACTCGCTAAGGTAGACTTTCATCTAGACAACGTTGTTAACCCGAATTTGCCAGGTGTCACAGCCAAGGACAAAACTGTGCGAATAGTAGTAGGCTTCACCACCGGGCTAAAAGTGTCCTCACAATCAATCCCTACCGTTTGTGACTTCCCATTAACAACCAAGCGCGCCTTATAGCGCTCTAAGGACCCATCAGATTTGAATTTATGGCGAAAAAGCCACATGCATCTAATAACTGGTCTGTCAGCCGGTCGAGGGACCAAATCCCATGTTTCATTTACCTGCAATGCATTAAATTCGGCTTGCATGGCGTGTGACCAATGCGGGTCCGAAAAGGCCTTGGCGTAGGTGTTGGGAATGGGTGATATAGTGGAGGTATGTAGGTTAAGCGGTGTGGTGGGTTTAAGAGATCCGGTTTTGGATCTCGTGGTCATAGGGTGAGTGGGTTGGGCCGAGTGGGCTGGAGATGGAGTCTGAGGGACCGGAGCCGAAGTTGGTCCGGGAACAGATGTGGGCAGTGGGTGAAAGCCCGGGGGTACCGAGCTGGGTTGGGCCGTGTTGTGCTGGTGTCTGGGCCGGCGGGAGTAGGTGAGGGTAGGGGCTGATGGGCCGGTTGGTTTGGGAGGTAGTGGGCCGGTTGTATGGTTGGGTAAAGGGCCGGGTGGTTGGGTTTGTAACGGGCCAGGTGATGTTTGGTTAGTAGGGCCGTAAGGGGGAGGAAAGGGTGTGGGGTTTTGTGAAAAAGTGAAGTTGGGCGGTAGAGAGTCATCGAGGAAGGTGTATGAAGAGACCGGGTTGGGAATGGTGTATGGAAACGATGACTCGTCAAACGTGACATGGCGGGATATATGAACCCGGCCGGTTGTCGGGTCGAAGCATCGGTACCCGCGGAAATCCGGTGGGTAACCAAGGAAGATGCATCGTATAGCCCGAGAATGGAGTTTGTGTGGTTGTGTGGCGGAAGTATTAGGGTAGCAGGCGCACCCGAACACTCGTAAGTGGTCATATGAGGGGTGGCGAAGGTATAGAGCGAAGGTGGGAGTGAAAAAGTTTAGACGCTTTGTAGGTAATATGTTGTGTAGGTAGGTGGCGGTGTGGAGAGCTTCCACCCAAAAGGAGGGGGGAAGGTTGGCATGGATAAGAAGGGCACGTATGACGTCGTTTAGGCGACGAATCATACGTTCGGCGCGCCCATTTTGGGAAGAGGTTTGGGGGCAGGAAAATCTAAAGAGAAGTCCCTGTTCAATGGCAAAGGTTTTAAAAGCGTTATTATCAAATTCACCCCCAAGGTCGCATTGAAAGGTTTTAATCTTACGGTTAAATTGGGTGAAAATTAGACGATGAAATTTCACAAATGTTGGGAATGTTTCAGATTTATATTTTAAAGGGTAAACCCAAACAAAATGTGAAAAATTGTCTATTAAAACCATATAGTATTTATAACCGGATTTGCTGGGTATGGGAGATGTCCATAAGTCACAATGGATTATATCAAACGGTGCAAAAGTATAAGAGTTAGACGCATAAAAAGGTAAACGCTTGCTATTAGAAACATGACATGAATTGCAAAAATTAGACTTATGGTCTTTATTACAAGGAAAATTAAAATTGCGATGCAAAACATCTAAAACTTGTGCTCCTGGGTGTCCAAGACGGTCATGCCAGGGAAGAGAAACAGCAGTAATATAGCAAGCTTGAGGCGGAAGTTGTGGTGGTGTGACAGGGTAAAGGTCTCCAGTGCTATTGTGGCGCGAAAGAATTCTTCCATTGCGAAGGTCCTTCAAAGAAAAACCAAACGGATCAAATTCTAAAGAGACCCAATTATCACGGGTAAAGCGTCTAACAGAGATAAGGTTTTTGATAATGTGTGGGCTATAGAGTAGGTTAGGCAAAATATAGGTTCGGTTAGGTGTGGTGTAAAAGCCAGTACCGGATTTTGCAATTGGAACACATTCGCCATTGCCTACCAGAATTTTATTATATGCAGTAGATGAAGATGGAATTTGAATCATACCTTGATCCTGCGTGACGTGAGCCTCGGCCCCAGTGTCCATATACTTCGTGGGGTCTTGAGAATTAACCTGTAAGGTTGAAAGAGCAGCACTTAAATCAGAGGGACATAAAGCATTATACCCATAATAAGGCGGTGCGGATGGCTGTGAAGGGACGTGTCCCGCAAACTGAGTCTGAGCCTGCTGACCACCGCCGCTGGAGGGCTGATTTGCTGCTGCTGAAGCAGGGCTGAACTGTGGATAAGGGCTGCTGAACTGCTGCTGCTGGTTGCTGTTGCTGGGCTGCCATGAGTTGTTCGTCGGGTAAGGGCATGGCGGCGGAACCCACCATGCCCAGTTAGGATAGGATGTCATCTGTTGAACCCATCCGGAGTAGCCACGGCCCCTGCCACCTCTATTAGACCGCCCCCGTCCCCTGCCCCTACCCCGAGACCCGTAAGAAGAGGGAAACTGGTTAGGGTTTGGGTTCGGGTTTGGTGTGTTGTGAGCCGAAGATGGCGATGAGGAGGCCGATTGCGGCTGCTGCTGTGTAAGTAGAACTGACGAAGCCGGGGATTTGCGAGCCGCCAAGCGAATAACATCATCCTGTAACATGGTACGCGCGGTGTCCCAATCTGCGTTATTTTGATGAATGAGAGCAGCCGTAGTGTCATACTCCTGCGGAAGTCCTCGGACAAGCTGTAAGACCAAGCGAGACTCGGTAATGGGGTGATCCACATCTTCCAATTGGTTCGCTAAATCGCTTAAACGCTCGCAATAGTCGCTGACGGAAGAACAGTTGGCCAGCGTGAGGTTGCAAAACTGTGTTTCTAACGCGGCTGCGCGGGCGTTTTTGTTGCTCAAATACAGCTTTTCCAGTTTAAGCCACGCATCCCGGGCTGAAGTAACTTGTTTCATAAGCCGAGGAAGATGACTGTCCGATACAGTGGCGATGATCCATTGTAGCACCAACGCGTCAAGTTCGAGCCACAATGGATAAGCGGCATCTGTTTCGGCAGGAGGGTCAGACCCATCGATGTGTTGCGAGACTTTGTAAGCGGTGGCGTGTAGGCGAAAAAGCTTAACCCACTGGGTGTAGGTCACTTTGGTACCATCAAGAGTGCGTATCTTGGAGTTGATGTTGGTCACGGAGTAGGCAGGGTGGAGCGGTATGGGTTTGGTAGCCGAACCCGAAGGATCGCTGTTATCAGTTTCTTTGGTCATGCTGGTAATCGGATGTGAAGGCTGGTAGCTGACTGCAGAATGTTAAGGCTGGTAGCCGCTGACTGCAGAATGAAAACAGGGACAGAGAAGACAGCCAGCGATCGGAAAAAAAGAAAACGAAGATTAGGGTTAGAGCCGTAGCTCTGATACCATAAAAGTGTTTATGGATCGTTATAATTGCTTGATTATTATGAAGAATAGAAGCCCCTATATATAGGGCAAATTACAAGAGATAACTATGGAAACGATCCTATCTATAATAACAAACAATATAATTCAAATATAAACTATCTCTAATATTATCTCTAAGAGTGGGGTACCCGTAAGCTTTTCTGGTGGCGCCCCGTCCCCTTAGATAGTTTCCATGTGATATTTAACAATCATTTGATTATATTTGCTTTCACCACAATACATTTTTTTTTCATGTTGTTATAATAGAACATTATCATGAACTTCAAATGGGTTCATTATGATATTCTTTTGGAGTTATTGCTCTTTTTCATTAAGGTTTAGAAAAAGATATTCTAAACCAAACCCGAACCACCAAAATACGAGAGCAAAAATGAGTTGCTTTTTTCTGTTTTTATTTTAATTTTGTGTCATTTTTAACCATTGTTGCTACAACCCACAAAAACATGGTTTACCGAACTAGACCTGACACATCCGAAACCACAACAGCCGAGCCTGACTTAGAAACCACTCAAAATTACAAACTCAAAGACATTTTCTGATTTCATTAGAAAAGCACGGAGTAAACCAAGTTTTGCAATTCTCAAACGGGTCGAAGGGTGTTTCGGGCACCCAAAATTTTTTTTGTTTTGCTGCTGTTGCAACATATTCACATGGCTAAAACTTAAGTACAAGTTTGTTTACAAGTCATTTTGGTAACGGGTCAAAATTCAGTTTCCAATATTTTTTTCTTTGGTAGAATGCAAATTTTAACTACAAGGGTGTTTCAATATTTTTGTAGGTTAGGGTCTGCCGTTCAGAAAGGGGTGGCGGCACAGCTTGTTGCCCGCCTGCCTGCTATCTTAATGTAATTTTTCGCGATTATGTGTTAATAAAAAAGATAACATTTAATCAAAAAAAAATTACAATATATTTTTTTTCTACTGATGTCTGTTACGCCAATATTGAAGGATGTATGATATGGTACTCATGGTCCATGGCTTCATGCTGTGGTTCACATGGAAATAAATGGTAAATGGGCCTGAAGGTTTTATTAGAAAGATAAGTGTTAAACTTGGAGTTGTTGATTGTATCATTCCAAAATCCAAACCCACTTTGGTGAAACTTAAGGCTCCTTTTTCTGGTGGTAGAAGTGTCCAAACACTTTGGTGATTCCAAACATGGTAACTAACATGTTACTTTGATGCCATTGCACACATGTTGTAACATTTGGATCTTATCAAACACCGGCTGGAGGTTACATGATTCATGTTATACTCATAATCAATAAATTAGGTGTCACCATTCAATGCTAATTATATCCCATAAATATTCAAACCGAGTACTGAAATGAAATCCTATAAAAAACCGATGCCATCTCGATTTCTAAACCACCATGTTCGCAATCATTTCCACTCTTGAATCAATCCTCCATGATGGTTAAATTCGTTGGCTGCAGGTTTCTTTCCGGTGGAACATGAAATTCTATCTCGCGTATCGCGTTTTATGATAAGTTATATGTTTTCTTGACAGTTTAGTGTTTCAAATACATCTGTGTTTTTTTAAGCAAATTGATACCCTTCTGATGACTATATTTTTTTATAAATGAAGAAGATAAGTTCATGTTCTTTGTATTTTTATCACAAAATGATGAGTTAAATGCCAATTTCGTTCCTGAGGTTTGGGCCAGTTTGCCACTCCAGTACAAAAGTTTTTTTTTTTGTAATCCCTTACCTAAGGTTTGGATTTTTTTTTGCCAAATTCGTCCTTTTCACTAACCCAGTTAAAAAAACTCGTTAATGTCAGGGGTAGGGTTGTCTTTTTTACTTCAGGGACGAATTTGGCAATTAAAATTCAACCTTACCTCAGGGACGAATTTGGCATTTAAAATCTCGTTAAGGTTAGGGGTAGGTCTGACCTGGGTTGACCAGACCCGAAACGCGGCTCGTGACTCGAACCCAACCCTAAACAAGACTCGTCCTTTGAACAAACCACCATCGGACCACTACTAACCACCGCTTGAACTCTCACCTGACCCGACATCATCTACCAATGTCGGCTACTATTAAACGACCACCATCTTCGTCACCTCTCCATCGTGACCACAACCCAAACCACCCAAAATAAAGCTTTAACCGTAACCACGACCAAATCTGGAACGACTGACATCATCGACCACCACTGCCATCACCGATAACCTCCTCTACATCACCATCATCGGTCACCTATTAACCCACCGAACCAACCCTTCGAGCCGAGACCTACCACCTTTGGACACCACCATCACAGCCATCACCACTGTTATCCTCCACCATTATAACCGACCACCAACCCTGAACTAGTACCCACCTGCCGAGACCCCACAAACCTGTCATCTCGAAGCCACCTTCGAATGTACCAACTGATGTCGTCACAGCCAGTTTTCGGGGTTCAAAACTTCACGCCACCACCACCAAAGATGGTGGTGGTCGGCCGACGCTGCAAACATGGGGGAAGGGGGAGGGTAGGTGCGAGAGGGATGGAGCAATTAGAGAGAGAGTGTGTGAGGTAGGGTTTTTAGAGAGAGGGGGGGTGGGGTAGGGTTAACGAGATTTTAAATGCCAAATTCGTCCCTGAGGTAAGGTTGAATTTTAAATGCCAAATTCGTCCCTAAGGTAAAAAGACAACACTACCCCTGACATTAACAAGTTTTTTTAACTGGGTTAGTGAAAAGAACGAATTTGGCAAAAAAAATCCAAACCTCAGGTAAGGGATTGCAAAAAAAAAAAAAAACATTTGTACTGGAGTGCCAAACTTGTCCAGACCTCAGAGACGAAATTGGCATTTAACTCCAAAATGATTTACTCAAGGCCACCAAACATTTATGTTTTATTAAAGCAACATGTCTAGTTTAGTATACCGTATATGAATTGTCTAGTGTATTTCACAATTTTCATTGTATAAATGTTATGGTTCCTCTACGTAAGCTTGCCTTCAAGATGTGTTTATTGTTTGCGAAAATAATGATACAAATAAATATTATTTTTGATTGTTTAAACTATATAGAGTTGTAAGAAGTGATATAATCAAACCATAAACAAGGTTTTGTCACCTGAAGTTCAAATATCAACACAAATATATGTAGTTCAAATTCTTTTAACCTTGTCATCGAAAGAATAGTTCATTAGCAACTCAAGCCAAAGTCTTAAGGCTAAATAACTCAAGGCAAGCTGATGTTATAGGTTCCAAGACGGTTGCTCAACCGCAGGAGTTCACTTCTGTATTCACATTTTTTTTTCCACACGATCGAGGTATGGACTCTATAACAACTTATGTGTATGGATTTGGATTTTTGCAACCTCGTTGTCGGAAATTCAAAGACGTTTTTATATGTTTTTGTGACCTCCAATGTTATGTGATAGTATATGTATGTATATAGTTATTTTATGTACATTGAATTACCGAATATGACGCACGGAACTACCGAACTATCGTACCGAAAGGTGAACAAGTTTCCCTATTGCTTTCAAGATTTCAGAAGTTACATTGTTGTTACACCATGTTCACATGAGACTAAACAATTTGTCAATAAACTTTCAAGTATAGCTTAAAAAAAATATAGATGACTCCATACATCCCTATGCATGTAGTTTGAAAATAAATCATAATACACGGCTTTTCTATGGATTTATCAAGTCAAGCCAAGACAATGACCGAGAATAATTCCCATGACCCATCTAACGTTCTTGAAAAGGCAAACATGTTACAGGATCATCCTAGAGTACTTGGCAAGGCTCTTGACAAAAAAAAAATGTCTAGTGTGACGCTGTATGTCTTTAAACATGTATTAGTGCCATTTTGTCAAAAGACATTGCACAAGTTTCCTAACGCAAATCGGGTCAAGTCGAAGTGTCAACGACATAGGAAGGAATCATATTGACTATAAGCCTAAGGTTTGAACAAGTTTTCTACATTTGAGAAGTTACCTTCTTGTTGTGTTGTGTTATCTTGTCTCCAATTGTCTTCATGTCATTATGTTGTTGTGACTTAATAGATTGAATTTTTTCCCTTGTATTATATTGTTGTTTTCATGGCATATTTTGAAGTTTTTCACACTATATGCTTGACCAAATCTAACCTGAAAAAAGTGTTTCTTGTTGACCACGTCATCCCTATTTTCTTAAACCCGAATTTATTTTCACATACATTCAAACTTAGTGTGACCCAAAGAAAACAAAATGATAATCGGACCTACAAATAAAGTATGTAAATAAGAAAACAAGAAGTAAATGTTATCTACCGAAAGAAAACACATTCAAATTGAAATAAAATATTGTGTATTCGTGAAGCAAAGAAATGATGCAAACAATTATTATGTGAACATGTTTGTTTTTAAAATGATACAAAATTTTGTAAAATTCATGCTTCTTAATTACAAATGAATTAGAATTAATTCAGTTTATCCACCTCAATCTATGTAGAAAGGAAAAACAACGTATCTACTCAACCACAAAATTTATTGTATACACAAACAAACCTTACCCAGTAAATCAGACCCTTTAATCAAATACAAAAACACAGGATTGAACAAACTCGTTCGACTCTTTTTATTATAAGCACACAAACTACAAGAGATCTAACCATCTATTCATATTAACCCCGTACTAGTCCTAACACAACTCAAACACTAATTTAATAGTTAAATAAACCAACTAGATAACCTATCTAATTCAAACTAAGGGACTGTTTAGCAACTTATGAATGGATAAGTGTTGAACCAGTAAGAGGTCTGAACCATTCAGACCCAGTATAAAGCTTACCCATTCATGGGCAAATGTATAAGGGATTCAAACATTTGCCGCGAAACAAACAATCTGAATGAACTATGTCTAACTGATTTAGACATATGTCTCATTAAAAGCACAGTAAGAGCTGAAACAAACACCCCAACTATTATCTCTAATTAAAATATAAAATACTCAATAAATCATTACCAGAAATTATCTATAACCCACTTAATCTTTATCTTCTGAATTCAGGATTAATGTCTTCATTAGTTACTTGGTTTTGATCAGAAGTACAATTTGATCTCAACCTGGTTCGATGTTTTTTTTAAACCGTACACATTCCAACTTGTCATACATAGTTCATAAAAAAAATGTGGGAAATTACAACATACATAAATGTGTAACATCAATTTATAGCAATCTTTATGTTTCATACGTTAGGGGTTTCATCTATTATTGGAAGGGCACTCTAGGATACTTACCCAAGTCTTAACCACTTCTGAAATGTCACGTTAATTAAAAATGCAAAGTACCCGAGAACCCCTAAATCACTGGCGGCACTTTAGGGTACTTTGCCTAACTACATAGTTTTCTTCATTTTTCATTTTAAAACAAGCTAATGTATATTAAACATAAATATTACATAATTAAAATAAAAAAACATAATTAAACTAAAAAAACACACTAAAAATAGAATTAAACTAAAAACCCCCACAATCAATCGAAAAATATAAAAACGAATCCAAGCAGGTCTTTAACAATTCCCACGCCGATATGTGTGGAAACTCCGAACCGTACCAACATTGGTATTCAATTTTGATGAGCTCAATGGCCACGTCTTCTTGTGTGTTCGTACCCTCCACCGCCAAGGTTCTTTAGTTGTGTATTTATATAGACAGTTGTGTTAACAAAAAGTTAAATTTTTTTACCCTTACTACATGGTCAAATGGCAGAACGGTCAAAAAATAAATGAAAGCAACCGTTGCAGCTCAGCAAGGAGTAACCGAGCTCCATGATTTTTTATGGAAACCGAGGGGTGGCGACAATGTTGCCGTTTGGCAACTATAACCGAATTGCCTTACCAAGGAGTGCTAAACGAAATATAAAAACGAATCCAAGTGGGTCTTCAGCAATTCCTATGCCGAGATGTGCGGAAACTCTGAACCGTACTGACATTGGTATTCAATTTTGGGTGAGCCCAATGATGACGTCTTCGTGTGTGTTCGCACTCTTCTTTGCCAAGGTTCTTCGGTTGTGTATCTATATAGAGAGTTGTGTTAACAAAAATTTAATTTTTTTACCCTTACTACACGGTCAAATGGCAGAACCGTCAAAAAATAAATGAAAGCAATCGTTTCAGTTCGGCAAGGTGTAATCGAGCTCCATGATTTTTTTATGGAAACCGAGGGCGTGACAGCAGTGTTGCCGTTCGGCAATGATAACCGAATTACCTTACCGAGGAGTGCCCCGTCCTCCTTAGGGCTTAATATTTCATCTAAAATGTTCTAAAAAAATACATATAAAACAAACTTATTAGATCGTTTAGCTCGTAGTCATCAACCAACTATGTACAGTATTAATTTAATTAGTTAAGGATTAGGTGAATAGTGTCGGCCCCTCTTCCATTGGTTGAGAGGGGTCGTGGTAATATTTTTTTGCTTTTTACATCTTTATTTAATAATAAATACAATTGATTTTATTTTAAAACATAAGTTCGGTTGGTGGTGTAGTAGTTTGTTGTGTTGTTTTCTTACCTAATGTTATGGGTTCGAGGTTTGTGAAATGCATTTTATTATTTGTATTAATGTTGTTGGTGGTGGAGTGGTTTGAGGTACATTTTTAACTTTAGGTCATAGGTTTGAGATCCGGCAGAGGCTTTTATTTTTTTGATCATTTACATAGAGTAATTTCATATGATATATACAAGTTTGAGACCTGGTTTGGGCAATTGTTTTTCCAGGTACTTTTTATTGTTACATAAGCTATCATTGTCGCGTTAGAACCCTAATAAACCAAAACGATAATGTCGACAAACACCATCGGCGTATCACAACGCGTGCGGGTAGAAATCCTAGTCAAGTATTAATATCAGGATATTAGGTTGATAATGAATGTTTCATCGAAATTACCATCACCACATTTTGGACGAGAAAATTTATACATGGAAACATTTGAAAACTCTTCATCCAAGTAACAGAAGATAAAACCGTAAACTCACAGATGTGATAAATGTGATCTTTTCTTTTAGAAACACAAAAGAAAGTCCAATCACCTGAGACCTAAGTAAATCCGATGGTAAAATGCCACCCACGCTCACAAACGCAGACAACACTTATGACCCAGTCCGTTATAATTCCCAAAAAAAAAAAAAAAACCTCACTGGCCAAACGTTCACTGTGGTAAACCTCTTACTCAATCCAAAAAATTTTATTCTACGCAAGACCTCAAGCAATAAACTCCTGTCAATACACCACATCATTGGCTAATAAGTATGATATTAGATGTTACTTTCTTAGACCAACCGTGGTGGTGCTACCCCGGTTTTAATAATAATAATAATAATAATAATAATAATAATAATAATAATAATAATAATAATAATAATAATAATAATAAATCTCTCTACCCCTTTTCTTTCCTTTGATAAGAGCACCATCTATCCAAACCTATCATCTTCTTCATCCTTCCACTTCTTGCCTTTAATATCTCTTTCATGCTAAACCCACATAATTTTTTTTTGAACACATAATAATAATAATAATAATCTTCAAACCTATTGGTCTTACTCTTCATTGTTCTATTTGTGTCTAATTTGATTCAAATATCTGTTTTTTTTTTTTCACCTTCAGATCTTCTTCAGCTATTTGTTTGAAGGTAATCACAAGTGTTATTTGTTCTCTTGATTAACTTGTTAATTTCTTGATTGGTGAGAGATTTGATAGAGAGAGAAATAAGTGTTACCGTACGTTAAATATAACCCGAATTTAGTTCACGAATTCACCACCAGCACCGGTGACGACGGTTTTACCGTACTAATAATGGGATACCCGTGATCAAATCGGTAGGCGCCCATCTCCCTTGTACCACTACACATGTTCTTAATAGTTATTAGCAGTGTTGTAAAAGGCGCTAGGCGCTAGGCAGGCGGTGAGGTCCAGCCTAGGGACTAGTCGGGACTAGTCGGGACTAGGCGAAAATTAGGCGGAATTAGGCGTTTTGGTATTTTATACGTATTATATATATATACACAAATTTAGGGGTTTTTTTAAAATATGTTAAGATATATACACATAATACTTAGAAATTCAAGTGTTTTTTTTAACTAGGAAGCTTAGAAATTCAACTTTTTATGTATAAATTTATAAGTTTAAATACATAATGTAAACAAGTAAAGATAGAGGGGGTTAAATGTCTAGATACAAAAACTTATTTTACACTTTTTATTTAAAAATTACAAGTTTTAATGAATAAATGTAAACTGGTCAAAATTAGAGGGGTTAAATGGTAACATAGTTTAAACTCATTTAACCCTAAACGAATAACACACTCTATCAGCCGTCATCTTCTTCCACCTGCCTTCTCAGCCCTGTTTCAGCTTCTTCCTCCTTATCATCCTTTCTCTTCTTATTCCTCCTCCTTTCCAACAACTTTTCTTAAGACCTGAGAAAAGATTATCAGCATGAAGATCATATGTTCTTGGGTAAGTGCTTATCTTCTTCTTCTTCTTCCTCCTAATTTGCTTTTATTTACTGGTTCCGGCTATGGTCCGCCTATGTCTGCCTAGGTCCGCTTATGTCCGCCTATGTCCGCCTAATCACCGCCTAATCACCAAAACGCCTAGGACACAGCCTAGGGCTTATTTCCGATATTTGGTCCCGACTACCGCCTAGGCGCCGCCTAGGCGGCCGCCTAGAGCGATTTTTACAACCTTGGTTATTAGTCTATTATCACAAAAACTATGAATATTCATCAGAGTCAACCAATGCTATCTTTCCAATATCTTCTAAATTATTAAATACATAGACATCAATACATAGACGAAGTCACGGGAAAAACAATTTGCCAAAAGTCGCACTTAGGAACGCAATAAATACTAAAATAAAGACTACAGTTTTTTTTTAACATTAAATAATTAATTCAATTATTTTATTATTATTTAAAGAGACATTAAATACCATTGACTCCTTTCTTCAAAGATTCACGAATATGTAAACGGGTACAAGTAATATATTATCTTATTCAATTAAATTTTAAATATACATTTTTTAATGCCTAATAAAACCTAGGCACATAAGTAAATCCCGCTCAAAGGGTAATGGGTTTCATACACCCATGACATCACATTTTGGGGGTGTGACATCATATTTTACGGTATGTGACAGCTTCTTATTGGTATGTGATATGAGCCCGGGTGTATGAATCCTAAATATGTGGTGTATAATTCCTTAATACCCAAGAAATCGAGATAGTCTACGCTACCCTTTGGACTTTATGGATTAGTCGCAACGAGAGGGTCTTTAACGGCAAGGCTACCACTGTTACAAAAGTTTTGGAAGATGTTAAAGATGTGTCGCTTCTTTGGCTGTCAAACTGCTCAAAGAAATCGAGACAGTTGATTGGGGCCATTTTCTATGCTACCCATTTGAGTTTATAGATTAGTCGCAACGAGAGGGTCTTTAACGGCAAGGCTACCAGTGTTACAAAAGTTTTGAAAGATGTTAAAGATGTGTCGCATCTTTGGCTGTCAAACCGCTCAAAGATACCGTTTGCAGAATGGATTGATACCGTGGGATAATTTTAATCCAGCTCTGTGATGTATTTGTTGTTTTGTCTATGCTCTTGTTTGTTTTGTTGGTCTTTACTAAGCTTCTTGTTGGGTAGAGCTGTCTTTGTTTTGGTTTATGGAAAATAAGCAATGTTGTTCAATAAAGTAAACCTATAGACAAAATACCACTTACACTCAAATGGTCTGTTACTAATTCCGAAGGAAACCTAACATTCGAAAACCCATTGTCTAAAACCCTGACTCCGCATAACATTGTCCCATCGTAGTAAAACCCCGACTCTTAAAAACATTTTGTCCTGAACGAGACTATAGCTAGCGACCTCCCATGTGAAAAGCTATTGGATACCGTTATATTGAGTTGGCCGCACAGCTTGTTGTCTGCCTACCTACCATTCTTATGTTTTTTTGACCATCAAAACACATTATAGTGAGTTTCGAACTCGGGACCTACCATTCTTATGTAATTTACCCTCTATGATATGCATAAAAATATTCTAAATACATTAAATCAACTTTTATAATATAATAAAAAGTAATTAGTCAATAAAAAAAAATCGAATATCAAGATCTGAAGCATCTTCTAAATTACCAATTACACCCTTCTTCTTATACCAAATATACAAAATACACCCCTCAACTAAACAAAGAATAAAAAAAGTCATATTCTCTTCCTACCATTGACCTTAAAAAACTGTGCAAAGTGCTCACGGACCACATATGTGTTCCCCCTTACTTTGACTGAACCGACAGACCGGTTAAACCCATCGACGGCGCGTGACGTTCACGGTGACGGTGTTCTCCATCGTATGTCACCAGAAGCATCTTCGAATCGTCGGCGGCTAACTCCACGCGCTTCCTCGCCGGACATCCTTTTCCGGTGATGCATTTGTAATACACTCTGCACATTTTAAATTAAAATCTAAATCAGAAATTAATCAATTTATAGTAGTAATGCAACGCAGTGATGGATACAAACACTGATAATCACGTAACATATATTTTTATTTAAAAACCATAGCAATGTTATGCTCAACTTAAAGATATAAAAGCACCAAAATATATTATTAATTACCGTGGATAAGGTGAACCGTCGATCTTCTTCTCGCCGTACTTTTTCCATGAGTAATCATCAGCAGGTATACTCGTAACCTTAGATCCAATAATCGGAACTCTCCTAATTTCACGTTTTAATCCACTTTTCCTGAAATAACAATAACAAAAACATAAGAAACTTATTTTACACGAGGCGGCGTAAGATAGAAAACAAGTATAGTAATCTGCTAACGTACGCACCTTCTCTTGCTGCAACAATGGCAACCGCTTCTTCCAGATCCGTGTACGGAAGCAACAGGACGGTCAGCGCTGCACCTTTTCCGGTGACTCGCCGGTAACGGTGGCTTTTTGGAAGAGAACGTTAACGCCGGAGATACAATACCTAACGACGACGAAAACTGTTTACCGTTTGAAACACTTCCGTCTATGTTTCCACTAACGGAAGATGATACTACAGATGACGATGAGCTCGTTGACGGAGACGACGTCGTTTCAGTCACTGTCTTGTTTAATAAACAATTGTTTGGTACAATTGATTTATCTTCCGTTTGTGAAGAGGTTGAAGGTGCTTGAGTGTTTGCATTGAAGGACGACGGTGCACGACGGAAGCGTGCGTGACCAGTACGTTTTACCGAAGAAACGTTAACATTATGAAAATTGTGATCACTACTTGATAGCTGAAACATAAGATTTAGATGATGATCTATAGATTGAAGTCCTACGAAATCAACGGCCATTGTTTAATGTTTAAAAACAAAGGTTGAAAGTTAAAACCCTCAAGAGAGAGAGAGAAATAGAATTGATGAGAGAGAAGAGTGTAGAGAGGGTTTGTATGATTTATATAAACATATAAAGGTTGAATTGGGAAAGTGTGGTCAATGAGATGAGATGATGATCGGACGGTGGAGAATTGTTTGACTAATCTGCAGCGTAATAAAGAGATGGAAGAAGGCTAGTGGTGGGGAATTAGGCATAAAGTCAAACGAGGACTAAATTATTTTAAATTACTCGTATTATTTAATAAAATAAGTTGAATGAATGCATACGTAGCTTGGTAGCTGGAAACCATGCGTTTGGACTTTCAATGTCAAGGAAATTTAATAATAACGACAAATGTAATGATAGAACATGTAGGAGTAGTAGTGTCTAGTCATGACTAAAATAAGTTTAAAGTCACGTATTTTGTTTTTTTTTTTCTGGCGGTATATATTTTAATTTTAATATTTTCGAAATAATCATATTTGGAAAATATTGAAGTTTTTTTTGAACAACAAATTTTTATCGTACGTCATACACCAAATTTTAAACCCCCAAGTGAATAAAGCCGCCTACTACCGGGACACAGCCTCCAACACTTGTAGCCTAGTTGGTTGAGGGCCTAAAGTTTTCTATGGGAGGCTTGGGTTCAATTCTCACTAGCTACATTTGGAGGACATTGATGGATGGGAAATGAGGGATGACCCGGCCATTGGCTTGGGTTCGAGTCCTGATCCCGATCGGTTTTACCGACTATTTCACCGTCGTGCTTTCGGGCGGGTGAGTGGTCGGGTTTTCCCGATAATTGGTGGCAATTGGTGGCCCGGGTACTCTCAAGTACCTGATTCACCAAAAGGGTGCCCGAGAGTGCTCGAAATTGATTCGTTGGTCGTTAAAAAAAAAAAAACTACTGAGACACAGCCCTAGTAACTGGAAAATAATAAAGGTTTTTTTTTTTCAACACCCAACAAAAACGTCAATTTTATTAACCATCAAAAGGCGTCAGCAAGTGGCTAGCATACATCCACCAAAAACAAATACAACAAAAACAAAACACTAACTACACAGCAACAGTTAGAACACTACCACCAAGCCTTTGCAAATGAAAACCTCGCCAATCTTCCCAGCTCAGACTTGATTGTCTCGATCTTGCTTTTATCAACAAAAAAGACATAGTTTTGATCTCGCCCACCGTACGTTCCACTGAACATGCTTTCCTCTCGAAAATAGCTTCATTTCTTGCTCTCCAAATGGCCCACATGGCAGTAATGCAAACTGCATGAAACGTTTTCTTTCTATTCTCCGAGCCCCCAATGAACTTATTTAACTCAAGAAGATCTTTAATTCCAAACGCATATATCGATTGTACCTTGCACCACGTCGACATGATCTGTCAAATCCTTTGAGCAAAGCAGCAAGAAGTGAATACATGCTCAACCGTTTCTTGACAATCACCACACGTAGGACATAGAACCGATTCTACCAGGATATTCCTCCTCTCTAACGCAGCTAATGTAGGCAGCCTGTTTAAATTCATCCTCCAGGCCACAAAGTTTACTATTTTGGGTATATAGCTATTCCACTTATAGACCTGATCCGGCATGATTAATCTTCTACTCTGTAGTTCCTTCTTTAAGCTCCAAACCGAGTACACCCCTAACCCATCTAGTGTCCAAACCCATTTATCCTTCTTATTCGACAGGTTCTCCCCACCTATAATTTCCTCTAACTGCTGCCATTCTAATGTTTCTATCCCTGTAATTAGATCTCGTTTCCAAACCCACGATCCCCCATGAGCAATAGAACCCAACTTTTCCTGAACCGAGATGTTTTTGTCGACTTCGAAAGCAAAGATGTTTGGGAAGAGTCGCATGAAAGGAGCTTCTGCAGCCCAGACATCATTGGGTTGATAGTTTTGTCAGTATAAAATTCCACCACTGTTGGACACCCAACCCTTGACCCACCACTGTTGTAATGTTGCAGGAGAGATCCAACCCAACCCTTAATAAATCCCACCCAGCCCTGTTTATGTGCTTCCATGAACCTGGAATGGATAGTTTTGTCAGTATAAAATTCCACGATCTAGAACTATGATGAATCGCCCAAATAGCTTTTTTCCAAAGAGCCCCTTCATCTACCATAAAGCGCCACCACCACTTTGCCAGCATTGCCAAGTTCGCCTCTTTTAAGGACCCAAAACCAATCCCCCCATATTCAACCGGAGTTGTAACCTTTTGCCAGGCGACCTAGTTCATCTTGGCCTTCTCGTCCGATCCACCCAGAAGAATACCCTTTTAATATGGTCCAAACTCTCGATCACAACCTCCGGCGTCGATACAACGAAAAATAATATGTCGGCAGTGAGTTGAGAACTGCGTTTATTAAAGTAATCCTTCCCCCGATAGATAAAGTTTTTGCTTTCTATATTGCCAATCGGCTCTGAAACGTTTTAATCACCGGTTCCCAATATCTACTTTGATTCATATTCGGTCCAACCTGCAATCCTAAATGAATAAATGGAAATTTTCCCACCTACACCGCAAGCTCCCCGCCATCTCACTAACTTCCTGATTTGATACCCCAATACCCATTAAGAAACTCTTGGACAGATTTACTTTGAGATCGGACACTAAATAAAAACATCTTAGCAGTCTTCTCAAGTTTTTTACAATAGCAGTCAACCATTCGCCAATAAAAATCACATCGCCTGCATACATAAAGTACGAGATCACCAGGCCTTGTATTCCACATGATAACCCATTAAACAGACCAATCGAGCAGGCACGTTTCATTACACCAGTGAGAGCCTCCATGGCGATGAGGAATAGAAAAGGTGATATTGGATCACCTTGTCTAATGCCACGAAAATTCTGAAATTCAACCGATCGGGACCCATTAATAAGAACGGACGCCTTAATCGTTGAAACCATTTGTGACATCTGTTACCTTTCACTATCATTATTGTGCAACTCTAGTCCCTATTGTTTCTTGTACTTACATTTATAACCATAGTATTTCGAAGCTTCTATTATTAATAAAATTTCGCAAATTTATTCATTTACTCTTTCTTAATTATTCATTTAACTAGTTATTTAACAAGGTTTACAAGATGATAATGATAATAATAATAATAATAATAATAATAATAATTTTTTTTATTATCAGGTTTTGTAAAAAAAAGTAAAAAAAAAAAAAAGATTACTTTTGTTTACGTAAAACTTTGATTACAATAATATCTTTAAGCAAAACCCAAACCCAAACCATCCACAACTCACCATCCTTAAGCCCATATGCAGCCCAAACCTGCAGCCCTCTCCCCTCCTCCTTCCCTTTTCGATCAGAACCACCTAGATCCACATTTCGACCCGACAGCAAGTGACCACCATTTTGACGCGTCTTATTCCAATCAAATCCCGTAAACCACTCCCCTTTTGACCGATATGCCTTTCATAATGGTGTAAACGTGTAATCAGTCCGCTAATCTTGGAAAATTAACCAATTTAACTCATTTATGAACCTTCCAAAATCGAGATTTTAAATCAGTATATATACTCATCTTCGATTCAATTAAACTCGTACCTACACTTTGAAACTAGCGACTAAGATATCCCCTCTATAACCCCTCACTTTCAATCGCTAAATCTTTCCAATTCGAATGTGTTTGGTTGAGACTTTGTGTTCAAAGATCACCATCGTTCAGTACATTCTAATCCCGATTTATACATGCTTTAGGATCGATTTTTTATGGGGATTAAAAGCTCTATACTTTTGTTCATTATTTGTGTTGAATTCGTGATCAATTGAATTGGATTAGAGTTAGGGTTCTTTAGTTATAATAATGGGATTTAGGGATTTAAAGCAAAAACCTGCATTTAAGTTTTTTTTCCTGATCTTTTATCAAATATACACCCAGACCAGCTGGTCTGGGCCTTGTGCCTAAAACAATGGACCGGTCAAGGCCACTGGTTCGACCCGTGGCCACAACAGTTTTTTTTTGTTTTAATTTTTTTAAACTTATTTTCCTTTTATTTATTAAATACAAATACACATAAATCTTATATATTTCATATAAAATACTTTGGATACTCTAAAAATCCTACAAAAACATGTTATAGTGTTATAAAATTAAAAAATTCATTAATTTTATTTTACTTTTTGGAAATATATAAAAATCACATTTTAATCAATTTTTAATGTTTTATTTGTAAATAAATCTATATAAATCCGACTTAATTAATTAAAATCCCAAAAATTTTGTAAAATTATTTTTAACATATTAGAACATTGTGGCAAATAATTTTCTAGAAAATAATCAGATTTTTATCTAATTTAAGAATTTTTAATTCATGATTCCGTTAATTAAAAACTTATAAATTTGTTTTATATAAAAATAAAGCAGAAATTAATTTTAAAATTTATTCTTTTCATCTTTATACATCAGAAACTTACTTTTTATATAAAAATAATATTTGTATGATTTTTATTTAATTTAAATCATATTAATTACATTATTAGCATTTAAATCCATTTTTAAAAAATGCTAAATAATTGTTTTTAAAATATATAAAATCATTCATTTATTCCAAAATTATTTTTATATTTAAAACCTTCATTTTTTCATTATTTAATAAATATTATATTTTATTTCAATTTAAAATACATTATATACTCATTTTTAATTCACATACTTTATATAATTTAAAGCAATTTCTGTTTTTAATTATTAATTACATAATGTAAATAATTATTTTCACAAAATATATTTTCATTTAAGTTCGTATATTACAATTAACTTTATTAGTTATCACTTATTTAGTTATTTAAATTAAATAAATGCTAGTTTAATTATTCTTTTAAAACACTAAAACCTTTAAGTCCATATAACTTGGACTCAAAGTTCTTTCCCTTACAATTGCTTATTCTATTTAGGTTAATCCTTTGGGATTATTCTCATATAACTCTCATCGTTCGATTGATTTCAAGGAATTACGCAAACTAGACCTCTTTTTCGACCCATCAAATTCCAAGAAGAAGAACATGTGCACTACTCAACCTATTACATGAAATGGGAAGTTTACTTTTGTAAAACATGGAGCAAGAAGGTTTGACCTTCCTAAACTACACATAGATCACCTACACTCTCCCTCTCCCTCTCCCTCTAGTATATATGTGTATGCATGATCAACACAAGAACCACTTCTTGTAACACCCCAACCGATGGCGGAAACATCGGGATGTCACGTATTGATGATTGTTCTGTAGCTCATGGTGAATAATAAATTTCATTAAATAATTTACATACAATTGTTCTAAAAATTTGTACATCAATTTGAATAAAATTATACAAACATCTTCAAGCATCAAATCAAATCTTCAAGCAAGTAGAACCTGAAACATGTTAAGTTGAAAATATTTTGGGTCAACAAAAGTTGGTGAGAATTACATAGGTTTTGATAATCGAATAAAATTGTTGTGCAATTCATGTGTAATGGCAATCTAGTCCATATGTAAAAACATACTAGAAGTAAATCGTGTGCATAATCAACCATTGTGACTGTTGTATTGTGGTACATCCCATACGCTCATGGTTCACTCGTTTAAATTGCAGTAACAAACACCCACGCAACCTTTGTAGGAGGCACGTATCCGGGTGGGATTGTCAGTCCAATAGATCTATCAATGTATACCGTTTGGCTGATGAATGTTTATGCTAGAATTGTGCTTACCCTAGTCATGTTCAAGACATAATGCAACATAGAAATACACATAGACACATTGATGATTGAATTGCATAAATATTGTTGTAACATGTTTCACCCCAAAAATGGTGATAAATAGAAAAGGGGCTATGTAAAACTCACCTTAGCAATATGTTATATCTATTGAAAAATTGAATAATGGTGTTACCCAAATGTATCAAATATCACCCTATAATAAGGTAATAAATATGTCTAAGTCTACCAAGTCTACAAATGTATAAGTTCCAGGGCTTCGAATGCTTGTTTGATTAATATTAAAATATTTGATAATTGACGAAATTTAGTAATTAAATAGACAAAAATATTTTTATAAGAATTTAAATTTAAGATGGTCACAATAATGTATTTAAAGTATAAAAATAATTTTTGCAAAATTATTTTCTTTAAAATAGATTATTAAATCTATTTATTCACATATTGTCAAACTTTAACTTTAATATTAAAAAATACTAAAATTAAAGAATTATTAGTTTAAAATTTATATTTCTGTTCTAAATAATCAGAAATAATTTGTATAAAATTTTGGTGCAAAAATATTAAAAATTGGATTTATTATGATTTAATTATGATTAAAACTAACAAAAATTGATTAAAAATATTAAATAAATGATTTTTCTGAAATAAAAATCATTTATGGAATGTTTATTGTTTTATAAACTCAGAATAATTTTTGTGGAATTTTATAAAATCGTTTAGATATTTTAATGGATTTTTATAAATATAATAGCATAAAATTGATTTAATTATTATAAATATTAAATAAATAAATTTCAGAAAACTAAACATTGTAGGTAAAACTTTTACATCAGATTTGTTAAAAATAATTTTTTTAGAATTTATAAAAAGGTTTTAATAATTAAAAACGAATTTACAATATTAAATCTATAATATATATAATTGGTTTGATTGTTTTTAAAAAAAAATGAAATAGATGAAAAAGGGGCGCCACAGCCGGGACTCGAACCCGGGTGGCTGGGGTAATAAGCATCAGTCACAACCACTTGGTCCAGACCAGTGGTTGTGATTATTCTTATTCGTTTAAAATAAATATAGTAAGCTGGATTAAGATTATCCCCAATTCAAACGTTCGAAGCCCTAGATTATCAATTGACTGATTCACACATCAATAGCCCAATTAATCATAGGGCTATTGATGTGTGGATGCCGATGAACAAATCCCACAGAAAAGATTTCACTTACAAGATTGTTACGAGTTCGAATGGTCGGTCAAACCACAAAGTCAAAATTGCAATCGTGAAGAACAAACAGCTTATAATTAAGAATATTGGAGGTTGAGAAAGGAGTATTGGCGAGTTGTGAAGGCTCGCAAATGATCAATTTATAGGATTAAACACTGGATTGATGAAATGGTAAGGATTGACCAACATTGAATGTCAAAACGCGTATGTGGTTAATTGATTAACGATTGATTGATAATTAGCGTGTTGCTTAGTCATGATAGGCCGGAAATCGTGTAAGGATACCAAAAATATGCAAATCACGAGTTGATGTGGTTGATTAAGGCAAGTCGTGTACCTTAGTTGACTTTCCAAGTCAACTGAGGTGAATTCTAGTCGTGATATAATTATAACGAACCGGGTTAGAATCAATGATGTATGCTAGATCAGTTGGTTTGTGTGTTGGTGTTGAGAGGTTGAACCGGCTGAGGACTCGGGTTCGAACCCCGGCCTCAGCGTCTATTATTTTTTTTTTTACAACAGAGGTGGGCCGGATCCAAAGAAGAGGAGATGGGCTGTTGGGCTATTGGGCCAGCAGGTTTGGGCTTGATCCGAAATGGGCTCAGGTGGGGAAAAAAGAAGGAAATGTTGGGTTTAGCTTATCACATTTAATATCCCATACTATTTTTATTATTATTGTTATTATTATTATTATTATTATTATTATTATTATATATATGTATATATATATAAGTTGTGTGGTCGGAACATCAAACTTAGGCACATTATGAAAATAATATACGTATTAGAATTCGAAAATTTGGCGATGTTACAGTCTCCCCTACTTTTAGGAATCTTCGTCCCGAAGTTAAAAGAGAACACCAAGTTTATAATTGGTCGACTACTGAAAACCTTGATAAAATTTCACACTACCTTAACGTACCTGTAAATTCATGATTACGTTCCGGACCGTAATTACCAATTTACCTTACATTAGGGTTCTGCGTCCTTTTATGACTCTACCGATTGTTGAGCAGGTTCGATAGCCTCCACCAGTCGTTGAGCAGGTTGTAGGGCCTCTCCCCGACTGTTGGAAAGACATGATGACCTCTACCAATCGTTGAGTAGGTTGTTTGGTAGTCAACTAATTGTTGTACAAGTAAGCAAGTATGATTATAGATATAGCAATTAGTTCACATTCAAACAAGCATGCATTTAGATGTTATGATAATACTTGAATTTATTACTTGAATCAAAAAGTGTCAATACATAGAATTAAAGGGAAATTAGACATCATTCAAATGGTGGGGTTTAAGTAGCTGGAGGGTCTCAAACGGGGTTATTTGGAGCATCAGGAGCGTTTGTAGCAGGGATTCGACAAGCATCTGTAAGATGCCCGTACCTTTGACAATTGGTGCACTGTCGGTAGGGTACTTGAGTTGGATGGTGATACTTGCAGGTGTCACACTTAGGTAGCTTCCCGTTGTATTGTTTCTTGTTGGGTGGGGCAGCGGTGTCTATTGCAAAATTCCTGACCTTGCACTTCCCGTTGGTTGAGGCCTCGGTTTTGATATCAACGACAGGTTGGGGAGTATCCTTTTTCTTTTCTCCTTTACGAGTCAGGGTTCCTGCCTTCACATGGTTATCTGTTAGGGTGGCAGCCAAACACTTTGCTTCCTCCAAAGTAGCAGGGTTCCTTCCCCACACCGTGTCTTGAATTTGCATCGGTAAACCACCAATGTATTTTTCGATCGCAATGGGCAAAGGGGTGAATTTGTGGGGTAGCAGTAAGCTAAGTTCGTGAAAACGTGTGTTGTAAGCAAGGTTTTCCCCACTGTCTTGAGCAAGATCATGAAATTCATCTTCCAGCTTCTTAATTTCATTACGAGGACAGAACTCTGCCTTCATAATGTCTTTAGCTTGATCCCAAGTTAAGGCTAGTGCAGCTTCAGCTCCGCGAGTGCGTTTTTCTTCATTCCACCAAGTGAGTGCTCGTTTGTGAAGAACACTCATGGCATAACGGACTTTAAAGTTTTCGGGGCATTCGCTGTTGATGAAAGTATTTTCAATACCCTCAAACCAATGTAGGAGTCCTGTAGCTCCTTCTTCACCACTAAACTTTGGGGGATTGCAAGAATTAAAGTGCTTAAGTGTACAGGCTGGAAGACCATTCCCATTCCCGTTGTGATTTCCATTTCCATTCCCGTTGCCGTTGCCGTTACCATTCCCGTTCAACTGGATGACTTGAGCTAGTAAGTTGGGAACCAGAGTTGCGATTTGCTGCGCCATTTGTTGAGAAATGATTGCAGCCAGTTGAGCATCGACACCATTATTGTTGTTGTTGTTGTTGTGGCTAGTATCGTGGTTGTGGTTGTGATTGCTACTTCCTTCATCATGATTGTCACCACTGTTAAGACGAGCACTGCGACGTGGAGGCATGATCTGTAAGAGACACAATGAAATGAATGAGGTTATATAAGGAGTGTAATCATTTATTCATTAATTAAAACGAATAAACGAAAACGTTGACTTATCAAAGATTCTAGATTCTAATAACATAAGAAGACATGCTTTAGCCTATAAGTGAACACTCATCCCGAGAATTCCCAGGTAGGCATCCGGGTCCCTCGTCTGATTGGGATATATGCGCAATGCCAGCCTAGACAGAAGACTCAGAATACAGGCGTTCACCCTTCCAGATTGCACGTGTTCGTTATTAAAATCTAGAACTTCGACGAGATCTCAAGGTGGTTCAGGTTAAACCTGAGGATTTTGTCCTATTAGTCTAAGAGTAGATCCACTGATGGAGAGCAACCTTCTTGTAAGGATGAAAATAGGGATAAGAAGTAGGAGGGATATAGAGTATAGCAAGTAAAGGAAGCAAGTACTGGTTAAATCCTATGGTTATAGACTAGATTATTTTTCTAATAACCTAATTCCCTATAACCATGGCTCTGATACCAATCTGTAACACCCCAACCGATGGCGGAAACATCGGGATGTCACGTATTGATGATTGTTCAGTAGCTCATGGTGAATAATAAATTTCATTAAATAATTTACATACAATTGTTCTAAAAATTTGTACATCAATTTGAATAAAATTATACAAACATCTTCAAGCATCAAATCAAATCTTCAAGCAAGTAGAACCTGAAACATGTTAAGTTGAAAATATTTTGGGTCAACAAAAGTTGGTGAGAATTACATAGGTTTTGATAATCGAATAAAATTGTTGTGCAATTCATGTGTCATGGCAATCTAGTCCATATGTAAAAACATACTAGAAGTAAATCATGTGCATAATCAACCATTGTGACTGTTGTATTGTGGTACATCCCATACGCTCATGATTCACTCGTTTAAATTGCAGTAACAAACACCCACGCAACCTTTGTAGGAGGCACGTATCCGGGTGTGATTGTTAGTCCAATAGATCTATCAATGTATACCGTTTGGCTGATGAATGTTTATGCTAGAATTGTGCTTACCATAGTCATGTTCAAGACATAATGCAACATAGAAATACACATAGACACATTGATGATTGAATTGCATAAATATTGTTGTAACATGTTTCACGCCCAAAATGGTGATAAATAGAAAATGGGCTATGTAAAACTCACCTTAGCAATATGTTATATCTGCTGAAAAATTGAATAATGGTGTTGCCCAAATGTATCAAGTATCACCCTATAATAAGGTAATAAATATGTCTAAGTCTACCAAGTCTACAAATGTATAAGTTCTAGGGCTTCGAATGCTTGTTTGATTAATATTAAAATATTTGATAATTGAGGAAATTTAGTAATTAAATAGACAAAAATCTTTTTATAAGAATTTAAATTTAAGATGGTCACAATAATGTATTTAAAGTATAAAAATAATTTTTGCAAAATTATTTTCTTTAAAATAGATTATTAAATCTATTTATTCACAAATTGTCAAACTTTAACTTTAATATTAAAAAATACTAAAATTAAAGAACTATTAGTTTAAAATTTATATTTCTGTTCTAAATAATCAGAAATAATTTGTATAAAATTTTGGTGCAAAAATATTAAAAATTGGATTTATTATGATTTAATTATGATTAAAACTAACAAAAATTGATTAAAAATATTAAATAAATGATTTTTCTGAAATAAAAATCATTTCTGGAATGTTTATTGTTTTATAAACTCAGAATAATTTTTGTGGAATTTTATAAAATCGTTTAGATATTTTAATGGATTTTTATAAATATAATAGCATAAAATTGATTTAATTATTATAAATATTAAATAAATAAATTTCAGAAAACTAAAAATTGTAGGTAAAACTTTTACATCAGATTTGTTAAAAATAATTTTTTTAGAATTTATAAAAAGGTTTTAATAATTAAAAACGAATTTACAATATTAAATGTATAATATATATAATTGGTTTGATTGTTTTTAAAAAAAATGAAATAAATGAAAAAGGGGCGCCACAGCCGGGACTCGAACCCGGGTGGCTGGGTAATAAGCATCATTCACAACCACTTGGTCCAGACCAGTGGTTGTGATTATTCTTGTTCGTTTAAAATAAATATAGTAAGCTGGATTAAGATTATCCCCAATTCAAACGTTCGAAGCCCTAGATTATCAATTGACTGATTCACACATCAATAGCCCAATTAATCATAGGGTTATTGATGTGTGGATGCCGATGAACAAATCCCACAGAAAAGATTTCACTTACAAGATTGTTACGAGTTCGAATGGTCTGTCAAACCACAAAGTCAAAATTGCAATCGTGAAGAACAAACAGCTTATAATTAAGAATATTGGAGGTTGAGAAAGGAGTATTGGCGAGTTGTGAAGGCTCGCAAATGATCAATTTATAGGATTAAACACTGGATTGATGAAATGGTAAGGATTGACCAACATTGAATGTCAAAACGCGTATGTGGTTAATTGATTAACGATTGATTGATAATTAATATCCCATACTATTTTTATTATTATTATTATTATTATTATTATTATTATATATATATATGTATATATATATAAGTTGTGTGGTCGGAACATCAAACTTAGGCACATTATGAAAATAATATACGTATTAGAATTCGAAAATTTGGCGATGTTACACTTCTACACTTCACAACCACATCCCTTTCCTTTGTCTACCTTCGGCCGAGAGCAAGGGAACCCCATCGGGTCTACAACCGATCGCACACCACCACCACACCATAATTACACACCCACAAGGTTGTATAAGCCACGTTGAGGAGGGAAAGCACCAAGAATCAATCTCTACCTTGCTACATTCAGATCACATCTTCAAGTAAGGTCCCTTATAGCGTAATTAAGCGAAACAGGTTTTCAGGATGTTCATGTTAGGCAACAAATTTGCAAACCTCAGGTGTTTAGTTACAAAAAAAAAAAAAAAAAAAAAAAAAGAAAAAGAAAAAAGAAAAATGTATGTAACTAACAAAATTGATCAAACCTTAAAGACGATTTTAACCATCTACTCTTAAGTTTAAGAAAATGACTTCTTTTAGTAAAGTAAGAATGAAACTTAAACATTATTTTATAAATTTTACCATCAATTTGAAAATTCAAACATTACGATTAACATAATATTTGTAAGGACATTCACATATTGATCTAGTCTTCGTCTTTAATTTACAACTTAATACTTGAATATATTTTTCATCTAAGTCAAAATTTAATCACGATTAGACAACCTATATTTTTTTAATTAGCGAATAAGCATTCAAATTCATATCGTCTATTAAACAATTATGACGGAAAGAATATTAATTTTGCGTTAATGACTGAATATTTAAGACGGCTCTCACAAAACGTGTGACTAAATATTTGTATTCTGATGAGAATTTCTCTGGATGCCACTTTTCGACATATGGCACTCACTTAACCATTTTTAACTTCATAAAATTTATCTCTTTATCTACAACCAGGGTAGATATGATATGATACATGTACTCGATACAGAATCAACACATATTTTGCATCAACAAACAATGGTAAAAACAAACATGGTATATGTACCGATATTGTTCGAACCATATTGATAGGATTAGGTCGTTACGGTATAGGTACCGATATTTAATCGGGTTAAACATGTCATAGAACCGACTCATTAAACATGTATATGTTAGTTTAATTAAATGTCATTTTATTAAAGTTGGTGTTTCATGTTCTAGTTCAATTGAGGTGTTAAAGCGTGCTATGACTCATCTAACACTAACACATTTCTAATCTCAAAATAAGTTGCTCGTCATACAAGAACAATAGGAACAATTTCGATACATAAAGATAATATTTTTAGTTTATATTACAATATTTCCATGTCAAATTCAACCATAGTTTTGATAGGTGAGAGGTAATATAAGAACTTTATATATTTGTTATATATTAAAATTAGAAAATTGCCGTTAGTTCCTTTTGGTTTGCGTGTTAGACTTTGTCTCGAGATTGGAATCTTTTGGACGTAAATGCAAAAGAAAAAGAAAGAACTCACAAATGCTCTCTTTTTTTCTTTACAAAAGGCCTATCACCAAACCAAGGGTGTAAAGTGTAGGTTTATTTACACATCATTATTCTACTTGCATCCCTACACAATGAATTTTACACTTCTTTAGTACTTTTTATGTTATACCCGTAAACCAGGCATTAGGTTAAGGGGTGTGGAGACGAGACACCACCCCTGTTCTCCCTTTTTTGTCATGTCCCGAACAGCTACACCACCCCTACCCCCTACCCCCGTCCCCCTTCACCCCGTCCCTCCCGTCTCGCCGAGAACATTTTGGACGCTCCAATCATGTATTTTTTTTTTATTTGAACCAATAGGGCTTTTCCTTTTTTTTTTTTTTTTTTGAATGCTTGAGACATGGAGTGTTGGTGTCTCCACACCCCACTCTTGTCTCAAGATGCTTGAGACATCAACATGTTGAGGTGGCATCCTACGTGGCACTGAGACATAACATTTTTGGTGTCTCCACACCCTATAGCCTTATATATCTATTAAAGCAGAAAGTCGGTGGCGCAATCGATTGGTTGACGCCGTCGGCCCTAATTAAAAAACGATTTTTTACACTTTTACACTCTGTTCCAGAGTTTCATTAAAGGATGGAAGAGAAAGGATTGGGAAGGAAGTGGGGAAAAAATGTGTTCCAGAGTTTTTTGTAGGAGGGAAAGGGAGGAAATGAGAGGGATAATAGAGAGGATTTTAGTGTGATTTTCAATCTTTCCAATTTGGAAGGAATTGGAGAGAAGGGAAGAGGAGGGAGATCCTTTCTCTTCCATCGTTTAATGAAACTCGGGAACACAGTGTTAGTCTCTCTATTTTTTAACAACTTTATAAAGTGTCGTTTAAACCCCTTTAGTTTCAAACGTTTTAGTTTCACACCGTATTTTAATTCTTTCACTGAAATAAAAGTTCGTAACGTGCTTTTTTTATGCATGCGTCGGTACAACATCAGGTTTTGACGTAAGCGGTAGAAAATCATGTTTCAGGGTTCAACGTAGACAGTTTAAATTCACGTTCGACATAACGTCGAAAATTAATCTGGTTAAAAATAATAATGTTAATTCGTTTACTAAAAAACGATTTCCTTGCGTGCTTATTCTTAGGTAAGAACTTTTTATGCATTGTTTACGAATCGTGTATCGACTACCGTTCGTTCTAGCTCAATTCGTTGCGCACATACCTTTTAACCACATGTTCGTACGCTTGGGTCCCACATATGGCATTTTTTACGCAGTCATATTTATTCTTACCGGGTTAGATACGTGCCCGCGGGGCTAATACTAGTTATACATCATTTAAGAATCTTATAATATATTTGTTAGCTTAACTTATAATTTTATAAATATAAAAGTTAGATTATCTAGTTACATAAAAGTTAGTAATTATTTAACCATTGTTTATTCTAGTAAAAAAAAAAAACTAAGACTATCTCCAAGGCTAAGGTTGAGGGAGACCCTTAGACGCCCTTACCTGCCTAATCAGATTCCACATGATATAACTACGAGTCCTTTAAATCCTTAATTTTATCTCCAATCCTACAAACATCCTTACATATCCTTACATTTTCCACATCAGCACTCATTTTTCTTTAATAAATAAATTTATTAAGTAAATTATTAAAATATAGTTAAATAATTAATATAAATAAATTAGGAATAAAAGAAAACAACTAAATGATCCATATTCCATTCCTATTTGACATTTAGCATATTAATATAAATATGATTTATAATAATAATAATAATAATAACTTTACCTAAACACCATCACCAAACACAGAATACAACTTATCTTTCTTCTCTAGCAAGAGCAGACCGACGAGCACGACCGTCGCCATATAGCACCACCTCATCTCATCGTTGTCTTCCGGCAACAGGCAAACAACAGCATGAAACCTTCCTATTTACAAACTACCTTTAAATGAAAAGTTTTTTTAGTTTGGCACACGAACCGAAACAAAAGGGTGCCCTTGCAGTTGGCTCTCACCCTTGTATCTACTCCAAAGCATCTGAAATCTTGGATGAATCCAGCCCGGCTCCAGCGTGGCACGGGCAGCAGTTGTAAAGGCGCGTTAAGGACGGTCTAACCGACTTTAGAATGTGTGGTTATGCACTTGTGCTAGCTTTTTGCCTATTTATGTTCAAAAGTTTTCTTAAAATGTTGTTAAATCAAGGAGAAAAATAAAAAGAAGTAAAATCTACTTTTCAAAAACAACATAATATGACAGTTATATGAAATAATATGTGAAGATTTACAAACTAAATCTATAAATATTTATTAGATTTAATAATTTGTTTTGGATGTTAAGATTGATTTTTTTAATCTATAAGATTTTCCGTAATGCTGTGAAGAAGAAGAGCGTCCCTTGCATGACGCCCTTCCTTCCACTTCCCCGTGTCATATTCTTTTTCTTACATAAAGCTTATGCTGATTTCTATCCGCATTGGAGCACTGAATAAGTTGTAATTATAATACTAAAACACCTAGAAACTATTTAGATTGTATGTCATGAACTCACAAACATATCACGACTAAATCGACAATACATATAGAAATTGGGGAAATATTATTAATTACACATAATATAAGGGCTTAAATAAAAATTATGCGTTTTATTCTTCGTTGACTTTTAAAGTTCCAAGTAGTCAATAGTCAAAGGCATAATATCTTGACTATTTGTTCTGGAATCCAAGGTAACGTTTAAGTAAAGGTATGCACTAAGCGGACATCATTCCTCTCGTTAAACTTATGCTCAAGTCATCATTAAGCACTTCAAGTTTTTATATGGGTTATGGGATTCATACACCCTGTGACGTCACATTCTGGGGGTGTGACATCACATTCTGGGGTATGTGGCAGTCTCCTATTGGTATGTGATATTTTTTTCAAATTTGGCCACTTTTACTTATATTATTATTGTCCTTTGAATGGCAGCATAATACTACATTGACAACAAATCAAAGCCCGAAGCTGAATAGAAAATTAAAAATATCAAAAGAAACCTACTTATCTTATGCCATTCGTAATGGTTAATGCCTCATAAGAGGCATTTTTCTTCACATCAGCATTATAACGCTTATTCAAAAAATATGTAATAATTAATGCCTCTTAATACCCTTTTAATTATTACTTTCCATATTTTTTTCCTCATTGAGTATTAAACTAGAATTGTCTCTCCCTTTTCATGTCTCTATAGTGCCCAATTTTGGTCAATCGAATCCCACCCCAAATGATCCTCTGAGTTCCTAACATTCCCAATTTTGGTCAATCGAATCCCACCCCAAATGGGTGTTAACTTACCGTAACTAAAGAAAGGTATGTTGGTCGTTATACATAGAAACCCTAGGGGTATTATTGTCCTTTCACTTCCACCTTAAAAAACATATCATCCCTCTTCTTTACACCTGATTGCTGGTTGATTCATATTGGTAATTGATCATTGGAATACAACATACGAGCATACACTGTGATGGCCGGTGGTTACTAGAGGATTCGTAATATGCAGATAAGGATATTGACCCTAATGAATACTAGGTAAGCTTCAATTTTGTTTTATTTTACTAGAATGTAATGAGTTGATATGATTATTGATGATTTAATTTGGTTACACCAAATAAGCCCACATTGGTTATCTTTTTTTGTTTTTAGTAAAAAACTTTCAATTGGAATTAGGGTAAGGGTGGGCGGGGTGATCCGTGATGGCCATCCCGTGATGATCGCGAATACTGCCCCGCCAGCTGAATCACGCCCGTGAACAAATTACAATGTGATCTGCATCACACTGCTAGCTGACATCTAGCCGTTAGCCAACGGTCAAGTACATTAAAAAAACCAAAAATTAATTACCCCATTATAACTACACATATTTACCCTATTTTTTTACACACATTCAAAAAATTCTTCTCATCTTCACAAAAAAAAAAAAAAAAAATACAATTCTTCTCATCTCTTAAAAAAAAATCACAAAAATCACACACAATGGTTACGTGGATAGAAGAGGAGGAAATTGCGCTTGTGATCATGTACAACACCGTACACCCCAACGATGGCGCATCAACAAGCGGTGGTCGTGGTCGTAGCCGTGGCCGGAGCGCTCCATGTTGGAAAAAAAGTGTTAGCCGAGTTTGGTGCACTTGTCAGGAATCACAACGTACGTGTGATTCAATCTCTCACAAGTACACAGGCCTTGAATCCAAGCGTCAAAAGTACGAATCTTTTTTAAGGCAACAAAGCTAAACTATCCTGATGAGAAAGAAGATAGGCAGGAAGACTTCGCTAAAATCGACTATGCTACCGATGTCGGCGTGGATTTTCGCACGTTTCGACGTGGCGAATGCTACGCAACAAATTTTAGGTTTTATATTTTCTAGTATTGTTTTATTTAATTTCTAGTATTTTTTTATTTAATGCAACTTTTTTTATTTAATGTAACTATTTTTTTTATTTAATGTAAGTTTTTTTTATTTTATTAATGTTATTTGTTTCTATTTTTTTATTTAATGTAATATTTTATTTTTATTAAAAAAATGAGTGTGATTGTATCATTCCACTAAATGTGTTTAGTGATGAATGTGACGGGATGTGATGAAAATGAGGTGGTAAAATGGTATTGGGTGTGATAGTGTGATAGAATCATCCACCACCCCATATAGTTGTGATGTTCGAACCTAGAGGGTGACGATGGGTGGTGGTGAATGGTTATGGGTAAGCAAAGATGATGGTAGTCAATGTTGGTAGAAGGTGGCAAGAGCAAGACGAAGATTCAAGGCTTAAGCTGTATGAACCAACATGAGGTGGTTCACGATGGCACATTTTGTAAAGTGTTCACATAATCTGAGTCTAATCATATGAGCATTCAAGTTTTTATATATACCCACCCTTAAGGGTCACATTCTACCATATTGAACATATGAACAAAAAGTTCCATTTGAGTAATATTAAACTAATAAAAAGAAGGTAAAATGAAATTTATTAATCCCATCTTTTTGCAGTTAACTTATAATAATCCCACCTGAGTTTATTCTTCTCACCAGTCTCACCTTTCAGACATTTTACTCTCAATGCACCCCCCGTTAACTCACACTTACGTTGTTAGCTGAAACTCACAATTCTAGGCGATTATTAACCGGATTTGAAAGAGGGAATCGAGACGAAGATATTGGTATGTTCAATGGCAGAAATAAGCATGATTCAATGGTTTAATCGTCGGTTCCGGTCATCCCATCCGAGGAGAACATCAACCTACAACCGACGAACCATGCTTATTACTGTAATTGAACTTACCAATATTTTCGTCTAGATTCCCTCTTTCAAATATGGTGAATAATTGCTTAGAATTGTGAGTTTCAGCTAACGGTGTTAGTGTGAGTTAACGGGAGGGGGGGCATTGAGAGCAAAATGTCTGAAAGGTGAGACTGGTGGGAAAAATAAACTGAGGTGGGATTTTATTTTGTACATTATATAAGATTAAACTTCGTTTCATATTACATAATATTCTTAATACACATTTCTGAACTTTATTATTCCATGTATTAAAAATTTTTGTACGAGATCGATTATTATGAATTTACAGTCTAGTTCTTTCGTATGTTCGGTACGGTTCGGTTTTTGACTAGAGTTCAGAGTGTGGTCCACAACAACTTTTTGACCCCTCAGGGATGAGGCTTTGTTTTTAGTAGATTATGGTTTTCTATCCAGAAGGGGATGACGGCGTAGTTTGTTGCCGTCTACCTGCTATCCTTATGTAATTTGCTCTTTTGATGGAATGAATGTTCGTTATATTAAAAAAAAAAAAAAAAAAAAAGACCTTAGCCTGGAGCGACAAGAGTCCAAGACCTTGTGTACCAATAACTTGGTATCACAACCTTGGTCAGGAACTGCACCGGACCTTGGACCCATTCAGATCTTTTGGCATCCGAGTTGATTGGGATTTGGGAATGATTCTCGTAATAGTAAACATTTGTTTTACTTTGGCCCAACTCATAAGCCCACTAGTGTATTGTTCTTGGGCTGATGTTATTAGTTCAATTTCTTAACTTAAATAATTATTTTAATTTATGTTAGTTTGTTATTAATAAATAGTAACAATAAAATAAACTAATTATTTTTTAATTAATTAAGTAATTTAAATACTTTATCTTTATAAATAGTTACCGAGAATTCGATAAGAGCTTTGTAAGCATCGTGGTTTAAAATTTTGTAAAGTGTACAAAATATATATTTTGTACAAATTTAAAGAACAAATGAAGACACTCTAAAGTTACATAATTAACTAAAACAAATACATTTTTTTTTGAAAGAAAAAAAAGCTAATATAAAAAATCACTTATAAATTTTAGACAAAGTGTAATTTGTGAACCACCCACACGAAATGATTAGTAGTTATAATCTATAAACATGTAACACATAGATCTTCATCAACATCTGTATAAACATGTAACACAACATGCCATGCATAGTTGGAAGCAAGCAATGTTGGCTAATTTTATTGAGAATCTATTTTTCTTGCTTTAGCAATAGAGATTTGAGTTGTTCAAATGTAAGCTCATTCTAGATTTTTTTTTCACTAAAAATAATCTAAATATTTCATGGTGGTTGTTACTTTAGCAAAATTAAATACAATTTTAACCCTACCTAACCCAACCCAATAACAAATAATGGTAAAAAAATAATTTATTCGATTAAACTTAAAATCGGTCCGAATTTAAATTCACGTTCATCTACGCTCTGAACATTTGATTACGGTTCCATTCTGTTTGGTTTCACCCAAACAAAATTTTAGACAAAATTACATAAATTAACCTTTATGTAATACCTAAACTACAACTTATACATTTCAATATGAAACTCACCCAAAACAACATTTCACTATCCATTTTATTGCGTGAACCGATAAATACCCACTTAACCGCGAGGGTCTACATAATAAACACCATTAAACCCAAAGGGCCTAAAGACAAACACAAAACAACTCTCTTTCAACACACCCAAATCTCCTCCTTTCTTTCCTCTTTTCAACACACGTTTCTGTTCTAACCTCTCAACAATGCTCCTTGATCACCAATAACAAACAATTAATCACACAATTCAACCACAAATCTGTATCAAGATCCGTTCTTTTGGCCCAGGTACCCTTTTAATTCAATCCCAATTTTTCTAATCCTTTTTTCCAGACATAATTCCGTTTGATAATCAATAATCAGCGATGCCCATGATAATAATTATTAAAATCAGAACGCTAAATTGTTTAAAGTTTGATAATTTTAGGATTTGGGTTTTTTTTTTTTTTTTTTTTTTTTTTTTTATCTTAAATAAATAAATTTTATATTAATGTTAGAAAGACAATTACAATAAATAAAGTGACGGGTAAGGGTAAACGCGTAACAAGTTGTGTTACATTCCACTAGAACCAAAGTTAACAAGCTGCGTTGCGACCCCTTTTGAATAACAAAACTTATACTACTGAAAATAAAAGTTTTGGGTCATCGGGTCGAATAATTGCTAAAAACAAAGTTAACAAGTTGCGCTGCTAACACCTTTTGAATAGCAAAACCGATATTACTAAAAACAAAGTTTTGGATTTTAGGGTCTGAGTAATTACTAAAAACCAAGTTAACAAGACCGCAACCCCTTTTGAATGGCAAAACCGATACTACTAAAAGCGAAAATTTAGATTTTCGGGTCAAATAGTTACTAAAGCCAAAGTTAAGAAGCTGAACCACAACCGCTTTTGAATGGCAAAACCGATACTATTAAAAACAAAAGTTATTGATTTTAGGGTCGAATAATTACTAAAAACAAAGTTAATAAGATGAACAACTACCACTTTTGAATGGCAAAACCGATACTAATAAAAGCGAAAGTTTTGGGTTTTCGGGTCGAGTAGTTACTAACAGCCAAACTTAAGAAGCTGAACCGCAACCACTTTTGAATGGCAAAACCGATACTATTAAAAACAAAAGTTATCGGTTTTAGGGTTGAATAATTACTAAAAACAAAGTTAATAAGCTGCGCTGCAACCCCTTTTGAATAGCAAACCCGACACTCCTAATAATTACTAAAAACAAAGTTTTGGGTTTAAGTGTAATTTGCAGGTGAGATATTACAATATTTTTGGGGGTGTTTGAAGTTGAGAATACTATGCAGAGCCAAATAGTGTGCAGTGGTTGTAGAAGCATTTTGTTGTACCCTAGAGGAGCTAATAATGTTTGCTGTGCATTGTGTAATACAGTTACTTCAGTTCCTCCTCCAGGTACTGTTTGTTGAGTGATTATTAATGTGTTTAAGTTTCATATTTTTGTTGTTAATTTTGGTTAATTGTTGGTTGTATTGTTAACAAGTTAACAAACACTGATTGGGATATTATATTTATTTTGAGGCTTGTTAATTTTGTTTGGGAGGATAGATGACAACTAGTTGTACGACATAGGAGCAGTGTTTTAGCGGCACCCTCGTGACTTTCGTTGGAGTCTCGTTCGTGACAAAATGTCATGTGCGAGCCAGGGGGCCTTCGGGCACTGGATTTCACCTGGAATTGGTGATGTGCTAGGTCACCACTCACCAGCACTGTTTGTGATTGCGGGCATGGGTGGCCTTTTGCCTATGGGTGTACCCGGGTAGCTGGGCGTTGTTGGATGTTGATAAAAAAAAATGACAACTAGTTGTGGGTGATTTTGATTAGAGTATTCAGGTCATGTGTTGAAAATGTGTAGTTCCTTTATTGTATTACATGATATAATACTCACCTGTCACCTGCAAATTGCACTATTTTTCATTTTGGGAAGTTCCAAGAAAACTGGAACATGATGATTTTCTAAAACTTTCAAGTTACGGTCTTACGGATATTTATTTAACTGTCATCATCATTACATAAAGTTAAAGGGTGACATTTTTGTTATATTGTATGTATTAAAGGGTGACATTTTTATTATATTGTATGCATAGTTATCAAATGCGTTAGACAAAAAAAAGGTGAGGGGCTGAGACAAAAAAAGTGAACAAAGGAAAAAAGTAAAAATATATTATGTATTAGTAAATAGTATTATTTTTTCAAATAAAATAACAAAAGTTATTGTATAACATTTAGTATTATCTAATTAGTATCAAAAGTTTTAAAATCTTGTGTATAAAAGTAGTTTCTCTTAGATAAAAGCAGAAATCTGGCTGGAATCTAGCCATAATTTAGAGACCTCGGTTGGAAACTCTTGGGAGTTTGGGAATCTCGCCGGGATGTGCGCCTAAAGTCCTAAACCATCACCTGGAGGATTAAAGCGCAATTGCCTCGCTCGCCTGAAAAATGGGCCTAGGCGCAAGAGGCGATGGCTTTTAACAGCTATGATTGTATGTATTAAAGGGTATATACAATGATCTTTAAGATGAATATGTGTAGCTCATTTTTATGCTATACTAAACCTCTATGTATTACATGATCACTTGGGAATTGTACTGTTTTCCGTTTATGGATATTATAAACTGTAGGCTTGTTAATTATGTTTGAGAAGATAGATTCAACTAGTTGGTGATTTAGATTGAGAATAATCAAGGTCCTGAGATGAAAATGTGTAGTTCTTTTTCATGCTGTAGTGCTGTACTAAACCTGCAGATTTACGCCCCACTTACGGTGTGCACATATAATGTATATATGTGTGGCCCTCGGGGGGCAAAAGTAAAGTTGCACTAGGTTTAACGTTATTTTACTAATTTCGTGAAAATAACGTTAAAAACGACGGACGGTTAATCATGCATCATGTGGTGGCGTTGATAGTCAAAAGACAAAGGGGTACATGCACCGATCGGGTTTGTCCCGATTGCTAAGTGTTTTGTGCCTTATGTCCAAGGCTTGATACCAAACCACATTCGAGCCGGGGGTCTCACTGGAAGCAGCCTCTCTATTCTTAGGGGTAGAGGTAAGGTTGTCTACATCTTACCCTCCTCAGACCCTACCTTAACTTTGCTATAGGTGAGATTAACTGAGTATGATGATGATGATGATGATGATGATGACTAAACCTGCAGATTGCACTGCTTTCTATTTTGGGAAGTCCCCTGAAAATTGGAACATTTTATCTTTTTAGAACTTTCAAGTTAAGTTCAGTTAGTTATCTGTCATGGTCATTACATAATGGTAGCTATATTGATTGGGTCCAAAGAATTTTCTTTATTTATTTATGTATTTAAGTATTGTGTATCAAAGTTTATATAAGATGATGATCTTTAAGATCAAAATGAGTACCTCAATTTTTATGCTATACTAAACGTTAAAGTATTACAAGATACTCACATGTCACTCGCAAATTGCATTGTTTTCCATTTAAGAAAATCCCTAGAATTTGAACTTTTTTTTTCTTTTTTATAAGTTTCTACTTAAGGTTACGTTGTTACTTGTCATGATAGTTACATAGAGATAATGCTATATGATTATATGATTGGGTCAAAAAATTGTCTTTGTTTTGTATGTATTATGATCTTTATGACTAAATTGTCTAGTTCAGTATTAATGATAGACTAAACCTTAATGTATTACAAGATACTCAACTTTCACTTGCAAATTGCATTCTTTTCCTTTTAGGGGGGTTGGGGCATTCCCGGCAAAGTTGCCGAGCTCCACCCAACCCTACCTTGCCATGTCAAAATCAAACCCATCCCCGTCTTGCCGATCGGTGAAGTTTTGACCGTTGCCGAGGGGTGGCGGCGGTGTTGGCGGATCAGAAGTGGTACCCGGGTGAAGTGTCGTTATGCACTATCCAATACCCTCTTAGCCGCTTGATACCTGTAGCACCACTCATATAAATCTTATGAAAATTGGAACATTTTCTTTTTCTAAAACTTTCATGTTAAGGTCACGTATTCACCCGTCATCATCATGGTATGAAGTTAATGGTATTCATTGGGTTGAGATTCCAAAATATTTTCTTTAATTTGTATGTATAAAAGGGTATTTATGATGATTTTTAAGATCAATCACCAATTTCTTCTTGTGGCTTTTGATTAACTAATATGTTAGGAACTAGATAACCAAATGCTGATTTTATTGAAATAATAATAAGATAGTTGGCCCGATTCGTGAGGGGCAAGTCTCCAATACAAAAGACACTGATAATCAACTTAAACAAGACATAAACAAATAGAACAAAAGTGAAATACTTAAATAAGAAAGATAGTAGTTATTAATCCTAAATTCCAGCCCATGAATTCAGCCTCTTGACTTTGACTTTGACTTTGACTAGACCTTTGACTCCCCTAAATTCAGCCTATCTAGATGTGAATTAGCAGGTTCGTATCATAATATTATCATATAAATTCAAATTCTCCGGGCCAATTATCATATACGTTGGTGGCAAACCTTTCAGGGATGGAAATGGCCCAACTGATCTGTGGAGGTTGTCGAACATTGCTAATGTATGCACGTGGTGCTACGAGTGTTAGATGCTCATGCTGTCATATTGTAAATCTTGCTCCAGGTATCCTTTGATGATTTATTTTGCAATATTATATAAGGATTTTGTAACATGTAGGTACCATGAATAGATTAAAATTATTAAGCGCGCAGTTTGTAAAACTTGAACTGTGTGAAATGATTAATAGTTCTGAATGATGCAACTGCAATTTACCATCTCAAACTTTGGACATTTCTTAGTTTTTGTAGTTTTCATTAGTTTAGTTAGGCAATTGCAGATTCTGAAAGTTCTTGTTTTTTATTGAAAGTGTCAAACCAGCTTGCTCAAGTCAGTTGTGGAAATTGCCGAACAATGTTGATGTATCCGTTTGGTGCTCCGTCTGTTAAATGCGCAGTCTGTCACTACGTTACAAATGTCAATGTGAGTACTATTATTATCATACTCGTTTATTGGTTTATTTATCTCGAGTTGTTGAAAAAAACTTGTAATTAGCTATTACACAATTTAACTATTAAATTTATTAAAAGAAGAATTGTCGCAATTTTTGGCTAATAGTTGACTAGTTACCATACTTATTATTTATATATTTCTCCTTGTCATAGACGAGCAATGGAAGGGTTCCTGTGTCAGCGTCGATGCCATCTTCTTCGACAGTGAGTTGTTTTATTTTAAGCTTTTTTTTTTTTACTCCGAGAATGTATAAAGGCTTGTTAGTGAACAAAATATACTCAATAACATGTAAAATGAAAAGAAAAAATCTATTTAAATAGAAACAACATAAAATATATGAAGAAATAGTCAAATATTTGTGAGCCCTCGGGGGCAAAAGTGAAATTGCACTAATTTTAACGTTATTTTATTAATTTCATTAAAATAACGTTATAAGCGGTGGACTATTAATCATGTGGTGGCGTTGATAGCCGAAAGACAAGGGGATACATGCACCAATCGTCCTTTGTCCCGATTGTTGAGTGTTATGTGCCTTATGTCCAAGGCTTGATGCAAAACTACTATTGAGCCAGGGGTCTCACTGGAAGCAGCCACTCTATTCCTATGGGATAGATAAGGTTGTCTACATCTTCCGTTCTCAGACCCTACCTTAGCTTTGCTATTGGTGAGATTTACTGAGTATGATGATTATGATAAAATCTATGAAATGCAAGCAGATTGTATTCGTGCTAATGTTGACTGAAATATTATTTTCCAAAGACAAAAATGTTATTATTTTCTTACTTTACATGCTTGTAAACATGTATAGTGCTTTATAAGCCTGGCATAAAAGGTGAGTCAAAACTGGTTCGGGCCAAAACGTAGCATTTTTAAAACGTATCAACTTGTTTTGGTCAAAACGGGTTTTGACCAAAATGTGTTTGCCTTGAAGCGGGTCGTTTTATAGAAAAAAGTATCAAAATACGTTCGCATGCTGTAATTTATTTTTAACCAATTTGTTACATTTTCTACAGGAAAAGCCTCATTCGCATACTCAAACAGTTGTCGTTGAAAATCCCATGTCCGTTGATGAGAACGGGAAACTGGTACTTAACCCCTGTTCTTTCTACTTTAAGTATTTATTTTAAACGTATACCATTATTTAACCTTGAAACGTTTTATGATGATATAGGTAAGCAATGTTGTTGTCGGGGTGACAACGGATAAGAAACCACATTGAAACGCTTGGCATTACAGGCCATCGTATTATGTTTATTGTATAATTTTGATGAATGAATATGGGTCACTAGTAGTTGAATTTGTATACTATTAGGACAGTAAAAGCGGTCCATCGTATTATGTTTATTGTATAATTTTGATTGTTGAGAAAAAATGGATGGCTGATGTGTTGATTTCTGATGGGATATGGTTAATAGAATGCGTTTAGCCGGATTATAAGCAACTAAGGCTGTGCTCAATCCGGTATGGTCGGGTTGTTGGTTTATAACTTTACATTTGTGCTGTTTTTCAGTGTCCAGTTTGGTTTGGTTCATTGCAGAACTGATAGAACCTGAGGCCTAAATGATTCCAATAGCGATTAATGATTAACTTGGCCCACGATTTGAAACCATGCTAACTGTTTCACCTGGCCCTAGAACTTAGAGCCCAACCGAAACATTGGTCCGGTCATCGGGCTTTAGTTTGTAAAGCGGTCATCAACTGATGAACATATGCATATCGGACACAACCATATCAACTTTTACAGCACTAACCATCATCATGGGTTACTAAGACTAAAGGGTGTGGGGCTCGGCATGCCCATGGTCGGCCCGGCAAAACCGCCCCCTAGGGCAGGCATCGTCGTCAGCGGCAAGGAGTGGCCGTTCTTGCCGTGCCTCCACGTGTTGGTTTTGATTGTTTTTGAACGTTACACAACGGTAACAATGGTAATTTGACCGTTTTTTTAAATATTATAAATAAACAAACCCTTTACCTCATTTTTTATACCATCTCCTCTACAAACACACTTCAATTTTTTATACAATCTTTATTTTATATCATTATGGATCCATATCAAAACACCCCGAATCAAACCCCGCAACGTAATCAAAACCCGAACCTAAATCCGTTCACGACACCGAGTTACATGATGCCAATCGGTCCAATTTGGGCGACATTTTCGGGGTTCCAATAAAGTCCCAACCCTTTCACCCAATATTCCCAAAATCAAATGCACCAAAACCCCACTTCTTTTAACCAATTTGGCCATATGCAAATGTACCAAAACCCTCAATCTTTCACCCAACTTTTGCAAACCCCGCTTAATGTGCCATTCCAACCGTCTCAACAACAACTGTCACCCGAACCCGAATAAGAAGATGAGGTTGAAGAGTTCGTACGCAATCCCAATCTTCGAAGGGGAAAAAAAGAAAAGTCGGGCTCGTGTACGTGAAACTCCCGCGTCCAAAAGGCTATGGTCGAAAATAGAAGAAGAAGCATTAGCTAAGGCGTATATTTCTACTTCAAAAGATCCCATAGTTGGTAAAAATTTTTTCTTACAATATGTGTTACAAATTTTTTATTTTTTTAGGTGATATAATATACGTTATATTTAAAAATGTAGGGAACAATCAAACGTGAGATAGTTTGTGGCTTGAAGTAACCGATAGATTCCACGAAATAATGGGGCAACCTCCATATCGCAACTTCGAGTCGATAGGTTCCAAGTGGAGGAAAATGAACTCTACAATCAACCGCTTTATCAAGTATTATAATCTGTTGTTTTTCAATCCTCCAAGTGGGTGGAACGAGGAAATGATTTTCAAAGAGGCGATGCGTAAATATGAAGACAAGCATGGGAAAGTTTTCCCTCACGTTCGTGCGTGGACGATTTTGAAGACATCTCCCAAATGGGCACCGGTTCCAAACGAGGCTGCAAGAGCCAAACGATCCAAAACTTCAGAGTCAGGCAGCTATAGCATGGGAGGCGGGTCGACCGGTCGTTGTCAAATTAATATAAACGACGACCCAGAGTTCGAGAAAGATCCCATTCTAGAGGAGGCACGACCTATAGGGAGGGACAAAGCTAAAAAGCAAGTGACTACAAAAAAACAAGCCACATCAGGTAGTGGGAGCGGGTCAAAGATGGACAGTTTGGTGGCTGAATTGGAATCCTTCAAACATACCTTTAGTCAAACGCAAGCAGAGAAGGTAAAACTGAAGGACCGCGAAGTTGAAGAAAAACTTCGGTTGAAGCAAAAGCAAGTGGAGGAAAGAATTCACCAAAAGAATGAAGTTGCGTAACTGGAAGAAGATGACAACCAACATCAATGACTATCCCGAAGAAAACCGTCCCGTCTTGCTCAAAATGAAGGAGAATATCGCCAAAAAATATAATTCGTAGTTTTTTTTTAATTTAAGTGTTCGTTTTTTTAATTTTATTTAAATGTTCGTTTTTTAGTTTTATCTATGTATGATGTATATAGTAGTTTGTGTTTGTGTTTGTGGGTGTTAGTTCGTGTGTGTGTGTGTCGTTGTGTAATAAAAGACCGGGTAAAGTTATGCGCTACTACATATATATCCCATTCCCTACCTTTGCACTTAGCCAAGTTACAACCTTACAAGCCCCTTTTATTTGCATTCATGTTTAGCATTCTTAAGAGGAAGGTTGATTTAGGTACAAGCCTATGGTTGTGCAACCACCCGTTTGCCTTTTGTGTGTCTAGCTCATATTCGCTAGTGCTTACTTGTAGCCGAGGGGAGAGATATTGTGAGGGGTGTGTTGATTTGGGTATTAAGGATGGGTTAGTACATGGATTACATGTTTATGCTTGATTGAAAATGATCGCTTGTGGGTTTAAAATGGTTTTTAGTGGATTGCTTGGGACAAGCAATGGTTAAGTGTGGGGATGTGACGGGTGGTTCAAGGAACAACCCTTTATGATGATAAAACGCATAATATACCCGCATTTGATCATGTTATTGCTTGGAATTAGATAACTACGAGTACTTTGGTTGCAGGTGCGTTAAGGAGCTTAAAATGAAGAAAACCGAGTGTTGGAACGGACCGGAACGGATCGGAACAAGGAAGAATTGAATGAAGAAAAAATGAAAATTGGGAGAGCTCCACCGTAAGCTACGATAGCCACCGTAGCTTACGGTGGCATCTGGCCACATAATTATCCACCGTAGGGCAGTCTCAAACTGCCGTAGCTTTCTTCCATGCTACCGTACCTTACGGTGGCTACCGTAAGGTACGGTAGCCCCTGCACACAAATGTAACTGCAGCCATAAAAACGAATTTGGAGGGGACTTTTCAGATACTTTTCACTTGGGGACGTTTCTAAGCAACTTTTGAGCGATTTTGGCTGGAGATTATCATTGGAGAACTATCACAAACATTTGGTTTATGTTTTTTTATTCTTATGAACATTTCCATGGATGTTATGATGTTTCACCAAGCTATGTTAGGCTAAACTTTTGGTGATCATTCTAGGTGAAGGTTTTTCTTAAACTCTTGTGTGTTTTTCCTATTATTGCTAGAATAATAATTTGGTATTTCTACTTGATTATTATGATGTTTGATCAATTGTTTGTAGCGTGTTGATTAATTTACCAATTCCTAGTCTAAAGCATACATTCTTGGTGTTGCTAACAACCGAGATATCACGGGAAAGATTGGGGTTGGTTATTGATTAATTGGTCATCGGGAAACAACCTCGCGTTAATATAATTCGAGTACTTTGTTCCCTTTTATCACAACAATTGTTTTTACATGAGTTATGTCTATGTAACTCTTTCTAGTTGGAATTTTTACACAAGTGTTTAAAGAAACCGGAACCTAGGATGATCATTGCTTCCATAATTTGAAGAAACAAACCAATCTTAATCGGTAATTAGTTTCAATTTAGTTTTAAATCAAAACAACCAAAACTCTTGATCTTTTATTTTTGTCTAGTAGTTAATTGTAGTCAATTTGCAAAGCTATAAGTTACACATATTCCACAAACTCCCTGTGTTCGATACCTTATTACCACTATCTATTGGTTGTAATTGGGAATAATTTTACGTGTACCACGACAACACGTCATGGATGTAGGGTTTTACTTGTAGACTTTTCATTTTTTTGTACACCTTTGTAAATAGGATTAGGAATTTGGTTATGTATTCCTTTTCATTGGTGTACATGTATTACATTGGTGTATATGTTATTATTCGATGATGATTATTCATGCTATATTTAGCAATGTCGGTGGTGCATCTTTTAGTTGTAACCCATGCATTGCACGTTTTTCAAAAAAAAAATTGAAAGTGCCATTTAACATGCTCCACGTCCTTTCATCTCTCTTTACTTTTTACAACTCACACACAACTTTATCTATATTCTCCTTACCAAACCTGGACACTACCTTCTTTCTTCTTTTCAAGACACAAACCAGGGAACTACTCTCTCCATCACATAATTTCTCTCTAAAAAAATAATTCTCTCTACTCACCTCTCTCTTCTTCTCTGCTCTTTTTTTTTCTCTCTATGCGGCGTTCTTGGCCGGCGGTAGGTGGTTGTGTTAGGTGGCGGTGATGACGGTGGTGTGGTGGTGGTGCGGTGGCGAGATGAGTACAGAAAGGGAAAGGGGGAAAGAGCGCACCGGGACAATCTGACCCGTTCTTTAACGGTGATACTTAGGTTATGGTACTATGCTGGTGGAGGTTCATAGGTGGTGCTGCCGAGGTGGAGAAGTTAGGTGGTGGTGCCTAGGTGGTTGTTGTGGTGGTGTTGTGTTTGGGTTAAGATGGGTGCGATGGCCGGGGTTTATAAAGACACCTGTATTTTTCTTTTTTTTTTCGCCTTCAACCTACGATCGCATTTCTTCAAATCTTCAATCCAGATCTATAGCTTATAATCATACAATACATCAAGATTTGTAGCTTAGATCCGTATAAAGAAAACGAAATGACGATTAGAGTGACGGAGTAGTTGTTGGAAAAGGAAAATAAGAAGATGAAGATAGTGGATGAAAGGAACAATAATGGATTGGGCTTATTTGTTAAGAAATGGGTACTAAATATAATTTATGAATGAATATTGTTTGGTTTTTAGATCAGGCTAAAAAGTTTTTAAACAGCTATATATTTTTTAGTAATTCATCAAGTTGGTTAATATCATTTAGTAAAAGGAACCACGAATAATTTAAGAAACAATTTATTCATTAAAACTTCATAATATGATTTTTTATGACCTTTTACTGCATTTTCTATATGTTTAATAATTAAGTTATTTATACCTTTATCCGGTCTTTAAATCCAGTCCAGGCCAGTGAACCAGTAATGCATCTGGTTCGTCTTTCGTTCCGGTTATGAAAAATTGTGATACGTAGAGAGCAAAGAAGAGTGTAGCACATTTACTTTTATGGTCACCTAAGACTATAAGGAGTGGGGGGGGGGGGGGGGGGGGGAGAGGTGGGGGGGAAGTGACACTTGACATTTCTTTTTTTTTTTTTTCTTGTTTTTAACTTTCTTTTTTAATAAATATAAAACAAAATTTTAAAAAAACATAATATTAATTCATAATAAACTACAAAGTTAAATAAAAAAAACACTAACAAACCAAAAATACATGAAATTTTAATAAAAACATAAAAAAAAAAAATACACTTTAGTTATCGCTATCGTCTTCATCAGATGGGTAATCTCTTGGTACACTCCAAATATGATCAACCAGATCCGCTCGAAGGTTGTGATGTGTTTGGCTACTCTTGATTTCAAAGTTGTTGGCGTTTCTTTCTTCATCCGTAATGTTTGCTTGACTTTGCTGCGTTTCCTCACCAAAGTACTCGCATATTGCACGCCCTTCATCCTCCAAAATCATGTTATGTAAAATAATGCATGCGTACATCACATTTCGTATATGCGATTTTTCCCACAGTCGGCAGGGTGTGGCCAAAATGCGCCATCTTTTTTTCAAGACACCAAAAGCACGCTCAACATCTTTCCGTGCAGCCATTTGAGCTTTGTTAAACTTTTTTCTCTTAGGATCTAACGTCGTCCTCCGTGTAAACGATTTTACGAACATGGCCCAATCAGGGTAAATTCCATCTGCTAGAAGATACCCGTACTTATATTCTACCCCGTTTAAAAAAAAAAGTTCCTTTTGGTGCAATATCGTTTATAAGATCGTTGAAGATTGGGGACTGATTAAGAACAGTCCTATCGTTCAACGATCCGGGCACACCAAAAAACGCATGCCAAATCCAAAGATCTTGTGACGCAACCGCTTCGAGCATCAAACACGGCCTTTTATGAAAACCGCTAGCGTGTTGGCCTTGCCACTCAGTTGGACAAACTTCCCACTCCCATTTCATACAATCTAAACTCCCGAGCATACCGGGAAAACCATGTTTTTCTTCGTGAAACTCTAAAAGTTGCTGGACGTCACTAAATGTTGGTTTTCTCAAATATCGTTTTAAATATAAATCAATGACGCCCGCACAAAAAAACTGAGTACTTTCTCTAGCCGTTCGGTCGGCCATCCTTAGATACTCATCCATTATGTCGGAAGTCATTCCGAAAGCCAATGATCGAAGCGCGGCTGTGACCTTTTGCATCGCGGTAAATCCCATCTGACCACGTGCATCGGGCCTTTGTTTGAAATAATCAAACTTATTTTCCAAATCATTTGTTATTCTTAAAAATAAATTATGACTCATACGAAAACGACGCCTAAAACTTCTTTCATCGTATGTTGATTCGGGTGAGAAGTAATCACGTACCAATAACTCATTTCCGGTTTGTCGGTCACGAAGTATATACTTTCTACTCTTGGGTGGTTCGGAGGTCCCTTCGTCGTCCGCTATAGCTTTAACGACGTTCTGAACGGTCGCCATTAACATTTCTGCGGCACCTTCGCCCAAGTCATCCAAAGCGAGTTGATCAAGCATATCGTCTGAACTCGAAGAACTCGAAGAATCGCCCGACATCTTGCAATTTTTTTGAAAATATATGATAGTTTGGAGAGGATTTTATGAAAAAAGGAGTGTGTGTTTGTGTGTAAGATGTTATTGTTATATATATATATATATATATAATAAATTTTTTATTTTTTTTGTATACTAGCCGCTACCAACGGATTTATTTTTTTTTCTTTTTTTTTTAAACGGTAACATTATATGGCCCAATCATCAAGCTCCACGTGGCCACCTCCCCTCCCCCACGCCGGTGAGCTTCCTCCCGCCCCCCACTCCCGCCCCCACTTCGTTCAGTCTAAGACTAAAAGATATGAAAGAGAACATCATCACACAAAAAAAATACTACCCACAACTAAACTTTGGATCGAATAAATTTAATTTGAAAACTTAGAAAATTGTTTATCAAACTTTTTTTTCTAAATTAATAAACTTTGTTTATAGTATTTATAGTAGAGCATCAACAAATAAAATTTGCCATGAATAATAAATGTTATTTATTTATAATTCCGTATTTTTTCATTAAAAGATATACTACAATACTTTATAATATATCATCATCAATTAACAATTAAAGAGAACATTTATTAGGATTTCAATTAACTTTGTATAAATTCTTAAAATGCAAAAGCAGCATCATCAAACTTCTTATGATTGTATTCATTTATTTTGGACATAATTTTAATGTGAATAAATCAATTTACACCTAGAATATTTTTATATTTATACAGAATGCATTCGTGATTTGTGAATAAACGGTTACAAGCAACATCATCAAACTTCTTATGATTGTATTCATTTATTTTGGACATAATTTTAATGTGAATAAATCAAACTATTGTAATTGATTGTCGTTTATTTACATTTCAATGTTATTGTGGTTGATTGAATTAGTTGTTTGAAACTATTATACAATCGATCGAGTATTTACTAACTTTTAAATTACAAATGTTAGCGTTGGTATTTACCGTGTCGCTATATTTGTTTAGAACTATGTTCCCGCAGCGAAGCGCGGGGTAGTATTACTAGTTAACACTTGGTGAACAAGTTCATTTCACTATTTTTTATATACATTTGTAAATAGGATTAGTAATTTGGTTATGTTTTTCTTTTCGTCGGTGTAGCTGTATTACATTGGTGTATATGTTACTTTTCGATGAAAGTTTGTTATTTACATTGGTGTAATACTATACCACATGTATGTAAGGTAAGCGATTATCAGAATACATGAAAATAATAAGTGACAGATTTTTTAAAAATATTTGGGTAATTATATGGCTTTAAAAAATAAAAGAAAAACCATGGTTGATGTTAAATATATTGATTTTTTTTGACAGGTTTTAAAAATTGTGAAGGGTATAAATTACTCATTTATCCTTTTGTACGTATTTTGATTATTTTAATTCATATTTTATCATAAAATTGTTTTTAATTACTTTTAATCTTAGCCATAAAAATGAAGCTAAGTAATGGTGTAGATTGGTTTTTATGGTTCTCTTAACTCAACTAAGTTCTTATTTTCTCATAATCCTATATATGGGAAGGTTTAATAGAAAACCTCAAAAATTTGACAAAGCCCTACTTCCCGAGCTTTTTTTTATTTGAAAATTTTAGGGCATGTAATATACATGTTTTTAAGAGTTTTGAATCAAAAAAATAAAAAAACGCCAAACGTTTTTTTTTAAATAAATAAGTTTTGTAGTGTTACATATGTTACATGTTTAACATATGTAACACTACAAAACTTATTTAAAAAAAACCGCTCAACGCTTTTGATGTGCCTGGTTTTAGTAATTAGAAATGATACCATTTTCCGGGTGCAAAAATTTTTGGTGTTTTAATTTCTAAACATTGGTTTTGGGAAAAAGATGTATTTTTACTAAGCTGTTAACAATTTTTAAATTTATAAGTAAACGATAATTACTTAGTGAAGAAGCAACGGGTATAACTCTGGGTGTAATGAGGGGTCGATACTCGTGTTCACTACAGGATATAATCCTTTGCTCATACCGAGACTAGATCCGTGGCCCGTAAGATAAAGAGAGAGTGAAGAAGTAATACACAAATACACAAGATATAAGTGGTTCGGTCTCGTTGACCTACATCCACCGAATAAGAGGTATAATTTTTATTACTTTGAACGATACAAGTGTAAAGATTAAGTACAAGTGTATTACAAGTGTGTGTGTTTGAATGGTGAATTGATCGACCTCTACAAAGGAGTTGGAGTATCCTTTTTATAGAGGATGCATGGGCCGGGTGCTGTAGCCCAAAACAGGCGTGAGGGGCTTGGCCCGAGAACTGGGCCTGCCTTCGAGATGCCCATCCAGTTAGGTTTGGAAAAAAGGTTTGCATAAAGCAAACCGTGGCGCGTTGTGGTTGGTCGTCAGGGGCGGCGCCCTGCCACTGGTACACATGGTGCATTGTGGTTGACTGCAGGGACCTCTTTTTCTTACTGTTGCCAGAGTGTGTTAGGTCGTGTCAGGTGGTTCAGCTTCCTCTGGAAGATTAACTGAAGTGACCCCTGACACCTAGGAGCCTGTGCAGCAAGTGGGGCTCAGGGGAGCCGCATCTTCTCTGCCGGAGCACTAGAAAAGGCGCACCAGGCCTGAGGTGCGTCTTACTTGTTTATCTTTTGCGGGAGACCATCGCCAGGACTGGCTCATGGTGTCACACGGATGGATTGCACTCCACATGTGATGCTCATGGAAGCTGAAATCCGCGGAGATACGTTATGATATTGAAGTTGTGGGGTAGGGTGCGCCTGCGCGCCAGAGTTGGTACCCTACGCCTTCACTTAGAAACTAAAACCAACACATAGGCAGAAAACTTAATGTGTATAGTATAGATTTCTAGAGTAAATACCTAGTATCATATTCCAGAGAACACACTTTCCTCTACTCATTTATCATTTTGTACGTATTTTGATTATTTTAATTCATATTTTATCGTAAAATTGTTTTTAATTACTATTAATCTCAACCATAAAAATGAAGATAATTAATGGTGTAGATTGGTTCTTAAGCTTCTCTCAACTCAACTCAGTTCTTATTTTATCATAATCCTATATAGATATAGATAGGGGAAGGTTTAATAGAAAACCTTAAAAATTTGAGAAAACCCAAGAAAACCCTACTTCCCGAGCTTTTTTTTTATTTGAAAATTTTAGGGCATGTAATATATATGTTTTTAAAAGTTTTGAGCCAAAAAAAAAAAAAAAAATCAAAAAACGGCGAGCGTTTTTTTTTAATTTAATAAGTTTTGTAGTGTTACATATGTTACATGTTTAACATATGTAACACTGTAAAACTTATTAATTTTTTAAACCTCTCGGCGCTTTTGGTGTGCCTAGTTTTAGTTATTAGAAAAGATATCATTTTCCCGGGGCGAAAAACTTTGGTGTTTTAATTTCAAAACATTGGTTTTGGGAAAAGATGAATTTTTACTAAACCGTTAACAAGTTTTAAATTTATAAGTAAAAGATAATTACTTAGAAACTAAAACCAACACATAGGCAGAAAACTTAACGTGTATAGTATAGATTTCAAGGGTAAATATCGAGTATCGTATTCCAGAGAACACACTTTCCCCTACTCTATCTTTATCACTTTTGTTAATCAGGTTTTGAAAAAGAAAATAAAATGGAGGAGTTCTAAAAGAAAAATAGTTTTTGAAAAGGTTTTGGTTTTAAAATAAAAAGATAAAAATAGTAAGTTTAGAAAACATGCATGTCTCGGGGACTCTCCTAATAAGTAGGCTAATTATATTAATAGTAGCAGGTTTAATTATAGGTGAGGAGAACGGGTTTGAACAGTCCATTCAGAGTTAGGAGATGGGAAAAGAAATAAACAAGGGATGACGTTCTAGAATCTCTATGAGTCACACACATGGGAAGTGTACGAGTCCCCATAAATGGGTCTTTGGATTGCTGGCTGGTAGGCCGGTCTTCTCCTGGTTGACAAGTGTGGTGTTACCTAAGGCACACAAGTCACGTAACATCTATGAAAGTTTGAGTCCCGCTTGTTAGTCACATCCCAAACCACCGCAAAGCCACTCGTTTAAGCACTGGGTTCTCTAATTTACCTTCTTAAAATAATGTAGAGGCTTAATTCCGAACGGGAATCCCTTCCACCTCTCTCAACTCTCGCTTTGTGTAACGAAAGATCTCACATGCCATCAACTTGTGTGACGGGGGACCCTTTAGGAAGTTAACGGCATTGTACTAACGAGAATTTGATAAAGTATCCTTGTTTTATTTACCTTTAAAAGTGACAACCTAAATATTTATTGATCAGATAAATATAAGTTTGGTTTAGTGATTATGTGACTTAACAAGTTCAACCTTTAACCGTCGAGACTTGTGATTGAAATCCTTAACAAAGGTGGAACATAATCCTAAAGGTGTGCAATCTGAAGATCACTGGTGCCCCCCCTAAGGAATCCTCCATTTTCCAAGAAAATCACTCACATATCTGGTATGAACCAGAAACTAGTCACCCGGATGTGGTCCACTTCAGAAGCCATTGCTTAGAACCCGGTTTGGATATCAGAAACCCGAAGGATCTGTCTCACTACTGGTTTCCTTGCCTTAGATATAGCTCAGGACTACCAGAAGCCGTACGAACCCTATGATAGCTTATTTTATTAGTTAAATTTAGTTTTATTTTAAAGGTTTGTTATGTTAACCACTAATTGAACCTATCACAAAGATAAACAAACAAAAATTAGCTAAGAAGATAAACATACCAAATAACTAAAAATAAACTACTAATAATATAAAAAGTCTAAAAAATCGAATAGGTACGGAAGATACTAGATGTACACAACCATAATAGATATTCAACACAAGAACATAGATGTCTCCAACTCATAGACAAGCCTTCAACTTCCTTGATCCTATGCCTCAAATGTGATCCTCACGACCCTCGACGTTTATTGCATGTAAACTACTCTTACGGTTCATTCTCGGCCAAGATAATCAAGGTAGGATGGATCCTAACCTTGGTGGGATGTTAGGATGGCCCTATGGCCTCCCACAAGACCCCAAGATCTCTGGAAGAAGCTTGGAAGTCGGCCCAAGAAAGCACAAGACGACACGAGATGGATCGCCAAATGATTGAGTTGAGCTTGCTATTTATAGAGCTGTTAGGGCAAGTACAGGCGTGCTTGAGGGTGTGCACGTGTAACACCCAACCGATGGTGAAAACATCGAAGTGTCACGTAGTGACGATTGTTCAAAAGATATATGGTACTAATGTGTAAATATTATTAAATTCACGATTAAGAGTCAAACATCAAAGTCAACCCATTACATTAAGTCTCAAACAAAACGATACATAAAGCTTGTTTATGAAGTCTAAGTCCAAGCCTAAGTGACAATCATCAAGCATTCCTTGAAACATGTACAAAAATAAAACGTCAACAATAATGTTGGTGAGTACACTTAGTTTTGTGTACATATAGTATAAGTATAAAAATGTTTACAATTCAAGTGTCATGAATCATTGAAGGCAATATGATAAACACGTAAGTACACAACGTGGGACAAAATCAAACCTCTTACGTTAACAAAGATTAAATCATTAACAATGACTTAGGACTTCCCACACACATAGGTACTTTCCACTCGGCGGGTTGTTAATCCAAATAGAGCTATCCATTGTTAAAGTCGACTAGCTAAGTTAATGATTTTGTAATGTTTGCAAGTATACTACGTTTATGTTTAAGCATAAAGCATAAGAATTCAAGCATAACACGTATATGAATTGTATGTAAAACGTTTATGAATAAATGTACGTGTATGTTTAATACGTGTACATGAATCACCCCAAAAGTGTAAAAATAAAAAAAGGGATAAGTATACTCCCATTGATAAATAGCTAGCTTTAAGTCAGCACAATCAGTTGTAGTTGTAAATAGAGTTGAGAGAATTTCAAGGAATTATCCTTATGTTAGCAAAGCAAACACAAACTCAAGTCATCCTGAAGTAGCACGAGACCCTACATTACCATTATTGTCGGATTTAATTAACCAAATGCTAAGTTAGTTATCTGATTCATTGACTCATTGATTTCTGGTGACAGAGACAATTTGGATTGCAATTAAATTATTAGGTTTGAACACACTATTTAGCATTATATATTATCTAAATACCTTGTGTTATTTTTTAAATAGGTACATCACTAATGGAAACATGATTTACATTAACCTAACGGAAATCTTACTTTATAAGATATGTTTACATATGGCTACTGGTTATTCATATTATGATATAAAATTAATCAATCGTGTTAACTATATTGCTAATGCATTTTTCTAACACAATCAATTACATGAAAATAAAAAATGAACTTAAACCTATATATATATACGCACACACACACACACTCGAAGATAGATATACAAAGAACATAAATATGTGAGAATGAATATAATTGTTATTTTTATTTTATTAGGTACATATAGATAAAAAGTAGAAAACATAGTTCCGAGAGTATAACCTACAAAGAAACCAAGAATGCATATGAGAGAAAAGTGGTGGCCAAAGATTTAATTCTAGCCAACCCCATGTGCATATGCATACATGAAAACTTATACGTGTTATTCTTTGTTGTGAACTTAAGTCATTAAACAAATTTGTAAGTACATCCGAAGACTAGACACAAATAATAACGAGTCAGGAATTATTTGATTAACATATTTGTGAACTCAAAAATAATTATGGTTAAACCTATCCATTCGGCTAGAAACTATAACCCAATAAACTATATGTTCTTGGTTGGACTCGATATAAGTTTAACTAAACTCAACGCGATGGTGGTCCATAGTCGCCAGAAACCAAAATGAATCAGAATTTGAATTAAAAAAATTTCAAAACAAAAGAATATATGGTTCAGTTACCTAACCTGAATCACAAGTCAAGTAAATCAAATGATGGTATGGTGGAATAAGTCGAAAGCAAAGACATTGTTAGCGGCAATGGTCATCGATCATCGATGGTAGGAGTGAAACTAGTTCACCGACGGGGTACCGTGGTGTGGTGGAGGGAAGGTCACGATGGTAGTTTGGGTGGTGCTCAGAATCTACAAATAGGTGGATTCACCGAATCAAAATCTCCTAATGGGTCTTAAATTCAAATTTAATTTCAATCAATTCAAATCAATGAATTCTAGTGGTTATTTATCTTTTTGTCATTCCAATTTAACATGAATAACCGTACAATCATTTAACTAAATTTAGGTTTGCATATTAAATCCTATATTCAATACAATTTACTTTGATAGTTCTTTTTTTTTTCAAGAAAAAAATCAGTGCAATGCCACTAAAGAACTTATAAATCATAAATCATATTAGATATTACGATTTTAATGTTTATATTGGTATTTCAACTTTGATTGTTGTCACTTTAGGTCCCTAAAGTAATAACTAAATCATTGGAAAAATTATGAATGTTACAGCATGGGCGTGCACCTGCCCCACGTACGTTCTGTTGCTGTATGATCTGTCTGGTCTGTACTTGTTGTCTTGCACGAGCGTGCTCATGTGTAGGCACGGCGTGTCAGTTGACAAACACTATTTTCTTGTCCCCCAAGTTGCCTTCTTTGTCTTCTAGTGCGCGGGGCCCTCGTACAAGTAAGCATGGCGTGCTTGGTCAACCCCGGGTCAATTTATCATCGTTTAAGCCCCGAGAAGGTCTTTACACATCCTTGGAACATGCTTCGGTTCTATTATCTCCAGTAATCTCTGATATTAGCTATTTTTTTTTTACCAGAAAACCATATCTTTTCGGGTTGGAGCTCCAATTTCATGAGAAACACAAATATGAACGATTAAGTAGCTTTAATTATCAATTTAAGCCCAATTTTGCCCTATTATGAGACTAATTATGCATGTTTAATATGTGTAAATGATGGCACATCACATCACAATACCCCACACTTAGACAATTGCTTGACCTCAAGCAATCGAACCAACCTAAGGTAAACAACAATATGCAAATCCTCAATCCACTTATTTACTTTATGTAAGATAAATAAGATCTGCATGACACGCCTACTTAACCCTTGAATTATGCTCAAACCGATACCTGCTCACAATGTTGACTCAACACTCAAGTTTATCTTTTTGGTGAGTTTTGGGGTGAACACTCAAGTCTGAACTGAAGCCAACACAAGTCATAAGCTTGTATGCAAATCAAGTCCCCGTCTCTAAATCGAATAACTAAGGTAAATCAAGAGGACTTTCAATAGGGTTGTAATGTATTGGTGCTAAGTCTACTACAGTAAAACAGAAAGATTTATTTTTTATTTTTAATATACAAAAGGGGATGAGTTACCAAATCGCGATGGACAGTCATAGTCGAGAGGCAGCGAGCTGTGAAGGAGGGCTGTAGCAGAGTGCGACTTGTTCAAAAGCGATTTCTGAGAGGAGTTTAGTGTTTATTCCTTGGTCCTTCATCATCGCTATCTCAGTCCTCACAGTGTAGTCGATATTGCTTCCTTTCCTGACGCGACGCTCAGCTCTGTATCGTATAGCGCCCTCCTAGATCATCATAGTGTGCTCAAACTATGAGTAAGTCATGTTTGTTTTTGCTGTACCTGCCTCCATGTGACCAATTTCCACACTTGATACATATTTCACACCGTTTGGCCCTTCTCTTGGCAACACTCTTTGATTGTCCACAGAATGATGGATTCTGCTCCATCATACACCACAGTTTTCTTTCCTCAACAGTCTTCTAAAAAATAATCCGTATCATATCTGGAGGCAGACGTGGCTGAGCGAAGTGGAAGCACGCAAGCCAATGTTTATCGAGTGGATGCGTCTTTAGAAATCGAGGGGGGGGGGGAGAGCAAGAGAGATATAAGAAATCATAGAGAGAATGTAGAAAGAGAGAGAGAGAGAGAGGGAGAGAGAAAGAGAGCAGGGAGCGAGAGAGGGAGGGAGGGAGGGAGAGAGAGAGAGAGAGAGAGAGAGAGAGAGTAGAGGTATCGTTCTTTTAGGTCTCATCGATTAAAGACCAAAATTTTAACTTTGCAGACCTTTTATTACTTTCTAGGCTCTCTTTCTTTTGGGTCTCTTTCTCTTTATTTTGGACTCTCTTTTTATTTGGGCTCCCTCCTACGTTTTTTTAGAAGATCTCTCTCTTGGCCCCGTCTTGTGTTGTTCCCTCCTTTTTCAGTGTTGTAGCGTCACCTTTTCTAGCTTGCGGTCTCGAACCCTCGAGGATGACAAAATACTTGAAGTTGCTCTCATGACGAACGGTTGGTACTCATTTTATTGGGTGAAGAAATGAAAGGCTAAGCTTCAAAATGGTTTTCTAGGGGTATGTTTTATTTGAGGTGATTCCTAAATGCATCTATCATTTTTACCTAATTACCGATTTTTAAACAAGAATATGCATAAACACTCAAGTTCTAACCGTGTCGGACTAAGGTCGGATATACCTCAAGCAAATGAAACGAGCAATAGATGATATATATATATATATATATATATATAAGTGTGGTGCTCGAAAAGGCTCAAATTGTCACATTTTTAAGCATATTTTTCAAGGTGTTTTCTTCTTGCCATGCAACCAATTTTTCTGTTTTTATTATATATATTAATTGAACCTTTTGGATTTATTAAAAATTGTCACATTTAGACTATCCTTTTGGTGTGAACCGTTCGGCAAGATACCTAATAGCGTCCAATCGGATAAGTTTAATAGACTTTACTAATTTGCCCTAGGTGATTGTGAGTGGTGCTACGGGTATCAAGCGACTAAGAGGGTATCAGATTGTGCATAATGACAATAATTGATCCACTAGATGCATATAAATAAGCAGCAAAATGGTCCACCTCACACTTAAAATTTTGCAAAAAATTTAAGAATAGAAATGAAAAAAGGAGGCAAGAGAAACTAGTACTCCCTGATAGCGATGAATCTACCAGTGTGTGGTTGAAACCAACATCCTCAAAGTAAGAACGTCCAAAAATTAGCCTTTTCCTAACAAACTGTCCTCAACTTGTCCTAAATAACTAGAAAAGAAAAATACGATAAAAGAAACAAGTAAAATAAAGCTAAAGCTACGGATAGATACTAGCATACCAGCGCTAGCGGTAGGACGTGTCCAGGCATGCATCCGGCATGCAAATAAAACATACAAACCATCATCCAAAAGAAAAGAACAAAAAAGGAAAATAGTGTCTCGGGTCAAATGTCAACAACAAACCAGCTTCCGATAAAACTGCTGAAAATCACCGATCTGAACCTGGGGAGATCAAGCGGAATGGCTGCGACGGGGACGTGAATGTGGCCAGGAACGGGATCCGAAACCTGTGCAGGAAGCTATGTGACGAGCAAAGTCTGCCCGGAAAGATGTGAACTCAGCCGAGAGGGTGTCTAGCCGCTCCATGATGGTGCGGAAGATGCTCCTTCACTGGCGGCTCTGGTGACCTGCTCTGGCTCCTGCTGCTGAACATGGCCCTGGTGCTGCTGCTCTGGATGCTACTGCAACTGATGACTCGGCTCCTCCTTCCTTTGCCGCTACAGATGTATTCCCAAACTGCTCCTGAAAAGCAGCCTCTTCATCCCATATACGCCTCTTATTGGCAACCAACTTAAAAACAGTTCCTACCTTCACCACAAGCCTAATATTCTTCATCACTGTTGTGTCAAGTGGGCGGACCTATCTCGCAATTGATAGATTGGCCTGAGCTTGGGGATGGAGTACCCCAGACTGGTGGCCAAGTGTGTAATATAAGGTCCACCAAAGATGTGGCTCATAGCAGTAGTACCCCAGCAGCGGGTGAAGAACTTAGCAAGTGCATGTGTGAGGTTGGAGTGTGCACCCTCGATGATACTGTAAAGGTAGAAAACCTACTTCTAAGTAACTCCCCTAGTACTGTCCTTTCAAGCCCCAATAGTACTGGAAATGACCATGTGAAGCCATCTGTGTAATGGATCCTAGAAGCTAGACCTCTTATGATTCTGAGGATCATATAGAACATCAGAGATCTAAGCCCAAAAATCAGCGGGCTGCATACCAGCTGGCCACTCGAAAAGGCTCTCAATGAAGATCGATGAGTAAATCTCCATCTGTATGTATATATATATATATATATATATAACCCCAATCTAATCCCAAACTCTGCAAGTGTGAGGCTGTACCACACTCCACCCATCCTGAACCTGACACATCGCTCGGTAATCCTGTCCCCTGGCCCTGTAGGTGGACTATAAGAAAATGAAGACACAAACTCCAAGGTGAGCTCCCTGCGGGTGTGCTCTGTGATCTGTAGGAACCGAGTCCACTGGTGAGAGAGTATGTTGTAAAACTGTGAAGAGAGTCCTACAGAGGCCACCGACTCGAAGTCCACGGGCCAATAGTCCCCAATCTGTCTAGGCATAATCCTGAGTAAATGCATGTGAGCATTGCTTTCGTAACCATGCTTGTTGAAGTACAACCATGGGTGGACCTCATCAGGGATGGGTCCATCAACCTCTGCAATCTGGTGAGATGGCATCTCCAAGGGCGGTGAGTCGCCCGACTGGTGGGAATAGTGGGAGCACGAGTAAATTGATGGTGAACGTTGTGCTTGCCTCTTTCTTTGGGGTGCCATTTTCCTACAAAACACACACAAAATGGTTTCATTGTCCTTAAATATAAAATGCAAAAAAATTTAACAGTTCTGGGCACCAGTGGCTGCACGCCAGTGCACAGGGTGTGCATGACCGTGTGGCTCAGTTAGTAAATCTGATTAACTACTGTTTTAAGTGGTGTTTTTTAATCTAAAACACCCTAAAATTGATTTTAAACTACAAAACTGGTTTAAAATTGAAACATAAAAAGTTCTGGTGGTTTTCTAGGTCAAGCATGGCCGTGCTCACTAGTGAGCATGGGCGTGCTTTGACTTTGACTGGTTAACGAGGGAAATTCAAACAGTGTCTTCCAGATGAGCACGCCCATGCTCACTAATGAGCATGGCCGTGCACCTGTCCGAAGTGATGGGTTTCAAACCTGTCAGAACTCCCGCGAAATGTTTTGCAAAATTTCTCAAAATTTTTTACCCCATTTTGTTCCTAGCACTACCCGAATCATTTCCCTAAAGTTTCATGCTCAGATTTGGGCTAAAAAGGCTAGAAATATAAGGTTTTCTCAAGAAATAGTGCTACTAAAAAACTCAAGAATCTGTATAGATCTTGACTTAAGAACACATAAAGGTTGTTAAAGAGTGATTATACATACCTTAGCAAGAAGATTTGAGCTTGAAATAGAGAAAAATGGTGGAAAATGGGGGTTTCAAGGGGGTAGGCGACGGGTGCGAGTGGTTTGGGGAAAATGAAGTGAGGGTTTTACTAGCCAAGACCTGTTAAATATCCCAACTTGTCTGCACGTCGAGCACGACTGCGCTCAGTGTTGAGCACGGGCGTGCTTATCACCAAACATTTTGGTTTTTCGCATTTTTCAATTTTTAACTGTTTATAAAGATATGGTGTATAAATTTTAGGTGGATTTCTTCAAATTGATTTTTAAACCCATTTTTAAGTTCCGAAAACTGTTTAATTTTAAAACTTTGAAATTTTTTCCCCTGACTTATTTTCCACTTTTTCCTACACTTACTTGTCAATCTTCATGGCATGACAAATCTCTCTCTAAAAATAAATCAGAAATAAAAACTCTCCAAATTGAAAGTTGATAAAATTGGTGGTTTTGACTTCCTTTATGGGAATTCTTCAAGGTGGCCAATCCGGAAGTAAACCTGCAAAGAAAAAACTAAAACAATCGTAATTGTCGAAAGTAAAGGAGAAATAAAAATGAAAAAGGAAAATAAAGGAGAATAAAAATAATAGGAAAATTAAAGTGAAAAGAAAATGAAAATGAAAATGAAAATGAAAAATAAACCGATTAACTAAGTGACTTGGCCTTTCTTTGGAATTAATTGTGTTCTCTGGCAACGGCGCCAAAAAAATCTTGACTTGCCTAGTTTTAGTAATTAGAAAAGATATAATTTTTCCGGTGCCAAATATTTTGGTGTTTTAATTTCAAAACATTGGTTTTAGGAAAAAGATGAATTTTTACTAAACTGTTAACAAGTTTTAAATTTATAAGTAAATGATAATTACTTAGAAAATAAAACAAACACGTAGACAGAAAACCTGACGAGTATAATATAGATTTCTAGGGTAAATACCGAGTATCGTATTACAGATAACACACTTTCCCCTACTCAACCTTTCGTCACTTTTGTTAATCAGGTTTTGAAAAAGAAAGTAAAATGGAGAGGTTCTAAAAGAAAATTAGTTTTTGAAAAGGTTTTGGTTTTTAAATAAAAAGATAAAAATAGTTGGTTTAGAAAACATGCACGTCTCGGGGACCCTCCGAATAAGTAGGCTAATTATATTAATAGTAGTTGGTTTAACTATAGGTGAGGAGAACAGATTTAAACGGTCCTTCCAGAGTTAGGAGATTGGAACAGAAATAAACAAGGGATGACGTTCTTATAACTTTATGGGTAACGCACAGGGAAAGTGTACGAGTCCCCACAATGGTGTCTTTGGACTGCTAGCGGGTAGGCCGGTCTTCTCCTTGTTGACAAGTGTGGTATTACCTAACACATACAAGACATGTAACTTCTTGGAACTTTTGAGTCCTGCTAGTTAGGCACTTCCCAAACAACCACAAAGCCACTCATTTAAGCACTGGGTTCTTTAATTTACCTTCTTAAATTATTGTAGAGGCCATGCCATCAGCTTGTGTGATGGGGGACCCTTTAAGAAGCTAACGGCGTTGTACTAACGAGAATCGGATAAGGTATCCTTGTTTTAGTTACCTTTAAAAGTGACAACTTAAATATTTATTGATCAGATAAATATAAGTTTGGTTTAGTTATTATGTGACTTAACAAGTTCAACCCTTAACCCCCAAGACATGTGAATGAAATCCTTAACAAAGGTGGAACATAATCCTAAAGGTGTGCAATCCGAAGATCACTGGTGCACTGTAACATCCCGAAAAGTCGCTAAATAATCATTTAGACGAATCAACAACTCGGATTTTTATACAGTGGGGTCATTGACGGGTTTTGGCGCGTAGGACTTTATTTAAACATGTTAATAAATAATGTTTGGTGCTTACATCTTGGTTTAGAAGAAGTAGAGGGGCCCGATTGTTATTTTTGGGAGATGGTTTTGTAACTTTGGTAACAAGTTGCCAGTAAATGAAAGTCTATGGGCCCTAAGTGAAACTATGGGTTTTATTAGCATATTATAAAGAAACCCTAGGGCCATGAGCAGCCCTAGGTGTGTAAGGGCAAGGAAAGAAAGAGGAGACGTGAGATGGAGGTATTAGGTAGGGAGATTTATCAATTTCAAGTAAGTTCTCGCACTTTAAACCATCATTTTATCGTTCCCTAGGGCATGGTGATCGATAGGGATGTGGGAATTATGATTTTGTTGTTAGGGTTTCATTTTTCCAGATTTAGATTGAAGTTAAGGAGGATCGGTGGTCATTGGATAAAGAACAGATAAAAAAAGAAGGATTCCCGCGAGAACGTAGGAAATCCGGCGGACTGTTCCAGCCACCGGCGGCCGCTCCGGAACTGGCCGGTGACGGAATCAGAATGGTAGGAAATTTTTTCGTCTCGCGGTCACGTGGATATATTATTTGAAGAAAACGGAGTTCGGATGATAGGGTTATGGGCTGCGTGAAGACAGATGCGCAGAAACAGCGATTCCGGCCACTGTTTCGCTTTCCGGAAACTGTAGCGGCGGATTACGGCGACGGTAACTGGTGGGTTCGAAAGGGTTCGGTGGTACGAACGCGTGGATATATTATTCGCCTAAAACGGAGTTCGTTTGGGTCTGTTTTGGTCTACTCGAATGTTGGCTTGCAAAACCGAACGAACTGGAGGACTGTTTTGCGATCTGGCAGCAGCGAAGGCATTGACGGCTGATGCCAATAATTTTCTGATGACGGGCATATCGAGGCGAGGGTGTGGATATGTGGATCGCACAAAATGGAGTTTGTATGGTCAAGTTATGGACAAAACAAGGTTCGGGTCGCAATTTATACGGGAGTTCTGAACAGGCGCGTATTGGACGACACGTACGCGAAGGTATTATTCAATATAACTTTATAATATTTATTGGGGGCTTTTTTGGGATGTGAGAAAAATGACGGGGATGGCTTTCTGGAACGTTTTTCGGTAACGTTAAATTATGGATTTTTGTATTCGAATGGATATGTGGTTGCATGGTTCGAGACAGTATTAAGCTGAGCTTGTAGCTTACTGACTGGAATAATGGATCGGGTATTTTGAGATATAGAGCTTGATGGAGATGCTTTGTGTGACGGCAGGTTCACGTTTAAGGGGGTATTCACGAGACGGTGTGCAAGAGGAAGGAAGCTTCGCAACCGGTGAGTTCTAATCCCCCTATTTTATGTTTTTAAATGTTTTTGGGGCTATCATTCATGCTATAACAGGTCTGTCACAAATCTTAAAGGGTTGATTAAATTAAAGAGCATTACAACTTAAATGTTTTATAAACGTTATGTTGTTGGGTGCGGTTTTGCTTTCGGCGTTTGGTCCACTGTTGGAGCTTGGTGTAAACTGGGTCCTATGCTACCTTTCGATGTGGAAGACCTGATTACGTTTCATAAACAAGTTCAAGGGAGTAAGTGGTTCAAGAGGATAGTGAAAAGTATTATTATGATCGCCTTTTGGGCGATTTGGAAGACTCGTAATTCAAAAATTTTTGAAGGAAAGATCCCAAAGGTTTCGGAGGTTGTGAGTTTAATCAAGTCCTGGTCGTTTTTATGGTTACGTAATAGATTTAGATTTTCGAGTTTGGTTTGGAAGGATTGGTCGATATACCCTATGTACATGTTGTAATTGGTGTTTTGCGGTCCTCGCTTTGAGGGCTCGCTTTTTGTGTTAATGAAATTTACTGTTAAAAAAAAAACGTTTTCCAACGAGTCGGTTCTAGAACAATCGAATGAGTTAAGAGGTTTAAAGGTACAATTTTATGCTACCATAATGAGAGTTAGGTAGAGTTATTATTTATAAGAGTCGAGTCTTGTTTTTAGCCTAGATGGTGAATGGTTAGAAACATAGATGTGTCGTGTGACGCTTATAAAGTAATGAGATACGAGATATGTAATTGGGTTGCACGTGCGTGGGGATGCGTGCGTGTCCTTAAATGTTTGCAGACGGGCTTAGTGGTGAGATTACATTGCTAGTGGTTAATCCACATAAAGATGCAAAATGTCGAGTTATAGGCACCTATGGGTGTGTGTCTATGTGCTATGTGTAAGATGTATCACCCCCGTGGTGTTTTAAAGAGTAAGCCTTAGTGGCGAAGATGATTGTCGTTGTCCTTGTGACACGATGTGTTAAAGATAATTGTCATTGTCCTTGCGACACGATGAGTTAAAGAGGCTAAAGATGATTGTCACGTTTACATGATGAGTTTTGAGATTGTGACGGGCTGTCGATGAAAAAGGATATCGATGTGTCCTAGAGAGGGTCACTGCTTTGTGATTTGACCAATTGTGTGGTAGGTTCTCACCTTATGTGTTTTATTTGCATTCATATAGATAAATCGGTGGGTATGTGTTGTGTTTTTGTTAAAGATGATAATATAGAGTTTCTTGTGATGAATTGTACTAGGGGGTGCCCGGTACAATTAAACGGAGTATAGATGAACTAGTCGTGTGTAGCGACATTGTGTTGCAGAGTCATAGTTGTGGGTCGAGATGGATGAAAAGTAAGTTATGCTTATGAGTCATATTGGGTGGGGTGTTGAAGATGAAGTGTTTAAATTAATTAATGATGACTTTAATACGATGAAGTTGAGTTTTAAAAATAAAGTGGTTATGAGGTGTTTTAATTTTATAACCTTAAACTATTAGAACTCACTCAGCGTAGCTGACTTTTGCATGTATGTTAGACTGTGTTGCAGGTTTGTTCGAGTTGGTGATGCATCTTGGCTAGCGGACGTGATTACTCGTGATAGCATGGATAGCGTTTGTAGTTTTCATATTTATTAACAAACTATTAAAAAAAAAACAATTTGTACCGTTGTAATTATTTTTCCGCTGCGTGATTTTAATAAAATTGTTAGTTTTTAGACGATAAACTGTAATGCGACCCGACGGTAGGGTGCCCGGATTTGGGGCCTTACATGCACCCGTAGGCAATCCTCTCTTTGCCAAGAAAATCACTCACACATTTGGTATGAACCAAAACTTTGTCACCCGGATCTAGTCCACTTAAGAAGCCATTGCTTAGAACCCGATTTTGGATAGCAGAAACCCGAAGGATCCGACTCACTATCGGTTTCCTTGCCTTGGATCTAGCTCGGGACTATCAGAAGCCATACGAACCCTATGATAGCTTATTTTATTAGTTAAGTTTAGGATGATTTTAAAGGTTTATTAAGTTAACCACCAATTGAACCTGTCACAAAGATAAATAAACAAGAATTAGTTAAGAAGATAAACACACCAAATAACTAAAAATGAACTACTAATAATATAAAAAGTCTAACAAATCAAATAGGTACAAAAGATACTAGATGGACACAACCATAATAGATAATCAACACAAGAACATAGATGTCTCTAACTCATAGACAAGCCTTCAAGTTCCTTGATGCTATGCCTAAAATGTGATCCTCACGGCCCTAAGGCCTCCCACAAGACCCTAAGATATCTGGAAAAAGCTTGGAAGTCGGCCCAAGAAGGCACTAGATGGCACAAGATGAAACACCAAATGATTGAGTTGAGCTTGCTATTTATAGAGCTTCCGGGGCAAGCACGGGCGTACACCTGCCCACGTACGTTCTGTTACAAAAGGATCTGTCTGGTCTGTACTTGCTATCTTGCACGGGTGTGCTCATGTGTAGGTACGGGCATGCTGGTTGACAAACACTGTTTTCTTGTCCCCCAAGTTAGTTGCTTTGTCTTCTAGTGCGTGGGGTCCTCATACAAGTAAGGATGGGCGTGCTTGCTCAACCCCGGGTCAATTTTAAATCGTTTAAGCTGCGAGAAAGTCTTTACACATCCTTGGATTATGCTTCGGTTCTCGTATCTCTAGGAATCTTCGGTTTTAGCTGTTTTTACTCGAAAATAATCTCTTTTCGGGTTGGAGCTCCAATTTCGTGAGAAACACAAATAGGAACGATTAAGTAGCTTTAAGTATCAATTGAAGCTCAATTTTACCCTTTGATTAGACTAATTATGCATGTTTTATAAGTGTAAATGATCGCACATCAGCTTTTTTGATTCTTTTTGCTCAAAACTCATAAAACATGTATATTACATGTCTTAAAATTTTCAAATAAAAAAAAGATTGGGAAGTAGGGTTTTCTAAAAAAAAGTGGGTTTTCTCCAAATACTTAGCTTATACATGCATGCATACATACATACATACATACATACATACATACATACATACATACATACATACATACATACATACATACATACATACATACATACATACATACATACATACATACATACATACATACATACATACATACATACATACATATATATATGTGGGTTTTCGTGCGAACAGCTAGAACGCTATCTAAAACTATTCAAATTCAAGATTTCTTTTTATACTTGTCTTTATTATTAAAATACAATCTCAAAAACACAATTTACGTGTAAAAATTTGAACGCATACAAAAATAAATTGTTTTTACACATGTGTAAATTTACTGTTTATACATGTGTAAACTGTTTCATTTACACATGTGTAAAAGGTTAATTTTAGAGTGTTTTTGCAAGGAAAGATGAATTGTTTGGAAAGAAACTTCATTTTTTAATGTTATATTTTAAATATAATTAGGTTTGTATTGAACAAAATTGTTTTTGTTTGGTTTTCTCATTTGTTCTCACGGTTCTCGCGATATTTAGCGTTCTCAAGATAACCTTCATATATATATATATATATATATATATATATATATATATATATATATATATATGTTCCTATACAAGGTGCATTTTTCGTACAAAGTGTAATAAGTCTATGCAGCCATTGTCTTTTAAATTTTGGCTATGATGTTTTCGATTCGTTTTGCATTGTTATGAAAACACTAAAATACATTTGATTATGATTTAAATTGTTACGTTTTTTTTTTTTTTTTGGTATAATACTATGCCAAAATAATATAAAACATCATGCTTAAAATTTAAACCTCAATGCCTATATAGAGTTTTCACACTTTATACGAAAAATTCACTTTATACAAGAACCCCACTATATATATATATATATATATATATATAGGGTTGGGTTAAAATGAGAACTCTACTGAGTTGTGAGAACTAGAGAACCCTTATGGACCATTGATCTTGATGATTCAATGGTTGAGATCAAAGGATGAGACTTTTTGTCTTAACACGATTAATAGGTATTTTTTTTAATATAAATAAGTACTTTAAAGGGTGTTTAGGTAAAAACCTATGGGAACGAAAAAATTAATATAATATCATGTTAATTTTTTATTCCATTATTTAAAAAATCATATTTTTTAACTTTAATTCATTTTTTTAATTCATTAATTTTTTTAAAACAAAAGAATAACACATTCAAAAATAAAAAATATGTGCCTCCATTTTTCAATAAGCCCATGTATAAAAAATCTTTACACCAGTGTAAAAATTCAAAATTCATAATTTTCGTATCTGCTATTCTGTCATCTGTCCTCTCGAGTTTTACACTTTTATAAATTTTACGTTGGTGTAGAACACCACAAAAACGTCGTAAAAAAACTTGAACACACGAACTGGCTCCCCAAAATGTTGATCATCATCGACCTCTCTTCGTTGTCCACCCTACCAAACTTAATAAAACTACGAACTCAAAAAACTTGAAGATCGTCATCATTCGCCTCTCTTCGTTGACCCGCGCTACGCCCACCCAAAAAACACACAATTTTGTTACCTGCATTCGCATCACATCAAAAACATCCATTACCATCAAAAGACCAAATTTCATCAAGCATATATTTAACCAACAAATATCAAACCTAAAAATGTATAAAAAATAACAACCAGTTTTTTCCAAACATGTAATACGTATATACGTATTACACCGGTGTAAATAACCAACAAAAAATTCCATTATTAAAAATATTCATTTATTAAACTTTATTTTATTTTTTAATTAGTTTACTTTTTTAAAATAAAAAATCAAATTGTACCAACTATCCATAATTTTTGTATGATTTACACTGGTGTAATTATTTACAGTAGTATAAATCTGCCATACACAAACTTCTACAAAAATAAACTAGTGTAAAAAACCAAACTAGAAAGATGATGTTGTGCTTTACATTCATATTTACACTGGCGTAAACTGGTGTTTACACCAGTGATTTCTTACATTAAACATCTATACATTCATATTCACAGCATCATCTCCTGACAAAACCTAAAATTTTCAACATAAAAAACCTATCTTTTCACAAAATAATATCATTAATAATAACAATAATAATAATAATAATAATAACATAAAGAAATAATAATAATAATAATCATAATAATAATAATAATAATAAAGAAATAAAAAAAGTTTCATGACCTTTGTGTCACTTTCAAGTAGGGTTGGTCACGAGTCGAGCCGAACCGAGCGGAGCTTTGCTCGTTTACAAATCGAACCGAGCTGAGCGGCTCGATTACAATCGACCCAAAAACCGAGCGAGCATTTTTCGAGCGAGTAACAAGCGGAGAGTAACTCGGACAATCATAAATCAAGATGTTTCCTTAATGTTTTCATTGTCGGGGTGACACCCTAGGTCAAATTTTCCGTTGTTGACACTAATATTGAGGTTCGAGTGTCCGAAAATGAGGCTTAGGTTAAGGTTGTGAGTCGATGAACATACTGCAATGAACAAGTGTTGCATTATGGCGTGGGCTGATATTAAGCAACTTTTAGCAACGGACGACTAATAACATAATGAAGTCAAAACTATCACTTCATTACTTAGGGTTTACTATTAAACTTAGTATTAAATATCTATTGGATTAAGCGGGCTAGTTATATTTTATTTGTATATCTTTGGCCAAATGTTATATATAAAGCTATAAATATTACTGTGATTTGTGTGTGTATAATTTATAAACATAATAAATAATTAATTATTTATTCGACCCGAGCTGAGCGGACCTTTGCTCGTGCTTGGCTCATTTACAAACCGAACCGAGCCAATCGGCTCATTTACATCTGAGCAGAGGATCAAACGAGCATCTTTCGAGCATTTTCCGAACGAGCGGCGAGCGATCCATGAGCGACAAGCAATTTGAACAGCCCTACTTTCAAGGCCCAAACCCAAATTGGAGGAGGGCACCGTCTTGGAGCATATAACTATTTCGACAACACAGTAGCCGAATTGTATGATTCAAAGAAGCAGCGGAAAAACCATCAGAAAAATAATAATACTTGTAAACAACAACAAAAACAACGACGACGACGACAACAACAACAACAACAATAATCCTAATAATAATAATATTGTTATAACAATAATAATACCTGACCATCATCGGACCACCTCGAAGACATCGGAAACCCACTGGAAAAACCATCGGAAAACCCATTTGACAACCCATCTTCACCATCGAACCTCTTCCCTCTGTCACCATCACCGGACCACCATCACCACCTTCGAAAAACACCTACGAAAAGCCCCCACAGTCGAACCACCTACACCATCGACCCATCTGCAAACCACGTACGAAAACCCCCACAGTCGAACCAACTTCCCCCCCCCCCCTATTTCACCATCATCAGATCACCTTCCCCCTTTTACCATCATCAGAACACCATCCAAGAACACATATATGTTCTTGTGTGTTTTTTAGAGAGAGAGAGAGATAGAGTATCTGAAGTGTGTTTGTGTGTGTGTGAGAGAGATAATCTGATTTATTATGATTATTATTATTATTTGAATTTAAAAAAAGGTTAGTTGGGGTGGAGGTGGGGTGGGGTGTTATTACTAAAATACCTATAATACTTGTATTCAAAAGACTCTCTTACCCCTAATTAAAAAAATACAAAAAACTATAAACATGATGGTGCGTCACTTGGTGATTGGTCTAGAGGAGTTCTCTAGTTCTCATAACTCAATGTTGTTCTCATTTGAACCCAATATATATATATATATATATATATATATAGTGGAAGTATATAGAGAAAACCCTTGTTATATGGTAAACCGTGGAAACTCTAACTTCCCGTCTTTTTTTTTTTTTTATGAAAATTTTAGGGTATGGAATATACATTTTTTTAAGCATTTTGAGCCAAAAAAATCGAAAAAGCGCCGAACGGTTTTTTTTTTAAAAAATAAAAAACGTCTACTGTTAACATATAATTAACAGATGGTTAACACCTGTTATTATCGCTTAACATGTGTTAGTCAAAATTTTATTTTTTTTTAAAAAAAACTACTCGGCGCTTTTTTAATTTTTTTGGCACAAAATGCTTAAAATCATGTATATTACTTGCCCTATTTTTTTCAAAAAAAATAAAATAAAAATTGGGAAGTCAGAGTTTCCAGAGTTTACCAAATAAGGATGGGTTTTCAAAATATCCTAACCATATATATATATATACACACACAGTAAAAGCAGGCGCTTTAATCATTATTGTATGCATATTAATCATTGAAATATAAGTAGTTGAGGTGTGTGGTTGTGGTTTATTGCACATGCGTGTGTATATATATACACACAAACTAAAAGCAGGCGCTTTAATCATTATTGTATACATATTAATCATTGAAATATAAGTAGTTGAGGTGTGTGGTTGTGGTTTATTGCACATGCGTAATGATGATTATAAATTTGTTTTGAACGGTTAATTTTTTCACCACTTTCTTTAAACCTTTTACATCTTTTTTACACATCCTTATACTTGAACTCCTAACCTCACCCAAAAGAGAATTTTCTCTCTATCACTAACTATAACCTAAGTTGCTAATGATGATTTTAAATACTTTGTTGTTTTTAAACTTTTTCTTTGCATGCTCATATCTACAGTCCCCAAATATATTGGCACACCCTACCACTATCATATGAGGTGTATGGACCCATATGTAGGGGCGGAGCTACCAAGTTTTATTTGAACGGTGTACGATGTCACGGGACAAAAGTGAATTTTCGAGTACAGAGAGATGCATGTATAGTTTTTTTTTCGAGTGGCATCAGTCTTATTTGAACGGTGACACCAATAGTTATGACAGAGGAGGAAAGAGTAGAGAGAAGGAAAGAAAAGAATAGAGGGAGTGCATCCAGTAGGAATTAAACCTACGAATCCGCCATTTATGAGTTGGGTTTCTGACCAGGAAAACATGCCTGGTACTCAGAACGAAGATGTGTGTTAAGAATTAAGATAATGATACAGACAATGAGGAACTAGTTTAAAAATAAAATACATCCCATAGCCTAGTTACTGTTTTGCAGTCTTCCTGTGGCCCTTTCAGTCACTTCATGTCTATTTTATTATAAACTTTTATTTATTTTTATTTTGATATTTCCATTTATTGTTTATTTTGATTTGTCATCCAATATTATTCATTTGTAATGAAGTAAACGATGTATACTACATAATGTATTTTTCTATTTGATTATATCAAGAAATCTTTTTTTTTTTAATTTTTTCATTTTCTAATTATATATATATATATATACACATATATATTATAAAATATTTTATGATATTGTTGGGTTGAATAAAAGCATTGCCTTTCAAGCAAAAAATATTATATTGTTTCTTTAATATTTTGTTATAAATAATAACACTTAAGTCCCACTTATGATTTTTTTAGAAAAGATGGTGACCCAAAATAATTGGTGACGCAACCTGAACCAACATGGAAATTTCTATGTTTTGTTCAACGAAGTTTGTGCATATAAAAATAGTGAGATTATTGAAATAAATTCCGGATCCGCCAATGTTCATATGGGTTCACACTTTATTGATTTTCGTGCCAATAATCATTGGGTGTCAGATCAGTCAACGTAATAAACCCTATATGCCTCATATGACACCATACGCGACATTTGGCTTTGTCTAGTTTTTTGTTTGTTTGGAGAAACTATGATTTTCCTTGGTTCCCATGTTTATTTTTAAAAACTTTTAAACGTTCGGTATAGACACGCAGTATAGGTTGTTTTTTTTCCAGCAAAGAAATGTTACGAGTTATACTTTGTTAAAAACATTACGAATTATTTTTTGTAACGACATACACATGTTTTTTATTTTAAACGTTTTGCAAACAACTTATACAAATAATTTATTCCTAACAATTTTCCAACTTATAATCAATAGTTATCCATTTTGTAATGTTTAACTTAGTAAATAATAAGTCATTTTAAATGTTTGTTGTTCATTATTAACAAGTTTAACAAAATTTTAAGCAACATGACCTATAAGATCGGTTTCGGACAAGATATTAGTATCACGTGCGTAACAGATCGAGGGCAGAATCAACGATTCCGTAGGTTATTATAATGAAGATAATAATAATATGAGATCACACACAAAATGGGTTGCACTTGTTAAAAATGGCAAAAGTTACAAAAAGGTTCAACACATGGAGTATTTATAGGGTCTGGCCTCATATGCCCAGACATGCAGGCGTATGAGGCTTCATACGTGTCACTCCCAGGCATATGAGACTCTCATACGCCTGAGGCCTTCTAAAATACCCAATATACCCCTAGACCTCTAGAATGCTACCCGAACATCTATACCATGTGCATATATGATCCTATAATCATGCCTACGACTACTATCGACCTATCACTAGTTGGGGACATACACGAAACGCACCAACCGTCTCCCCCTTGGACCTAGCTAGTGATCTGCAGACTTAACCAGTCACTGAGTTGGGAATGTCTGGAAAGACGTTTATAGACTCCCACTAAGGTCTAGCTAATGATCTTTGGCCTTCAACTATTCAAATGTGACAATCTTCAACTTGGGAAGATACACCGCAGTACACTAACAACCCCCCTGAAGACTTGAATAATTGCTGATTTGAGTTTTGGTCGTGGCTTAATGAGATCTCGTCTTGGTCTTCGATTAGCTTCGATAACTTTGGAGGAATCAAGAAATCTCTGCTGTTTTAATTGACAATTCTATGACGAAGACGAAGATCAACATCTGCACTATCATTTCTTGATTCTCATCTTCTTCAGCTTCGGTTGCTGGAGCTCTACCACAATATGGTGTTTTTGAAGATGGAATACTGAGTTCTTGTTGTTAAGGATGATGTTGTAGTTCCGGTTTGAGTCTTGTTCAGCTTCAAGCTTTGTCGTTTGAATCACGATGAGCACACTCGTTGTGTTTGATCATGTAGAAAGAATTAATAAAAACGGCACATATACTATACCTTGTATTAGATACGACAAAACTTCGGACTCAATCAAATTCTTGAAGTTGATCATTTGATAAACTTTCAAAATTTGTCCGTTTTGACCACCATTTGGAGAAATAAATCGTTCCCCCTAATATTTGAATCCTTTTAAATTTCACACTGAAAGTTGCATTTTGACTGTTGAATTCTGAAAGACTTTATTTTATTGTGTTTCGGCTTCGGCTTTGAAATTCCAATTAAAGAATTTAGTATTCCAACATCGGTTCGTTGAAAATAAAATCTTTTTGTATTTTTCAGATATTTATGCTAAAATACATCTAAAATATTTTTGGTTTTTCAAAATTTCAATATCTAAGAACTTTAAAGCAGGTATCTAATATTCACAGACAATATTTTTACGAGCTTGCTGATAAGAGAATCATATCAGTATTTGGACTTGTCATGATAACCGTTTTTCTATTAATTTAGATTAGGGTAATCAGTAAAAAAATGATTACCAATATAAGGGTCAATTTAAACCAAAAAATAAGGATTACTTTCCGGCACTTTAGATATGATTAAGGTAAGATTTATACTTGTAGTCAATGGTCCCAACGTGCATGACACATTCCCGTATCAGGCATTGCGCAAAGCTTCGTCGTAACGGGTGAGTAAGCCATGACCATCCGTTTACAAGACACGAGATTCCGGTAATCATTTTTTATGGGATACTTTCCTTAGAGGGCGTGTGCAATCCAAGTCACTATCCCGGTGCACAGGTGTCATAAGTTCTGTATTTATTTGATATAGTACGTTGTGGCTGATTTAAGAAACTTGGCTTAGCGGGTGTGTTCAATCTAGGTCACCATCCCAGTGACCAATCACTATAAGCTTCATAACTAAATATAGTACACTCCACAATGCACAATGGTTTACTGGTACGAGTAGTTGGAGATGAAAGATGCTCGCACTCCTTAGCTATAATTCTCTTATTTTTGTATGAGAATTAGGGTTTGGCTTTTGATGGATCTTTCAACACATTTTAAGAACGTCTGATCGATTCAATCGGATTTGCGATAAATACGAGATTCGATCATTTGTTCCCGGAAGAATCATAGCCTTAAAGACCGGAAACCTCAGATTTTGGTAACCCATCAATCGAGATTTTGGTACTAAGACCATATGCCAATGAGGCAGGAAACCACTCAACTTTAAGTCGTTAATATTTATATCACCGTTCCAACTTTGAAATGATTTTCATGCCTATCGGTATATCATTTGTAAGATTGATTATCATTTGCATTTTAGGTTTTTGGAAATCAAACAGTCCACTGATGTACTATCATTTTCTTTTTTTTTTATAGCAAAAACACATTTTTGATTTTTTTTTATATGTTTTTGTGTTTTTTTTTTCTGAATTTCCCCCCCTTAAAATTCAAAAAAATTAAAGAAATTGAAATCTTTTTGGATTTTCTGATAGATAAAAAACAGTTAAAACAAAAATTGACTTTCCAATATGGTTTACTCAGATTTTCCCAAAATGCCTTTTACCTTTCAAAGATAGTCAAATTTGGATTTGTCAAATGAAATTTTTTGGCAATTTGGTAGTTAGTTTGGAATTTAGTAATCACTGGATCCTTAGTGATTTCTATGGAAATTACATTATCAACAGAGACAAAGGAGGTGATAACAAAATGCAAACCGTCGTTACTCATGTGTTTTGATGTATCCAAAGAACCTGGAAACAACAGGTTGGTGCAACCAACTGATTCGGCTTCGCAGGTTGCAATGATGACACACATGACGACCTCCCAAGAATTGACATCCACTCGTTACAGGCTCATCTTCGATTTTGTAACCACCATTGATAAAATCACCAAAGTAAACGAGATCCAGCTTACCACCATTAGGGTACCATAGACCTTCAGTCACTAACCCTTTAGATAATACAGGAACCGTTCAACATCAATCACCCAGTCCACTCTTATTCATTACTGACACCCGTTGTTAAGTCAAAACACTGGGTCATGATTTTGATCTCATCGGACATTTTTCTCATTTCACAACAAACTCCCTCCTTTGATCGGATAAGGTTATATATCTTCGGTGCGACATGTCACCTATTGTATGCTAAGATGCCGCACCGTTAACAATCAATGACTGCTAGTAGTTCCTCCTGGAACACCATACACACTCGTTTAAAGATTAGTTCTGGTGGGGGACCCAGGCCTTGATGGTCGTTGGTCGGCCTAGGTCATCAAGCATAGGAAGATCCATCCATCTACCGTAAGGAGTTGGAGTAGGATCACTTGATGTTGAACCCTCAGATGAATTTACTGATTTAGGTCTCCAACCTGCTGAATTTTATCTTTGAAAATTTTTGGTTTTGCAGGTTTGGGTTTGGCCTTAGGTTGTGCTTTTGGACTTCCCTTTGGACCTAGCCTTAGGATTTGTCTTAGGCTTTGAGACATTAGGTTTTACAACCTTCTCAGTTTTTGGCTTTAGAGTTTCAACAACAATTATTTGTTTTCTTTTAAAGGGGTTTGGTCTCTCATTTGGATAGTAATTACCATAAAAATTTCGATTTAGAGAGCTAAAGTGATTGTCGTTGTTGTTTCTCAGGGGTTCACAAGTCCTAGCCTTCATCCTTCTCAGATAGGGACAATGAGATCTAATGTGTCCTACCTCGTTGCATTTAAAGCATGACCTCTACTCTTCAGAGGATTGAGGTTCATACCGTGAATGCCCTGAGCTATACTAAAAAGATCTCGGGCTAGAGCTTCCAAATCTAGTGGTACTTGAGGATGCTTCATGGTTATGGGATCTAGGTGCACCATATCTTTGATCTTTTTGTTCAAAATACTCAAGATTTGAGTGGTTTTCAAAATGTTGCACCTAATCCGTCGCACTAGATTTGACAAACTTAACTTCTTTAGTCTTGGGAACAGACTTGTTCTTCCCAGAATTTTTCTTTGGAACCCAATTGATTTTCTTTGATTGATTTGTTGGTTTTGTTGACTTTGATGAGTTTTCTAAGAAACGGCTTATCGTTTTACCTGTTGAGGTTTACTATGCTACTTTTTTACTTTGGGTTTAGGATCACATTCGATGTGATTTTCAAGTGGAATAACTGGTTTTAATCCTAAACCCTACCTCTCAGATTCCTCATCAGAATTAGAATCAGGATCACATGGAACGTGATTTTGTACTAGGATCTTGTTCTTATGACCAAGCCCCATTGTAATTCCTCCCCATCACTTACCTCATTATCAGTTTCTACTAAAAAATAGTTGTCATCTTTAACAACTTTTGTTTTCTTGATTTCAGCCGAGTCAGCAACAAGAGGTGTTGTGACCTGAAACTGAGTGATTTCGGTCTCCTCTAGTGTTTTTTGAGTAATTGGCATGCAGAGGGGGAGGAACAACTTTGTAGCCCAACCCACTAACACTTTTCTTAGTTATCGGACTCTCAATGATATGATCGAGGACATACCGGGAGTTGGAATAACTCCCCAACTTCCTTTTGATGGTTTCATAGTCACACTGTGCCACTGCTAATACTTTCTTGGTTTGTTGCAAATCAGTGATGTAGTTGTTAATGGAATCTTGTTTTTTTTTAAAACTGTTCGTTTAAGCTCACTAACATATTTCTTTAACAACAAAACCGTTTATTTAAATTCGTTTTTATTCTTTTTCAATGTTGCATTAGCATCAACGCATGACCTCAAATCACATACCAGACTTGCTTATGTTCTTTAACAGTCTCTAACCGACCTTCTAGATCTAAGAATTTATCACATTTAGGTTTAGAGGGGTTAGAACTTACATGAGTATGCTCGTAAGTCTGATTTTTTAGTTGGCTGAATTGGAATGTCAGCATCTCCCTCTTCTATCTTTTCTTCCTCTAAATCATCCGTTCCAGATGTTGAACAATTTACATATGTGTTGCTGGTTGAATCAAAACTTCTTTCATCAGCAGATGATTTAGCTTCTTCACCCGACCCGTCTGCATACTTCATTGAGTTTGAACCGGAGCTCTGACTTTTCTCATTTCAACTCTCATCTTCTCCACTGCTTTGTTCCTCTGCACTCTGAGCAGTGTCTGAGGATTCTCCTTCATCCCAAACTCTTGTAATCCTTACACACCCTTTATCTGCATGTTTAACCGATGCTTTGACTAAAACTGTATTTTCCAAATCCTTATTACCGTTAATTTCCAGTTTCCTTCTCGCTCATGTGGATCCTTTGGACGCTATGCGACTGAGTTTCGGACGTGGTGAGTCCCCACGGATCTGTCATTTTGAACCTTTGTTGTTGTGGATTTGAAGAAAACGGACAATAAGGAACAACATACAAACTTGTGACTTGTGGTTTTTGTCATTGTGAGATTCCATTGACTCCCAAGCTTCATATTTATACGCCATTTTAGAGGTAATCTATGAAATTTTTTACACCTTGAAAATGATCAAAATTTGCCTAACTCTGAATTTCACAAGTATGACAGGGTTAACACACGTATGAGGACCACCCGTATGAAGAACAGACGTATGAACAAAGGGCAAGTATGAATGACACGTATGTGGGTAGGCATATGGAAGGACAAATATGAAACACACGTATCAATACTCACATATGGAAGGGGATGTAGATGCATATGTGTGGCTATCGCTTTTGAATTGTACAAGATTGCGAAAGTTTTGAAGAAATAAAGTTTTGTTGAAGTCCATTCGACCTAGCGTCAGGTCGAATGAAGATTAAGATGGTCGAATGGAGTTTGAAGTTCATCAGGATGTTTATTTGTTATTCATTCGAGCCTTGTAAAGGTCGAATGAACTGATTCGACATCTTCAAAGGTCGAATGGGGAATTCTATATATATGTTTGATGTGTTTAGAAGTTAGAACTTTAGGTCATTATTGTGTGTGTTTCCAGAAAGTGTTCTAGAGAGTCTGAAAATAGGTTATTCATTATAATCTATCCATTGAAGCTTTTGTCAATTGATTATTAATGGAATACATTTTGAAAATGGATATTATCGTGTTCTGATTTGATCATTATTATTTTGCATGTGATCTAGGGTTTCCGTACCTAGATTACTTATGCTTGTGTGATTATATTGTTGTTTCCTCAAATCCGATCCTTTACAAAGTGGTATCAGAGCACTTTGTAAAGGATCGGATTTGAGAAAACAACAATATACTCACTAGAAGAAGAGTTAGGAGTTACCGGTTTAAGAGGATCTGTCATGGCCATCAAAGCAAAATGAGCTTCCTTTCCAGCGAAAAACTTGGAGTAATCCACCTTAGTGAAAGCATCATCCACCATGCAAGATTTCTTCGTCATTAAAAAATATGCTTCGGCTAGAAGTTGCTCGATATCATCATCAAGAGAATTCACACTAGCCTCAGAATCGGATTCGCTTTCCGAATCAGAATAAACATATTTATGATCATCAAAGACACTAGTAACAGAATCAATAATAGTCCCTGAAACTGCTTCTTCAACTGGTTCCTCAACCTTCTTAGTAACAACTTTTGGAACCGCCTCCTCAACTATCTCCTCAATCACGACCTCAGAAATCTTCTCAAATACTTTTTCTTTCTCAAAGTCATCAACTATCCGCGGCTTCTCACTCACCACCTCTTGAGCAAAAATGCAACATTACCAATGGTAACCCCTTCAACACCCATTTCCATTGAGTTCCAATCAAAACCTCCATCCTTCTGAATCATCAACGCTTGATTCTCATTATGCAGTTGAGTGTTTGGTGTAGAGATAGGAACAATGGTTCTGGTTTGATTAGGTGTTGTTTGGTTTTGGTTGGTTGTAGATGTTTGTCTTTGTATGGTATTTTGGGAGGTGTTTTGTCGGTTTGGGTAATTGTTTTGATGTTGATAGTTGTTGTTGTTTTGGCTTTGGAAGGTAACTTGGTTCTATAATTGACGGTTTTGGGTTACCTTTTTGTTTCGGTTGAGTACACTCTCTAGCAAATGACCTCAAGTCCCACAGTTGATACACGTAACCTTGGCTTTGTTGAAACCATAGGTAGTGTTGGGTGAAGTAGCAAGGTCTGTTCTACCCGTCTTCTCAATAAACTTAGTTGCCCTTATCATCACGCTCGCAAATGCCCATTGAATATCAATCAGTTCCATCTCTTCTTTATCGATCTGGGAATAATCCTCATTAGTAATATTGTTGTTACCTATCTGACTAGCCACCAGTCCATTGTAAGAAGCGACCATTGCGGAAACCAATGCAATGTGTTGGTGTACCACTTCTACAGTCACATTATTCGTCTTGGAAGTTTCCAACACAATCAGACTTTGGCTTGATGAGGCTTGGTTCATCACCGGTGCAACTTGTGGTTGTTGTGGAGTACTCACCGATGATGTGTAATAATAAGCAGCTGACATAGGAGGTTGAGTTGATGTGTATGAAGTCGGTGTATATGATGGTCCAGATGTGTAATAACTAGCTGCACTCATTGGTGGTTCAACCTTCGATACAAAAGCAGTTTGTGGTGCAATACTCGCTCCTCCTGATGGAATAGAACTAGAAGAACGTAGAGGACCGGATTGTAAGAAATCAACTACGTAATCATACAAGTAGAGCAATTTAGGTGCGGAATCCCTAAATCACATGCAAAATGATAGTAGACAAATCAGAACACGTTAAGATCCATTTTAATAATCATTCTCATTGATAAACATTTGATCATACACAATAAAAGCTTAGTTTACAATGAAAACACCTTTTTTAGAAAGTTCTAGACTCGCCTACAAAAACACACACAAACTCTAGACCGAATGACCAAGTAATAAGAAAAAAAAAAGGCCAGATATCAATTATAAAAAATAAAATAATAAAAAGAGTAAAAAAAAAAATCTAAACCTACCACGTATATGGTTTTATTTTATTACGATATAACAATATATCAAAAAGAAAACAATCGTCTCTAATGGTTTTGTCCATATTATTATTTCAAGAATATGACCCTAGGTCATAAAGTGACAAGACCTTGAAGTGGGGTGAGGGTGAGGGTGCTGGTGGTTGTCAATAAATAATTTGTAGATTTCCATCTAATTTAGCACAAAACTTGAAGACTTTCTGGTTTACAAACATGAAGAATCATGAAGGAGGAGAAACCACTGTTGAGCCAACGCATCATGCATCACCTTATCGAAGAGTAATCTTGTTTCCCCTACCTGTTCAAGGTCATCTCGGTCCCATGCTTCAACTAGCAAGCATTCTTCATACCCAAGGTTTTAAAATAATAATAATACATGCTGAACAAAACAAACCCAATCATTCAGACTATCCTCACTTCACCTTCAAACCCATTGCTGACGGGTTTTTCGATATGAGAAATCACATGCCCGAGAAACCAGACCCTAGCTTTTTCATTACCTATCTTAATGAACATTGTGCTGATTCTTTTAGGGATTGTCTAGCTAGGTTGTTAGTTGAGCCCGATGAGCTGCCAGTGGCCTGTTTAATCACTGATGCCGAATACTACATCACACAGGAGATCGCAGACTCCCTCAAGGTCCCCCGAGTGGTATTTTGGGCTTGCAACATTGTTTCTCTTCTTGTTTATCGAGATTTATCTTTTTTCTATGAAAAAGGTTACTTCAACCTTACCACCAAAGGTATATTAATTCTTTGTTAGCAATTTATATTAGATTTTTTTTTGAAAAGTTAATTTCTTTTTTAATCCTGTGGTCTATGGAACTTGAACCCAAGATCTTCCACAATTTAGGTGTTTTAAAGACTTTGTCTTTGCCAATGAACTAACATATATATTTAATTAGGATTTACTAGCTTTTATTCCGAGGGCGTCCCGAGGTTGAAAAATATAACAATTCTAATAATACTAATACTAATAGTAATAATTATTACTCTTGTAATTAAATAAATAAAAAACTAACCTTGCTATAAGGTGACACCATGGGTTGCAGTGTTGCGCGATTCTTTCTCCTAACTTCTCTTGATGAAGTATACCTATGCATCTTTAAAAGAGTAAAATTCCAATGAAAGCATGGCGATTGGGCTGAATTTCAACATCGTAGATAAGAACCTGGTTTAAAAGAAAAAACATTATTAATGAATAACCTGAACACTTTGTGTTTTTTTCCTGTATGAACGAAACCCCACAAAAAATAGTCTTTTTTTTCTCCGTTTTTTTTATATAGCACTATGGTACTCGTTGGAAAGATAATAAAACGCTCGTTAATTTGGTGTAATTTTTTCTTTAAAAAATCTCGTATATAAAAGATATTAACGTTTAAAAATTATGGGAGGAAACATAAGAGAGAAAAAATTAAATTTGTTTTTAAATTCTTTTTCCTAAAATAACTCAATTTAAATTTAGTAGAATAGGTTTTATATTATTATTTTTTTAAATTGCCACATGGCATGACACATGACACACTCAAAGAGGAAAATGCCTCCTTAAATGCTATGTCATTAAAATGGCTTTCAATTATAATATACATAAATTGTAATTATTTCTGTATACATATGATAGAATATATTAGTTAGAGTCCATGTTCATATAACTTACTTGTTTCCAATATACAGATAATTGATATTTTTAATACATGTTATTGCTATCAGATCCAGAATATGAAGTGTCGGTGCCAAAATATCCGCTTTTGAAAATAAAAGATGTTATAAAGACTGCAAGGAAGCCATATAGTATGGGAAAATATCTAACCAAAGTGATGAAACAAGTAAATGCATCATCAGGAATCATTTGGAATTCGTTTAGTGAACCTGAAGAGGCTATACTGAAAACACTTAGCCATGATTTTCCTATTCCAAGGTTCACATTAGGCCCACTTCAAAAGTATTTACCATCATCGACCTCAGGCATCATTTTTGAACAAGATCGAACCTTTTTCTCATGGTTGGATGCTCAAGCCCCCAAGTCCGTGATATATGTAAGTTTTGGTAGCCTTGCAAGAATAACCAAGTTAGAATTTCAAGAAGTAGCTTATGGGTTGATGGATATTGGTATTCCTTTCTTGTGGGTGGTCCGACAAGGGATGGTTGAAGGCTCAGAATGGCTCGAGTGTTTGCCTGAGAAGTTCCTAGAAGAAGTGGGTGATAGGGGACGCATAGTGAAATGGTGTCCTCAAAAAGAAGTGCTAGCACATGACGCGATAGGATGTTTTTGGACTCATAGCGGATGGAATTCAACATTAGAGGGCATTTGTGATGGAGTTCCGATGATTTGTTCACCTTCTGATGTTGGGCAACCACTAATTGCAAGATATGTGAGTGATGTTTGGAAGATCGGCATTTTGTTGGAGAACGGTCTTGAAAGGGATGGAATAAAGAGAGTGGTGAAAAGATTAATGTTGGATAAAGAAGGTAAAGAGATCCGTGATAGAATAAATATTTTGAAAGAGGAGGTAAACATCTCTTTTCACGAAGGTGGATCTTCATGTCAGTCGCTAAAGAGTTTGGTTGATTATATTTTATCGTTTTAGCTTGACTGACCACTTTGATTCTGTTGATGTGTAACTCAACCTCACTCCTGAAGATCGTGCACAGTATTCTCTCACGTAGTTTGAATTCAAAGAGGGCCGTTGGCCATGCAGTTGTGAAGTCCGAGTCTTGTGGTCTGTTCTACTTTCATGCATGTGTCGTTAGAAGTCTTGGTTGTTTATAGTTCATGTGTTTTCCATTTCATGTTCATGTACTCACGTTTAAGTATCAATAAAGAGAGAAATCTGTGTTGATCATTTTGTGTCTTCATCATTGTTTATTGAGTGTGCTCATACCAACACGTGGTATCAGAGCTTGGTAAGGTGAGAGTTTATCTTGATCATGGCTGAAACAAACAATGCAACTAATGCAGGCCTCACTCCTATTCCTGTGTTTTAGGGTGAGGGTTAAGTACTGGAGTGTGAGAATTAGAACAATCCTGAGATCCAAGGATATGTGGGATTTAGTGAATCTTGGTATTACTGATCATGGTAACAATCATGATTTAAACAGAAGAGAAATGATGAGGGATGAACAGGCAATGGCTGTCATACAACAAGGAATACATGACACATTGTTTTCACGAATTGTAGCTGCTGAAACATCTCAGCAGGCATGGGACATCATCAAAATGGAATTCCATGTGGATTCTCAAGTTCAATCTGTCAAGCTTCAAGGCTTAAGGAGAGAATTTGAGAATCTGAATATGAAAGAAGGAGAAATGATAGGTGATTATTTCTCAAGGGTATTGGCTATTATAAGCCAACAGAGAGCCTATGGTGAGGAGATTCCAGATCAGAAGATAGTTGAGAAAATTCTCAGAAGTTTGATGGCTAAGTTTGATTATGTGGTACCTTCCATTGAAGTACCATATGATCTTGCTAGTTTGTCACCAGTAAAGTTGATGGGATCACTGCAGTCCTAAGAAGAAAGGTTGAATGTGAGATCTGGAGAAACAAGACAGGCTGAGAAAGAGAAATCTGATGAGCAAGCATTGCAGGTTATGCAATTAAACAGAAGGTTCAATTTCAATCAAAATTCTGGAGGTCGTGGAAGATCAAATGAGGACAGAAGTAGGGGCCCTCAATGTTATCATTGTAATAGATTTGGTCATGTGAAGAGGGAATGTTGGTTTAATGATGAAAATCAGGAGCAGGCAAGAGTTGCAGCGGTTCAGAAGAAGAGCAAACAACTGAAGATGATACTTCATATTTGTTCATGGCTCTAACATGTGAATCAGAAAATCCCAGCCTGTGGTTTGTAGACTCAGGTTGCTCTAATCACATGACTAGTGTCAAGAACAGTTTTAATGTTCTAGATGAATCCTTCAAGCAAGATATGAAACTTGGTGATAAGAAGAACTTAGAAGTAAAAGGAAAATGCATTATCAAGATTAAGATGAGTGATGGTACATTTAAATACTTAGATGATGTTTACTATGCACCTAATTTAGAATACAACCTGATAAGTGTTGGTCAATTGATGAGAAATGGGTATGCCTTAATATTTGATAATGGTGCATGTTCCATTGTATACAAGGAGACTCAATCAGAACTGATGATGGTCAATTTAGCTGCCAACAACATGTTTCCATTAGATGCATTAAAGGTGAAGAACAGTGGGCCATCACAATAGAGTCATGAGTTGTCTAAACTTTGGCATTACAGGTTTGGACACCTACATGCTCAAGCTTTGCAACAATTGCACACAAACAAGATGGTGGATGGCTTGCCAAAATTGAAGGATTGTGGCTTATGTGAAGGATGTGCTCTAGGGATACAACACAGACAACCTTTCCAGTCTAGTACAAAGAGAGCTACACAACTTCTGGAACTTATCCACACTGATGTGTGTGGACCCATGCCTGTCAAAAGCTTGGGAGGAAGTAGGTACTTTTTGTTATTCATTGATGATTATTCAAGGATGATTTGGGTTTATTTTATTGAAAGGAAATCAGAAGTTTTTACAAAATTTAAAATCTTTAAAGCTCAGTTTGAGAAACAAGGGAAAGGTTTATTAAAGTTTTGAGAAGTGATAGAGGTGGATAATATTGCTCAAATGAGTTTAACTCTTTTTGTGAAACACATGCAATAAAAAGGCAATTAACTATACCCTACACACCTCAACAAAATGGTGTGTGTGAAAGAAAAAATAGAACTTTTGTGGAAATGGCTCAACGTATGTTGTTGACAAAAGGAATGCCAAGTTACTTCTAGGCAGAAGCTGTTTTGTTTGGTCAGAAGAGTCCTCCGAATATTTTGATCTTGGATTAGTAATTCCTTTTGAGACAGCAGTTCATGTGCTTAACATGTCCCCAACAAAGGTTGTTGATGCAAAGACCCCCACTCACATCTGGTCTGGTGAAAAAACCTGATGTAGAAGGCCTTAAAGTATTAGGCAGTATTGCCTATGGGTTGAAGCCTTCTCAATTTAAGCACAAGATGGAAGCCACATCTGCAAAGTGTATTTTGATTGGTGGTTATACTCCCTCTAAAGGTTATAGACTATACAATCCTCTCACTAAGTAGATCATATCAAGAAGAGATATAAAGTGTTTTGAAGAGTTGGCTTGGGACTGGTCAAAAGTAAAGAATGATGATAATAAGTATCTATGGGATTTGAATGTCTTTGATCTGTTGTTTGATGATCAAGTTGATCCAGATGGGTCAAGTCATGAAGGTGATGATACAAATGCTGGTGGAAGTAATGGTTCATCAAATGTTCAAAGTTCCAGCAATAATAAAGTTGGAAGAGGAGGTCCATCCAATCAAGGAGAAAATGTCAACAATGATGAAACACCTTCTGGTTCTAAATCTCCTAAAACTAGGAGTATTCAAGATCTGTATAGTACTACCAAACCTATGGAAGAGTATATGGTGTGTGAGTTTGCTCTATCAGTTAATGATCCTATGGTATTTGAAGAAGCAGCTGATCAGAAGGAATGGCAACAGGCCATAAAAGAAGAAATTATGTCCATTGAGAAAAATAACACTTAGGAATTGGTAATGCCTCCTGCAAACAAGTACATTATGGGCTTGAAATGGCTATACAAAACCAAGTGTGGTCCCAAAGGAGAAATCCTTAAGTATAAAGCCAAGTTGGTGGCTAAAGGTTACTCACAAAGGAAAGGTGTTGATTTCCTAGACACTTTTGCCCTTGTAGCCAGATTTGAGACAATAGGAACTGTATTGGCAGCTGCAGCTCATCAAGGATGGATGATTTTCCAGTTAGATGTCAAATCTACCTTTCTAAATGTCAAGCTTGATGAGGAGATTTATGTTGAACAGCCACTTGGTTTTGAAGTTGCAGGAGAGGAAGAGAAGGTTTACAGGCTTCACAAAGCACTTTATGGTCTTAAACAGGCCCCTAGAGCCAGGTACTCTAGGATTGATGATTATTTTAGCAGTCATGGGTTCAAAAGAAGTTACAGTGAACCAACACTCTATGTGAAGCAGGTTAAACAAGTTGGACTAATCTATGTTTGTTTGTATGTTGATGATATTGTATATACAAGTCCAAGTGCAGGTTTACTTCAAGAATTTAAAGAAAGGATGATGAAGGAATTTGAGATGACTGATATGGGTCATCTTAAATACTTTCTTGGCCTTGAAGTAAAACAATCTAAAGCTGGAATCTTTGTTAGTCAAGAGAAATATGTAGGTGAGTTGATTAAGAAGTTTGGAATGATGGGTTGCAAGATTGAAGACACTCCCATGAATGCTAATGAGAAGTTAAAGGCAAATGCTGATGCTTCTCCTGCTAATCCAGTTATATACAGAAGGTTAATTGGTGGGCTCATGTATTTACAACACACAAGGCCAGATATCAGTTTTGTTGTCAATGTTCTGTCAAGGTTTATGTAGAATCCAAGTAAATTACATTTTGGTGCTGCTAAGAGAATTATTAAGTATGCAGCAGGAACTGTTGAGCATGGGTTATGGTATGAAAGATTTAAGGAAGTGAAGCTATCTGGTTACACTGATAGTGATTGGGGAGGAAGTTTGGATGATAGGAGAAACACGGGAATGCAACGATCGAAAGGTTTTCAAGCAGAAGGTTCAAGCAATACACATTTATTCAAAATAGTACCACCATAAAAGATGGAATTTGTCATGAATTTATTTAAAATTATCCATAGTGAGAGCACATAAACATTGTCTTATGAAAATTGAAAACATAGCATTTTGAAGCTGACAAAAGCCATCAAAGTGATACCACGGTGTGCATGCTCGAACCCTTCCCTCAATCCTCCGTGGCCCTCCATTAATTACCTAAAACACATGCATAAAGAGTTTTGTCAACAATAATGTTGGTGAGTCTATGGGTTTTGGATGTACTGTGAAATAAACGTGTCATCCGTGTTTGACCAATCATGAGCTAGCTAAGAAAATGATCACTGTGAGAACCATGAGTCCTGTAACCAAACCTCGTGACTGTGGTGCCTCGTGCATTGTACACTAAAGACAATGTATGTATGGTAGAATACTAACACTCTCTTGCATGTGGCCGGTTAGAGCGACTAACCAAGAGTGGGGGTGTCAACCCAAGAGATCTATTAAAGTGTTCCATGGCTAATGTCTAGCTAATGGTTACAGTGAACGATGTACGAGGACTAGTGAGCTCATGAACCAAAATGTCTCATGTTCCACATGGTAGTCATGCTAGAATGTACACACACTTGAAATTGACACAAGTATTGATGCATGTATTTCCACCAAAATGTAAGATAATAAAATGGGGCCATAGAAAACTCACCTGTTTGAGTTGCTTGTGGTCTAGTGAGCTAGTAGATGATCACCGTCCTGACAAATGATACCCTACACTCATTTTGGACATGGTAAGTCATCCGGATGTTTGTTTATCATACAATTTGTTCACCCGACACTTGTGGACCATTGTGTTTAGTGTGTTCCATTGTTCATGATACTTGTTAATGTTCTAACAAACATATAGTTACAAAACTTTGTTGTTTCGAAATGTAATGTCTATGGTGAACTATAATGAGCCCCACATGGGGTATTTGGGCCGTATGTTGGTACCAAATCACCATGTGTGGTTGGTTTTTGAGGGAAAACACTACTTATCACATGTTTATTTCCTTTCTTAAAACCATTTTAAGATGACACATGTTTAGAATCCTTTCAAGTTCATTATAGAGTTAACACATGTTTTCGGCATAACTAAACTTATGTTAAATGATCATGGCCAAATCAATTGTACTTAAAGGAGCTTGAATTCGATGGTTACTTTCATAAAAATGATCGATCTAAGTTGGTTTAGATAGTGCCTAGAGTTTTCAAGGTATTCTAGCAACTTTTATGATAAAACTGATTATATAGTTCCATGGAAAGCTTAAACCTTTTGATCATGAATCATGAGTTGTGCTAACCATAAGCCGATTACTTTGTGAGTGATCATGACATTACAACTACTCTAGTAGTGCAAAGGTCGATGATTACTTAACTAGATGTGTTATTACTACAATATGGTGGTTAGCTTAGTGATTTATCATCAAGTAAAGCAATGTATGTGACTTGTGTGTGAGTATAGGACCGATTGCTTGCTAACAAGGGTAAAAGGGTTTGAATGATTATACTAAGCCGATTATAGAAGACATTGTGGAGCTTAGATTACTTACCTAGTAGAGCAAAGTGAGGATGGCCGATGGTTAGAGCCTTCGGGTCTCCTAGTTTCCTTCCTAGCTTGCTCTTGATGGTTCTTGAGATTGTTAGAGGGTGTTCGGCTATGGTTGAAGGTTCCGAGTGATGTGAAAGGTGAAAGATTTTGGTGTGGCAAGAATGGTGATCCATAGCCCTCTATATATAGTGGTAGTTTTGGTTAGCAAGACTTCCTAGGATGAATAACTTAGATAAAGCTTACTAGTTTAGTGTAAGGCTTGGGGTGATGAGTTGTTGATGGTTGTTTGCTAGTCAATTGTCCTCTTGTTATCCCTCTTAGGCTTCGGCCGACTCTCTTATTCATAGAAGAGGTATTGCTTCTTGTTTAGAGGTCATAACTAGATGTGTGTTTGGCCAATTTGGGAGGTGATAGTGACATAATATGGTGACAAAGATTGCTTGGGAAATTGAAGGTGGCATGCTCTTCTTGAAGCCGATTGGTCCTCCACATTTTAGGAAGTCCTTGAGGTAAAGTAGGGAGAGTTGACCTTGCTATTTTGGTGAAAGGAGTTGACAAAATATATAGGGTGTTTGTCTTGGAGTTTGTGGCCGAAAGAAACAAAAGAAAAAAAAGGTTCCTTGTTTGGGTAAACACTAGCTTGTAAGAGTTGGTTTGTAGACCCCTAAGATGATGTAAATAGAATAACCATCTTGCTTATCTCTAGCTTCTAGGTTTGCGGCTTAAAGAGGACAAACAAATGGGGTATGTTGAGTGTGAGACATAGAGATTGACAAGGCTTTGGAAGGTTACTTGTTAGTGTAAAGTGTTGTCTTTTGTGGCTTGTCTTTAGTCGTGTGATGTGTGAGGGTGTGTAGGTTAGCTTGTTAAGTAAAATGTATGCATGAGTTGTCTTGTTGAGAGTCCTAGATCTCTTGTGTGCTTGTGATACTTCGGCCAAATGTATAGGGTAAGACAAGGCATCTAAAGTTGTAGGATACCTAGTTATGTATTTGATTGTATCGTAGATGTCCACATAGGGTGATAAACTTGAGATGCCATGCGTGTATATGTGTAGGTGAGTCATTGTTATGTTCTTGCCAAGTGAAGGTGCCTTGTTGTTTCATGTGTTTCATGTGGGTATACATATACATATACATATATGTGCCGTGTGTGTGTATATGCACATAAGGTTATGTTTTTGTGTAGTTCCATGATGAGTAGATCAAATCTTATCACATGTGGTGAGTAGATTTACCTTAATATAAGTTTGTAGTGTTGTGATTACTCATTGTGACCATCATGTAACCTCTAGTGCCTTGTGATATAGGAATATCATCCGGTCTAGATTTGGTAATAGTTGATCAAGCCTTGTGTCTCTTGATGATGACATCAACATGTATTTTGTTTCATATGTGTCATGGGTTTGTTTAATGATATCCCATGATGATCTTTGTGTTCACAAACGTGTGTTAGAGGTGCATTATCATGTGTTAGAGGCATAACCTCTTGTAATGCTTGTTTTGATGGTGTGTCCGGGTGTTGTATGACTAAACAAGTGCACTATGTTGAGTTTTCTGATTAACTCATGCTCTACTAGCCCGGGGGGGGGGGGTATAGTGCATGCAAATTGTCTAAAAATGCACATATAATGACATAATAAATGAAACATGTACGGTCATTGACTTGTTACGTTGACTGTTGTCACAGTTATTCATACTTGACTGCTGTGTTTCGTGATGTTTTCGGATAGTTTTGATGCGATTTGATGCGTTTTAGGAGGATTGGGACTGCAGGGGTACGTTGGTCGAATGTAGGCACCCAGTGTCGAACCTGGCTTCATTTGGGTCGAACAGGCTTATTTAGGTCGAATGAACATGTGTTAAGGTCGAATGAACATGTGTTAAGTTGTATGAACTTGTATTAGGTCAAACGAGTCATAAACCGTTCGAACCAGGGCTATTTGGGTCGAACCTGGTCCTGTTTCATGCTGATTCGACCTTACAACTCCATATGTGCGATTTTTGATGCAAACTAAGTGTTTTATGCTTAAAACGTATGTGTTAATCCTATGTACTTGATTAATTGATGTAGTGGATCACCAACGGGATGTCAGGTCTGTCTGGTATGTCCGGTTGACATTCAAACACATTTCTAAACACACATAGTCAAGATCTGGACAATTGGGGACTAGTTAACCTTCGGGTAAGTAGTCAATACGCTTACTTAAACTCATTGATAGGTCGCCATTAGTCGGGGCTATCACACACGTGTCAGATTTCTATTTAACTGAAGACGCAATCTAAGGTGAGTTTCACAGCCCCACTCTTTACTGGTTTTGGTTTTCGGGGGAGAAAACATGTTGTATTCTTTAAACGTTTGTCAACTTATGTTTTCATAAAAGATGTGTAAAACTATGTTTTGTTATTCATGTATTCTTTATGTATTGGAGCATTTGAGTTACTATACGATCTTTGGAAGTCGCGGGGAAAAACATGAATGTGCGGGTTTGCACAACGGGGGAAATGTGGATAGATCTATTTGGGCGTGACCGACCCCACTCGTCGACTGGAGGTCGGACGGGTACATACTGTCTTTTAGGTATTCAAGTATTCAGTTTTCATTCGGGCAGTATTCATGTATTCACGTATTCGAGTTCAGTAATGGTTTTCCAATCGCAGTAGTGACAGGTATTCATCTGATTTTTATGCATGTGGCCTGGTTTGGCCAAGGGTATTCATTGGAACTTTTGGAGTCGGTCTTCATGAAAAACCTGTGAACTCACCGGAATTATTTGTTGACGTTGTTAGCATGTTTGTCTCAGGTCGCTAAGGTAGCAGCCGTCGATAGGCGCACGAAGTCTCACGGTGTCTTGGATTCATATGCATGTTTATTGAGTATTTTCAGACTTTAAGTTTTACATTTGGATTGTAACAACGTTTTATGCTTCCGCTGTGTTGGATAGATTTTGAAAACTTAATGGACAGTTTACGTTGCTTTCATCTCATATAGTCGTCGTTTATTGTGACCATTGACTTGGATCCTAATGTGTCACGCGCCTCGCGTTAAACCCTGCACGTGGTTTCTGAGGGTGTGACAGTTATTATTCCCCCTAGATATAATGAACTAAAGGCTGTTAATGAGAATATAAACAATTGAATATAACAATAAGTATGATGTGACATCCGTCACCCTCGACTTTCATTTAATTGACGATATTAGTCCTTCAAATATTTCATGTAATCCTTGTCGTTTTCAAATTCAATAAATGTGCGAACTCAAGTTATATTATTTGCATGTATTATGGATCTCGATCTCGATTTAATCTAACGCGTATGTTGCAACGTTATTCGGAAGAAAAAAAAATATATATCATAAAAATTTCGAGTTATAAAAGTTTTAAGTTAAATAGTTAACTTAGTTAGTTGTTATAAAGGGAAACTAACAAAGAAAAACCTTGAAACTAACTTAGGTTAAATAAGAGGGGCCAATTCTGCCAAGTTCCAAAAGTTTTAAAATGTTTCCTTCCCCCCATTCTGCTGAACCGTTTCTCCGGCCGGCAAACTGCTCCGGCGAAGTTTTCCGGCCAGACCAAACACCCCTTTTTAATGTACAATCACCCCTAATAATTATTGCAATGCGTTTCTCCATCATTATGTTTCAGTTTCGGCTATGGTTAGGTATCATAAACGCGTTTTAAAGTGAGTTATGATTTGGCCGATATGTAACCGTCGACATCAAGCCTTGGCATACCTGAAACGTCATTATTTGTATAAATTACTCGTTTCCATTCAGTGTCTGAACCATAACCAACATTAGCCCTCACTCTAATCGCTCCCATACCTGTTCAAGATCCTCTAATTTGTGTGATAAAGTCTTACAAGCCGTCGCCTTTTCTACACCTTAATCGAGCTTTGTAAGTTACAACTCTCTGTGCCATTTCATTCTAGAGTCTTATCCGATCATTTCCCCCTTATCACAGAGTGTTAATGTTGCCTAAATCGGGTAATTGATTATGGGGTTAGGGTTAGGGTTCATAGGATTTGGGGAAGAAGAAGGAGACTTTGAATGTTAAGTATATTTTGTTTCTAAATTTAATCAACAAAAACTTTTGGTCTAGTGGTTGGGTCTGTTGGTTGGGAACATGAAAACCCGGGTTCGAGACCCCTCTCACCCACGGGTTTGTGGTATTTTTTTTTGGTGGAAATCATATTAGATGATATTTATATATATAAATATATAAATACATCATTTTCTTTATAATATTCATAATAAATCCATTATTTATCTAAAAATTATGAAAATTTAGGAGTAGTTTCTTGGCACCTCATAGAAAATTATCCCACTTTTAGTTTTGGAAAATGTTTTATTTTTATATTCTTTATTGAATTAAAATGTTCTAATCATATTTAATTGATAAAAAATTCATTTTTAATGATTTTAATCTCAAAATTTTTGATAAATTATTTCTAATGATTATGAACTGAAATAAAAATATTTGGTTCAGAAAAACATTTATTTTTATTAATTTCCCTATTTTTTTAATCATTTAAACATGATTTAATATCATTAAATCAGTTTTAAATATAAATAAGTTTATAAAAATTATGAGAAAATTATTTTCATTAATTTACATCAGAAATCATCCATTTTCTATAAAAATAGCAATTTTGGATCATGTCTTGAATTAGTAGTCTTATTTATGATTAATTAGACATAATTAATAATTTAATTATCTATACATTTATAATTATTGCATTTATAATAATTAGTTAAAGTAATTAACTAAATTATTTTGTCATAATTATTTAAATATACTTTGATCTAAATAGTTAATCGGTAATAATTATATTACCTAAATCTTATTTACAAACTTTGGTATATTATTTTTAATATACAACTTTTACATTAATTCGACTAATCATAAAAACTCTAATTCCCCAAATCGACTTAGCAACCCTAATGCCTTAGACCCTAGTTGTCTTAGACTTTTAAGTCATTTCCTAATTTAGTGTTTTATATATAGGTTGAGTTCCTCGGAATTCTTAAGCCTTTACGACGAATTTTCTCGGAATTTATATTTAGCGAAACTGTGAGTATATCTTTCCCTTTTCTTACTGTTTTACTATTATGGGATGATTCATGTACCTATTAATCAAGTTTTATTTCTTATACTTAATGCAATTCTCATGTGTGTTTGCCTTATGTGATTTGGTGTGTATTATGCTTAATCATTAACCGCTGGGCGGCCTAGCATTTCAATGAATAGTACTATGGTATACCCCCTTGAGACTCTCTTGAGAGGATCTTGGTCATTGTCTTGTTAATTCATTATTCAGATTGTTAGTCATGTGTTAGTCATTATTCTCAGGTTTGGTTTTGATTGATACTACTTATTACATATTTGCAAACGGTATACAATACATGAATTGCGAAACATTTTTATACTATATATATTAAACGGGTATACTCACCAATACATTATATGTGTTGACAAAATTGTTTTGTACATGTTTCAGGTGACGTTTGATTGTACATGCTTTCACGCTTAGGCTGGACCTAGTGCTTAAATAAAAGATTTAATATTTATTTAACTTTGTTTGAGAGTTTTATTGAGACTTTTTGTATTCCCTTTTGGATAATGAAGTTGTTTGCTATTAATATTTACAATTTAGTCCATGTGCTTTTGAACGATCGTCACTACGTGACACCTCGATGTTTCCGCCATCGGTTGGGGTGTTACATATGATAAGAGATTCTCAGATGTGAAATGGTATTTCAATTAAAAGCCTTAGAAGGATTCAGTTTAATAAAATCAACATCTAAAATAGTGGGATTAACCCATCTATTTATAGACTAGCAAATACATGCAAGTGGATTCAAAAGCAATACTACAACAGGCTGTAGTATTGGTACTTGTACAAAGACTTTAACAAAATCATAAAGTAATATTATTATACTAAACTACTGAAACATAAGGCGGTGGAAAGATTCCATCATAACAGCTGATGAGTGACAAACTACTGATGAGTAGTTTGTCTTCAGTAGTTCTTCAGTAGACTTGTCTAGTTTGGCTTCAGAACTTCTGATCTTTTACTCTTCAGTACTTAATGATTTCTTCTTCAGTACTTTCAGTCTTCTTCTTCAGTAGTTCTATACTTAGCATATTTTGGCAAAAATAGGAATTAGACTAAGGTTTGCAAAAGTGGTTTCTTCAATCCTTTTTGTCCTTACAGCACGAAAACGAGATATGTCATCTAATGTTGAGAGCATTTACGAAAACGAGATATGTCAACAGGATTTTTGTGCCTCAATGTTGAGACCATGGCAATCTTGAGCAGAAAGACAAACATTATAAAGAAAAGAAAAGGATAACCTCAATTTGAATAGAAATATATATATATATATATATATATATATATATATGAGCAAATAGCCAAGTCGTAATTATGCTTTATTTTGGGTCAAACGACGTCTTTGCCCCTTGCATCTTGGCAACAAGTAAACCCATTGTGCATAGGGTGCACACTAAGTACTATTAATTAATATGTCAATTACAATAAAAGAAGTTATAGGGTCTACCTCTAGCTACATATCCCAGTACCTTTCAAATGAATGGTAATTACTTACAGCTCGAAAGTTACATGCTGGTAGATAATCATTCAATTATAGGGTCAACCTCTAGCTACGTATCCCTAGCTTCCAATCCTCCAGCTAAGGCTCCGGTTAGGATGTTTCCACAATTCCACCTAAAAATTTGAACATTTAAGGACCGTTCGAATATGTATTTGCAAAAGTGATATTGTTATATTAAATACCCAAAATCAAATAATCAGATAATAACTTGGAAAAAAGCACATCCAAGCACCCTTATAAAGCTAATAGTGGTTTTTTTTCTTAGCGAGATTGAATGAACCGGAGATAATACATTGGGAGACTTTATGCTTGTTAGAATTGCTTAGTTAAATAGAACACATCGATCTTGTACGAATATAATCAATACTTTGTAGTGACAACAATATATGTGTTAACAAACCATTAGAAGCTAAATGATTTAATAATTACCTTCTTTGCACAACCTTTGACGGTGGACCCTCATGGTAGAAGCTTGGCATTTGGTTTGCCTTAAATAGCAAACTCTTTCTGAGTTGCTTCAGGTTTGCTTTCTTTTCTTCATTTTTAACATAAAATATGAAGTTCAAACTGAAAATAGATGAAAAAAATTAACTGATAAAGGCCATAGAAATTTTACCTTGGTTTTTGCCTCCTATTGAATTCCCTACCTCCAACGCTTATTGTTTCTCTAATTTGGAATAAAACTGACGCAAAAAAGAACTAATATATATGTGTATGTATACATAGAGGGGGGGGGGGGAGTTGGCATCCTTATAACATCTATAAGAGATGTTAACAGGTCAAAAGATGTTAGCGTACGTATTGAGATTGGTCGGTCAAGTAGATTAGAAAACATTTCTATTAATAATTGGTGTAGCATGTATGGTTTTGTACTTTTGTTCATTAAAAATACACTTTTGAGGTTTTTTTTTTTTTTTACTATTTCCAAACTAATTATCATCTACAAGTTTGTAATCCAAGACAATGATCGACTAGGCATTTTTTTTGGTAATTGGAGTACGTTTCACTGGTGAAGATGAGTTGTTCACATAGATTGAATCATTACAAACAAAGACTGGACTTGGATATATTTGAAATAATAATTTTCAGACCATGGAATTTCTTCTACCAAAGCATATCAATAAAAGACTACACCAACCTTAAATTTTCTAAACAAACAGACAATCCTTTAACCAATACCTAATGAACGACACGTATATAATATCACCAATCTATCATAAAACGCCTAACAATTAATCAACAAATAAAAGCTATAGAGCCTAATTTCATGTAATTATCATGATTAAAATTGAAAACAAAAATGATTGCATTGAATGATATATATATATATATATATATATATATATATATAAGTTGCTCTTGTTAGCTTGACTTTAATTTTAGGAAGACTTCAGTCACTATATTTTGAAGTTTTAAAACTGATACAAGTTTAGACAGATAAGATTATTTATTGTGGTAACATAAATTATTATCTTTCATCACCATTATATGAAATTTGTTTAAAAATGTTGTTATCCCGTGTGTTTATTTAGTTTAGGTGAGTTCCATTTTCATATAAAAGTTGATTATCTTCTAAGGTCATTTAGGGAAGAAAAGTGGTAAAATTTAAGAAATTGTAAACAAACCATTGGTATGCCATCTAAACTTTGAACAATTTAAACATATTTGCCCATACCTCCTCCTTTATAATCTAGAATAGATAAGAGATAGCATACTAATTCTTAATGCTAAATTACAAACCAACGCTCGGTTAACTTGTAAACTTTAGAAACATATCTGGATTAAAATATGAAAGTATTGGGTTAAAAAACCAAGTAAGGTACAACCCAGTAAAGATATGATACATACCCTCATACACACTTTCTAAATATGAGGTACAACGTCAATATGTACAAACTATTTGTAAATTGATACTATAACTAGTATTAAACCTCTCGTGTTACGGTGGTGGTGTTAGATGTCAAGTAACACTAATGCCATATAATTGCCAATGACCTCCTAAAATCTTGTATAGAGAAGAAATAAAAAACGAAAAAAATAAAGCCGAATGAAAAGTAGACTTAAAAACAATGATCTAAGCACGTGAAACATAAAACACAGAAAAACAACAACTAAGTCGATCTAGGCCCCGTGCGTTACGACGGGGCCATTCAACCGAAAAAATAGACGTAAAGACGTTAAATCACATACGCATGTTGTGTGGTGTTAAGTTACAAAGTTTAGAGTAAAACGTGAAAAAAAAAAAGCTTTAAAGTAGAAAGTGAAAAAATATTGGGTTCACGTTGAAAAAGATGTAAAAATTTAAGAGTTAAAATTAAAAGTTAAGGAATAAAAAGAAATGCATAAAAAAGGCAAACCATGACAACATGAAAAAGTTGTACAGTTCTTGTGCGTTCATGTTGGGTTGGCGAGCTTGTGACCACATGTAACATCTTGAAATTAGACAAATATTTCCGTTTATTACTAAAATAATATTACTACCAAATCTCTCTTGAGAATTAGACATGGTGAATACATATACAAAAAAGATATCTATATGGTAAGACATATAATTATCTAATAAATAATTTCAATATTAACAGCATAATTTTAAAAAAACAATAAACAACACGGTTAGTATAAACGAATACGAGAGAATGGAAACCAGTAAGATTCGACACACATATGAAACCGAACAAGTAATTGACTTTAAGAGGACGAGGCACTACACGGCAAGGGGTGGTGTGGTTAGATTGTTGCACGACAACACTGTTGCCACCTTCTTAGAAACGATAAAAAGTGTTGCAGCTCGGCAACATGTAACCGAGAATAAAGCATCAAATTTCATATATTTTGACGGTCATTTTATATAAAATAAAAAAAAGGTGTTTTTAAATTATTTAAGTCCTTTATATTAACAAATTAAACCATTCCTCATCTACTCCAATTTAACTCACCATTTTTATTCATTCAAACCTTCACCATACCCTATGGCTTTTATGAATGGTTATTTTGTTGATAAACCAAAGTACAATGCCAAAGTTTTTCATTACTGGTTCCAGGGCAGGTTATTAGAGGGTGCGGGGAGTACTCCCGGCCCGGGCCCAATTTCTAGAGGGGCACAATAAGTATGGTTGAACTGTGTTCACTAAAAATACTTTCTGTGTGACTGTTAAGAACCTGTAAGTGATGTTAAAGAGGTGTGAAGAAGATGAAGGGTAATTAAGTAAAATCCAATAAAAAAGTCTAAATAGTTGGTCAATGTCATTTTCTGGGTGCTACACAACTTTTTTTCAGATGATTTAATTTTAGTTTTAAAATATAGTACAAACTGCAGTAGATAATAATTTAGTTTTCGAATGCTTTTACCAGATTTTTCACATTTTTATTATTTTTCACTTTGTTAATTTACTCGATTTGTGCCCCCGTCAAAAAACAATCTGCATTTGTTACTGTATATGGGTGGGTTAAATGAGAGAACCTTAAAAGAGTGAGAAAAATTTGTTACTTTGTAATAGGCTCATTATAACTCCAAAATCTAAAACTCAAGCCTATTAGGCTTTTAGCACACTTATGTAACTTAACCATTAGTCCATTAGCCAATACTTATGAAACCTTAGCCAAGTTAAGTTAAAAAATAAACTTTGCGGATTAGCGATGATAACTATCGAAAACGTATTTTTGGAAAAATAAACTGTGAAGAATTGATTCAACGGGGCACATAATTCGTGGCTCGGCCTGGGCACATAAATTCTCAGGGACGGCCCTGACTGGTTCCATATGTTGAAACAGTTTTTCTTAAAAATAGTTGGTGATTTGGAAGAACAATATCTATGGTTAAGAGAGGGATATGACCAGAAGTATAAAAAAGGGTTTTATGACGATACAAAAAAGTTACATCGGCTGTAAATAACTCGCGTCCGTTAATACTCCCTACGAGGGCGACGAGTATTTACCAATGTCTGAAAGGACTTCGCAAGAATGCCTAGAATTTTTATGCAAGGCCGTAAATCAAATGTACGCATGAGTTCTTGTATAGGCCGGCAAACCATGATATAGCGATTTGTACCAACGACATTAAGAAAAATATCACATTCCCGGGATGTTAGACGCTATTTATTGTACACATCTGATGTGACATCCGCAAACTCAGGTTAATATTTCTAACCAACACAAAAGTACACCTTAGCAAAACATTTGAAAAATAAACTTAATTGGGTTAGTTAAGTAGGTCTACACACACTATGGACATGGTTTCGGTGATTCGGGGAATCATCGGGTAACACATGTACCACCCTAACCGATGGCGGAATCATCGGGGTTTCACGTAGTGACGATTGTTTAAAAGCTCATGGTACTAAAATGTAAATATTTGATTATTGAGTATTGTTTTACAAGATGTGAAAATAAATACACAACAACAAAAAATGAAGATAGCTGATTGATTTAATCAAAGTCCAACGTTCTATGTGAAGCGTCAAGTAAACTTATCCTGAAACATGCACGAAAATAAATTTTGTCAACACATAATGTTGGTGAGCATTACCTAGCTTTGTACATATAGTATAAGTTTGAAAAGAGGTACAATTCATGTGTCTAGCGTTACCAGGCATTAGTAAACACGGAAGTAACCAAACAAGACAAGATCAAATGTAAAGTTGATAATGAGCACCCTAACATGTGTCGAGTCTAAAAGAGCACCATAACATAAGTTATGTCTAAATGAGCACTGTGACATATGTTACGTCTATATTTAAAGAGCACCATAACATAAGTTATGTCTAGATGTACGATTTTGTATGTAAGCTACGTTCATGTTCAAACATAAAGCACAAAGATAAACAAGACACGTATATGAATTGTAAATGAATAAAAATTACTTGTAAGTGAATGTGCAATTTTTGTATATTTTTGCATGAATCACTCTAAAAGTGTAAAAACGAAAAAAGGGATAAGTAATACTCACAGTTTGCATAGGAGCTTGAATCTACCGAACGGTGAACGTTAAATAATAATGATCCCAAAGGGTTAACCTAAAAGGGATAAGTAATCGTGAGGGAAATGATCTTAAAGTCTATGGCATCTAGGATTAGAGACATAGGGTTTTTTAGGCTAGATTTGGGGATTCTAGGTTTTTTATTATAAGTCGATTTTATGCAAATTAATGATAAAATATAGGTGGAAATAAATGTAAAGAGTAAATAAGTCAAATAAATATAAAAATCATAAGTCACTCTTATTCTGAGATATTAAAATATTTGAGAATTTTAAAAATTCATAATTTTTACATTCTTGTACTTTAAATTGATTTATTAACATTTAGAGGATAATTAAGAATTTAATTCTATTAAAGCATAAAAATATTATTTTTATATAAAACCAGGGGCTAATACTTGGTATAAGTGAAAAATAATTTAAAAAAAATATTTTACATTTTATTTTTAATTAAAACAGAATTTTAATTGATAAATAATTATTTAAACGAATTGAAATAGTTGAAATAGAGAAAATAATTTTTTTATAGAAACAAAAATACCACAAAGTGTTATATGATTAGAAATAATTCTACAAAAAGTTTGGTATTAAAATGATGAAAAACAGATTTTTAATGAATTAAATATAGTTAAAATATAAAATATATATTATAAAAAAATATTTTTTTGAAAATAGAATTATGAATAAAAACTTTAGGGTTTTAAGAAGCTAGGGTAATTTTTACAAAAATTTTGCATTACATTTACTATTTTTAATAATTAAAATGGATTTGTAATAATTATTTAATTTAAAAGAAAGCTGAAATATATAAAAAAAAAGAACTGATTTGGTACCCATGGGTTTCGAACCCGGGAACTGTGTTGTGCATGTGCCTCGTCCAGACCAGACAAGTTGGTCTGGGTGTTAGTTTGTTATTTATTTGTGATTGAAATATATGTATATAATTAAGAAAAACTGAAAATATATTTTATGACTAGTGTAGTCCAACACAGTCAAACATTTTATGAAAACACAATAAGTCATTGATCGGAGAATAACGGGTTGTTAGACAAACACATTGTCGGTCATCACACTGATAAGCGTCTTATAATAGGTATCTGGTACTAGAAACTATCATCAAACGGTCGGTCTTATAAATACTAGAAGACACAACCTAAGGTGAGTTTCATGGCCCCACTCTTACACACTTTCTCATGGGGGAGAAACATGCTACATACTCAGATTTTCTTCAGAGCATTTATTACTATTGTTATCACTTGTTTATTTTGCGACTCATCTAAGTCCCATAGGAACCATTAATATGGTATATAGCAGGGGAAATATGGATATATATATCTATTAAGCCAGAAAAACCCCACTCGAGTCAACTGGAAGTTGGACTGTGACACCCGGCAACTTCCGGTAACTAACTTTTGAAAACTTAGTAAGTCTACCTTAGCGAGTCGCGCATACGTTACACATAACAAGGTCGGTCGAGTCGAGTCGCACATCATTAGGGTTTTAACATACGCAAGTCTCGGGTCCCGGGAATTGGTGATCGGGCGGGAACGTGTTATTTATCATGCATTATATATTGGTAATCATTATGTGACTTGTCGGTATGTGGAAACGTGATTACATATGTTAAAATAGGGTTTAACGCGCCAAAAACACGTACACCTGGACTATAGGCGATTAGGCTAGTGTGTGATAGCCTAATCGCCATTATTATAGGCGAGTAGGAGGATATAGGGGCGAATAGGGGGCTATTCGCATGATGTTTCATGCGAGTAGCAGCCCTACTCGCCTATACTGCTGCGTACTCGCCTGAAATGCTTTGAACGATCAAAAACGCCTATAAATACCACCCTTGACCTCTAAAACATCATTTATACAACCCTAGCCGTCCCATAACCTATCTCAACCCACAAACACCCTCTGGAACTTATTTTTACATCAAAACAACCATTTCCAAGCTTATTCCATCATCTCCTCTTGAATACAAGGTGTGTTCTTCAAACCCAAACCTTTAAATGATTATGTTTTACTCCCTAAAAGTCCAGACCTGACTTATAAATGTTTTTGTCTTTAAAAACCCATTTAAAACCGTTTTTAAACAAACCCACACCTTTACATGTGTTATATGTGTTATATGTGATTAACGATAGAATTTTTAGGATTAAATCATGGTTGTTTTTGTGTTATTATGATGTTTATGGCTGTTACAAGTTAGTATGATGATGTCCTAGGAGTTTGAATGGTTTTGGTTGTGTATTGTTGATACTTGATGTTTTGACCCATTTGAAGGATTTTGGATGATTAAGGATGATATGAGGTGTGTTGTTGATTGTATGATGTTAGGGTTTGCTCTAGGATGATGCTAGAACAGTAGGATGCTATCGGACAACGTGGTTATGTGATTTAATCTGAATAATTGCTATTTAGGGCAAGTTCTTGCATGTTGATGTGATGTTTACATGCTAAGTTGCTATTTTGGGAAAACGCTCGCATTCGGAACTGTTAGAACGATGGAAACTTAGGGGTTTTGCTTGAAATATGTTTGTTAATGTGTTAGAATGATTATTGGATGTTTTTACATGTTTCGGATCTGATTTGGAGTGTTCGGCGCGCGAAATTGCACTACAGGACTGCAGAGGCGAGTAGGATCCTACTCGCATGAGGCTTCAGGCGAGTAGGCTCCTAAATGCCTGATGTTCAGGCGAATACAAGCCCTAATCGCCTATATATAGGCGAATAGAGGCCTATTCCCCTCAACTACTAGCATTTACAATCCTAAATGCTAGTTTGATTCCTAAATGCTACTTCTACTAGCATTTACAATCCTAAATGCCTAAACTTAAGCATTTACAATCCTAAATGCCTATACATAAGGCATTTACAATCCTAAATGCCTATACATAAGGCATTTACAATCCTAAATGCTAGTTTGATTCCTAATCGCGTATAATGCTGCTGTATGTATATTTTAACATCCCGGAACATGATTTGACGCCTAGGAACATGATAGGAACCCCGGGATACACCCAATGACTTAGTAACACGTGTTCGGACCTGTTTACGCGTTAATCGGATATTATGCTAGACTAGGTGAACTGTTGCGCGTATTAAGTGTTTAATTGCATATGTGGCATGATGTCTTGTATTTATCTAACACGTGGAATGTCGGATCACCAATGGGATGTCGAGTCTTGTCTTACGTAGTCTTGTTGTCGGTCAAACACGCTTTTCGGACACATAATGGTCATGGACTGGACTTAGGGACTAATGAACCCGATGGGTTATTAGTCTAACTTGACACATATCTTATGATAGGTCGCCAATAGTCGGGGCTATCATATCTTACAGACGGTTTACTCATATCACGCATACGGTTTACTCTTAAACGGAATACGCAACCTAAGGTGATTTCACGGCCCCACATTTTACGGTTTATGTTTTCGGGGGAGAAACATGCTTAAAACTCTTTTATGACTTATGACTTGTTAAACTCTTATGGCTCATGACTCTTTATCACGTTATACTATGGCTTACTTATCGTACTATACGGTTCATCAAAAGTCCCTTAGAAACCACTAACATGGGTATATGGCGGGGAAATATGGATAGCGCTATTGGGAACTGACAAACCCCACTCGACGGTGGGACCGACGAGTGCATATTGTCTCTAATAAAACAAGGTCTACCGGTGATGACGGTAGCCCATAGGAAACTAAGGGTCACTACACGGCTTAGTCAGCAATGGTTTCACCCGTATGAGTATCTCATTCTGCGCCTAGCTAGCGTTCTCACAAGCATAGTAGTAATTGTGATGGTAAAGGTTTTCGAAGGATCACTTTAAACGTTTAATTAAAACCTGTGAACTCACCAGCATTATATGTTGACTCTTTTAGCATGTTTTCTCAGGTCGCTAAGGTAGCAGCTGTCGGATAGGCGCACGAGGTCGCACTGGAGTCGTCTCGCGTCTAGGGTCTCATTTGCACGTTTTGGAAATCATGAACTTTTGAACTTATGTTTTATTTATGCATGACTTTTGTAAACTTTAAATGCTTCCGCACTGTTAAATGTTGGTTTTAAACTTATGCATGATTTCTGTTTACGTATGTTTTACATTTAGACGTCGTTTGTTTATTGTGACCGTTGACTTAGATCCTGGTGTGTCACACGCCTCGCGGTAGAACTCCGCAAGTGGAAATTTGGGGGTGTGACATGGACGGGTGCATATTGTCTCGAACTACACAACAATTACCGGAGATGACGATAACCGAGAAGGTAACAAAACCGATTAAGAAACATCACAGTCAACAATGGTTCCAATCGCATAAGTAACATACATAATGAATAGCTAACATTTGATAAAATAATAAAACTTACTTGATCATGTAAAACACATATTTTATCTAAAACCTGTGAACTTACCGGTATTATATGTTGACACATTTAGCATGTTTTCTCAGGTCGCTAAGGTAGCAGAAGAGATAGGATGCACCGGAGTCATCACAGCTCAAGAAACAACGAGTATTACTTACCTCAAAGGAGGTGCGTGGGGTGATAGACTCATGGTCGATGTAGGGTATAATCCTTTACTTCACCCTTGGCTGGATCCGAACCGGAAAAGATAGAACCGATGGGCCGTGTGAAAGGAGGCGACCACCTAGAAGTCATAATGACTCGTGATAGCAGACAAAAAAATGGTGTTGACCCGGTGGTTGTGAGTGTGTATGATCGATTGATATCAAGTCCCCCTCAAAAGAGGTGTGAGCTTCTTTATATATAGGCAGTACATGGGTCGGACATCATTGACCCATAACCACGATGATGGGCTTGTGCCCGAGTTATGGGCGTGCCTCCTTTTGGCTCAGTCAGTTAGTATTGGACCAGGTAATCGTAATTAGACTGAACGCAATTAATGCAGAAGAGAGAGAGGAAAGGTGTACTGCTCTGCCAATGGTCCACGTGGCGCGATGCTATTGGCTGCAGGCGGGTCTTCTCTGACTGCGACACTCTGCATCAGTCTGCTCTTTCTGAATGGTCGTCTGATGTGACACCTGAAACAAAGGTGGGCAGTGCAGCAAGCAGGGATAAGGGGGGTTGCACCTTCACTGCTGATGTTTAGACTTGGTGGGCTAGCGCTGACACGCGTCAGCATGTGATTGGTCTGTGGTGGTCCTTCGCGGTGTTGTGCGATGGACCTTGGGCGAATGGATTGGACTCCATGTTAGGTTCCGTAGGTACCTTGGCCTCCGCCGAGGTTCAGACTCCGCGTAGGAGGCTCCGTGGAGGTTTATTGCCTTTAATCACTTAGCCTTGTGAATGGCATTGGTGATTCTTTCCGCGGAGGTCTTGTGAGTCAGCATTGTTAAGGGGTAGGGTCTGTCTTCGATCTAGAAATTAGGACCCTATCCCTTCAACAACGTCTCATGCATTGTCTTGATAAACATCATTATTATTTCAGTTTTCAAATTATTATTATTTTTGTTGTAAACTTTTAAACCACTTCTGCCTGTTAAACTGTGGTAGATGTTTTTATTACGTTATTTTACTTATATAGTTGTCATTTGTTGTGACCCTTGACTTGGATCCTGGTGTGTCACACGCCTCGCGGTAAAACCCCGCAAGTAGAATTTGAAGGTGTGACATCTGGTTTGGAGGATGTGTCTCAAACACTTACGAGGCCAATTTATTAGAGATGATCATGAATACCCAACGGACATGCTCGAAGCGGTTGCGTCACAAATTTTTTTATTTCGGCATGTGTATTGTGGTGTGTCCGGTTAACTCAATGCCATCAATGTTCTCCAGAGATCACCAATATTTCTCACATAAGTGAATGGAACTGAACCTAAGTGTCCATTTCAAGTTAATATACATACATACAAACGTGGATACTCTCATACTTGATCAACGTTTGTGAAAACGTTTCTATACCCGACCAATCTGAATGAAGGGCAAGAAAAGACGTGGAACGATCTTTTGGTGTTCTAAAAGGAAAATGGGGCGTACTTAGGCGAACCATGTGTGCTATGACTGTAGATAAGATTATGAGCCCGGCGTATATATGCATGATATTTCACAACATGATTTTAGAGGATGAGGGAAAAGTTTTATCACCGGTGCACATCCCGGACCTTGTCGTGCAACCTGTTTATGATAATGACCCTGTCCGTGAGTTGATGGATCGAGATACGCATTTTATACTTCGATTTTATCTTGTGGCACATATTACTAATAAGGATATACCATAACTCGAAAAGCAACACGACCAGACCAAACCAAAATTTAAATTTGAATTATGTTTACTTTATTTAATCTGAATTATGTTTTTTTACGGTTATGTAACATTTTTTTAATTTTAATGGAATTTAAATTAATTCATTAGATAAATTTTTTATTGCCGTTCAAATAAAAAGATAATTTTTTTATTTTTTTAAAATTAAAAAAAAGTTTTGGTAGTTCTAGAGTAGTTTGATGTGAAATTGACGGTTTTTACTTTAACCAGGATACTTACCCTAAAGTGCACCTTCCTCATAAGATTTATCTAATTATAATTAAATTAAAATAATTAATAATTCTTATTATTTAAAACCAATCAAGCGGGGTATATAGTTTTATAGCTAAAACCATCAAACCAACTTTAAAAATCCAAAACCACCTATCAACCTTCATTTTTGCACCCAAATGGTAAGATTCGTATGTTTCAGTCCCATTCCTTTCATTTATACACTTATTTCCAACGTTAGTAGGTTGGGTATCCAATGGATCATTTTTTAAGGAGATCCACATTTAGTGAACGCAAATAAACAATTTGTTTAATATGTGAATTTTTCATGTGTGTTTGTTAGTGAAGATGTTTCATGTATGTGTGTTTAATATGTGAATGTTTCACGACCACAGCCTAAAGAGTGGTGAGAGGACCAAAATTGGTCAAACTTAACATCATGCCAGGTATGTTATTATGTGTTAAGATGATCTCTTATTCTTTGGTCACATTAATTAATTATAGCTTGAGTAACATAAAAGTTGCATTATAATTTAGGCTTTGAAATGTGCATGAGGTGGTGGTGCAGATGCAGATCCCAACCAATCAATTATTTTAATAAAATAACAAAAGAAGTAAAAGAAGAAAGGATCTAAACGTACCTACCATTTGTATTATTTTTGTCATTATAATATAACAATATATCAAAAAGAAAACAATGTTTTTTAATGGTTTTGTCCATATTAAAATTTCAAGAATACGACCCTTGAGGTGGGGTTCGTGTAACATGCTGGTGGTTGTCAATAAATAACATGTTGATTTCCATCTAATTTGGCACAAACTTGAAGACTTTCTGGTTTCCAAATATGAAGAATCATGGAGGAGGAGAAACCAGTGTTGAGGCAACGCATCATGCAACACCTTGTCGAAGAATAATCTTGCTTCCCCTACCTATTCAAGGTCATCTCGGTCCCATGCTTCAGCTAGCAAACATTCTTCACACCCAAGGTTTTAAAATAACAATCATGCACATTCAAAAAAACCCTCCCAATTATTCAAACTATCCTCACTTCACCTTCAAGCTCATTGATGACGGGTTTTCCGATATCGGAAATCACATGCCCGACAAACCAGACCCTAGCTTTTTCCTTACGTATCGTAATGAACATTGTGGTGATTCATTTAGGGATTGTCTAGCTAGGTTGTTGGTTGAGCCCGATGAGCCGCCAGTGGCCTGTTTAATCACTGATGCTGAATACTACATCACACAGGAGATCGCGGACTCCCTCAAGGTCCCCCGATTGGTATTTTGGGCTTGCACCATTGTTTCTCTTCTTGTTTATCGAGATTTATCTTTTTTCTATGAAAAAGGTTACTTCAACCTTACCCCCAAAGGTATATTATTTGTTAGCAATCTGTATTTTATATATATATATATATATATATATATATATATATATAATTGTTAGGATTTATTTTCATATATATTTGATAGAATATATTAGTTAGAGTTCCATGTTCATATGAATTATTTGTATCCTATATACAAATAAATGATATTTTTTGATACATGTTTCTGCTATTAGATCCAGAATATGAAGTGACGGTGCCAGAATATCCCATTTTGAAAATAAAAGATGTTATAAAGACTACATGGAGGCCACATAGTATGGGGAAATATCTCACCAAAGTGATGAAACAAGTAAATGCATCATCAGGAATCATTTGGAATTCGTTCAATGAACCTGAAGAGGCTATAGTGAAAACACTTAGCCATGATTTTCCTATTCCAAGGTTCACTTTAGGCCCACTTCAAAAGTATTTACCATCATCGACCTCACACACCATTTTTGAACAAGATCGAACCTTTTTCTCATGGTTGGATGCTCAAGCCCCCAAGTCCGTGATATATGTAAGTTTTGGTAGCGTTGCAACAATAACCAAGTCAGAATTTCAAGAAGCGGCTTATGGGTTGGCGGATATTGGTATTCCTTTCTTGTGGGTGGTCCGACAAGAGATGGTTGAAGGCTTAGAATGGCTCGAGTGTTTGCCTGAGCAGTTCCTAGAAGAAGTGGGTGATAGGGGACGCATAGTGAAATGGTGTCCTCAAAAAGAAGTGCTAGCACATGACGCGATAGGGTGTTTTTGGACTCATAGCGGATGGAATTCAACATTGGAGGGCATATGTGAAGGAGTTCCGATGATTTGTTCACCTTCTTTTGTTGGGCAACCGATAATTGCAAGATATGTGAGCAATGTTTGGAAGATTGGCATTTTGTTAGAGAACGGTTTTGAAAGGGATGAAATAAAGAGAGTGGTGAAAAGATTAATGTTGGATAAAGAAGGTGAAGATATCCGTAGTAGAAGAAATAGTTTGAAAGAGGAGGCGAACATCTCTTTTCAGGAAGGTGGATCTTCATGTCGGTCGCTAAAGAGTTTGGTTGATTACATTTTATCGTTTTAGCTTTACGGATCATTTTGATGGTACTTTAGCCTGAATGTATAATAAAAATGATATAATATCGATCATAATTTATTAATTAAATAAATAAACATAAATTGGTTGAGAGGGCTAACTAGCCATATGAAAATATGAAATACTATTTGGTGTGGTTTTTACACGCTTTATATATCTTTTTTTAGGATTTACTTTTTTTCATTATATAATGAAAAAAAAATTATAACGAAAATTATTTCACTTAAAACATTCAAAACCATCGTTATTTCTCTCTGCGTGGGTCGATAAACCTAAGCTTTCTAATGCATTGAAAACGTTAGTTGCTTGTAAATTATAAAGCCATAACTATTTTTATAAAAATCTTACTGGTGATTGTATAAAATATATAGTGTCAAGACTATTATTATTATTATTATTATTATTATTATTATTATTATTATTATTATTATTATTATTATTATTATTTTAGACAATGGTCAAAATCAACCTCATTGATTGTAGGGATTGAGAATTCTATGTATTAACAAAGTTACAAGAAATACTCATGTAATTGAGGCATTGACTAGACTAAATAAAGAAATACAATAAGTACAATAAGTATAATCGAAATGGTGGTGGACCAAGTGATGTCGTGTGGGTGTGTTAAGAAAACTTAACTTCTTTTTAAAAATGGCAAAGTCGCGGGGAAATGTCAAAAGCTTTGATGAAAAGGTGAGCAAGTCGGAAAACAGAAAGAGACTTACAAGTTTTAAATTTATAATTTAAAACGATAGTTGCTCAACGTTCTAAACCCAGCACAATAGGCAAGCGCACCTATCATATATAGTATAGAAATGTGCAAGTACCGAGTATCGAATCCGTGGACATGATTTTTACTACTCAGCTTCCTAAAATTACTTAAAAAACTTTTTAAAATTGCGAGAAGAAAAGTAAAAAAGAGAGATGAAAACTTTTAAGAGAAATCAATGACAAAACAATGGTGTTGCTTCAGGATCAGATGGAACCTAGTATGAAAATAGCTATCTTTATTTTATAGTGGTGTGTTCGAGTTCGCACTTGTGCTTAACTTAGAATTGCAACTGCATTTTCTAGAGGTGACTGTTTTCGCAAAACTGTACGAACAACTATGTTCTTAATGTTATTATGAGGGTCTCCCGAACCGGTAAGCTCACCTCTCAACACTTAAAAAAAGGTGACTCGAGACTGTGTCGACTCAACCCTGAATTACCCGCCTCTCGGTGTTGCGATATAGACATCAAACTACTCTAGACTTTTATGATTAACTTATCGGTGGCCGGAGCATGACTGAGCAAGTTACCACTTAATATCATAGAGGAGTCGTGACTAACCAGCACACGTGCATCCCCTACTTGGTTTAATTAACTTATCAAAAAGTGAATAGTCTATCATTAACTATGCGGCAGTATAATGATGAAATAAAATAAAGACCATATTATTTCAACACGAGTTCATCAATGCTTAACCCACATCAAAGTTTCACATAGACCATGAAACCAAGATGCAAGATTAAATACTGACTTATCATTAGGAACAAATATAAAGACCGTACCGACCCTAAGTGAGATCTTGATAGTAAAGGATTAAGTCTCAAAGTGTGTGTATTTCTACCTACAAATGAACTAATCAATACTCATGGGATTAGGCTAGCTTATAAGTGCATGGATTTTTACACACCATGGGTACATTCATGTGTCCTCCCACTTCCTATCAAGAGACTCGTAAGACCAAAGACTAAGTGATTTGTTAATTAGACCATTAAACAAAGTTTAGAATAGTAAGAATTATTAAGAACACAAAACACCACTTTAAAATAAAAGATAAACTATATTAATTCATACCAAATTTCCATCCTTACCCTAAAAACACCAACAAAAATCTAGCATAGCATGGTTGATACAACAAGCTTGGGTTTGTATACAAGACATGGTGGAAGGTTGTATGAAGATTTCTAAGGGTTTTGGATGATTTTGGGGTGTTTCTCTCTCACTCAAGGTGTTTGTAGAGTGATCCCAGGCTCCAATTGACACCTCTAAACCTCAAAGGGGGCAGAAACTTCGTGGAGAAGTGTTGGTTTGCGAGTGGGAATAGATGCTTCACAATGTGGGGTGGAGACCTCTATTTATAGGCATTTCAGCTTCGACAACGTTCTAGCACGCCCATACTATCAACCTTCATTTTTGCGCCCAAATGGTAAGATTCGTATGTTTCAGTCCCATTCCTTTCATTTGTACACTTATTTCCAACGTGAGTAGGTTGGGTATCCCATGGATCATTTTTTATGGAGATCCACAGTTAATGAACGCAATTAAACAATTTGTTTAATATGTGATTTTTTCATGTGTGTTTGTTAGTGAAGATGTTTCATGTATGTGTGTTTGATATGTGAATGTTTCACGACCACAGCCTAAAGAGTGGTGAGAGGACCAAAATTGGTCAAACTAAACATCATGCCAGGTATGTTATTATGTGTTACGATGATCTCTTATTCTTTGGTCACATTAATTCATTATAGCTTGAGTAACATAAAAGTTACATTATAATTTAGGCTTTGAAATGTGCATGAGGTGGTCAGATTCCAACCAATCAATTATTTTAATAAAATAACAAAAGAAGTAAAAGAAAAAAAGAATCTAAACCTACCACTTGTATTGTTTTTTTCATTAACATTATATCAAAAAGAAAACAATCGTTTTTAATGGTTTTGTCCATATTAAAATTCAAGGAATACGACCCTTGATCGAGGTGGGGTTCGTGTAACGTGCTGGTGGTTATCAATAAATAATTTGTTGATTTCCATCTAATTTAGTACAACGCTTGAAGACTTTCTGATTTACAAACATGAAGAATCATAAAGGAGGAAAAACCACTGTTGAGTCAACGCATCACGCAACATCTTGTCGAAGAATAATCTTGTTTCCCCTACCTGTTCAAGGTCATCTCGGTCCCATGCTTCAGCTAGCAAACATTCTTCACACCCAAGGTTTTAAAATAACAATCATACATGTTCAACAAAACCCTCCCAATTATTCAAACTATCCTCACTTCACCTTCAAGTCCATTGCTGACGGGTTTTCCGATATCGGAAATCACATGCCCGACAAACCAGACCCTAGCTTTTTCATTACGTATCGTAATGAACATTGTGCTGATTCATTTAGGGATTGTCTAGCTGAGTTGTTGGTTGAGCCCGATGAGCCACCAGTGGCTTGTTTAATCACTGATGCTGAATACTACATCACACAGGAGATCGCGGACTCCCTTAAGGTCCCCCGAGTGGTATTTTGGGCTTGCAACATTGTTTCTCTTCTTGTTTATCGAGATTTATCTTTTTTCTATGAAAAAGGTTACTTCAACCTTACCACCAAAGGTATATTAATTCTTTGTTAGCAATTTATATTAGATATGGTATAAATTACTTAATTGTTTCCTATATACAAATAATTGATATGGAGATGGATAAAATGGAAACCCTCTGAAACGGAAAAACCCTAGAAAACTTTTACTTCCCAAGCTTTTTTTTTTTTGAAATTTTTTACATATGTAATATACATGTTTTTAAGTGTTTTGGGCCAAAAAAATGAAAAAAGCGCCGAGTGGTTTTTTTAAAAAAAAATAAATAAGGTTTGCAGGGTAACATACGTTAGGGCAGTAATAGACATGTGTTATTTATTTTTTTTAAAAAAACCACTCGGCGCTTTTTTCATTTTTTTGGCTCAAAACTCTTAAAAACATGTATATTACATATGTAAAAATTTTCAAAAAAAAAAGCTCGGGAAGTAGGAGTTTTCTAGGGTTTTTCCGAGGCCTCTAAAACGGAAAAACCCTAGAAAACTCTTACTTCCCAAGCTTTTTTTGTTTTTTGTTTTTTTTTGAAATTTTTACATATGTAATATACATGTTTTTAAGTGTTTTGGGCCAAAAAAAATGAAAAAAGCGCCGAGTGGTTTTTTAAAAAAATAAATAAATAAGGTTTGCAGGGTAACATACATTTGGGCAGTAATAGACATATGTTAGTTATTTTTTTTAAAAAAAAACCACTTGGCGCTTTTTAATTTTTTTTGGTTCAAAACTTTTTAAATTTTTTTGGCTCAAAACTCTTAAAAACATGAATGGTTTAGAGCCTCATTAAGAGAGGCTACCAAACCGACCCTAAAGTTCCATGTTCATATAAATTACTTAATTGTTTCCTATATACAAATAATTGATATGGAGATGGATAAAATGGAAACCCTCTGAAACGGAAAAACCCTAGAAAACTCTTACTTTCCAAGCTTTTTTTTTTTTTTTTTTTGAAATTTTTTACATATGTAATATACATGTTTTTAAGTGTTTTGGGCCAAAAAAATGAAAATAGCGTCGAGTGGGTTTTTTAAAAAAAATAAATAAGGTTTGCAGGGTAACATACGTTAGGGCAATAATAGACATGTGTTATTTATTTATTTTTTTAAAAAAAATCACTCGGCGCTTTTTTCATTTTTTTGGCTCAAAACTCTTAAAAACATGTATATTACATATGTAAAAATTTTCAAAAAAAAAAGCTCGGGAAGTAGTAGTTTTCTAGGGTTTTTCCGAGGCCTCTGAAACGGAAAAACCCTAGAAAACTCTTACTTCCCAAGCTTTTTTTTTTTTTTTTGAAATTTTTACATATGTAATATACATGTTTTTAAGTGTTTTGGGCTAAAAAAATGAAAAAAAGCGCCGAGTGGTTTTTTTAAAAAAAAACTAAATAAGATTTGCAGGGTAACATACGTTAGGGCAGTAATACACATATGTTAGTTACTTTTTTTAAAAAAAAACCACTCGGCGCTTTTTAAATTTTTTTGGCTCAAAACTCTTAAAAATATGTATATTACATATGTAAAAATTTTCAAAAAAAAAAAGCTCGGGAAGTAGGAGTTTTCTAGGGTTTTTCCGTTTCAGAGGGTTTTCTCCCTATACTTATACTAATTGATATTGTTTGATACATGTTATTGCTATCAGATCCAGAATATGAAGTGTCGGTGCCACAATATCCAGTTTTGAAAATAAAAGATGTTATAAAGACTACATGGAAGCCGTATAGTATGGGGAAATATCTAACCAAAGTGATGAAACAAGTAAATGCATCAGCAGGGATCATTTGGAATTCGTTCAATGAACCTGAAGAGGCTATAGTGAAAACACTTAGCCATGATTTTCCTATTCCAAGGTTCACTTTAGGCCCACTTCAAAAGTATTTACCATCATCGACCTCAGACATCATTTTTGAACAAGATCGAACCTTTTTCTCATGGTTGGATGCTCAAGCCCCCAAGTCCGTGATATATGTAAGTTTCGGTAGCGTTGCAAGAATAACCAAGTCAGAATTTCAAGAAGCGGCTTATGGGTTGGCGGATATTGGTATTCCTTTCTTGTGGGTGGTCCGACAAGGGATGGTTGAAGGCTCAGAATGGCTCGAGTGTTTGCCTGAGCAGTTCCTAGAAGAAGTGGGTGATAGGGGACGTATAGTGAAATGGTGTCCTCAAAAAGAAGTGCTAGCACATGACGCGATAGGGTGTTTTTGGACTCATAGCGGGTGGAATTCAACATTGGAGGGCATATGTGAAGGAGTTCCGATGATTTGTTCACCTTCTTTTGTTGGGCAACCGATAATTGCAAGATATGTGAGCGATGTTTGGAAGATTGGCATTTTGTTAGAGAACGGTCTTGAAAGGGATGGAATAAAGAGAGTGGTGAAAAGATTAATGTTGGATAAAGAAGGTGAAGATATCCGTGGTAGAATAAATATTTTGAAAGAGGAGGTGAACATCTCTTTTCACGAAGGTGGATCTTCATGTCGGTCGCTAAAGAGTTTGGTTGATTACATTTTATCGTTTTAGCTTTACGGATCATTTTGATTGTACTTTAGCCTAAAACAAAAATGATATAATATTGATCATAATTTATTAAATAAATAAACATAAATTGGTTGAGAGGGCTAACTAGTCATATGAAATACTATTTGGTGTGGTTCTGACACACTGTATATATTTTTTTTATTTACTTTTTTTCATTATATAATGAAAACAAAATTATAACGAAAATTATTTCACTGAAAACTTTCAAAACCATAGTTATTTCTCTCTGCGTTAGTCCTGCTCCGGCTCCTGCTCCTGCACTTGCACTACTACTACTACTGCTGCTGGTGCTGGTGCTGCTCCTGCTCCTGCTCCTGCTACTAATTGTGGGGATTAGAATTCTATATATTAATAAAGTTACAAGAAATACTCCTCTAATTGAGGCATTGAACAGACTAAATAAAGAAATACAAGAACTACAATAAGTACAATCGAAATGGTGGTGGACCAAGACATAACAAGGTACGAAAGTACTCAAACTAGGCACGCGGAAGGCTTTTCGTGAAGATATCTGCCACCTGAAAATTAGTTGGAACAAATTTTATGTCTAACTTTCCAGATGTAGCAAGTTCTTGAACAAAATAATAATCCAAGTCAGTATGCTTTGCTTGTTTATGCGCAATAGGATTTTGGGTCATGAACAATGCACTTTTGTTATCGCAGAGTAAAGTGGGCCGATCTAGAGGAAGAGCATGTAGCTCGGGAAGAAGATGAGTAATCCAAATAATCTCTGCAGCCGTGTTAGCCATTGCTCAATATTCGGACTCACAACTAGATCGGGATACAGTAGGTTGCTTTTTAGTGCTCCAGGATACAGGGTTTGCTCAAAAAAAAAAAAATATCCATATGTGGATCGGCGGTTTTCTAAACAACGAGCCCAATTCGTATCATAGTATCCAACTAGAGAAGTTTTAAGAGGACGGAAAGAAGGTAGTACGTAAGCACCGGTGCCTTTGTCATATCTGAGTATACGTTTAACAGACTGGAAGTGGTCATTAGTTGGAGCATGCAAAAATTGAGAGACTTAATTTACAGCTTAAGATATCCGGTCTAGTTATTGTTAAGTACTGAAGTGCACCCACCAAAGATCGATAAAGAGTGGGATCCGAAAAAGGCAACCCATCAGATGTAAAAGAGATATGCGGAGTCAGAGTTGTGCTAATTGGCTTAGAATCAAGCAAATCAACAAGAATTAGAATGTCCTTGGCATACTTTGATTAAGTGAGAAACAACCTAGTGTCAGTGTAGGCGACTTCAAGCCCCAAGAAATAACTAAGATCACCAAGATCTTTGATGGCAAATTCTTTGTTAAGATGAGAAATAAATACGGCAATCTCAGGCTCATTGTTTCCTATAAGAATAAGATCATCCACATAGACAAGAAAGTACATTATATAGGACCCACGAGTGAAAACAAATAGTGAGGTGTCAGCGCGACTACATGTAAAACCATAAGCAAGAAGAGCGGCGCTTAACCGTTGGAACCAAGCACATGGAGCATGTTTTAAATCATAAATATCTTTGGATAATTTACAAACATGAGTGGGAAATTGAGAGTCGATAAACCCAAAAGGTTGTTCCATAAATATTGTTTCACTGAGATTACCATTTAAGAAAGCATTCTTAACGTCAAGTTGATGCAATTTCCAAGAGTTTAAGATAACAATAGATAAAACTACGCGTACCCTGGATGATTTGACAACTAGACTAAATGTATGTGAGAAGTCTAGGCTTGGAACCTGAGTGAACCCCTGAGCGACTAAACGAGCTTTGTAGTGCTCAATAGTACCATCAGAGTGATACTTTATATGATAAACCCATTTAGAGTCCACAATATTTGCCGAGTTTGGGCATGGAACTAAGGTCCATGTATTATTGTGTTTCAAAGCCTCCAATTCTTCATGCATGGCGGCTAACCATTATGGATCTTTGGTTGCGGCTTTAAAGCCTCTAGGTTCTTTTGTGGAAGTTAAGGCAATATGAAGACCATGAGTTATGAGATAGGCTAGATTGGCATGGTGTTTGGGTTTGAAGATACCGGACTTGGAGCGGGTTTGCATTGATGAGTGGTAGTAGCTGATGGTGTAGGGATTTGTGAATTAGTAGGTGAGTCAGTTGCAGGTGTTGAGTTTGGCGGGATGGGTTGGGCTAGTATAGTGGTTTAATTTTGGGCTGAGGAAGAACTGGAAGAGGTCTGGGCTATAGAGGGAATGGAACATGTAGGAATTTGAGTCGGGTGCAAATGATGGGATTGGGCAGAAGATAAAGCAGGTGCATATGGGCCGGGTAGGTCTAAATTTGAGTTGCATAAAGTTGCACAAAGTGCAAGGAGGGGGCTCACTAGATGAAGAAGAACCATTAGTAGATGTGGGCTTTTTGACTAATGCAACAGGGGGAATAAAGAACCCCGTAATATCATCCACAAAGGAGGTGAGCTCCAATGTAGAAAAGTCAAATTGGATGATGAACCTTGAAATTGAAAAACCAACTCATTGAACTTTGCATGTCTAGTAATAAAAATCCGAGAGCTTGTAGGATCGAGACAACGATAACCCTTTATATAGTGGATTGTACTCGAGAAAAATGCATGGAAGGCTGCGTGGTTCCAATTTGTGTTTCAAATAATCACCTAAGCAAGGAAACACTTGACATCCAAGCACCCAAAAATTACCATACTATGGGTCTTGATTGAATATTAGTTGAAAAGGAGATTTGTTATTTAACAATGGAGTTAGTAGATGATTTATAACAAAAACAGCTGATGGAAAGGCATCCACCCAATAGCATGCAGGAATATTAGCACTAAATAACATAGCAAGAACCGTTTCCATAATATAACGATGTTTTCGTTCCGCATGCCCATTTTGTTGAGGCGTGTATGGACACAAAAGTCGGTGAAAAGTACCATTGTCCTCAAATATTTTGCGCACCTATGGTTCACAAATTCCGTACCCCCGTCTCTTTGAAAGACTTTTATTTTCCTCGAACATTGGGTTTGAACAAGATTGGTAAAAATAGGTAAAACAGAATATAAATCTGTCTTAGATTTAAGCCGATAAAGCCACGTAAATCTAGAAAATTTGTCAATAAAGGCTACATAATAACGATAACCATCCTTAGAGCAAATAGGTGTCGGCCCCCATAAATCACAATGTGTCAAATCTAAAGGATAAGAAGCACGTTTAACATTAACATTAAAAGATAACCATTGTCCTTTAGCAACCTAACAAGGAGTACAAATAGTTGGTTTTGGCAACAAAGAAGTAATAGACAAAACACCTAATTTACTTAAACTTGAAATAATATCAAATGACACATGGTCGAGACAAGCATGATGACGGCTTTGTGAGAAATAAAAAGCTTGTTACCATCACCATATATAACATGTGATTTACCTAAATAAGGAGCAGCATTATTTAGACCATCACAGTTAGCGGCCATATGATCAGTGGCACCTGAATTAACATTCCAATCGGGACTGTCAGTGGTGACATGACACTGAGCATGAAAAGCTTTGACCAAATATTCATCTGCAGAGGAGGCATGATTGTTAAATGTGTGTAAGTTGGGACATGAAGAAGCATAGTGGCCATTGTTTCGACAAAGCTGACAATGTGAAGGGCAATGGGTATAACCACAACCCTTGTTTCCATTATAACCATTAAAGGCACCTCATGAATTAGAACCTCGAGAAAACTTGGGTCGTCCCCTACCTAAATAAAAGGTTTGTGATCGGGTTTGTTGAGCCTGAAAGGCAACAGGGGTAGGCGAGGAACCATGGAGAGATTTTAGAAAGATCTCCTGGCTCTTGGTTTTGGAAATTAAATCACGGAACAATAGGGTGAGAGTATTGGCCCTTATAGAAGTAGAAAAGTTTTCATATGATGGTCCTAAACCACATAGGAACCGGTGGGTTCTATCGATTTCCGCAATTGGATGTCCGATTGCTGCAAGTTGATCATAAAGCGCCTTGAAACGACAACTAAATGTACCTTTAGTTAGCAACTCGAGAGAATCATGAAAAACATGGATGTGTTCAATAGAAGAGTTGCTGTAGGCATAATCTAGAGCAAGCCAGATCTGGCGAGCAGTGCAGAGACTAATGACCTCCACCGATGCTTGATCAGAAAGAAAAGTCTTGAGGAGTATAACTTCTTGTTGTTCATGGTTGTTCTAGCAGATGAAATCTGGATTTGGGACTTTTTTTCCTTCAACCGTAATAGTAGAGGGAGGGGAAGAAGATGAGCCATCAATGTGATGCGAGAGTTTCTGGAAGGCGAAGATGGGAAGAAGGTTGTCACAATAAATAAGATAATTATCCGAGGATAGTTTGGTGCTCATAAGATGTAGTAGGGTGTTTAGACTATCCGTTGTGGCCTGCAAGCGAGCAACCGCGAGCCACAATTTGGTACACGTGGATAGCTTGGACCATAACATCCTCAAGCTATCATGCCCGTGAGCGAGCCGAGGCTACCACACTCGCGTGTGGTAGCGGGTCAAATCTAGCCGTTGGCCGGTCAAAAAGAGTCGTTGGCTGCCGACCGTTGGCAGCCAACTCCCTATTTTTGGCAACTTAATTTACAAATTTTCAACTCTCACATCACACAAACCATCAAAAAAAAAATCTCTCTCATCAAAAAATGGCTTTGCAATGGAATGATTTGTCTTCGTCCAACTCATCCGAAGAAGACGAGTTGTTTATGGAAGTGGGTAGGATAACGGTTGACTACCTCATAGCACGGTCTCGAAGAAGAAGGAATCCGGTGCTAACCCGACAGCCGGCCGTTGACCGTGACAGAGAGGGAGCAAACGATACCTTGTACCGTCACTACTTCAGCTCGGATCCTGTGTATACTGAAGATCATTTTAGGTGACGCTTTCGAATGAGTAGACAATTATTCATGCGTATATCAAATGATTTGTCGGAGCGTTATCCTTTTTTGCAACAAAGAGTAGACGCAAGGGGCCGAATCGGGTTCACCTCTCTACCAAAATGTACGGCCGCTATTCGGCAGCTAGCCTACGGGATTGCATCGGACACAATGGACGAGTATATTGCCATGTCCAAAAAAATTGCGCGCGACTCTCTTCATTATTTTTGTCAAGGTATATCTCTATTTACTAGTTTAGTCACATTTTTTTACACTTTTATTATCATACGTCGTTTTAAAATATGTACATATATATATATTCATAGGGATCATATCTATTTACTTACGACGGTATTTGCGTAAACCAACCATGTATGATATCTGATGCATATACGAGGTTCATGGTGAGAAACATGGCTTTCCTGGCATGCTTGGTAGTCTTGATTGTACGCATGCTGGTTGGGCTATGTGTCCTACGGCCTGGAAAGGCCAGTTTCATCGGGGTGATCATTCTGGGCCGAGTGTCATACTTGAAGCGGTGGCCTCGCATGATCTTTGGTTTTGGCATGCTTTTTTTTGGAGTTGCCGGGTCAAATAACGACTTACATGTTATGGATCAATCACCTATATTCGATAACATTATCGACGGGGTTGAGCCGCCCCAATCATTTTACGCAAAAAATGTGAATTTCAAGTACGGCTACTACTTGGTTGATGGTATTTACAACGAATGGGCAACACTTGTTCAAGCTTTCTCGTCACAACTTGAAGAGAAACGCAAGTACTTTACAAAGAAACAAGAGTCGGCAAGGAAATATATTGAAAGAGCGTTTGGTGTTCTTAAAAAAAGATTTGCTTTGATTGCCAACCCAATACAGTTTTGGACACGAGAGAGGATCATGGACGTCCTCTATACTTGTATTATTCTACATAACATGATATTGGAGGACCGAGGCTTGGCGATTTGTCAAAATTACCAAGGTGATGTCCCACGTGCCGAATCAACAATCGATAATACCCCAAGACTCGACAACATAAGGAATATCAAGAACCGTGAGATACACGGAAACCTCTGCCATGAATTAGTCGAACATTTGTGGGCTAGACGTCCCGATTATGTTGTGTTAGATTAGTTTTTATTTTTTTTATAGTTTATTGTAAACATTAATCTAATTTTTAGTTAACTTTATTTTTGGTTTAATATAACTTTGACAAATTTAGAAAGTATGAAAAAAAATAAAAATTACAAAAAAACTGGATAAAGCTGTTGCTCACCTCTAGCCACAACATCATCAGCTGAGTGAGCAGAAGCTTTATCACCCTGCCAACTGGACGCTGACAAGGCGCAATATAAGAGGATAAAGCTTGTGCTCACCTCTAGCCACAACGGATAGTCTTAGAGAGAAAGATTGAGAGGAGTTAGTGGCAGCCATGAAAACCCAGAAATAGAAATTGATAAGAAATAATAATAATAATAATAATAATAATAATAATAACAATAACAATAATAATAATAATAATAATAATAATAATAATAATAATAATAATAATAATAATAATAATAGGCTCGGATGAAGATAGGATGTGAACTATAGATGTGGGAAAAGAAAAAATTAGGATTAGAAAAAGAAAGATCTTTGATTGACTGATAACATGTAAAGAATGGTAAAAATCAACCTCACTGATTGTGAGGATTGAGAATTCTACATATTAACAAAGTTGTATGAAATACTCTTCTAATTGAGGCATTGACCAGACTAAATAAAGAAATACAATAACTACAATAATTGAAAGAATAATCCTTTAATATTATCTAATAATCTATTAATATATATAAAAGAATTGAACATTGCTGACGTGGCGTGCAATGGTGCCTTTAACCTCTCTATGAAACTGCCACGTGGCATAATAATTGAAAGATTTTAGTGTTTTTGAATTATTTCCTTTTTAAATTAAATTGAGTTATTTTAGGAAAAAATAATTTAAAAATAAATTTAAAATTTTCTCTCTCATATTTCCTCCCATAATTTTTAAACGTTTATATCTTTTATATACGGGATTTTTTAAAGAAAAAAATTACACCAAATTAACGAGCGTTTTATTATCTTTCCAACGAGTACCATTGTGCTATATAAAAACCGGAGAAAAAATCGACTATTTTTTGTGGGGTTTCGTTCATACAGGAAAAAAACACACAAACTGTTCATGTTATTCATTAATCATGTTTTTTTCTTTTAAACCAGATTCTTATCTACGATGTTTAAAATCAGCCCAATCGCCATGTTATCATTGGAAATTTACTAGATATACTTAATCAAGAGAAGCTGGGAGAAAAGAATCACGCAACACTGCAACACATGGTGTCAGCTTATAGCAATGTTATTTTTTTATTTATTTAATTACAAGAGTAATAATTATTACTATTAATATTAGTATTATTAGAATGGTTATATTTTTCAACCCCGGGACGCTCCCGGGAAGAATTGATAGTTGCTAGCGTGGCGTTCAATGGTGGCCTCAACCATCTATTGATTATGCCACGTGGCATAATGAGATGCAATGGTTACAACTTCCAACTTAAGTGTTTGTTTAGTTGATTAGGTTAGGAATTATAGGAGCCATTAGAATGTGAGAAATTAGAGAGATGTGATGAGTTTTTGAATAGTTGCAGCTTACATAAGTGATCCTTTAGATGGTTACTGATTAGGTTTTAGATTAGGGAATATGAGTTATTACTGATTAGAATACTATGAACATGCAATGATTAAGAGATTTTGTGGTTAGTTAACTTGAGCCATTTGCAATAGGTTATCACGTAAAATTAGATTTTTCAACCCCGGGACCTTCCCGGGGTAATCAGCTAGTTATTAATAAAGTCTTGAATACCAAATTTCATTATCTCTATGTGTACTATATCATAAAACATTTAGGAAGGATACCAACAAAATTTAAGTAAAGACTACATTTTATGTTAATTGTACAACTTAATGAAATTATTAAAGAAGTTAATAAAATACAAAGCCGATGGTTTAAAACAAGCCCCGCGAGCTTGGTTTCAGCGATTAAGTTCCTTTCTTTAAACCGTGGGTTTCACATGTAGTCGAGCCGACCCCTCTTTGTTTATTTTTAATCGTGATGGGCATTTTAATCTATCTTCTAGTTTACGTGGATGACATAATCATTACGGGAAACAATGAAAATTTTATCTCCACGTTCACATCACGTCTAAACAAAGAATTCAAAATCAAGGATCTTGGACTTCTGAGTTTCTTCCTTGGCTTAGAAGTAACTCACACAAAGACATGTCTATTCTTAAACCAATCAAAGTATGCCCATGACATTCTATCACGGGCTGGTCTCCTTGATTCTAAGCCTGTAGCCACTCCCCTCACTCCCAAGGATATATTCAACTCCAACGGACAACCTTTTTATGATCCCACTCTTTATCGCTTTCTCGTTGGTGCTCTTCAATACCTCACCATTACCCGTCCTGATCTCTCCTTTGCCGCGAACCAAGCCAGTCAATACCTACAACAACCCACCACCACTCACTTTCAACTTGTCAAAAGAATCCTTCGTTATGTCAAGGGAACTTTATCATATGGTCTAACGTTTGATAGACCACCTAACACTGTTTTATTAGGTTTTTCTTATGCAGATTTGGCACGTTGCATTGACACACGAAGATCCACCTATGGCTATTGCATTTATCTAGGTGAAAATTTGGTATCTTGGAGTGCAAAGAAACAACCCACGGTCTCCCGTTCAAGTTGTGAATCGAAATATCGAGCAATGGCGAACACAGCTTCGGAAATCATTTGGGTTACCCATCTACTTCGAGAGCTTCATGCATTACCACCGGGATCCCCAACGCTATTTTGTGACAATAAAACTGCTCTATTTTTAAGCCAAAATCCAATCTCTCACAAAAGAGCTAAACACATAGATCTTGACTACCACTTCGTTCGAGAATTAGTTGTTGCAGGTCTCCTTCACACTCGTTTCATCTCAACAGATCAAAAAGTCGCCGATATATTCACGAAGTGTCTTCCAAAGCCGCTCTTTGAGAAGTTTCGAGCAATGCTTCGTCTACATCTTCCGCCTCGCATTGACGGGGGTATTAGGCAATCCCACAAATATTGCGTTCACATTGATCATAAGAAAAGTCAAGTGAATTGTAATTAATTATCTCCTCTAGTCTTGTAACATCTTTGTATATATAGGTGTTGTAAGTGCAATGGAAAAACATTGAGAGATTTTCCCTAATCTCATTTGAATTCAAGAGTTATCACATTCTCAACGAGCTTGATGATGGTGAAAAAACCAAAATTAGAAAACAAACAACAAATGACGTTAGTAGGCAACGAAACAACGTTAATTTTGAAAACAAAAACAGTAAACAATCGGGGTGGGTGAATAGAAAATTTGACACGATATTGTAAGGAAACAAATCGAGTGAAGGGGCGAGTTAACCCAGTGATGTCATCGTTACCCTCCAACTCAATAGAGGAGTAGTATGGGAAATGTTGGGGGTTCGGCGGCGACAACTAGGTGGTGGCATTGTAGTTGTGGCTGTTATGTGCTCGTGTTGTAGTGGCAAGGCCGTCTAGAAAAATGTTTAAAAAAAAGGAATAGGCCCTCGACGACATTAAAAAACCAAGCCCAACACATATTACATATAAACTCAACAATTACATATATAGAAAGAAAAATCTCATAATACGACGATAATTGTTGTAAAAATATGAAACAAAAGTAGTGTAGTAAAATGATGAAAGCTACTTACTTAAGCAAACAGTGTGGCTCTCCTAGCGTTTTTGAAAGCAATGGTCTAGATCAATTCTTTAAAACAAATTTACAACATTTCAACATATACCAAGAAGGTATGTATTATAAGATTTCAAATTCGTGTTTAATACATAAACAACACGAAATTATTTACACACAAATTAGGGGATTGCTTCAATGGAATTACCATAAAACTACTTTTGTAGGGTACGAATTATTAATCCATATTATCCAACAATTAATTTTCTCTCTAAATGGAAATTTGAAATGGAATAATATACCATGTTCAACTAAAAAACACACATTATTGGATGAAAGATTCAATTAGGAAAGAAAACATAAAAACAAAGCTGAAATGCATGGCTCACTATTGATCTACATCATCTGTTGTCGTGGCTTCGAAGGGCTGAGACAGTGTGGCCGGCTGCGTTGATGTTATAGAATTCAGAAGTTTGAGGAGGAAGATCGCTGTTGTGATGTTTCAACTTCTTATATTTTGTTTTAGCGCTCAAACATGAAAACCCTTTTCAGTTTTCCTCATAACCATAATATATCAACTGGCCATTGCATTGGGCTTTAGGGTTAAAATTTTAACGGGCCCTTAAAGGTTTCTGGCCCTCAGCAGGAGCCCACCCTACCTTGCTTAGAGTCGGGCCTGTGTAGTGGTAGTGGCATGATGGTTTTGTTGTGGTGATGGATTTGTGATGATGGTTTTGTAATAGGGTGGGGTTGGGTTACAGAGAATGAGATGACTTAAGTGCTTCCCAGTTGACGGTACATTTGTGATGGTGGTTTTTTTATGAAGACTTTAGAGCATCTACAATGCCCTCTAAACGGATGAGTCCGGCAAACCAGACCAAAGGCAAGCGGACAAAGAAGCATCGTAAGAGGTGGTTTGGTTGGCTTGGAGTTGGAGTTGGAAGACCGGACTGGTCCGGTGGCATTAGTGGTGGACCCCAACCAGTGGCGAATACAAAAAGTTTTTGTACGGGGGGCACAATACGAGTCGACAAACTATTGATGACCATCATTACATTTCTACCCATCTAAACAATAACTTCTTTTGAACATTTTATTTGATGTACTTAAATTATATAATTATTTCTTCATTATATATTTTGTTAAAACATTATAGAACACTTTAGAAAAGCTCAAATTAAATAAATTTTATAAATCTAAACGTAAATAATGGATAGAAAAAACTTTAAGATAAATTATATAAAATTAATTAATATGGCCAAACATAAATAAAGTAATAATCCTAGAAAACTTAATACATAAATAAAGTAATAAAACTAAATAAAGAGGGCACAAAAGTGTCAGTAAGTTTGACTTTAATTAGTATATTTCCTCTGAAGTATTTTAATATAAAATAATAGTACTTCTTTAGTTCCTTCTTCTACATCACACTTTAACATAACCTGCAACTCACAATTTAGTCGCTCCGTGTATCACAAAATCTTCAAGTATGTTGTTTTTTCACTTCCTTTCTCAGTTTCATTACTAAAATGTGGTAAGTTGAGCTTTAAGACCTATAAAAAAAATTCCGGTCAGCCAAAATACAGGCTTGAGCGCTTAAGTGGACGGTGGGCACATGCCCACCCTACCACAGCTATGAATCCGCCACTGACCCCAACTACTTTTAACCTTTAAAAAATCATATTTTAAACCAATATATCCGTTGGAAATTAAAAATAATGAAAGGACAAAAAAACTGTGGCTTTAAATAAAACAAAATACAACCACCATACCCATTAAATCCCACAAATAGCACAACTATTGGTAGAGTCTCGGGAGAGTGAGATGTAGAGATACCTTACCTCTATCCTTGATAATAGAGATGTTGCTTCCAAAGAGACTCTCGGCTCCAAAGCCCACAAAAAAAAACCTAGAACAAGAAAATTAAACTAGAAATATCACAGAGATAGTGGGAAGAGTACACGGTATAAATGAAAAAGATATACAACTAGAAACAACCTATAAAGAACCTATAAAGCACAAGGAGACAATCACATGTAAAGTCCAACAAAAAAAGTGTATGAAATCCTATTTCCTATGACACATCAAAAAACCCATATGAACATATCCTTACAGTCTTTAACCTTAATTCTATGTCTCCATAAGCTCCCATCCTAGACCATGTCCTTAGAGAGGTGTAACTCTAGTAAAATCTCCTAGTCCTCTCATCCCAAGTCAATCTAGGCCTACCCCTACCCTTCCTCCCCTCCACAGTGAAGCTTTCCACCACCCTAATTGGCTATATCGTTTGTCTCCTCTTCACATGCCCAAACCACCTCAATCTCCCTCTTTTATCTTATTCAATATACTAGCTACTACCAGCTTTTCTTTAAGAACCTCATTTCTTATCCTGTCTAACCTTGTGTGCCCACACATCCACCTTAACATCCTCATCTCTGCTACATCTATCTTATGTGCATGTGTTTTCTTGATGAACCAACAATCTGTCCCATATAACATAACAAGTCTAATTGTTACCCTATAAAATTTCCCCTTTAGTTTAACAAGATCGCTGTTGTGATGTTTCAACTTCTTATATTTTTTTTTAGCGCTCAAACATGAAAACCTTTTTCAGTTTTCCTCATAACCATAATATATCAACTGGCCATTGCATTGGGCTTTAGGGTTAAAATTTTAACGGGCCCTTAAAGGTTTCTGGCCCTCAGCAGGAGCCCACCCTACCTTGCTTAGAGTCGGGCCTGTATAGTGGTAGTGGCATGATGGTTTTGTTGTGGTGATGGATTTGTGATGATGGTTTTGTAATAGGGTGGGGTTGGGTTACAGAGAATGAGATAACTTAAGTGCTTCCCAGTTGACGGTACATTTGTGATGGTGGTTTTTTTATGAAGACTTTAGAGCATCTACAATGCCCTCTAAACGGATGAGTCCGGCAAACCAGACCAAAGGCAAGCGGACAAAGAAGCATCGTAAGAGGTGGTTTGGTTGGCTTGGAATTGGAGTTGGAAGACCGGACTGGTCCGGTGGCATTAGTGGTGGACCCCAACTACTTTTAACCTTTAAAAAATCATATTTTAAACCAATATATCCGTTGGAAATTAAAAATAATGAAAGGACAAAAAAAATGTGGCTTTAAATAAAACAAAATACAACCACCATACCCATTAAATCCCACAAATAGCACAACTATTGGTAGAGTCTCGGGAGAGTGAGATGTAGAGATACCTTACCTCTATCCTTGATAATAGAGATGTTGCTTCCAAAGAGACTCTCGGCTCCAAAGCCCACAAAAAAAACCTAGAACAAGAAAATTAAACTAGAAATATCACAGAGATAGTGGGAAGAGTACACGGTATAAATGAAAAAGATATACAACTAGAAACAACCTATAAAGAACCTATAAAGCACAAGGAGACAATCACATGTAAAGTCCAACAAAAAAAGTGTATGAAATCCTATTTCCTATCACATCAAACACTATGTTAAAAATAGGCTTTAGCCACACCTAAAAAATGTGACCGTATGCCTTTCGCCACACAATTTTTATCCGGGTCAAATGTGACCAAAGGTCGAGTCATCGTAAGTATGATACGGCCACATTCACATTTAGTGGCTGTAGCTACTAAAAAGTGTAGCTAAAGGGTACCAACATTGCTTGTTGGAATCAAGCATTCCCTCTATTTAAGTGTGGCTAAAGGGTAGCAACAGCCACATAAAATTACTTTAAGTGTGACTGTTTATGTTATATAGTCATATGAATTTACTAAAAAGATTGTTTTAGCCACATCAATTAAAAAAAAACGTGGCAAAAAGGGTTGTCGTATTCCAACATTTTAGTCAATAAGTATGGCTAACGAATAATAAAGGCCACATGAATTTCTTGTAAGTGTGGCTGGTTCTAGTATATAGTCACATCAATTAACTGTAAGTGTGGCTAAAAACTATTTATAGACATGCATAAAAAAAAATATCTATTTTAAGTGTGTCTATTGTCTAATATTTAGTCACACATAATTTTTTCCGTATGACGTTAGACATCATTCCGCCACACACAAAAAAAACAAAATGACTATGGTATGGCTAATAGTTATATATAACCTCACAAAATTTTGTGAATGTGGCTATTGTATAACTTTTGGCTACACATTTTTTTTCCCGTGACGTTTGGTATCATATAGGCACACAAATAAAAAACAAAATGAGTATGGTGTGGCTAATGGTTATTTATAGCCATACGAAATTTTGTAATTTTAAATGTGGCTATTGTGTAACCTTTGGCCACACATATTTATTGCGATTTTATGTGACCATTTATGTGTAATTAGCTATTTTATTTTTATTTTTTTAATAAAATAATTAAAAGCAATAAACATGCATGAAAAAACCTGAATACGAAATTCTATTAATAATAAACCAAAATCCATACATAAGTTCTCAATTTATACACTAAAGACACAAAAAAAAAAAACTATCTAAACTAATGCACAAACTGTAACAGAACTCGCATGACTCCAAGCAACACTTGCAACAGCAGCTACCAGAACAGATCCGGCATTACTCTAGCCAGTAGAAGTTCCAGCAGTTGATCCGCAAGTTATAAGATCACATCGCTCTCGGCCATTATAAAATGCCTAACAAAAGAACAATGCAATTAGACCATATTGGAAGGTATGGTGATCAATTTACCATAACAATGTATTCTCATAGTTGAATAAACGAAACTAAAGCAACACAATTTCACAAAAAAATGAACTATTTAAAAACTTACATTGTTGCCAGGTATTTCCGGTTACGTCTTCAGCTTTTTTGTGGCTTCTCCAACATTCTTTCTTCATCTTACAAATGTATCTCATGTATTTACCACAAAATCTGTAAAACGCAACTAAAACTTAAAAATCTATTAGAATATAGTGTCTTATTACTTAATTACAAATCTACATCAAATGCCAATAAAGGAAGACAATATGCAACCTTACAGGCTGAGGCTTAGAAACTGCTAAAATTAAACAAAATGAATATATAATTAGAGCTTAAAACTGTTGAAGTTAAACAAGAAGAACTTCACTTCTCATTTAAAAATTAACACCAGCATGTATTACAAAAGAAAGAAAAAGAAAAAAAATAGTATTAAATAATCTTTACTCAAAGAATGACATTAAATTAATAAAAACACCACATTACAAAATAAATCTTTACATTTAAGTCATTAAGAGTGTACCTAAGTCATTCTATACATTACTTCACGCTATATGTCAACAACTGAATGAACAACCAAGGAACAAATTATATGTATCATATAAGGTCAACAAAATTGATGGAATCTATCAACAAAAGCTGTGAAACTCTACAGCCAAATTTTAAGAAAAATCCTTACTAAAAAAAGCTTAAAAGAGTGTTTTAATACCTCAGCGTTGAATCTTTTTTTCAATGGCCATGGTATCATTTTCATTGGTGGTGGAATCCGCCTTATCAAATTCAATGTCACAAAACAAACACCGCCTTCTTGAGAGTTTTGTCCCATTTTCACAAGCTTCCACTTTGTTGTCAGTTTACAATGCATGAGCAGACAACATTTATTAATCTTTTCAGTTAACTATGAAAACAAAGTGAAATGACTTCCATTTTGGGTGATATCACCAAACTGACTCTTGAATGTTGGCTAAAGCAGCCGGTTCCTCCCTTTCAGCACCATGTAAACCTTGGGAAATGATAAAAGGATTAATATATAAGATACTGAATATAAAATGCAAGATAAAAATTGCTTAGAAAGACACACACAAGTTTAGACAAACCTACCGTGAATGCATGGGTGTTGGGATTTTCATGGAATCTTTTCTGAATGAAGTTTCAAATTGCCATGTAAATTTCGCGAGTCCGGGTCTCCAACTTTCCATTGAAGAAAGAAGGCAGTGTTTTCTCATCCAATTGATGAATTTCCGCCCATGAAAACTAGCCTACAAAACCCACCATGTATCAGTTCCCAACAGAACATTCATATATGATCAATCAATAGTAGGGCCGACTCAACCATTTGGGGTGCCCAAAGCAGATTTTAAAATTGGGGTCTCTCTCGGGAAAAAAAATAGCGCTTATGATTATAACACACAGGAATATGATGTCGCACATTTTTATACGACTAAAGAAACTACAATAGAGTTATGACAGCAAGTTAAATTATACCTTTTGGCAACAAACTTTTCGATTCTTCAAGTGATCTGATGTACTCCCATATCGAACTCTCTTAACTTGATCTTCCCAATTGCTATGAACCAGATTTCTAAATATGATATCGATACAATGATTTTTGCCGCCGGCTTCGCATGTCCAAAAACCTCAATGAGCATTTGATTGTTAGTTATAACCTTAACCAAATCAACTAATGTTAATAGACTAACTATTTGGAGGTGAAATTTATATAAAACTTGTTTATTGTATCAAAGCAATATCCCTGCTTAGAAAAGATTAAAACTTGACTCATGTTGACAAGCGACAATAGCAACAAAATAAGAGAAATAATTAATTATAAGAAAAAAAAGAAAGAGAAAGAAGAATAACAGTTAACAACAATACTTAATTCTTCATATATGTTGATACATTGTAGGCAAATGCTCTACAAGCCTATATGCCGAAATCAAGACAACAAAAACTAATTTTTGGAACAAATATCAACAAAAAACAGGAAGAACATAATACCACAATTACAATATTGCAGAGGGATGCCCAATTATGAGACCTAATTTTCTAAGCTTCAATTAGTTAACAGGCTTATACAAAAGAATAAAAAATAAGAGGCCCCTTATAGAGTGGAGTCCCAAAGCAATAGATTCAATTTGCTCCCCATACAGCCAACATAGATCAGTAGCCATATTCAATAACAAATTCTACACATATATAAAACATACAACAATCAAAAGAATACTAAGACAGTGTCGCGACTATAGTAAGACCCAAACCCACATTCAACCATAAACTAAAAATAAAAATTGTCAAGTTTGCATATCGATTTCGCTGTTTTAGCAAAACAAAAAGTGAGCACATCTTAATAATGTCGGCATACCCAACACTATTGCCCAATTTCGACACAGGAAAAAACCTTTTTTTTCTAATTTGAAGTATACATGAAAAAATTAGTCAAGCACTTTTGACTGAAAACTATACATGATAAAGCTTCACGTTTTCTAATAGCATTAACAATATTTAGTTTATAAACACTCAGCACCTAAAATTACAATGTCAATAAAACTTTTCTACATTCAAGTACCAATAGAAGTTGGTATACTTTTTAATTTCATACTCAGCTTCAATCTTCCACTCCAAAGCCTCCCAAGCTTCTCGGTTTCGTTCACAGCCGAAGGCTCCTAAAACGTCAATGTTTCAGATTAATTAGGTTGTAGCCGAGCTCTGGATGAAAACAGCACCGGCGAAGGCTTCATCTATACCCATCGTCCGAAATTGAGATTTTTGTTTCAAAAATCCCGGAGATCCCTCGGTGGTTTGAATGCCCATTTTCAGAGAACGGCCAACGAAAGTTGATTTGTTGTGGTACGGAAGGGAGCTCTTTGGGCATTGGGAGAATGGGAGTGAGAATGATTAGGGAGGTTTAGATGGAAGGTGGAAGAGATTGAAGGAGGGGCATCTCCAAGAAGAGTGAAAGGGGTTTGGGGCCTGGGGTTGTGTGTGGGAGGGGCGGGGGTGTTTAGGGTTTTGTATTCTGGGAGAAGCGGGAGAGTGAAAGTGAATGAAATAACTAGCGGGAATAAGAATTTCCAGGGCTTGTATTAGCTTTGTTCTCACAAACTTTGGCTAGTAAATGAATCGAACGAATACGAACAAATGTATATATGTGTTTGTTCATTTAAGGCTCGTGGGTGTGTGGGTCGTCGCCGCCGCCTCGTCAAGGCCTGGCTAGGCCCGTCCCCGTTTAAATCATCCCGACCAAGACGAAAGAGACGAGCCCCTTTTTGTATTTTTTGACTTTTAATATCGTGACGACTATATAAAAAATTCTATTATATATAACCAATCAACCCCACTTTTTTTTAAATACACGTACCCACACTCTCTAAGGCCTAATATGATCCGTTAAGGCATATATGATCTATTGTTGTCTTATATGACATAATATTGCCTATTGTTATCCATTAAGGCTCAATACGATCCGTTAAGACATATATGATAAACTGTTGTCCATTGTGACCCATTAAGGCCTAATACTGTCAGTTAAAAGACATAATATTTTTCTATTGCCCATTGTGACCCACTTAAGGTCTAGTATAGTCCATTAAGACATATATGACATATTATTCTCCTTTGTGATTCTTTAAGGCCCAATATGGTCCATTAAGACATGTATTACATACTATTGTCCGTGTGATACATTAATCCCATTAAGACATATATAATCCACTATTGTCCATTCTGATCCATTAAGGCCCAATATGGCCCATTAAAACATATATAATCCAGTATTGTCCATTCTTATCCATTAAGGCCCAATATGGCCCATTAAAACATATATAATCCACTATTGTCCATTCTGATCCATTAAGGCCCAATATGGCCCATTAAAACATATATAATCCACTATTGTCCATTCTGATCCATTAAGGCCCAATATAGTCCATTAAGACATGTATGATCTACTATTGTCCATTGTGATACATTAACGCCCAATATGGTCAATTAAGACATGTATGATTTACTATTTTCCATTGTGATACATTAAGGACCAATACGGTCCATTAAGACATGTATACTATTGTCCATTTTGGTCCTTTAAGGCCCAATACGGTCCATCAATATATACATGATTTACTATTATCCATTGTGATCCATTAAGTCCCAATATGACCTAATAAAACATATATGATCTACTTTTTTTATTTTGATCAATTAAGCCCAATATGGTCCATTAAGACATGTGTTATCTACTATTGTCCATTGTGATCCATAAAGGCCCAGTTTGGTCCACTAAGACATGTATTAACCAATGTTTTTAAAAACCGACATTTTAATTATACCGGATTTGACTAAATAATGGTTAAACCGGTTGAACCGTCTTGTACCGGGCGGTTCAACCTGGTTGATTAGTTAGCTATATAATTGCAAAAATTACAACATTAACACAAAAAATAATCTAAAGGTACATAATTGCATACTAAAATACTATAAAAAAGTTATTCAATAATTAAAAAATAATCCAAAAGATAATTTAAAGTTTTTAATTTTTTAAAAGTTATCCCTTAATAAAAAAAATTATATAAAAATAACCCAAAAACTAACATATGCCGGTACCAGTATAGCGGTTCAAACCGGTATATCGGATTTTACCGCGGTATAAATCAAATACCGTTTCCCATATTTATCGGAGTGTTTCATACCGGATTTCTATCCGAAAACGGTAATACCGGTATAACCGACCGGTATTTACCGGTTTTTAAAACATTGGTATTAACTACAAGTGTCCATTGGCCCAATTTGGCCAACTAAGGCATATATGCTATACTATTATCCATTATGATCCATTAATGCCCAATATGACCCATAATGACACATGTGATCTATTAATGTCCATTGTGATACATAAAGGCCCAATATGGTACATTAAGACATACAGGATCTACTAGTTTCCATTGTGATCCATTAAGGCCCAATATGGTCTATTAAGACATGTATGACTTTTTTCGGTACCGGTACCCGTTTTTTGCGTTTTTCGACAACGGTACTTTTGGTAGCGGTACCAGTTCAATACAGTCCGATATTTTGGGTTGATTTACCTTCAAATTCTTATATAATAATGCTCGTTTTCTACTTGTACTTATTTCTTCCATTTTCAGGACCGGTACTTCAATTACCGATATCGGTTCAATTCCGAGGTCTTCTTTACTCATTACAAAGCAATGTAAGCCCTTAGTATCTTCATGACATGATAAAACGCATTAACTTCAAAATTGACGCATTTATTACATATATTCTTACCTAAATTAGTTACAAAGAAAAATATATAGAAGTTTGAAAAGAAATTACTAAAATGATGAAATGAAATTTTACAATTTTATATCTTTTGTATATTTATGTTAAATAATGTAATTTTTTTAATGAGAGTAGCATTTTAGAGGGAATTTTTAGGATTAAATATTTTGGGGGGAGTTTTTTTAAGGAAATTAAAAATTTTTAATTTTAAAAGGATGAAATATTTTGGCGGGAAGTTTTTGGAGGGAAATTAAAATTTCGTAATTTTAAGAGAGAAATGTTTTGAAAGGAAAGTTGTAGTATGTATAGTTACATATGATTTTGTAATTATAAGTGTGACTATTGTTTTACCTTTGGCTATACATATTTTTTCATGACATTTGCTATTAATACGTTACAAAAAAACTAAGTGAAGATGGTGTGGCTAATAGTTATATAAAGCCACATGAAATTTTACAATTTTAACTATGATTATTACCTAACCTTTGGTTACATATATTTTTTCAATGACATTTGCTATCATTTCGTCACATTAAAATAAACAATGACATTAATGTGGCTAATAGTTAAAGACACATGATTTTTTTTTTTTTTTTTTTGTAACTTTAATTGTGACTATTGTCTAACTTTGGTCACATATATTTTTCCATGACATATATTATCATTCCGCATACAAAAATAAATAAAGGGTCAATGTGTGACAGATGTTTATGTAAAGCCACATGAAACTTGTTAATTTTAAGTGTGGGTACTGATTAGTCTCTGGTCACACAACAATATATGTGGCCATATGTATTAGCTTTTAGCCATACATCAAACAAATACTGTGGCTGTAAATCACATTTGGCCACACTTTTCTAGCGTGGCTATTAAATGTCTCAATTTTTTCTTGAAGTGTGGCTAAAGGAATCGAGAAGTTGTAGTTTTTTGTCACATGAAATAAATATTGTTGCCTTAGATCACAATTGGCCACACTTTTTTCTAGTATGACTAGTAAATGTCACAGTTTTTTCTTAAGTGTGGCTAAAGGTTTTGAGCTATTAAACAATGGTCACATGAATACATAAGATGTGTGGTGAAAAGTGGGATGGAAGTTTTTCAAATGTTAGAAATGACCTTTAGCCACACATTCAATCAAAAGTGTGGCAGGGCGATTTTAGAAAATGTGTGGCTAAAGCCACATTTTGGCGTAGTGAAAAAACCCATATGAACATATCCTTACAGTATTTAACTTTAATTCTATGTCTCCATAAGCTCCCATCCTAGACCATGTCCTTAGAGAGGTGTAACTCTAGTAAAATCTCATCCCAAGTCAATCTAGGCCTACCCCTACCCTTCCTCCCCTCCACAGTGAAGCTTTCCACCACCCTAATTGGCTATATCGTTTGTCTCCTCTTCACATGCCCAAACCACCTCAATCTCCCTCTTTTATCTTATTCAATATACTAGCTACTACCAGCTTTTCTTTAAGAACCTCATTTCTTATCCTGTCTAACCTTGTGTGCCCACACATCCACCTTAACATCCTCATCTCTGCTACATCTATCTTATGTGCATGTGTTTTCTTGATGAACCAACAATCTGTCCCATATAACATAACGAGTCTAATTGTTACCCTATAAAATTTCCCCTTTAGTTTAACAAGAAGCCTCATATCACACAATACCCCAGTGGCTGCTAGCTCTCCACTTACACCATCCAGACTGGATGTGGTGGACTACATCACTATCAATCTCCTGATCCTCCAGACTATCCTCACTTCACCTTCAAACCCATTGCCGATGGATTTTCCGACATCGAAAAGCACATGCCTGAGAATCCAGACCCGTGGTTTTTCATTAATTACCTTAATGAACATTGTGCAGAATCATTTAAGGATTGTCTATCTATGTTGTTGACTGAACCCGATGAGCCACCGTTGGCCTGTTTAATCACAGATGCCGAATACTACTTCACGCAGGAGGTTGCCGACTCGTTGAAGGTTCCTCGACTCGTGATCTGGGCTTGCAACATTGTTCACCTTCTTGTTTATCATGATCTATCTTATTTCTATGAAAAGGGTTACTTCAACCTTACGATGAAAGGTATATTCATTTTCCTAATTATAACTAAAAGAAGTTTTAGAAATATAAGAAACATCCATGAGTACATGAGTTTAGTTGTTGGTGAGCTACTGGTAATTGATGAGCTAAAAACATGTATCGAGCTGAGCTCAACCCCAGAGGCTTTAAATGGTATGACTATAACTATGATTATGTTTATGTTGCATACTTATGTTGTGTATGCTGGATAGATGTACTACGCATATTTCTCATAGGGTCATGTTATTTGCACCGAGGGCTTTTTTAGGGTTTCTGACACCTCTACTGCTCGTAGAGGCCTCTACGAGCAGTAGAGGTGTCAGATTGCTGAATTCCATAAAATTCTACCAGTGGTAGAGACCTCTACGAGTGGTAGAGCTCTGTTGCCCTAAAAACTAACCCTACTACGACTCGTAGAGGCCTCTACGAGCCGTAGAGGTGGAGGCCCACAGAACATTCAATGATCAGAGTCTCTACAGGTGTGTCAGTCACCTCTGCGACTCGTAGAGACCTCTACGAGCCGCAGAGGAACTATACGACCAGTAGAGGCCTCTACGAGTGGTATAGGGTTAGAAAGTACAACGTATCCGAGTATCAGACTGACATTTCAGTGAAATCACCCCTATACGACCAGTAGAGGCCTCTACGAGTGGTATAGGGTTAGAAAGTACAACGTATCCGAGTATCAGACTGACATTTCAGTGAAATCACCCCTATGCGACCAGTAGAGACCTCTACGAGCTGTAGAGGTCTGGTTGTTGTGAGCATTTATATGCATACTCTACGACCAGTAGAGACCTCTACGACTGGTAGAGTTTTCTTTAAGCACTTTAAACCATCAACCTGCACGATTTTCAGTCCAGACTTTAAACTTTCAAATTTTTTTCTCCGACGGTTCCGGAATTTCTCCGGCGAAAATACCATCCGGCCAACCGGTTCGTAACACAATGTCTTCGGGTGAATGGTTTGACGTATGTTGCGTCCCGGAAAGCGATAGTGAGCATGGTGAGCCAGAGGTTATATCCGGGAAAGCACCGCTACCGGATTTGAATGAACAACCACAGCTGCCCGATTTAAACGAGGAGTATGTAGAAGAACCAGAGTCATGTTACGTGCCTTCAAGCGCTCCACGATACGCACACGAGGCGGGTGACTGTAGCGAGGAACCAAACCCGGATATTTCGTTTGAAACAACTCAGGTGTGTTTATTCATCTACGCATGTTTATAATTTATGCCCGTATATATGTTGCCCCGTATGTATGTGTGTATGTTTAAATGTATACGTGTATGTATGTATGCATGTATGTATGTATGTTTGTATGTATGTATGTATGTATGTATGTTTGTATGTATGTATGTATGTATGTATGTATGTATGTATGTATGTATGTATGTATGTATGTATGTATGTATGTATGTATGTATGTATGTATGTATGTATGTATGTATGTATGTATGTATGTATGTTTGTATGTATGTATGTATGTATGTATGTATGTATGTATGTATGTTTGTATGTATGTATGTATGTATGTATGCATGTATGTATGTATGTGTGTATGTTTGTATGTATGTATGTAGGTATGTATACATGTATGTATGTTTGTGGGTATGCGTAATTTATATTGTCAATATATAAAAATTTGACTAGACTCGTATATAAACTTTCAGGTATTCGCAAATCTTAAAGAGGCGACAGAATGGGTCTCCCTCAGAGCAAGAGCTAATGGTTACGTCATTGTATATAAACGTACTGAAAACAAGGGAAAGGGGGAGAACAAGAGGCCAGATTCGGCTACTATAGGTTGTACCTTATATGGCAAACCTCGTAGTGTAGCCACACTTCGGAAGACGGGTAGTAAAAAGTGTGATTGCCCGTTTGAAGTTAAAGCGAAATACAGCTCGATATACGGTGGTTGGCGTTTGAGGGTCATCAACCCAACTCATAACCACCCACCGGCACAATTTATCGAGGGTTACGCATATGCTCGGAGGATGCACGAGGACTGTTTAAAATTGGTGAACTCGCTTTATTTACAAAACGTTTTACCAATACAGATTCTTTCGGCCGTTAGAAATCAATACCCAGAGTGCCCTGTCATTTTACAAGACGTCCATAACGCATTAACCAAGATTAAACGGGAGTTGTATAGCGGCAAGACTCAAACGAGGGGCATCTTGAGGTTGAGATGGTGGACGTGGCAGAGCCGGAGGTGGAGGGCGGTGTAGAGGTGGAGATCCCGGGGCCCGTGCCCGATCCTCAGGACCGGCAGAATCCGGCACGCGTTTTTCGGGGGTTGAAGTTGCCTTCTACGCTCGCAGAGCAGCTACGGGTGATAGCGGATGAGGCTGTGGTGGAGCGTCAGTGGCGGCAGCAGATGGCGGATGAGGCCGCGGCGGCGCGTCAGTGGCGGCAGCAGATGTCGGAGGAGGCTGCGGCGGCGCGTCAGTGGCGGCAGGGAATGGATCAGGCTCTCAGTGTGCTGTTTGCGAGCGAGCAGGAGAGGCGTGCGCGTGACGGTTTGCCACCTTTACCACTGCCTAGTGCAGTCACCCATGCCGGGACGTCCTCCCAGCAGTCTGGGTCGTCCTCCCAGGTGCCTGGATCGTCCTCACTGCAGCCGCCGCCGCCTGTTGACACCACGCAGCAGACGCCCCCCCAGTAGTGTTATTTTCATATGATGCATGCTAGTACACTCTTATATTATGTTATTATTATATTTTCGTATATTATGTTTGGAATACACTCTTATATTATGTTATTATTATATTTTCGTATATTATGTTTGGAAATGCTTGCTTATATTTGTTTGTTTTTTATATAAATGTTTGTTATACGCTTACACGCTTATCGAGACGACAACTGAAACAAAAAACCGCTAACAAATAAAAAAACTAAAAACTAAATGTGTAACGAGTCGTAGAAGAACACACGTTGTTAATTAATTTTTTTAAATAATAGTAAAAAAATTATTTTTGTAATATTTGTTCATCACGATGTTCATGCCATCCAAAAAGAAAAAGGATTCAAGGAAACTCTACTGCTCGTATAGGCCTCTACGAGCAGTAGAGGTGTATTGTAATATTTGTTCGATGTTCATGCCATCCAAAAAGAAAAAAAATTCAAGGGAACTCTACTGCTCGTATAGGCCTCTACGAGCAGTAGAGGTGTCAGATTGCTGATTGTCAATCATTGGCAAGTGTGGACCACCTGACATTGTTCTCTACGAGTAGTAGAGACCTCTACGAGCAGTAGAGTTTCCTCTACAGCTCGTAGAGGCCTCTACGAGCTGTAGATAGGTGCAAATAAATTTTACTCCGGTGCAAATAAGAGGCGCCTTCTCATATGTACTATACACCACTTCAAATATATACATGCAAATACTAAAATGGAAACTTGAGAATTTTTGAGAAAACCAATTAATTTGTAACGAACTCCGTTTTATACATATAAAAGAACAATTTGATTTTTAAGCATTTTGAGAAAACCAAAACCAAAAAGGCGGCAAGAGGATATTTTTTATAAAAAAATAATTTTTTTTGTTACATACATAAATACGATGTTGTTTAATGTTACCCATAAACTCTATTTTTTCTTAAATTTACTCTTGCACTTTTTTGTTTTGGCTCAAAACACTTAAAAATGTGATATTAAAAATGGCTTATTTTGTATAAAAAAAACTGGTTTATTACATAAGTTTTCTCAATAAAGGTTCATGTACGAAGGGTTAAATTCCTAAGAAGTCTAAGAAGCCATAGGATTGGGACATGTGTTAATCATTAAAATTAAGAAGGAAAGGTATAAGAGTAATTGAAACAATTAATCAAATATGGATAAAATCATTGACTAGCACTATGTATACCTGCTCTAACTAAAACACAATTGTATGATCAAACCATAACGCCATGTACTAAAAAACCAAGTTGAAACGTAACTTTTTATGTGTGTATATATAGCAATACGGTACTCATATTAAATATACAAAACGCTCGTTATTATGCTGATTTTTTTGAAAAAATCATATGAAAAGTTATTGTCTTGTAAAAAAAGACTGAGGAAGTTACATGTGCCTCACATGTGGGTTTCTAAATTTCGAACATGCCAAAATTACATTTCTACCCCTATGCTATCGATTAAAAGAAATAATTAAAAATAAAACATAACTTACAAAAATGTCACTTTTCAATCTTATCCATCTAAAATTACAATTCAATGGTCCATAAGGCTTCTTAGTCTTCTTAAAAGGATACCCTTTGTAACCTAACTTTACCCCCCCCCCCCCCCCCCATATATATATATATAAATATATATATAATTTTGATATGTGTATGATAAAATGTTTATGACTAATTAATTGAAGAGTGACTAATTCATCGTACACGTATCGAAATTATCAAATGTCTATCCTACACATATCCTAGTTATCATACGTTTAACCTAAACGTATAGAATGCATCATGTATTTATCCTACACATATTGAAATTTATCCTTTATTGTAACTTAGATTTGTTTTGAAAGATTATACTTTGAAATTGAATTATGAGATTTATTTATTTAAGTAATTTATGGGTGAACGTTGTTATTGGTTTAAACTTATTATTTTTCATTCTTTTCAGAAGATTTCTTTTTTCATTTGAACTCTTCAATACATACATATATATATATATATAAAGGTTTACTAATATAAACATGAATAATTAATAAACTAGTATTAATACTTTCCTATATGTATTCACTGTTGCTTGATGTACCCTATTGTTGTCAGATTTAGAATATGATGCGCCAGTGCCAGAATATCCGCTTTTGAAAGTCAAAGATGTCGTAAAGACTACATCAAATCCAAATGCAAAAGCGTTCGAAGTTATAGCCAAAGTGATGAAACAATTAAAGGCATCATCGGGAATCATTTGGAATTCCTTTAAAGAACCCGAGGAGGCTACATTAGAAACACTTATCCACTATTTTCCTATTTCAAGGTTTATTTTAGGCCCACTTCAAAAGTATTTTTCAACGCCAACTTCAAGCATCATTTTTGAACAAGATCGTACCTTTTTCTCATAGTTAGATGCTCAAGCCCCCAAGTCCGTGATATACGTAAGTTTCGGGAGCATTTCAACCATAACTGAGTCAGAATTTCAAGAAGTGGCTTATGCATTGGCAAACATTAGTTTTCCTTTCTTGTGGGTAGTCCGGCCAGGGGTTGTTGAAGACTTGAAGGTTCAAAATGGCTCGAGTCCTTGCCTGATAAGTTCCTAGAACAAGTGGGTGGTAGGGGACGCATAGTGAAATGGTGTCCTCAAAAAGAATTGTTGGCACATGAGTCGATAGGGTGTTTTTGGACTCATAGTGGGTGGAATTCAACATTGGAGAGCATATGTGAAGGAGTTCCTATGATTTGTTCACCTTGTGATGTCGGGCAACCGTTAACTGCAAGATTCGTGAATGATGTTTGGAAGATTGGCATTTTGTTGGAGAATGGACTTGAAAGGAACGAAATTGAGAGGGCTATTAAAAGACTACTGTTGGATAAAGAAGGTAGAGAGATTCGTGAGCGAGTAAAATTATTGAAGGAGGAGGTGGACATCTCCTTCGATGAAGATGGATCTTCACACCAGTCTTTAAAAATACTGGTTGATTATATTTTATCGTTTTAGCCATATAATGGTGATGAGGAGGATGGGTTATGGATACTTCAATTAAAAAATTATATGCAAAAAACTGTTTGATTATATTTCATTGTTTTAGCCATGTTTGTACTTGATTCCAATGTTTGTTTTTCTGTTTTTAGTTAATAAGAAAATCAAGAGTTATTACCGATTAATATGGTTGATTACTTGCTTTTTTTTCTGTAAATATTTTCTTGGTCATCTTTGTTTAGTTTCTTAATATCGATATTTGACTATAAGTGTCAAATTAAGAATTTTCTAATTAAAAAAAAGACCGATTTTATCAATTTTTAAGAATATAATATAGTGTTTTCTTTGTACCCACTTTTAATATGTATTTTTTTTTTCACATTATGTGTTCACTAAACGTTTGCTAGAATGTGAATGACAAGTTTTTCGAGACATGTTTTTCTCTCTTGTCTTAGGTGGAGGGGTGCCATACTCGGTCACCCCTCCGAGTAAGGTGAATAAATCGAGTAAGTGGGAAACACCACCTGTTCCCATTCGAGTTCAAAAATCGAATACGTTGTTTGGGTTAATATACTCTAGGATGGGTGAGGGTGGGTAGCCGTTGTACATCGGATAGAAAACATTTAAAAAATAAACAATTATTTATACTATAAATATCTCACAATTTAACACATTTTTACCACACAATTTTCTACTCTTCACAACTTTCACACATATTTTTCTCACCTCTCTTAAATATCAAGAACAATTTTGACAGAAAAATAAGAAATAACCTTGGCTACAGCTTGTTTGAGTGTCACCAAGGATCTAAATGTATATGAATTCATTCAAAGTTTTTGCGAAAACAATGGTCGGGCTCATCAATTTAACTAAGTCTTCAACGAAGCAATGCTGACTAAACGGAAGCGCAAGCAATTGAGGTGGTCGATCGCGAGTACTGAAGGCGAATTGGAACCCAAAAATTTAATCACATTTTAGTGTGGAAAATTCTATGAATTATGGGATTTATTTACTTAAGTAATTTAGGGGTGAACATTGTTATTGGTTTAAAGTTATTCTTTTTCATTCTTCCAAGAGATTTTCTTTTCATTTGAACTCTTCAATACACACATATTTAAAGGTTTACTAATATAAACAAGAATAATTAATAAACTAATATTAATACTTTCCTATATGTATTCACTATTGTTTGATGTATCTTATTGTTGTCAGATTTAGAATATGATGCGCTGGTGGCAGAATATCCGCTTTTGAAAGTCAAAGATGTCGTAAAGACTACACCAAATCCAAATGCAAAAGCGTTCGATCTTCTATCCAAAGTGATGAACCAATTAGGCTGAGGGGTGTGGGCTCGGCATAGGTGCTCGGCATCTGAGCTGGAGGGTTTTGCCGAAGGGGAACACCGCCCCCCCCCGATCCCCCGACGGCACAAGCGGTGATATTCCCCCGAGCTCCCCGACGCGTTTTCCAAGGAGAATATTTAAAATCTGAACGTTAAACTTTAAAAGTTACCGTTTGAAATTAAAAAAAAAAAAAAAAAAATTTATTTTTCAAACCTATTTAAATAACAACCCAACCCCACATTTTACCCCACAATACCCCACAATTTTATACACCTTTCCACACTTTTTATAAACTTTTTACTCTTTTATACAAGATTTTATAAAAATCTTCATGGATCCAAGGCGTCCTTTCTTCCCTAACACACCCGGTAACCCCTCAAACCAACCCCCGTTCGGATTTCCTAACACACCCGGTACTCCCGCGACTCAACCACTATCTTTTGGCGCGTTTAACGCCCCTTTGAATCCATGGCAATTTCAACAACAACCATGGCAAATGCATCCACCTCAAATGCAACCACCTCAATGGCAACCAATGCCCGAAACACAAACACAACACGAGCACGATTTTGTTTCTTTGGACTCGCACGATGATCACATACCCGAAACCCAACCCGAAACCGAACCGGCCCCAAGCAAAAAAACCGTCAAAAAGGGGAAAAAACGGGCCAAAGATGACGGTCCTAGTACCAAGGCCGATTCCATTCCTTGGAATCCCATCGAGTTGGAGGCGCTAGCACAAGCTTGGGTTATCGCTTCTACGGACCCAATACTAGGTATATATTTTTTTTTAAATTTCGTATATATATATATGTATATATTTTTTTTTTAAATTTCGTTTTTAATATTTTATAAAAACTAACTTTTTTTTTATATAATTGTAGCAACTAATCGGAAAAAAGAGGGGTTTTGGAACCAAGTTGTTAAGGAATTTTTCAAGTTGTTGCAACGTGAAAACTACCGTCGGGTTCACTCCGTGAGTACCAAGTGTCGGGACTTGATGACAAAATGTCAAGCTTTTGGGGGTTTTTATCAAAGAGCTTGGAATAATCGTGCGTCGGGGCAAAGCGATGAGCATGTGTTGAAGGTTGCTCTTGACGCGTACACCAAAAAGCATGGGGCGTTTGGGTACATGAAGGCGTATGAGATTTTGGCGAAGTGTGAAAAGTTCAAACCGGTGCCTAATGAGGTGGAACAAGCGAAGCGGTCTAAAACGAGCGCAACGGGGAGTTATAGTGGTGGTGGGTCGGATGCTCGTTGTACTATCAACATAAACGACGATCCGGAGTTTGAAGACGAGGCTCCACCAAGTGAGAGTGAGAGGCCGATTGGTCGGGACCGCGCCAAGAAAGCGGCGGCCTCAAAAGGCAAGGGTGTTGATACCGGCCACGGATCGAGAGACAAGGCGGTGGAAAAAATTGAAGAGTTGCTAAAAAATTTTAACGATTTTAAACAAGAGCAAACGGATCGCTACTTGGAGAGAAAGAAGGAGAAGGAAGAAACGGCGGCGAGAGAGTTGGCGAGACTAGAGATGGAAAGGAAGGACAAAGAAGACGCCGCGGCGAGAGACTTGGCGAGGATAGAGTTGGAAAGGGAACGCCTCAAAATGGAAATGGCGAGACAGGAAACAACCGAATTGGCGTTGATGAGAGAACCGCTCGATAGCCTTGATGAAACGGAACGTGCGGTGGCGGCGAAAATAAAAGACAAAATCGCAAGAAAATGGCTTGGAGGAGCGTTTGGAGGAGCGTTTAGTTGATGGTTTTTTTTTTTATTTATTTCCGGTTTTTATTGTATTGTTCGGTTTTTTTTTTTTAAATGTCTATGTACTTTATTTTATGTTTAATGAAAAAAAATATTTTAGTGAAAATCTAATTTATAAAATAAATAAAAATGAAATTAATAAAAAAGGGAAGGGGGAAGGGGGAACCATTTCCCCTAGAAGGGGGAGGGGAAGGGGGAAATGACATGGCGCTGACGTGGACAAGGGGGAAGGAAGGGGGAAGGGTGACCACACCCCATAGCCTTAAAGGCATCATCTGGAATCATTTGGAATTCTTTTAATGAACCCGAAGAGGCCACATTAGAAACCCTTATCCACTATTTTCCTATTTCAATGTTTATTTTAGGCTCACTTCAAAAGTGTTTTTCATCGCCAACTTCAAGCATCATTATTTAACAAGATCGTACCTTTTTTCTCATGGTTAGATGCTCAAACCCCCAAGTCCTGATATACGTAAGTTTCGGGAGCATTTCAACTATATCTGAGTTAGAATTTCAAGAAGTGGCTTATGGTTTGGCAAACATTTGTTTTCCTTTCTTGTAGGTGGTCCGGCCAGGGGTTGTTTAAGGTTCAAAATGGCTCGAGTCCTGAGAAGTCCTTAGAACAAGTGGGTGGTAGGGGACGCATAGTGAAATGGTGTCCTCAAAAAGAAGTGTTAGAAAATGAGGCGATAGTGTGTTTTTGGACTCATAGTGGGTGGAATTCAACATTGGAGAGCATATATGAAGGAGTTCCTATTATTTGTTCACCTTTTGATGTTGGGCAACCGTTAACTGCAAGATTCGTGAATGATGTTTGGAAGTTTGGCATTTCGTTGGAGAATGGCCTTGAAAGGAACGAGATTTAGAGGGTTATTAAAAGACTAATGTTGGATAAAAAGGGTAGAAAGATACGTGAGCGAGTAAAAGTATCGAAAGGGGAGGTGGAAATCTCCTTCAATGAAGTTGCATGTTCACATAAGTCTCTAAAAAAACTAGTTGATTATATTTTATCGTTTTAGACAAATAATGGTGATGAGGAGAGATGGATTAAAAAATTATATGCAAAAAGTATAGAGTAATAGGTAATATAGTGAATTGGATCGAATATATTATTCTCATTATTCACAAAAGATTATATAATGGTTACAACATTAATATAATAGCTTGATTCTAGGAGGACTATTGACTATTGACTATGGCTAAATAATTACAAATGCATAAAGATATAGCTCTTTGACTGTTGACTATGACTGTGACTATTGACTATTGATTTGTGTTAATACGCCCCCGCAAGATGGAGGATCCATTGGATACGCCAATCTTGGAGCGAAAGGAAAGAAACGGTGATCGTGGAAGTGGTTTGGTGTGGACATCAGCTAGTTGATCCTTTGAGCTAATGTGAAAGACCTTTAAGTGACCGGCATTGACTTGTTCACGAACAAAGTGGTAGTCAAGGGAAACATGTTTCATGCGGGAATGGTACACCGGGTTGGCACAAAGGTAGGTGGCATTAGTGTTGTCACAGAAAAGAGATGGTGTGCGTGTCGTGCGAAGACTGAGTTCTTGGAGAAGATTTTTAACCCATGAGATTTCAGCTGCGGCGTTTGCTAGTGCTTTGTATTCTGCTTCAGTGGATGAGCGTGAGACTGTTTTTTGTCTTGATGAATGCCAGGAGATGATGTTGGATCCAAGATATAATATATAACCTGTAGTAGATCTTCCTCCGTCATGTATGCCTCCCCAATCAGAATCTGAGAAAGCATGTAAATCAAGTGAGGACTGTTTATTTAACAATAACCCATGGTGCAATGTTCCTTTCAAATAGCGGAGAACCCGTTTGAGAGCTTGCCATTGTGACTGTTTTGGGTGGTGCATAAACTAGGAGAGTTTGTTAACAGCGAAAGAGATATCAGGGCGGGTGAAGGCAAGGTATTGAAGTGTAACTTTTTTTTTAATATTAGTTGTCTTTTATTTTAATTATTTTGTAACTTTTTTTAATATTATTTTTTTATTTTAATTATTTTGAGTTTATTAATTAAAAAAATAATAAAATAAACAACCAATCAGAAATAGGAACATTATATTTTCCCCTTTACCACTACACCCCTTTTTCACTTCATTTCCCCATGCTGACTCAGCAGCCACGTGGACCAATCAGAATCAGCGGCGTTATATTTAACCCCCTCCACTACACATGGTCTAAGGATCCCATAAATATTATAAGATGGAAACCATTGTACGTGAGTTGATGTAGTGGTAACCCTCCCCCCCCCCCCCCCCACACACACACACACACAAGGTTCAAAGCCCTTTTTTTTAACGAGAAATTCATTAACACAACTCAAAGCGTCCTCAAAGAAAGGACCTATGAGTTAACAAACAAAACATCAATCCAAAGGCACAACAACACCATTTTTTTTCCAATCGACATCTTTGTATCTAGACCTATTATGAAACCAGAAATATGCCATCGATTTAACGCTCTCTACAATCTCTACGGGCCTCCGTCATTTATTATTAAAAATCCGGTCATTGCGCTCGTTTCACATAATCCATAAAGCAGTGTAAACAATACCTCTAAAGATGTACCTCTTGTCTTTGAACATTTGTTGAATCTCCGGCATGTGTACAAGGTCCGAGATGTCGAAAGCATAACTATGTTTCAGCCGACACCAAACTTCAATTCTGTACCAAACCTCCTGCGAATAAAAACACCCCGTGAAAAGGTGTAAGGCTGTTTCCGTCTCCCCTTGACAAAAACCACACTCCGAGTGTTGAACATTAACTCCATTGTTTGCCAGAAGCTTTTTAGCCGAAGAAACTGTGAAAAAACCATCCTTCTCAACATTCCACTTCCAATGATCCCTACCTCCCCTCCAAGATAGGTCGTATACATTAGGGGTGTTCAAAAAAATCTGAATCCGAATTCGAATCCGAAAAATCCGATAATCCGATTTTCGGATATCCGAAAATCGGATAATCCGAAATTTCGGATAATTTGGATTCGGATCCTGATTTTGAAAATTTTCAGATAATCGGATTATCCGAATCCGAATAATAAAATACATAAATAAGGTTGTGACACTCACTCCCTCTACCACTACCCACAAACTTGACCAACGAGCACATCCTTGCGTCTTTCTCGGTTACCCACCTACCCATAGGGGTACCGGTGTCTCGACTTGAAAACCAAACAGATCTACATCTCTAGACACGTAGCGTTCAACGAAACAACCTTCCCATTTAAGTTCACCATTGACCCCACACCCACATACTCCTTCCTTGAACCCACTGCTACATTCCCTCACCACCTCTCCCAACATATTCAAACATCACCTAAGCCCACTCCACCTCCTGCCCACTCGCCTGACCAGCCCACACCGGCCCACATTCCTACCCCGGCCCATACCAACACACCGGCTCAGCCCGCCTCTACTCGAAACACCACTGCCACTCCATCAGACCAAGCCCAAACCCACTCTCAACCCACGGCACCCATTCAACCCTCACCGTCTGACCAAGCCCACACCCAACCCACGGCACCTACTCCAAATCCACCACCTAGCCGAACCATCCACACCCGCTCTATGAGTGGCATCTACAAACCGAAACAACAATTTAACCTCCAAACATCCACTACCCCACCCGTAGTCCCCATACCAAAAACCCCCCACTGATGCCTTAAATATACCGGAATGGTACTCTGCCATGACTACAGAGTACAATGCATTAGTTAGAAATGGGACTTGGGAATTGGTGCCTCGTAAGCCTGACATGAATGTTATACGTAGTATGTGGCTATTTAAACATAAATACAGGTCGGATGGCTCTTTGGAACGCTATAAAGCTCGTCTAGTTTGTGATGGTCGTTTGCAATAGGTTGGTGTGGATTGTGGTGAGACATTTAGTCCGGTTGTTAAACCGGCTACTATTCGGATGGTACTCTCTATTGCACTATCTAAGCACTGGTCCGTTCATCAATTGGACGTTACCAATGCTTTTCTTCATGGGAATCTCCATGAAACCGTCTACATGCACCAGCCTATGGGATTTCGCGACAAACGGTTCCCTGACTATGTCTGCTCTCTCAAGAAATCACTCTATGGTCTCAAACAGGCCCCTCGCGCCTGGTACCAGCGATTCACTGACTTCATACTTACCATTGGTTTTCAGCACAGCAAGAGTGATGCTTCTCTCTTCACCCTTCATCAGGGTCACCACACAGCTTACTTACTATTATACGTGGATGACATTCTTCTGGTTACTTCTTCTGATAAACTTCGCCACTGTCTCATGACTAAGCTGGCAGGCGAATTTGCCATGAAAGACTTGGGCCCACTTAGTTATTTTTTGGGTATCTCGGTGTCTCGCACAAAAGACACTATGTTTCTGTCACAGCATACTTATGCATCTGAGATTATTACTCGAGCCGGCATGCAGTCTTGTAACCCGGTAGCCACCCCAGTTGACACAAATAGTAAACTCAGCACCAATGTTAGCGATTTGTTTCATGACCCGACTCTTTATCGGAGTCTTGCAGGTGCTCTTCAGTACCTCACGTTTACTTGCCCGGACATTTCATACGCTGTGCAACAAGTCTGTATGCACATGCACTCTCCTCGGGTCGACCACTGGAATGCTCTCAAAAGGATAATACGATACATCAAGGGGACACTCAGTTTCGGCTTACTACTCCATGGTTCCTCCTCCCAGTCCCTCGTCTCCTACACTGACGCGGACTGGGCGGGTTGTCCTGATACCCGACGATCTACCAGTGGTTACTGCATTTATTTTGGGGACAACCTCATCTCCTGGTCGTCTAAACGACAGAGCACAGTCTCTCGTTCCAGTGCTGAAGCAGAATATAGAGAGGTTGCTAATGTCGTCGCTGAAATTTGCTGGCTACGGAATCTTCTACTCGAGTTACAACATCCTCTGTCCCGTGCAACTTTGGTCTATTGTGACAATGTCAGTGCTATATATTTATCAGGTAACCCGGTACAGCATCAGCGCACCAAACATATAGAGCTCGATATCCATTTTGTTCGCGAACAGGTTCAGCGTGGCAACGTACGGGTTCTCCACGTTCCATCAAGATATCAAGTCGCAGATATTTTTACCAAAGGTTTGCCTCGGATTTTGTTTGAAGATTTCAGAGACAGTCTCAGCATCCGGCTTCCTCCCGCTTCGACTGCGGGGCTGTAATAGACGATACATAAATATAGTAATGATTGTAATTATTTAAAGGCATTTATCCCTATCCAAAGATAGTGGACTCTTTGTATCATTATAAATATTGTACATCAATAGAAGAGAGGCAAGGTTTTATCTCTATCAATAAGAAACGACTCAGCAGAGTTATACTTCTCTTCATCACCATAGCAGAGGTTATTATGAGCTTTAAAGTTATCAACCCTCACATCCAGCATAAGCACATGGAAGGACAAACTGACAAAGAGACCTCACATCCATCGTGCAGCCATCTCGTTCATTCGCTCCAATACAGTAAAGATTAATACATGATCAAAGATTAAATAAAACATTTTTTTCTTATAGATGAGATCATAATCTAATCATATGTGTGTATGAACATAGTTTGAAATTTTGTCTCCATCACAGCCCCTGCTCCATCGCCGGCACCGTCATCGAAGTCAGTCTGCCGCACCGATTTGCCGTATCCTGTTTCCATCTACTCTCCGAAGACCCGCATCATCCGCTTACTGTTGTATAGTCATCATCGTCATCACGTCGTCAGCCGGAATACAGCTAACTTACGTCATCACTTTCCTCGGTTTGTCTAAAGCATGCACGAGACAGCAGATCTGCCCCATTTTTGAGTGGGGGTTTTAAATAAAGAGAGTTTAGATCTGTGAGAGATTGGAACTTCTGGTTTCTAAAGGTGTAGAGAGAGATAGGTGGGTCAACTTTTCAGGCAACATGATAAGAAAGTAAGGCAATGTTTATGCTGTGTTTGTGAAATATTTATTGTGACATTTTTTTGTTTTGAAAATAGATTTGAAGATGGGCCGATTTTAAAGTTAAAAAAAGTTAGTTTGGCCCAAAAGTTTGTACTTGCTTTATGACTTTGATTTCAGATTTGAATTTATTACATTACAAGTTCCTTTGTATTCTAAATTGTAGAAATATCATCTTTGGCTAGGTAATATTTTGACCAAGAGACTGGCAAGTACATTAGATTTGATTATTTAGTTTAACCTATTTTTAATATAATAATTGGATATTTACTTTCATAAATCCACCCATCACATGCCGTTGTTGAAATTTAATATGCATTGGTTACTTTGGTTTATAATAGCTTCCCAGCGTATTGATAACAACCGCATGAAAAAGTGCGCAACGCGCACTTCGTTAATCACACTAGTTGGGTAAAATTAGTAGTTAAGGAACATAAGTTATTAGAGGAAAAATCAAATTAAGAAAAACCTCATTACTAGTTAAGGAACATAAGTTATTGAGTGTATATATGAGTTGCTATTTTAAGTAACACAAATATTTATAACTTACTTGTTTAACTTAGAGTGGTGGCCTTTCACCGATGGTTTTACCCGCGTAGCCAGGGCTTGTATAATATTCGTTGGCTGTCAACTTTTTTTTTAAAAAAAAATGAAAAATCACGAAATACTTGAATAGACATGCACATTTTGGGCTTTTTTCTTCAAAACTCAGTTCCAAATATGGAACCAGGTACAGGTTCGGTCAAAGTGGTTCAAACCCGTATGGGGAGAAACCATGTCACGTATGTATCCGGAATTGGTTCGGATATGGTTATAACCGGGTTACCCAGTTTTAAAACATAATAAAATATTTTTTTTTTTAATTTACACAAAATAAATTTATTTTAAATCTAAATTTGCTTAGTAGTTTGTAAAAAAAAAAAAAAATAAACCAAATATTTATAAGTGTTTTGGGAGGCTTCTTTTGTGTGTTGGTTTGAGATTTTAGAGAACAGAAAGCATTTTTAAGGGTCATGGACTCATGGTTAAATCAAAACATTTGCAACCTATGCATACTAAAATATGGAAGCCAAAGTAGTTATAAAAAAAGGTCAAATCAGACTTCTAGCGTCTATTTTTGAACTTTGAAGGCTACGCCAGTTCAGGTATTATAAAAACCAGTTTCAGAAACTTTGATCGGTATTTTTGGGTTGGTAACTAGCCTAAAAATCCATACCCCATAAACACATTACACCGGCAGGTAGGGTTTGGTGTAGAAACGGGCTTGGAATAATCGGATTTTTTAAGGCTCCGGTTATCCAGACATTAGGGTTTTTATACAGACACCCCCTCCACGACCTGTCAAGGCCTCGACGGCCAGTGGAGAGGTCAACCCGACAAAAACGACGGGCCGTGGAGGCCCCCACGACCCGTCCCCTATTATACAAATTATTACCAATCATTGGTAATGATTGAGTGATGATTGTTTGGTTTTTTATAAGTTTGGTTTTTTATAAATGTTATCTTTTTATTTGTATAATATGATTTTTTTTTATATGGATGTGAATATGAATGTTTGGTTTTTTATTAACGTTTATGTTGCCGAACTAAACCAAACCTAAGATACGAACAATAAAACTAAATAAAGCATAATATTCAAACATTTACATACAAAATAAAGCATACTATTCAAATAAAAGAAACAATACTGTTCAAAATAAAACATCCAAATAATGCAACAACTAATCACCCGACCCACCCGGCTGACTGGTGGACCCCCCCCCCCCCTGCTGACGGGTGGACGCCCCCCCCCCCCCTTGCTGACTCGTGGGCCGTGGAGGCATACGTAAATGTACTCGCCTCTCATTTTTCGCTCTCCAACAACCACCGTATATCCGCCCGCATCTCGTCCATATCAACCCGAATCGACCCCATCTGATCCAGAACCTGCTGAAGTAGCTGGGTCGTGGTATCAGGCAACCTAACGGCGTGATAAACGCGGGCAGCATGCTGTCGGGCATCAGGGGCATGATCTGGCATCTCTACATCCTCCGGTGGATTGTCGTCGCCAACGTGTGGCATCTGAACCTCCGGGGCAAGCGGCCAATCAATGTGTACCAGCTCCTGTGGTACAAAATGCTCGCTACGCTCGCCCGTGGTGAAACACCTTTTCAGACCTTCTCAGTCTGAACCCTAATTAAATGTCCAAACCTAATTCATTTTGACGGGCCGTCGGGGCCCCCACGGTCCGTGGTGAAACACCTTTTCAGACTGACACCTCGTACCTCGTATTAGGATGGGTCGTGGGGGCCTCCATGGCCAGTCTTTTTTCACTTTTCTGCATACTGACGGGCCGTGGAGGCCCCACGACCCGTCAATTTTCACTGATTTGGCCACGACGGGCCGTGGGGGCCTCCACGGTCCGTGGAGGGGGTGTCTAGGGTTTTTTTGGGGATGTCTAGATAGTATCACCCTTTTTTAATACCCAGTTTTGGAATTTTTCAAGTAGGGTATAATAACTAGTTTTTTTATGCACTTCTAATCTTCTATCCCCAAACCCATGTCAAACCTCATGCCCACGACCAAATAGAAGGGCTTATAGAATTTATAGTATACTATGTTGTTTTTTCTTTCTTCTAAAACGGCTTTATAAAGAGAAACAATTACACCTTATTATAAGTACATGTTTTGTAAATACAAGATATTAAAAGAAATATAGAAAAATGATTCTCAAATTTGTACAAATGTAAATGATACATTGTTTCATCACTCCTGGACAAGCCTTACAATAAAGATTTTACTGAAATGTTGAGTATCAAAAGGCATAAGCCTTACAATAAAGATTTTACTGAAATGTTGAGTATCAAAAGGCATGATAAAATAACTTATAGTTTCATAGTAAAATATTTTTTCGGAGAGAAGATTCGTTTAGGCGAGAACATGCCCATGTATCTAGGAGAAGCAAGTCCATCTATGGTCCGATTACCAGACATCAAATACCCTTCACTCTCTTCTTGCACCATTCGTGCCCCACCAAATGTGCCAAGTTTCCTTAGTCTCCCGATCCAAGACTTCTTCTTTGGAGAATTCGAATGTGCCTCATTCATTTTTTCACTAAGATACTCTTTTATCACATGTAACCCTAGCTCCACCACCTCTGGTGGTGGAGACGTCAGAGGGTTACCTTCTACATTAAGCTTTCGAAGTCTCCTCAAGCAACCCATAGATTCGGGCAACTTCTTAATATTGTTGTAACTAACGTCCAATTCAACAAGAGATAAAAGGACCCCTAAGGAGTAGGGCAAAGTGTCAAGGTACCGAAAGTTTTGGCTAATATTAAGGATCTCGAGGTTGATTAGGTTTTCAAGGTCATCGGGGAGGGAGCGAAGGTGGTTGAGACGCGCGTCAAGGTGACGAAGATTGGTCAAGTGGGATGTAGATGATGGGAGAAAGGCCAACTTGTTTGAATTAACGGATAGTTTCTTTAAGTTGATGAGTTCAAAACCAATAGTATCCGGTAAACTAGTCAATTGGTTGAAATTTGCATTTAAATCTTCTAATGCTTTACAATTTTCAATGGTTTTTGGGAGGGACTGAAGATGATTTCCTGAAATGTTGAGGGTCTTGAGTTTTGACAAACAACCAATTGAATTTGGGAGTGTTTTTAGTTGATTTGAATGTACATCCAACACCCCTACATTTAGTAGCCTTGCTGTTAATGACTCTGGAATTACCTGTAATACACCATCCAATATTTTATAAATAAATAAATAACTAAATTACAAAAGTGTAACAAAAAGTCAACTTCTTGGTTTCATATCTTTACACCAACATGTACAGAGAAAATAAATTAAGATTAAGAAAATATTATAAATTTATGTCAAGTTAACAACTATTTCCCTTAAACCAATACTTGTATACATAATTGACAACTTGGCTTGTTTATGAGTCATTAAAATTTTATATAAGCATTCTAAAGGCAGTATAGCTTAATTTAATATTTTTCTACACCTCACCATTTACTTATATGTAAAGAATGATGTATATGTGTGGATACTTTGGACTATTTATAATGAAATTAATGATATGTAATGAATATAAAATATATGAATCAACATGTAATTTTATAGTTTTATAGTTTTTAAGTATCTAAATGGTTCTCATATCAGATTTTTACATGTATATACACACACAACATGCATACTGATCATGCACATATATGTGTATAGGTATACAGATTTTATTTAACTATAAATAATTAGTTAGATATATGAAATTGTTATTCATAAAACATGCATTTATATATGTGTTTGTATAAAACTTTTAAAGTGTCTAACAAAGAATAAAAACCAAAAATACCACAGCTTATAAACAATATATATGAAACATATTATGAAATTAAATTAAATAAAAAAAAGTACCTGGAGATTGTTGTTGGAAATATCCAATTTATAGATAATTCCTAAATTGATATTAGAAGATAAAGGAAGAACATCTAAACACATTTTACTCAAATCCACAACTTCATGCATTACAATTTCCCTCTCTCTTTCTTTTTGTCCATTATTTCTTCCTAAATGCTTTCTTTTTGACCTTAAAAAGTCAACCTTCATCATGCTATGATCACCATCAACCATCATCGCGTATAGATATAGGTTTTTGTATCGATATACTTCTAAAATGCACCAAATTTCAAGATTCAACAAACCCTTTTGTGTCTTTGTGAGAAAAGTGGAAAGAGAAAGAGAGATATGATGAGAGAGAGAGAGAGATAAGAAGGTGTGGTTTTCACCTTTAATTTTGTGTGGAATGAGACCAAAATGGAGAGATGATGGTGAATTTAAAGGAAAAGGGAGATATGTACGGATGAGGACAAGATTGGTATAATATTTTTAATACTATTATATTACGGAGGAGTATTAAATGTGTATATTAATTAAATATAACTGTTTTGATATTTTGCTTAAGACTTATTTATGTTACACCAGTATTAACACACACAGCCTGTAAATATCTTGTACTTTTCTTTTTATTTTGTGAACGGCAATACCTTTAGGATAGAGTTAGGGTGGTGGATGTGGTTTCAGGTAGAGGATTCGGTTAGGGGGTCTCTAACAGGGACACCACCCTTTTCTTTAGAGTAATTGTTTTATGGTAGTGTTTTTGGTGAAGAGAACCCGATGGATTGTGTGTATGTGAGAGATATAGAGAGAGGGACAGAGGGTAGCAGGTAGTGTATGTAAAATGGTGAGACCTATGATTTACGGTACCTTATAGTAGTACTCCCACCAAATTAATGTGTTTTAGGGTAGCATTGTGTGTAAGAAATATGATGCGACAACCTCGGATAAGAAGTTGTTAAGGTATCATAAATAACCACACCCACCACCCTTATAGAAGAAATACATCTTATCATCACACCACGTCCCTATTTATTATAAAACGGTTAAATATGATAATAAAAATATAAATATAAATATTATTATTATTATACAAATATATTATAATTTGCATTTTAATGAACTTTGAGCAATTTTTAATATGTTGTATCGATTTGACCCATTTTGTTTTTTAATTTTAACTTAAATACTTTTTACATGTTAGATATAAAAAAGATCAATCTAGCATTCTAGCTTGATCCATTGATTAAGAAGTAGGTACTACATGATTTTACCACCCGACAATCATAATGTTATATTCTTTATTTTATTAATAAGATTTAAATTTTGTTATATTATACATGTATGTCATAACTCGCACTTATATTCTCATAAACTTTGAATTGCTTACAAACTCTAAATAGCATATTATATTGTCATATATAATGTTGAACACATTTTGTGTTATTTAAAATGTGCTATCTAATACAATACTTATTTACATATTATTTGCTCTTAAAGAGTTCGATAATTATTTTTACATCAAATAATTGTCACAAGATGAAACAAATATAAAAGGATTTATTCAATCAAATAGCTTGGGTTACACCCTTAAGGCTTTCTATTTGATTGTGTCGAAAGGCCAGTGAATTGGGACTTCTGACGTTAAAGTTAGACACTGAAAAGACAAAGGGATAAAACATTGAGTAATTTAGGGTTTAGTTTATCAAATGACCAAAACATCAAGGTTGTTGTTTTTTTTGTTTTTTTTTTTTTTTTTTTTTGACATTTTAAAAAATGAAATCAAGAATATTTAATAGTCAACGATGACAAAATGGTACGTAAAATACGGGCAATTGTACTTTTTTCCAACTCTGTTCCAATCCTAAATAACGTCAGCCAAATAAACTACTACCTCCACGCTATATATATCTAAAACTAGTTTTTATCCCGGTAGTGTCCCGGGTTGAAATATCTAATATAAAATAATAAAATATATTATTATTATTATTATTATTTTAAACAAATCTCTGCCATAAGTTATCATATTCAGATATAAAAAAAAAAAAACGAATCTCTGCGCCGGGGTATAAATCTAGTGCCATTACAAATGAATTCGAAAGTTTGTAGTCGATCATTCTAAAAAGAACTAACATAAAATAAGAAAAAAATAGTTAATTATTGAAATATCGAACGCATTAGTCTAAGGGTTATGTGATGCGTTAAAAAATTCATGGGTATATGATCGGGTATGTAGTTCGAGTATTTGGGTATGTTGTTTCGGGCAATCGGGTCGGGTATCACCTAATCCCAGACCCGACCCAAACCCACAATTTTTTTAAACTAATCCCAAACCCGACACAATACCTGTCGGGTTACAAAGAATAGTCATTTTTTCTCCGATTTTTATATAACACTATGGTACTCATTGGAAAGATAATAAAACGCTCGTTAATTTGGTGTAATTTTTTTCTTTAAAAAATCTCGTATATAAAAGATATTAACGTTTAAAAGTTATGGGAAGAAACACGAGAGATAAAATAATAAAGGTTTAATATTTAGATTTAGTAGATTAAGTTTTTAATAGATTAGGTTAAAGATTATAATATATTAGGATTAATCCATTTGCAATATATATATATATATATATATATATATATATATATATATATATATATATAGATTATATTAAATTATTAATATTAATAGTACTATATTTTAGTTTAAGAGTTTTAAATTGAATATAAACTCATATAAAATTAAACTAAAACGTTTAAATAAAAGATTTGATTTTCACTTCGATAGACCTTTTTTTTCATTATTGACTCCTAATTATTGTAAGTATTAGAAATTGAACAGAAGAATTAGAGAGAAAATTGAGATTGTGATTAAGAATTATCTCTTTAATGTTTATGACAAAGTATATATATACATATGGATGTAACTGTAAAGTAGTTATAGGGAAGGAAACTGCCATTTTGTATATCTGGTTTATAACACTCCCCCTCAGATATACATTTGTATTCATTATACACTATTGATAACATGCTTCGGGATGATATTAAATTGGTACTTCAGGACCTATAATATAAACTGATACTACTGGATCAGTCATGCTGCCTCATTAAAAACCTTACTAAGAAAACCCAATGGGACAAAACTTAGTCAAGGAAAAGAGTACAGCGTGTATAATGCTCCCCCTCAATTTAACCAATGTCTTTTAATCTTCGGAGCCCGATCTTTTGTGATAGCAGCTCGAAACTGCTTCTAGGTAAAGATTTTGTGAACAAGTCGGCTAGATTTTCACTTGATTTGATTTGACGAACATCAATTTCCCCTTCCTTTTGCAGGTCATATGTCGAAAAGAACTTTGGTGAGATATGCTTTGTTCTGTCACCCTTGATGTAGCCTTCCTTGATTTGTGATATGCAAGCAGCATTGTCTTCATAAATAATCGTTGGGTCCTTCTTGATTTGTTCTAATCCACATGCTTCTTGTATATGATTGATCATTGATCTCAACCACACGCATTCTCTACCAGTATCATACAATGCTATTAATTCGGCATGATTTGATGATGTTGCTGTAAGTGTTTGCTTAGTTGACTTCCAAGAAATTGTTGTGCCACCGTATGTGAATACGTAACCTGTCTGAGATTTTGCTTTATGAGGATCTGATAGATATCCGGCGTCAGCATACCCAACAAGTGGGGACTTGTTATCCTTTTGATAGAAAAGACCTAAGTCTTTTGTCCCACAAAGATACCGAAATATGTGTTTTATTCTGTTCCAATGTCTGCGTGTCGGATTTGAGCTATATCTCGCTAGTACATGTACTGCGAATGCAATATCAGGTCTAGTGTTATTTGCGAGATACATAAGAGCACCGATCGCGCTTAAGTACGGTACTTCTGGACCAAGTACTTCCTCGCCTTCTTCTTGAGGTCGATAAGGATCCTTATCTGGATCTAGCGGTCGGATAACCATAGGTATGCTGAATGGATGAGCTTTATCCATATTAAAACGTATTAGCATCTTCTGGATGTAGTTTGACTGATGGACAAATGTGCCATTGCATAAATGCTCGAATTGTAAGCCGAGACATAGTTTTGTTATTCCAAGGTCTTTCATTTCAAATTCGTTCTTTAATAATTGAGCAGCTTTCTCTATCTCTTCAGGAGACCCGATGATGTTGATATCATCAACATAAACTGCTATTATTGTAAACTTTAAGTTTGATCTTTTTATAAAGACACATGGGCTGATTACATCAGACTTGTATCCTTCCTTTTCGAGATATTTACTTAGTCGATTGTACCACATTCGACCAGATTGTTTGAGACCATATAAAGATCTTTGGAGTTTTATAGCACACATATCTCGAGGTGTTGATTTTAATGCTTCAGGCAATTTTAATCCTTTAGGGATTTTCATGTAGATGTCATTTTCAAGTGTCCTGTATAAGTATGCGGTGACGACATCCATTAGTCTCATATGAAGTCCTTCAGAGATTGTAAGACCGACTAGAAACCTAAGGGTTATCGCATCCACTACGGGGGAATACGTTTCCTCATAATCAACTCCAGGGATTTGGGAAAACCCTTGTGCTACAAGTCGTGCTTTATATCGTACAATCTCATTCTTTTCATTTCTCTTTATTGCAAACACCCATCTATAACCTACTGGTTTGACGTCTATGGGTGTTCGGACTACAGGTCAGAAAACATGTCGCTTTTCGAGCGAATTTAATTCGGCATTTATGGCTTCTTGCCATCTTGGCCAATCATTTCTGTGCATGCACTCTTCTAGAGTTTTAGGTACGTAATCATTTTCATTTATTACATCCGTTGCTATAGCATATGCAAATATATCATCAACACATGTTTTATTTCAGTTCCACATTGTACTATTTTGTACATAATTGATAGAGATCTCATTTTCATTCGGTACCTTTGTTTCTTCAACAGTTTCATTTTCCTCTGGAATCATATTTGTCTCTTCTGGGACATTTACCTCTACTGGGGTTTCATTTATAATATTTTGTGCGTTTTCACCAACTGCATTATTTTGCTCTTTTCGTTTTCGTGGGTTTTTGTCTTTGGAACCGATTGGTCTTCCACGTTTTCTTTGTATTGTAATCTCTTCAGGGATTACCTCAATTCGAGCAGGTGTATTTGATGCTGGTATATGTGACTTTGTCACTCGATTTGTGTCTGTGAATGCATCTGGTAATTCATTTGCTATTCTTTGCAAATGTATAATCTTTTGGACTTCATATTCACATTGACCACTTCGGGGGTCGAGATTTGATAGTGATGATGCATTCCATGTTATTTCTTGTGTTACCAGTCTTTCTTTATTCTTATCTCCCCCTAAGACTGGGAACATTGTTTCATTAAAATGACAGTCAGCATACCGTGCTGTAAACATGTCTCCCGTCAGAGGTTCTAAGTATTTGATAATAGACGGGGAGTTAAAACCAATGTAAATGCCCAGTCTTCTTTGGGGTCCCATTGTGGTACGTTGTGGTGGCGATATTGGTACATATACCGCACAACCAAAAATTCTAAGGTGGGACAAACTTGGTTCTCGTCCGGAGACCAGTTGTAATGGGGAGTATTCATGATCAGCAGTCGGCCTTAATCTGATCAGTGCAGCGAAAAAAAAATAAAATAAAATAAAAAAATACTGTTGTGTTTACGTACGACCACATCTTTCGACGTCATTTTATCACTGAAGATTGTCGCTTCGACGGTTAACGTTTTGGTTACAGTCGCCGTAGTAAAGTGTTCTTGGCGGCAGTGACCGCCGGATGTTAGAAGAACGCATCAATTTATTGTGGTTGTTTGTATATGTTAAGATCTAAATTTCTTACTTGTATGTTCTAAAGAACAGAAAAAAAAAATCCTATTTTTTTTTTTTTTCAAAGGTTCAGATATAAACTCCAATTTGAAAATCTTCTTCAATTGAAAATCATTTTAATAAAATGTATGTATCCTTTTTGTATATGAAAGAAATCTCAACGTAGGATTTGAAAAACATTTTACTTTCGTTCCAAAATATTTTAAAAACCCATTTCTGGTTACCACTTTGGAAAATCGAAACTTGTGATCCATCCTTTGGATTATACATATAACATAGAACATATTCAACGTAGTATGCAGATTTTGATGATGTGTACCCGGATTGTGGTCTGAATCTAAAAGAAAACGGTAGTTGAAGATTTCCTGTAAGTTTCGTTGGAGAATCAATCGTCCCTGGATTGATGTACGGATTATTTTCTGAAACGTAAAAGAGAGTCTAACCGTGTTGTAATTAAAAAGCAAATTCGTGCTGATAACGTATTAGAAATTGAACAGAAGAATTAGAGAGAAAATTGAGATTGTGATTAAGAATTATCTCTTTAATGTTTATGACAAAGTATATATATACATATGGATGTAACTGTAAAGTAGTTATAGGGAAGGAAACTGCCATTTTGTATATCTGGTTTATAACAGTAAGCACTTTTTTGCATATTTTTATACCTTGGTTTTTCTTGTTTATTACATTTAACATATATTCAAAAATGCTTAAGTAGTTGTATTATTAAGGTTTTCTTACGTATTATTATATATAACAATTCTCATCGAATGAAAGCGACGTTCGCTACATAACGTACTTCTACTGGTCCACATTACTCTGCTTCTACTGATCCACACAGTTAACAAGGTTGACCATCCTCCGCGTTTGACTTTCGTTGAAAGCCTTCTTCATCCGTGGTAACCACTAGCCCCACCTGATGATAGTCGGCCACCGTTTCCACCCTGCTCTGTCACTCCTTCCAGGTGGCTACGTCTGGTCATCAGACGGTGAGGATCAGTTGCTTACGTCGCTCAAGTTCACCGGTGTAACCGTTGTAGACCCCGACATGGTGATTTCGGCTGCGGTGGCGTTGTGTCCTGTCGTCGATTTTTACACTGTTTGATTAGCGCTTTCCAGTAACCCTAGGTTGCGCTGAGGGTGGGCGGCGGTAGGCATGACGTTGCCGTTTGTGGCACAATCTGCTATATTCTGGCCGGCCAATACATTGATGAAAATAAAGATGCATCCCACCGACTGACCCATGATTCAATCTAGAAATGTTTAAACCGTTTGATTAACGCCTGCCATTAACCCTAGGTCGCGCTGAGGGTGGGCGGCGGTGGGCATGACGTGTCCGTTTGTTAATATACACATATGTATAATTGATATATATACACATGTATAAATGAAAAAAAAAATAAAAAAAAAATTCCTTGCATAAAAACGTGTGATTAAAGCAAAAAAAAATGCCTTTATAAGAAATGGGTTTTTCAGAATGGTTCTCTCAGTTCTCAAATAGAGGTTGATTCTCTTAGGATCTATACCCTATATATATATATATATATATATATATATATATATATATATATATAGGGAAAGGGTAAAATGAGAACATAGTTGAATTGGAAGAACACCGGGAACCAACTAAAGCCAATGATTTTTAGTGATCCATTGGTTTTTATTTTGCCAAATATGTATTTTGCCTTCTTCCACCCAATTGTTATTTTATACTAGTGGTTTTACCCGCGCGTTGCAGCGGGATCCACAAATGAGTTGTAATACAACATTATGATACTTAGGTTTTTTGCCGCAAGTTACGCAAAAAAGAATATAAATGTGTACACTATGTTTTAACAAGTATTTGTAGAAAGAAAAGAAAAGAAATGTGTACCGCCACTTACAACTAATTGTAGTTCACCACAAAAACCATGTACTCATTATTGAACACATCTTAATAAACTAAAGGTATGCTACTGTAACAGACCAATATGAACATAAACATCACTCTTATGTAAGTTGTCCGGTCATTGCATATCTACATAACCGTGCCATTGAAGACACCTTGCTAAATGGTAAAGTTCATTTACATGACAAAAGCATGTAGTACTAATATGATATTGCATACACTATCATATGACAGTCACTGTCCATTTAGAAATTAAAAGTTGTGATTTGTAAGTTTGTAATAGACTTGCCGCCATTGGTGACAATGACGCCTAGAAATTTCCCTTCTTCGGCTCCGAAGGAGCACTTGCCCGGATTGAGTTTCATCTTGATGTCGCGCATCTGTTCGAAGGTGCACTGGATATCCAGTAACATGGTGTCTTCTTGTGTGCTTTTTATGACCAGGTCGTCGACGTAAACCTCGAGGTTGACACCGATCTGGCTGATAAAGGCATAGTCTTGCGTCTGCGTTCTTTAGGCCAAAGGTCATTTTGGTGTAGCAGTAGACCCCTCTGTCGGTCCTGAAGGCAGTTCTGTCTTCGTCTTCGTAGGCCATTTGAATTTGGTGATATCCTCGGTAAGCATCGAGGAAACATTTGTATTTAAATGGCGCTAGAGAGTCTACTTTCAGGTCGATCTCTGGTTAGGGGTGGTAGTCTTTTGGACATGGTTTGTTTAGGTCCTTGTTGTCGACGCACATGCTCTAGGACCCGTTCTTTTTTAGGACTATGACGGGGTTGGCTACCCATGTTTGATGGCTGCATCTTCGAATGTTGCCTGCCTCGAGTAGGTCATCGACCTGCTCATTCATGGCTTTGACTCTATCGGGGCCCAAAGGGCATTTTTCTGTGCGACCGGGCGAGCGTCTTTGTATGTGTTCAGGCGGTGCTTGGTGATGTGCCTTGGGACGCCGATCATGTCAGAAGACTGCCAGGCAAAGATGTCTTTGTTTGCAACCAGCAGTTGTTTCAGGTGTATGCGTACCTGGGGGGGACAAGGTCGACCCCAAGGTGATGGTTTGTTCAGGGAAGGCAGGGTTGAGGATCCATTCCTCGTCTTTTGAAGCGGTTGGCATAATTGAAGGAGTGGCGGCCGCTGGCTCGGTGGCCATGAGGCATTCCCGGTTGCCTCTGATATATGCGACCCCTATGGTTGTCGAAAAACCCATGATTTGGTGGGGAGTTGACGCGGTGCTGTTGAAGTTTGCGAGGCCTTGTCGTCCGAGCAAGATGTCATATGAAGAGTTTGCTGTACTGACATGGAACGTGCAAACCTCGGAGCGAGTATGGGTCCCATCGTCAAGTGTGACTGTAAAGTCAAACTTTCCGATGGGGTGAATGACTTCCTTCAAGAAGCCTGCAATGGGTGCGTCTGGTTGCAGGCGTGCCTTGTCTTCATCATCGAGCTGGTCGAAGCACTATTGGTACTTGATGTCGAAGCTGCTTCCGCCATCGCACATCATTTTATATGTGCGATAATGCCCGAACAGTGCTGTGATGGTAAGTGGGATTGTTGAGCTTGCGCCTCCTGAATTATTGGGAGGATGACCTGGGCCTCCTTCCAATTTTGTGACGTCGCAGCCTCTGGTTGTTGCGACGTGGTTGCCAGGTCGGCGATATTTGTCTTGCGCGTCATGTTGCATTGCCGGTTGTAGGCGCCACGGACATGGTGTGTTTTTATGTCCTTTATAGCTTTTACTGGTTCGTCCTACCGGCGTCCTTGACCAATTTGGCCAACTTTCCGGAGCGGAGGGCCGCCTCTATTTCCATTTTGAGACTGTAGCAGTTATCTGTGTCGTGACCCACGTCTTTGTGGAAATCACAAAAACTGGTGGTGTCTATATTCTTGCATTTATTTCCCATTGGCTTTGGGAGTTTAAACGCTACCTCTCTAGTTGAAAGGACCTAAGATAGTACCTGGGATGGCGTTTTGGTGAGGGGAGTCCAGTCTTGGTTCCGTCGCCCGCTGTTGAACTGGTCGCGTGTTTGTTTGGTGCCGATAATGTTTCTGGTGTCGCCAGAAGTTGAGTATCGCCCTTCGTCGGTGGAACCTGAAATGCGGTTCCAGATGGACGATCGGTTGTTGTTTTGGCTGCGGTTTTTGCTGGAGCTTCCGCGTTGATTTTGGCACATTGTTTTTTGGTTGCCCGCATATAGTTTGGAGATGCGGACAACCTCTTCGCAAGAGTCTGGGACGTCGTCCTTCCCTTGGAGGGTGTGTTGTAGACCGTCGTCGTTGACGTTGGCCAGGAAAGAGGTTCGAGTTGCCTGGTCCCTCGTTCCAAGTTAGAGTGCTTCTTTGTTGAACCGCACGATGAAGTCTTCGAGCGGTTCTGTATCTCTGCGTTTGCATAGGGAGATTTGACTTTTGCCGCGCTTGTGGCGACGTGGTTGGCTAAAATGGAGCGAAAATTTGTCAATCAGTTGTTCATAACTGTCGATACTTCCTATGAGGAGGTTGTCGAACCATACCCTTGCTGCTCCTGAGAGTGTCTGGGCAAACATGTGGCACCAAACAGGCAGGGTTCACTCGATGACGGCCCCGACCTGATTGAAAATGCCGAGGTGGCCATTGGGTTCTGAGAGACTGTCGTATATCTTGACGTTGGTTGAGAGGCATTGCCTAAGTGGTATTGGCACTTGAGAGATACGCCTTGTAAACTCGGATTTGTCGGCAAAGGCCGTTGTCCTATATGGGAGTGACAGGTTGGTGGTTGCATCGTTGTTGTACCTGTTTAGTCGTTCCCGTCGATTGTACGGGCTGTGCCGATAATCCGTGGAGGCATCACCCTCCCATGAACTTTCTTCATAGTCCTCTTCGTCAAACTGGTTGTGCTCTGCACGGGACTGGTCCGCAGGGAGTTGCCCTGGACCTTCCCCGTGACGGACAGCAATCGCTGTTCGAGTGGGTTACTTGGAGGATGACCCCATAATGGCTTACCGGTGAGTCGGCGACGTTCAAGCTGAGTTTCTAGTAGTTGTTTTTGGTGTTCATACCAGTCATTGTTTAGGGCATCTATTTCCTCCTGGGTGGGAGGTGATGGTTAACCGGTTTGAAAATCGAGGTTTCTGGGGATGATAACGGCGTTGAGTTGATCGTCAACATGATCCCCAGATGCTGGGTGAGATCCTGGGGTGACGTCTAGAGGTGTACAAAAAACCGGTTTTTAAAACCCGCCCGAAAAACAAACCGGTAAACCGATTTGGAAAAAACCTATTTGGAGAGAAACTGATCCGAACCTGACCTTACACGTCGGCCCTATGAGCGATTTGTGGTTTCGTGGATCGGTTTGGTTTGAAAACCGATTTGAGAGAAGAACCGGTTTGGGGAAAAACCAGTTTTTGAGAAAAAAAAGGGTATAAGCAAGGTATTTTGGATATTGGAGGACCGGTTTGGCAAAAAAAACCATTTCTAAACCCGATCCTAATCGATTCCAATAGATGATAGTGTTTGGTACTAAAAACCGGTTCCAAAACCGGACAGGTTTGGATAAAAACCGGTTTTATCTTTATAAAAAAAACCAATCCGGTTTATAAACCGGACCGGTTTGACCAAAAAAACCGGTTTGTACATGTCTAGTGACGTCGGTGATGTCTTCGACGGCCCCTGGGGGGAGTGTAAACTTTTTGAGGTGAAGTTGTCATTTTTTCTATATAGATCAATGAACTGGCGAGTTAAAGCTTTTGTTTAGAGGATTGTGGTAAGGCCATGGATGGCGCCAATGAAGAAACATGAATTCTGGATTACCGTATAGACGCTAATCCTGGTAGTGATTCTACTGTATTTTATAAAGAGGTGTGTTTATAAAAAACGTGTGGGTCTAAGGACAAGAAAAAGGAGTTTAAAAGACTACCGATCAGAAGAGCCGAGCCTCTAAACTTTAGTATAAAAAACAAGGGGTTGAAAATGGTGTGAAGAAGTTCGTAGTCTTTTTGAGTGAAAGTATTGGTGAATATTGGATGCCAACAAAAGGAAAAGGAGCTCCTCCTTTTCTAGTACATGGACATCACACTTTCTCAGCCCATCCTCTACCCTTGATGGGGCCCGGCCCAGGTAGAGGTGTCTCTAAGTTTCCGGCCCAAGTCCCTAAGCCCAATAGTGCAAGTGGGTTTGGTAAAAGGAGAAAGTAAAAGGGAGGATGCTACCGTCCTGACGATAGTACGCGTGGCTTCCGCTAAGTGGACACCGGTGGGCGGCGGACACGTGGCGTTCGCCTACTAGTAGACCGAGGGCGGTGGGTAATCTTCCTCTTTCTTGAAACTCGAGACAAGTTGAGAAAGTCTTGTGTCAGAGAGATATCTTGGCTGGGAGGCTGCCACGTCGTTGTCCTTTCTATGTGTCAGACTGGGAGCAGTTTTCGATTGGTCGAGAACTCTGGCGGGCAGCCTGTTGCGTCAGGAACAGTTGCCTAGGGCAGGGGTGTATGCCCCGAGGCAGCCCCAAAAGGCATATTCTAGTCTTGTTGACGAAGCTTCATTTAACTTACTTGAGAAGCTTTGAAGCGTACTGGACCCTCCGACAAAAACCGGGCGGGTGAGCATGCGTCTGGCATTAGTTGGACGCCAGGTATTCCGCCGACGTAAAACGGGCGGGTGAGTCTGCGTCTGGCGTCCGTTGGATGCCAGGTATATCGCCGACGTAAAACGGGTGGGTGAGTCTGCGTCTGGCGTCCGTTGGACGCCAGGTATATCGCCGTCGCAAAACGGGCGGGTTAGTCTGTGTCCATTCTCTAATGGACTCTAGGCGATGTAGCTACGCGCTGATATGGTATTTATGATGTTTTGATACCATATCCCTTCAAGTCCCCCCCCCCCATCCAATGCTTTCAAGTGGCTCTGGCAGGGGAGTGCTGGACTCGATTTCGCATGTGTACTTTGAGTTACATCCAGTCGTCACTGGGTGTTCGTGTAACAAACTGTACATGTGATTATATAACCTCGTCAACTGGTGCGCGCACAGTGATCAAGCTGCGGGCGTATGATGGAATAAGCGTTTGTTCCGGGACCTAATAGTAGGTCGGGGCGAACATAATGAGAGAGATTCATTCTTTATGTGTAAGGCTTGAAGCAAGATGAAGAAAGTTAACTCTTCATGTGTAAAGCTTGAAGCAAGATGAAGAAAGTTAATTCTTCATGTGTAAAGCTTGAAGCAAGATGAAGAAAGTTAATTCTTCATGTGTAAAGCTTAAAGCAAGATGAAGAAATCATCCTCTTTCTTGAAACTCGAGACAAGTTGAGAAAGTCTTGTGTCAAAGAAATATCTTGGCTAGTAGGCTGCCACGTCGTTGTCCTTTCTGCGTGTCAGACTGGGAGCAGTCTTCGATTGGTCGAGAACTCTGACGGGCAGCCTGTTGCGTCAGGAACACTTGCCTGGGGCAGGGGTGTATGCCCCGAGGCTGCCCCAAAAGGCATCTTCTAGTCATGCTGACGAAGCTTCATTTAACTTGCTTGAGAAGCTTTGAAGGGTACTGGACCCGCCGACGAAAACCGGGCGGGTGAGCATACGTCTGGCGTCAGTTGGACGCCAGGTATTCCGCCGACATAAATGGGTGGGTGAGTCTGCATCTGGCATCCGTTGGAAGCCAAGTATATCGCCGACGTAAAACGGGCGGGTGAGTCTGCGTCTGGCGTCCGTTGGACGCCAGGTATATCGCCGTCGTAAAACGGACAGGTTAGTCTGCGTTCGTTCTCTGATGGACGCTAGGTGATGTATGTTTTAGCTACACGCTGATATGGTATTTATGATGTTTTGATACCATATTGATGTATTGAAAAATACATCGGTTATTTGTACATATTTTGAGTTGTTATCGAGTCAGTGTGTGTCGTTTATATATATTTTTTGGTTTCTATTTAGTATTTTATGTGTCACAGGAATCTGGATGGCAAAAGAGGCAAATTTATGCATAAACGGTGCTTTACGAGGTCCCGGATGAGTCACAAATGGAAAGAGAAGATAGAAATAAACAAAATTGGAAAAATTAGCCCATCGTGTCACGCGACAGACTCCCCAGCACCCCGTCGTGTCACGCGGCGCTATGCAGATTCACTTTGAGGGCGTCGCGTGACGCGACCACTTACCCAGGACCCCGTCGTGCTACGCGATGGCCACCAGGAAGCCCAAAATTGTGTTTTTCAAGCCCAAATCGGATTTTAAAACCCTAGAACGAAATTTTAAGCTTCATTCTACACTTTTGGACGAAAAAGAGCTGCTTGGGAGCACTAGGAGGTGAGAAAAAGGCGAAGGGTCAAGATTTTGAGCATTGGGATTGAGAGATTCGGGTTTTAATCATTCGGTTTCTTCATTCCTTTGTTCTTTTGAATTGCAAACTATGTTTCTTGAACTTAGAATTGATTTTATTCTTGTTTTGAACATGTTTCTTGGCTAGACTTTCATTACTACTTAGGTTATGATGAATACTCATGATTGAATGAACGTTTTTTATGGTTTTTTTGGAACTTTGACTATGGGTTGATGATTTAGTAAAGACTTTGATTATTTTTGATCTGGTGTAGATGCGTACTTAGTTTTGTTCAATTAATAATTATTTACTCCACATGCGTTTTTGTGAATGTCTTTCATGTATGAATGCGTGTTAGGTTGTGGACTTTGTGTTAGCAACTAGTTTATGGTAAATTGCTAGTGTTTTCCATAGGAGTGATTTTTGTTGATTGGGTAGTTCTAAGTATTCTTCCAATTCCAATAGCTGTAAGGTGCGGGATTGTCGATATGTCTAGGGTGTTAAATTGCTAGATTTAGATGCTTTGTAAGAAGATCTTCCTAGTTTCCTTACCGCTACTTGCGTATCGAGTCAGGTCAAGTTTTCTATAGTTACCCTTTGCACCCTTAGTGTAGTGAGGCTTTCGCGCTGTAAGGTAGACTGTCTAGCGGGTACTTTATCATCAGAGTAGGTAAGCCTGTAAGGGTAACCTCTCAATCGGTGGTTTAACGGCTTATAGGTAACCTTAGGTTTCTCCTTGAGAAGGGTCGAGGGTCCTCTAGTTTATCCTGTAAGTTTAGTATCTAAAGATCCCGGTTCCATAGCTAGTTCCATAACCATAAAAGTTCGTCAGTCATGAGTAGGATTCTAACCTAGGTAGTATTCTCACCATCATTTGAATTCGGTTCAGCTCGGTTTACGTCTTAAGTTCAGTTTAGTTTATTTAGTTAATCTTTATTTTTCTTGAATTTAGTTTTAGTAAACCCCCCTCTAAAAATAATAAATAGTTTTATTTCAGTTTTAGATAAGTTTTCGAGTCTAGTTACCGTTTTCCATTAGAGTCCTGTGGGTTCGATATCCGGACTTACTTTAGCTTTACTAGAGTCGATAGGTTCACTTGCCTGTTAGTAGTTTAGTTTTAGAGAGTCTAGAGTATTACTAGGTGTCTAGTTTAGGTTTAATTTAGTTATTTTTATTAAACTACTTTTAGCACATCACATATCCTTTCACTTACATACCATACCCAAAATCATGTACAAGATTACATAATACTTAAAATCACGTACAAAATAACCACATTAGTCATACACATAGAGATAGAATTACGTATCAGATACTCACATTTATCCATACACATAAAATCATGTATAAGATGCCCTACAGCTAAAATCACGTACCAGATACTTGAATGTGAAATTACGTACCTGTTTTTAAAAATTAAGAAAACAATAGCACTAGGCTACTCAAATTAAAGAGAACGAAACGCTCGTTAATACGGTGTAATATTTTTAACAAAATATTATCATATGAAAAAGTTATAGTCGTTTAAAAATCATGAGGGAAGTGGGTTTTAGAGACAGTTGACGAAAATACCCTTTTGTTTATTTGTATCATCAATTATTTAATCAAAATTGAGATCACGTGTTTTTTAGTCAAAATCTTCAAAATGGATGGAGGAGATTCCTTCGCACACTTTTAACACTTTGTATGATAGTGGAGAGTTCCAATGAGAAGAAAATGTAATTTAAGAAGAAAAAGAACAAATTTAAACCAATATGAATCATCCATATAATAATTGTACTTAATGTTAAATAAATGATTATTTTTTTGTAACCCCCTTAAACTAGTTAAATTAATGAAACTCATAATTCAATCTCAAAAAATATTCTTTCATGTCAAACAGTGCCTCCGGAAAGTTAGGGACGGGCATTTCACAGCTGCTGTAAAGGTGTTGTGTTCTAGTGGAGTTGCTCCCTTTGGGGATTCTACCATGAAAGCCCTCATTGATAAACATCCAGTGTTGCCTCCTCCGTCCTTGCCCTCTAACTCCGACATCATGGCCGCACTTGTTGTGGATGAGGACTGTGTACTCCGGTGCATCCGATCTTTCCCTAAAGGGACCTTTTGCGGGAGGGACGGTTTGAGGGCCCAACATCTATTGGACGCCCTTAGCGGAGAGGGGTCTGTGGCTTCCACGGGTTTGCTCTCAGCTATTACTGAAGTCGTCAATTTATGGCTAGGGGGGTTGTGTCCCAGGGTTCTTGCTGAATTTATTGCTTCGGCCCCACTTACCCCTCTTCTGAAACCTGATAACGGGATCCGGCCTATTGCAATAGGGGCCATTTGGCGCAGACTGGTTTCCAAAGTGGCCATGAGGAAGGTTGGTAAGGAAATGGCTAAGTATCTGGGGGACTTCCAATTTGGAGTGGGGACTCCTAATGGTGCAGAGGCAGTGCTCCACAGTGCGAACAGGTTCCTTAACTCATTCCATGAAGACGGTTCTTTGGCTATGCTCACTGTGGATTTTTCAAACGCGTTCAACATGATCGACCGCACTGCCCTTCTTCGAGAAGTTCTTCAGCATTGCCCGTCTATCTATTTGTGGGTCCAGTTCTTATATGCCCAGCCAGCTAGGTTGTATGTTGGTAATGATTGTATAGGGGCCACTACGGGGGTTCAGCAGGGGGACCCTCTAGGTCCCCTCCTTTTCGCCTTGGCATTACACCCTATGGTTCTCCGGGTGCAAGAAAATTGTAACCTTCCATTTCATGCGTGGTACCTTGATGATGGGACGATTATTGGTGATGCCACCGATGTTGCGAATGCCTTAAATATCATCCGGAATGAGGGGCCATCCCTGGGGCTTCAACTGAATATTAAGAAAACTGAGGTTTTTTGGCCGTCCTGTAATGGGGTGAAACTTAGCGACGGACTTTTCCCTAGTGGGATTGGTAGGCCAGAAAAGGGGGTGAAACTCCTTGGAGGGGTTGTTAGTCGGGACTCTTACTTTATACGGGAATTGGCAGGGCAGAGAGCCTCGCGCGCGGTTGATCTTATGAAACTTTTGCCCTGCCTTAAGGATCCCCAGAGTGAACTCCTCTTGCTCAGATCTTGTATGGGGGTCGCTAAGTTGCTTTTTGGCTTGCGAACCTGCCAACCCGCCATGATGGATGAAGCGGTATCGTGTTTTGACAAGGGTCTGCGGGGGGCCATCGAAGACATAGTGGTATCTGGGGGTCCGTTCTTTGGTGACCTACAGTGGCGACTGGCATCTTTACCGATGCATTTGGGAGGGTTAGGGCTCCTCTCAGCAAAGGATGTTGGGGTGTATGCGTTTGTGGCATCGCGAGCTCAATCTTGGAACCTCCAAGACCACATCTTAAGGAATAGCGGGGTTGTCGACATGGACTTAGACTACGCACAGGCCCTCAACAGGATAAATGACTATCTCCCAGGTTTTGATATGGACGGTTTTTCTAACAAGGACACCGCCCCCCCCCCCCCCAAAGCCTTTGAAAACTTTGGCGAATGCCCTTTTTGGCAAAATCGCACAGATCCTGGGTGAATCTTTTGATCTGTCGCCCCGCCAAAAGGCTGTTATTGAATGTTTGCAAAGCCCCCATGCCCAAGATTTCCTGAACGTTATCCCAATCGAAGGTTTGGGCCAAACAATGTCTGGGGTTGAATACAGGGCGATTCTTAAATATCGTTTGGTGATCCCCATGTACCACGAAGATGAGGTCTGTCCGATTTGTCGTAAGGCATGCTTGGACGAATACGGGGAACACGCGGTTCATTGCAAGGAGTTGCCTGGCTTCAAATATAGGCATGACTGGGTAAGGGACGTTCTTTGGGACATTTTAAGAAGGGCTGGGATCTCAGCCAAGAAAGAGGCTCCTGTGAATTTCCTCTCGGACCCCACAGAAGGGAGATCCACCCTACGTCCAGCAGACTTGCTTGTCTTTGGGTGGGCCGGGGGGAAACACGCTTGTGTCGACTTAACAGGCGTATCTCCGCTGGTTGGTTTGAGGGATACTGGTTTTGTAGCAGGGCAAGCGGTGCGGAAAGCGGAGGCGAAGAAAGTTGAGAAGCATGCTAAAGCCTGTGAGGAGAACCAACACGTTTTCGTACCCCTGGCATTTGATACCTTTGGCGCTTTGGCATCGGAAGCCATCCGTTTCCTGACCAGAGTCCAACGAGTTATTCATAGCAGTGTCACGACTCCGGGGGGCAGGGGTTCGTTTTTAGTAGGCTAGGGTTTTCTATCCAGAAAAGGGTGGCGGCGCAGCTTGTTGCCCGCCTGCCCGCTATCTTAATGTAATTTTTCGCGAATTTTAATGAAATGGTATTTAATGTTAAAAAAAAAATCCTAATTTATCGTGAAGGATAATTTCGATATGTTTTGGACAAATGTAGGTTGAATTTATATATATATATATATATATATATATATATATATATGTTTCGGATCCTTTACAAAGTACATTTTTCGTGAGAAGTGTGAGAAGGACTAAGAATTTACATGTTGACATCATGTTTTGGATTTAGGAATGATGTTTTAGGTTGTTTTAACTTGAAAAACACCAAACACAACAATCTAAAACACAATACAATGTATTATAGTCATTAAATTTAAAAAACAACTAAAACACACTACTTAACGCTTAAAACACACTGCTAATGTTCTTAGCATTGTGTTTTAAGTTTTAAGTCTAAAATACATTGTTTTCGGTTTTTAATTGTTATGTTTGGTGTTTTTATTGGCAAAACAATCCAAAACATCACGACTAAGTTCAAAAAATGATGCCTAAGTATCAATTTTTAATACTTCTCACAAAAAAATTCACTTTGTACAAGATCTTGACACACACACACACACACACACACACATATATATATATATATATATATATATATATGGGGCGGTTATTATGAAAAGTGACAAAAACGTGCGAAGTGTGCGAAGTCACGTTACATACATAATTATGTACCAAAGACAGAATCATTACTAGTACATGATAATTACATAATGAAAAACACATAATTACGTAATGTTTTCATGTACAGAAAAAACACATTTATGAAAAGACAAAAACATGACGTAATTATCATGCACTTCGCACGTTTTCATTACTTTGCATTTGAACCGACCCATATATATATATATAATACATATATATATATATATATAGGGTAGGGATCATACGAGAACCAACTTTAGGGAGAGAACCAGAGAACCATTGTCAACACAAACAAAAAAAAACCAAAAAACCCCACCTTCACCCCCTAAAAACCTAAACCCACCCACCTCACTCCCTAAAAACCTAAACCCCCCATCCCCCACACCGCCCCAACCCCCCCCCCCCCCCCCCATTGTGAAATGCACATGTGCAGCTAACCCCACACCCCCCAAAAACCAAAACGCTCCATCCCATCCCCCCAAAAAGATACCCCCTCTTTCACCATACCAAAAAACTAAACCCTAAAGCTAAACCCATTAAAAAACTTAACTATAATAGTGAAATGCACATGTGCATGTAATACAATTATCTTATTTTATAGTTTTATATAAGGGTTTTTTTAAGTTTATTCACCAACAACCCCAAAAAACCTAACCTCATTCCCATCATACCTAAAAACTAAACCCTAAAGCTAAACTCATGAAAAAAAAAACCTAACTATAATAGTGAAATGCACTTCGCGTTTATTTAAAGATCATTGAATAAATTTTTTTCCACCTTATATATCATATCACGTCCATTTAAATGATCATTTCATTATGGCAATTGATAATTTATTCAAAAGTGTGCTCTAATAGTGAAATGCACATGTGCATACGGTATATGACGTAATTATGACGTAAAAAAGGCCATTTTTTTGTTTTTTTTTATTTTTTTTTGTATTTTTTTTTTATTTTTTTTCCGAAAGATTAACACTAAAAAAACATTTTGGTGTTTTTACTTTTTTTATTTTTTTATTTTTTTAGGTTATATATTTTTTTTTATTTTTTGGTGGAGGGGTTTTTGTGTTCACACTTGGTTCTTTGGTTCTCTCCCTAAATAGTGGTTCTCAAATGATCCAAATCCTATATATATATAAAACTATTGGCCCTCTGAAAAAAATAGGACTCGGCTAGGATTGCGGCCCGCCCACCTTTAGGCCTGGTCTTGGTGGTACCGTCTCCTAAGTTGGTTGAGTTTTATTTAAATAGTCGCCAACATGATGCATCACATAGCTATGCCCTCAGTTGTACACACTAATGCATTGCGGTCATGTGATTCTTGTAGATGTCTTCGATTAGCACATAGGGATGTTGGAATAAATATACGTTATGTCTTGTATATTTATTGGTAGTCATTATAATCATTTATATTATGTTTGATCAATTGCTAAATACTCTAAGCCCATAATTGATTAGTCTTTGATGGACGGACATATCATTAGTTGGGCCTAACTAGGGTGTCCACTGGGTATGCATAAATAGGAAGAGATTACTAGGGTTGAGGGACATCACAACATAATAATCATAACACCTCTTAGAATCCGTCCCTTACCCTCTCTCCCATAACCGATTCTGCTAAGGATCATTAGCCATCATAACTGTATACCTTAAAGGGAACTCGATCAGACTCATAGTTATGTCGATCTCATCGCTTTCAGCATCAGTAGCAGGTCTCACGAATTTCTCAGGTATATGTTTATTTGTTTTCCATTACATACTAACAAAATTGATTCAAAAGGGATACATGGTATGTCTTTGAAGATCATGTTGGAAAATAAAAAGATAAGGACTGATGTTACGAGACTTACATGTACAAAGGCAGGTTTATATTGAGTACCACTTCCTAGTGCACATGTGATCCTTAGATGAGTTACTCTTGAGTCTTGATAGGGGGTTACTCCCGAGACTTCAAGTTTCTACCAAAATAAATTTATGCCTAAGAAGATGAAGTATTGATAAAAATATTGTTTATCTTTATTTAGTAACTAGGATTCTATTATCCCGTGTTTCGCGGCGGGAGCTCCTGTTGCGTTTAAGGTTTGGTGGACGTTAAAGATTGCGCGTCGCTATGGGAGCTCCTGTTGCGTGAAGGGTTTCATGGACATAAAAGATAATACTAAGTGACTGTTATTCTTGCGTGTGCTTCAAAAAAATACTCGCGACTAAAAACTAAAAGTTTAGTGGTCAAAGTTTGAAATCCTAAAAGCTAAAAGTTTGGTAGTAAAAGTTTAGTGGTCAAATTGGAAGAAAAGAAAGTACATAAGTTAGTAACAAAGTTAGGGGCTGTTTGGTTGATTAAGTGCTGAATCATTAAGAGCTCTGAATGGTTAAGAGGTCTGAATGGTTAAGTGCTGAATCATTAAGTTGGACCTCTTAATGGTTAGTTTTCTTGTCCCACATTGGTATGGGAGTTTCATTAAGGTTCAGCCTAGTTCAGTGCTTAATGGTTCAGCAACATCTCAAGTCTTAATGATTCAGCCTTAACCATTCTATTCAGAGGCTGAAACAAACGCGCTGAATGCTGAATCATTCAGCACTGAATAGTTAAGAGCCTCATTAAGAGGCTACCAAACAGCCCCTTAGTGGCCAAAGTTAGAAATCCTAAAAGCTAAAAGTTTGGTGGTCAAATTGGAAGAAAATAAAGTATATAAGTTATTAACAAAGTTAGTGGCCAAAGTTGGGTGGTCAAAATTTGAAATCCTGATAGCTAAAAGTTTGGTGGTTAAAGTTTTAAATCCTAAAAGCTAAAAGTTTAATGGTTAAAATCTGATGATCAAATTAGAAGAAATTAAAGTTAAGCTAAAAGTTAGTGGTCAAAATTTTAAATCCTAAAAGCTAAAAGCTGAGACGTCACCACCATAAATCCTTTACGGTTTAAAAAACAAATGTTGACGTATAAACATGTTGTTTATAGTAAAAAGGAGTTTATATTTAATTAACATAAATAAAAGGCATATTAGTTTGGGTATTTTATTTTGAAAAAATAAAGGAAAAGCTTCTGTATAAAGTAAGTGGACAGGTGAAAACCATTAGTGGTTTTACTATAAAACATATGGTACTAGATGGTTTCCCTCCAAACCACCAAAAGTCCAAAGTATTATACATGCATTCACTATACTGAGAGGTGAAAAACTATTTAGAAGGCAAATAAAAACGTTTTATTTTGCTATTTAGGTGTTCTTTGTTTTTTTAGGCAAAAGGTCTGTAGTCTGCGGACCATATCTGCAGATATCTGCAGGAGAAGAGGTGGACCAAAGGTCTCCAGTCTGTAAGAGGAAGACTGTTTTTTTTAACGTCTGCAATGTAACCCAAAACCACCACAAATATCCAAACAAATTTAACAAATAATAATATTCACATTCATAAAATTGTATTATTGTGGTTAAAAAAATCGTATTATTTGAACATAAACACAAAAATCAACCTTCTGTACAATGATTATTTATCTAATAATATTATTATTATCTTTTCAAGTTTCAACACAAACACACCCTCTGTTGTTGACTGTTCTTCCTTTATCTCCCACACACACCAACAAGTTCTTCCTCTCTCTCTCTCTCTTTCTCTCTCTCTCTCTCTCTCTCTCTAAAACAAACACACCAACACCTAATTGCAGTGGTGGTGGAGGGGAAGCGACGACGGTAGAGGGGAGGAGGGGGAAGCAACGACGGGCGGAGGAGGAGGAGGAAGGGAGGAGGACGGCGGTGGTGGTGGTGGAGGGAGGCGACGGCGGTGGTGGTGGAGGGTGGAGGGTGGAGGAGGGTACGGTGTGGAGGAAGAGGGTGGAAGAAGACCACAAGGAGTGTGGTGGTCTGCGGCGGGAAGGAGAAGCAGAGGTGGTCAACGGTGGGGAAGGAGGAGGTATGGTGGCGCCAGCGGATGTTGGGGAGGAGGGAGGAGGAGTTGGGAGGAGCAGGAGTTTGATGATAAAAATAGAATGGAGAAGAGGTTGGAGAAGATGTGAGAAGACATTGGTGCAAGTCTGCACCAAGAAGAGGCCAGAAAGAGCTTTTGGAGTGAAAAGTCTTCTGAAAAACAAACAGTCTGCCCGCCCTAAAACGTCTGCCCGCGTCTGCGCGGCGCAGACAGAAGTGGTCAGAAGCACTCTTGGGAGAAAAACAAACACCACCTTAGGTAGCGTTTGGTATGATGGAATGGAAGGGGGAATGGAATGGACCATTACGAGGTAATGAAAAATAGCGTATTTGGTTGGTTAAAGGAATGGAATCACTCATTCCACAAGGCATTCCATTCCTTCAAAACCATTCCATCCACCCCCCATGTTTTTTTTCCATTCCATCCCCCATTCACCTTTTACTAACAACACCATAATCAACCACCACCACCATCACCACCACCCACCGCCACCACCCCCACCAACCGCCACCACCGCCACCACCCACCACCACCCGCCACCATCGCCACCACCCACCACCAACCGCCACCACCCACCACAGTCGCCCATCACCGCTTCTGCCACCACCCACCATCGTCGCCCACCATCGCTGCCGCCACCACCCACCACCGTCGTCACCACTCATCACCGTCATCGTCGTCACCAACCACCGCTACCACCCACCACCGTCACCCACCCACCGCCGCTTCCACCACCTGCCACCGTCACTCACCACAATTTCCTTTACCCACCACTAGCGCCGCCACCCACCACCACCCTTCACCGCCACTACTCACCATCGTCACCCACCCACCATCACCTCCATCCACTTCCACACATCGCCATTATTGCCACTACCCACCACCGTTGTCGCCACCACCCACCATCGTCGTCACCACCCATCACCATGCTATCGCCACACACCGCAATCAACCACAAACCACCACTGCCACTACTCACCATCGTCGCCCACCCACCATCACGACCATCCACCTCCACCTTTTACCGTCGCCACCACTGCCGCTACCGCCACATATCACCACCCACCATCACCGCCACCGACCACCACCCACCACAACCACTCACCACCGATTTTATTCCTTCGTGTTTTCATGCCTATCCAACAACACAAAGTAATGATTTGTTTCATTCCCACATGACAACCAAACAAGACATGGAATGGTAATGATCCATTCCATTACCTTGTCCATTCCATTACCTCCTTCATTCCATTCCCTCTCCATTCCATTACCTCATACCAAACATACCCTTAGTCTTAGAGCATTCACAATAGAATCCTCATCCCTCATCCACTCACAACCAATCACAACCACATATTACACTAAACCCCATTAAAGTTTCTCTCTCCTCCACTCATAACCAATTTCAACAAATGTTAAAAAATAAATACAGTTTTCTTGTTTTCCCTAAAAGATTCCCAAAGAACCCAATATATACAGACCTACTATAGATTCCCCATTTTCTTCACCCATAACCACTTCCAACCCCTAAAAAAATTATAGGGTTTTGTCACCCAAAAAAAGTAGGGTCTCTATTGTGAATGCTCTTACACATACATTCACTATATAGAGAGAGTCCACAGAGAGAGAAGAACGGTGGACATCCACAGCGTACGGTGGCGCGTTTACCGTTTCCGGCGTGTGTGCCTTGTATTCCAACCAAGCAAGTGTTGGGAACCCGATGGAGAGATCGGTTTGTTTAGACGAACAATGGCGATGGTTATTATCAAGGACAGAAGCGATGAAGGTTAGAATTAGTCGGCTAGGATTTTGAAACGGAACCAGGCGGCGATAACAGAGATCAAGCAGGTTCCATCCGTCACAGCCCCGTGTCTGTCGATTTTTAGAGAGAGAAAGAGGCCGGTACTGGCTACCGGAAGTAGCAGTCAACAGCATGTAACGGGAAGTTGTACAACTGGAAAGCAAAGCATTAACAGCTTGTACGAAGTCCCGAAAAACGTGGTAGCATCTCAACCGGTGAGATTAAAGGACGTAACGACGTGGCAGAACGTCGGCCATGAGATAGCTACAGTAAACGCTTCTCACAGCCGATGTAACAAATTGTATCTTTATATAATGATCTATGTATTGGAATACTCAACGTAATTATCTATTTTGATAATAGAGTTAATTATCAAAACTGTCCCTGTAGTTTAGGCCAATATGCCAGTCCAGTACAACACTTTAAAAATTGCTTGAACAGTCCCTGACTTTTGACGAAATAGGCCAAAACAGTCCATTTCATTAACTGGGTTAAGTCAACCTCGCTAAGTAAGGGGCAAAATTGTCCATCTTTGTTAAAATTATTGTCTTATTCCCCAATTGTGTTCTTCCTCATCTCACCAACACTCACACCTTCAACCACCACACTCCATACACCATTAACACACACACACACACTGACCTTCACATCCTAGGTCAACAGCAGTGTCACAAATGCATTGAAGTTGTTCATTTTGTTTGAGCTCCTTCATCACTTTTCCCCAAATTAAAACCCTAGGTTGGGTCACCGGAGCTTGAAACATTCGTCACCACCACACCAAAAGCAATCGCTAGGCTACAAAACAATCTGGAACTAAAATTGATGAATCAAAGTCATCACCACCAATGAACCAGAGCTTGAAACCTTCGTCACCACCATGACGCGACGGTTCGTTAATCATTCCTTCTTCTACACTCTCTTCCAATCTCGTGGTTCATTAATCATATCTTCTTCTACACTCTCTTCCAATACATCGGTCATTATTTACTATTAATCTGCAACTGTTAATACTATTATTCCATGTTTTATTAATAAATCCTTGGATCTCTAGATCTCACTAACTTTAGTTCATCTGTTCATCCTAAACTCTTAATTGTATTTGCGTTTTGTTTTAAAAAAAAACATGTTTGTATTGTTTCAGTTTTAGTATACATGTAGAATTGGAGTTTAAAGTTGAAATTTTTAGGGTTCACATAGAAAGGGGGTTTTGAATGAGTATAGTTATTAGTTGCTAGAATTAGTAAATTAAGATTAATTTTAATCAATTAAGTGATTAATTGTCTTGATTTTTGTTAATTGAAGACATAAATGTGTGAGTGATGGTAGTGATGATTAGAATTTAGGGCAGAGACACAAAGACAGAAAGAACAAAAAGAGAAGGAGGGGTAAAAGGTGAAGATGGTGGGTGGTGGTGGGTGGTATAGATTGAAGAAGATGAGGTGGGTGGTGGGTCCCACTTCAGTTTTTAAATATAATTATATATTTCTCTGATTTTTTAATTATTATATTTTAACAGGGAATATTTGAGGTAAATGAACGATTTTTCTCCTGACTTAACCCAGTTAACGAAATGGGTTGTTTTGATCTATTTCATCAAAAGTCAGAGACTGTTTAAGCAATTAACAAAGGTTAGTTAAAGAAAAACTATAATTGATTCAACATATTACAAAAGGTGGAGGCAAACAGTGTGGATTTTTTTAGAGAAGCAAAACTCCTAATTTTCTTCCTTAAATCTCTATTTTACGTTCCTTTCTTCATTTACTAGACTTTTAACACTTTTTGATAAATATTAAATAATGAAGTATTTAATATGAAATTCAGTAGTAAAAAACATCAAAAATGCAAGATTATAGTGTATGAAACATTATACTTTGTAGTATATCAACAAGTTAACATCTAGAATTGAGTGGATTTGATCCTTGTTAACTTGATTTTAAGACAAGTTGGTCTAATGGTTTCAAAATTCACTAGAATGTGAACTTTTATGTTCTAACACTATTTATGGAATTATAAATTTGTAATTGACCCTTGATGACATGGGTTCTTAAATGTCCCCACTTGATAATAATCAATAAAGAAAAACTTAAGCTTACTTGGAGAAACACGAAACAGGAAAGCAGAAAACTCAATACGATGAGCCATAGCTCCTCGGACAAAGGCAGCTTATCTGTAGTAGTGATACAGCGATTCAGGTCCGAAAGTCAACATGACTCCAACACTCTGACCTATAAAGCACTCCATTAATATCACTATTCAGCTGGAAAAAGATAAAAAGGTACTTGCACCAAAAGGGCAAGGTCTTCCTGCACAAGCAAGGAAAGGAGAAAAGCAAGGAAGGGGAGCTGACTCGGTGAGCTTATAGACAGGAACTCCCAGCCTATAAATAGCCATCCTGATCAGTCCACTCGTCGTCCCTCATTCCTATCACCTTCTTGAGAAATCCATACTTATTTTCACGTTGGAGACAGATCGCAGGAGATTCCATCCTGCAGTAAGACTAACGGTGTTCTTCATCTTAGTAGGATCCTGGAAGTATCAACTCGGGACGATTCTCATTAGTCTAAACTGACCATTATCCTTGTTGTAGCAACAGCCCTAGTTTATTTGGTGTTAAGCACAAAACACTTTTCTTTAGGAAGTATCAACAAATCATGTTTTCAAAATTAAAACTTTTGATGTTACAAATTTAATCATAAATGCAAAGTTTTTCAAAAATAATCATCTTAAATGTCATGGTAAAATTCACATTTTACTAATTGCATATATTAAATCAAAGTTTTTATCACTATAATTTTAATAGTTATAAAAGAACTTATACTATACTTTTTAGATTTTATATATCTTATCAGACAGGTTAAGAAATGAGGTTTTAAGAGATAAATTGGGGGTAGCTAGTATCTCGGATAAGATAAAAGAGGGGGGATTGAGATGGTTTGGGCATGTGAAGAAGAGACTGACGACTGAGCCAGTTAGAGTGGTAGAAGGTCTCACTATGGAAGGGAAGAGGAGTAGAGGCAGACCAAAATTGACGTGGGATGAGCGAGTTAGACAAGATTTACTAGGGTTGCACCTCTCTGAGGACATGGTCCATGATAGGGGTTTATGGAGGCGAAGGATAAAAGCTAAGGCCTATTAGGATATGGGAAAAAGGCATTTTAGGTGTTTCGTAGGGTCTTACGTTTTGTTTTCACGTTATGCGAATTTTATATGTTTGTGCATAGGTTGTTTATGTTGGTATAGTTTCTATTCTTTCGATGCATTGTTTTCAATGTCTATGATGTTACCAGTAGTTGTGTGTATATATTTTCCTCGTTTTTTTTTTTTTGGTGTGTGTGTGTTTTTTTCGTTGTGTAGCTGAGCAGAGGGTCTCCATGGAAACGGTCTCTCTATCCCTAGGGGTAGAGGTAAGGCTTGCTTACATCCCACCCTCCACAGACTCTACTAATAGCTTTGCTATTTGTTGGATTTATTGGGCTTGGTTGTTGTTGTTGTATATCTTATCAGCACTCAGGGTGTATAGCAGCCCAGTTAGTTAAGGGTCGGTCAAATATTGCCACAATAAGCGTCCAGGCTCGACATCTAATCTAAACCAATTTTGCTTGCCCCGATCATCTTGCCGCTGTGTTAGCCTGCGAATTCGCTAGAAAATACTTGTCTCGTCTTGGGTTTGGTGTTGTCTTTCTTGACCAGGTCAAGGTGTCCTTAAAATACGTATTTTGCCACAAGATATTTGATCAAACAATAGAAAACATTTTCATTTGTTAGTATTATAAACAATGGATTGTCATTGTCGACTGTTTGGTGGTGGCTTTCATTTTCTAAGTTTCTTGTCCGATGATAGGTACGGACAAATATCACTATTTCTTTAGTATTGAGGTTGCTATCTTCAACATTTAATAAGAAAATCTAATTTGATTTGGCAAAATGAACGGTTAGCTATTGATTATATTATTCATGTGTAACATTAAATATTAATATAAACGAATTTATTAATGTAACTATTTTGATAATTGTTCCGTCAACGTCTAATTGTATAAGCGTATTACATCATTTCATTTGGAATAATATATGAAGCAGAAAGGACAAAAAAATAAAAATAAAATGGTGTTTAACACTAAACTTTTTTTTAATCTTTAGTTTAAAAATTAGCATGATAAACATGATCAACTATACATACACATAACTACATTGTGAAAGTGAAACACACACACATATATATATATATATATATATATATATATATATATATATATATATATATATATATAGGGTTAGGATCGTGTGAGAACCACATTGAGTTGTGAGAACTAGAGAACTCTTGTGGACCATTGATTTTGATGATCTATGGTTGAGATTTAATCTTGATATTTTTTTTGTCTTTACATGTTAATTAAAATATTATTAGTATATTTTAATACAAAAAGTACATTAAGGGGCATTTTAGTAAAAGCACCATGAAAGAGAAAATAATTATTATAATACTATTTTAATTTTTATTTAATTATTCAAAAAAATCATTTTTTAAAAGAAAATCTGATGAGATGATCTATCATGATTTACATTGGTGTGATTATTTACACCAGTGTAAATCTGCCATACACAAAATATGTTGTAAAAAACCAAACACAAATCATATAATGCGGATGATTTACACCAGCGTAAAATTTGCCATACACAACTTATACAAAAAAATACACTAGTTTAAAAAACCAAAACTAGAAAATACTACAATACATTAATATTTACAAAAATGATAATACATTAATATTTACACTGGTGTAACTGATGCTTACACCAGTGTTTTCTTACAAAATGATACTACAGGTGGTGTAAAATAACCACCAAACATCTATACATTCATATTTACACTAGTGTAAACTGATATTTACACCAGTGTTTTCTTACATCATACTACACCATCATCGTCATCTTCACAGCATCATCCCCTTAAACGAAAAACATCATCATCTTCGTACCTGCTACTCAAAACTAAAAGTTGTTATTTGTCCCGAGCTATCAAACAAACCATCCACAACAACAAAACAACTAAATATTAGAAATCAGACAAATTATTAACACTTGTACAATATGTTCAAAATTTTATCAAATTTAACTCTAGTAATTCCATATGTGTTTACAGCACCTACCCATTCCTAAAAATAAAAAATAATAATAAAAATAACAGAAAAAAATAATAACACCAGTGTAATTACATAATAATAATAATAATAATAACAGAATAATAATAATAATAATAATAACAAAATAACAGAAAAAAATAATAATAACAAAAATAATAATAATAATAATAATAATAATAATAATATTAATAAAAAACATACAGGATCTGTTCGTCTTCAACCTCCACCTCGACACCGTCACCATCGTCATCAAAACCACCACCTCGCCGCCGTCACCATCGTCATCAAAACCACCACCTCGCCGCCTCTCCACCGTCCCCCGCCCTGAAAACCCTTTCGAGATCACCCCCAACCCTCAACCACCACAGATCCACCACCCCCACCCTCAACCGCCTCGGGAAAACACCTTCCACCATCATCGACCCTGGTCACCACAGATCCGCCCCCTCAAACCTCGACCACCATCAAAACCCTTCCATTGCAAAACCACCACAGCCCCCACCCTCCACCATCATCGACCGCCATCAAACCCCCCTCTGCAAAACCACCATAGCCTCACCGTCTTTTTAGAGAGAGAGAAGAGAGAGAGAGAGAGAGAGAGACAAAGAGAGTGATTTTTTAGAGAGAGAGAGAGAAGAGAAAGAAAGCAGAGAGAGGGAGTGGTTTTTAAAAAAAAAAAATCAGTAAACTTATTATTTAATATAAAGGTGATTGGGTGGGGTGGGGTAGGGGATGGTAAATTACTATGTTACCCTTCTATTATTATAATGATAATATGGTTATGTGTGGTCCAGATGAGTTCTCTAGTTCTCACAACTCAATGGAGTTCTCATATGATCCAGATCCTATATATATATATATACGTATAATAAAAGTTAAACGGTTAGTTCCATTCGATTTGCATGGCTAGTTCCAAGTTTTAAACCATACCGAAATGTTAAACCGTCAAACAAAACAAATCAAACCTATTGGATCTCAACCGACACACCGATCGGTTTTAGCTTTTTATAAATATTAATTTATTTGAATATGAAAAAAATTCTTCAAATAGGAGAAAGAAATTGGTGTAATTTGTAAGCTAGGATACAATTTTAAAATTCATATGAGTCTATCTTGATTATAAATACTAAAAATATTAATTATTAAGTAACAAATTTGTAAACACAAATAGATACTGAAAATTTTATAGTCAAACCTAAACATTTAAGTATTTAAAACTAAAAAGTAACAACAATTTTTTTACCATATCAAACAAAAAATTCATTAGGGCTGTAAACGAACACGAACAAGGCCTTGCTCGTGTTCGTTTGTTAAGAAATTAACTTGTTCGCGAACTGTTCATGAACACTTATCGAACGAGATTTTTTGTCCGTGTTCGTTTGTTAAGAAAATAACGTGTTCACGAACTGTTCATGAACACTTCCCGAACGAGATTTTTATTCGTGTTCGTTTGTATTTATTTGCTAAATTTAGGTGTCGGACAAAAGCGAACACAAATGAATGTAAACGAACACAAATAGGCATTACTGAACAAAATCGAGCACAAACTAACACATTAAATTCTGAAAATTCGCATTTTTCATCGCTAACATTGTCCTCCCAGAATATACTAATCCAATTACCCAAATATATGTGACATAATATTGATCGCATAATGTCTTATAAAAACACAGAGGTATCATATTAAACTTGAAATCCTCGTTTAATCCACAACAAATAATAGTTAATCAAAATAGTTAAAGTAATATTAACATATGATACACTAATATACGTTAAATAATCTACAACTGGGAAATTTGAAATACTTAAATTAAATATAAAAAATTAAAAACACTAATGAACTATCGAACAAAAGCAAACATACATGAACACGTTACGAACGTTCACGAACATAAACGAACGAACGCGGCCTCTGTTCCTGTTCGTTTGTTTAGCTAAACGAACGGAATTTTTTGTTTGTGTTCGTTCATTTATTAAACGAACGAACACAAACGAACTTCCCGCCGAACAGTTCACAAACTGTTCGCCGAACGTTTGGTTTGTTTACAGCAATTTTATGTTCGTGCGTTGTTCTTTACTCCCGGTTCTCTAACCTCTGGTTAGGAAACCTTTGTACTTGCCAATGTTTGGCTTTTTCATGTGAATAAAATTGTCTCCTTCTCCTTTTAAAAAAAAAAACACATCTTAACCGCTATATATCATTTATTTGTATGATGATATTACTTTTGTCTCTTGTCTATTATGCCAAACACTACTTATTGAGAGGTAAAGCTTCGGATAAGAATGAGTTAGGACAAAACATGTAAAAAATAATTTTTTTTGAAAGCTTATAATAAAATTACATACGCATATGACATTAGTTGAGAAACAAAACAGTTTTTTTGTTTAATTGAAGTTACGTGAGAGTTTGTACCTTAGATGCCTTACGTTGTTATTCCTTTGGAAAAAAAAAATTGTACAAATTTGGTGACTTTTGTGTCCCAAAAATAAATTATAATATATGTTATCACAGTTTTCTGTTTGGATATAAAATAAATGTAAGTTGTCAATTATTTAACCTTAGATACTAGTTACCATAATGTTAAATATGTCATAACAAATCCAAAATATTTTATTAATTTGTTATTATATTACCATAAAATAGTTTAAATGCATACTACGTGACACCTTTTGTCCATAGCTGTGAGGGTTGAAGTTGACTTTACATTATTTTTTTATAGATGTGCTGTCGAGTATATCATACTAAGTTTATGGCTTTAAATAAATTAAAATTATATTTATATTTGAACTACTCGTGTTTGTATTTCCCTATAAAACCATGTTAAAGAGAAAATGTACGAAGTCATACCCGTGTAAACACAATCTAATGTGTGACCAAAATTTAGACCGTGACACACAATTGCATCGTTTAGTACATTACATATTTTATGAAGTGTTGTAGTTTTAAATATGACAGTAATATTATCAAATTAATGAAGATAAAGTTCTTGATTTATAGTGTTTCTTTAAAAAAAAGTTCGGTATACAAAAGGTATTTGATTTAAAAAAAAAATACCAACACATCAATAAAACACTTTTTCTTATATAGTTTTACTTTTTACATAAAAATGGATTTTCTATTTTATTATTTCTATGTAATATGTGGTGCATTCGTTTGATAGTTAAAAGATAGAAGACCATTTCCTATTTGTAATCTTGATGTTCCAATTAAATGATTAAATGATGTAATTTGCAATAAGAGGGACTTAACTTCTTTTTTAGAACGACTAAGGGGCTGTTTGGTTGATTAAGTGTTGGATGGTTCAGCTATGCAACAAGTCTGAATGATTCAGCTCTTAATCATTCCATTCAGAGCCTTTTTTAAATTGAAACAAACAGTCTGAATGTTGAATCATTCAGAGCTGAATGATTCAGAGCCTCATTAAGAGGCTACCAAACAGACCCTAACTCACACATCCATTATATACGGCTTCTAAATCAACATTATGGTTTGCCATATAACTAAAAAAAATACCAAAATCAGTGGCGGATCTAGAAACATTTTTCAGTAGTAACGTTTTTCATTTTTTTTTCATTTTAGTAGCAACGTTTTTCAAATTTCGTAAAAAAAAAAAAAACCAAATTTTCCACTACGCGCGCGAAGTTGAGCCGCAACGTCCGCACCCCCTGCTATTACTATAGATCCGCCCCTCACCAAAATGGCACATTGGATACCATCAAATCTATCTCATGCAAACTACAAATAAGTAAGCCTACACATTTAGCACACGGTGCATGAAATACACACAATGCATAAAATACACCTTTGGATCCAAACTTAGTACCCCTTAGAGAATCATCACTTTCGAACAACCAAGCGGATGCTCATAACATAAATATGGATATTTATCCCAAATTCGTGATTCCTTCGTGGCTAAAGACTTATGGTCGGTTCAATTCCAACCTTGTATATAGTTGTCGGATTTGCGTAGGTTGGGAACTTTCCATTTAGCATATTTAAGAGCAATTTAATGTATTCGAAGTATCGCCATTAATTGTGATGGTGGTATCAGTGACGACGACTAGTGATGAAAACAAACAATGGTCATGGGTAGAGGCGAGCAAAAAAACCGGTTCGGGAACCGAAACCGGTAAAACCGACCCGAACCGAAACCGGTCAAAACCGGTTTCACATGAAACCGGTACTAAAAAAATCTCAAACCGAACCGAACCGAAAACCGGTCTAAAACCGACGGAAAAACCGGTCAAAAGAAACCGAAACCGGTACACAAACCAAAACCGAACCGAACCAAAACCGGTATCGCTAAAAACCGGCCAAAACCGATAAAAACCGAAACCGAACCGAAACCGGTTTAAGAAAAATACATTTTTTTGACCATAAACACAAATAAAACTTTGTTTTTTTGTATTAATATTCAATTTCATTCTTTAAAAAACCCTAAAAGTTATTTTTTATGTAATTTATACGATTTTAAAAAGTGCGCGAAAAAACCGATTAAGAACTGAAACCGAAACTGAAACCGGACCGAAACCGGTCTCCGAAACCGGTCTTACGAATCGACAAAACCGGTCCAAAACCGAACCGGTTTGGAACCGAAACCAGTTCAGCCAGAAACCGGTACTGTAGCGAACCGGTTTGAAACCGAAACCGGTTCGGCAAAAAAAACCGATTTGCTCACCTCTAGTCATGGGTGATGCTAACTCATCTAGACCCCTTTTAAATTAACAGGTTATATAAGAATGACCCGTATTTACATGTTGTATAAGTTGAGTCGGCCCAAACTGACCCGTTTTCTAATTTTGATTGAACCCAAATGCAAATTTCTTATACAAGAAAAACTCATTATTCAAATAATTAAACAAATTATGGTGGTAGGAGTTAAATGTGATGCTTTCCATGCCCAAGAGTTGTTTTCATTGGAGCTAATATTAACATATAGCAAGGTGGCCTTTTTGTACACAGAATCTAGCCTTTCACAATATTAAATCACTGACATTGTGTACACTTGGAATTATATTTTCCTTGGTCAAGGGCATAAGGAATATTCTGAATAAAATGCAAAATATCTTTTTTCTTCTTACCATTTTAAATTCTAAAAACCATTTTAAAAAATCTCTCGATTTCTTTGAAAAACTGTCACACTTCCTCAAGGATATTTTTTTATCGGCGAACAACTGTGTGGCAACCACCCTTGTGGGGCGCCGTGCCCAAGAATCGACTACTCGACCTTTAACAGCTCCCGCCTTCTCCTGATGCGCGGAAACCCGAGCCCCACCCGCCCGAAGGCACGACAGTGTTATAGAACTCAGTAACGCCGCCAGTCAGATTCAAACCGGTGCCACCCGTATTCGATCTTCACCCGGATACCAAACCATAAATGATGAAAGTGGGGATCGAACCTTTGATCACATAGGTGAAACAAAAGCCACTCCACCACTATGGATGGATTCCTCAATGATATTTATTCTCGGATATCAATAGAGTCAATTTAGGTAATTATTCGTAAGATAAACAAAATGAATCCGCCAAAGCAGGTAATTTTGGGTGCATGTCAAACCGGGCTCGGTTTATTCTCGGATACAAGCCAAGCCGCTAGCCCGCTAGTGAACTATTCAAGATTGGCTCGCTAAAAGAATGAAAGTCCAAACTGGAGCCTAAAATAAGCTTGTTTAATAAATGTGTCTGAGCTCAAGCTTCACTTATCGAACCCGAGTAAGCTCACGAGCCCGAATGCACGTACATATATTTAAACATATTTGTTATTATAAATAAAAATACGATGAAATAAACTAAATAATTTAAGTTATGTTATATAAAAACTATAATAACTATAAACACACAAAGAGATACAAATATAAATAATGAATAAACGAGCCAAGCTCAAACTCTAATATGGTAAATGAGCAAAGCCCTAAGCTTATGCTCAACTCATTTGTCATTTGCAACTCTATACTGTCAACATAAGCTAAAAAGGCTACAGCATAAATAAAGGCAAAGGAAATTATAAAACTAAACCTTGTGATATTAAAAAATGGTAGCATTTGATTCAACAAATGATTAATAAAAATCACTCTTCATCAGAATAATTAAACTTTATGGAATGCGATTGTTGGTCGATAAGACCTCCCTTGTAACTTCCCCGCTTCTTCTTTGTCTTCTCATGCCGAAAATCCCTGCAGATCAAACAAGAAGTTTTAAACTATGACCCAATCCATTTACCCTCCGTCAGTAAGAAAACCAACGTCTGCTCTAAAAGAATCCAATTAAGGTCTGCGACACGATCATTGGATGGTTCAGATATAAGGTAGCAATGTTAACCCATTTACTTATAGACGGGTCGATTTGAGTCATCTCTTTTTTTCAATGGGGCAGACGGGTGTAGAAAAGATGGGTTAAAAGGATACAGGTCAAAGCAGTCAAACTCACAAGTTGCATTTTAAATAAATAAAACCTTCAGAATGGCTCTATTCATATAATACTCCCTCCGTCCCAAGGTTGTAAAAATCCCGATTAATCAACGACTAATCGCTAGTCCTCACTTTACTGATTAATTTTGGGCTAATCACTCAATTAATCAGTGCCCGATTAATCACCGATTAATCAAACCAAATTAGTCCTAGTCAAACCTAAAAAACTCAAAATTAGGTTAAAAATGAATTCGAACAGGTCAAAATGGAGCAAATCGATGAAACTCCATGAACCCTAGTTGCGTGTGATGGTTCCTTACGATGAAAGAAGAAACGGGGAGGAAAAAACGGGATATGGTGAACGATGGAGGCGATTTGGGTTATTTAAGTTTAGGTATTTTAATATTTAACCCCCCCCCCCCCCCCCCCCCTTCCATATTCTCTAGTTTATATTTGGCCCCTAAGCTTCTAAATTTATACATATAAGGCATAAAATTAGCATTATATACGTATAAATTTGGAAAAATATATATAAAAATCCAATCCGATTAATCCTGATTAATCCCTAGTCAGTACCCCACCGACCGACTAGCACCTAGCGAGTTCTACAACACTGCTCCATCCCCATTTAAATGTCACGGGTCCAAAAACACACATATTAAGAAATCTTTTGTTTGTATGTTGTAAAATGACAATAATATCCTCAAATCTTTGATTGTGTTTTGTCTTTTATGAACATTTAATTTGGAACCAAAAATAGAAAGATGGACATTTAAATTGGGACGGAGGGGGTACATAATTATAAAGGGCTTATACATAAAGACCAATATACTATCTTATTTTACACAAAAATGTCGCTTCAACCTAATTTAAACTTTGGTAATTTAAAGTCCCTTAACTTGTAAAAAACACACAAAAAAGTCACCAAATATATTGTGTATAATATATTGTGTATGATAAAGTAATAATACTTGTCTAAAATACATGTACTTCAAAATTAGTATAAAGATAAGAGAGACAGGGGGGCCCTTTGGGTAAGGGGTCTAGGGCAGTAACCCTAAGCGGTTACACCACCATCACCCCCTAGGTTACCCTAGGCGGGTACCGTTCACGGGTAGATATACATGAAAAAAGGAGATCAATTTGGGTTGATCGAGTATTAATGATTGGTGGGTAGAGTAAAATGGGTGAGGCCTATAGTTCTAGGGTAGTTAAATGGAGTTTTGTTTTGCCAGTGTTTTTGTGGGTTTAGGGTAGTTCAGAGTAAAAATGATGTGGAAGTGCATGATTGGTGGGTTCTAGGGTGGGAGAAAGTATTAGCCGAAGCATAGTCATTGCCGAGATTTAGGCCTTGTATTGTGTGATTATTCTAGTTTCCTTGTATAGTGGAGAGGTTGTTATTATGTTTCCTTTTATCACTTGTATACACCCCTATATAATGGGGTATGATTAATGTGAAATACACAGAGAATTACAATATCCTTTATGGTATCAGAGCTACGGTTCTGATAACCCTAGCTCTCCTCTTTCTTTCGCTTCCCTTTCCTGGTTACGATCAGGATCTTTAACCTGATACCGCCACCCTTACACCATGACTAAACCAGACCAAACCACTTTTGAATCATCTTCATCCACCAAACCGGCCCTCCACCCAGCCTACTCTGTCTCCAATATTCAGTCGAAAATAAGAACCCTAGATGGCGAGACTATCACCTATTCTTCTTGGGTGAAGTTGTTCGTTCTCCATGTCACCGCCTATAAGGTAGCAAACCACATCGATGATACCCCTCCCCCTGATATCGTTGACCCTGCATACGAGTCCTGGAAGGAACTCGATGCGCTTGTCCTCCAATGGATTGTTAACACCGTGTCAGACAAGTATCTTGACCATCTCCTTGATAAACCCTCTACTGCCAGAGAAGCTTGGGTACAACTAGAGAAGGTTTTCCTCAGCAACAAAAAGGCTAGGGCTGCCACACTTGAAACCAAGTTTTGTAACCTCACCCTATCCGCCTGCTCTTCCCTTGACGACTATTGTCAAAAGCTTAAGAGTTTGGCAAACCAATTGGCCGATGTCGATCATCCGGTCAGTCCGTCCAGGCTGGTTCTTCAGCTTGTGCGCGGTCTCACACCCGAATACAACACTACTGCTTCATTCATTAATAACCACGACGCGGACTGGGATTTAGCCCTTAGCTTGCTTCATGACGAAGAAATTCGGATTGAAGCACAAAAAGGGTCTTCTTCTTCGGTTCTTGCCGCCACCACCACACAACCCCCACCAACCGCTAACCCTACTGAACACCCCACCACCGACACCAGCCAACCCTACACCACCCGTAACACCAGAGGCAGGGGCCGCGGCAGCAGCTACAGGGGACGCGGCCGCCGGAACTCGGCTGGTCGTGGCTTTTACTCTGGACCTGCTGCTGGTTACAGCCCAAATCAGCCTCCTCCCTACCCCAATTGGGCCTGGTGGACTCCTCCTCCATGCCCGTACCCCACGCAGCCCAACTGGAAACCCACTGGCCATTCTACTCAGCCCAATAATCAGCCATCTCAGGCCCACTACTCTGGCTACTCAGGCGCTGCTGGTTACAGCCCGTATGGTGGACAACAATTTGGGTATGATGCCTTGTGCCCAACTGACCTAAGTGCAGCCTTTAATAATATGCAGGTCCATCACAATAATGCTTCATGGAACCAGGAAATTATGGATACAGGGGCCGAAGATCATGTCTCTCGAGACAAAGGTAAAATAATTATTCCTAACTCTTCTCCTTTAAATAGGTCTATTCTTGTCGGTAATGGTCAATGTGTCCCAATTAAAGGATCTGGCACAGGCTTTCACACCCTACCAAACCGCACATACATCCTACCCAATGTCTTATATAGCCCCCATATTATTAGAAATTTAATTTCAGTACGACGTTTTTCTAGAGATAATCATGTATCTATAGAATTTGACCCCTTTGGTTTTTCTGTGAAGGATCTCGTCACTAAGAAGACCCTTTCTCGCCATAACAGCACTGGGAACCTCTACCCTTTCACACCTCCTCAGCTTCCACCTCAAGCATGTTTCATTACTACTACCTCCTTACCTTGGCATGACCGCCTTGGCCGCCACCCAGGGGCTCAAGTCTTAGATATATTACGTCGTACTTTTAATTTTTCTTGTAATAAAGACCATGTGTCTAAACTTTGTCATTCATGTCAACTTGCTAATAGTAAACGTTTGCCTTTTTATGAATCCAATTCCTTTACTTTTGCACCATTTGACATAATACACTGTGACCTTTGGACTTCTCCAATAACTAGTAAGTCCGGGTATAAATATTATATGGTGTTAATTGACAACTTTTCCAACTTTGTTTGGGTTTACCCCCTTAAATACAAATCTGAAACCTTCCCAACCTTTTCCAAATTTCACCAACTTATCCAAACACAATTTAACCGAAAGATTAAAACCTTCCAATGTGACCTTGGAGGCGAGTTTGATAACCATGCGTTTAAAAGCTTCGCCTCCCACCACGGTCTCTTATTTCGTTTTTCTTGTCCCCAAACATCACCTCAAAATGGTTGTGCCGAACGCATGATTCGCCGGATCAATGATGTGATTCGTGCCCTCCTCATTCATGCTAACCTTCCACCTACATTCTGGGTGGAAGCGTTACACACCGCGGCCTACTTACACAACATTTTACCAACCAAGAGACTAAACTACTACACCCCCACCTTTGCCCTCTACCTACGCCACCCGGATTACTCTCATCTTCGTGTGTTCGGGTGCGCATGTTACCCCAACACCTCTGCCACCACTCCCCACAAACTTCATCCCCGAGCCCTTAAGTGTATCTTCCTTGGTTATCCCCCGGATTTCCGAGGCTACCGGTGCTTCGATCCTACCACCGGTCGTGTTCACATATCCCGCCATGTTACCTTTGATGAACACGTGTTTCCATACACCATACCACACCCGTCCACCTCCTATCAATTTCTTGATGACTCGCCTCCTATCAACCTACCCTTCCAATTCCCTATCCCACGCACTTCTCCTACCACACCGTTTCCCATCACCTACTCTCGACGGCCCAAACCTCCTATACCCCCTCCTACTAACCCACGGCCACCCACTTCTCCCACCCAACCACCCACGGCCCACCCACCTACTGATCCACCACCTGCCCAATTTAATCCACCAACCGGCCCTACCCAGTCTCGGCCCGTTTCAACCTCTCAACCCACGGCCCAAACTCACTCAGCCCCACACACCAATCTACACCCCATGACTACTCGTTCCAAATCCCGAACCACACAACAACCGCCTGCCGCTTTCACCACTACTACCATTTCTCCTGTCCCTACCACCTATGCCAAAGCCCTTGCCGATCCTTATTGGTCACGTGCCATGCAGGCAGAATTCTCCGCTTTATTGGAGAATGAGACATGGGAACTAGTTCCTCGTCCCACAGACCGCCCGGTGATTCGTTGCATGTGGCTGTTTCGCCACAAATTTCATGCCGATGGGTCGTTGGAACGGTACAAAGCCCGTCTTGTTGTCAATGGTAATTCACAGACAGTTGGGGTTGATTGTGACGAGACATTTAGTCCGGTTGTTAAACCGGCTACCATTCGTACGGTATTATCTTTGGCTGTGTCCAGGTCATGGCCGATTCACCAGTTAGATGTAAAGAACGCTTTTTTACACGGGGAGTTGAAAGAGACGGTCTTCATGCATCAGCCCCTGGCTTTGTTGACAGACGCTTTCCACATCTGGTTTGTCGCTTGAAGAAATCGTTGTATGGGTTGAAACAAGCCCCCAGGGCATGGTATACTAGATTTGCAAATTATATCACATCGCATGGCTTTCGAGGCAGCGCGTGTGATCACTCCCTCTTCATTTATCGCCGTGACTCGGCTAATGTTGCTTATTTATTACTTTATGTTGATGATATTGTGTTAACAGCCTCTAATGATGCCTTCTTACGCGAGATAATTGGTACACTCTCACGAGAGTTTGCCATGACCGACCTTGGTCGGTTACATCACTTTCTTGGCATACAGGTTGATCATCAGAAAAATGGCATCTTTCTTTCTCAGCGACAATATGCCAAAGACATCATCTCGCGTGCCGGTATGACATCGTGCAAACCTTGCACCACCCCTGTGGACACTTCGTCCAAACTGAGTGCAAATGATGGATCACCTTTCTCGGATCCTACGTTATATCGTAGCTTGGCTGGGGCTCTACAGTATTTAACTTTTACTCGTCCTGACATTACCTACGCAGTTCAACAGGTGTGTTTGTTTATGCATGATCCTCGGGATACTCAGATATATACAGGGTACAATTGACTATGGTATATGTATGGTTAAGTCGACTACTGATTCTTTGGTTGCTTACTCGGACGCGGACTGGGGAGGATGTCCTGACTCGCGGCGCTCCACCAGTGGGTATTGTGTTTTTCTGGGAGATAATCTTCTCTCATGGTCTTCTAAACGTCAACCCACGGTTTCGCGCTCAAGTGCTGAAGCTGAATACCGAGGGGTGGCGAATGTTGTTGCTGAAGCTGCGTGGTTACGAAATTTATTATTAGAGCTTCACACTCCTCTTCGTCAGGCCACCATTGTTTATTGTGATAACGTGTCCGCAGTTTACTTGTCTGATAATCCGGTGCAGCATCAACGCACTAAGCACATTGAGATAGATATTCACTTTGTTCGCGAAAAGGTCCGTGTGGGTGACATCAGGGTTCTACATGTGGCGTCAGCTTTACAGTACGCCGACATTTTCACTAAGGGTCTCTCCAAGCAACTGTTTCAGTCATTTCGTTCCAGTTTGAGCGTTTGTCCTACGCCCGTTCAAACTGCCGGGGAGTATTAGCCGAAGCATAGTCATTGCCGAGATTTAGGCCTTGTATTGTGTGATTATTCTAGTTTCATTGTATAGTGGAGAGGTTGTTATTATGTTTCCTTTTATCACTTGTATACACCCCTATATAATGGGGTATGATTAATGTGAAATACACAGAGAATTACAATATCCTTTAGAAAGGAGTGCCCCCTCCTCCCTAATGACTTGTTTAACTCTTAAACTGGTCAAAATAAGATTGTATCAAAAAAAAAATTATATGTTCTTGAAAAAAAAAAAGTTCAATGTCATTTTATCAAATTTGACCAATTTAAAAGTTATCAAGCCATTATCTTTTTCATTTAATCACAATTTCGGCATATTAAACAAGGTTAGGGCCTTCATATACAAAACTAGTTTAGTGACTTTTTCTAGTATTTTTTACAAGTTGGACTTTTTCCATAAGAAATAAGAAACTATATATTTTTTGTAGAATTAACCCAATTATGAAATAATAAAACTTTGTAATCATTTTTTATACTAATTATCATTTAGAGAAAACAAAGAAAGTGTTTCAGGTCAATCCATTCGACCTGTCCATTTTGTCACCACTAGTTTAAACGCTCGGGTAGGGTTAGTTCCAAAAGAGTGGTTCAAAATCTGCACATCTTAGTCCAAAATCTGTCTACAAGACTACAACTCCTGGTTAACTGATTTCCCTATATTACGTTGAAACTTTTTTATGCATGGTACATTATATTCTTAATATTCGATAGAATTTTCCATACTGCTTTGTTGTTTGAGCATTTTGATTAAATATTATGGCAATACTATTACATAAAGTGTTACTAGAGGTGAAAAAATCAATGGGTCAAGCGGGTTGGGTAACCAATAGTCCCGTAGAAACAAAATAAAGACAAAACGAGTAATTTTAAATTCAGGTTGGGCACTGACCATCAACAACTTTCCTTATTCTAAAATAATTATTGTACTACTTGAGATTATAATCGTATTGTTAAGATGGTAAGCTATATCTATTAATAAAAGGATACAGTCGTATTGTTGACTCATTTCCATTTTAGATAAGTTTTAAACTTTACCCTTTTGACCAGTTAAAGATCTAATGGTTGACCAAATGGGTTGAAATTACCGCCTCTTACTAACAACATGTTTAAGGATCATTATATCTGACCATGGTTGACCAAATGAAACATAAATTTTCCAGGTCAACAACCTGTCCAACTTTTGTAACATTTGAAATAGAAACTAGAGCTTTAAAGAATTAAACATACCTCCCTCGCACTTGACCTAAAACTTCCTGTGCTTTAGCACCATAACCGATCTCTGCGCCACCCTGCATATGCAAAATTTAGATTGTTGGTGGTCGATAAAAGTTTTAATTCGCTTATAAGCATATCAAGTGATAGAAGTTTATTATTTATAACGGGGAAAACATTACCTTAGCCCAATACGAATTATCTTGCAATTTATCGTGAGCAAACTCAACTTCATCAATTTTCACCCTTTGAAATGCATTGACCGTATATGGCTGCAGAAACAACCAATCTCTATAACATGTTTTTATGCATATTAAGTAATTAAAACAAAAACATTAAGTGGCGAATTCGATTAATGTTCTTGTTGGGCCTACTCAAATTAGGTTTAATATCTAATGGGTCAAACTGGTATACTAAAAAATAGCTTAAAAAGAAATGGGCCATAAGGGTCCAACGGGTCGAAAGTCCCCATAGGATACTTTTAATGCATAAAGCTTCATAAACCATTTTAGTAGAGAGCATACACTACTATAAAATTAATACAATTTCTGTAAATATTTACACATTAATATTTTATATAAATTTTAATAAAAAAAAATTGGCAAAAAGTGTTTGGGGTCAAGCTAAATTCGACCCAGAATATTTCAAATGTTGACCCCATAAGAAAACAAATTAACCCAACCCATTCGACTATAGACCATTTCGCCTCCACAAAGCAACCAAAAAATAAGATGACTGGTGAAAAATGATGCAAGTACCTCCGTTGTAACACTGCGGTGTTTTTTCTTGGATTTTACTCCATCTATTTCTAGTTTCCCATTTGTCTCTCCATCAAGCTGTTTATTAGATGTTTCTTGAGCATTGATTTCTTCCTGTCTGCACTTTTTTTCTTTGGAAGTTTCAGTCTTTTGGCCCTTAGATTCTTCACTAATTGTTATCTCAGTAGATACATTTTCATTTTCATCAGAAAATGATCGTTTTCTTTTCTTGGAACTCTTTTTTTCAGTTTTAGACACATCTGGCTGAATGGTTACAATTTCATCGGTGCTTGATTTCTTTTTCTTCTTTTTCTCTTTTTGTGCAACTTCAGTTACTAACTCATCTTCATTAGTAGTAGACTGCTCTAGTGTAACTTTTTCTATATTCTTTTTCTTCTTGTCCTTATTTTTCTTGGTTAAATCATCTACTTTTGATCCATTTACTGCATCTTCAGTTGATGAAACCAAATCATGCTTGGTTTTCTTCCTTTTGGGTTGCGTTTCTATTTCATTGACTGTAATATCTTTTGATATTTGACCCAAATTCTTACTAGATTCCTTTATCTTTTTACCGGTGAGTTCTGACTGATCGTTAATAGCACAATCATCACTCTCAACAATAACCTTTTTCTTCTTTTTCTTGGGGATAGTTTCTTCATTAGCGGGGCATACTTTCTCTTTTTCCGCCTCACCATTTCCTAACACTAAAATGTTGAATAAATGATTTAGACACAATGTAATATATACAAAACTTGTAGGTGGTTTTTCACCATTTCCAAACAGTTGGTTTCAGGTTAAAACGGGTCAGGTTGGGCCGGCCCTCAAGCACTGTTTTAGAAAGATATATAACTGTGCAAATCTACAATACTTAATATTGATTACTGAAAAACGGGTAGTATCAATTGTAATGTAGACCTTTGAATAAAACAATTTGGGAGGTTCACGGTTGTATGGATCAAAAATTAACTTTAAATAATTTTCAAACCTATTGAACCATTTCCCTTTCAACTAAACTTTTAATTTAACCTGATTGCTTGGTTTTAAAAAGCGATAGGCACACAAAAGCGACGAGGTCTAAGTGCGAGGCGCGAAGCGCCAAGCGCAAAAGCGGTGGGCTTTTGGTACCCGAGGTGCAAGCGAATTATATAATATTTTTTTATAGACCATATATATCCTATAGGTATTTAGCTTCTTTTACCCAAAATATAGCTATAAATAAGGTTTTTATATCATTTTACCTACATGTGGAAGCCCAAAAACCCAATGTACAACACTTTTATGCGGAAAAATACCCCAGGTACATGAGGCACGTGCATCAGGCCTGAGAATACAAAAAAAATGAAAAAATGTGCTTTCTTGGCGCTTTTGGGAAATTGTGTAAGCGCAGAGCCCTAAGGCGCCAGAGGCTGCGCCTTGTTGCGGCTCATGCCTAGGCGTGCTTTTTAAAACCCAACCCGATTGAAATCAAACAAAGCCCACGTCAGCTTATTTTAAAAATGATGGATAGAAATACCCCTTCTAAAAAGTATATTATAATCAAGCTTGACTGAATTACCTCGTTTCTTGCTAGTGTTCTTATTACCGTCAGCATTGCTGCATATCATACAAATCAGAAGCTCCAATGAGATGAGAATTTGGTCAAGACAAAACAATAAGTCAGAAATGAAAATGGGTCTTACGGGTAAAACTAAAAAAATCTGCTAAAAAGCAGGCCGAATGGCCTGAAAGCAGCCCAAAATATTCTCAGGTGCTTACAATTTCCTAAATTGCTCTTTTCAAAAAGTTTGGATCATTATTTTAACAATAGACTTTGCTTTCATGTCTAGTATGCAAATTTTTTACAAAATGTTAAGAAAAGTCCCGACGCACAAATTGGCACCTATATATGTTTAAACACAAGAACTTCTAAATAATGAAATAATATCTTTAAAGCCTCTTCTAACATCACGTGAAATTTGAAAAGCTAGTTATAGTTGTCCAATTATATTTCATATGATAAAAATATATAGGTGGCAATTTCAATCAATATATTAATTAACAGGTTGATTCCACTAACATTTAATTTATTAACAGGTCATAGGTAAAATCAAAAGAATCGGGTCAAAGCACTCAGAAAGTGTATTTTACTGCATACAACCTCCTAAGTACCATTATTCAATAAACTAGGCTACTATTGTCTTGGTTTAAAAAAGGTGTTTGAGACGTGAAGCAATGAAGGCAAACTGGAAAATGATTCAAAAGTCACGAACCGCATTGATCCCCTGAAGTGGCATGAGGCGGTCAATTTTGTGTAATATAGAAAGAAAGAGAACAGCGTTCTTTATAAAATGACTGTTGTGATCAACCCTTTGAGTTCACAACGCCTTCACATCACATATGTGTTCTATTCTTGTGTCTTTTCTCCTACTGAGTTCACCCTCCGACTTATTTTCATTTCACATAATCTCCTATCACAGATTCACCAAAGTACCAAACCATCTTTTATTTTATCTAGTTTTTCTTTATCTTCTTTTATTTATAACTTGTAAGTTTGTTCTTGTTACCAATATGGTCACTTTCTAATCAGCACTTGATAAACTGTTTGTAAGGTCAACTTTATGTTTTGATATGCACAAAACTTCATGTACAAAATATATTAAGAACTTAAATATTATAATACAATTATTATAACCATATTAAAACCCAATTATTTATTAAAAAAAAAAGTTAAAAAATATTTTAGAAAAAAAGTGTTCCCGACATGCTAATCAACCAAACTCGACATGCTTCGACCCGCACCAAAAAAAACCATTTTAACCCGCTACCTAACCCTGCCGACCCACCTGATTTTGCCAAGTCTTGATAAACGTGCGAGGGCTTAACTTTTTAAGATCAATGCATAATAACTGCATATTTTAACCATAATTGCAATTTGCAAGGCGCTAAATTTGCCTTTTCTCATCTTACCTGACATTATGTTTGCTGAAGATGTCCTCCAAATGAAGCGAAGAAGCCTTCCAGGCATCTGTCTATCGAAAAAAAAAAAAGAAAAAAAAAAGAAGCAAGATTAAGAAAATCCACACATACAAAGCAACAAAGAGTTAAGAGTTGATAAGCTTATACAACTTTTATCAAATACAAAAAGGCATCAACTCTACAACAGCTATACCTGTTTTTAGCTTGCTACCATAAGATCCAGAATAATCAGCAGTTAATGCGGTAAAATATCGGATATCGGCAAAGGACCGATATTTGAGAATTGAGATATAGGTTATCGTGGTGAGATATTGGTAACTTTTCAATCATGCAAAATCCATATCTATAGCAATTTAACACTAAGAATTCAATATACTCTCCTACCATTCACAAATTAACCTTTTGCAACTTGCAAAACACTAACAATTGTAGCACGTGGGAACTTATTAAGACTTAAAACACTAACAATTAACAATTAAGACTTAAAACACTAATAACAGCAACAAGATTTAAGACAAATGGAAGAACTAAGAAGAAAGGTACTGATATCGGTAATATCAGTCAAATGTCGGTACCGATAGTTTGTACCGATATATCGGTTGATGACCGATAACCGAGATATCGGTGATATATTACCGATACATTGGCCGAGTTAACTACAACATTGATCCAGACAGAATGAGTTTACTTTAGAGGTGACAATTTCAATGCATTTACTCATAAATGGGTCAGTTTAACTTATGTTTTATCTCTAACGAGCCACACAAACAAAATAAAAAATATATTTAAAGAAACCGGTCTACCATTAAAATGTTTCCAACAATACCAGTGACAAAAGTCTGCCTTTAAATTCTATTTTTCATCTAGTCGATACTCAGAACAGGCCCTTATAGATCAGTCATTACAACATATGTTTTTCAATAGGGTCGGTAATGGGACAGACACCGGCAATCTAAGCTCATACCCGACTACATACTTGTTAGGTAAGCATTTGTCGTGGTATCGGGTATACCTGTTAGTTTAGATTGTTAGTTTAGATTAGCCTATTACCCAATGACAATTAAAAAGTAATCCAAACACTCATTTGTAATATATATTTATTACATATAATGATATAAACATATGCATACAGATAAACAGCTATTATGTATATCAGAGGGAAAAAAAGGACCTGAATTTGAGCTTCTGAATGAAAGCGTTTAAGGGTTTTAGAAAACCCATTACGATGAAGGTAATCAAGTATCAATTCGTGAAGATTAATATTATCTTTCATTTCATGGGTTATTATTGATGTGCTGTTTTCGTTCATTGAATCAGAAGTTGTTGGATTAATATTAATATTAATATTATGGTGAGCAAGGAGGACTTGACGAGGCTTGAATGCAAGAAGAGAATTAAAAGATGTATTTGAGTGTATGTTTGTAGGGTTTTTGGTGTTCTGATGAAGCATGCCGGAGATGCTCCGGTGAGGAGGGGTTTTAGTGATGTAAAAGTTAGGGTTTCTGTTTTGCAAATTGGACCCGTATGAGAAAATTTAAACAAGATTTTGTTTTCAAACATGACACAAGGGTGGTCTGTGATGGACGTGACTAACGCAAACACCGCCCAAGATGTACCGTGATGGCTAAAAACATCATTGCTTGCGATGACCATCGCGGGCGTGATTTGTTGAGTTATAGTTGTTGATTGCTGCCAACAGTTAAAAAAACTCGATTTTTATCATATTATATATACCTTTTATTTCAACCAAATATAACCAGATTTACAAATCATAAATACACACGCATTTGAATATGGATGATCTCGGGACGGTATTGGTACTGTACCAATACCAATCCTAAAAATACCGTATCCAAAAAATACCAAAATCCAATATTGATCACAAACTTAACGATTCGGTATCGGTACCATTACCGATCGGGTTCGGAAGACTTTTATGAATAAGCAGCCTATGCTAGACTTTTATAATCAGCCCATTTTATAAGTAGGTTAGACTTTTATGAACCTGTAGAGCATGCTAACCTAATGAAAAACTACAAACTAATGGACTGTTTATACAAGTGTACAGCAGCCATTTTATGCTAATGAATCTGTACAAAAACTACACAAGTATATCTGGTGAACTAGACTGGATGGGATGTTGGAAGTATGTACTATGGTTTACAAAAGTATGATTTGCTTTTATATAGAGTGGATTTCTTTTTGAGTCCATGTGTTATGTTGGTTTTAACTACTTTAGTGTAACATTTTCATTTTTAACATTCTGAGTACCTAGTTGATAATTCTAAAACCATTTGAGTCTAAATTACTAACATCATCCATATATTCTATTAAGATTTTGTAAAAAGACAATTATACCCCTGTTAATATTAATAATGAAATAAAGATATACTCTCTCCGTCCCTATTTAGATGTCATGGACCCAAAAACACACATTTTAAGAAATCTTTTGTTTGTATGTAGTAAAATGACAATAATATCCTCAAAAGTAGTGATTGTGTTTTGTCTTTTACGGGCAAAACTGGAAAGAAATAGGGACGGAGGGAGTAAGTAAGAGTACAATGTCCAGCCCAGTTCTTTCTTGGCTTATATAGCTGGAGTGATCTTGGCCATTCATTGATGGTGATCCGTGTACTTCCTCATCCAAGGGTTGAGATTTGTTGTTTTGTGCTTTATCGTGGAAGCTTCTATGCTTCAGTATATAAGTTGTTCCTCTCTCATCAGGAACAACTTTTGATCACTGATTATTCTCTTGTGCTCTCTTATTCTCTCTCGTACAAAGTAGTTAGGGTTTGCATTATTAGATCATCTTGATCTAATAGTGTGTTATTCTCTTGTGTTTGTTTAGGTTGATAATCTTATGAGGGTTTGGAGAGTTTTCTTGTATTGAGAGTACAATCTGTGCCGACTAGTGTTTTGTAAGGGTTTGAAACACTTTGGGTTGGGACTTTGAATAATATCAGTTTTATTCTCTAAATATCAATGAAAGTTGACAGGGCGGTGTTGATGGCATGGAGAAGCTTCACACCCCTTCTCAAGTCCCACACCGTGTATTCTTAGCCCTTAATCTCACCTTACTACTTTGTAGAACCAAACCATATACCACTAGGTTTGGTAAACACTCCAGACTGATTTTGGACAGAAAACCAACACTCACAACAAATAACCAATGACTTGTTGGGTGATTTTAGTGTTATTAAAAACTAGACACTATTCATATATTTTGGGGCCCAAAGCCAAAATAAAATATTTAAATCCTTTTTCAAATACCATTAAAAAAGTCCCTCCATATAAGTCACGACCAATATGGTTTGGGACTTGTCGGATGTCGGGACTCACTGATGATGGTTTTGAAGATGACCTCAAGTATGGGAGTAGTATATATTTTAATTTAATAATTGCCTTAAGAGCTTATTTTTTAGTTTATTTGGGTGGTCTTTACATGTCAACGCTTTGTGTTTGGGTGTAGATGATATGTTATCTATCTCTATTATGTTTTCACCAAATTTCCTATTATTGTTACCCTTTGATATTTTTTAGTACTCTTAGAATATAACTTTAGAGCTAAGGTGCTCAGTGGAATAAACCATTCTATTTTTTTGGGATACATCTCAATCTTTCTAGAACCCAATAATAACTTCGCTATAAGACCATATATAGTGATATCCAAATTTCAAGCCTCATTATGGGGCAGGTGGATCTTACATGGGCTTGAAAGGGTTTGAAATTAAAATGGGGTGTAATGGTTTCAAGCCCCACAATGCTTTTTCCAATCATTACCCAATCATTTTATTTTTTTTTATTTTGATTATTAAAACAAATAATATTTCATTACAATATTTCATTAAACGCAAATATAAAAAAACTACAATACCATAATAAAAAAAAACCACGAAACATGCTTAAAAAAATACTAAAGTTGATCGCTTTCGTCGAACTCATCTTCGTCGTCGTCATCTTCCTCTTCTTCTTCATCCTCGTTTGGAATATACCGAACTGACCATACATGTTGGACCAAATCCATCGCTAGAGCGTTATGTGTATCCTCAGAACGCAAGTCATGCGAATTGATTATTCTTTGAGACATTGTCGCTTTGCGGCAATTCCTGAGCGGCGCCCGGTATATAATTTTAACACGTCGTCTTTCCTTCGTCTTTTAATATCATATTTTGCATGATTATACATGCATTCATAGCATCTCTTATTTTTTTTCTTTCGTCCATGCACGACTAGGATTTCTCAAATAATGCCAACGTTGTTGAAGAACCCCAAAGCATATCTCAATGTCCTTTCGCGAAGACTCTTAAACTTTCTTAAAATGTGCTCATTTTTCATCGTACGGATTACTAAACGTCTTCACGATAATCGAATACTTCGGATATATTCCATCAGCCAAATAGTATCCGTGCGGGTACTAGTTTCCATTAGCATAGAAAGATGCCTTTGGTGCTCTACCAGAATTGAAATCCTCTATTAGAGGCGACTGCTAAAAAACGTTTATGTCATTGCATGACTCCGCGAAACCAAAGTAAGCCGACCAAACCCAAAGGTCATGTGAAGCCACCGCTTGAAGAATAACCGTTGGGCCTCCCTGGTCACCACGTGTGTGTTGACCTTGCCATGAGGTTGAACAATTATACCACAGCCAATAACGACAATCTATGCTCCCAAGCATTCCTGGTAAACCATGTTTATTTGAATGCACCTCATATATCTTTTGTAGATCATACAAAGTGGACCTTCTTAGGTAACACACACCGTACAAATGTATTATTCCTTTAAAGAAAATATATACCATTAAACTAAGTAAAAAATAAACATACTATTAAACTAACTAAAAAATATATGCAAATGAATATAAATTTTAAGAAAATGTGGTGTCTGTTGACAAAAATACTCTAAGGTATCACGTATTGTTTTTCTCAGCCAGCTTCAAATACTCGTCGTTGATGTCGGTCATGTTCCCGTACGCAAGTATGTGTAGTGTTGAAGTACACTTTTGAATAGGGATAAATCCAAACGCCCCTCTCGCATCCGGTTTTTGCTTAAAGTACTCAAACGAGTTTTCCAAATCTCCCTAAATGCGTAGAAATAAACGTTTGCTCATCCGGAAACGACGCCTAAAAATCTTTGGGCCCGGATAAGTCGGGTCTTCATCAAAGTAATCTTACATCAAACGGGCGTTTGCCTCCTTATGGTCGCGTTTCATATATTTTCTTCGCAAAATAGGACGTGGAGGATTATTAACATGTTGCATATATCTCGTTGTGAGCGCACGAGCACTTATAACCACCTCTTGCTTGATCTCCTCGTCGGTTGACTCACCCGTATCGGCTATAACTTTTTGTAATAATAATTTGCAATGGATGATGAGGATGTGAGCGAACTCATTTTTTTTATAAAAAGTTGTGGTGTGGTGTGAGCGTGTGTTTTATAAAGTTTGAGCGTGTTAGATTGAGGAGTGTGTGAGCGTGTGTGTTTATATAAGATAACAAATGGATTAAAAAAAGGGTGACCATTGCAAAAGAGCCGTTGGAGGAGAGGGGGTATGCGTCAAGACGTTATTGGTCAAGTGGGTTTGATTTGTAGCGTGAAAAAAAGCTCGGGAGCCCCTTCCATACCCCAAAAACGAAGAGGGGGCGGTGTTTGCAATGTTTTCGGGCGTTAAAAAGCTCCCATCCACGCTCAATTTGGTTGCCATTACATGTGATTAGGGGTGCAAACGAGCCGAGCGGCTCGCGAGCTACTCGAGATCGACTCGGTAAAAAGCTCGAACGAGCCGAGTCTTATCGAGCTCGAGCCCGAGCTCGAGCCTGAAATAAAGCTCATTTGGTTATCAAGCTCGAGCTCGAGCCTCGAATGTAAAGCTCAGTTGGGCTCGTCGAGCCTTATCGAGCTTTGCTTATTTATGTCAATTAATACTATATAGCCCAATTGTATTGCAACCCATGCATTAACTAAATTACTTTGGGCCTTGGGCTTCTTAATTGTCCAAAACGAGCTCATTAATGGTCCAAAACGAGTTCTTAATAGTCAAAATGAACTCCTTAATGGTCCAAAACGAGCTCGAGCTGCGCTTGGGCTCGTTTAAACTCTTGCTGCATACATTTTTATTGAGCTTTCGAGCCGAGCTCGAGTTCTTAAATATACTATCGAGCCGAGCTCGAGCCCAAAATACAAGGCTCGAGCTCGGCTCGGCTCGTTTGCACCCCTACATGTGATCTAAGTGAGATTCTAGTGTGTTTTTTATTGTTTTTGTAGCGTTAGTGCATCAAAAGATTGAGTATAATATGTATATCCTGTTTGTAGATTAAAATGCATTTTATCTTTATAAATAAAAAGCTGTTGGATCTTCAAACTAAATACCAACCTGATCATGCTCAATCTGACAATAATGACGATGAATTCAAACTACAATAGCTTTCTGTTTCTGGACATAACAATCAAACAAACCAAGTGTATTACCATTGAAGATATATGTACATATATAAGTGTTTTCTCCTATAATGCTTTACAAAATATACACAAAACCGGCAAAAACATCAATACCAATCAACGTGTTTGGTTGATCTATCAGGTTTTTTCTTTGGCTTCGTGTAACGGTTGTTCTCATATTTTGCTTTTACAATGAGGGAGTAAAGTAAGTCCGCTTCGGCAGAGCAATCAAATGGCATGTTTAAGATACTACAAAACCAAAAAAATCATAGGAGATGGCAAGTGATAAATCAACTCAAGTAGAACTTTAACAAAGACAATTCTAGCCATATATGGATCTATTTGATATATGCTTTATCTTTAACTAATCACATCGATTATGCCAAAAGAATTAACCAAAACAGTAAATGTATCAAATGAGTCGAATGGGTAGCATATGCATAAAACCTCGCTATTGCCTCATTAAAGGAATTTATAGACTAGTGTTGTAATAAATAGTCTGTAATCATATATACATATGCAACACATTTAATGTTCTTTTTTGTTTTATTAAAATCAGAAAACTTTGCTAGTCAGCCAAGCTAAGCCAGCCATTTTTTTTGCCCAAACCCACACTGTCATATCTGATCAAGCCGCCCATTTTTCCACCTCTTATTAAACAGGTCCAACATGCATTTTGATCACAGACCAATCTCGACTCTACGCACAAATTATTAATAGGTTAATCTAAACGGACGAAGGTTAATTAATTATGAATTCAACACATTTTGAGGGGTTTTGACTGCATACCTTCCAAGCAGCTCTTCCAAAATAACCCTTTGAGAAGGTGTAACATAATGAATGCAACTTCTGGGACACTGCCCAACTGCAAGCTGTACCTGATAATCCTCCCCATGACCTAATTTAGATCGAAGAAACGGATATTAGATATGTTGGTCAACTACACTAATTACTAGTAAATACCAAACCTTGAGAGGTTGCGTGTGCAGTTCCTGTTGAAGAACTGAATGTGAAGGTATGGGGTGCTGTCTTTACACAAGAGTAAGGACACCCTGCAGATATGTTGACCAAAATAGGTCATGGAAATATACTTCAATAGAATTAAAAATATTAGAATACTTATATAAGTATGTATTTTAAAGTAGGCACACAAATTTTGGAAATGTTTTTTTATGTTAATAATTTCTCTAACTTGGGCTGACTATAGGTGAAAAGATGGACGATTCGGTTGAGGGTTTGAAACAAGTCCCGTCATTTTTTTAGTACATGTCGAAACGGGCCACAGGTCAGATTAGCTAGACATCCATTTTCTGTAAATAACTAATGTCTTAAATTTGATTAAATAAACATCATTACCACAATAACAACCTAAATATTTGGCTAAATCCATTTAGGTGGTTGTATGCTTTAAAAAGAATAACTTTTGGTCACATCACACCGTTTGGCCCGTTCCCCATTTCGCTAACGTTTATGAGTCTAGCCAGTAGCCGCATAAGGTATAGCACAATCCAAATTGATCCATTTGAAATGATACTATGTTAATTTTATACATAAGTTATTTTTACATTAAATCATGAAAAATGTTTTACCTTTGCCAACACACAGAATCTCATTAACAAAGACGTCAAATGCCTCACACTCAGGAGCATCAAAGGGGTCTAGACATTCACTACAAATTCAAGAGGAAACAAATACAACCAAAACGCATAATCAGAATTTAAGGTCAACAACTTCGACTAGAAAAAACAAGAAAGGGCATAATCAAGTACGCACTTACCTTTCGATGATTTCTGATTTGCTTAAATTGGATAACACCTGCAGAGAAAAATGTTATTGCAAACTGGTCAGCCTTCACATGTTTAGATCTTTGAAAAATATAGACGGTTTGTAAACTCATGCATCAAAGCTAGAGGCGGAAAAATGGACGGGCTAGGTAATCAGCCAAAATAGGTTCAGGGCGAAACATGTCGTTTTCTTTAGCACCCCATAGTGACCCACAAACATCTTTATCCATTAGTAGTTAAAAAAATTTAATACCTAAATCATGATTCCAAAAACAATTTAATTACAATGATATTGGAATTGAATAAAAACGACTTAGAGGGTGTTTTGGATTGATTTTTCAAAACTGCTTCTGCATTTTGGAAAAGCAGGGGTGGAACTGCTTTTAGATTATTGCGTTTTGGTAGCCTAAAAATTCATTTCAAAACTCAACCCCAAACACTAAAAACTGATTATTTGCGTTTTCAAAACGCAATAATCTAAAAATCCATTTCAAAATGCAACCTCAAACACCCCCTTAGGAGGTTGTATGCAACCACAAACACGTATTTCAACCCATTTGGCGCGTTCCCTTATAGCAAAAGCTTATGACAAGACTCTGTTGGATTTGTTTGAGACAATACACAACCCATAGTGACTCGTTAACCTATCAGACAATCGACACAAAGAGCAAGATTCAAATTCGCATAACGAATTGGTGATCGTTACGCAAATCAACCAAATTTATCTCACCTCAATGTCTAACCTTGTTTATTTTGCATGCCTCTTCTTATGCACTATCATATAAAAAAAAAAGCTAAAGACAAGGCCTGAATAATATGTACCTGGTAGGCCTGAATGACAAGGCGAATCATCGTATCGGAGCTATCATCATCACTCCTTTTAACATCAGGATGGAATTGCTTAACCTGTAGAAAAAACAACAACATATAAACAAGCAGTAGAACAATATGTATGCTATGCAGTATGCAGACCTTAAAGAAAACATACTTTGGCCCGAAAGGCTGCTTTAAGGTCGGACAAAGTGCAGTCAGGCATTACGTCGAGCAGTTGGTAGGCAGAGGAAACAGACATAGTGGATTGAGCTCTAGCAGAAGAGTTGACCCTGAATTGGTTGTTGGTATTTGAAGAGAAAGGATTAAGTGGGCATAGAAAGGGTCGTTGTAGACAGTTGTTATGGGAATGGGTGTTTTTGATTGATGGGGGTGGGTACAAGGAACATAAGCTCACAAATTGTCTGCACGTAAGAGAGCAGCCCATCTCTATCATCGCATAACAGCAAGGAAATCGAGCAAAGATCGTATGAGTGAATGTAATTTGCTTTAGGAAACGGAGGGAGGAAACCAAAAGGAAAATGCGGATCACATTTATTTTCAGAGCATGTTTGGCTCTCCTTATTTCCACCTCCTTATAACTTATAACTTTTCCAAAAAGTTAATAAGTTATAAAAAGTGTTTGGCAAAAAGAAAAGGACTTTTTGTTTTAACTTTTTGTAAGCCTATGATAAGTTGTTTTGGAAAAGTAAGGGAGGAGTGACTTTTTGAACCTCCTTATAACTTATTGATGGTTATTTACTTACATGCCCTTATTATATCCTTACACCTTCCCTCCTTTTACCCTTTTTGGTCATTTTACCTAAATAAGTTAAACCAAACATTTTTTTACAAACTAACTTATCAACTTATTGTTTTTCCTCCCCACATAAGCTAATCCAAACACTTTTTTAAAAACTTCTTTTTAAAAAGTCATAAGTTAATAAGTCCTTTTAACAAAAAGTCCTTTTTGCCTCAAATAAGTTTATCCAAACATAATACGTATTATACTTGCGTATTTATGAATCATTAACCCCGACAATAAGGCTGTAAACGAACAGAACGTTCATGAACTGTTTTGCAAGAAATTTGTTTATGTTCGTTTATTTAAATAAACGAGTAAGGTGTCCGCGCGATGCAGCGGAGAACACAGATACTTCTAAGGGTGTATATGGTTTGATTCAGTTTGATTATTAGCCTCAACCGAAATTAAAACCAAAGTCATCAGTTAATAGATCTTAATAAACAATCGATTATTTGGTTTGATTTATATGGTTAGATTATTGGTTTTTAGTCCGGTTTAGTTAATTTTGATTAACAACAAAAACCAAACTTTGGCTAAATTTTTTTTGCCCATATTTATATCTTTTAAACATCCATTTTATGTATTTATACCTCCATTTCATGTATTTCTAAGCAAAAATTTTAACCAAAGTTTGGTTTCGGTTATTAACCAAAATTAACTAATACAAACTAAAAGCAACAATCTAACCAAATTGACTAAACCAATTAATCGGTTGGCTAATAAGATCGATAAACTGATAGTGTCGATTTTTGTTTCGGTAAAAGGGTAAATTTTTGCTTACGTATTTATGAATCATTAACCCCGACACTAGGCCTGTAAACGAATAGAACCTTCATGAACTGTTTGGCAAGAAGTTTGTTTATGTTCGTTTATTTAAATAAATGAACAAACATGAACACAATTTTTTGTTCTTTTAATTAAACAAACAAACATGAACACACGTTTTGTTCGTTCATTTATGTTCATGAACATTCGTTTATGTTCGTTCGTTTATTTTTGTTCATTTAACTAAACTTAACTTTATTTTTATTATTTATTTCCTTTTGTTAGGTATCTTAATTAATATTTCTAAAAATTTAACCCTAATCCCAACATTCTAACCATATTACTTATCAGCCACTCTCCACACTTCCCAGCCCCACCTCTCTTCTTCTCCACACTTCACAGCCCTACCTTCTTCTACTTCTGGACGACAACCTCCAAAGCCCCACCCCCAACATCCACAACCCTGTCTCCGGCCGTCCACAACCCCATCTCCAGCCTCCACAACACCGCCGTCTCCCTCATCATCATCTCCACAGACCACAGCGCCGCAATATTTCTTATCCCCGTTTCCATTTTGTAAGTTTTTTCTCTCGTTATTTCTTAGTATGTTTCATATTGTTATAATTTTAATTGATCATTTGTGTTCATTTATAACTCATTTTTTTTTTGTGTTCGTTTATGTTCATTTGTGTTTATTTATATTGATCATTTGTGTTCGTTTATGTTCAAGAATTGTTCGTTTAGGTTTTAAATGAACGAACATAAATGAACATGACAAATTTCTTAATGAACGAACACTTACACAAAAATGTGTTCGATTATGTGTTCGTGTTTGTTTATGTTCAAGAACTGTTCGTTTAGGTTTTAAATGAACGAACATAAATGAGCATGGCAAATTTCTTAATGAACGAACACTTACACAAAAATGTGTTCGATTATGTGTTCGTGTTCATGTTTGGTTAAAGTTAAATGAACAAACAGGAACACGCCTGTGTTCGTGTTCGTTTACAGGCCTACATCACACACTAACAGGAGGCTACCATATCCCCTAGAATGTGATGTCACACCCCCCAAAATATGATGCCACAAGTGTGTGAAACCCAGAACCCACTTACTTATTCTATCACTTTCTAGTCCGTATGAGAGGGCAAATACGTTTATGTAATATATTTATGGTAAGTATTAAGGGTTAAGTTTACTGTCATATCCATACTTGTAGGGGAAGACTCGTCGAATAATAACGAAAGTTAGTTACAATTAAATGGTTTGGCAAACACTTAAATAAGACGAAGGATATTGATGATGTAGGGTGCTTATTGGGCCAAGCCTAATAGCTCAAGAAGCCAAAATCATTAAATATAATATTGGGTTAAGCCTAAAGCTCAACAAGGAAGCCCATTAGGATATGACTCTCCCATAGAGGGACAAACCACACATCCAACTCAGATTGGTCTTTACACATAACATGTTAATTATTTATTTAATTAAATAAATAATAGGATCAAAGCATAAACAAAAACATCTTGATTACACTTTTCTGATAGAAACTTGAAAGTTATGAACCTGAAAATAATCATAACCAAAAAATTAGTATGAAACACAGAACATGTAAATTATTAATTTAATTAAATAAATAATAAGATCAAACCTTCATTGTTTATAATCAATTTGAAGACGATTATGTTTTCATATATTTATATTTTTTATATATTTATATTAAAAAAGAATTGTGAGAGAGCGGAGGTTTTAGCTGGTCTGATGATTCTTGCCTTCTCTGTCTATTTATATAGATGGGTGTAATTGAGTAAGGGCAGAGTAATTCAAATTTTGAATTTGAAGCTTAAAATTAAAAGTTTTATGTTTTCCCCCTCTCTAAACATCTGTTGATTTTGACTTGTTATACTAAACAGATGTTGTTGAGTGTTCCCCTGTAAACAACAAATGCTAAACTTACTTAATGGTTGGCCCACATTTTGCAAGTGGCATTATTTAATTCCTTTAAATGAGTGGCTGACGATTTTTCTTGAATATTTTAATCAGATGTTATGACGTCATCTTTTGCATCACCGAAGCCTTCTCAATGGGTGCCACATCAGCTTTCTTATGTCTAAAATCTTGACAACTCAGCCTTGCTGACATCACTCACGTTTCTCCTATTATGGAAAGTATAGATATATATATATATATATATATATATATATATAGATGTTGGTATGTTGGTTAATTAGTTTTGTTATTATTTTGTTTGGTTATGTGTGTGCGGAATAAGCGAACAGGAAAAAAAAAGATCTTTAGCGGTTACGGCGTCGCCACTAAAGCACTTGCCCAGATTGTACAGGAATCCGCCACGTGGCAAAAAAATAAAGGTAAACGATAACGCCACGAGGATAAATACCTTTAGCAGCGGCCACATGTGGCATTAGGCACAAGTATAATTAGATGACATCATTAGCGGCGATCGTCGCTGTCATTGACCATGTCGCCGCTAAAGGTATATCAATAGCAGCGACAGCCGTCGCCACTAAAGGCCTTCTGTTTTGTAGTGAACATTAAATATGCAAAACAGCTAGAGTTCATATGTCAGTTAGACAACCATCATAATCTTGAAGGCTACTGAAGATAATAGTTATCTGGAGAGACTAGAGTATTAGGTTGATATCATTTGAAGAGTTTAGTAAAAAAAAATAGTCGTCACAACTTATTTGTGGGCTTTCCGTCTTTTTTTTAGGAACGCATATCTTATTAGACCATGTGTAGTCGAGCGTGATGATCAGCGCCAAAACCATTTTCGCGCCTGTAACACTGAAACACAGGGGCGCGAAGGAACAAATTTTGCCGGGGGCGTTTTAAACATAACGCTGGACATCACAAACAAGCAACCAATCCCCTTTCTCCACCTCACCCTCCCCCAACGTCTCTCTCTCTCCTATCCCAACGTCTCTCTCTCGGTGGTGGTGAGGGTTTGTGGCTGATGGTGGTGTACGGTGGTGGAGTAGGGTTTGTGGCTGATGGTGGTGTACGGTGGTGGTGATGATGGTGATTGGTGTGTGTGTGTGTATGTGTGAGAAAGGGTAGAAGAGGAAGAAGAAGAAAAAAGAAGAAGATGAAAGAGGTGGGAGAGACGAAGAAGAAGGGTTTGGTGGTGGTGATGATGATAGTGGTGGTGGTGGTCAGTTAAAGAAGAAGGCTTCAGTTTTAGTTTTTTTTTCTAATAAAATAATAAATAGCGCCCCTTTTTTTCCCACTCCCACTACACCCCATTTTGATTTAAAGCCCCATGCTTACTCAGATGTCACGTGGACCAATCATAAACAGGGGCCTTAAGTTTCCCCCTCCACTACACATGGTCTTATTAAACAATGGAAAAAATTTGTAAACCCATTTTTTTATTAGTGATGATTATTTTTATTATTATTTACCGCATGCTTAGTGACTTTTTTTTGAACGGAAAGTGGTGCAACCGGTGGAGCTTCGGCTAACATCCTGGGTCAGCCTGCAGGGACGGCCCTTAAGGGGTGCGGGCAGGACTCCCGGCCCGGGCCCAATTTTTCGGGGGAACATTGACCCTTCGGCAATCCAAGTTTTCTTAACAGTGATGTCATTAATTTGAGGGACTTTTGTATGTTTGAGCCCCAAAATTGTAATCAAGTATTAATCAAATTGAAGGGTAGTTTATATAAAACAGAAAGTAAAGAAATATTGAGCGAGGCTAAGAATTAAAGAAGAAAATTAAATGGTTTGAGAAAAAAAAATTATAGGTTTATTAATGAGTGTAGGAGTAGAGATGATGAAAAAGATGAAATGAAGATGACTTATATTTAGTTGTTTTTACTTTTTACTAGTTGGTTTAGACTTCTTTTTTAACTTTTATTTTTGTTATGAAATAATTTTTTTTTTTTAATTTCCAAACTTTCACCCATTTATATTTTCATATTTTGTGGGATTCGAACTCCCAACCTCTTCCAAGAGGGTTTATTTCCTCTGCCGTTAGACTACAACCTAAATGGGAAATAAAATTTGATTCATCAGTTTGATATTACTTTAATCGTAGCTTAAAAAAATAGTTTACATTATTTATTTCATTAAGGCCTAAAGCTAAGGCCAAGGGGCACAATTTTTACAGCTCGGCCCAGACACTTGAATTTTCAGGGCCGACCCTGCTAACCTGTACTGATTACCCATTCCACCTGGATTGGGGATCTCCCCAGGTGGAACCCCCACATGTGGTAAATATAGCTCCGACAAGAATCGAATTCTCAACCTCCACATGACCTCCACTCTATGTCCCTAAATTTTCACCAATTGAGCTAGGCTTCATTGGCGCATGCTAATTAGTGACTTAATTTAAGTAACCGAATATAAAATATGACAACTTTCCTAAAACAATTCCTGATTTTATTTAGATATATATGTTAACATCTTATTTTATATATTTTATTATAAAATCAAATGTGAGCCAAAATCGGGAAAACAGGAGAGATGTGAATCAAATTAAAATTTTAAAATATGAAACAACATTAAATGTGTTTGAGATCATTAATTATAGTTTGTTGGTCATCATTAAACCATCCGATTTTCACTCGATGATTTCATAATCTAGATATTCTATTTTCTATCCTGATCATGTGGCCTAGTGGTAAAAGGGTCGGTTTTTTCTTTGAAGGAGCCGGGTTCGATTCCCACGGGAGGCATGTGATGGATACCCCCACCCTTGTGGTGGGGTAGGTGGTTGGGAAGTGATGGAGAGACCCTCGACCCTTGTGGTCATGGGTTCGACTCCTGATCCCTCCAGGTTTTACCGGTTCACTACCGTCGTGCCTTCGGGCGGGTTTGTGGGCCGGGTTTTCTCTGGAACTGGAGACGGGTGGGCCGAAGGGCTCTGTCCGTACGGACTAGAGGCCGTCTGGGGCCCCTTTTGGCCATTGGGGGCCGCGTACAGAATACCCGGCAATACTTTAGTTTATCGTTCAAAAAAAAAAAAAAAATTCTATTGTCTATATATACAATCACTTGTATTCCAAGTTCCATATTCACAAAATCTTGAAACAAATTAGCAATCTTTCGATGGAAGAACTTAAATCGGCTGCAATGATGGAAGATGATCAATGGATGAACTACTTACGCAACTCGAATGTCGACATATTTGAAATCATCAAGAAGGCAATCATGATGGCTGCTTCCGATCACCCTCAAGAGTTCAACAACAAGAGAGACATGATCGCACAAACCCTCTTCTCATGTGACTTAATCAAGTGTGAAAAGCAAAGCATGATCACTGAAACCGAAGACGAAACAACAACAGTTACACATGTTTTGAAGATGAAACAGGTTCTTGATCAAACTAGCAGCCATGAATCGGTGTTGTTGGATTCGTTATCCAAGCTTCAACACATGGTGAAGTCAGTGAATGTTCTCAAGTTAACGGGTGTAGGAATATCAGTTAACGCTCTTAGAAAACACGCATCGAAGAAGGTTGCAAAGATCTCTACAACACTTGTGAAAGAATGGAAACACATGGTGAAAGAATGGATGAAAGACAGTGAAAAGATGCAACAACAGAAAGGTGGTGAGTTAGATGCAAACCCTAAAAACCCTCCACAGATTGAAAAGCAGTTACTTGTACCAGCAAGCGATGAGAAACGATCATTGGTTGTGCGAATAAAGTTGAAGAAAGTTGAACCAAAGGGTCCATTGACTCCTGAACAGAAAGATGAAAACGACAAGGATGATGGTGTTGCTAGGGTTTTGAAAGAGTCGAGTTTGAATAGCGAAAGAAAGATTGAGTTGGAAGAACCGAAGAAGCGGATGAAGGAGGGTGTTGAAGAGAAGATTGAAGCTATAAAGAGAAAGGTGGACAAGGCTTATGATGAAGTAGACAAGATGAAGAAGAAGAGAAGGATACAAGTGTTGGACTTTGATGAAGTCAAAAAAATAGGGTTTGGTTGTCCACAGATTAAGCCACTCAGAAGGCAATTTAGAAGATGATGATGATGATCAGTTGGATTAATTGGTTTTGGTACTTAATGTTTATGTAATGAAACACCATTGAAGTAAATGTACTAATATTGATAGCATCTAATTGAGGTTTGCATGTGTATTTTTTTCCCAGTATTGTGTTTAACTAATTTGCAGATTGTATGTGGTCAACATTGTTAGTTAATAATATTGGTTTTGATCAGTTTAATTTTAAGCTTTATTAAGCACTAGTTTTTATCCTGGGAGCGTCCCGGGTTGAAATATCTAATATGACATAATAAAATATCTAATATGACAACATAATTAATAACTTACCAATATATGATTAATGAATATCATCATCATCATCATCATCATCATTATTATTATTATTATTATTATTATTATTTATTTATTTTAAACAAATCTCTTTCATAAGTTATCATATTATTATTTTAAAAAATTCATGGGTATCACTTAATCCCAGGCCCGACCCAAACCCACAATTCTTTTAAACTAATCCTAAACCTGACACAATACCTGTCGGGTTACAAAAAATAATCGTTTTTTTTCTCCGTTTTTTATATAGCACTATGGTACTCGTTGGAAAGATAATAAAACGCTCGTTAATTTGGTGTAATTTTTTTCTTTAAAAAATCTCGTATATAAAAGATATTAGCGTTTAAAAGTTATGGGATAAAACATGAGAGAGAAAATAATAAAGGTTTAATATTTACATTTAGTAGATTAGGTTTTTAAGAGATTAGGTTAGCCATATTTATTCCTTTTTTTAATTGGTCTAGAGTTGCCACATCACATTCTATGTGGCATCTCTTAAAGGAGAGATTGCATAAGAGTATTAATCTCTTTGCAATATATATATACTAGTTTTTATCCCGGGAGCGTCCCAGGTTGAAATATCTAATATGACATAATAAAATATCTAATATGACAACATAATTAATTACTTGCCAATATATGATTAATGAATATTATTATTATTATTATTTATTTTAAATAAATCTCTGCCATAAGTTATCATATTCTAATATAAAAAAACGAATCTCTGCGCCGGGGTATAAATCTAGTGTCATTACAAAATATTATATAATGTCAAATGAATTCAGAAGTTTGTAATCGATCATTTTTAAAAGAATTAACATGAAATAAGGAAAAAAAGTTATTTATTGAAATATCGAACGCATTAGTCTAAGGGTTATGTGACGCGTTAAAAAAATCATGGGTATATGATCGGGTATATAGTTCGGGTATTTGGGTATGTGGTTTCGGGTAATTGGGTCGGATATCACCTAATCTCAGGCCCGACCCAAACCCACAATTTTTTTAAACTAATCCCAAACCTGACACAATACCAGTCGGGTTACAAAAAATAGTCGTTTTTTTCTCCGTTTTTTATGTAGCACTATGGTACTCGTTGGAAAGATAATAAAACGCTCGTTAATTTGGTGTAATTTTTTTCTTTAAAAAATCTCATATATAAAAGATATTAATGTTTAAAAGTTATGGGAGGAAACATGAGAGAGATATTAATAAAGATTATAGATTAGGTTAAACCATATTTAAACAATATTTATTCCTTTTTTTTAATTGGTCTAAAGTTGCCACATCACATTCTATATGGCATCTCTCAAAGGAGAGATTGCATAAGAATATGACATGTATGATTAATCCCTTTGCAATATATATATATATATATATATATATATATATATATATATATAGATATAGATTTGTCTATTTAAAGCCAATTGATCTAAGGTTCACATCTATACATCTAATAAACTAAAGTCCATGAGGACACTTGGCACTCCCACATTCATCCTCAATTGTGTAGCCAATCATATTGTGCCAAGTGTCTCATTGTGGGAATTTATAAAATTTTTCATTTTTCTAAAAATAAAAAATCATTCAATTAATTTTGGTCAATAATCATTTACCAATATTAATTAACTTTCCTAAAACAATAGAACCCTAATTCGAAAATCATTTAGCAAATTAAATTAGGCAATTCAATGATTATTTTGGTAAAAATTGGTCAAGCATATTATCTTCCTAAATACACAATCATCCTCCTAAACCTTACTCTTCTAAACCCTAAAACTACTCTAGGCGACCGATCATTCTTTCTTCTCGGCTATCCTTCTACAAGGTAATTTCCAGTCATCTTCGTCGTCGCCGGTTGCTGCAGCCTGATTCACCGCTCTCTTCTTCGTATCAGATTGTCCTTTTAAAGTGGTTTTATAATTGTCGCTGTTATTGGTTTTTTGAAACAGGCTCACATCGATCAACGCAACCATTTTTTCAATTGATTAGGGCTCAAGCGTTCAAGTTTTGAAGGTAAACATCACTCAACTCCAACTTCGTTTCTTGCGTGTTTCCGATTTCACAGAAGCAAACCAATCAATTTAATTGACTTTTGTTTTTTACTGTATCAATTGAGTTATAAGGGTTTGGGACTCTTTCAATTAATTAAATGACGTTATTTGTAATATTCAAGCAAGTGTAAAAATCATTTTGAATAATAGTGAGGCTTTGCATTACCAGCAAGAAAATGGCATCAAATGGTTTATGAAATGAGTGGTTGAATAATTGTTATTAAAGAAAACACAGAATGTATGATGATGAAAAGTGTTGAAGATCATGACAATACTAAAATAAAGAGATGGAAAGTATTAATTTGCTACAGGTTAAGTAGCAAAATGCTTGATATATGAAAAAAAATGGTACTTAAAAAAAAAGTTGTAACTTGAAATAAGTAATAAGAAACTATCAAAAGTGGAAAGAAGGCGGCAAAACTATGAATATCATGGTCATAAGATCAAGGAAAACAAGTTTCTCTCCAAGAAAATGAAATGGTTTTCCTTCTCAATGTAATTCATACGGTTTAAGTGTTGATCGTTTTACCTTTTAATCCAGAAAAGGTTGGATGACATGCTATATATTGGACTTACTGAAGACCACAACAATCTGGTATGATGTTTACAAATGTTTGATAGCTCATTGATAGTGTATACTTGCAGGTCGCCAGGTATTGAAATCAATAACAAATCGGTTTTCTCCTCTACATCTCAAGGTATCATTTTTGCTATTTCTTTATTTTTTGCTATTTCTTTAATTTTTCAAAAAACATTCGAACCCTAAACAATCATGGTATTTGTGGTTTACTTCATTTAGTGAAGTTTAGTTGAACCTGAGTTCTATATGCTTCTTTTTTTTTCGAACTTCGAAGTAAGCATATAGTAATTCTTTTGAATTCAAAGTCTTATTTCACAATTAACTTGCTGGATTTATTATACATGGTTTACTTCAGGTACGTGAGTAACCTACTCCAACACAAGAGAGTAAAAACAAAGGGATAGAAGGCATGGATGGAAACAACTTCAAGTCCACTTCCATTTTTGGTCATAACTTCTAACAATAATCCTTTCATTTTGTTTGATAAATACTATATTCTCAATGCATATTAGTATGCATGTTGTGAACAAGTGTTTTACTATGATACGCCTTAGCTTATCAAGATGATAATTTTTGGTTGTTTAGACTGCTCGGGTTTGGATTCTGGATCATTCGGTGTTTGGTTAGGCGGCTTTTAATATTTGATTCTTTGCAGCGACTTTGGTCCTTGATATTAAGGTACGATTTTGTTCCAATGATTTATGAAATTCTAATTAAGCATTTCTATATAGTGCCAAGTGCTTTGGTAGTTCATGATTTAATGGTTCTCGCATTTTTCAATAGAAATTATTCAACTGCTTTCATTCTTTACAGTATGTTTTTTCTGATGATGTATGTTCAAATTCGTTTTAGATTTGTCTGATCTGGTCATGGTCGCAATCGAGGTCACATTCCATGGAAGCTTTAATGGCGGTCATTGTAATCATTTAATACACGAGTTTTTTCATCTGGATATACAGGACGGGTGATTATTAGCTTCAATCCCAGAGATGGTTCACCTCACAGTAAGAGTTTCTAATCTTTTTTATTTAGTTGTTAATCAATATTTCCAATGCTCTTTTTTATGTTCATGCTTTGTATGATGGAGATATTGATAAATTGAAGATATGTCGCTTTTTCATGTTTTAGTCTTTTTACTTTTTTTATTAAACAAAAAGCAATAAATCAGAATGAGAAAGGAAACTGACGTAAATTAGGAACTCATTAAATTTCCTTATTACATTCACATTACTCACTTCCTAAATTTAGTGTAATTTATATTGGTAATAAGTTAAATTTTGAATTTTGAATTTCAAAATTCAAATTAAAATTCAAAATATTTAAATTCAAATTATACAAAATTTCAAATTTTGAGTTTAGGTTAATAATGGTAAGAAATTACACATACTAATTATCCTTTTAATTACGTATTTAATAAGATTCAAAGTCTCTACATAAATAGTGTCAATTATCCAATTAATACATTAATTGATCCTATTAATTGTGTTATATTATTCTTTTTTTTTTGAAGGTGTGTTTCAGCGGAGAATCCAAATGACGCACAACCCCTCAACCCCATTTCGAATCCAGGCCAAACGCGGGTGTTGAATTTCTCACCGCTTAGTGCGAGTGGGGGGACTCGAACCTGAGACCAAGCCCGGGCGGGAACCTCCCTAAGGAGTAAACCCTCCCACCTCAGACCAGCTGGGCTGGACATCAATGGCATGCTATATCTTCTATACATCTAATAAAACAAAGTCCATGAGGACACTTGGCAATCCCACATTCATCCTCCAATTACATAGCCAATCAACTAATGCCAAGTGTCTCTATTGTGAGAATTTATAAAATTTTTCTTTTTTCTAAAAATCAAAAATCATTTATTGGTTGGTCAAAATCGGTAATTAATATTAATTTTCCCATTAATAAGTTGGTCAAAATCGGTCATTAATATTAATTTTCCCATTAATAAGTTTCCTATTTGTTAATTAAAACCAATCTTTCTAATAACTTTCTCTCTCTAAACCCTTTTCTGCAGCAATCTTCTCCATTACTAGGTTAGTTCGTGAATTTTAAAAAATAAATTCTTTTATAAAAACATGACTCTTTTTTGAATTTTAAAAATAGAATAGTCATTAAATGTTTTTTATTTTAAAAAAAATTAAAAATCTGGATTATAGTGTTTAGGAAAGTTATTAAACACTTTGACCGAAACATTAATGAATAATTTTCGATTATTAAAAAATAAAAAATTTTATAAAAACATTAATGACTCTTTTTTGAATTTTAAAAATAGAATAGTCATTAAATGTTTTTTATTTTAAGAAAATTAAAAATATGGATTACAGTGTTTAGGAAAGTTATTAAACACGTTGACCCAAACATTAATGAATGATTTCGATTTTTAAAAAATAAATTTTTTTATAAAAACATTAATAACTCTTTTTTGAATTTTAAAAATAGAATAATTATTAAATGTTTTTTATTTTAAAAAAACAAAAAATGTGGATTATATTGTTTAGGAAAGTTATTAAACACGTTGACCGAAACATTAATGAATGATTTTCGATTTTTAAAAAATAAATTCTTTTATAAAAACATAGAATAAAATATGCTCGAAGTTTTTTTAGCGGGTCGATATGGGTAATGCTCATCTTCTCAGACGTGTCAAATTAAATTGTGAAATTTAGGTGGTAGTTAGTTTCTTATTTTCATTTTTATTACTTTCTTATTGTTGAATATGCCATAAGTCTATTTTTAACACATACCATTTAAGTCGCCTTATTCAGGTTGGATTGTATTTAAGAAACCCTGTATTCTCACATGGCCAGCTTTATGTCGCATTGTCAAGAGTTAAAAGCAGGGCAGGCGTGAAGTTACTTATACTTGATGCTGGTGGGAAAGTGATGACTAAAACAAAAAATGTGTTTTATAAGGAAATTTTCAGCGATATTTGAATAAATGTGTATTCGTTGCTTTTAAATTTTAATAAAATGTTTCTACTTTATTTTTCTTATACGTTATACTACTCCAAATAATCGTACGTTGTTGAACTGCGTGTCAACGCGGGCAAATATCTAGTATGTATTTTAAACATACCATCGATTACTCAATTGCTTATTTTGGTTTGATTATTCAGTTTTTATACAAACTTTATTTAATTATCTATTATTATTATTTTTTTAATATAAAATTAAATTTTTATTAATTTCAATAAAATGGGCAAGTTACATAGGAATAACAGGTAGGCGGGTAACAAGCTGCGCCGCCACTCCTTTCTGAATAGAGAACCCTAATCTAGAGAAAACGAATCATCGGCCCTAGGGAGTCGAGAAGTTGCTGTACCCTAATATTATTTTTTTAACGGCTAATACTACCCATTTTTCTTGAACGGAATGGTAATTTTTGTACAACTAGATGAAAACTTTGACTAGTTTAAGAGGAGAGTGAGTTAGTTGTCTATTAATTTCCAGTCTGCAATGTTATTTAAACTTGTCTCTAATGAATGAAAAGGCGAGTGCGAGTTTATGAATGAATTTTCTTTGGTTAACTTCGTCAACGGATTTTTGAGTTGATTAATTGTTTCATTGCTAGCACAAATTTGGCATATGTGCGCGGTGTTCTTTGGAAGCTAAGCTTGAAACGGGTAGTGATTTATGTATCCGAAAACAGTTTAGATTGACATACAGCTTGTGTCGGGTGTGAATCTGTATCCGAAAACGGGCCGTTGATCTATCTAAATTTATCGTTTCATTTGAATTTCAATTATCCTATCCGTTACAGTAATCCGCTTCCTATTACCAAGGACCCGTCGATCACCCGAGACCCTTTGTGACGAACATGGGTTGCAGTCCAAACCATCATAAAACAGCCACATATGTGGTGGTTTAATTGGTTTTTATTTATAAGTCGAGCTTGCATGGAATAAGCTTGTCTTCAAGTCTTAAAGTGGATATTGCATGGCTGGAATTTGAAGATTAAAGCATTTGTGGTTTTAATATTTTAGTTTATTTACTTGTTAGACTTGGTAAAGCTTTGACAGAATATGATGGAAGTGTACGTTAGTAGTGATACATGTTGGGTAAAGAGTAAGTCTAGCTTTTACCGGTTCTTTAGGTGAATTAGTTTTTTTATTGTTTCTTTTGATTCCGATGCTAGTTGTCAGTGTATGGCTGGCTATATATATGGCCTTTCATGTTCACTTTTGAAGTACAATAATAAAGTTGGTTTTGCTTTTGTTTACTTTCTCCAACATCCATATATATCTTTTCTCTTTCACTATTTGAGAGTTATTTTCTTTTTAGTTCATCAAGATTTATTTCCATTTCATATTTGTGAGTTTTGAGAGAATAGTTGAGGCTTGATATCCAACATTTGGCATCAGAGCTTCGTTTGTTTGAAGGGGTTGTGATCTTGAGTCGTTTCAAAGCTTAAATAGTCACGTAAGCTTCTACTCTTGATCATCCTGTTTCGTTATAAGAGTATAACCGAACGGAGGTGTGTGAAAAACGAACGTGAAAGATCCGTCAAAGCAGGTGGCTTTGGATTTTGTTTGTTTAGCGGGTTAAAGAAAACAGTAGAAGCGGTAGCTTGTTTTCCTATTCGGTGGGAATAGATCTCTTGGAACGGGTTAGATCGGAAAAAGGGTTGAAGCTATCAAAAGGAAGAAAATGGCGTTGGTACCTGTCAAAGAAGGTGGTTCGATGTCATATCAAGTTCCCGTTTTGACTGCCACGAACTATCCGGTGTGGGCGGTTAAAGTCAAGTCGATTATGGATGTGCATGGGATTTGGGAGACGGTCGAACCAAGAGCTTTAGGTGTTGAACCAGATGCCGATAAGTCGAAAAAGGCGCTTGCCTTCTTATTTCAAGCAATCCCCGAAGAGACGGTCTTGCAACTGGCGAGCTATACCGACCCAAAACAAGTGTGGGATGGCCTAAAGACACGGTATTTGGGAGTAGAGCGGGTGAGAGTGGCTCGACTTGCAACATTGAATAGGGAGCTTGAAAGTTTACGTATGAAGGAAGGTGAAACGGTTGATGATTTTGTGACAAAATTGACCTGTTTAGCATCAAAGGGAAGGAGTCTTGGATATGAGCTTGAAGAAGTCAAGTTGGTGAAAAGGTTGCTTGATTCGATGCCTAAGCCATTTCTTCAAATTGTGGCTTCCATTGAGCAATGCTTTGATTTAGACTCAATGTTATTCGATGAATCCGTTGGTAGGTTGAAAGCGTATGAGGAGCGCTTGAAAGGAACATAGAAAATGGAGGACATTCAAGGTGGGTTGTTGTTAGCTAGTCAAGAAAAATCACACGGGTGTAAACATTGTGGTGGAAGCTCAAACCGAGATGACTTTGGACGTGGCCGGTGAAGAGGTCGTGGGTCCGTGAAGGGTCAAGATGGTAATGAGCGTTTCCGGGATAAAAGCCACGTGAAATCTTATAAGTGTGGTGAATATGGTCACTACAACAACGAGTGTCCGAAGTTGAAAAGTGAAGAAGCAAATTTAATGGAGGAGGAACCGACACTCCTATAAGTGGTATGGGCAAACCAATTAAGGAGGTGATTGTTGGTTTAATTGTTTTTATTTATAAGTCGAGCTTGCATGGAATAAGCTTGTCTTCAAGTCTTAAAGTGGATATTGCATGGCTGGAATTTGAAGATTAAAGCATTTGTGGTTTTAATATTTTAGTTTATTTACTTGTTAGACTTGGTAAAGCTTTGACCTAATATGATGGAAGTGTACGTTAGTAGTGGTACATGTTGGGTAAAGAGTAAGTCTAGCTTTTACCGGTTCTTTAGGTGAATTACTTTTTTTATTGTTTATTTTGATTCCCATGCTGGTTGTCAGTGTATGGCCTTTCATGTTCACTTTTGAAGTACAATAATAAAGTTGGTTTTGCTTTTGTTTTCTTTCTCCAACATCCGTATATATCTTTTCTCTTTCACTATTTGAGAGTTATTTTCTTTTTAGTTCATCAAGTTTTATTTCCATTTCATATTTGTGAGTTTTGAGAGAATAGTTGAGGCTTGATATCCAACATTTGGTATCAGAGCTTCGTTCGTTTGAAGGGGTTGTGATCTTGAGTCGTTTCAAAGCTTAAATAGTCACGTAAGCTTCTACTCTTGATCATCCTGTTTCGTTATAAGAGTCTAACCGAACAGAGGTGCGTGAAAAACGAATGTGAAAGATCCGTCAAAGCAGGTGGCTTTGGATTTTGTTTGTTTAGCGGGTTAAAGAAAACAGTTGAAGCGGTAGCTTGTTTTCTTGTTCAGTGGGAATAGATCTCTTGGAACGGGTTAGATCGAAAAAAGGGTTAAAGCTATCAAAAGGAAGAAAATGGCGTTGGTACCTGTCAAAGAAGGTGGTTTGATGTCTTATCAAGTTCCCGTTTTGACCGCCACGAATTATCCGGTGTGGGACGTTAAGGTCAAGTCGATTATGGATGTGCATGGGATTTGGGAGACGGTCGAACCAAGAGCTTTAGGTGTTGAACCAGATGCCGATAAGTCAAAAAAGGCGCTTGCCTTCTTATTTCAAGCAATCCCTGAAGAGACGATCTTGCAACTGGCGAGCTATACCGACCCAAAACAAGTGTGGGATGGCCTAAAGACACGGTATTTGGGAGTAGAGCGGGTGAGAGTGGCTCGACTTGCAACATTGAATAGGGAGCTTGAAAGTTTGCGTATGAAGGAAGGTGAAACGGTTGATGATTTTGTGACAAAATTGACCGGTTTGGCATCAAAGGTAAGGAGTCTTGGATATGAGCTTGAAGAAGTCAAGTTGGTGAAAAGGTTGCTTGATTCGATGCCTAAGCCATTTCTTCAAATTGTGGCTTCCATTGAGCAATGCTTTGATTTAGACTCAATGTTATTCGATGAAGCCGTTGGTAGGTTGAAAGCGTATGAGGAGCGCTTGAAAGGAACGGAGAAAATGGAGGACATTCAAGGTGGGTTGTTGTTAGCTAGTCAAGAAAAATCACACGGGTGTAAACATTGTGGTGGAAGCTCAAACCGAGATGACTTTGGACGTGGCCGGGGAAGAGGTCGTGGGTCCGTGAAGGGTCGAGATGGTAATGAGCGTTTTCGGGATAAAAGCCACGTGAAATCTTATAAGTGTGGTGAATATGGTCACTACAACAACGAGTGTCCGAAGTTGAAAAGTGAAGAAGCGAATTTAATGGAGGAGGAACCGACACTCCTATAAGTGGTATGGGCAAACCAATTAAGGAGGTGATTGTTGGTTTAATTGGTTTTTATTTATAAGTCTTAGTTTGAGCTTGCATGGAATAAGCTTGTCTTCAAGTCTTAAAGTGGATATTGCATGGCTGGAATTTGAAGATCAAAGCATTTGTGGTTTTAATATTTTAGTTTATTTACTTGTTAGACTTGGTAAAGCTTTGACCGAATATGATGGAAGTGTACTTTAGTAGTGGTACATGTTGGGTAAAGAGTAAGTCTAGCTTTTACCGGTTCTTTAGGTGAATTAGTTTTTTATTGTTTATTTTGATTCCCATGCTGGTTGTCAGTGTATGGCTATATTTATGGCTTTTCATGTTCACTTTTGAAGTACAATAATAAAGTTGGTTTTGCTTTTGTTTTCTTTCTCCAACATCCCTATATATCTTTTCTCTTTCACTATTTGAGAGTTATTTTCTTTTTAGTTCATCAAGTTTTATTTCTATTTCATATTTGTGAGTTTTGAGAGAATAGTTGAGGCTTGATATCCAACATATATGTTTGACTGATCAAAAACCTTTATAATACAAAGAGAGACAGTTTACTTTTCCTTTCACTTTAATTTTTTTAAGACTATTGACTAATCTCTCTCACCTTTCTTCCATTTACACATACAAGAATTTCATTTTTTTTTTGTTTTCTCATAAAAATATGTCTTTTTTTTTTATATAACAGGTTACAGGTTCAAAAAACGTGTATGCCACCTGGATTTTGATTAATAAAGCACAACGCGTAGCAGTCCGGGCTGAGGCTCAGAGTAGTAGAGGCCTTCTTCCTCCAGGAGGTATCTTTGGACAACAATAGGAAGTCTAGCAGGAGTCCGGATCCCTTTAGTGTGGTGACCCGTTCCAACACAAATGCAGACTTGCTTCCGCTGATCAGTTGACCTGGCTATGTTTCTTAGTGTCATGAGATCTCGTTTTAAGAAGTGAATGGCTTCATTCACTTGCAGCCCGTGAATATCGATTATCCTTTCTTGTCCCCTTCCATTGCCTTGCATATCAAGACTTTGTTAAACATGTAAATAAAACTTATGATTTTATTCGGTGTGAATGTTTATAGATATGTGTATTAGATTGCATGATTTATGTATGTATATAGATTAACATTAGACAAAAGAAATTAGATAGCTATATGTAAGAAGTTAAGTTAGTATGCAAATGGGTCAATCTGGATCAAGGATTGCTGCACATCCAAAAGAAGTTAACTAAGTCGGATACAAGGCTGCAAATGAAGAACAGAAGTGATGCACGAGGACTTATCAACAAAACAGAAGTATTCGAAGAAAAAAATAAGGCTGCAAAAGAATTAAAAGGACAAATATGCCCTTGAATAAAACGGTTGCACAGTTAGTTGGATTTTGGCGGTAAACATCTGAAAAGGTGACAGTTAAACGACACAACCATTCGACATATAATTGTCCCAGGAAGGCACCCATTTGTCAAGTATATATAGAACATAATGTGTATTGTATTATTTACCAAGATTGTTCCGTATAGATCAATCCATTTAAACATCAGTATTTGTCCCAAAAGTGTCGGTTATTATTGTTAATATTGTTTCATTGTTATTCATTTATCATTTGTTGATTGTTCGAACGGATCAATTCAGAAAACTATCTTCATTTCCGCAGCAAATCTGTTACATACCCCAACAGACTTGATGGGTTCCTACGGATACAAACACCGGCGCAAGGAAATTATTAGTGGTGGCAAAATGGATGGGCGGGTCGGGCAGGTCAGATCGACCTGCAAAACAGTTTTTTCCCTGTTATAGAAAAATATATATGAAAAAGGAATGCGTTGATTATGATTTTAAACGAGCATATTGCAATAATAATCTAAATTTGGTTATGAAAATACCCTTGTTGGCTATTATACTAATTAACGTTTTTTAAACAATTTTGGAGGTCGTATGCGTTAAAAACATACTTTATGCGACTTTCAAGCTGTTTGACCTGTTTGACTTGTGACGTATGAAAGCCTGTATCATTCTACACATTTGTAAGTGTAACAATGTAGGAGATACACACCGAATAAAATCATAAGTTTTATTGGTACACTCAGATGTGTTTGGACCAATGCAAGTATCTAGCTTAGGGGTAGTAAATATTTTCTTTTATTCACTTGGAGTTCTAAAAAGCAACATGTTGTGGCCTTATCCAGCACAGAGGCTGAGTACATAGCAGCAACTGATGCTACTTGTCAAGGGGTATGGCTAAGAAGAGTTTTAGAAGATATTGAATTGGGTTAACAAGTTGCAACTGTTATTTACTGTGACAACAATTCTACCATTTGTTTGTCCAAAAATCCTATTCTACACAGTAGAACTAAGCACATTGAACTCAAATTTCATTTCATCAAGGATATGGTGACTAAGGGGCTAGTTGAGTTGAGGTTTTGTTCAACTGAAGATCAAGTGGCAGACATTTTGACAAAGGCTTTCAATCGTGAGAAGTTTGAAGTTCAAAGAGGCAGGTTAGGTGTTAGGAAGTTTGAATTTAAGGGAGGGTGTTAAAATGATAATTCAAACTTCCAAAACATCAAGGGTGCAAAGTGAAACTTAATGAAGTGCATGGTGTTTAAGTTTGCATGGCAATGGCTAGTGTGATTGAATAAGTATTCCTTTGAATACTGAGTTTGTTGAGTCAATAAGTCAGCCGAGTTTGATGCATTTAGTTAGTTAATTTGGTTATGTTATTGTTCTATTTAAGCAGCCCTAGTTCATTGTATTTTGTGTTCACTTCTCAAGCTTTAAGCATTAATAAAACTTCAAATCATTCGACTACAATATTTCTATTTGTTCTTTGATTATTGTTTGCTCATACCAACACTGGTATCAGAGCAAGGTTCTATTCGTGTGATCTCTATTCCAATGGCTGAAACTAAACCACCTCAAAACACTCAAATCATACCTGTTTTCAAAGGCGAAGGTTATGAATATTGGAGCATCAGGATGAGAACTATCCTGAGGGTTCAAGAAGTATGGGAACCTGTTGAAGAAGGAGTGCTTGTTCGTGGTGATCAAATTAACAGAGAGAATCTCGAAGGAAGGATGCCAAAGCATTGGCTATTATTCAGTAGGGAGGACATGACAATCTTTTTTCAAGGATTGCAAGTGCTCACATTGCTAAAGAAGCATGCGACACACTCAGATTAGAATATCAAGGTGATGTGCAGGTTCAGGCTGTCAAACTTCAAAGTTTAAGAAGAGATTTTGAAAATCTCACTATGGGTGAATCTGAGATGGTAGGTGACTATTTCTCAAGAGTAATGGAAATAGTTAGCCAAAGAAGGTCCTATGGTGAAGCTATTGAAGATCAGAAAGTTGTAGAGAAAATTCTCAGAAGTTTATCATCAAAATTCAACTATGTGGTCCCATCAATGAAGTTGCCTTTGATATCACTACACTTACACCAGTTAGATTGATGGGGTCACTACAATCTCAAGAAGCCAGGCTATTGAGCAGGAATGCAGGGAAAAGTGTTGAGAATGCAGGAAAAATGGCTGATAAGATGGATGAGTAGGCTTTGCAAGTTTTTCAAAGTCCAAAGAAGAATGAAGGATCCAGCAGCAGCAATTTCAGAGGATGTGGCAGGGGTAATATGATAGGAAGAGGAAGTGGAAGATCACAAGAAAGAGGTAGAGGGCCACAATGTTATTTGTGTAATAGAATGGGACATGTGAGAAGAGATTGTTGGTATAATGATGAAGCACAAGTCAATATGGCTACTCAAGACACAACTGAATAGATCTCAATGAAGATCAATACCTGTTCTTAGCCTGCACTCCCACTGTCCTAAAGGTTCAAAACGCTACTCTCTCACAATCATTCATACTTATGACCAACACTACTCCTGCCCCTCTATCCAGTACTTTGTGGTTTATAGACTCTGGTTGTTCAAACCACATGACTGGATCCAAGAGTAGTTTTGTGAAACTTGGTGATAAAAAAGGAATTTCAAGTTCAAGGTATAGGCCAAGTAAAAGTGGTTACACCTAATGGCCAGTCTAAATTAATTGATGATGTGTATTTTGTTCCACAATTAGAATGTAATCTTCTAAGTGTGGGACAACTAATGAGGAAGGGATATGCATTATTATTTGATGATGATGCATGCATCATAATTAATAAAAAGACAGGAACCACCTTGATGAAAGTTAATCTTGAAAAGAATAACATGTTTCTGATGGATGTGTGTCAAGCTCAACATGATGATATGACAAAGGCTGACTATGAAGAAAAGATCTGGCATGCAAGATATGGTCATCTGCACTATCAAGGGCTGCAACAATTGTAAAATCAAGGTATGGTATTTGATCTACCCAAAATTAAAGTACAAACTAAGTGTGAAGGGTGCATAGTTGGCAAGCAACACAAGCAACCCTTCAACACTAGTAATTGGTGTGCCAAAAAGAAACTTGAATTGGTACACTCAGATGTGTGTGGACCAATGCAAGTATCCAGCTTGAGTGGTAGTAAATATTTTCTGTTATTCATTGATGATTATTCCAGAATGTGTTGGGTTTACTTTGTGGAAAAGAAGTCAGAAGTATTTGAGAAATTTAAACAATTTAAAATTCTGGTTGAAAAAGAAAGTGAGTGCAAGATAAAGGCTCTAAAAACTGATAGAGGGGGTGAGTATACCTCTAGAGAGTTTAACAAATATTGTGAAGAAAATGGAATAAGAAGATTACTAACACCCCCTTATACACCAGAAGCCAATGGTGTAAGTGAAAGAAAGAATAGGACAGTACTTGGCATACTGAAAAGTATGATGAAATCAAAGGGGTTTCCTAAGTTGTTTTGGGCAGAAGCTACTGCTGTTGCAGTTACGATTTTGAATATAGCACCCACTAAGGCTCTTGACAATCAAACACCTTTTGAGGTTTGGTATGGTTACAAACCACATGTCAAGAACTTAAAGGTGTTTGGATGCATTGCATATACTTTGACACCTGGACAGTTGAAGTAGAAACTGGATGATCAGGGAAAAAAGTGTATCATGATTGGATACACTTCTCAAAGTCTTAGTGGATACAAGCTGTATAATCCACTTACAAAGAAGATTTTAACTAGGAGAGATCCTAAGTTTATTGAAGAAGCCAAGTGGGACTGGAAAGGAAAAGAAGCTGAAAACAACTATGTGTTCTTAGAAGATCCTACACTTGAAAAGGAAATGGAAGACAATGCTGTTGAGCATGTGCAGGATAATTGTAACATCGCAAAATTTTCCCCAAAATTTTAATACATAAAAAGCCCTTATATATATATATATATATATATTTTTTTTTTATTACACCTTTATCATTAATATTATACAAATGTGCCTAAGTCTTTATTTATCCTAACTCACAACTTATATATATACATACATAAATGTATATAAATAATAATAATAATAATAATAATAATAATATGATTCTAAATTCTTTTTTTTTTCACATACAAGATTTTTTTTTAATAAAGCCTTGAGTCAAATAGTCAAAGTCCTAGTCAAAGTCTTAGTCAAACAGTCAAAGTTTTAGTCAAATAGTCAATTCATCATAAAACCTTACTTTATGGTGTTGACCAATTTTAATGGCTAATTGACTCCAAAACTAGTATAAAAACCCACCTATGACCCATTATACTTTGCACCTCTAAATCGATTGTTTCAATCCGATTAAACTTTCCCTCATACCTTTCTTCTATAGTCTATTACTTCTACAATTGAAGCTTTGATTATAAGTTCTTGTAATTGGCGAATTGGAAGCTTGATATTCTTTCTTTTTCGTTTTCTTCAATTTGGACTAGCTACGTTGTTGAGTCTTTGGGATTCGCCTCGCATACATTCACAACACATTATTCTATTTTTTTTACGAGACATAACATTCTGCTAAGGTGAGTTTTACATAGCCCCTTTTCTATTTATCACCATTTTTGGGGTGAAACATGTTACAACATCATTTATGCAATTCAATCATCAATGTGTCTATGTGTATTTCTATGTTGCATTATGTCTTGAACATGACTAGGGTAAGCACAATTCTAGCATAAACATTCATCAGCCAAACGGTATACATTGATAGATCTATTGGACTGACAATCCCACCCGGATACGTGCCTCCTACAAAGGTTACGTGGGTGTTTGTTACTGCAATATAAACGAGTGAACCATGAGCGTATGGGATGTACCACAATACAACAGTCACAAGGTTGATTATGCACTCGATTTACTTCTAGTATGTTTTCGCATATGGACTAGATTGCCATGACACATGAATTGCACAACAATTTTATTCGATTATCAAAACCTATGTAATTCTCACCAACTTTTGTTGACCCAAAATATTTTCAACTTAACATGTTTCAGGTTCTACTTGCTTGAAGATTTGATTTGATGCTTGAAGATGTTTGTATAGTTTTATTCAATTTGATGTACAAATTTTTAGAACAATTGTATGTAATTTATTTTAATCATTAATTGAAACTTATTAATTACCATGAGCTACTGAACAATCATCAATACGTGACATCCCGATGTTTCCGCCATCGGTTGGGGTGTTACAATAATTATAACACTAATGAACTTGTTGAGTCTTCTGTTGTTTTAGGGAATCAAAATGAAAACAGCTCTTCAAGCAGTCAGATTAAACCTGTCAAGTATAGAAGTCTTCAAGACATCTATGTCAACTGTCAATTTGCTATAACTACTACTGATCATGCCTCATTTAAGGAAGCTGATGGTAGACAAGAGTGGCAAGATGCTATGAAGGAGGAACTGCATTCAATTTCTAAAAATGAAACATGGCAGCTGGTGACTCAACCTAAGGAAGTTAATGTAATAGGTCTCAAGTGGTTATTTAAAACTAAAGTGGGGCCATCAGGTGAAGTTGTGAAGTCTAAGGCCAGATTGGTGGCCAAAGGCTATGCACAGAAGTATGGAATTGACTATGAGGAGACATTTGCTCCTGTAGCTCGATTTGAAACAATCAGGTTGGTTATAGCAGTTGCAGCACATCATGGTTGGACTCTCTTCCAACTAGATGTGAAATCTGCTTTTTTGAATGGTGAGTTGAATGAAGACATTTTTTTAAGCATCCACAAGGATTCATAGTGAAGGGATAAGAACAAAAGGTATACAAATTGAAGAAAGCCCTTTATGGCTTGAAACAGGCTCCAAGGGCCTAGTACTCAAAGATTGATGCTTACTTTACAGGTACAGGTTATCTTAAAAGTCCTAATGAACCCACTCTCTACTTTAAAAGATGTGGTACAGATGTCATCTATGCTTGTTTATATGTAGATTACATTGTGTACACTAGTTCCAATGATAAGTTGGCTGCTGAATTCAAGAAGTGTATGAAGACTCAGTTTGATATGACTGATTTGGGTCTATTGTCTTATTTTCTGGGCTTGGAAGTCAAGCAGACTACTCAGGGTGTTTTTATTGGTCAAGAGATATATGCAGTCAATCTTCTGAACAAGTTTGGAGTAAACAATTGTGAAAGCATCCCTACTCCTATGAATACAAGTGAGAAGCATCAGATGAGTGATGGTACTGATCCAACAAATGGTACATACTACAGAAGCTTAGTAGGTGGTCTTATTTATTTAACTCATTGTAGACTAGATATAGCTTTTTCAGTTGGAGTTATTTCGAGATTCATGCAGCAGCCTACTAAGACTCATATGGGATCAACCAAGAGAATATTGAAATATGTGAGGGGAACCATTGATTTTGGTTTATGGTATGAAAGAAGAAAGAAAGAAATGGATTTAGTGCTGGTAGGATATACTGATAGTGATTGGGCCAATTAAGTTGATGATAGGAAGAGTGTGTCTGCTCACACTTTTTCTATTGGTGGAAGTATGATCACTTGGAGTTCTAAAAAGCAACATGTTGTGGCCTTATCCAACACAGATGCTAAGTACATAGCAGCAATTAATGCTACTTGTCAAGGGGTATGGCTAAGATGAGTTTTAGAAGATCTTGAATTAGGTCAACAAGTTGCAACTTTTATTTACTGTGACAACAATTCTGCCATTCGTTTGTCCAAAAATCCTATTCTACATAGTAGAACTAAGCACATTGAACTCAAATTTTATTTCATCAGGGATATGGTGACTAAGGGGCTGGTTGAGTTGAGGTTTTGTTCAACTGAAGATCAAGTGACAGACATTCTGACAAAGGCTTTCAATCATGAGAAGTTTGATGTTCAAAGAGGCAGGTTAGGTGTTAGGAAGTTTGAATTAAGGGAGGGTGTTAAAATTATAATTCAAACTTCAAAAACATCAAGGGTGCAAAGTGAAACTTAATGAAGTGCATGGTGTTTAAGTGTGCATGGCAACGACTACTGTGATTGAATAAGTATTCCTTTTAATACTGAGTTTGTTGAGTCAATAAGTCATCTGAGTTTGATGCATGTAGTTAGTCAATTCAGTTATGTATTGTTCTATTTAAGCAGTCCTAGTTCATTGTAATTTGTGTTCACTTCTCAAGCTTTAAGCATTAATAAAACTTCAAATCATTCGACTACAATATTTCTATTTGTTCAATGATTATTGTTTGCTCATAACAACAGTTCCTTTGCTAAAGCCTTTTGGCCAACAAGGTACGCCTGACGTGCCTAAATCATGGCAATAATGCAATTGATCAAAAGAATGTGCGTGAGAAAACAAATACGGGATATCAACTAATTAGTATGAAATTTATATTAACACACCATAATTATTTATTTAATTTTTATTTAGTGTGCATTTAATATTCTATTATTATTTGTCTTTTCATCTTTGTAACTCATATTTTTTATATCTATATATTCAACTCCACTAATGGGTGGAGAATCATTGAAGCCTCAATTATATGGTATCATAGCCTACCCTTCCTCTTCCTCCCTGTACTTCTTCGATACCCTTCCTCTCCAACCCAGGGCTACCTCTTCGTCATCTTCTGATGTTGTCCTTCTCCCTCACTGATTTGCCCATTTAATTTCTATGAAACTTTTCTCTTCTAATTATTTGCTATGGCGACAACAAATGGGAACACTTATCAAATATCATGTGCCACTGATCATATGACACCTTCTGTCCATAATGTTCATAACCCTTCTCCGACCACAGGTTATGTCTCACATTTGGGAATGGCCACTCTTTACCCATCACACATACAGGGCACTCATCTCTTCAGAATAACATCAAATTAAATGATATTCTTGTTGTCCCTCGCCTAACTAAAAATTTGTTGTCTATTAGCAAGTTAACCAAGGACAACTCTGTGGATGTTTTGTTATCTTACCCTGCTTTTTTATATTCAGGATCATCAAACAAAGGTGGTCCTAGCTCAAGGTTGATGTGAGAATAGGCTCTATGTTTTGCAAGCGGGTCATCAAGCTTTAGTCGCTTCCTTCTCAAGGCCTAAAGCGTCTTTTGAAATTTGGCATTCCCGTTTGGGACATGTTCATTTTGATGTTATTTCTAGTTTACAAAAATTTGGTCTTTTGTCTGTTACGTCTCTTTTACCCAAACATGAAATTGTATGCCTTGTCATCTTGCCAAAAGTCAATGTTTGCCTTTTGATATGAATAATAAATGTGCCTTGAATCCACTTGATCTTGTTCATTGTGATTTATGGGTCCTTCCCCAGTTACCTGTCTTGATAATTATTGTTATTATGTTTCGTTTGTTTATGATTGTTCTCGGTTTTGTTGGCTTTACCGGCTTCGTTTAAAGTTTGATTTTGCCAATGTTTTAAAGGTATTCATGACTTTTGTCCAAACTCAATTCTCTCGGAAAATTAAAGTCTTTCCAATCGATGGTGGAACCGAATTCATCAATCATAAAGTTCGGTCTCTCTTTGAAGATAATGGGACCCTACACAGACTGTCGTGTCCTTACACGCCTCAACAAAATGGTAGGGTCGAACGGAAACATCGCCATATTGTTGAGACCGGTAGCTATGTTGTTTCATGCTAAACTTTCACCATCCTTTTGGGCCGATGCCTTTTCTTCAGCGTTTTATATCATCAATCGCCTACCAACACAAGTTCTTGAGGGTAAGTCTCCATTTGAATTTTTCTTCAATCGACCTCCGACTTATACTAATTTTCGGGCATTTGGTTATCGTGTGTTTCCGTACTTACGTGTCTATTCAAAACATAAGCTTGCTCCTCGAAGCATACTATGTGTTTTTATTGGCTATAGCCCTATTTACAAAGATTATCGCTACCTTGACCCAGTTACATCAAGAGTTTATATTACTCTCCATGCTAGGTTTGATGAAGACACATTTCCATATTTTGCTAACAGCAATGAAAAACCCATCTCCACACTTCAGTTAAGCACCTTTGAGGATCCTTTAAATCCTTCTACACAGCAGCCATCCTACACCAATATAAATCATCCAACATAACAACCATCCTACACATCAGCCAATAATACTTCTCCTTGTGATCACTGCTTGGCATTTCCCACACCACCACAACTCAGCCCAGCCCCAACCCTTCTACTAACACTGCCAACGCCTCACCACCAGACTCTCCAATTTTCCCTTCTGAACCGTTACTTACACAACCCCTAGCCCGCCACCCCACCCCACCACCTCAATAATCGCACCCCATGATGACTCGGGCCAAAGCTGGGATTTTTCGTCCTAGACATATTGCTGATTTATCCCATTGTACTTGCCACCCCCTTCATCATGCTCTTTTTGCTTCTTCAGATCCTAAGGGTTTTACCACTTCTATGAGGGATGAAAAATGGTTAGACGCAATGCATAAAGAGTTAGATGCTCTGCATAGGAATAACACTTGGTCTCTTGTTCCTCGCCCATTGGACCGCAATGTTGTTGGTTCTAAATGGTTTTTTCGTACTAAGTACCATTCGGATGGACCTTTTGAACGTTATAAAGCTCATCTTGTTGCACAAGGTTATAGTCAATTTCCTGCCATTGACTATTCTTACACGTTTAGTCCAGTTGTTAAACCATCAACTGTTCACATTATTCTCTCTTGCTAACATAAATGATTGGAAATTACATCAACTTGATGTAAATAATGCGTTTTTTACATCACCATATTAATGAGTGTGTTTATATGGAGCAACCTCCTGGATTTGCTAATCCAAAGTTTCTTCATTATGTGTGTAAGTTAAACAAGGCATTGTACGAGTTAAAATAAGCACCACGTGCTTGGTTTCAACGATTAAGCACGTTTTTACTAGCCAACGGATTGATGTAGTAGAGCTGACCAGTCTTTATTTGTCTTTAAAAATGGCACCAACATTATCTATTTACTGGAATATGTTGATGATTTAATTTTAATAGGAAACAATTAAGATATAAATAGGTCTTTCATTACTTCTTTGAATAAAGAATGTGCTATTAAAGACTTGGGGGAGCTTAACTATTTTCTTGGCATTGAAGTGACATATACTACAAATGGTTTGTTTCTTAATCAAACAAAATATGCTCGAGACATTTTGGAGCGGATTAACATGTTGGATGCTAAATCTATCTCTATGCCTCTTTCTGCTAATTTATCTTTAACAGGAGGAGAGCTTTATTCAGATCCTACACAATACAGGTCTATCGTCAGGGTATTGCAATATTTGACTATCACTCGCCCTGATATCTCATATGCTGTTAATGAGGTTAGCCAATTCCTTCATCCTCCTACGAAGGCCCACTTTCAAGAAGTTAAAAGGATTCTCCTATACATAAAAGGCACGTTAGCTTTTGGACTATCTTTTACCAAACCGTTACGTTCGTCTCTTGTTGGTTTTTGGGATGCCGATTGGGCTCGATGCCTTGAAATTCGTCGTTCCACATATGGTTTCTCCATATTTTTCGGTGGTAATCTAGTATCCTGGAGTGCTAAGAAACAACTAATGGTTTCGCGATCTAGTTGTGAGTCGGAATATAGAGCTATGGCAAACATGGCGGCTGAAATAATTTGGATAACACATCTTCTTCAAGAAATTCATGCTCTTCTACCAGTTTGGCCTACAATTTTGTGTGATAATCGTAGTGTGTTGTTTATCACACAGAATCCTATCTCTCACAAACGCTTCAAGCATCTTGAGTTAGACTATCATTTTATTCGTGAGCTTGTCTCCTCTAGGAAGTTGTTTACTCGCTTGATTCCTTCCAAGCTCCAAGTGGCTGATATCTTTACCAAGAGTCTACCCCGCCCTCAGTTTTGAAACTTTTCGGGAAATGCTTTACCTCGGACCACCACCGTCTCGCTTGCGGGGATATTAACACACCATAATTATTTACTTAATTTGGATTTAGTGTGTATTTAATATTCTATTATTGTTTGTCTTTTCATCTTTGTAACTCATATTTTTTATATCTATATATTCAACTCCACTATTCGGTGGAGAATCATTGAAGCCTCAATTATAATTCAGCACTCAAAACCAATACTTAAAAGGCTACAACAATCGTAGATTCAAGTTGGTTTTATCAAACGGTGATTGGTGAAGTGTATATTCTGGCCCTAAACTTAATGAGTCTTGCAACTGCAATGCCAATATTTCGGGTATATTCTATATATGATTTCACCATATGGAAAGTTTGATAGAAAGGAGAAAATGGACTTTTGTACTGACATAAGCCATTTGAAATCTCTTGTACACTAGGATAACTGAAAACTTATGGCTAACCAATGTAATACCTTTAAAGAAGCATAATACTCTGAAGAACTTAGTCAAATAGCTTGAAGAATCTAATACGCGGTGTTATAGTCATGTTAATATTTTAGTTACTTTGTCTGGTGTGAGAGGAGAATCCCACATTCTATGTCTACACCTCATTTTGCAATGGTAAATTATTTTATGCTGATAACAAGATTGTTACTTTCACTCAACTTCATTCCACGTAGACATCTTTAACACCCATATTACCCATAACGCCCTTCACACCCTTCAAAGAAATTTCAACCTCCGGTAACGCCCCTCTAAAATTATTGTTAAGTTGATTGTGTGTGTAAATTACTCACCCAAGATTCTTTAACGTCCATTAACATGTTAACGAATTGCTCTTTTTTACACTTAACGTGATAAGTTTTTGAAGAAAATTAGTAGGCAAACTTTTATTGAATTGAAATGATAGGCCCGATTCGAGAGGGGCGATGTCTCCGGTACAATACGAAATCAAGGATTAAAACATGAACCAAAAGAAAGTAAAACATAGCCTGCTATGTAAAAGGATTATTAGAAACTGCTCCCTGCCACTTCATATTCTTTCCGCTGTGTTTTGTTAATTACTCCCCACTACTTATTACTCCCCACTACTTAAGATTCTACCAGATGTGTTTTAACTGCTCCCCACCAATTCATATTCTGACCCAATGGATCCATTTCAGAGCCCAATATTGACATGAACTGGTCCATTTCAGCTGTTGTGGGCTGAGACTTGTGCCTTTTCATATACACCTCACTGGGAATGTATCATTGCTTCCCTCCTGGTAAAACGCCTTGTCCTCAAGGCGAAAATTTAGAATTTGATTAGCGAATCTATACTATATTATAAAGCATTTTATAAGGACTTCTTAAATTTTAAGAGGTATAAGTGTAAATGCTTAAGATACAAGTAAATATGTCTTTTAAACACAATATTTAATTTAAAGAAAGTCAAGAGTCATGAGATGTTTATGAAACCACGTGACATTCAATTTTATAATTACTTTAAACATATTAAACTAGAAAACATATAACAAAATGAATGATGTTATATGTTTTGTTATAACCTTTCATATAGAGTTGGGTATTTTAAAAAAGTTAGAGTTTTATAAATTTGATCATACTATATAGAAATCGAGAAATCAATAGTGAAATTTGTGTTTTTATCATGAGGTAACGATATGAATTTTGAAATTATTACGTTATATTCATACACACAAACATGTTTAATCTGATCTAAACTATATGATCACCGGATTCCACAAACGAAGAAGAAAGCTTCTGTTTATAATGAATTTCAAACAAAGGTATTCAGAAATATTCATGTAATAGTGGTTAGGTTCATAGTAGGTATATTAGGTTATCATGTGCTCTACAAAAGAGTTTCGGTTACACCCGCTGCATCGCGCGGGCTAACCTACTAGTAAATCATAACTCCCAGGTAGTTTCTTCAGCTGGACGATTACACCAGGTGATCAACAATTCGAGAACCCGGTGACCAGCTTCAGAGACCCAACGATGAGCAATAATAGCACTAGGTTGTAAATCGATTTCCCACTCCTTTGTAATAGGTAGTGGAGTAATTGGATCTGCACAAAAGGAACCATGAGCAGGTTTCAGCATAGAAACATGGAACACTGGATGGATTTTGCATTAGGGGTAACTCTAATTCATATGCAATGGGACCAATTGGACGTTTGATGTAATAAGGACCAAAAAATCTTGGGGATAGTTTCTCATAACGCCGTTTAGCTAAACTTTTGTGTCGATAAGGCTGGATCTTTAGAAATACATAATCTCCCACATTGTAAATTTGATATCGTCTCTTTGTGTTAGCTTGGTTTCTCATACGGTCTTGAGCCTTTTGGAGGTTGTTGCGAAGAAGTTTCAACATATCATCCCGATCAATTAACTACTGTTCCAAATCTGCATTTTTTTGTTTCTCTCGTTACATATGCCTTTTGGTGTTATACGAATATTCTGCCCATGCTAAGTAATTACTCCATTTAGTTGGTTGCTCGTGGGCAAAACAACGCAGGTAGGCTTCAAGGCAACGATTTAAAACTTTTGTTTGGCCATCGGTCTGCGGATGGTAGCTAGTACTCAACTGGAGTTTAGTTTGACTAAGGCGAAATAACTCTTGCCAAAAATTGCTGAGAAAGACCACGTCTCTATCAGAAACAATAGACCGAGGAAAGTCGTGTAATCGGACGATTTCCTTACAGAAGGTTGCAACTACTCCCTTTACAGTAAATGGGTGAGAGAGGTAGAGAAAATGAGCATATTTACTTAAACGATCAACCACCACCAATATAGTATCAAACCGACCCGAAGATGGTAACCCCACAATAAAATCCATAGAAATATCCTCCCAAATCTAGGAAGGAATAGGCAAATGTTGTAGAAGGCCGACAGGAGATAAAGTTTGATACTTTTGTTGTTGGCAGACCAAGAACTACTGAATATAAACCCGAACCTCCTGTTTCATTTGAGGCCAATAGTATTGAGCTGATAGGCGTTTCATAGTCTTTAAAAACCAACCATGGCATCCCACTGGAGTATTATGAACTTCCTGCAATAGTTTGAGTCTTACATTGGGTAAATTAGGTATCACCAATCGCCCCTTGAAATATAAAAGCTGATCAACCAGAGAAAAATCAGGGACTGAAGAAAGATCAACAGAAAGTTGCTACATTAAGTCACTCGTATAAGGATCAGTTGGAAGTCCGGCCTTAATTTCCGCCATCTCCACACAGTAAGGAATAGTAATGGTTAACAACACACCAGAATGTGGTCGTTGGGATAAAGCATCCGCCCCTCGGATCTCTTTACCTGCTCGATGACTAATGGAGTGGTTGACAGTGCGTGCTTCAATTTATTTAAAGCAATTAGAGCATCTTCTGACCAAATGAAACCATCTTTTTTTGTGAGATTGGTGAGGGGACGGGCGATTAACCCATAATTTCAAACAAATCGTCGATAATACCCCGTGAGCCCAAGAAAACCTCTAACTTCTTTAACATTAGAGTGTATTGGCCATGATTGCACTGCCATAATCTTCTCTTGTTCCACTTGTACACCTGTTGATGTTATCACACGCCCCAAAAACACCACACTTGCTTGCCCAAAGCAACATTTTGATAATTTAGCAAAAAAATGGTTGTCATATAATAGTTTGAGGGCCTGTGTCGAGTGTGAAATATGTTGCTCCATGTCATGGCTATAAATTAAGATGTCATCAAAGAAAACAAGTATAAACCGACGCAAAAATGGACAAAACAACTCGTTCATCACAGCTTGAAAAGTAAAAGGCGTGTTTCTTAGCCCAAAAGGCATAACCTTAAACTCATAGTGCCCCGAATGAGTTCGAAACACGGTTTTTGGGATATCTTGATCCTATACCCGAATATGATAATAGCCCGACCGTAAATCCAATTTAGAAAAAATATTGGCCCCATAAAGTTCGTCCAATAACTCATCAATATTAGGAATAGGATACTTGTCGGCTATAGTAAGTTTGTTGAGAGCTCGGTAATCAACACACGTCATCCAAGAATTATCTTTCTTTTTAACTAGCAGAACTGGACTCGAAAAAGGGCTGGTACTTGGCTGAATAAATCCAGCTTGTAATAGTTGTTCTACTTGTTTCTCAATCTCAGTCTTTACAAACCTGACTATAGCGAATAACATCACGTTTCCGATTTGGACACCAAAGGGTGGTACAATATGGGTGATCAGTTTTAACTCATTCACCAACACATTAGATATAAAATTATGCGTGGACCCGCCATCAACAAGAATAAGTACTGCGGTGGAGTTTAACATACCGTGAATTTTCATGGTTGTGGGTTGTGACTTTCCAAGGATTGCGTGTAGACTAATCTCAGCAATCTCATCATTAGTATCGTCGGAATTCATTGTTTTCGAATTAGATTGCTCCTCCATTTCGTCTTCTACTTCGAACACCTTAAATGTACCGGTCTTGCACATGTGACCTGGACAATACTTATCCCCACAGCGAAAGCACTATCCTCTTAGGAAGCGAGATTGTTTTTCGGTATCTGATATTCGAAGGGGAACTTTAGAACTACCAGGTGGGTGGATGAGTAGGATAAAGACATGGAATCAGGCTGGGATGGTTTTGAATGGGCTGTCCAGGTTGACTGTTTTCCATGTCGATTATGAATGGTTTTGGATTCAAATTCATGAGCTATACTCATGGCTTTATAAACGGTTCTGGGTTTTTGAATCCTAACATAAGCCTTGAGATCTTCTTTGAGGCCAACAAAAAACACTCCCAAAAGGCAATGTTTAGGCCAATTAGTGACCCAAGAAGATCGTTTGGCGAACTCCTGTCAGTACTCTTGAACCATTACTGTTTGTCGAATTCTACATAGGTGTTCATCTGGGTTTTGAAATTTGGCTGGGCCAAAGTTTTCCTGGAGAGCCTGAACAAGTTCTTCCCGAAATTCGATTACTTGATCTGTTGAAAGCCAATAATAAAAATCCAATGCATCTCCTTCTAAATGCATCATTGCAACATCTACATCCTCTTCTGGAATATTGTAATAACGAAAGTACTTTTCGGCTTTGAGAATCCATCCACGAGGATCTCCATCACTAAATGTAGGAAAATCAATCCGATTATTTGGTCGGTATTATTGGAGATAATTTCTCCTCCAATGTCTATGTAGTCAAGTCAAAAGTCTTATAGTCAAAGACATAAATCTAGAAGAAGTCAAAGTCAAATGCATATATCAAGCATTGCTTGATTTATGCCATTACTATTATTTCTTTTATGTTTAAGAGTTAGTTTAGTTTTCTTATAAATAGCTACTAGGAATTAGTAGCAAGTGGTACAAAACATTACAATCAAATAAATCTTTCATATTCTTATCTCTTTACTTCTTGTATCAAAACCACCTTGCAATTTTAAGAGTCGGTGGCTAGAAATCGAATAGCCCTTGACTCCAGGGCTGAAATAAACCAATAAAATAAACCAAATAGAAAATCGCTTCCGCTAGATTTCTATAGGTATGACGCTGGTTATTTCCCGATGAGCGGGCTCATCTTCAAATCGGTTGGGACCTTCGCTAATTTTCTCCTGCTTGGCTTGTTGCGTTTTGATTGTAGCCACCTCATGCTGTAGTGATTCCATGGATGATGCAATGGTTTCTAATTGGGCAGCCAATGAGTTAGGGTTCGAATTATTTGGGTCTGGGTTATTCCGGGTTTGAGGTGCCAATTTCCCGGCAATCAGTGGTGGATACAGAACTTTTTTGTAGTGTGGGCACAATATGAATCATATAAATATGAGTAGAGATGGGTCCCTTACATAAATGATACTATAAGTCTATAACAAGGGGGCTCATTGAGGATTTCGGTGTCCTATCCAAGCTATAACAAGGGGGCTCATTGAGGATTTCGGTGCCCTATCCAAGCTGTTGAAAGATATGCCCCTTAGGCTATAACAAATTAAGGTTATTTAAACTAAATTTTATGTACGATCAATGTTATAGAAATAAACATGACTTAGACAAATAAAGCTGCGATTTAGCAAAATAAAAAAATTTCCTTAAAGAAATGTGTGGTCCGCAATGGTTCTCTCATTTCTCAATTTGGCCAAAAGTTCTCATTTGAACCAAATCCTATAGGATTTTTTTAAATGCGTCCCTCGATTTATAGACCGTATCCGGTTGGCCTCCTCGGCCCACTCCAAAGCCTCCCATGTCAATAACTATTCTATATCTATAACTAAATAAGAGGGTAAGAAATATACACCTTGAATAGATGTATGTGTAGATTTCATAAAATTAGTGGATTATTGTGGACTTATGGGTTGTAGCTATCAAAGAGGAATAAAGGATATGGGATCGCAATAAGCAATTCACAAATCTAAGAAGTATATATATTGAAATCATTAAGTCAAAGCAAAATAATTTTGATGTAAAACCCTTAAATTCAATTGTAAAAAAGTATTATATGAGTTTCGAAAATTCGTCATCAATATTTTAAAACCAGAAAATGTTAATCAATCAAAAATTGTATAATATTTTTGTGCCTCCAAAAGCTATAAGTGGATAAATAGATAAACACATTGCATTATTAATGGTTTCGAAATTCCCACACATTTTGCAAAGAATTAAAGAAATGGGTGTTCTAGAAGACATATCCAAACGGGCACTTGGCTAACTGGACTGTGGGTGTGAACACTTCACTTAGGAACTTGGGCTAGCTGATGATGTAAAATGAAAACATTGTGGAACTTGGACCAGTTGTACGGTGGGCACAGGCCCACCATATATTTGCTTTGCATCCGCCTCTGCCGGCAATGGAACCAATGAAAAGTTTTTGAAGAAAATTAACAGGCAAACTTTTATTGAATTGAAATGATAGGCCCGATTCGAGAAGGGCGATGTCTCCGGTACAATACGAAATCAAGGATTAAAACATGAACCAGAAGAAAGTAAAACATAGACTACTATGTAAAAGGGTTATTAGAAACTGCTCCCTGCCAGTTCATATTCTTTCGGTTGTGTTTTGTTAATTACTCCCCACCACTTGAGATTCTACTAGATGTGTTTTAACTGCCCCCACCAATTCATATTTTGACCCAATGGATCCATTTCAGAGCCCAATATTGACATGAATGGGTCCATTTCAGGTGTTGTGGGCTGAGACTTGTGTCTTGGATTGTATCACAATGCCTAGAGGGGAGTGGTATTTAATGTCCTTAACTCCACATGTCATCTTTAATACATGGTGATGTTAGAGCATACCCCAAAGCCTTAAAACAATAAACTCTAACGCCTAAACTATTGACGTTCATATCTTGTTTCAACACTATCGCCCGTTTAAGCTTGACTTGATTCGAACTATTAGCGAGTTGGTCTCGAATATACCACAAACGGCCTGTCTTGAGTGCACCTCTAATTATATAAACAAGAAAAAAGGGGGTGGGGGGTGGGGAGCTAATTAACAAAAAATGAAATTGACAAATTAATTTTGCATAAACCAAAAGCCTTTTTTAGAAATTATATGGAATAGTTGACATGTTAAATTGACAAACCATGTCGAGATTTCGATAATAGTTTCTATAATAAATTGCTATGTTTTTTTTAACACAAATTGCAATGTTTTGGTTATGTGTATATGTATACACTAAGTAACTGGATTAACTTAACCGAGTACAATTAAGACAAATGTTTTAGACTTTTTATTTGTATATAATATATTATTTGTTTGAAAATGTTTTGTACATTTTTTTAATAGGTAACATATCTATTGCCCATCCATTCTCCTAAATGAGTAATGCATGTTGAATATTTATTTAACCAAAAATGTGATTGTAGGTGCGCTTGCATTTAGCTACCCTTAATCGAATCACACTTTTTTAGTAACCTACAGAAACCTTTTAAGCCTAAGTAAAAGGGAGAGGTTATGTCGAGTAATGGGTTAAAACTAATTCAAATCAAAAGATGTTCGATTAAAACAGTTTCGGATCAAAGCAATTCATTTTTTTTAAATGTCAATTTAGTTTTAGGTCGTTTTAATTTAACCCAAAATATTATGAAACTGACTGTTAACCGAATTGTTTTAGAAAAAAAAAAAACCATCAATACATGGTCAAAAACATGATCAAAAAGATATAGGAAGACATGAAACAATGTGGAAACTATTTTGATCATGACAATCTACAAATTAGACATGCATTGCAACAAAATGATTCCAGATTAATTTGTACCATACGAGAGGAACACAACTTGGGGAAAAAAGAGACATGTAAACCTCAATTAGATGCTAACAACATATATAAATATATATACTTCAATCATGTTTGATTATAAAAATGTTCACAAGTAAAACCAATTCATGTTCACTTGTATCTTTAGCTCCTTCTTCATCTTGTATCTTTAGTCATCCACCCGATAGATTACCTCCTTCTAATGTTCACTTGTATCTTTCGCTTCTTCTTCTTCATCTTTTCTGCTACCTCATAAGCCTTCTCCAACACTCTCTTTCTTGCATTAAACTTCTCTTCAATCCCCTCCTTCATTCGCTTCTTCGCTTCTTCCAAATCAACCCTCTCCTCCTTTCTTTCCGTCTTCAAACTCGACTCTTTCTTTATGTACTCATCCACCATACCATCCCATTTCTTAACCATCCCCCATGCAATCTGTCGAACATCTTTCGATCCATGTTTCTGAACAAGTACCCTAACCGACCCTCCAATTCTTGTTTCCTTAAGCGTTTTCACCGATAAACTCATCTCTAACAGCTTCATTAACGACTCCAACACTACTGATTCCGACACATTTACATCATCAATAATCTCTTTAATCCTCAATACCCTAGTCACACCATCATCCTTATCGTTTCCAGCTTTCTGTTCTGGAGTCTCCGGACCCTTTGGTTCAACTTTCTTCAACTTTATTCGCACAATCAATGATCGTTTCTTATCACTTTCGGGTACGACTAACTGCTTCTCGATCTGTGGAGGGTTTTTAGGGTTTTCATTATCTTTCATCCATTTATCCACCATGCATTTCCATTCTTTAACAAGTGTTGTAGAGATGTCCACAACACGCTTTGTCGACGCGTGCTTTCGAAGAGTGTTGAAAGGATTATCAATTTCCTTGAATTATCATTAAGGAGTTGCCTCTTAATATAGGCAATTGGTTACAACCAAATCTCCCTATTTTAGGGAGGTAGCTAATTTACATCAATTACAATTATCACTAATTATTAACCATAATTACAAATATGCTATTACACCCCCGCAGTCGAAGCGAAGGGTGGACGAATGCTGAGACTGGTCCTGAAATCATCAAAGAGAATGCGTGGAAGTCCTTTGGTGAAGATATCGGCAATCTGATGACGAGATGGCACATGAAGAACACGGATGCAACCTTTCTGAACTTGTTCACGAACGAAATGAATGTTTAGCTCGATGTGTTTGGTGCGTTGATGCTGCACCGGATTGCCAGACAGGTAGATGGCACTGATGTTGTCACAGTATACCAGGGAGGCCCGCGAAATAGGATGATGCAGTTCAAGTAAAAGATTACGAAGCCAGCATAGTTCAGCAACAACATTGGCGACGCCGCGATATTCCGCCTCAGCACTAGATCGGGAGATGGTCGTTTGTCGTTTGGAAGACCAGGAGATTAGACATTCACCAAGATAAACACAGTACCCAGATGTAGAGCGGCGAGTGTCAGGGCAACCGGCCCAATCAGCATCTGTATAGGCAACGAGAGACAGAGACTAAGCTGGACTAATATGAAGACCATATTCGGATGTGCCCTGAATGTAGCGGATAATGCGCTTTAGAGCATTCCAGTGTGTAACACGAGGAGCATGCATGTGAATGCAAATCTGCTGGACTGCGTAGGATATATCCGGTCTGGTGAAAGTCAGGTACTGAAGTGCGCCAGCTAAGCTGCGATAAGTACTGGGGTCTTCGTATAAGGAGCCAGTGTCAGACGAAAGCTTGGACTGGGTATCAACTGGGGTAGCCGCGGGTTTACATGAATCCATGGCGGCTCGGTGAATAATGTCACGGGCATAGGCCTCCTGTGACAAGAACATCGTGTCTCCAGAACGAGTGACCTGTATGCCCAAAAAATAGGAGAGAGAACCCAGATCCTTCATAGCAAATTCACCTGCAAGAGAACTAATGATGCGTTGCTGTAGACTGTCAGAAGAGGTCGTAAGGATAATGTCATCAACATAGATAAGGAGATAAGCAATGTCGTGGTCATGTTTTTATATAAATAGTGAGTTGTCCGACTTGCTTTGGCGAAATCCCTGAGATGTAACGAAGTCTGTGAACCGCTGATACCAGGCACAGGGGGCCTGTTTGAGTCCATACAGAGATTTCTTGAGAAGGCAAACATGATCCGGGTAGTCCTGATGACGAAAACCAATAGGTTGATGCATATACACTGTCTCTTCTAAATTACCATGTAGGAACGCATTAGTGACATCCAATTGGTGAATTTTCCATGATTTGGCCAGTGCTAAAGAAAGAACCATGCGAATGGTAGCCGGTTTTACAACCGGGCTAAATGTCTCTCCACAATCTATCCCCTGTTCCTGTTTACGACCATCACATACTAAACGCGCTTTATAGCGCTCAAGACTGCCATCCAACCTGTACTTATGTTTAAATAACAACATGCATCGTATTATATTCATATATGGTGTGCGAGGTACAAGTTCCCAAGTCTTATTTTTAATAAGGGCACTAAGCTCATTGGTCATGGCATTGTGCCACTCTGGAGTGGACAAGGCAACCTGTGGGTTTTTGGGAACTGGGACAACGATGGCAGTGTGAAGGCTAAAGGGCAGTTTTGGTTTAGTGATACCGCTCATGGAGCGGGTGTGAATGGTACGTGTGGGCGGTGGGGGTGGTGGTGGTGGAGGTGGTATGGGAGACTGAGTGGCGGAAGCAGGCGATGATGGGCCTGATCCAGCCGTGGTGGGAAGGTCAGGCGATGATGGGCCGGCATCGCTGGGGAAGGAAATGGGAGCAGTGGTTGGCTGGGCCGAGTGTGTAGTTGAGCTGGGATGGTCAGCAGGAGTGGGAAAGGAGGTGGGAGGAGTAGTATGACTAGATGGATGTGGGCTAGAGGAGTTAGTGGGTATGTGGGGAATAGGAGATGGGCCTGGAGATATGGGAGTGGGCTGATCGGGTGTAGGTGAAACAGGGTGATGTTTGGCGAGGTGATCCCACACAAGGGGATTTATGGTTGGGTTAAGGAAGTCATAGGAGGGGGTGAGGTGGGCGATTGGATGGTGTAGGGAAAGATGGTTTCTTCAAAATGGACATGGCGGGAAATGATTAGTTGGTGAGTGGTGAGGTCAAGACATTTGTATCCCTGATGGTTAGAAGGGTAACCAAGGAAGACACAAGGATTGGACCAATAGTTAAGTTTGTGGATTGTGGTGGAAGGGGTGAGCGGGTAACAGAGACATCCGAAAACACGAAGATGATCGTATTCGGGAATGACTCCATATAGTAGAGATGTGGGAGATCGGAAGTTGTATGTTTTGTTAGGGAGAATGTTGAGAAGATAGGTGGCGGTTTCAAGCGCATGATTCCAAAATGAGGAAGGCAACGAGGCTTGAGCAAGAAGGGTGCGAATCATGTTGTTTATAGTGCGGATTTTACGTTCAGCTTTCCCGTTTTGGGAAGATGTGTAGGGGCATGAAAAACGGAATTGCACACCGGTTGAGTGACAAAAGTTGTAAAAATTGTTATTTGCATATTCTTTACCGTTGTCACACTGTAATTGTTTAATGGTACGCTCAAATTGTGTGCGGATAAGTTGGTGAATTTTGGTGAAGGTGGAGAAAACTTGGGTTTTGTTGGCAAGGGGAAAAGTCCATAGGAAATTTGTGAAGTCATCTAAAAACAATATGTAATATTTGTGGCCTCCTGTACTGAGTACAGGGGAGGTCCAAAGATCACTATGCAAAATGTCAAATGGTAAATGTGTGGCATTAATGGAATCATAAAATGGTAACCTTACACTTTTACCAAAAATGCAAGATTGACATAAAGTTTTATTACATTTGCCATAATCAATAAAGGAAGATAATTTTAACGATTGCAAAAGATTGTTGCCAGGATGTCCTAGTCTTTGATGCCAGCGATCTTGAGTGATGGTGGTGAGGGTCGTTGGTTGAGTGATGGGTAGCGGAAGTGGTTGCGTGAGTGGGTAAAGATCGCCAGTGCTGTTGCATCTAAGTATAGGAGCCCGAGTTTTGAGATCCTTCACAAGAAAACCAAATGGGTCAAACTCAATAGTAACCAAATTATCAGTCGTAAGACGACGAAGCCTTGGCCACGGCGTCCTTGACCACGGGATCGTCCTGAAGAAGCGGCCGCGTGAGTCTGTGACAACGGAGCAGAGTTGTTGTCCGCAACAGTTGCCCACAGAGCCGTTGAAGCCGTCTGGGATGCTCGAGCAAGCTGAGATTTCTTGGTGGTTTCTTCCATGGTGAGGCGAGACCGGATCTCATTAAAAGGAGGGAGAGGATCCTTGTTGCGTAAGACCGTAGAAATACCATCATATTGCTCCGTTAATCCGGTTAGAACTTTGATGACGAGGATGTGGTCTTCGACAGGGGCACTGACACTTGCTAATTGATCCGCAAGATGTTTCGCGTGTTGGCAGTAGTCAGACATGGAGGAGAAATTGGCCAGATTGAGGTTCGCAAATTCTTGTCCGAGAAAAATGGCACGAGTGGTTTTATTGTCGTTGAATTCGTTTTGAATCGACGACCATGCTTCAAATGCGGACTGGCCAGGCTGAAGAATGATGTGAAGAAGTGGTGGGGAGATAGTGGCATAAATCCACTGGAGGACAATGGCGTCAAGACGCGACCAAAGTGCCTCGATGGAAGAAGATTCAGCAGTCTTTTCGGCTTCAGCAGGGGCTGTAGGCCGTGGCAGCAGATGATTGTGTACTTCATAAGCACGACAATGGACCTCAAATAGAGTGGACCATGTGGAATAATGAGGGGAGTCTTTCTCTAAGACAAGGGGGACATGGGTTTTGATGTTTGTGACTGTGAGAGCCAGGTGTAGGGAGGAAGCCATGAGATAGGAGAAGGGGAAGAGGGGTAGTAGCGAAGCAGAATACTGCCGGAAGTAGGGGAATGCCGGAGCAGGTTGTGCGGCGGCAGAAGGGCAGAATATAGGTTAGGATCGGTGGGTCAATGATACCATGAAAGGATTATCAATTTCCTTGAATTATCATTAAGGAGTTGCCTCTTAATATAGGCAATTGGTTACAACCAAATCTCCCTATTTTAGGGAGGTAGCTAATTTACATCAATTACAATTATCACTAATTATTAACCATAATTACAAATATGCTATTAAGTGTTAACAGATATTCCTACACCCGTAACCTTCAGAACATTCACTGATTTCACCATGTATTGAAGCTTCAATAACGACTCGAACAACACCGGTTCTTGGCTGTTAGTTTGATCAAGAATCTGTTTGATCTTTAAAACTTGTGCAACTGTTGTCTTCTCATCTTCATAGGAGAATAGGGTTTGAGCGATCACACCTCTCTTATTTTGGAACTCTTGCGGATGATCGGAAGCAGCAATCAGTGGCGAAGCTTGGTTTCGGAATCGGCGGGGGCCGAACTCAATTTTTTTCAATCGGTAGTGGAAAATTGGCGGGGGCCGGACTTAACCCGGACTCAATTTACCTATGAAAACCGTAAATTTCCACTACTGCGCCAAAAAACAGGGGGGCCAGGGCCACCCCTGGCCCAAAGCATGCTTCACCCCTGGCAGCAATCATGATTGCCTTTTTGATGATTTCAAATATTTCGCCATTCGAATTTCGTAAGTACTTCATAAACTCGTCTTCCATCACTACTGCCGATTTCAGTTCTTCCATCAAAGTGTTTCGAATTGAACTTAAGAAAACTTGGAAGAGAAGTGATTGAATAAACTATGTGAAGATATATATATGAAAGAATATCATGAATGATGAATTAATTTTACGATTGAGAGAATATCGGATATTTTAATTAATGTTACCAACGAACTTATAATTAATGATCTCATGTTTACCTTTGTTAAGTTTCATATTTTCAGTTAATAACTAGATGCTTCACTCTCCTATTTTCCCAATATATCTCACATTTTTCTTTCTTAAATAAGGTGAAGATTTTTTTAGATAGCTTGAATTTATAATAAGGATTTTTAGATTTTTTTTTTGAAAATTAAACTTCATTAAACAAAACCGCTAACAGTCCTCAAAACGAGGACCCCCGGGCACTCAAACGGCATTACATCACGTCTAATGGATATTTACACCAATCAATCCATTCAATACTTTGAAATCTAGACCTATTTCGAAACCAAAAATACGAGGTCATTTTGATGCTCCCTACCACTTCAATAGCACGACGCCTTTTACCGTTGAAAATGCGCTCATTTCGTTCTTTCCATATAACCCACATAGAAGTAAAGATGATACCTTGCAACACATATTTCGATCTTTTGGAAGTCGCTTGCGCAGAAGCTATATTTATAATATCAGGCACATCGAACAAAACAGAAGGACTTAAACGGCACCAGGCTTCAACTCGGGACCATATTTCAGCAACAAAGCAGCAGCCAGTAAACATATGAGTAGCAGTCTCTACCTCCGACTCGCAAAGGCTGCAAAGAACTGTCTGCAAGTTTACACCACGTCTGCGTAATTCCCATTTAGTTGGAATGCGATTAAGAATGGCTCTCCAAACAAAAACCTTGCACTTCAAAGGGGTTCAGCCTTTCCATTTCATCTGAATGACATTATTCGGATTTGGGCTGCTGTTATAAATGAGGCTCTTTGCGCTTTTAACAGGAAAAACGCCCTCTTCGTTCGCCTTCCATCTCCAAATGTCTTCGTTCGCCTTCCATCTCCAAATGTCTTGGCCAATGCAAAGTCTTCACCCCATCAATGACATTTACCCTTTCGGCCACTGTCACCCATTTCTTCTTTTCAAGTTCCTCTTGAAGCCATGGATCCACCCAAAAGTTAATACTCAAACCATCTCCCACAATACCCAAGAAATAGCTACCTAGCGTATTACCATTCGACAACTTTTTTTTTTTCCAATCTTGACTATTTGTCTCCAACAACCACTAGCCGAAGATAAGCATGGTAAAAACGCCCAAGTTCTACTCGATCCATGACGCCCAATGATCACTTTTTTCCACAACCCATTACTTTTTTTAAAACGCCACACCCACTTTAAAAGAAGCGCGTCGTTTACATCTTCTAATTTAGATAGCCCAAGACCACCCGCTTTTTTATGGGTGGTAATCACTTCCCAAGCTACCCAATTGATTTTCCTTTCGTCACTACAACCCGCCCACAAGAATCGCCTCATAATAGCCTCCATACTCTTTACAACCGCTTTCGGCGCTTTATAGAGCGAAAGATAATAAATGGGCAAATTCTCAAGGAACGACTTCACGAGGACCAAACGACCACATGGATAAAGTTTTAGCTTCCAACCGGCTAGACGATTTTTTAGAATTTCTATAACCATGTTCCAATTATTTATCCTTGACATTTTGGCGCCAACTTTAATCCCCAAATAGACGAAAGGGAAGTCCCCTCGTTTACAACCCAACACTTCCAACATACTATCCACTTCCCCATTTTCTGTACCAAGCCCAAATAATTTAGACTTGTGGAGGTTGATGCGTAAGCCCGAGCAAAGATAAAAAAACTCTAAGAATACGCGCCGTGCTTTGAATATTCACTCGGGACCATTCCCATTAACAAGCACTGAAGCACAAGCCGACTCAAGAATGCCTTTAATCCATTTGCACCAAACCACGGGGAAACCCATCTGAGACAAGATAGATAATAAAAATGACCAGTTAACATTATCATATGCTTTCTCAAAATCAATCTTCAACAAAAACGCCTTTTTTCCTTCTTCGCTTCAACCATTCTACCACTTCATTCAGCACAAGTGGCCCATCAAGAATAAAACGGTCTGATAAGAAAGCCGACTGAGATTCAGAAATAATTTTCCCCATAACCTTTTTAAGGCGATTAGCAAGGACTTTGGAAATAACCTTACTAATCACCCCAATAAGAGTAATGGGACGATAGTCTTTGAGACCCAAAGGTGATTTAATCTTAGGTATCAAAGTAATGAAAGCCGAACCGCAACCCTGATTAATAACCCCGGTCTCATGAAACTCAAGCATAATCTGATAAAAATCGTCTTCTAACAAATTCCAAAACCGCTTAACGAAACAAAAATTAAAGCCGTCTGGTCCAGGAGCTTTGTTAGAACCACAATAAAAAACGGCTTCCTTGATTTCTTGTCTAGAAAACATTTCTGTTAAGAAAATACTATCATGGTCACTAATCCGCTTCAAACCATCACAAACCACAGTAGGCCGAAATGGATAACTCTCTTTAAAATGGGATCTATAGTACCGTAAGACTTCGCTCTTGATAACAGGCAGTTTGGTAACCCATTCGCCACTAATCTCCAGGCCCGGAATAGGATTTTTAGATAAAGATGTGATATTTAATTAGTTGAAGTAAAATGTTGTAAACGAGAAGAAAAAAATCATGAGTTGTTAAAATAATAATTGACAGTTGTTTTAGTATTTTTCTTAATATTTTAGTATTTTGTTAATATAATTGTATCTTGTAAACTATTTACATTTTTTTTCTACAGGTTAATCTTTTATCTTCCAATTATAAAATAAATAGTATTTTACACTAGTTCAAGGAAAAAAAAAAGTAAGGGACTATTTGTTTCAGCTCTTAATGGGATAAATGTATTAATCAATCAGATGCAGACACAATTCAATCAAACTGTTTGTTTCGTGAGCAGATGTCTAATTCAGTGAGACATTTGTCTCCGAATGGGTAACCATTATACAGAGTCTAAATGGTTCAAATCTCTTACTGGTTTAGTACTTAATGGTCCAGACCTCTTACTTGTTCAGCACTTACCCATTCAGAAGTTATCAAACGGCCCCTAAATGTTCTCCAATAACAATGTTAATAACACATGGAAATTATTTGTTTTACAGTATTATATCTGAAGATTATTATATTTTTTTCTTAGAAACATGTTATCTTATATTATATATAAAGGGGATCCATAAAAAATGGGAAACAACTATTTTTACATAATTGTTTCGAAGCTTTTATATATGAATACATGTAGAAGTGATATAATAAAAAAAATATTAGCCTAAAAAATGTTAAAACGTGTTCTACACCAATTAGTTTTTCTATTGAATAGCTTCTACGTGTGTTTATGTGCAAAAGCTTCGAAGAAAAAATGTAAAAAAAAATCATATTATAAAATGATTTATTAATTTTATTATACATGTGGTTGCCTCCCTCACTCTCGGCACCAACCACACCGAATCCACCTCCCTTGACCCTCTTTTCGCCTCTCTCAAACAACGGTGGTATTAGTTGAAGTTTATTGTTACCTTTAAGACAGGTTTCGGTGCGATTATGACAGATGGGTATGTGGTTCTAAGTTCCTTTTGTGTAGATCTAACGCTTTAGTTTACACCGGTGTGTGCTAAGTGAAATTACTTAGTGGATTTTGTTTGATTATGGATTTTATTTCCAATTGAGCTAATTGTATCAACGATTGTCGGTTGGGTTTGATTAGTTACCCAATTGTTCGTTTGTGATTTTATTTAGATCTACGGCTTGGTTTGCATGAGTGAACTGAGAGGTGTTGATAATGTTGCCCAGATTTAATGTTTATAGACTTTGTTGTTGAGATCAATTGTACGAGTGGCGCGATTATCCTCAATCTAAGATCGTTGGTCTCACCTAAATGAATCCCGATATCACGGGTTTTCTCCTAAATAAGTGTGGAACCCTTATCTCGAAGTTTTGCTACAATATAATATTCAAACACACACCAAAACACACAAGTTATCGCTATCAAATGCTTTCCGATTAATAAACATTGCTCAAAATGTTTATATACAGATATATTAGACTAAATGACCAAAATTCTACCTAGGGTTGGGTTACAAACCAATATATACTATTGCTATTTGCTCTCAAAACACTTATTATTTGCCACTCGACACTGTTAATATTCAAAATCGTAAAGACGCTTGACTATGATAATTAAAAACTTTCCCTCTTAAAAAATCAAAACTTAGGGCTTATTTATTAAAGATAGTTTTAAAATAATAATTATTATTATTATTATTTATTTATCAAAATGAAATGATGCTACATACAAAATTTTTAGAAAATAACCAACTGATTTTAAAAAGGTTTCTTATAAAATAACCTCTAAACTTGAATATTATTAAACAATACAACCAAGTATATATAATAATACAATGTTACATCTTATATAAATCAATTAATTAATAATAATAACAATAACAATATTTGCTCTCAAAACACTTATTATTTGGCACTCAACACTATTAATGTTCAAAATCGTAAACATGATTCCCTATAATAATTTAAAACTTTCCCTCTTAAACATTCAAAACTTGGGCTTATTTGTATTGTTATTATTATAATTGGAAGATCTGTTTTACAACAACTGTCATAAAAAAGAATTTCAGATGTAATGAAAAAACTGTCATCCAATAAAATTTCACTTAAAATTTGCAATATGCCACGTAGATGAATTAATTAATTAATAATAAATAACAATAACAATATTTGCTCTCATAACTCTTATTATTTGCAACTCGACCCTGTTAATGTTCAAATTCGTAAATACGCTTCCCTATGATAATTTAAAACTTTCCCTCTTAAAAATTCAAAACTTAGGGCTTATTTATTAAAGATTGTTTTAAAATATTTATTAATCTTGTTTATTTATCAAAATGAAATGATGCTACATATAAAATCTTTAGAAATAACAAACTAATTTTGAACAGGGTTCTTATAAGATAGGTTCTCAATTTAAGTGTTATTGATAAATACAACCAAGTATATTTAGTAACATATCTTGACTATAAGCAGACGTTAAGAAAAAATACCAACGTGAAGAGAATTCTTCTACTTATAAATTACAACATTTATTTTAAAAGAAACATCTGTTGGTAAGTCAGCAAATGTAATGAAACAACTGTAATACAATCTTCAGAAAAGTTGGACAGATATTCACAAAACAACTGTCATCGAATACAACTTCAATTTAAACTATAGACTATTTACAAACATGTCTTGACCGTAACTATAATACAATCTTCAGAAAAGTTGGACAGATCTTCACAAAACAACTGTCATCGAATACAACTTCAATTTATACTATAGACGATTTACAAACATGCCTTGACCGTAAGTGTAATACAATCTTCAGAAAAGTTGGACAGATCTTCACAAAACAACTGACATCGAATATAACTTCAATTTATACTATAGACGATTTACAAACATGTCTTGACCGTAAGTGTAATACAATGTTCAGAAAGGTTGAAAAGAACTTCAAAAAACAACTGTCTTCGAATACAACTTTAATTTATACTATAGACTATCAAAATGAAATGATGCTACATACAAAATCTTTAGAAATAACAAACTAATTTTGAACAGAGTTCTTACAAGATAGGTTCTCAATTTAAGTGATATTGATAAATACAACCAAGTATATTTAGAAACATAACTTGACTATAAGCAGATGTTAAGAAAAAATACCAACAGAGTGAAGAGAATTCTTCTACTTATAAATTACAACATTTATTTTAAAAGAAACATATGTTGGTAAGTCAACAGATGTAATGAAACAACGGTAATACAATCTTCAGAAAAGTTGGACAAATCTTCACAAAACAATTGACATCGAATACAACTTCAATTTAAACTATAGACTATTTACAAACTTGTCTTGACCGTAACTGTAATACAATCTTCAGAAAAGTTGGACAGATCTTCACTAAACAACTGTCATCGAATACAACTTCAATTTATACTATAGACGATTTACAAACATGCCTTGACCGTAAGTGTAATACAATCTTCAGAAAAGTTGGACAGATCTTCACAAAACAACTGACATCGAATACAACTTCAATTTATACTATAGATGATTTACAAACATGTCTTGACCGTAAGTGTAATACAATGTTCAGAAAAGTTGAACAGAACTTCAAAAAACAACTGTCATCGAATACAACTTCAATTTATACTATATACTATTTACAAACATGTCTTGACCGTAGACAGACGTTACAAAAAACTACTAACAGAATGAAAATAATTCTTTTACTAATCTTCAGAAAACTTCAAACTGATGTTGCTAATACATTCAAATCAACTTTGAATATAACATGTCTTTATACACCCATCAGTCTTCAACACATATATTTGTTTCTTTGACAGGAATGGGTTGAAGGTGTGTGTTGTATGTATAGAATCGTTATTATTAATCTTCAAAAGATTAACCTTGAATACTCAACATACTCAAGGTGCTTCCTCACATACTCTGCTTGCTAATAGAACAGAAAAAAACATTCATGGTTATACTTCAACTACAGGCCTTGAAAAACAAACTAAAGAAATAAGTTATTTAACAAACATACCCGTTGACAAGCACAACAGCGGGAACCACAAAAGCGGAAGTAGACGCAGACGACTTCCTCAAAAGATAAGCATAGTGGCGTAAAAGCATAATCGCAATCAATGTCTTGCCTAATGCCATATGGAAAAACACTTGATTGCTTAAGCTAACGCCTCTATCTGTTAACGATCAAATATTCACAAAAATATTAATCAAGCATGACTCAAATTAATCAAACACACAAGTTGATCAGAAAAAATTAACACGCATTAAACACTCGCATAGATGGCTTTAAAAACGCAAAGACATACCCTCTTGAGTTTGAGCCTGCCAATCTGCAACCGTTGGTAATGGAAAAACTAATATTTTCCTTTGATTGTAAGAATCTTCCAAAGTCGATAACTTTTTCAACGTAAATACTCTGGTTGCTAATGGAGCAGACAAAAGATTGAGGTTATTAAAAACAAAAACGGATAAATTTTATTCTTATTGATAAGATATATTAGAATTAGTTTACCTGATACTCGAATCCTTCGACGTGAACATGAATGTGAGAGAAGCATCTGTTACGATTTAAAAATTATTTGAGAGAAAGAGAGGGACATGATACCTTTATATAGTTGTGTAATGAAGTATCAAATTTGAAATTTCAATTTGAATTTGGAGCTCAAATTTAAAACCAACAGTCCTAGAAAACTCTGTTGTGTCAAGCGACAATATTTAATTAATTTATTAACAACCACTGTTAGACAAGTGGCATTATTTAATTATTTAATGTGATGTCACTTTTTGCATCATACAAATACAAGCATTGGTGGCCCGTCTCTCCGGTTGACACATCAGCTTTCTGATGTCACTCACGCTTCTCCTATTACGGAAAGTATAGATATATTTTTATTAAAGTAAGGGTAGTTTAGTAATTTCACACCCACTTAACTAGATTATTTAACTTCTGTTAGCTTCAGGGACTATCCGAGTTAAAAAATATCAAAAGCTAGAGACTAAACATGTAATTTTTAAAAGTTGTGGACTAAAGATAAAATCTAAGCAAACCAAACCACAGGTACTATTCGAGCAATTTTCCTTTTTTTTTTTATTTTATAAAAAAAACCCGACCCGGTTAGTAAGTCGGGTTGCCAGCTCAGTTTAGGCCTCCTCCGGTCAAGGCTTTATGCTGTGGACTGCCCAAATATCACAATCTTAACATCCTAACCTTCAACAACCGGAGTAGTACTCCTTTATCGGCAATCGGCGATCAACGATCTCCACCGTCCAATTTCACACACACACACACACGCACTAATCCTGATCGAACAATTAAACGCTAACGTCTTCGATTTAATATTTAATAGATTGTTAGGGTTTTTTCTATAAACAGTTTCGAAATCAGACCGTAATTCGTTACCTACTTTGGGGGTTAATAAAGGTTTATACTGACCGAAGGTGTTAATGTTATTATTATAACCGTAGTTTTTATATGAGGATGATGGATTTGTAGTCGTGAGAGTATCGGATTGATTGATCGGAGGAGAAACATCATGTGGTTCTCGTTTTGGAGACCTAGAGATCGATTCACGTTAGATGAACTCAGGTAGTTACTAATTGTTTGTTATTATTATTATTATTATTTGTTTTGTGGATTGAATGTTATTAACGGTTTGGTTGGGAGATTTGTTTTAGATGGAAATATTATGAAGATTTAGAGTATTGTTGTATAGGATATTATGATGTTTACAGGTTAAATATATTATAATTGTTAACAATTAGGGTTTCAGCATTGCTGAAAATACTGAAATTTGAGTGCAGCTAATTGATATGTAACGATTTGGTTTAGACCATACGTAGTGGTACGAAATTGGGTGTTAATGGGCATTTTCGTGGCCCAAACACCGCCCCCTGGGCGCTAAAGGGGCTTGAAAGGGGCAGGCGCGAAATTTTTCCAGGGGCAAGGGACACTCCACATCCAATCAGATTCCTCCACGTCACCTCTCTATGCTTTTTTTTTTTTTTTTTTTTTTATAATTTTCTATTTTTAATTCAATTTTAATATATTAAAAAACACAAAGTTTGCCCCTTTTTTGCCCATTTAGCGCCCGGTTCACCTAGAGGTGGGCGGTGTTTGGTCATGAATGGGGCACGAATTTGCCCCTTTCACGCCCATTTACTATTGCCACTCCACATGGTCTTAGAGAAAATAGATATGCAGTAACTACTTAAATGTACTTGTGTTGTTTCGTGCACGTAGGCTTGTAATTTCCAAAAAACAAGGAAGATTAAATGATATTAAATACATGAATTGTTTCGTAAGCGATGGTGAAAGTATGATTTTGTTTTGGTTACAGAACACCAAGCATATCCATGGTGTATTGAACAATATTGATCCTTGTAACCCACAACTAATTTGCTTTCTCTGCAGAAATGTAATTGACCAGCTGATGAAAATTCAAGTTGTTAATGACGTCAACAAGGTAAAAGATCGATATTGATATCATCCACAATTATTTCAGTGACCTTAAATTTATTTATGCTGCAATAGGCTTTTGTGATCGAGGCACTGAGATCCATTGCAGAGCTGATGACATATGGCGACCAGCATGATTTAAACTACTTTGAGTCAGTTCTTGAGATCCTTACTTTATGCGTACTTTTTGCAATTGTGTTGTATACTCTCGCATGCGCGTGTGTGTACATATTAAACAAGATATTTGTTTGATGATGCCTATTTAACAGGTTTTTTATGGAGAAACAGGTCATGGGGGAATTTGTACGTATACTAAAGATCAATAAAAGCGTGATTGTTTCAGTTCAATTGTTGCAAACAATGAGCATTATGATTCAGAACCTAAAAAGTGATCACTCAATATGTAAGATGATAATTCTATATTTCCAAAGATGAATATCACAAAATCACACAAATGTGTGTGTGTGTGTGTGTATATATTTGTTTTTTTTTTCAATTATATGATTCTATATTCTAACATTAATATCTTTTGGTGAATGTGCAGATTATTTATTCAGTAATGAACATATAAACTTCCTTATAACTTATCCTTTTGACTTCCGAAATGAAGAGCTTTTGTCATACTATATATCCTTCCTCAGGTATATTTGTATTGGTTTTTAATTGAGTTTTATCTTTCTTTTTTTTTTTTAATTATTATGTGATTGATTTGAATTTGCATCTTTTGAAGAGCAATCAGTGGGAAGTTGAACAAGAATACCATATCTTTGCTTGTTAAGACTGAAAAGGTAAGTTTGTTTCTGTGCTTTTACTGTCTCTAAGCAACTACGCGTCTGTAAATTGATTTTTTATATTTGTTTGATATGAACAATCACCTTTTCCCCACCACTAGATAAGAAGTTCATGATTCAAGTCTCTACACATATCTAATGTATGAAAGTTTAGTTACACCTGATAATAAGTTGGGTATTTGGGATATGTATATTGCATGTCCACCTAAATACAGGTCAGAAAGCTACGGTTTATTTTCTTAGTTTAGTTCTTTTTTTTTATGTGTGTGGTACACTTCATAACTCAGATTGTAGCTATATGAAGGTTTATTTGTTAAGCTTGAACACCCAATTTGCATGTTGAGTGAGTATTGTATATTTGCCTAAAGAATTAGAGGGCGACTTAACTATACTTATATTCAAGACTTTAAAAAGCATAGTTGTCAAAGCGCCTAGGCGCATAGGCCGAGCCCAGAGCCTAGGCGCAAGGCGCATAAAAAACGAGGGCTTTTTAATTAGGCGCGTAGTATAAAATACATTTTTAGGGATTTTAGAGATGTTTTAGGCTTGTTTAGGGCTACTTTAGGATTTTTTAGGGTTGTTTAGGACTTGTTCATAGCTCCTTTAGGATGTTTTAGACGTTTAGGCATATTTTAGCATGAATTTGGCCGGAAATCAGCCTGAAACAGCCCTGATAGTACGCCTCAGCGCCTAAATGCGCGCCTCACAGGGTGCAACGCACTTGGTGCGCCTCGCTGCACCTCGGTGCCTAGGCGCGCACCTTGCACGCTTTTGAGAACTATGCTAAAAAGTATAATAGGCTCATGTCCTTTTTCCATAATTTTTTTGAATGGCTAACACACGCCGTCTGAAAAGCTACTCCTAAATTTACATCTTTTGTCCACCATGAGACTTGATACCGCTGGGCTACAAGCCCTTAGGTGCTTCTGAAGTGTCCCACATTATTCTGGATTAAAGTTTTTACAGGATAGAGAACATAAGTTCATTTTGTAATGTTGTGGAGTTATTTATCACCATGAGAGGTGTTTCTTTAACCATCACTTTTAACTTTGAACACTCATCAGTAAAATAAATGTCAAAATTGAAAATTATGTAGTTCTCATATTGAACAAATGATTTATTATTTTATCTATGTACATTCAGTCTGAAACTACTCTGAATATTTGCCAAACTCCCCCTTCTCTATCAATATATAGGTGTTTGTGTGTATATATGTTTTATCTACCTATTGTTGTGTTTCTGTTTCATATATATTTTTCATCTATTGTGTGTATCTAGGAGGAAATAGTTGCGTTTCCACTTTATGTCGAGGCAATTCGTTTTGCTTTTCATGAAGAGGGCATGATTCGTACTGCAGTTCGTGCATTGACGCTAAATATTTATCATGGTTAGTTACTTCTTTTTAATATTATAATAGCTTCCCCAAATTACTCTTGGTGGTATTCTACGGTGCGATTAATACTCTTGTTTGTTCTTGTGCAGTGGGAGACATGCATGTCAATAAATATATCGCCGCTACCCCCCATGACAATTACTTTTTGAACTTGGTTAAATTTTTTAGAGAGCACTGCATTAGCTTAAATGGATTGGTATCGCCTACCACAGAGTGTGTATCATTTGTCTTAAATTAGTAATACTTTGATATTTTTCAATGAAGAGTCCTAATATAGTTGCTCAATCCCGTTCCTTCGCATGGAAAAAGGAACTGATTTGCGCTCAGCAGCTCTTACAGGCCCTATCCTCTGTCATTTTATTTTTTTAAATATTGGATTTTTTATATAAACTTTCTACTTTTAAACTGTTCAGTTTTTCTTTCCATAGTTATAATACTTAAAAATTGTTTTATGTTAAATCAATATATTATATTTTAAAATTCATTGTTGACAATTTTTTTTTTTTATTTATTTTTTTTAATCAAGAATGTCTTACAAGGTGTGCAAGTATGCACATCTAAGTTTATGCCATGTGTGAAAGTATTTTAACTTATACCATACGAAAAAAAAAAGAATACTCATGGGGCTTTCGGTACAGGGCTGTGGTTCTAGAAATTGGCTTAACTTTGCTAATTGCCTAAGTGATAAAAATGTTTGGACTGATTGCAACTTTTGAACTTAGCTGGTCTTGAAAGGACAAGGTTTTTTTGGCCTGGACACAAGATCTGTCTAGGGCTTAGGCCCGTTTTGCATATTGCTATCATATCTTAGTTTCGTTTATCTGAGCATTATATTTGGCAATGACACAGGAGCCAGGGTCCAGAATCAACCTCTAAAATTCTCTCTGCGGTGGATGAAATCGAAGACAATCTATACTATTTTAGTGATGTTGTATCTGCTGGGATTCCAGATGTTGGGACATTAATTACAGACAGCATGTTGAAACTTCTCATATTTCCAATGCTTCTTCCTTCGTTAAGAACGGAAGTTTCTGATGTATGCATTCGCTTTCATCATCTGTTTCTTATTGTCATGCTAGTATGCTACTTTGGTCACTCTATTACAGTTTTGAACTTCTTCAAGAATCATGCAGGAAACCCCTTTTTATGTAACTGGACATTAGAGGAGGATTTTAATAATCATTTACTTATGAATGTTTTTTTTTTTTTACTAAAATATTTTGACAATAAGTGTCTCGGGTGAATCCCCCCTCCCAACCTGTAAAAATCACCCCTTGTACTTGTTACTCACACTGCCCATTTTGGCACTTTACCGAAAACTCGAAGTATTATTTACTGAACATTAAATCTTGTAATTTCAGGCGAAGAAGTTCAGTTCGGTCACTTCCCTCTATTTGTTGTGTTGCATATTGCGGATCCTTAAGATAAAAGATCTGGCGAATACTGTTGCAGCTGCCCTAATTTGTTCTGTTGAATCATTTTTGCCAAATTTTGAGGCTAAGCGCCTCAATGGCTTCAAGGCAGACCATGATGGGGAGAGCCATGTAGACGAGGAGAGCCATGCAGATGATGAGAAGCTAAGTGAAACTCTGGATTCTAGTAGCATGATAATTTCTATTCCGAGTTTATCTACTTCATCAAGCATTCAACATAATTGCTGGCATTCTGCTTCAGTTTTAAGGTAATTAATATTAAACACTACTTAATGATTCTTGCGGCAGCATCCTTCAGTTTTTCTGCACAAAGAAAGGGTTTGAGTTGGAACACATAATTTATGGTACTGGTTGGATCGACCCCAGACGCATTGTCCAGCTTTTAATTTTCTTTTATAAATGATAAGTGTGTTGTATATCATTACAATCGGTAATATAATGTTCTTTTAATGAAGTGATGTTTAAACATTATGCGTAAAAACTACACGTTGGACCAAGATTTCGACCCATCAGCATTGTTTTCCTTTTTTATTCTTCTGTTTTTACTTGTTAGAGATAATAAAGTAACCCAAATCGGCCCATTCATACTTAAATAAGTTGAAATTGCCGCCTCTAGTTTTTATCCTTTGATACCATTGCCGCCTCTACCCCGTGGGAATAGAGAGGCTGCTTCCAGTGAGACCCCCAGCTCAATAGTGGTTTTGTATCAAGTCTTAGACATAAGGCACATAACACTTAGCAATCGGGACAAACCCGACTAGTGCATGTACCCCCCTTTGTCTTTTGGCTATCAACGCCACCACGTGATGCATGATTAACCGTCTGTCATTTTTAACGTTATTTTCACGAAATTAGTAAAATAACGTTAAAATTAGTGCAACTTTACTTTTGCCCCCCGAGGGCCACACATATATACATTATATGCGCACAGCCGTAAGCGGACCTACCATCGGGAACTTGTAAATAACTAAATGTTGATATGTGATTTTTGCTAATTGAGTAAGTACATATGATATGATTAGTGATTGTAATTCAAAAAATGATATAAGTTCTTTGAATATTTTCAACTTGAATCAGATTTGTTCACTTTTCATGACCTCTTGGTCTAGTTACCACTACATATATTGGTGCTTCTTAAATTTGTAACAATGAAGCAGAGAAGGAAACTAGTAATCACTTATTTTTATGAAAACAATTGGATAATGGACTGTTATTTCAGTAGTTTTGCTGTCGTTACTATTTACTAATTAGTACATAGCTAACAATGAACATCATTTCTCTCTTTTCTGATTTTACTAATTTGTAAAATGTTTATTGAGATCACAAGAATTTGATCTACTTTTTTATCCTTGTATAGGGATGCTTTGATTTCTTACATCACAAGTGGAGATGATATGCAAGTGGTTGGTTCTTTGAGTGTGTTGGCCACATTCTTGCAAACTAAAGGTTGTATGCTATACATATCATCAACTGCTGCTTGATTACATGTATTCTCATCATATTTTTTTTGAAACTGCAGAGCTTGATGAATCAATGTTAGATGCTCTTGGAATCCTTCCACAACGTAAACAGCATAAGAAACTATTGCTGGTTTGGCCTGCTGACTTTTTTACTTTTTCACATTCTTTTTATTTTGTTTTGTTAGATAGATGAATGACTGGTTACTTTGTATTCTTTCTGTTTATGCTTTATAATAGAGGGGGGAAAATAGGGTGGTCAGTTGTGTTGGGTAATGGGTCAAAACGGGGTTTTTTTTTTTTTTTTTTTTTTTTTTGGGGGGGGGGGGGGGGGGTGTTGAATATGATTACAAAAATCATATTATTTCAATAATAATGATAAACTTGCTTTTAGAAATACAGATGTAGGAGGTTTTTATGCATTTAATTTACACTTTGGGTGACATCAGACATGCAGCCTGTTTGACCTGTTCCACATATTCGGCATGTTCTCTTCTAAGAGATATTTTTTTTATATATAACCCACTTTACCTGCTATAGTCAAAACATAATCAGACCCGTTAAATTGATTCAGATCTTATTTACTTAATGTTTGTTTCTCTTTCTGGAACTGGGCATTTAAAATTTTAGATAAAAGGAGCATTATAAACTTGTTTTTTTGCTTTGTTGAAGCATAAAGCCTTGTATATCTTGTGAGTGCAGAAAGCCCTGGTTGGTGAGGACACCGGTGAAGAACAGCTTTTTGCTTCAGAAAGCTGCACATCGAAGGATGGGAGTGATGGTGAACTCAATATGTACCTGCAAAGATTAAAGGTATAATGCATAATACCCCTCGTTAACTTTCATTATGATAAATGCTGTTTGTTAGTTTATTTTTTTTATAAGAAATGAAGGGTATTCGGATATTTGTATGTTTTTAGTTATACACTATTAATCACATCCTAGATATAACGTATTATATATGAAAAGTGACATCTTTTGCAACCTGGGATCCTTTTGACACCTTTTTTGTTCTTGACAGGACCAATATGAAGTGTCGTGTTCATATCAGGAAGTTGGAGAAAGCCCACATGTACATAGACGTCTAGTAATTTTCTATCCCTACTCTAGATATGTTATGTTAGCATGATGTCAACTGTTTTCAAGTTTTCTTGCCTGCTTTGGCAAAATGTTTAATGTTCTCACAGTATTCATTTTCTTGCCTTCCAAACTGGGAGGCACGAGCTTAGTAAGTCTTTTGTAATAGTTAAAATGGAAAACACTTCCAGTTGTTGTCTGAGCTCTGCTCCTTGCGTCCACTTGAGGCACGGTGGCCTTGCCTGAGCACCTAGACCCGGACAACCTGTGTGCTTTTTACTGCTATGAATGTGCTAAGGCTTGTAATAGGGGTGGATAATTGCACATGTTGGTCAATGGGTCAAAAATGTGCTCATGACTCGTAGGCCTTTTTATCATACATTTTTATTAAAAGCTCAACATGCAATATATGATTAAATGATATTAAAAGACATTTTTAGTGAAGCACTCTAGGAATTTTGTATGCATTTGGATACACTGTGGGTGACTTTCAACCTGTTCTACCCATTTGACTCGTTTCCTTTTTTGCTTGACTTGATAACTTAGGTTGTTTGGCATGTTGGGTTTGAAACATAGTACAAATCGACCCATTTATGTAAATGGGTCAAAATTGCAACCTTTAGTAGTTTAGCTCATATTATGTCAATGAAATCGGACCCATATATATGAATAGTTGAAGGAAATGATTGAAAGGTATATACATTTAAAATTGACTTTGGGTGCCTTTCAACCCGCTTAAAACATTCCATTTTAGCTTTGTTTTATTGTTTGAGCCGTTTAATTTTAAACACAACCCAAACGGACACTTACTAAGCAAATAGGTTGAAACTGCCATCTCTACTAAAATTTATTTTAACATTTTGCATATTCTTTGTTTAAGGTACTTGATGCGTTGATTGGTCTTTTTTGCCGAACAAGCATATCTGCAGATGCTTTATGGGATGGAGGTTGGCTTTTAAGGCAATTGCTTCCATATAGTGAGACCGAGTTCAACGCTCACCATCTTCGATCCCTCAAGGTAACTCCAATAGTTTGTGTCATGGATTGAACTTATAATATCCATTGAAGTTGTAGTTTTGGGTTTATTTCAATCGAGAAGTAATATATAAGAGAATTGAACATGAATCTGAGTTTTGACTTTTAAATGTCTAATGAGATTCCTTTTCAGGTAAAAAGGTTAAAAAATGATTTTTTTTTGTTGGTGTTGTATGATTAACGATTATATCATCACAAAGTAATGACATGGTTGTACATGTTTTAAACCAACAAACCCAAATCTTTGATGTGAATTTAGTTTGAAAATTACAAAGCTCAAAGTACAAAGTCAAGAGTGGTTAATCAGAAGGAAGTAGGGAAATGATTTCTTTTTGTCATAAAACAATTGTGTTATTTCAGCTTCATCCCTGCATGGTTTATTTGCTTATTTATGTTTCTACTGCAAGTTAATAAAAGAGTACAACAAATACGTGTCCCAAGTGACATTAAATTTATGCTTACAGGATTCCTTTACTAAACGTTCTAACCAACTTGTTGAAGAACAAAGAGGATCTTGGCCCGATCTACTCATACAAGTGCTATGTGATGAGTGGAGAAAATGCAAAAGAGGTACTTGATGTCTTCTGTGAGTAGTATATTAACTTCTATTTATGTTTTTTTTTTTTTTATATCATAAAATCTTTTTTTTTTATTTGTAGCAATTGAGGCTTCCTCCCCTCGAAAAGAACCCAAATCCATACTCTTCCCAGCAAAGAAATCCTCTTCGAGTGGTATGACTTCTAATATACTCGATCATTTAAATCAGTGAGTGGTGGCAATTCAACAGTGGCTTATAAAATGGGTGGATTTGGGTTTTGTTTTTATGCCAAAAGGGTCACATTGAAAAATATAGCTAACAGTGGAACATGTTGAAGCTCCCCCAATATTTATATTGTATGCATACAACATCCTAGTTTTTTTTATACAAACTATTACAAAGTGAGCAAAAAGTGTTTGCAGCCCCACCCTGACCCATTTTGACCCAACTCTCCCATCTTTCCACCTGTCATTTAGAAAATATTGTTCTCTGTATGGATTTGAAGTACTAAAATGCTATTCTACATGGTTCTCTGATAGACGTTATGCCCGCCGAATCATCTTTTGCTGCTGGTGAAACGATGTATGAGCGTGTAAAGGTTTTCCCGAAATCCAGTCCTTATTGCATGTCTATATCATATATATAATCTAGTGAATGAAAACGTGAATTTTGTTTTATTTTTATAAAACTAGGTGTTTGTGCTTCTTCATCAGCTCCAAGTTTTCTCAGCCGGTAGATCTTTACCAGATCAACCTCCCATTCTACCTCCAGCTGATTTCCCTAAAATTTCCCGAGCAAAATCTGCTGGTCTGAATATTATTGGTCCAAAACTGAGCACCGAATTACATCTTGGTTAGTCTTTCCTCATCTAGTTATTAAAGGTTGCATACTTGATCCATAACCCATTTACCTCTTAATCAATTGATATGGGTTGTAATTTATCTAGAATGGTTCAAATAGGTGATATTATAAAATTACCTAAAATGGGAACGGGTCAAATTGGTTGAAAGTTGCTCAAAGTGCATTCAAATTTCAAATGCATGCGACCTCTTAGATTGCATCATTAAGATACTATACTATGATCGTGATCACATTTAGAGCATCAGTTACTTATGATAATATTAAAAATTAAGACAATTTGTTTGCTGGCTAAGCTGACCTGTTTTGATTAGTAATAAAAATTACATATTCAGACCTGAATCTGTTCTGATGTGTTACCCAACCTGGTCGATCCTTTGTGTGTGTCATCAAGATAAATAATTTTATTGCTTGTTAATTAAGTATCTAACTTGACGATTAATAAAGGAAAATTAGAGGAACTTATTACACTCTCAATATCATTGATTTGTTTGTAATGGTGGAAATGGGAAATTAGAGGGCCTAATCTGTCTGATCCCCTGTTTAAGGCATCATATACTGCAGAGGTGGCAAAATGGGGCCGGGTCAACAGCAGGTAGTTGTGAGAGCGCCAGGGCGGGTCAAAACGGGCTAGGTCTAGCTGATTTACTAATAACCTTTCTTTACAATTAATGTATCAGTTATGAGTACCCTTGGATGGTTGGATGAGTATTTATGTTTTCACAATTATATTAAAATTTTTGTGTATAAGATAAGGGTAACGATCGAACAGGGTCCTTAGGTGATAGGCAGGAGCTGCTACATAGTAGTCTAGAATAAGAAAGGTAGAAGGGGGATCGGGTCTTTAGGGTTAAAAACTTGAAGTCCCGCCAAACAGTTATATCCTTAGAAAACTCATCCAAAGTGCTTCTCATGGAGGTGTGTGCCTCTGTTGTGCGTCTGTCTACCTGAGACCTGAATGCCTAGTTATGGGCTTTGTGCAATTTTGACTGTTATGATGTGACCGGTTGTGAAACAAATACAACCAAAATTGACTTGTTTTCATATAAATGGGTCAAAAGTGACCACCTCTAAACAATGTATGTATATGCCTAGATATTGAACTTTTTTAATTTCAGTTGATGCAGTGCCATGTAGAATTGCTTTTGAGAGGGGAAAGGAACGTCACTTTAGCTTTTTGGCAGTTTCCATGGGGATTTCCGGATGGATACTCCTTGCAGAGGAATGGCCTCAGAAACCTAATTATGGAACTGTTCGCGTCATTGCGCCTTTGGCTGGATGTAATGTAAGTGTAAATAATAGTTTTTGTTATTATTTTTTTATTTTACTTTTCAATTCATTTAATGCGGTTGCCAGCTTTCTGTAAGGATCTTCTGAAGGGATTAAAAGTATTTTACCTTTTTTTTTTCTTTCCATTCTTATTACAGCCAAAAATAGACGAAAGACATGCAAGATGGTTACACCTTCGAATTCGTCCATCTAATTTACCCTTAACTGAAACCGCCAAAAACGCTGCCAACCTTAAACTGAGATCGAAATCATTGGTGGATGGAAGATGGACCCTTGCGTTTAAAGATGAAGCCTCTTGCAGAGCGGCTTTGACCATGGTTCAGGAAGAAATTGACTTGCAATGCAAGGAAGTAGAGAGAAGGCTTAAACCTTTATTATCCGCAGAAATGTGAACACGGTCAAAAGTATTCGGGTACAACCTGTAAGCCTTTTGATCATACAAATAATTTGTGTGTGCGCGCATTCTAACATCCAGCCACCTGTCTGTAAATCTCCATAAGACATCGGCAAAGATATATAGGAAATATATAAATATAGATGACATCATATTGTCATATTGTATTTCTGCCTATTTAGGTCGGCCATGGTTTTCTAATGTTTGTTGAATACCCATAGGCGTATTTGATTGTTATTGCTTGTGCAAGAACAATGTAAATTGTAATCGCAATCCGGTTTACACTGCAATATGCTTTTCTCTAGTGTGCTTATGCTCAAGATACCAACCGCTCTTTTGAAACCATCCTCTAAAGGAAGAAGCAAAGGCAAAATATGGTGTAACTTACGAACTGGCATTTGAAATGAAGACGACGAGAGAAGATGAAAGAAATAAGTGAACTAACAAGGTTTTAAGCTAAAATAATCTAAAGCCTGATTCAAGTACCTCTCAAAAGTACCATCAAAAGTAAACTACAATTTTTTAGTTTTTAGTTATAAAAAAAATCACTTCAAAACAAAGGGTTAAATATAGGGGTGTTGAGAAAATCGCATGATTCAGTGTTAATAAAAATTTTGTTTGAGAAATTAGGTTAGGTGTAAAACAAATTGAACATATACAACTGTGACGGGTATTTATTTCATGTCACTTTTCTTACACTGGTGTAAAGTCACCGCATTATTTTTTATTCTTTGCATATTTCTTACTTAGTCCATTATACATGTTTTGGTAAAAAAAAAAGTGTTAAAAATTCGCATGAGAGGTTGGAGTAATAACAATTTGAGAGAGTTTTCATTTAATCCGAATCCTACCCCTAAAAACCTTTTACACTTATAAAAACTTAACCAAATACTTGATATACTGAACTTACCTAGTTCAATTTATTTAATTACATGAAACAAAAATAAGGAGATTTCAGACCGCTTTGCCCAAAAACCGAGTTGAACCCGATCTAAATTGTATGTTTGATATCTTGTAACTAGTTTAAGATAGGGATAAGCATTTCGAAACTAAATACCGAAATACCGATACCAAACTGATCCCAATACCTATAATACGGATACCAGTTCATTTTCAGGACCAAGTTTTGGTGAAAATCAGTATCGATATTCTCGGTTTGGTAGCGGTATTTTACCTTAAAATACCGACACCGAATCGATGTTGTACGTACCCTACCGTTTATTTTTCGGTACCGGTACCAAGTTTGAAAAAATTCGGTATCAGGATCAGTCTGGTACAGTTTGGTACCGAGCTCATCCCTAGTTTAACCAGTTTTAACCCGATGCAAATTGATTAGCATAGGTTTGAATAGTTTCCTACTAAAATTGGTTTATAACCTGAACCAATTTCGCCACAAACAAATTTCGACCAAAGTTGACCCAGTTAAAAAAAAATCAGTTTGATCACTATGACCAGGTGAAAAAAAAAAACCGATTTTGGCCCAACCTAGCCCGTTAGTTTGGGACTAGTTCATAATTTCATCTTTAAGCCCCGGTTTGAGCCTAAACCGATTTGTATAATCATGTAAAAAAACAGAATTTTCATCCCAAACCAATATTAAACCCGACCCGTACCGACTAGCTACCGGTATGACAGGTTCAAGCATATTCCATCGTAAACCAATTTCTAACCCGATCTAAATAAAACCAAACCGGTTCGAGTCCTTAATGGAAAAAAAAACCCCAATATTAATTAAAGCTCTATAACACATCTATTCAGTCCGATTAACCGTTTCAGACAGCTCTGTTCAATCAGACGACGACAATGGTGAAAACAGTGATCGGAGAAGAAACCCAACTCACATCCATCGAAACCCGTCTCAACCAATCCTCTCTCTCATGCCAGGTCATTCCCTATTACTCTTCATACTGTTGTAGAACATAAATGCATCAATTTACACACAATTTATTAATAATTTAATATTATGTTGATTTTAACAGGTGGGGTTAGTGATTGGGAAAATAAGCAGTAATTTAGATAAAGGGTTTGTGTTGGATTTAGTTCCCACCCCGTTAAATGATGCTGGAAAACCAGCTTCGTGGGTTGTTGAGAGTAAAGAGGAGAGTGGTAAGAAGAAAGGCGGATCGAAAACTAAATCGCAATCGAATGGTTATTCGGAGGTTTTGTCGGTTGATAAGGAGTGGGTTGCTGAACATGCTCGTCAGGTTAGGTTTTATATACTTTTGTATAAGTTGATTAGAATGTATGTAGATTTTAATATGTTTTAAGATTTCTTTAAAAAACAAGTTATGGTATTTTTAGTTTTTAGTCTGAACACATACATGGTTGTAAAAATCCCGTCTTGCCTCCGATTAATCATCGATAGCTAGTAAGAGGTTCACCGAGTAAACACTGATTAATTGCTAGTCAGTGGCTGCCTAGCGATTCTAGCCAAATTTTCGGCCAAAATGCATGAATTTTGGTTAGATGTGTCATAGGAAATAAGATTTCACACACACTTTTTGTCGGACTATACAAGTGATTGTCTTCTTGTGCTTTATAGGTTCTTTATAGGTTGTTTCTAGTTGTAGGTATTTTCCTTTTTTACCATGTACTCTTCTCACCATCTCTGTGATACTGGTAGTTTAAATTTCCTGTTCTAGTATTTTTTGTTGTTGTGGGCTTTGGAGCCGAGGGTCTCTTCGGAAGCAACATCTCTATTCTTAGGGATAGAGGCTATGTTTTAAAAAGCGCGCCTCGCAAAGCGCACCTAGGCGCAAATCCGTGCGCCTTATGTAACCCTAGGCGAGCAGTGTACGAAAAGCGCACGAAAAAAAAAGCGAGAAAAGCACGCTTTTTGTACACAAGATGTTTTTGTGCTTAAAATTGTTATACGTGTAGCTAAAAGGGTTATACATTTTAGTTAAATCATATATATACCTTATTTGTATCTATATTTTGAGTAAATAATGCTAAAAACCTATAGCATATTGCATATATAAAAAAAAATTATATAATTGTCTTGCGCCTCCCGTACGAAAAGCCCAATGCTTTTGCGCTTTGCGCCTCGGTTTTAGACCTCGTCGCTTTTGTGCGCTTCGCGCTTTTTAAAACCAAGGATAGAGGTCAGGTCTGTCTACATCCTACCCACCCTACCAATAGTTGCGCTATTTGTGGGATTTACCGGGCATGGTGGTTGTTGTTGGTTCACTACCTAAAAGCATACACGGTTCTTTAATTGAGTATTGTATTGAGTGCCCCTCCAGCACACACAAACATAAGGTCGTTTAATACAGAACTAATATTGAGTAGAGAAATCCAATCTTAAGCTGAAAACCACGAGAGCCGTATAGTTTTCGCTTTAAGTGTGATGCATAAGACGAGTATGTACCCGTCTACCCAAGTACCCCACTCTCTCTTTCTAACTCTTATTATATTTGTCAAGCACTACATACAAGTGCATTATGCGATTCTCGCAGTTCTCTATTTATATTTGAATCTGTATTAAATGCGTTCGTATGTGTGTTTCTGGTATGAACATTTAGTAATCTGAATCTTAGTATTCTTTTGAATGGTGAACAGGTTTCAAGAATGCTAGTTGGTGGTATGAAGGTAGTTGGCATTTACATATGGGTAAATGAAAGCTTGTTCAAGAATTCGACTTTAGTGCTTTGCCAGGTTCACATTTCATTCTACCCTGTTTCATCTTATTCTTAAATGCAGTTGTCTAGGTCCTATATGTGTGTAGATACAATAGCTGACAATTTTCTGGTTGGCGGGTTGAATTAATGTATCTGAATACGACCTGCACATTTATTCGTGTTAAAGACATAAACCAAACCTGGACACATTTAAAACCATGCAACTTGAACGCAAACCGTTGACGTGTTAAACTTATATAATAATTATATAAGATTGTTAAGGTTAAACCAAAACACAACCTGCATTATTAAACTGGTCAACCCAAAACACAACCTGCATTATCAAACTGGTTAGACTGGCCAACCCAAAACCTGAATACAATTGTGTTGGGTTTTTTTCATGGTTTAAGTCGTGTCAGGAATTGCCATTCGGCCCATTCCTATACATTTACACTGAAATAATTGCTCCTGCAGACTGTAAACGGGGTTGCAGATGCAGCACCGATAAGAGATTTTGGTTGGGATGAGAGACTGCTAATTCACATCAGCATTAGTCCAAGGAGGTATACGTATTCTCTATTCCTTTTCTTGGTTTAAAAAAGACTAATGTGTAAAAGAAGACGAGAGAGATGCAACTTCTGGCTTTACATAAAGCTTATTTGGTTGTACATAGAGCAACACCTTGTGCATGTGAAACTCTCACCTCGCACCTTGCTCTTCCGCTTTCGGGTCCTAAATGCCTCAGCGATCCTTACGCTTTTTTAAAGCCTTGCCTTTCTTCCTAGTGAAATTGTGTTCTTGTATTAACATGGTATCATTTAATCTTGCTTCAGGTGGACGTGTAAAAATTGCTCATTGTCTTCAAATATAACCTCAAGCAGCCTACGGCCCTGTGATTTCAAAATGGGAAGAGTTTTATCTACCCTTCAGAAATTTAAATGTGTTTATAATTTCGATTTTAGGTAACTTTACAGATTACTCACCTTTCGTTACTTTTTGAGCAAGTTTTCTTAATCGGGGTCTATAATTGTGGCTCAATAAAAACTGCCTTTTCTTAGATTCCCGATATTTCGTGAGAATGTTTCAAGTTCTGGAAATTTTGCTGGTATTCTTCGTGACATAATATCAAGTCATGCCGAAGAACTTAAGGGGGCGAAGGCTTTGATTGATGGAAATTTGGTATGTTTTTTTTGCATTAAAAGATTGATGTTTATTTTTGCAGTTATACTTGTCACTTGATACATAGTATTCAAAAAAAATGAAAGGGAGGACAAAAGGTGTTAATCACTTAATTGATCGGCACAACAAGGCCTTTTTTTTGCACAACACAAAAAATCAACTGTTAACGCAAGTATCAACGGTCTAGGAGTTTGAATTCGTTATTGCCCAGAAGGCAGAACTGAACCATGTATTGGTTATGTAATCAGTCAGTCTGGTTTTTGGTTAAAATTGGTTAAGTCGCAATTTTAAGCCTTTTACTTATGCTCAGCCGTCATTAACTTGGGTCCTTTTCTGTTCAAATCTCAGCCCAACAGAAGTAGCAAACTAAGAATTTTTTAGTATTTCTTTTGTCCCAACAATCTGTTAAGCCCGAGATTGATGATTTTTGGGCAATTATAATGTTTCTGATGGTAGCAATTAATAATTTAATACAATGCAGCAAAATAATAAATTGTTCCCATACCAAATTTTTATATCAATATTTATTATTAAAAATAAAATAATAAACATACAAGTTGTTTCATATTCGGCGTAATTCAGTAAATATTCGGTCAGTTTTTACGTGTAACCATAAGGAAACATTAAACTATAGTTAGTCAATGTTTAAAATTAAACCATCGGTTTTAGAATTGCTTTAGTTATTTTCGATCAGTTATTTCAGTATTATACGGTTATCCATTTTTTATGCAAACCCTAAGCAATGCACCAACAAATTACTAGTAAAAAACGAAATAACTAAACCAATGCTACATACCCTGTTACCACCATACCATAGATACACACATACACAGTGTACGTAGCATTTTACTTTATTTCAGACTTATGTACCGTGTGAATTGTTAGGGAAAATATACAATTCATTTCTAAGTTTTGTATGTCAATCTTATTTAGGTGAACGTGGATGAGCAGCTAGCATCTGATAGCATGCATGAAGTTGAATTTCTTATTCCTTTCACACAGCATACATCTTTTCGAGGTATCTCTACTTACGAAATCACTCTACTATAATAGCGAATTTTAGCGGTCTACTTATATATGTGCGATATCAAACGGGCCGACAGGTCACATGTAAAATCGACCAATGTGTATTTATAAGTGGGTAAGAAGTGTTTGCAGGTCAACCTGGTCCCGAAACTATTTGACCCGTTATTAGACTCGGCATGTCTACATCTCTACCACTATTCTAACATGTCTTTTTTTTTTTTTTTTCTTTTTAAGCATACAGTAAAGAGGATGTTGTTGGTATTTTGGTGTTTACTGGCTCTATCTGTTCATTTGCATACTCAAATTCCAAAGAACCAATATCTCAAGCTTTGGCTGATATAAAGGTATATAACATGGGCCCACAATTTTCGCCCTTCAATCTAGCGATCTTGTTTTACTTATTCTAACGGTTTTTATGTTTTTGTTTAGCGAGACATTATTTCAAGCCTACACAGCAGATTGGATGTCATCTGTGATGAGGCTGATGGGCAAATGGATTCGGTTGCAGATGGTAGTGGCGAATCAGTGAATGAAGTTTCAGCTCAAATCCCTATTCCGCAACTTCAGCTGCAGTTATTAAGGTCAGATAGTTGTGATGCAATGTTAATGCTCTGTAATTGGTCGTAACTAATGGTATAAACGAAGTTACCCAAAGTGTGTATGTAATGTTAGAAAACTCCTAAATCATTTTTTTTCTTCTAAAAGTTCAGATTAATATTCAGATGGTACAATTTTTGTCATCATTTTCGACACAGACCTATTTATTCCAAAATTAAACCTTTTGACTCTGCCATACCAAAATTACCGTACATATATTTGGTACTATGATCTTTTGTCACATTATATTTTGACATGATCTGATGATTAAATTATTTAAAAAATGTTACTATTTTGTTAACAGAAACAGATGTGGTCTTTCTTTCCCTCGAAGAGTTTTTGTTCCCTGGCTGGGTGATACATATATATGTGACTACATACAACCTTCTGAAACACTTGAGGTCTGTATTTATTATATACATCTAAAATACTCATATTCTCTGTCCACTTTAGGTTTGTTAAAGCTGTGGTTTTAATGCATATTGTTTTGATACTAGAGAGTAGAGACTGCTGAAGTATCATTTTAGAACTTTTGTCTATTTGTCCTTCCATATATTCAGGAGTGATTTTGCTTTCTAGACCGTTGTACTTGGTTTTTTGTTGCAACCAAACCATCATTCTTGAAAAAGCATTGCACTCTGCAAGAGCGAGTGATCTTTTTTGGCATTTTCACATGAATGATGGTTTACACCGAAAAACCAAGTAATGAGGTTTTAAAAAAATAATCCCTGAGTTCCACTAAGTAGATTAGGCGACAGTTTTGACCCATTTACGTAGGGGTTATGTTCAATCTTTAACTGGTCAAATAGATTGGAAGTCATGAAAATTTATATAAATGCATAAACCTCCTAAGTTGCTCCATTAAGAAATGTTTGATTAATATTGTAAATAGTATAGTTTCAGAATCCTATTTTGCACTTCAATAATTTTAAAGTTTCAGGAAGAATGTTTTAGGATATTAATGTTGATATATGGCAAATTATGTTATCTAGGTTCTTAAAGATCACTGTGTTGAATTAATGTCGATGGAAGCTCCAACCGACACATCAACGATTTTGGAACCCGAAGGAGAATCCATAACATTGTCCAACACTTTCTTTTGGGAAACAGTGATACCGCAGTTTCCAGAACTCCAACCATCATCCTTAAACAACAGCGGTGATGACAAAAGTTCGGTTTACGGGAGGCGCTTAGAAAAATTGAGTAATGTTAGCATCATGGGTGCGCTTCTGGTTCTTATTCTGTCTATTTTAGTTGGTGTTATGCTCTTTGTTTTCAGGACTTAACGGTTCGTTTATCATATGTTATCATGTTTTGTTCCTGTGTGAATTAGAATCATATAAATTCTTCTTGTGTTAATGGTTATATGGTGGATGTTAGTATTTTCAAGTAGTCATCTTCATTGAAGCTATTTTGTTTATCTACATGGGTATGTTTCTAATCACTAACGTACCACGTGCATTTGTATGTATGCATGCGGCCGCTTCCACCATCACTGCTGTCACCACTGACCACCGTTGTGGTCAAAATCTGTGTTATTCCAAATTTAATTATTATTTTTTTAAGTAATCTATTTTTATTTTTTAAGCGATCTAATCGGATTATGGGGTGTTTTGGATTTGCATTATCAAATGTTTGATTATGGTTGTATCAAGATCGCATTCTCTGTTTCAAAACCTAATTCCGAGGATTTAGGACCCTGATATTTTGTTTGAAACATGTTATGTTCTACAGAGTGGTATGTGTCAATGATGATAGTATGATTTAATTGATTATTGAATGTCTGGTGGGTGTTTTTCTTTACAGTTATTTTTGTTATTCCCTTGTGGGAGACTATGTTTACTATGAAAGAACCCTGGTTGTCGAAACTGCATTTTCTTGGATGAATGCTGCAACTGCAAAAGGCAACATGAAAGTATTAGACCTTGTGGATGTCTCCCAACATGTGAGTATCGATAGCGTGAGAAGAGTTTATCCTTTTCAGTTGAATAAAAAGTATAGTCTTTAAGCAACCAGAATAATCAAATCACTGCATTCCTTGTTTCCAAGATTATTTGGTGTTTCCATCAAGCGGGAATCAGAGCCCGGTGTGCCTGCCATGTTTTTCTACAAGGGGCTGATCATCAACTTCATGGCTGTTGATGCAAATATACCAAGTGATTTTGCGTAGTACATGCAAATTTTTTGGCTATTTATTGTGCAAGTTGGCTTCGCATTGTGGTGTTTATTAATTGCTACAGATATTGGGTTGCTGGTCAATCTTCCACTTGGAAAAATCATCATACTTAGAGATGAGGAAGAAGGTGCATTGATGCTTTTGCGACATGTTTATTTGCCGGAATCCCTCTTGAATCAGGGAATGTACTTTCTTCTCAAGATATTTCCGCTGTTATTCCAAACTGAAGTCTCACTTGATCGAATCGCCACCTATCTTTGGTTCAAGGACATTGATTCTAGTGCTACTTAATAAGGTTTCACGAGGTAGTTTTGAAACCGCTGTCAAGATCATAGACAGTAAATTTTCATGGGATAATGTATCTTCTAACCCGACTTTGAAAGACATAAACCTCAGAGTGAATCATGGTATGCAGTTTGCAGTGTCTGGGACCGTTGGATCTGGAAAGTCAAGGTTATTGTCTTGTATTTTATGTAAGGTATTAGGGCGGGAGGGGCACTACCAGTGGAGCATCCGTGTTGTACCTTCACCGCACCAATCGCAGCCCGCCACCTGGACCACCACTCGTGAACCCTCCCACCTGCAGCACCACGATGAGTTTTCTGGTTCCCTCTTCCCTCTGCATCTCTCTCTCTCTCTCTCTACACACATGAGGTAGCCTACGAAAACTCTCCACGGGACTACCAAAAATTAGCTACCCATGACCACGGCGGTGAACCCGTGGGGGTAGTGGGGTACCAGTGCCATTCATTGGTTGCACCCCACCTTTCCCTAAAGATATCAGGAAGTGTGAAAGTCGAAGGATAAGATCTTGTTTGGTAGGGACACAGAAGGATTACACAAGCCGTAAAGTACAACAGCATTCTCAATTCTGAAAGCGACTTTATGGGCCTTGTATGTGCACCTATATACACGATTTGCACTCTTTTTTTTACACAGCTGTTAACATTTCAATCATCATCATCATCATCATACTCAGTTAAACCCACCTATAGCAAAGCTAAGGTAGGGACACAGAAGGATTACACAAGCCGTAAAGTACAACAGCATTCTCAATTCTGAAAGCGACTTTATGGGCCTTGTATGTGCACCTATATACGCGATTTGCACTCTTTTTTTTACACAGCTGTTAACATTTCAATCATCATCATCATCATCATACTCAGTTAAACCCACCTATAGCAAAGCTAAGGTAGGGTTTGAGAAGGGTAAGATGTAGACAGCCTTACCTCAACCCCTAAGAATAGAGAGGCTGCTTCCAGTGAGACCCCCGGCTCGATGTAGTTTGGTATCAAGCCTTGGACATAAGGCACAAAACACTTGGCAATCGGGACAAACCCGATCGGTGCATGTACTCCTTTGTCTTTTGGCTCTCAACGCCACCACATGATGCATGATTAACCGTCCGTCGTTTTTTTAACGTTATTTTCACGAAATTAGTAAAATAACGTTAAAACTAGTGCAACTTTACTTTTGCCCCCGAGGGCCACACATATATACATTATATGCACACACCGTAAGTGGGGCCATTTCACTGTTTTTCTATATTATTTATAGGCACCTACAGACCAAAGTGCAGGGGAGTAGCAACATTTTCTTACCAAGTTGCATCATTTTTGTTTGCAATTATTCAACTTGTTAGTATCATTGCAGTTATGCCACAATGTGCTTGGCATGTGATCATTATTTTCAATTCTGTTGCACGCTACAACAATAATACTTGCCAACTTAGTGCGAGGTTTAGAAAGAAGGACTGAAGCAGAAGTGTTGAGTAATTTTTATTAGTGAAACATGTTCAATAGCTTCCATCAACAGAAGTAAACAAGCACATATACTATTTAGTACAATTCCATGAAAAGCTCAGTTAATATGATGAAATGAAATTCAAGATTTGATTCAAAACTCAAACAAGCCTCGTTTTCTTCATGTCGGCTGCAGATTGGTGATTTAAGGTTGCTGATGCACTGCGGAACATGAAACTTTTGAACTTTAGTTTCCAAAATAACTACATGAGTTTATGATTATTGCGAACATTAGCTGTTAGATGTATTACCTCAAAGAAATTGTCTACCAGCAACAGGGATTGGCGCATTGTTCGATATGCTGCCTGCCTACCTTCAATCATCTTTTCACATTCTTCACTCTCTAGCTCAACCGTGACACACATACAAAAAAAAAAAAAAAAAAAAAAAAAAAATTTAAGTGCCTGAATTTTTATAACATTATCTGACAGTTTGTTGCTCTAAAACAGATGACAAATAAAGTTGACCTGAAGAAAATCATGCTTTATATAAATTAATAGAAAGAAAGTACCTGTTATAAAATTATGTGTTTTGGGTGCGAAATGTACGAGAAGGCCATGTATTGCAACACATGCAGACGTGAACCATACGAATCAAGCTCCATCTAGAACAAGAATAGCAGATCTTCCAATTGATCTATGCTGGGCGGAAAATCTATTATGCTTGTACCTTTTATATTCAACTCTTTTAAACATTTTAAGCGTCCTATTTCCTTGGGCAGTCTCTCAACCAGAATACAGCCTGTGAGATGGAGAGATTTTAAACGTTTCATCTCACAGATGCTGTTTGGAATATCTCGTAAGGATTTGCAATCCGTTAATTGCAGCTCCTCTAAAAACTCCAACCTGTCAATATCCTCAGGTAACTGCTTAAGAAACCAACAACATTTGAACCGGAGAACTTTAAGATGTTTCAACATAAAAATGCTATCCGGAAAATGTTCAATATTTGTTGACAGCAAACTTAGCTCCTCCAAACATTTAAACCAGCGAAGCAGCCAGGGCACCTCTGGGATACTGCCTTCGAGTGTAAGCTTTCTAAATTGTACACCAAAAATAATTCTTGGTAAATTCACAAGATTTGTGCAAGCACAGAGACCGAAAGAAATAAGCTTCACAAGATTTTGGGTGAATGAGAGTGGAAGTCCATTATAAACACATTCAAAATGAAACTTCGGTAAATTATTGTCAGGGTGCAATTGACATATACCTAAGGACCTTGCAGTTAGATGCAACTCAGCTAAAGAACTATCCATAGGAATCTCTTGGTTAACCAAACAAGGTTTGAACCTGAAACTACCACTTAGACAACCAACGGGAGCGTGAATTTCTACCAAGTTACAACAATCAGAAAGGTCAAGGTGCTCAAGACATGGAGACAGCCCAAGGTAAAGGGTTCTCATCTTAGAACATTTAATGATAATGGTTTTGAGCTTAGGACTTTCAACGGGCATTTGAAGTTCTAGCAAATCTTCACATTGAATAAGATGTAACTTCTCGAGATTCGGAGCTCGTGTAAGGTTAAGGGTTACCAGCTTAGAAGAATGTATTTCAATGATATTGAGCTTAGGACTTTCAATGGGCATATGTAAATCTACTAGTTCCTCACACCCTTCAACTTTTAGTGTGTCAAGATTATGAGCACACACAAGATCCAAGGTTCTGATCACCTTAGAATGACTGATGCTAAAGAATTTGAGCTTACAATTTTCAGTGGGCATGTGAAGTTCTATAAGATCCTTACATCCTGTAACTTTTAGTGTGTCGAGATTATGAGCCCACACAAGATCCAAGGTCCTGATCGCTATACAGTGACTGATGCTAAAGAAATTGAGTTTACAATTTTTAGTAGGCATGTGAAGTTCTACCAAATGCCAACATTCTACAACTTCTAGTGTGTCAAGATTCTGAGCACACACAAGATCCAAGGTCCTGATCACCTTACACTGACTGATGCTAAAGAATTTGAGCTTACAATTTTCAGTGGGCATGTGTAGTTCTATCAAATTCTCACATCCTGTAACTTTTAGTGTGTCGAGATAATGAGCTCGCTCAAGATCCAAGGTCCTGATCAGCTGACAATGACTGATGCTAAGGAATTTGAGCTTACTGTCAATGGGCATGTGAAGTGCTACCAAATTTGAACATGCAACAAGACTTAACCTCTCGAGATTCATAGTCAACCTAACGTCCAAGTTTCTCAACATACAATATTTGAGGTCAATGAATCTGGTTTTCTTTAGAACCTATGTATCACGAGCAAAAACAAAGTTGAATTTAGAGTAATGCAATCAATAGATATATATAGCATAAAAAAGAACCATACAAAAAGTAAAAGTAATTAACCATGATTTTACCTTTTTTTCTCCACCTTTCCAAAGTTGATCAATATTGCTCCAGCACATTTCAAGGCCAACAAGATTATTTGCTAAAAAATTTTTGGGTAAACATGTAAAAGGGTAACCATACCAATATAAATATCGTAAACTATTTGGTAGATGTAGGGCATCTTCATCAATATAATCGTAGGCGAAGCTACGATTGAAATAACCACTACTTGTACCTTTCACTACAAGAAGTCTAAGTTCCTTCATTTTTCGAAGACCCCTCATGACAATAACCGGATTAATAAATCCTACTGTCATAGATCTTGTTGCTTCAGTGCCCTGTATTAAAAAAAGCGGATATAAATAAGTATCTGTTAGTTTTCTCCACCTTACTAATAAACGTGAACCTTACCTTATCTTCTACTAATATATCTTCAATTTCCTCCAAATCCCATAATCGGGTATGTCTGTAAGGCAAGTTGGGGTACAGACGACGAACAATATTCTTACCCATTTCTACAATATGGTCATGCATACCCAAGCACCCATCACTAGATAACGTTATAAGAGATTTCTGCTCAAGAACTCTTAGGCCACTTCTAGCATGAAGATTGCAGCTTTCAAGAGCTCTGATTGCTCTCTCTTTCTCCCAACCTTTTAATATGCATGCAACATCTAGGAACATTTCCTTGTAATCATCGTCTAGACCGCAATAGCTTAATTCCAGTATTTCGAGAGTTTCCTTCAAAGGAATTGTTTTTAGTCTATCTAATGCATCCTTCCATATAGACTCGTCTTGTCGACGTAGAAATGAACCCAAAACTTTGATCGTTAAGGGAAGACCAGCAGCATAGCGTACAACTTGGCCTGATAACACTTCGAAATCTTGATTTGGAATCTGTCTTCCAAATGCATACCTATTAAAGAGGCAATTTGCTTCCTCATCTGATAACAAGTTGACATCAAGAATCATGTTCACGGGCAATCCATGTGCTACCAACACTTGCTCATCTCTTGTTGTAATGATAACTCGACTTCCCGGCTTAAACCAACTAGGCTCACCAGCTAAGGCCTCAAGTTGGTCTATATGATCCACGTCATCTAGAACAACAAGAACCCTTCTACCACACATCCTTTGTTTCATAATATTTTTTCCTTCATAAACACCATTTATGGTGATATTTTGTTCATTTAAGACATCTAAGAGTACTTGTTTTTGCAACGTCTTCAAACCGCACATTAGATTTTTTGAACTTTCCCTAACATTCTCAACAAAGCTTGAACCTTCGAACTGAAAGGATATTTGATCAAAAACAGCTCTCGCCAAAGTCGTCTTTCCAGCCCCTCCCATTCCCTTGATCCCTATCATGCGGACATCATATATATCAGTTTCTAAATAGGAAACTACATCTTTGACACGTTTCTCCATCCCTACTAATTTTCCATCAACGCTAGAGTTAATGACACGTAGCTCTTGTGAGATCTCTTCAATAATTTTTTGTATAAACTTGGCTTCATGCCTGTGAGTTAAAGTTTCAATAAGATTACACGAAATTTCAACAAAACTAACAATAAAAACGAGATACCATGGGTCGATGTCCCTATTAAGCATAGATTAAAAAGTTTTTTTTTTTTTTTTTTTTTTTTTTTTTTTTTTTTTTTTGCAGGAGTAGTGGATTTTTTAAGTTTTTCTGTGTTTCTAGTTTGTGTCAGAAATGGATTTGCAAAATTGGTAGTCCCGCAGTCGAAGATTGCGGGTGTCGCCTATGTGGCATGATGAGTAGGCAAGCATGGAAGGGCTGGACAAGGTGGGACGAGAAGGGACGACGAGCTGGCGGGTGCTTTGGACTGTTGTGGCTGAGTTGGAAGTCCCGCAATCTAAGATTGCGGGAGTGTGACAGAAGAGCTGAATGAGTTTATCTTCTCCCATACTGCAAAGTCCGCAAAATAAATTGGCCACCACTCCCGCAATCTCAGATTGCGGAAGTTAAGTGGCATACATAGTCACCTTGCTCGTCGTCCAACTAATCATACTAACCTTGCTCATCATTACACATAGGCGACTCCCGCAATCTTAGATTGCGGGGCTACCATTTTGACAAATTCTTTTCTGACACAAACTAGAAACACAAAAAACCTTAAAAAAACTTCTGCAAAAAAAAAAAAAATCCTAAAAAGAAATCAAATGATAGAATATAACAAAGAGCTCTAATTAACCAAACTTACGTACCCATCAAAGGTATTCTTCAACTCCCACCCAGCCAAACCGGCTGCTTGTTTCAGAGCATCTCTCCATCTCCCCGCAGCCTCTTCATTTACATGTTTGGCAAATGCTTCTCCAACTACTCCACTTTGGTTGCGAACTTCAGTGGGTTCCACATCATAAAAGACCGGATAAGCGGTCTGCTCATTCTTCTTCTGGCATTCCATGATCTTGACAAGCTCGTTTAAGCACCACGATGAAGATGCATAGTTCTTGGAGAAAACAATAACATAAATTCTCGAGTCTTCGATGGATCTGATGAGCTCATCGCTGATTGCTTTCCCTTTCCTGATTTCTTCATCATCTTTGTACGTGTAAATGCCGTTCTGCTTAAGAGCATGATAGAGATGATCAACAAAGTTCTTACGGGTGTCTTCACCCCGGAAACTTAAAAACACATCATACTTGAAGCTCTTTTGAATTGATGAAGCTGAAGTAGATGCCATTGAATGTATGCTTGATGGATCAGATAAATGATATCTTAATTTGTTGGTGAAAATTTTATATGAAGAGTTGAAGTCAAGATCGGGTCTTAGAATTGATTGGTAAGTTGATAATTGGTAGTGTAAAAGTTTGTGGTTGATATTATTAAGAAGACCAGGTCTTAGCAATTATTGTTGTACGGGTAGAGAGCTGTAAAGTGAAATGAAAAGGTACGCATGGTGTATAGTACAGTCATGTGCTGATATTTTGTGAACTACTACTATTTACTAAATAGTAGTTATACATCTTTTTTGCTGCTTTACTAATTACTACTATATAACTAGTAAGTAAAATTAACCTGCACGCGGTTACGGCTGAGAGACGTAATCGTTGAGATTATGGCTCGTATTCGTTCAGAAAGTTGTAATCATAGAGAATTAGTCTGGTATTCGTTCGCCTCATTATGCTATAACAGTTTGAAACCACATAATAAACATCCCTAAATCAATAAATAATATGATTTTTAATTACAATTTATAAGTAATTATAAATCTTTAATTTATATAAATGTTATTGTTAACCACTCTCCTTATTTGGTATTTTGATACACTACATATACTTGTAGGATTAAACATAATGATGTTCCTAAGCCCCTTGCTACATGTTTAGGAAAATGCAATTGGGGCGACCTTTCTTTTTTTTGTTTTCTAACGCTTTCTTTATCCAAAAAGTACATCTATCGGTTAAGACGGTCAGAAAGGTTTAAATGAATAGTTTGGATTTAAACGTTGCTGCATCTATTTTTGGATGGGACAAAATCGCTACTAGCAAGATTAATATGTTCGTGTTGAGAGAAAAAGATAGAAAGACACCTACGACAACGGCTTTAACTTCAAAAGGAATGAATTTGCAGACACCTTCACTTGGACCAATTGCATCCGTGCTGCACCTTCACTGCACCAATTGCAGCCCGTCACTTGGACCACCACTCGTGAACCCTCCCACCGGCAGCACCACCCATGAGTTTTTTGCACTCTTTTCTTTAAAGCTGTTAACATTTCAATGTTTTTCTATATTATTTATAGGCACTTACAAACCAAAGTGTAGGGGAGTAGCAACATTTTCCAACCAAGTTGCATCATTTTTGTTTGCAATTATTCAACTTGTTAGCATCATTGCAGTTATGCCACAATGTGCTTGGCATGTGATCATTATTTTCAATTCTGTTGCGCACTACAACAATATTACTTGCCAACTTAGTGAGAGGGTTAGAAAGAAGGACCGAAGCAGAAGTGTTTTGTAATTTTTATTAGTGAAACATGTTCAATAGCTTCCATTAACAGAAGTAAACAAGCACCTATACTATTTAGTCAATTCCATGAAAAGCTCAGTTAATATGATGAAATTCAAGATTTGATTCAAAACTCAAACAAGCGTTGTTTTCTTCATGTCTGCTGCAGATTGGAGATTTAAGGTTGCTGACACGCTGCGGAACATGATACTTTTGAACTTTAGTTTCCAAAATAACTACCTGAGTTTATTATTGCAGACATCAAGTGTTAGATGTATTACCTTGAAGAAATTATCAGTCAGCAACAGGGATTGGTGCATTGATGGAGTTGTGATGTCCCTCTTTTATGCCTGCATGCCTGCTACAACATTCTTCACTCTCTAGCCCAACTGGGACACAAAAACAAAACAAAAAAAATGAATTTAAAGTGCCTGAATTTTTGTAACATTATCTGACAGTTTCTTGCTCTAAAGCAGATGACAAATAAAGTTCACCGGAAGAAAATCATGTTTTTTTTTTTTTGGTTGAAATGCCTTTAAATGGCAGTTTTCTTTGTTTTTTTTTTTTTTTTAAATCTCAACATATACCTCTTTATATAAATTAATAGAAAGAAAGAAAGTACCTGTTATAAAATTATGTGTTTTGGGTGCTAAATGTACCAGAAGGCCATGTATTGCAACATATGCAGACGTAAACCATATGACTCAAGCTCCGGCTACAACAAGAATAGCAGGTCTTCCAACTCAAAAATACTGGGCGGAAAATCTCTTATGCCTGTACCTTGTGTACTCAACTCTTTCAAACATTTTAAGCGTCCCATTTCCTTAGGCAATTTCTCAACTAGAATACAATTTGTGAGATGGAAACATTTTAGACGTTTCATCTCACATATGCTGTTTGGAATATCTCGTAAGGATGTGCAATCCGTTACGTGCAGTTCCTCTAAACACTCTAATCTGCCAATATCCTCAGGTAATTGCTTAAGAAACCAACAAGATTTGAACCGGAGAACTTTAAGATGTTGCAACCGAAAAAGGATATCCGGAACATGTTCAATCTTTGTTGACAAAAAGCTTAGCTCTTCTAGACTTTCTAACTGGTCAAGCTCCTTGGGCGCCTCTGGAATGCTGCCTTCGAGCGTAAGCCTTCTTAATTGTAAACCACAAATAATTTTTGATAAACTTGCAAGGTTTGTGCAACCACAGAGACCGAGAGAAATAAGCTTCACAAGATTTTGGGTGAATGAGAGTGGAATTCTATTATAAACACATTCAAAATGGGACTTTGGAAAATTATTGTCAGGATGCAATGGGCATATACCTAAGGACCCTGAAGTTAGATGCAACTCGGCAAAAGAACCATCCATAGGAAACCCTTGGTTAACTATACAAGGCTTGAACCTGAAACTACCACTTAGACAGTCAACCGGAGCGTGAATTTCTACCAAGTTACAGCAATCAGAAAGGTCAAGGTGCTCAAGACATGGAGACAGCCCAAGGTAAAGGGTTCTCATCTTAGAACCTCTAATGATAATGCTTTTGAGCTTAGGACTTTTAATGGGCATGTGAAGTTCGACCAAATCCTCACATTGAAAAAGATGTAACTTCTCGAGATTCTGAGCTCGTGTAAGGTCAAGGGTTACCAGCTTAGAAGAATGTATTTCGACGATTTTGAGCTCCAGACTTCCAATGGGAAGTCCGTACAAATACTCACATTGAAAAAGCTTTAACTCCTCGAGATTCCAAGTTTGTGTAAGGTTAAGGGCACTCAGCTTAGAACAATGTATTTCAATGATTTTGAGCTGAGGACTTTCATTGGGCATGCGAAGTTCGACCAAATCCCTACATTCTTCAAGATATAACTTCTTAAGGTTAATAGTTTCTGTAAGGGTGATGGTTTTCAACTTTGAACATTGTCGAAGGCTGAGCTCTCTAATCTTTACAAAAGACAATTGAAGATCAACCAATGTCTCATGTTTGTCAATATTTAATTTGTCAAGAACCCCCCACCACCCAAGATCCAAGGTGCTCAAGTTAGGACAATATAAGTTAATGGATTTGGGCTTTGGATTTTCGACGGGCATGTGAGGTTCTACTACATGCTCACTTACAAGATTCAACGTCTTCGTATCCGAATTCGGAATCTGGTAAATGTTTTTCAACATAGAACAATTATCAACGATGGGGTGTTTGAGCTCAGTGGGCAGGCGAAGTTCTACCATAGCCCGACAACTTGTAACTGTTAGTGTGTCGAGATTATGAGCTCGCTCCAGATCTAAGGTCTGGATCAGATCGCAATCAACAATGCGAAGGTATTTGAGCTTACGGCTTTCAATGGGCATGTGAACTTCTACCAAAGCCCGACAACGTTCAACTGTTAGTGTGTCGAGATTATGAGCTCGCTCCAGATCTAAGTTCTGAATCAGATTACAATCAACAATGCGAAGGTATTGGAGCTTACAACTTTTATTGGGCATGTGAACTTCTACCAAACCCCGGCAATGTTCAACTGTTAGTGTGTCGAGATTATGAGCTAGCTTAAGATCCAAGGTCCTGATAAGAGGACAATAAATGATCTCAAGGCACTTGAGCTTACAACTTTCAATGGGCACGTGAAGTTCTGCCAATTTCAAACAGTCCCAAAGACGTAACCTCTCAAGATTCTTAGTCAGCCCAAAGTCCCAGGTTTTCAAGTACCCACAATTATCGAGGTTGATGAATCTGAGTTTTGTTGGTAGTACCTATGTAACATGAGCAAAAACGAAGGTCTAATGACAATCCAATACATATATAGCGTAAAGAAGAATCACGCAAAATAAAACTAATTAACCATAATTTTACCTCCTTTTCTCCACCTTTCCAAAGCTGATCAATTTTACTGTAACGCATTTCAAGGCCTACAAGATTCTTTGCTGAAAATGTTTTGGGTAAACACGTAAAAGGGTAATCATGCCAATATAAATATCGTAAACTCTCCGGTAGATGTAGGCTATCTATGTCAATATTATCTTCGTTACGATAATACTTTCCTGAACCCTTCACTTCAAGATATCTAAGTTCCTTCATCTTTCGAAGATCTTTCGTGACAAAATCTTGGTCAGCCGTTCGTAGTTTTATACATCTTGTTTTTTTAGTACCCTGTAGCAAATAAAAAATAAGTGTTTTTTTTTCTCCACCTTTTAAATATATTAATGTGAATCTTACCTTGTCTTCAACCAATATATCCTTAATTTCCTCCTTAATCCACAACCGGCTATGTTTGTAAGGCTTGCCAGGGTGTGAATGGCGCACAATATTCTTACCCATTTCAACAATACTGTCATGCATATCCAAGTACTGACTAGATAAAGTTATGAGAGATTTCTGCTCAAGAACTCTTAAACCAAGTCTACCATGAGGATGGCAACTTTCAATCGCTCTGCTTGCTTTTTCTTTCTCCCAACCTTTTAGTATGCATGCAACATCTAGGAACATTTCCTTGTAATCATCTTCTAGACCGAAATAGCTTAATTCCAGTTTTTCGCGAGTTCCCCCCAAAGGAATTGTTTTTAGTCTATCTAATGTACCCTTCCATACAGACTCGTCTTGTCCACATAGAGATGAACCCAAAACTTTGATCGTTAAGGGAAGACTAGCAGCATAGCTTATAGCTTGGCCTGATAGCACTTTGAAACCTTGATTTGGAATCTCACCCCCAAATGCATACCTATTAAATAGGCAATTTGCTTCCTCATCTGATAACAAGTTGACATCAAGAATCATGTTCACGGGCAGTCCATGTGCTACCAAGACTTGCTCATCTCTTGTTGTAATGATAACTCGACTTCCCGGCTTAAACCAACTAGGCTCACCAGCTAAGGCCTCAAGTTGGTCTATATGATCCACGTCATCTAGAACAACAAGAACCTTTCTACCACACATCCTTTGTTTCATAATATTTTTTCCTTCATAAACACCATTTATGGTGATATTTTGTTCATTTAAGACATCAAAGAGTACTTGTTTTTGCAAGGTCTTCAAACCGCACATTAGGTTTTTTGAATTTTCCCTAACATTCTCAACAAAGCTTGAACCTTCGAACTGAAAGGATATTTGATCAAAAACAGCTCTTGCCAAAGTCGTCTTTCCAGCCCCTCCCATTCCCTTGATCCCTATCATGCGAACATCAGAAATGTCAGTTTCTAAAGTGGAAACTACATCTTTGACACGTTTCTCCATGCCTACTAATTTTCCATCATTAACGCTACAGTTAATGGACAGTAGCTCTTTTGAGATCTCCTCAACAACTTTTTGGATAAACTTGGCTTCGTGCCTGTGTGTTAAAGAAGATTCAATAAGATTACTCAAACTCCCAAATGAACAATTAATCTTAAGTATATATATATTACATACAAATTACAATCATACATAGAGTAAATAAGATAATGATTTACTCATTTTTCATGTTAATCTTTCAACAAGAGCAACAATAAAACTGAGATAACATGGATGTCTAGGATAAAAATAAAATAAAATAAAATGAAAAAATATAAGTAACAACGATATTTATGTACCCGTCAAAGGTGTTCTTCAATTCTCTCCCTGCCAAATTGGCTGCTTTTTTCAGAGCATCTCTCCATCTCCCCGCGGCCTCTTCATTTACATGTTTGGCAAATGCTTCTCCAACTACTCCACTTTGGTTGCGGACTTCGGTGGGCTCCACATCATAGAAGATTGGGTAAGCAATTTGCTCGTTCGTCTTTTGGCATTCCATGATCTTGACAAGCTCATTTAAGCACCAAGATGAAGATGCATAGTTCTTGGAGAAAACAATAATGTAAATTCTCGAGTCTTCGATGGATCTGAGGAGCTCATCGCTGATCTCTTTCCCTTTACTGATTTCTTCATCATCTTTGTACGTGTAAATGCCGTTCTGCTTAAGAGCATGATAGAGATGATCAACAAAGTTCTTACGGGTGTCTTCACCCCGGAAACTTAAAAACACATCATACTTGAAGCTCTTTTGAATTGATGAAGCTGAAGTAGATGCCATTGAATGTATGCTTGCTTGATGGATCAGATAAATGATATCTTAATTTGTTGGTGAAAATTTTATATGAAGAGTTGAAGTCAAGATCGGGTCTTAGAATTGATTGGTAAGTTGATAATTGGTAGTGTAAAAGTTTGTGGTTGATATTATTAAGAAGACCAGGTCTTAGCAATTATTGTTGTACGGGTAGAGAGCTGTAAAGTGAAATGAAAAGGTACGCATGGTGTATAGTACAGTCATGTGCTGATATTTTGTGAACTACTACTATTTACTAAACGCTCCCACTATTTGCACAAGGATAAATTTTATTCACACAACCCTCTACGGGTCGTAGAGCCAATTTTTTCAGACTTCTACGAGCCGTAGAGGCCTCTACGGCTCGTAGGTACTCATTACCAATGATTGGTAATGATTACCTACGAGCCGTAGAGGCCTCTACGGCTCGTAGAAGTAGTCTTATTAATTTTGAGAATGAAGAAGGACGAGATGGATGTTTTATGATGCCTACGGCCCGTATAGGCCTCTACGGGTCGTAGACAAAAAAAAAACCAAAAACGTTTGGGACGAGGTTCGATCTTAGGCACATTATCACACAAACACACACACAAAGTCTTATTTCGTATATGGGGACCATCTGGGCTACCAGTTCACTGGTTTCTTAGTTGGAAAGTTTTAATATAACATAAACCAGTCTTAGGCAGCCTCTACGGCCCGTAGAGGCCTATACGACCCGTAGAGAGGGTTTTTTTTTTTAAATCATTTTAATTATGTAATAATTAATCCCGAGCGTGTAATACATTAACACAAGCATGTAAAACATTAATACAAATTTATAAAATAAATTTTATTTGTTTAATTTTTTTAGTTTTTTAATGTTGTCTCGATAAGCGTGTAAAACATAAACACAAACGTTTATATAACCAAACGATAAAATTAAACCTTAAAACATTTACACAAGCGTTCAAAATAAAAATTGTTTAAAACATTCACAAATCAGAAAATCATAAGTCAAAAGCATCATGATCAGGCGTCGGCGTCGGCTGCGGCTGCGAGGTCCCGGGCTGCTGCGAGGAGGTACCGGACTCATGCTGGGTCTGCTGCGTGATGGGCCCTAAAGTCGGTGAGAGACGAGTCTGCATGCCCAGCTGGCGATACATATCCTGCTGGCCAGCAATCAGCCAGCGCATCGCCTCATCCTGCCGATCACGCCACTGACGCATCTCTACCTCCTGCTGCTGACGCCAGATGTCCTGCTGCACACGCCAGATGTCCTGCTGCTGACGCCACGCACGCATCTCGACAGCCTCCTCGGCAGCCGCACGTACGTCCGCCCTAACATCAGCAGGCAACCTAAGATAGTGATAAACGCGCGCCGGTATCTGCACGTCCTCAGACATCTCATCTTAAGTCTCTTGTGACTGTATTGCACGAACTCCTTTGAATTTACTTTTATATCATTCTTTAACTTCTTGTTTGGTGTTTGAAAATCGTTGTCCGAGTCAGATTTATTTTTTTCATTGCGTATTGGACGATTGTTATTTTGTAAACTAGTCAAAGGGGCTTGGAAGTCATCATCTGGATCTTCAACACAATAATTTCAAAATTTATCATTAAACGCAAATACATTATTTTTTAAATGCAAGAACAAAATTATTTAAACGCAAAAGCATGCCAGTTATACGCAAATACTAAATTTACCCATGCAACTTGCAATTATAATAGCAGATGAAAAGTTAACCATGCAGATTTTTTAAGCACAGTTTAAAATATAGATATACAACGTACCTTCACTAACATTCATCGTCATTCTGTCATGCAGTTTTTTGGATCGTTGATGTGTTGCAAAACACATCTCTTTTCCTATGTATTTTGTATACTATTTGGTCATGTTTTTATTCATTTCGTGTTGTTTTTATTATGTATTTATTTATTTCATTATTTTATAGGTGTTCGTGAGAAAGGAGCTTAAAACAGTGAAAAATAAACAAGACGCGAGCACCTAGTGTTCATGGACGTTGGAGCGTAAACGAGCAACTTTGGTCGAGCCAAGAACACCCTATTCTAGGTTGGAGTTTAATAATAATATAATAATAATAATAATAATGCAAAAGAAATATGAGAAAAATTGTCTCAAACTTGGTGGAGGCGTAAAACAAAACAAGAAAAGAATAATTGGAATAATAGTTAGTTGGCCTAGTTGATGACTTGCAGCCCAATATCTATTTCTTTTGTTTTAACCTACATCGGGTAACACAGAGGATATATACATCGAACCGAGACATCATATTGGGATCAAGACACTAACAGCCATGGTTTTGAAACCCGGACCGGACCGGCCGGTTCGACCGGTCGGACCGGGATCCGGAGGGTGAGCCGGGCCGGGTCACACCTTTAGACCGCTGTTGCAATGAACCGGGCGGTCGGATCGTGGGCCGGGAGATCGGACCGGAAACCGCCGTACATTAGACCGGACCGGAGTTTAACAAAAAAAAAATTAATAACCCTACTTCACGAAACCCTTTCTTGCCCCCTGTATATTTCTTTTGCAGCCACCAAAGGAGAAGAACAAGGCAACAAGCGGTTGAACTTTGTAGAAGATTTGGTTCAACATCATCAACGTTCGTGTGTTTTTAAATGACAGGAACATCTTATCCTCAAAAGTCAAAATTGAAGGCTTTAGAAATGTTGGAGTTTTGATTGTTGATAACAAAATGTAGTGGAGATGATGATAGGTTGGTAGCGGCGGTGGCTTCAAGAAGTTTACATGTTACAGATATACAAAAGAATACAGTAGGGAAAGTAACAATAAATAATTAATAAATAACAATAATATTCCAGGATTTTAAAAAAAATTGGGCAGAGTTTCCCCTGTTTTTAGGCAAACCAGACAACACAAGTTTTCTACAAGTTTCCCAAATAATAATAATAATAATAATAATAATAATAATAATAATAATAATAATAATAATAATAATAATAATAATAATAATAATAATAAGTATAATAATAATAATAATAATAATAATAATAATAATAATAATAATACCTCTAAGGCCCTGATGTACTAACGGCTCATGCACAAACTCCACGCCACCGGGACCAATCAGATAGTGGAAGGCATCATGATCCGGCGTCTTCGCCTTCTTCGCCGCACAAAGCATAACCTTCATCGTGGGTAGACCTATTGGGCTGAAAGAAACTCAAAAACATTAACATTAATAATAATAATAATAATAATAATAATAATAATAATAATAATAATAACATAAATAACCGAAATACCTGGGCGGTAGTGACGGAAACCGATTACGGTTAACATAACCGTAATACTTCACGGCATCGCAGCGCTCGGCAATCTTGCTGATGAGCCCCCCGCATGGGATGCCTCCCTTCAACGGCTTATGGGGGAAGGAGGCAAAATACTCGGCCATGACCCGATGCAAGGCAATCGGCGTGCCGGTGAGTATGCAATGCAGGTACATCAGGTCTGTCTTCGTCACCCGCTCGTTACTATTCCCCCGTGCCGTTAGGGAATAAGTAATGCAACGGTGAATGTAACGAACTACGGGGTGACGAATGTTGGATGCCCTGTCACACCTCTCCCTGCACAGCATAATAATAGTAATAATAATCAGAACAAAGATATTGAAAAATAATAATAATGATGATGATAATAATAATAATAATACTTCTGTGCCGGGTTGCCGAACTCGGGACCGCCAATGGTGGGCCACCACGCATAGAGGACGTCATCAGCGACAGTAGTCACCGCCCTAGTGTAGACATCCTGAACATTATCATTAACATTAACATTTCGAATAAGAACAAAAACAAAAATAATAAGAATAAAAATAAAAATAATATTAATACCTCTACAAGGTCATCGCGAGTGTACCACTGGATGTGCGTAGCCCACTCATCTAGAGAATAACCATACTCAACGCCGAGTATGGAAAACTCAATATCCTTCGGTGGGCGGCCTGACGATCCGGCGCCCGACGATCCGGCGTCCGACGATCCGGCGGTGGATCGATCTCATGGCTGTCAATTATCACACACACATACACATACAAACTTATACACACAATGGGGACCATCTGGGCTACCAGTTCGCTGGAATATTATCCAGAAAAATTTAATATAACATATAACTGAAAACCCAAAATTTTTTAAAATAAATCCTCGTCTACGGCCCGTAGGGACCTATACGGGTCGTAGACTCATAATTTTTTTTTAAAAAACTAATGATTATATTTATAAACTTTACAAAGTTTTTAGAAATCAAAAAACTTTTGCCTACGGGTCGTAGAGGCCTCTATGGCCCGTAGGCTCAATGGCCTCTACGAGCCATAGATGGTGTCTACGAGCTTGTCCCAGAAGCCTACGGGTCGTAGAGGGCTCTACGACCCGTAGATAAATCTCTTCTACGGCCCATAGAGCCCTCTACGGCCCACTAGAAGTTTTGTTTTTTTTTAAATTTTGTTAGTTTTAATTAGGTGGTATAGGTTTTTTTTTTTATAAAATAACGTTTTCATTTCATATTGTATATGTAAAATAATAATAAAAAATAAAAAAATGTATTTAATAAATCATTATACATTATAAAAACAAACTTACACCGAACTATCAGAAGAATCAGGACAGCCTGTTAGGTCAAACCACTCTGGATCTGTTTGAGATAGCCTACGCCCCTCATCAAGACGATCCCTGTATAGTGCTAACCATGGGTTGTGATTTACATCTACCCAACGCCTCCATGCTCCACTCGGATAAGGCATCGGAGCGTCGTCTGTTAGCTTTAGCATGATGAAGTGGTTGCCGTTCACGAAGGCCATCGAAATGACCCGATGTTCTGGCACGCTTTGAGGATGCTTGTGAATAGGGAAGAATGTGCTCGTTCCAAGAGGACAGAAGAATTGAAGGACCACACCAAATGCCTGAGCAATCACTAATCCAGTCATAGGCATCTCCATCCACTTTGAATTGGGTGTGTTCCCGACTCCCGTCCAATCTAAGGACGAGTATATGCGGGCGAAACCGTTATCGTCGAATCGGTTCAAAATCTCGTACCAATCCTCATGGTATTGACCCATCATCTCTTCTTTAAGAAGGTGGCGGATCAAATCCCAGTCTTCCTCCTCCATATCCAAAGCCAAAGCTACAGATCGGAACCCACAGTTACCGTCTGGCTGAACATTTTGAATATGCGTGACAAACCGTCGATAAAGGGGATCAATCTGATGCTTAAATTGTCTAAGCACAAATTTATACCTGTCACCGCCAAACATTGGGAAATCATGATTAGGGGATGTGTACATATGTATGTATGTATAAATAGTTATTTATGTACCTGTCCCCCACTAAGAGTGGATACTTTTTGCTACACACTCTCATTTTATCTTTACCCGGGTCTGATGGCCTACGTCTTCTAACAGGCTCGTCTTCCTACAATGGATAATAATAATAATAATAATAATAATAATAATAATAATAATAATACTAACATCTTCTTGCGCATCCTCCTGCTGTTTTTTTTCTTTAATTTTGTAGTTGGGCGCCCGCGAGTATTCTTTTGTACCTCAGAAGGTTGAGTGTCAGTCATACTTGGATTTACCACCGACTTTATTTTTGACAACATATTTCTTTGAACGCGTGGTGATTGAGACATCAGTGTCTCTTTGACTATCTCCCACTCACTCGCAAGGTCACGTTCCCCCCATACTACTTCCGGTTCGTAATTCAGTCGTGTCCAGAAGACGTCTATTTCGGACAGCTGTATTTTTATTCCTGTATTCAATAAACATAAACATAAACATAATAGTTGTAGTAGTAGTAGTAATAATAATAATAATAATAATAATAATAATAGTAATAATAATAAAGTAATGGTATTACCTTTATTTATATACGAATCTAATTGACATGCACACGGCAACCCAGAACTCGTGAAAAGCTGGTGACCACAACTCATTTTTCGTTCCTTCAACCTCTCTATATTTTTTATCTCTTTTATCAACTTCTCGATCGCTGCATGGGAAACTTTACCGAGTAGGTCCTCAAAAAGAGGTATGTCATGGTGCACCTTTTTCACAGATAAACTCTCTTCAAACGAGTGGTTTATTGCCCTCTCTTGTGACGTTACAACATCGTCCTCAACTCTGTTGGTCGTATACTGACCAAAGTTGTAGTTTGTGTCTGTCCATGCAGAAACAAACCTTTCTTTGTAGTCACGGAGCCAGACCCGGTCTATATATTAAAAACACCTGTAAAAGATAGAAAAAAGATATTTGTTAATGTGTGTATGTGTGCGTTTTAAACTAAATTAATAAAATATGTACCAGCTCGTTCGTCCTGACATAGTCGTTTGTAGAATCGGTCTAACCAAAGACTATAAAATTCCGGAGATGAAGATCTACATAATCGCTTAAAAGATTTCACGAATATTTCCCAATCTGCATTTCCAAAGGCTTGTCTGCAGTGCTTCAATATATTTTGTTGAATGTGATACCTGAATGTATAATAATAATAATAAAAAAAATAATAATAAAAATAATTAATAATAATAATAATAATATGTATACCTGCATAACAACTTCGAAGCTGCTGGAAATACAATGTCGCATGCATTCATCAAGGCTTTCTCACAATCAGTTATTATAGCACGGGGCTCCGTACTATCTTCTAGCAACTCTTTAAGCCTTTGTAGCACCCATAGGTAGTTATCCTTTTTTTCACGGGAGATGAATGCATGGGCGACACAAAACGACTTGGATGTTGATGTCATACCCACAACTTGAACAAACGGAAGTTTATACTCGTTCGTTTTGTAGGTCGCATCAATCATCAGCACATGCGGGAACGCACGCCATAACCTGTGCGAGGTGGGATGGACAAACAAAATATCCTCGATCGCATTTGTCGAGTCATTCCTCCGGGTGAAGTAAACAAATTTTTTTTCCACCAATGTGGCTTCGAGTACCTGCATAGCAATAATAATAATTAAAAAATAATAATAAAGAAGTAATAATAATAATAATAATAATAATAAAGAAGTAATAATAATAATAATAATAATAATAATAATAATAATAATAATAATAATAATACCTGCATTTGAGTCCTGCCGCCGTATAACAAATGCTTAACCTTGGTTATTGTGTTATGTATGTCTCTTAAGATGCAGGGACTATCCGGGTTTTGTTTTCTAACGGCCAAATGTATGTCTACTGGCGTAACATTTTGAAAATAAAGTGTATCCACCAATTTTAACTCGGCCGGACCCAGCCTCCTAGCATACGCGTGACCCTCGATGTGTTGGAAAGGTTTGTGATTATGTGTTTGGTTTTGGACCTCCAAAATATAACCATCGTGGCCGGAGTGGTATCTCCCTATTAGTTGAAACGGGCAATTACATTTTTTACTGCCCGTCTTTCGAACCGTGGCTACACTATGATGTACGCCACTACGGTCACATCGTATCCATGCCGATGTTACCCTCCTATTCGGCCCCCTGCCTTCAGAAACAGTACGTCCGAATACGGTAATGTAACCATTTTCTTTTGCTCTTTGATAAACCCACTCTGCGAGGTCTTTAAGAGACCTGAATACCTGCAAAATTTATATACGACTTCAAATAGCAACTAATATATACGAGTTCAAATCTCACAAACCCTACGAGTTCAAATCTCACAAACCATACGACTTCAAATAGCAACTAATATATACGAGTTCAAATCTCACAAACCCTACGAGTTCAAATCTCACAAACCGTACGACTTCAAATAGCAACTAATATATACGAGTTCAAATCTCACAAACCCTACGAGTTCAAATCTCACAAACCATACGACTTCAAATAGCAACTAATATATACGAGTTCAAATCTCACAAACCCTACGAGTTCAAATCTCACAAACCGTATGACTTCAAATAGCAACTAATATATACGAGTTCAAATCTCACAAACCCTACGAGTTCAAATAACAACTAATATATACGAGTTCAAATCTCACAAACCCTACGAGTTCAAATAACAACTAATATATACGAGTTCAAATCTCACAAACCCTAAAACAAATTTAGGTACGGGACTAAATATACGAGTCTAAAAAGCTACACGGGTCTAAATATCTCACAAACCCTAAATATACGAGTCTAAATATACACGGGTCTAAATTATAAACAAGTGCAAATTCATAAACACACCTGATTCGTTTCGTACGAAACATCCGGGACAGGTTCCTCGCCACCGTTATCACCTCCCTCGTACTGTGGATGACTTGGCGGAGGCAAGTAAAATGACCCCGGTTCTTCTACGTACTCCTGGTTCAAATCGGGCAGCAGGTTCAAATCGGGTAGTGCATTCCCGTCACCATAGCGAACAACGGAGCTAACCTCCTCCTCACCACGTTCCACCACGGCTCCGAAAAGGCTTTCCGAGACGTGAGATAGGCTAAACGAATGCTCCCATTCATCCGAAACATTACCGTAGTGACCCGAAGACATCGTGGTAGCTTGGAATCGATCGGATTTTTGTGCACCGCGTTTTTAAATTTTCTTTCGTTAACTGAAGAAAGAAGACAAGGAAGAAGAATATATCTGGACCCTCTACGGCTCGTAGAGGCCTATACGGGCCGTATAGGGTTTAATGCTCCCAACAACCAGGTTTTCTAAGGGCCGTATAGCCCTCTACGGCCCGTAGAGGGTTAGCTTTTTCAGACTGACACACTGAATGTCAGACACTTCATTCAATGACCTCGTACCTCGTACTGCCTACGGGCCGTAGAGACCTCTACGGCTCGTGTAGGGTTTAAATGCACTCCACCAAACCACCTCTACGGGCCGTAGAGGGTTGAGCATTTATTACACTGACCCCCTATACGGCCCGTAAAGCCCTCTACGGCCCGTAGAGGGCTGTGCAAACTTACTTTTTCTTCTTGTGTAAATAACATGCCTCTTACTAAATAGTAGTTATACATCTTTTTTGCTGCTTTACTAATTACTACTATATAACTAGTAAGTAAAATTAACCTGCACGCGGTTACGGCTGAGAGACGTAATCGTTGAGATTATGGCTCGTATTCGTTCAGAAAGTTGTAATCATAGAGAATTAGTCTGGTATTCGTTCGCCTCATTATGCTATCACAGTTTGAAACCACATAATAAACATCCTTAAATCAACAAATAATATGATTTAATTACAATTTATAAGTAAACATAAATCCTTAATTTATATAAATGTTATTGTTAACCACTCTTCTTATTTGGTATTTTGACACACTACATGGGATTAAACATAATGATGTTCAATTTCCTTGTATTTTCTCATCTTGTTATCCATTGCATCCATCCATACCAAATTAATAGTATTTTATAAAATAACATTTTTTTTTGTCTTTTGAGTTTAACAATGAACATTAATAATCAAAAATACATTTGCGTTTAAATAAAATTAAATTGTGTTTTATATAAACAACAATTTGCGTTTTACAAACATAACTTGCGTATATTTAAAAAACATCATGAGTATGTAACAAATAACTTTTGCGTTTATATAATTCATATTGCGTTTATAAATACAAGTTATCTAGTGTGCTAAAAAGTACATTTTTTGCTTTCTGTCTTCTTTCATACTCTTCTTTGTCGTATTCAACAACGGTCATTGGATATTGAGTTATGTGGTATTGAAGCATTTCTTGTGTTTGGGTCCCCAAATCCATGTTATACCAATTTTCTAGCTCATCGACATCGTCCCAATACATGTTATACAAATTGTTCCAATACAGTTCATTTGTTCCATTGTTTCCTTCAAAATCAACACTATTTTTACTCATTGGTGTGCACACCTCGGGTAACATGTAGTCTTAATCACTGTAATTTTCTAGATCAACAATATCATCTTCGCCCAATCTCCCAGTTTCACTACCTTTTGGAGTCTGAACTTTTGGTAACATGTACTCTTCCCCAACATGCACAACTACAGTTTCATTATTCAACTCGTTATCTACTGTTTTGTGTTCGACTTCAACGTGTTTACTCTGTGCCTTTTGTATTTCCTCATCGACCATGTTATAATATTCTTCAATATCTGCATCATCATAATTTACTTCTTCAATTAGATATTTCTCCTTTTCGACCTCAACACGTTTACCCTGTGCCTTTTGTATTTCCTCATCGAGAATGTTAAAATATGGTTCAATATCCGCATCATCATCATTTACTTCTTGTATTAAATCTCTCTCCTTTTCGGCTTCAACACGTTTACCCTGTGCCTTTTGTATTCCTGATCGAGAATGTTAAAATATTCTTCAATATATGCATCATCATTATTCAATTCTTCTATTGCAACTTGCTTCTCTTAAATAACATTTAATTGTACTCGCTGAGTTGCGTACATTTGGCAATTCACAGACTTCTTTAGCATCATCATCATCCATTAGAAGATGCGGAGGCATTGACATTATAGCTCTAATAACATCATTTACTCCTTCATAGCTACACTGCTTGTTGTTTATTTTTTTCTTTTATTTTCATCACCACTGCCCTTTATTCTACGATGATTCAACGGAACATTGTTACGTAGGTACGATTGCATCTCGTCCAATGATGTTGATGTGATGTAAGAGATTGCTGGGATTCTAATTCCGAGTTCACTCCGATGTCTTTTATTGTATTCGTGCAGGTACAATATCTAACAGTTTCAAAATACAATGAAGATGTTTAAAACAATTTGCGTTTAAAACAAATAACATTTGCGTTAGTTTTAAAATAGTTTGAAATATGTACTCACATTCAATAATGCAACTGGTCCATTATAGTTGTCTTTATCACCGAGCCATCCAGCTTTAGTTCTCCTCAAACATTCAAGCATATACCCACACCAATTCATTATTGGAATTTCACATTCGTCACCAAATAAAAATCTTTGATTCACAGGTTTTGTCTTTATGATTTCACCAATAATGTATTCCATGCAACCAGGAAGTTTAATTTGAATAGTCTTCCACCATCTACATTATCTCCAATTAGTGTCAGAACTCTTCCAACACTTATTCTTGAGTTATCAAACTGGTTTTCAAATTCATCGATAGTAGTATCAGAACCCTTCCTTGGCTTATTTTTCTCGAGAACAGGTATCTTTCCATTAGGGATGCCAAAAACCTCATGTACTGTTGATGATGCTATTTTGATACTATAATCGCCCATATTTAGTATGCTTGTTTCATCATCATAGTTTATCAACAACCAGTATCCCAATGCTGTAGCAGTTGACTCGTATTCAATCGATAGTATGCTTCCAAATTCCATTCCTATAACATCAGTCTTCTGTGCATCCGTTAAATATTGTACAGTTGCCATAAAATCAGCTGGAGAACATCTCATCTTAAGTCTCTTGTGACTGTATTGCACGAACTCCTTTGAATTTACTTTTATATCATTCTTTAACTTCTTGTTTGGTGTTTGAAAATCGTTGTCCGAGTCAGATTTATTTTTTTCATTGCGTATTGGACGATTGTTATTTTGTAAACTAGTCAAAGGGGCTTGGAAGTCATCATCTGGATCTTCAACACAATAATTTCAAAATTTATCATTAAACGCAAATACATTATTTTTTAAATGCAAGAACAAAATTATTTAAACGCAAAAGCATGCCAGTTATACGCAAATACTAAATTTACCCATGCAACTTGCAATTATAATAGCAGATGAAAAGTTAACCATGCAGATTTTTTAAGCATAGTTTAAAATATAGATATACAACGTACCTTCACTAACATTCATCGTCATTCTGTCATGCAGTTTTTTGGATCGTTGATGTGTTGCAAAACACATCTCTTTTCCTATGTATTTTGTATACTATTTGGTCATGTTTTTATTCGTTTCGTGTTGTTTTTATTATGTATTTATTTATTTCATTATTTTATAGGTGTTCGTGAGAAAGGAGCTTAAAACAGTGAAAAATAAACAAGACGCGAGCACCTAGTGTTCATGGACGTTGGAGCGTAAACGAGCAACTTTGGTCGAGCCAAGAACACCCTATTCTAGGTTGGAGTTTAATAATAATATAATAATAATAATAATAATAATAATGCAAAAGAAATATGAGAAAAATTGTCTCAAACTTGGTGGAGGCGTAAAACAAAACAAGAAAAGAATAATTGGAATAATAGTTAGTTGGCCTACTTGATGACTTGCAGCCCAATATCTATTTCTTTTGTTTTAACCTACATCGGGTAACACAGAGGATATATACATCGAACCGAGACATCATATTGGGATCGAGACACTAACAGCCATGGTTTTGAAACCCGGACCGGACCGGACCGGCCGGTTCGACCGGTCGGACCGGGATCCGGAGGGTGAGCCGGGCCGGGTCACACCTTTAGACCGCTGTTGCAATGAACCGGGCGGTCGGATCGTGGGCCGGGAGATCGGACCGGAAACCGCCGTACATTAGACCGGACCGGAGTTTAACAAAAAAAAATTAATAACCCTACTTCACGAAACCCTTTCTTGCCCCTGTATATTTCTTTTGCAGCCACCAAAGGAGAAGAACAAGGCAACAAGCGGTTGAACTTTGTAGAAGATTTGGTTCAACATCATCAACGTTCGTGTGTTTTTAAATGACAGGAACATCTTATCCTCAAAAGTCAAAATTGAAGGCTTTAGAAATGTTGGAGTTTTGATTGTTGATAACAAAATGTAGTGGAGATGATGATAGGTTGGTAGCGGCGGTGGCTTCAAGAAGTTTACATGTTACAGATATACAAAAGAATACAGTAGGGAAAGTAACTCTAAAAAGTTTTAACCTAAAACCTAACTTTAAGATTGGGCTTCACAAAATTTTAAAATGTGTTTCAAAAAGCCCACGTAGTTACATATTGGATTATGTTTGTTATTTTATAAAAAAAAAAGACAAAATTACACAGATTGTCCTTTATTTATTACCCAAATTGCACATTCTGTCCCTTGTCTTTCATTTGCACTCATTCTGTCTTTTATTTTCTCAATTTGCTACACCCTCTGTCCTTTAGCCTAACTAAGTTAAAAAAGTTGGTTAACTTTATTTTCTAACTTTACACTTTTAGCCCCTGTAGTTTCCTAAGCCTTATAACTCCAAATAAAACGACGAAACTAAGGCACGACATGAAACAAAATCATAGGGATTTTAAACTACATCAAATTCCGATCAAAATCATAATTTTGAAGTAAAACTATTGATGAAAAACATATATTGTTTTTACAAAAACTCATTTTATATATAAACATACACATATATATAACCGAAGTTAAGCGAATTCACATCGAACATAACCCGACAAACATGAAACCTGACCGAAACTTGTTAAAAACTTATATCCAATCCAACCGATACAAACCGAATCGAAAAACAAGTCAAAACCCGAACCGAACTTGACCCACTTTAACAAAAACAGATCCTACTCATTCAAATCGCACCCAAACTCAGATCTGAGCACACCCACCTGTTTCTAGATCCAAATCGCACTAACATCTAAAAATCCGCACTAACATTTGCAAAATCACGCGTTAAAAATTTCTGAATTTAAAACTTTAACGAACCCACTTGTAAAACCAATCAATTATATTATAAATTGGAACCTTGTATAGATTCATACTTCATAATCGATCAGTTCTGTGCAAAAACATATAAAAAAACATCCACTAAATCGTTCACAATTTGAAGAACAAGAACAACCCAGTCGGAACTTTAATTTGTCGATTACACCTCTAAAACAAACAAGTAACTATCAAGTTATATATGGTTTTGATCAGAATTTGATGTTCTATAATAGCCCTATGATTTCGTTAATTACCGTGGTCGAATTCGTGGGTTGGGTTTGATCAAAACTACAAGGGTTAAAAGTGTAAAGTTAGAAAATAAAGTTAACCAACTTTTTTAACTTAGTTAGGCTAAAGGACATAGAGTGTAACAAATTGAGAAAATAAAGGACAGAATGAGTGCAAATGAAAGACAAGGGACAGAATGTGCAATTTGAATAATAAATAAAGGACAATCTGTGTAATTTTGTCTAAAAAAAAAAACAGATATGTTATATATTTCATATATTTTTCTTAAGTTTAAAATAATTAAACATAAAGCGTATATTAAATTAATTATTATATTACCCGATTCTTAAATCCGGTCCGACCGGTTCGACCGGTCAGACCAGTGAACCGGTAAGATGTCCGGTTCGCTATCCGGTCCGGTTATGAAAACATTGCTAACAGCCGCCAAAGGGAAAATAGATGATCGAACACATAGCAGCTGCTCTAATTGTTTTAGAGGTTTATTGAAGGCTAGGGAGGCACGGGTCAAGACTGAAGCTACTGGTTCGACTATAATAAATTTTAGTTGTCATATTTATTTACTTTGTGTTTATAAAATTGAGACCATGACTATATTTTATTTTGAACCTATGTTTTTATCGATTTTCATTATTATGAGTAGCTAAATCTTGAACCACTACCTAGGTTGTATGATGACTGCATGTTAAATTTATAGTTCTCGGTTTATGGATTATTTATTGAATGGTTAATGTTTTGGTAACGATTTGGTTGGTGTTTATTATGATGTGTGTGCGTGCTTAAGTCTAATTTATTATTTTTGAGAGTTCCATAAACGTCTTAGTGAATGTCTTTCATGTTTGGATGTTTATTAGGGTTACCTGCTTAGTGCTTGTAGCTTAGTTTATGGTTTTGGTACCGAAAGCCATAGGAACTTGATTAGAGAATTTAGAGGACTTTTCTATTCTTCCATTCTTGAGACCGGGATGTGATGGAATGTTGGATTGTCTAGAGCTTTAGGTGTTAGGTTTTAGGTGAGACCGGGAGGTGATCCTATCCTAGTTGTCTTTAGTTCCTTGCAATTCCAAGTCATAGTTAACCCAATTAAGTTACTCCTTTACATCTTCGGGTGTATTGTGATTAGAGAGACCGGGAGGTGATCGAGTCATTAGAGTACCTTTACATTCTTAGTGAGGTGAGACCGGGAGGTGATCCGAGCTAGACAGCCAGTGTTTTATTCTTTAAGATTCTTTGGGGTGTGTTAGTGAGACCGGGAGGAGATCTAGCACGTCTTAAGGTTTCTTAAGTTATCTTTAGAATCTGGTAGCCATTCAGTTTTCCATTACCGAGAGTTGTGAGTTTGCATGTAGGATTCTTGGCCTAGGTAGTTGCCTTCCTATCCTGACATTTTCCTCAGTTATCCGTGCTGTCTATTTATCTTATTTACTTTATTTATTTTATTTTAATTAATTATTTACAAAAACCAAAAATCTTTTATAAACCAAATTTGTTAAGTCTTAGTCGAGTCTAGTTTTGTTTTCTAGTTGTGTCCTGTGGGTTCGATACTCGGACTTACTTAGTCTGTACTGCATTGATAGGTACACTTGCCTGTCTTGTGGTCTAGTTTAGTTGAGTCTGTTTTATATTACTAGGTGTCTAGGTTGTTTATATTTTTAGACCATACATAGAACATCAATCGTCTTTCAATTGATCCTCTTTCAACTGATCATCATAATCAAATAGGATTATTTCGTTAATTTCAAAACTACGATAATTCATAATTATAGCTTATTATGTATTATAATTGTAAATAATCACGTTACCTTTCTTCATCTTCTTTGTCTGCATTGTTCTAGACTCTAGTTTCAGTTTTCAGAACCCTAATTTCAGTGTTGTTTCTTTTGTAACGATTTTTTACGTAATTGTAATTCAATTGCCCGCCTTTGTTTAATTATTCTTTTTTTAATGCAGTTTTACGTCACAATTACTAATTTGCCCTTGGCAGAATTTTCGTGAAAGTTAATGACGCGTGGTTTTTTACGATCATACCCCCATAGTCTGACGCTCCATATTGTTTCTTAAACTTTTTACAATAAGGGGCATTTTACGTTAGCCTCTCCCATTTAATATCAATGAAAATAAACATATCATTGACCAAAATGACAGAAACGTACATAGTATTACAGTGAGTTAATGACATACCATAATAAGCAAATAGCTAACCTAGGATTAGTGAAGCTCCCCTAGCATTCTCGGTTGCAAATTGATGGATCAACCCTTCACAGTTTATAGTATTCAACATTTCATTCTCAATAGGTATCATCGGCAATCCGCAAAAGACTTTTTTATTTAAGTAGGCTAATAGCCTAATAGGTTTGAGTTTTGGCCTTAGGATTATAATGGGCCTATTACAAACTAACAAAATTTTTCTGATATATTGGTGCAGATCTTACTAATTTTAAATGGGTTGTAAATTATATATATATATAGGGTCAAGTTCATGTACAAATAGTGTTTTTTGTGAGAAATGTAAGAAGTGTTTTGTGCCATTGGATCATCTTGATCAATGGTTGATATGTAATGAGTGGCAATCTTGTAAATAGTGTTTAATTATCATTAACTAAAAATAATTCAGAAGGGTATTATGGTAACTTTGTAATGTCATTTAAACTTCCGGATGGGTTGTTTTTTTAGAAACCGTTTTACTTTCCTAAATTCTCTCTCAATATTCCCAAAAACCAACCCTCGATATTTATGCAAATAATCGCTCATTTATGGAGAATCAACGACGATTTGGGATAATCTACAAACGTGAGTGTGTTTTTTTTTTTTTTATTCTTCATCTAATCTGGTCGAGTGTTATTTTGTTTATAATCAGCCGAAAAAATGGATGGTTCAGGGAAAAGGATGAAGAAGACTGATGATGAGATGGTTAAAGAAAAAACACCCAAAAGAAAAGCAACAATCCCGTTTCTTCCAGCAAGGTTTGGATTAGGTATGTTTTATGATCTTGATTTATGGTTTTCATATTATTATTATTATTATTTTTTTTTTTTTTGGGTTTAAACCGAACAATGCATGTTGGTTTTTTTTTAAAAATCGTTGTGTTTTGTTGGTTTTTTCAGTGGTTGAAGTGTTTTTTTAATTAATTCTCGGTTATGAAATGTTTTATGTTGGGTTTTGTATATAAAAAATTTTGAGGTTATGGTGTGTTTAATTAATCTCTTGGTTGAAGTGTTTTGTGGTGTTTTGTTTAATAATCAGAATGTGACTATAGTGTTTTTAATATTCTTATTAGGGTTTACAGTATTTTATGATGTTTTGTAGATTACTTATTTTTAGGGTATGGTGTTATTAATAAAAAATGTTAGTTTGTGTGTTTGTGATGTTTTATAAATGAAAAAGACTGTTTTGTGGTGTTGTTGTTTATTAGTCAGACTGTGACTATAGTGTTTTTAGATATGCAATTGTTTTTACTGTGTTTTATGGTGTTTTGTATAGTAAAACATTATTAGGGGTATGGTGTTTTAAACAAAAATCTTAGTTGGTGTGTTTTGTGGTGTTCTTGTAAATGAAAAGGACTGTTTTAAGGTGGTTTTATAGTGTTTTTTGTGTTTTTTTTTTTTGAACCCTATAACACCATTATGCTTCTATTAATTCTGTGGTGTTTTTAATTGTTTTTTTTATTCCTGTTAGTAAGAAAACACTACATAATAACAGTTAGACAAAAAAGGTGTATATCATTATAGTGTTTAATACATAAAACACCTTTTTGTCTGTTGATAAAACTACATAATAACAGTTAGTTTGTGTGTTTGTGATGTTTTATAAATGAAAAAGACTGTTTTGTGGTGTTGTTGTTTATTAGTCAGACTGTGACTATAGTGTTTTTAGATATGTAATTGTTTTTACTGTGTTTTATGGTGTTTTGTATAGTAAAACATTATTAGGGGTATGGTGTTTTAAACAAAAATCTTAGTTGGTGTGTTTTGTGGTGTTCTTTTAAATGAAAAGGACTGTTTTAAGGTGGTTTTATAGTGTTTTTTTGTGTTTTTTTTTTTTTTTTTTTTTTTGAACCCTATAACACCATTATGCTTCTATTAATTCTGTGGTGTTTTTAATTGTTTTTTTTATTCCTGTTAGTAAGAAAACACTACATAATAACAGTTAGACAAAAAAGGTGTATATCATTATAGTGTTTAATACATAAAACACCTTTTTGTCTGTTGATAAAACTACATAATAACAGTTAGAAGGAGCGGTAGAATATCTAAAAAGGGTGGTTCTAGGAAGTGGTCAAATACAATTGACCAAGCATTGGTTATAGAGGACTCGGATGAGGATACAATAATTGATTCAGGTAAAAAAAAAAGTAAGTTATAAAATACATGATTATATCTGTGTTTTTTCGTTATCTTATTACTAAGAAATTACATGTGAAATCACTGCAACAATTGTAGCCAAAAAGGATTTGGTGAAAGGAGAGATTAACAAAGGAAAAGGAGTTGGATGTAAGTTAAAAATGTTATATGATATACGTTAAACGGAAACTAGAAATGAAAAAAGTTAACTACGGCTAATGTTATGTATATCTGGTGTTTTAGGTACTAATTACGATCCAGACGATGATTTTGTTGACCCGCTTCCACCACCAAAAAAACTTTGCGTTGAAACAAGTCTGAAGCAAGCTAAGCCTCAAACACACTTAAACAAAAGCAAAGACGCGCGTCTACCTGTTAAGGATAAAACAACACCGAATGTTGTACCAGACAAGAAAAATCCTAAAACAGCGCGTGCTATTGTGAAACCATATCTTGAACATACGGGTGCAAAGCTAAAACTGAGATGTAAAATGAGCAACGTGTGTGAACTGATTAGCAAGTTGAATAGCAAGCAAAAAAAGGCGATAGTCGACATTGGGTTTGGTGGTTTCCTGGACTTTAACATGGATTCAGTCCCTACTAAATTGGGTTTTTGGTTGGTGAATAACTATGATGCAGACACAAGTACTTTGAACACGGGCAGTCATCTTATACATATAACACCTACACTGGTACATGATATTTTTGGTATACCGATGGGTGAACGTGTGATCGAGGAACACAAGAGACCGAGAAAAAGTGATACGGTTGTGGCGGAATGGAAGGGGCAGGTTGAGGAGGGAGCCACACGGACATTACTAGTTAAGTTTAAAGCGTACATGGAGGAACAACGAGAGAGTGGAAGAATCTTCATACTCAACTTTTTGATTTTCTTTAACACCTTCATTGGTGAGACAACTCAGAACAATACTGTGAACTTGTTTTTTCTTCCATCAATAGAAAAGGGATTGGACATCAAGGAATTTAACTGGTGTAGCTACATGGTAACTATGCTCAAGCGTAGCAAGAAAAAATGGGATGCGGATAAACCATTTTATGGACCAATTGCATTGCTTGCGGTAATTATATTTTGTATTATATGTTTATTTATAAATTGATTTAATACACTATCATAGCTGAATTATGTTTTTTTTTTTTTATGGTTTACGTTGTTGTAACACAGGCTGCGTTGGCATACGACCAGAGGGCAAAAAAGAAACCTGCTTCTGCTAAAACACATCTTATAGGCGAATTCAGCACAGACGTCATGGATGAACTCGGGCTGAAATTGGATACGGCTTTGTTTGAACAACAACTCGCCAGAGAAGAAGGTTTGACTCAGCCTCAACGGTTTGTTTTTGTTAAGGAAAGTGTTGAAGGTAACAAATCAAAAAGCGCTCGAAAAAAGTCAGTTAGCAAAGAATCATCTAAAAAAACAGGCTTTATGAAGGTTGCTAAACACACTGAGGTTCGTGATAAGGCTGCTCCTGAAAGTGTACGTGAAAAGGCTGATGTGTCATGTGGGCCTGCTAAAAAACATGAAAAACTGGTGGAAAATGCAACTGTGGGCTCGACTGTTTTCCGTGACCACGATAAAGGTGTTACCGATGGGGACAAGAGTGAAGTTCCAGATGGAGGGTTAGAAGGCTCTTACAAACTGGATGATTATGTTGAGGCTGATCATGATCACCTGGGGCCCTTTAAACATTGCGCAGACTACTTTCTCTCACAAAATGATTCTCAGGCTATACAGCCGTACGTCGCATCGGATGGGGAGTTTTGGATACCAATAGTGCATGACTATGTGGACTTCACTCAGATGGAAGACGAGACCGAGGTAAAAAAAATGTGCATTACATATTATATGACGAACAAAAATTGTAAACTTGATATATAACACATTTGTAAATATGTGATATGTTGTTTTAGGGGGGAGGAGAAAGAGATGGTGCAGAATGTGGCGACGTACCAGGTGCGAAGGAAGAGAAGTCAAAAGTTGACGAAGAACTTGAGGTACAATTGCATAAATAAAAATAAAATATGTATAAAATACACAAAAAAAAAATGCTCATGATTTACACTAAAAATGTAGGTTACTATCAAGCTGCTGGACGATCATGTAGTTGAGTATCGTAATATGGTTGAAAAGATAGAAAACACAATAAAAACATCGTTGTTGAAGTACCCCACCAACGATGTGATCAACCAAAAGACGAAACACCTAGCTGAGTTGGTTGGGATGACCAAAACTTCGTCAAGTTTTGCTGGTGAGGACATGGGGCAGACTGATAAAACACCACAAACAACAGATAAGCACATTTCTGTTTTACCGCTTACACCATGTAGTATGACTGACTCGTTTATCGCAGAACTTGACGAACTGATGAGGAGTGGGAATACTGACAAGACACCAGAGGCAAAGGAGAAAATGTTCGATGTTAGACCACTATCCTGGACTACCGATGCTAAAAAAGGCAATGTTGAAGGAAAGAAGCTTCCTGATAAAACACCAAGACCAACACGCAAAAAAATGTTGCCAGAAGCATTGTGTTCTCCGTATGTTAAACGCGTGGTGTCTTTGAGAGACAAAGTAGATAAAACAGAAGATGATGTTTCTGATTACATGTTCTCGGCTTGGGATAACAAATGGTATGTGTGTATGTATTTTTTTAGTGTGTATTTATTTTATAATAATTAATGTTGTGTGTCTTTAATTTAAAAAATATACACGTTGCTTTGATTAGGGATGAGGTGTTCATTGCTAACCCCGGCGCAACAGTTATGCGGGCGCCATTGGAGTCGTTGCGCCCTGGAATTACAATACATGTAGGGGTCATAATGGCATGGGCAAACGTTCTAAATTATGAAGAGAGGTACCGCCGCAAAGGAACATTACCACGGCTGTTTTGTTCGCCCGTTATGTTGGTAAGTTTTTAATAAAAAAATACATAATGAAAACACCTAAGGTTGTGTATGAAAAAACACCTAAGGCTGTCTATATATTGATTATGAAATTTGATAGTGGAAGGATGACTACGATGCATCTGAAGAAACAAGAATAGAACACTTCAATGAAAATATGCGATCAGTGTTGGAAACTACCGAGTCCAAGTCGATTAAGGGGATACAACATGTATTGATTCCAATTTACAGCTCAGAACACTACTACCTTCTGTCTTTCAACTTTATGACATCTAAGATACTGATAATCGACAACAGCGCAACAATTCAGGACTACGGCGACAGATACAAAGGATGGCCTGAAAAAATGGTAATTAAAATCCAACAACTATGGTGTCTTATTATATTAGCGTGTCAAAAAATAAATAAAAAAAATATTAACTGAATATGTTATTTGTGTAAACAGCGTGATGCATTGGCGGCGTACATGGAGAATGTTTCGCCTTCTATAGCTGAAAAGCTAAGGAAAACACAGCCAGAAAGGGTAAAGTTCACGTGGAGGACTTTGCACAATGTGATCGATTGTGGAGTCTTCGTAATGCGTCATATGGAGACGTATAAGGGGACACCCGTGACACTATGGAGTTGCGGTTTGTCGGACGAAATAGACCCTAAGAGTGGGACTAATGAGAAGCAGACACGTGAACTGGATGCGCTAAGGCGTAAATATGTCACAAAGATCTTGCTGAGTGACATCAACATATCAAAACGGTTGGTAGAGGCTGGAGTTGACAGGTATAAAAAGTTAACTGAACGGTACAAAAATCGCCTAGATCGTTATGCAGCCAAGAAAATACCGGAGCGTCTTAACAGTATCTAGTTATCGAATATAAACTTTCGTGTTTTTGTTGGTCTGAATATAAGTTTTATGCTGATGTGAACAGTATGTTGATGATGGTTTAACAACTCTTTTATTATGTTTTGGTGATATGAACAGTAGTGTTTTCCTGGTGTCATAATGGTGTTTTACTGATGGTTTACAATAGGCTATTATTATATGATCTTAAAGCTTATGTTTTTTCAATTTTTTAAGTGTTTTTCCATGATCCTGTAACTTTGTATTGGAACATCCAATAAACACATGAAAATCAACATATAATTCTTGCTAAACCATTATAAGGTATCACACATAAAATAAAACACATTGGTAACTATTAAAAACATCATAATATAATTACTATAACACACTGTGATGTCGTTTTGAATAAAAATATTTTGTGACATTAAAAAATAAATACTTAGGTAATGCAAAATAAAAACCACAAAAAGATGTCTCAAATCATTACCACGCATAAACAATCCAAAATGAGGAAAAAACAAACCAAACCAAAACTTAAAACATAACAATGTTAAAAAAAACCAAGTAAAAATGACATAGAAAATAAAAGTTTTAAAACACGCGAAAACAAAGCCTACTCCTCGTCGCTTGACTCGTGATTTTCAACCTCCTCCTCCTCCTCCTCGATTGATGTTGAACCAAATTCGTCATCATTAGCAACCGCCTTTTGAGCCTTGCATGTACGGATGTTGTGCCCGTAACCCAAGCAATTCTGACATTGTCTTCTTTTTGTTCCGGCTTGACTAATCGCTTGTTCACGCTTTGACTTCATACGCTTTGGTTTGCCCATTCCTTTGAACCTAGTACCAACAGGAACACGAACAGTTATAGATGATGGTTGACAATTACCTGTGAGCTCAGCAAACCTATCCCTACGACTCTTGCGTGGTACATTCATGGCAGCTTCGTCGGCTTTAGGGCCAAACTGGTTAACGTGATCTCTAAACGAACACAGAGCTTCAAAATTAGAAACCAACTTGTTTATGTTGGCCTCAATTCCATATGTAATCTCTCTAACAACCCGTGACACCTCAACACTCTGATCAGTTTGACCCTCATATCTAAGAATGGCGTTGGGATCGCTATTTGGAACAGCTTCTTTCGTCCAACGACGTAGAATATACTGCTTGGGGAATTCTCTAATGTCACCCATCCGAAGAATACAAAAAATGTGACGGCATAGCAAACCATACTGTTCGAAACGGTTGCAATTACAATAAACAGTCATATCTTCCTTCCTAAGCATAACCTGTAATATTGGGCATTATAAAATTAATATATAAAACACTGGATTATATCGAAAAAATGAAAAAATAAAACACATTCTAACTGTACCTCGTAAAATGTAGTGCGTAGCTGATCCCAATCCTTAACATAAAACTTTATAAAATCACCAAGTTCTTCAAATTTGCAGCTTTGGGTTCTATGGATCGCAGCATCTATTTCCAGTTGAACATCAAAAAAAATGGTCCTTGTGTACACTTCAGCAGCTTGCCTTTCAAGTGGGAAATCACTCCAAATATCAGGAAAAGTGTTTCGAGTGTCGTGATCATTTTTCCTATGTTCATGCCTCTGAGCTTCGATAGCTGCATCAAAATGTCCTAAAAACTCAACCAATGTGCATTTGCGATTGCAAAACTGGCCAAAAAAGTGGTTCTCGCTTTCAGATCGAGATGATGTACGCATTAGTCCAGACATTCTCTCATGACGATAATACGCTGGAATCCATATTTCCCTTAGCTGGTAAATGGAATTCAACCACTCATGATCGGTTAGGTTAAAATCATTCATGATAATCGCCCATTCCTTCTCGAATTCTTCAGGTAAGAGTGTATCAGTCCATACGATAAAACACAATCTTGTCTTAAAATCAGTGGTGTTACACAAAACGTGTCCAACCTGATAATTGTTATTTGGGTTATAAAATACCATCATAGAATAAAAAAAACAAACTGAATACGTAAAAATATTGATACCTTGCCAGTAAGTTTGTCCATCACGTGCCACATACAAAGCCTATGCCTACTTTCTGGCCATGTATCTTCTATGGCCCTCCTCATTGCGGGGTCTTGATCAGTTACAATAACAGGCGGTGCGCTACCAAACACCCTTTTAAACACAGTTAAAAGCCACTTATATGTCTCAGCGGTTTCGTTACCCAAGATTGCAGCCCCAAGGGTAACGTTTCTGTTGTGGTTATCTATCGCAGTAAACGGCACAAACATCATGTTATACCTACAAAAAAAAATCAAGTTTTTTAAAAAATACATAAAAAACAAAACAGTTTAATCATCACAAAAACAGAATATGCAAAAAAAAGGGATATTTTATGATCACGTTAAAATACTTACTTGTTTCGCTTGTAAGTAGCATCAAACGATACAACATCACCAAACGTGTAATAGTTCCGCTTTGATTGTTCATCAGCCCAAAAACACCCCTGTAAAACACCGTCATCAGTTGTTATGAATTCAAATGAAAAGTTTGGCAAATATTCACTCTTCCTTTTTAAACGTTTGATCAACATATCGGCGTCAAACTCTTCAACGTATAAATTCATGTCCCTTTTAAAATTTTTAAAGTCATTCTTTGTTGCGCCAACTTTGTCAAAACCACCGCACAAAGTTCTCATTATGTTAAAAGCTCTAACAGGTACAACATTGAGAGCGCCCAGAGCAGTTATTGCTTCTTCTTGTGCATATGTCAAAGCTCTTGCCGAAGGGAGAAAGTGTCGGTCCATTTCGTCGACAAAAGAGTGGTTGTGCTCTTCCTTAAAGTAATACACTTCATACAACTTATTTTCATTTAACTTGATTCTGATGCTAGCTTCACAACCGATGCGTATAGAAGGTGTTTTACGAGTCGCCCTACTAGACGACTGCTCGTTCAAACTATCATACGCCTTCATCTTCTTAAAACCCTCTTTTGAGCACACAAAGTATTTGGACAACGTTACATCATGATTCTTGGTCTCTGTACTTTTCCTAATACACCACCCGCCTGCACTTGCGTAATTCTTGTAAAAGTTGTAAGCTTGTTCAACTGAAACGAATTCCATCCCCAGGACAGGCTTCAAAGAATCATCAACGATTGGGGAAAAAGTCTTCCTTCCAGAATTGGGGGATACATGTTCAATACCAACAGGAACGTAACTTGGACCGTCTGAAATAAGAAATTATAAAACACATTAAACAATCCAAAAAATATGTGATAAGTTTATAAAAAACAAAGAGGTATGATAAAACACATCAGATTCATAATCTATCGTAAACAAAATATTTTACAAAAAACAAATAATAACATTCATACCAAAAAAATGGGGAGAAACACAAAAAACCGTGTGAACAAAAAAAAATTTAAAAAGAACCAAATACCTTAAAAAATGTATACATATTGTTTATAAAAACACTACATGTCCGTTGTATCATTAAATGACATGATATAACACATCCTGATTTGTAAAAAAAAAAATAAGGGCCGTATTTTAAGTAAAACACATTAGTATGAATTTATACCTAATAGCATATAAACAAAAATTTAGAACAAAAAAAAAATTAAAAACACATCCTTAATATACGAAAAAATAAAAAATATCTTAACACAAAAAAAAATGTTTATAGAACACTAAGAATATATGGGTTTTATTATATCATTAATTGAAAAAAATATATAACACCTTGATTTAGATGTCAAACGAAATAGACATTATTCGTATTTTTTTTTTTTGGTATATATCATGATGAACTGTATAAAACACATTATTATTAATTTACACATGCTAATCTACTACAAAAAAATGGTTTCACGAAAATCTTGTTATATTTACGTTATCTTATACTGTGAATAAAACATAATTGTAAACGCAAAAAAAAAAATAAGAAAAACATACCACCAACTTGATCAACAATTGAATTGTCCATCTCGAATAAAACACTATAATATGCTCGCTGATTTTATTTATTCGATTCAGTGAATGAAAAATAATGATAGGCTGAATGTATATAAATGATGAAGATAATGTCGATCACAACCATAATTCCCTAAGAATCCTCCTATTTTAATTATGATATTAATTAGCATTATCTACTAAAAATAACATAATCAATACAAATTACTTTGATGCCCTTCAAGGTTTATAAATAGAATGCAATGTGATTGGTTCTCACATTTCTCACAATAATTATGTTTTGTACAGGAACCTAATACTATATATATGTATTAGGTTCCTGTACAAAACATAATTATTGTGAGAAATGTGAGAACCAATCACATTGCATTCTATTTATAAACCTTGAAGGGCATCAAAGTAATTTGTATTGATTATGTTATTTTTAGTAGATAATGCTAATTAATATCATAATTAAAATAGGAGGATTCTTAGGGAATTATGGTTGTGATCGCATAACTGTTGCGCCGGGGTTAGCAATGAACACCTCATCCCTAATCAAAGCAACGTGTATATTTTGTTAAATTAAAGACACACAACATTAATTATTATAAAATAAATACACACTAAAAAAATACATACACACATACCATTTGTTATCCCAAGCCGAGAACATGTAATCAGAAACATCATCTTCTGTTTTATCTACTTTGTCTCTCAAAGACACCACGTGTTTAACATACGGAGAACACAATGCTTCTGGCAACATTTTTTTGCGTGTTGGTCTTGGTGTTTTATCAGGAAGCTTCTTTCCTTCAACATTGCCTTTTTTAGCATCGGTAGTCCAGGATAGTGGTCTAACATCGAACATTTTCTCCTTTGCCTCTGGTGTCTTGTCAGTATTCCCACTCCTCATCAGTTCGTCAAGTTCTGCGATAAACGAGTCAGTCATACTACATGGTGTAAGCGGTAAAACAGAAATGTGCTTATCTGTTGTTTGTGGTGTTTTATCAGTCTGCCCCATGTCCTCACCAGCAAAACTTGACGAAGTTTTGGTCATCCCAACCAACTCAGCTAGGTGTTTCGTCTTTTGGTTGATCACATCGTTGGTGGGGTACTTCAACAACGATGTTTTTATTGTGTTTTCTATCTTTTCAACCATATTACGATACTCAACTACATGATCGTCCAGCAGCTTGATAGTAACCTACATTTTTAGTGTAAATCATGAGCATTTTTTTTTTGTGTATTTTATACATATTTTATTTTTATTTATGCAATTGTACCTCAAGTTCTTCGTCAACTTTTGACTTCTCTTCCTTCGCACCTGGTACGTCGCCACATTCTGCACCATCTCTTTCTCCTCCCCCCTAAAACAACATATCACATATTTACAAATGTGTTATATATCAAGTTTACAATTTTTGTTCGTCATATAATATGTAATGCACATTTTTTTTACCTCGGTCTCGTCTTCCATCTGAGTGAAGTCCACATAGTCATGCACTATTGGTATCCAAAACTCCCCATCCGATGCGACGTACGGCTGTATAGCCTGAGAATCATTTTGTGAGAGAAAGTAGTCTGCGCAATGTTTAAAGGGCCCCAGGTGATCATCATCAGCCTCAACATAATCATCCAGTTTGTAAGAGCCTTCTAACCCTCCATCTGGAACTTCACTCTTGTCCCCATCGGTAACACCTTTATCGTGGTCACGGAAAACAGTCGAGCCCACAGTTGCATTTTCCACCAGTTTTTCATGTTTTTTAGCAGGCCCACATGACACATCAGCCTTTTCACGTACACTTTCAGGAGCAGCCTTATCACGAACCTCAGTGTGTTTAGCAACCTTCATAAAGCCTGTTTTTTTAGATGATTCTTTGCTAACTGACTTTTTTCGAGCGCTTTTTGATTTGTTACCTTCAACACTTTCCTTAACAAAAACAAACCGTTGAGGCTGAGTCAAACCTTCTTCTCTGGCGAGTTGTTGTTCAAACAAAGCCGTATCCAATTTCAGCCCGAGTTCATCCATGACGCCTGTGCTGAATTCGCCTATAAGATGTGTTTTAGCAGAAGCAGGTTTCTTTTTTGCCCTCTGGTCGTATGCCAACGCAGCCTGTGTTACAACAACGTAAACCATAAAAAAAAAAAAACATAATTCAGCTATGATAGTGTATTAAATCAATTTATAAATAAACATATAATACAAAATATAATTACCGCAAGCAATGCAATTGGTCCATAAAATGGTTTATCCGCATCCCATTTTTTCTTGCTACGCTTGAGCATAGTTACCATGTAGCTACACCAGTTAAATTCCTTGATGTCCAATCCCTTTTCTATTGATGGAAGAAAAAACAAGTTCACAGTATTGTTCTGAGTTGTCTCACCAATGAAGGTGTTAAAGAAAATCAAAAAGTTGAGTATGAAGATTCTTCCACTCTCTCGTTGTTCCTCCATGTACGCTTTAAACTTAACTGGTAATGTCCGTGTGGCTCCCTCCTCAAACTGCCCCTTCCATTCCGCCACAACCGTATCACTTTTTCTCGGTCTCTTGTGTTCCTCGATCACACGTTCACCCATCGGTATACCAAAAATATCATGTACCAGTGTAGGTGTTATATGTATAAGATGACTGCCCGTGTTCAAAGTACTTGTGTCTGCATCATAGTTATTCACCAACCAAAAACCCAATTTAGTAGGGACTGAATCCATGTTAAAGTCCAGGAAACCACCAAACCCAATGTCGACTATCGCCTTTTTTTGCTTGCTAATCAGTTCACACACGTTGCTCATTTTACATCTCAGTTTTAGCTTTGCACCCGTATGTTCAAGATATGGTTTCACAATAGCACGCGCTGTTTTAGGATTTTTCTTGTCTGGTACAACATTCGGTGTTGTTTTATCCTTAACAGGTAGACGCGCGTCTTTGCTTTTGTTTAAGTGTGTTTGAGGCTTAGCTTGCTTCAGACTTGTTTCAACGCAAAGTTTTTTTTGGTGGTGGAAGCGGGTCAACAAAATCATCGTCTGGATCGTAATTAGTACCTAAAACACCATATATACATAACATTAGCCGTAGTTAACTTTTTTCATTTCTAGTTTCCGTTTAACGTATATCATATAACATTTTTAACTTACATCCAACTCCTTTTCCTTTGTTAATCTCTCCTTTCACCAAATCCTTTTTGGCTACAATTGTTGCAGTGATTTCACATGTAATTTCTTAGTAATAAGATAACGAAAAAACACAGATATAATCATGTATTTTATAACTTATTTTTTTTTTTACCTGAATCAATTATTGTATCCTCATCCGAGTCCTCTATAACCAATGCTTGGTCAATTGTATTTGACCACTTCCTAGAACCACCCTTTTTAGATATTCTACCGCTCCTTCTAACTGTTATTATGTAGTTTTATCAACAGACAAAAAGGTGTTTTATGTATTAAACACTATAATGATATACACCTTTTTTGTCTAACTGTTATTATGTAGTGTTTTCTTACTAACAGAAATAAAAAAAACAATTAAAAACACCACAGAATTAATAGAAGCATAATGGTGTTATAGGGTTCAAAAAAAAAAAAAACACAAAAAAACACTATAAAACCACCTTAAAACAGTCCTTTTCATTTAAAAGAACACCACAAAACACACCAACTAAGATTTTTGTTTAAAACACCATACCCCTAATAATGTTTTACTATACAAAACACCATAAAACACAGTAAAAACAATTGCATATCTAAAAACACTATAGTCACAGTCTGACTAATAAACAACAACACCACAAAACAGTCTTTTTCATTTATAAAACATCACAAACACACAAACTAACTGTTATTATGTAGTTTTATCAACAGACAAAAAGGTGTTTTATGTATTAAACACTATAATGATATACACCTTTTTTGTCTAACTGTTATTATGTAGTGTTTTCTTACTAACAGGAATAAAAAAAACAATTAAAAACACCACAGAATTAATAGAAGCATAATGGTGTTATAGGGTTCAAAAAAAAAAACACAAAAAACACTATAAAACCACCTTAAAACAGTCCTTTTCATTTACAAGAACACCACAAAACACACCAACTAAGATTTTTGTTTAAAACACCATACCTCTAATAATGTTTTACTATACAAAACACCATAAAACACAGTAAAAACAATTGCATATCTAAAAACACTATAGTCACAGTCTGACTAATAAACAACACCACAAAACAGTCTTTTTCATTTATAAAACATCACAAACACACAAACTAACATTTTTTATTAATAACACCATACCCTAAAAATAAGTAATCTACAAAACATCATAAAATACTGTAAACCCTAATAAGAATATTAAAAACACTATAGTCACATTCTGATTATTAAACAAAACACCACAAAACACTTCAACCAAGAGATTAATTAAACACACCATAACCTCAAAATTTTTTATATACAAAACCCAACATAAAACACTTCATAACCGAGAATTAATTAAAAAAACACTTCAACCACTGAAAAAACCAACAAAACACAACGATTTTTAAAAAAAAAACCAACATGCATTGTTCGGTTTAAACCCAAAATAATAATAATAATAATAATAATAATAATATGAAAACCATAAATCAAGATCATAAAACATACCTAATCCAAACCTTGCTGGAAGAAACGGGATTGTTGCTTTTCTTTTGGGTGTTTTTTCTTTAACCATCTCATCATCAGTCTTCTTCATCCTTTTCCCTGAACCATCCATTTTTTCGGCTGATTATAAACAAAATAACACTCGACCAGATTAGATGAAGAATAAAAAAAAAAAAAAAACACACTCACGTTTGTAGATTATCCCAAATCGTCGTTGATTCTCCATAAATGAGCGATTATTTGCATAAATATCGAGGGTTGGTTTTTGGGAATATTGAGAGAGAATTTAGGAAAGTAAAACGGTTTCTAAAAAAACAACCCATCCGGAAGTTTAAATGACATTACAAAGTTACCATAATACCCTTCTGAATTATTTTTAGTTAATGATAATTAAACACTATTTACAAGATTGCCACTCATTACATATCAACCATTGATCAAGATGATCCAATGGCACAAAACACTTCTTACATTTCTCACAAAAAACACTATTTGTACATGAACTTGACCCTATATATATATATATATATATATATATATATATATATATATAATTAAATTGTTAAAAATGTACCCCTAGAAACAGTGGCGAAGCTTGACCTGAAGGTTCGGGGGGTCGGAAGTCACTAGTTTCGAAGGGTCAAAAACCAGTTTCGGGGGGGTCGAAACCCTATATTTTCAAAATTTTCTATACGAATACTATATAATCGGAACTTCTGCGTGAAAATCCGGGGGTCGGCCGCCCCTCCCCGCCCCTACTATGCTGCGCCACTGCCTAGAAATTGAGCCCGGGCCGAGGGTGCTCCCCGCAGCCAGCCTTACTATTCATATTCCTCAGAAGCCTCCACCCACATCATCATTTAATATTTATTGTCCATGTCATTAGTGTATGTGCTAAGAAGAGAAAAGTGTACACATTTTATTGAGAAAACAGATAGTCATGCGCATTCCCTAGTAAAAGATTCTACACACTAATACAATGTTAATTGGGTCGGGTTTGCAGGTTTGGTTTTACAAGGTCATGAGATGAACCTGAACACAATTCGTGTAAAAAAGATCAACGTTAACCAGTACATATTTAAAAGTTAAAACCATGCAACCTTTGTTCAAATGTGTTTTTTTTTTAACGGCCAACGAATCAATTTCCGAGGCACGACAGTGAAATAATCGGTAAAACCGGTCGGGATCAGGACTCGAACCCAAGCCAATGGCCGGGTCATCCCTCATTTCCCCTCCACCAATGTCCTCCAAATGTAGCTAGTGGGAATTGAACCCAAGCCTCCCATAGGAACTTTAGGCCCTCAATCAACTGGGCTACAAGTGTTGGACGTTTAAATGTGTTGGCAGGTGGTATTCAAATTGTAAACAAGTTAACTTGGTAAATGGGTTGGTAAGCTGTAACAGACATTAGACTGGGCAGCCTAAAAACCAATTATATTCATACAGGGTATGTTAGGAATTGCCACCATTAAAAGTATAACCAGTCTATCATCCTAGAGATCCAAGTATAGAAAATGGAATTCGAATAACATGTCATAATGTTATACACATAAAAGTTTCTCACAATTGTGTCGTTGAAATGTGAATTTTACAAAGATTAATCGAACATCATGCCAAAAGGTCTGAGAAGTGATAACTGCCAAGCCTTTCATCGCGTCAACAACAAAGGTTTTTACAAAATGACCATCCTACACAATAGTTTAAGCAAGAATCAACAATATAGTTAATTCAAAATAGAGGCCGCAATTTCAATATGTTTGTTTATTAACGACCCAGTCGAATAGTGGGTTAGGTTATTAGGTTAAAAGGAAACATGTCAAACGGGCCAAATCTTGTTCGTCAAAAAATTATACTATATTAAATAATGCAAGTTTTATGATCTTAGCACACAAATTATTCAAATAAAATATATTTGTTGATCAATTTTGACCCGTTACCAACCCGTCCATTTTGTACATTTAGATATACCTGCAACAAGAATCACTTTGATGATGTCCATAAGGTCTGTGCTCATCGATTCTTGTCAAGTGTTCATCATCAAGTCGCTTCCATGTCTTGATCGTTTCAACTCCCAACCACTCGTTCTTCCTTTTTTTTAAGTTGAGCAAGTATGACTCTACCTCATCTTGGCCACCCAGGCCGACCATAACCATGATATCCGAAACCACCGTCATACCAAAGCCATATACCGTTTAAATTCCCACAGAAATCATTATGGTGATCATGGCCCATAAACACTGCTTTCACATCTCCCATTGACACGAGTGTCCGCAACACTCCAGATTTCACTATTGAACATGCCACCTGTTCATGATATTCGCCAAAAACTTCCCGAGAAGGCCCGGAACGGATTTATGGGATCGGGATATGGAAGAATGCTAGTGATGGAATGTCTTGTGGTTGATCATGTCCCTGTTAGCGAGATCCTGCAACATGTTAATTAAATCTAAATCTAACAGAACCAACTCGCAGAAAGGGGCAGGAGGGACTTTAGAGGTTGTAAGATGGGTGGGTCGGACCATGTTCATATTTTAGTGCATGTCATTATGGGTCGGGTCAAAGTTGGTAACCTTCCTATGTAATCTGCCCTTGCAAAAACAATACCATTGCAGTATTTATGAAAAAATATGAATGAAACTGTCAAAAAGGTTGTATTCATAAAAAAATAGTATGTATATAGTTCAGTCTGTTTGACTCAGTTGACCCGCTCCCCTTATAGCATCATTAGTACTTGACCCGAATATGTTATCCTCTAGAGAAAACATATTTATCAATACGAGCTTTTGTATGTGCACATTAATACGCGACTTGAACTCTTTTTACACAGCTGTTAACATTTCAATGTTTTACTTTATATTCATAGGTACCTATAGAACAAAGTGCAGGGGTCTTGCTAATTTTTCTTACCAAGTTGCATCAGCTTTGTTTGCAATCATTCAACTTGTTAGCATCATTGCAATTATGTCACGATGTGCTTGACAGGTGATCATTATTTTCATTCCTGTTGCACGCTACATCAATATTACTTGCCAGCTTTGAGATAGGGTTAGAAAGATACATTGAACCAGAAGAGTTTTATAATTTTTATTAGTGAAACATGTTCAATAGCTTCCATCAACAGAAGTTAATAATCAAAGACGCATGAAAAGCTCAGTGAATTTGATGAAAGTTAAAATTTGATTCACAACTGAAGCAAGGTGCAGATTGGAGATTTACAGTTGTTGGTGCACTGCAGAATATTGATTTATGATTACTGCATACATCAGCTGTTTGATGTATTACCTCAAAGAAACTTTCTTCGGTGCATTGTTCAATATGCAGTCCTCTTTTATGCTTGCTGATCTTTCTAGCATCTGAACCTTGTCCTAATGAGCCATTGGTGATAAAATTGTTACACCTGAAACATTACAAATTATTTTCCAACTGTGACAAACAAACAAAATATGAATTTGAAGGGAATTCTTAGCATATTTATGTGAATAAAAGTGTGTTTATGATCTTACATTACTTATAAAATCCTACGGAACTATTTTTAACATTGTTCATATCGACCCGTCTTCATCAAGAACATAATTTGAATTTCTAAAGAAGTCAATTATGTTAACTCAACTCCATGATTTAACCTATCAAACTTCACATTATAAATTGATTTAAGGTTACATCTTCTAAGTTGGGGATCATACCGTGATTAAACGATCATACTATCGGAATTTTATTCAAATTGATGGTGGAAAAGAACCTGCTGAAACTGTGAATCAGCTATGAGTATTTGAAGGTATGTTTTGGAGATGATCCACTGATTGAGCCAAAACCAAACCGCTGAGGTGTGACTGGATCCTTCAGTTCAATCCAATAAGTCTTGTGATTGACTAGTTTGAAACACCTGAAGAATAAAAACAAAAGTTTCAGGTATTATGATTATTTGAAGGTATGTTTTTTTCTTGTGTTTTTCTTTCGAGCCTAATGTCTCACTAGGAGCAGTCTTTCTATCTCAAGACCCTTTTTTATTAGTGAGATATTAAATGGGTATTTTCTTTGGTTTTCTTTTAAATCGTTACACATGTTCATATAAATAAATTGTTTATCAATTCCAAAACGCAAATCAATATGATTAATAGAAAAATGAGAAAGTACCTGTTAGAATAATTCTGTGTTTTGGGTGCTAAATGTACCAGAAGGCCATGTGTACATATTGAGTTTTCCAACATATGCAAACGTAAACCATACGACTCCAGCTCCACCTAGAACAAGAATAGCAGATCTTCTAACTCAAAAATGCCGAGCGGAAAATCTCTTATGCTTGTACCTTGTATATTTAACTCTTTTAAACATTTTAACCGTCCAATCTCCTTAGGCAATTTCTCAACTAGAATACAATTTGTTAAACGGAAACATTTTAGGTGTTTCATATCACAGATGCTGTTTGGAATATCTCGTAATGATGTGCAATCCGTAAAGTGCAGCTCCTCTAAACACTCTAGTCTGCCAATATCCTCAGGTAATTGTTTAAGTAACCAACAAGATTTGAACCGGAGAACCTTAAGATGTTTCAACATAAAAATGCTATCTGGAAAATGTTCAATCTTTGTTGACAACAAACTTAGCTCCTCTAGACATTCTAACTGATTAATATCCTTGGGCACCTCTTGCATACTGCCTTCGAGTGTAAGCTTTCTAAATTGTAAACCACAAATAATTCTTGATAAACTTGCAAGATTTGTGCAAGCACAAAGACCGAAAGAAATAAAAATAAGCTCCAGAAGGTCTTGGGTGAATGAGAGCGGAAGCCCCTTATAAATACATTCAAAATAGAACCTAGGCAAATTATTGTCAGGGTGCAATGGGCATACACCTAAAGACCTCGCAATTAGATGTAACTCAGGTAAAGAACCATCCATAGGAAACCCTTGGTTAGCCAAACAAGGTTTGAACCTGACACTGCCACTTAGACATCCAACCGGAACGTGAATTGTTAGACATATAATTCTTATTTCCCAAACCTATAGTATATCTATTATATGTTACATATATTATATCCTAAGTTTAGTGAATAGGTATGTTAGTTAATAATCCAACCGACATGTTGGTTAGTATCAAGGGGACACACCCCTTCACAAGTATAAATACCCCAAACATTGTATCATTTTAGATATGTATTGAATCTTTAAGTTTCACAAATTCTCTCTCAAGATTATTCCCTCAATCGATCCTGTGGTCCTTCATTTGGCATCAGAGCGCAAGTTTATCATTCGTTCCATTTGATTACAGAAGTCACGAAGAAGAAGACGATCAAGTCCGATCCCTCTGTTTTCTCCGAGTAACAGAAGTTAACGCAGACTTGATCAAAACGTTGGAACAATTATCGAAGCCAATCCAGGATTGTTAGAAGATCAATACACAAGAATTATAACCGTTCGAAGATGAAGAATAAGAACCGGTCAGATTTTCCGGCCAACTTCATCTTCTCCGGCGAGACACCGGACCGAAGAATATATTGTTTAAACACGATATAACGGTTATATCTATCCCTGCCCTATTAGTTTATCATAATCGAATACCCAAAAACTTAATCCGAACCAGAAATCAAGTTTTTTTTTCGTACTCTGTTTTGTTCGAAGCATCCTATTTTCCCGCCAAATTTTATAAACAAGAAAAACAAGTTTTTTTCTCTTAAAACTTATTGTCGAACATCCAGTAATACAAAACAGAATCGTTTTACAAATTTCTTATCAAAACATCGAAGTTTATCAAAGGGATTAAGATTTTCATTTGTTTTTTTTTAAGAACCGGGAAAAAAAAAAAAAAAAACGTTTTCCGGAAATTCTTTCGTATTCGATTATTTTAGAACACAAGTTAGTAGAACTTGTTATAGGATCCGATCTAATCAGTGTGGAACAAATATATTGCGTTCCAGTCGGATCATTCAGACGCAAAAGAAACTTTGTATCGGGCAGTATTTTTTTTTGAGAAGAAGCAGTTGACTTTCTGAAGTCAACCCTCACAAAGAAAATTATTAATATTTTGAGGGTATTATAAAAGAAGATAATAATCAGTGAAAGTTTTTTTTTTGGTTTTTACTCACTGATTCCGAAAAAACTATTGAAGTTAGAAAAATTTAATTGAAGTCAAAATTAATATTAAACAAACAAAGGGGTTTGTTTTAGAAGGGTGTTTTAAAGATTGAGTGTTATTAAAAGAACACTAATCAAATTGTTGGAGGATTATTAAGTCAAAAAGGATTTGACTTTTAGATATTGAAAGGAACATTTATTGATAATCAAAACTTATAAGACTACATAAGTTTGACAAAACCTTTTGGTATTATTGTTTAAGGCCTTACAAAATATCAAAATTTTGTTAAACTATATAGTTTTTCTTTGAATATCAATACCGTTATCGACTTTAAGAAGGGGTCGAAAATTTGTTTGACAAGAGTGGTTGAACAAAGTTCCTAAAGAAGCGTGGGTAGTCCATATTAGATTTGGACAATAGGGAAAAGAAGAATAAAAGTCCGCAGAAGACTCCCATTAAACCCACAATGTCGAAAGAAACGACATCAAAGGAGACAGTCACGAAGGAGACTCTCACTTTTAGCCTCCAAACACCGATGTTGACATCTACAAATTACACGATTTGGGCTGTTCGTGTTAAAGCAATATTGAGTGCAAATGGTCTTTGGGAAGTAGTGGAACCCATAGAAGGCACGTCAACGGTAGATGTAAAGAAGGATAGGACAGCGATTGCCTATCTCTTCCAGGCAATTCCAGAAGATATGGTGATGCAGGTGGCGTCACATAATACAGCAAGAGAAATATGGGAAGCATTAAAGACAAGATTTATTGGAATTGACCGAGTCCAGAAAGCAAGACTTCAATCATTACGCACAGAATTTGAGATGATTACGATGAGAGAGACAGAGACCATAGACCAGTTTGCTGGTAGGTTAAGTGCGATTAGTACAAAGTCAAAAACCCTAGGAACGACAATTGAAGAGTCAATATTGGTACGAAAATTGCTGGACTCCGTACCAGAAAGGTTCCTACAGATTATTGCATCCATAGAGCAATATTCAGATATAGATTCCATGACGTTAGATGAAGCGCTTGGAAGACTTAAAGCTTATGAGGAACGCCTTAAGTCAAGAGATGAGAAGAAATATGGACCAGCCGGTCAAGAGAAGCTGTTATTTACAAGGCAAGATAGAAGACCTAACAGCAATTACAAGAACTACAATCAGAATCGAGGTAGACAGAACTTTAGGAAGTTCAATAAGAGTCAAAGATATGAGAAGAAGAGCTTTGACAGATATAGCCATCAAGATCAGAGAAGTGATCGAAATCCCACTAAGAATCGTCATGACAACAGTAGTTACAAGCCCAGAAGAGATGGCAGCAATGTAAGATGTTACAATTGCAATGAATTAGGACATATAGCTCCCAGATGTCCTAAACCTCGAAATAAGCAAGAAGAATCTCACCTAGTAATGGAAGAAGAGGATCCCACATTACTTATGACAGTTGGTGAAGAAAGAAGTGTAGTTCTCGAAGAAAAGAAGATAATACCAGAACGCTATCACAATGAAGAAAATGTAAATGAAGTATGGTATTTAGACAATGGCGCAAGCAATCATATGACAGGAAGACGCTCCTATTTCACAGAATTAGACGAAAAGATAGCAGGCAGCGTAAAATTTGGAGATGGATCGTGTGTTAACATCAAAGGTAAAGGCTCAATAGTACTGGAATGTAACAATGGAGAACAAAGACTAGTCACAGAAGTATACTACATTCCAACACTCCAAAGCAACATCTTAAGCCTCGGGCAAGTTACAGAATCAGGATGTAAAGTAATTATGGAGAATGAACATCTATGGATCTATGACGCCTACAACAACCTATTGATGAAAGTCCCAAGAGCTAAAAACAGACTCTACAAAGTAAAGCTCAGAATAACAAATCCGATTTGTTTACAAGCTACAATAGATACACCTGCATGGCTATGGCATGCACGTATGGGACATGTGAATTTTGAATCACTAAGACAATTGAGCACAAAAGGAATGGCACGTGGATTGCCAAAGATTCAGCACCCATCTCAAGTATGTGATGCATGTATTATGGGAAAGCAAAGCAGACTTCCGTTTCCCTCTCAAGCAAGTTTTAGAGCTACAAGACCTCTAGAACTCGTACATGCAGACTTATGTGGACCGATTACACCCACATCATTAGCAGGCAACAACTATTTCTTCCTGATAGTTGACGATTATTCAAGATATATGTGGATCTACATGCTTAAGTCAAAAGATCAAGTTTATGAAAATTTCAAGAAGTTTCTAAGCGAAGCTCAGACAGAGACAAGTCACAAGCTCAAAAGATTAAGAACGGATCGTGGAGGAGAGTTTACTTCTAAAGCTCTTACCGCATATTGTGAGGATAAAGGAATCCTTAGACAGCTTACAGCACCTTACACGCCACAGCAGAATGGTGTAGTAGAAAGAAAGAACCGTTCAGTAATGAGTATGACCAGAAGCATGTTAAAGGCTATGAACGTACCACAGAACTTATGGGCAGAAGCAACAAGACAAGCGATTTACATCCAGAATAGGTTACCTACCAAAGCATTAAAGGGAATGACGCCCTACGAAGCAGTAAATGGTAAAGCACCAAATATCAAGCACATCAGAGTATTTGGATGCATAGCATATGCAAAGGTAACAACGCCCTACTTAAAGAAGTTAGAAGACAGAAGCAAGAAAATGGTACATCTAGGAAATGAAAATGGTTCAAAAGCCTATAGATTATATGATCCCATAGAAGAAAAGATACACATTAGTAGAGATGTCCAATTCATAGAAAACGAACCATGGGATTGGAACAACTACTTAAAAGAAGGAAGTAATGACGAACCATCTTGGACAAGATTCGAAGTTTATGGAGATCACGAAAGTGAAGCTGTACAAGAGCAAAGCAATGAGGACAATGAAGATCAAGATAATGAAAGCGATAATGAATTTTTTAGCAGTCCAATCACAGCTACACGAACTCCAATAACAGTTCAAGAAACGCCGACAAGTGATCCAGCAGTTGAGACAAGTACTCAAGAGTTAGAAGACTCACCAGGCTCTCAAAATAGACCAGTTCGAGCCCTTAGATCACTTAATGACATCTATGCAGCCACACGACCTCTTAGACCAGAAGAATATGAACATCTATATTTAGCATACGATGAAGAACCTGCAAATTACAAAGAAGCAGCAGAATACCCACAATGGATAGAAGCAATGGAAAGCGAAATAGACTCAATAGAGAAGAACAACACTTGGATACTGACTACACTCCCCTTAAGTCAGAAACCAATAGGTCTAAAATGGGTATTCAAGGTCAAGAGAGACGCAAGTGGACAGATCACCAAATACAAGGCCAGATTAGTAGCAAAAGGATACGTACAACAAGAAGGAATAGACTACAATGAAGTTTTTGCACCAGTTGCAAGAATAGAAACAATCAGGCTACTATTAGCATTGGCAGCACAGAAAGGATGGCAAGTACATCACTTAGATGTAAAATCAGCATTCTTACATGGTGAATTAAAAGAAGATGTCTACGTTTCACAACCAGATGGATTCATAAAGAAAGGAAAAGAAAATCTAGTCTACAAGCTAAAGAAAGCTCTATATGGTTTGAAGCAAGCACCAAGAGCATGGAACATAAGGCTGAATAACATCCTAAAAGAAATTGGATTTATAAGATGTCCACAAGAGCAAGCAGTATACAAGAGAACTTCAAAGGAGTCAACAATCATTATAGGAGTTTATGTCGATGACATAATAGTGACAGGAAGTTCAATCAAGGACATATCAAGCTTCAAGAAAGAAATGCAAGGCAAGTTTGAAATGAGTGACTTAGGACCACTCACTTACTATCTAGGGATAGAAGTACATCAAACACAAGGAAAGATACAATTGAAGCAATCAGCCTACGCGAAGAAAGTCGTTAAAGAAGCCAGACTAGAAGACTGCAATCCAACAAAATATGCAATGGAATCAGGTCTAAAGCTCACTAAAGAAGACGAAAGTGAACCAGTCAATGAAACAGAATATAGAAAGCTAATTGGAAGCTTAAGGTATCTTACACATACCAGACCAGACATCACCTACGCAGTTGGATACGTTAGCAGATTTATGGAAAAGCCAAAAACAACGCATATGAAGGCAGTTAAGCACTTAATAAGATATATCAAAGGCACATTGAATTATGGAATTCAATACAGCAAAAGTAAAGAGGCAGAAATCACTGGATACAGCGACAGCAGTTATGGAGACCAAGATGATGGAAAAGGAACAACAGGAACAATATTCTACTACAGAGATTCACCTATCACATGGACAAGTCAGAAACAAAGTACAGTAGCACTATCATCATGCGAATCAGAATTTATGGCAGCTACATCAGCAGCATGTCAAGCAATATGGCTACAAGGAGTACTCAGCGAACTCACGGGTGAACAACCAAAGAAGATAACACTACTAGTAGACAACAAGTCAGCAATACAACTTATGAAGAACCCAGTGTTTCATGGAAGATCAAAGCATATCAACATAAGGTATCACTTTATCAGAGAATGCATAGAGAACGAGCAGATACAAGTTGATCACATCAGTGGAGAGATGCAGAAAGCAGATATACTCACCAAGGCACTACCAAGAATAAAATTTCTCGAGATGCGACGTCTCATAGGAGTTGAAGACCTTGGGGAAATCAAGAATTAAGGGGGAGAATGTTAGACATATAATTCTTATTTCCCAAACCTATAGTATATCTATTATATGTTACATATATTATATCCTAAGTTTAGTGAATAGGTATGTTAGTTAATAATCCAACCGACATGTTGGTTAGTATCAAGGGGACACACCCCTTCACAAGTATAAATACCCCAAACATTGTATCATTTTAGATATGTATTGAATCTTTAAGTTTCACAAATTCTCTCTCAAGATTATTCCCTCAATCGATCCTGTGGTCCTTCATGAATTTCTACCAAGTTGTTACAATCATAAACATCTAAGCAGTCAAGATATGAAGACAGCCCAAGGTAAAGGATTTGCAGCTTAGAACATTTAATGCTAGTGGTTTTAAGCTCGGGACTTTCAATGGGCATGCGAAGTTCTAGCAAATCCTCACATTGTAAAAGAGATAATTTCTTGAGATTCCGAGTTCGTGTAAGGTTAAGGGTTCTCATCTTAGAAGAATGGATTTCAACAATTTCGAGCTCAGGACTTTCAATTGGCAGGTGAAGTTCTAGCAAATCAACACATTGAGAAAGATGTAACTTCTTGAGATTCTGAGTTCGTGTAAGGTCAAGGGTTCTCAGCTTAGAAGATGATATATCAATGATTTTGAGCTCAAGACATTCAATGGGCATGTAGAGTTCAACTAAATTCTTACAGTGTGCAAGATATAATGTCTCAACAATCCGAATCTGTGTAAGGTTAATGGCTTTTAACTTAGAACATTCAACAAGGCTGAGCCATTTAATCTTTTCAAGGACCAAGTTAAGTTCTAACAAATCCTTACATTTTATAAGATCTAACTTCTCCAGATTCGAAATACGCCTAAGGTTAAGGGTTTTCAACTTAGAACATCGGAGCATGATATGTTTGAGCTTTGAACTTTCAACGGGCATGTGAAGTTCTACCAAATCCTCACATACAAGATCTAACATCTCGAGATTCTGAGTCCGCATAAGGTTAAGTTCTACCAAATGCTCACATACAAGATCTAAAACCTCGAGATTTTGAGTATGCATAAGGTTAAGGTTTTTCAACTCATGCAGTTTGAGGCTGAGGTGTTTGAGCTTTAGACTTTTAACGGGCATGTGAAGTTCTACCAAATTATCACATCCTTCAACTTCTAATTTAATCAGATTCTGAGCTCGCACAAGATCCAAGGTCTTGATCAGCTTACAATGACTAATGCTAAGGATTTTAAGCTTAAAACTTTCAATGGGTATGTGAAGTTCTATCAATTTTGAACATTGTTTAAGATGTAACCTCTCGAGTTTTGTAGCCAACCCAATGTCCAAGGTTCTCAACATACAATTATTGATGTCAATAAATCTGAGTTTCTTCAAAACCTATGTATCATAAGCAAAACTGAAGATGAATCTGATGTAATGGTAATCCAATATATATGTAAATATATATATAAGAATAATGCAAAAATAAAACTAATTAACTACAATTTTACCTTTTTTTCATCACCTTTCCAAAGTTGACCAATATTGCTGCAACTCATTTCAAGGTTAACAAGATTATTTGCGAGAAACGTTTTGGGTAAACACGGAAAAGGGTAACCATCCCAACATAAATAGCGTAAACTGTTTGGTAGATGTAGGCTACCTTCATCAATATTATCGTAGTCGTAGCCACGCCTGAAATAACTTGTACTTGTACCATTCACTTCAAGAAATCCAAGTTCTTTCATTTTTCGAAGACCTTTCATGACAATAATCGGATCTAGCAATTCTACTTTCATACATCTAGTTGCTTCTGTACCCTGCAATAATAATTATAAAAAAATAAGATACAAATAAGTATGTGTTAATTTTATCCACCTGACATATAAATGTGAACCTTACCTTGTCCTCAACCAATATATCTTCAATTTCCTCATTAATCCACAATCGACTATGTCTGTAAGGCACGTTGGGGTACAAACGACGAACAATATTCTTACCCATTTCTACAATATGGTCATGCATACCCAAGCACCCACTACCTAAAGTTATAAGAGATTTTTGCTCAAGAACTCTTAAACCACTTCTACCATGAAGATCACAACTTTCAAGCGCTCTAATTGCTCTTTCTTTCTCCCAACCTTTTAGTATGCATGCAACATCTAGGAACATTTCCTTGTAATCCTCTTCTAGACCGCAATAGCTTAATTCTAGTATTTCCAAAGTTTCCTTCAAAGGAATTTTTTTTAGCCTCTCTAATGCATCCATCCATTCAAGCTCATCTTTACCACGTAGAAATGAACCCAACACTTTGATTGTCAAGGGAAGGCCAGAAGCATAGTGTATAACTTGTTCTGATAGCTCCGCTTTGACACTATCTCCTGGAATCCGAAATGCATACTTAGAGTCATAATAAACTGGAATCTCTCTCCAAAATGCATACATATAGTCATAAATATCTTTCCCAAATGCATACTTATTAAAGAGGCGATTTGCTTCTGAATATGATAGCAAGTTGACATCAAGAATCATGTTCACCGGCACTCCATGTGCTACCAACACTTGCTCTTCTCTTGTTGTAATGATAACTCGACTTCCAAGCTTAAACCAACTAGGCTCGCCAGCCAAGGCCTCTAGCTGGTTTATGTGATCCACATCATCTAGAACAATAAGAACCTTTCTATCACACATCCTTCGTTTGATCATATTTTTTCCTACATTAACATCTTTTAAGGTGATATTTTGTTCATTTAAGACATCTGAGAGCACTTGTTTTTGCAATGACTTCAAACCATACATTAGGTTTTTTGAATTTTCCCTAACATTCTCCACAAAGCTTGAACCTTCGAACTGAAAGGATATTTGATCAAAAACAGCTCTTGCCAAAGTCGTCTTCCCAGCCCCTCCCATTCCCTTGATCCCTATCATGCGAACTTCACAAATATCAATTCCTAAAGATGAAACTACATCTTTGACACGTTTCTCCATGCCTACTAATTTTCCATCATTAACGCTACAGTTAATGACATGTAGCTCTTGTGAGATCTCTTCAACAATTTTTTGGATAAACTTGGCTTCATGCCTGTGTGTGAAAGAAGATTTAATAAGATTACTAAAACTCCCAAATGAACAATTAATCTTAAGTATGTAAGTTACAAATTACAATCATATATATAGTAAATAACATAATGATATTCTCACTTTTCATGTTAATCTTCTAACAAGAGTGACAACGAAATTGAGATACCATGGATATAACATAGATATTGTTACTGCATTATCTATATTCCCCAGCTAGTGATAGGTCCTTCTAGGTCGTTGGCTAGGTTAATCGAGTGGTTTATAGCTCGTAAATGTGATAAAGAGTATGCTTATAGGTCGACAGGCGAGTATGAAATGTTTACACGACTAGCTTTGCTAGTCGTGTGGTTTCGTACACGAGTATGGGTCTAGTCGTGTGACTTTCACGAGTATGACCCATAGTCGCCTGACGTATTCCATAGTCGCCCCATGGGCCTTGGGCTGACTAGCTGCGCCTATAAATAGGTGCATTCCTTGCCCTAATCACAAGAGTTGTTCATGTGTTCATTTTAGAGAAAAAAAACTAGGTGTTTTGATGATTAGATTGTATTTGTAACACTCGAGCTCTATTTAATATAATCTTTATCATTGAAAACCAGATCCGAACAACTTGTCTTTGTGTGTGTTTGATGTTTCTTGTTGCTTAAACCTCGAACCGAGGATCCCGTACTCGTTTCGTGTCAAACTCGTGATATCCGGATCATGTGTGATGGTCCTAACAAGTGGTATCAGAGCCAAGGCTCGTATAATGGGTGTTTTTGCAATAGATACTGATTAAAATCGTTGTGTTTTTAGATCTAAATGTGTTTATGAAAAGTTGAAACCCATTTTTATAAAAAAAAAAAAAAAAAAAAACCGACTTTTTCATTGATTTGGATAATGTTTTGTTGTTAAAAACGTAAGTTTTTATTGGGTTTTGCTTCAAAAGTGTTTTGGAAACTTTCCTAATCATCTGATCATCAAACATAACAATTTTGAGAGAGATTTGAGAAAAACGGCTGATTTTCGTGAAGAACTATGCAACAGCTCTGCAAGACACGACTAGCTTAGCCAATCGTGCTACAGTGACATGACTATCTTTCTTAATCGTTCTTAATCATGCTACAGATCTTCCAGGTTTGTTTGTACTAACTGTGCCGAACTCCAAAGTGCAATTGAAACGTTGTCTGAAAACCAACGGATTCTTACTTGCGATCTTGCAAATTGCATAATCGCCAATGAAGTTTTGAGAGCAAATGAAATGGATTTTAAACACTTAAATGAAATTTTAAAGAAAGAAAATTATGAGCCTTCTAAAACTCTTGAGGAAATGAAGAAAGAATTAATGCAAGCAAAATTTGGTTATGAAAAAGCCAAAATTAAGTTGGAAGGTTTTAAAATAGCAAAATTTGTGTTGGATAAAAATGATATTGATCGTGAGAACCAGCCTCAGCAAAAGGAAAATCAAGGACTTGGTTACAATACACCTTTTGTAAATAGACAGAAAGTGAAATTGAAACCAAAGACTATACTAGAGGTGTACCTTGAGGATTATAATAAAGAATCCCAGGAAACTAAAAAGAAGCACTTTCAGTTTCCTGAAGGCATGGAAGGGCTTTACATGTTGGTGGGATCTGACAAATTGTTTTCTGATAAAGAGATTCCCATTAAAAATGTTGATCAATCTTTAATTAAGCGTGTTTTGGAGGAAATACCCGTTACCGAAGCTCAAATCTGAAAACTTATTAATCCTTATTAATTAGAAGAAACAAGTTGAACACCAACCCACCAAACATGTAAATCAAAAGAATTGGTCTGGGAAAAACCAAAAGGGTCCCGAGATCAAAGAAATTAAGCCCGTCAAATCGAAAGGTACTTACCAGATGAGACATTCTTATCAAAATCATCAAAAACAAATTTCACCAAGATCATCTGATTATGATTCATATCCGAGTACCTCTCGATTTAGAAGCTCACAAGGAAGTTATAGCCCCAAGTATTCTCAGATTAGCTCGAGACAGTCACGGTATGAACCTCAGTACTATGAGGAGTGGAGGTCATGCTATGAATGTAACAAGGTTGGACATTTGATTGCTAATTGTCCCTATCTGAGAAAATTAAAGGGCAAAGCATTTAAACCTCCAAGATACAACAACCAAAGATACAAGTCACCTAAACAACAAGTTAAACAGAATGTTCAGGTGACACCAAATAATTTGAAAAAGAAACAAAAGGTTGTTGTTGATGTTTCAAAGCCTAAAGCTGATCAGGCATCAAGCTCAAAGGCTTTACCTATGGTTGCAAAACCCAAGGAAGGCCCAAAAGGCAAAGTAGGTCCAAAAGCCATCCAAAGGGCAAAGCCGCCGGCTAAACCAAAGGTGAAGCCTCAGGTACCACCCAAATCTGTCAAGCAAAGAACTGTAAAGGCTAAGCATGACTAGATTTGTAAGCCAAAAGCAGCCGAAGCGCCACCTGTGGGTTTATCTGCTTCATTAGCACCATCTACATCAACTGTTGTTGATGAGAAAGACCTACCCCTCATGGTAGATGGATGGAGCTACCTATGATTGATGACCTAGGCCTGGGTCCCCTTCCCGAACTAATCATTGAATGAGTGTGCGGGGTGTTTTGGGAGGAACTATCAGCAGTCCTTGGATTGTTGGCAGTGGGGCATCCTAGAACAAAATAAGTGACATTCGCTCCGGTAAATTGAATAGAATATCTTTGGAGGATATGAAACTTTTTCTAATCAAAGGAAGGGATCGGTTTAGCAAAGAAAGAGAAGAAGAAAGTAGAGAGAAGAAAATAAAGAAAGAAAGAATAATGTCCAATGGGATTTTGATTAATGACCCAGTGTTTCGAATTGATAAACGGGTGCCAATAATGAATAAGAGTGGACTAGGTGGTTGCTGTAGAATGGTTCCTTCATTATCTAAAGGGTTACCAACCGAAGGTCAATGGTACCCTAATGGCGATAAGCTAGATCTCGTTGGCCTAAGTGATTTTGGTAATGGTGGTTACAAAATCGAAGTTTAATTTGCAACGGGTGGTTGTCAGTTCATGGGAGGACGTCATGTGTGTCATCATTGCAACCTGCGAAGCCGAATCATGTAGCTGCATCAAGCTGATGTTTCTAGGTTCTTTGGATAGTCTAACATACATGCGTGACTACAACTTGCATTTCCTTAGCACCTCCTATTTTTCCAATTGATAAAGTAACTTCGAAAGCATACACTTAGGATCTAGTGATTACTAAAGTACACACTGACTACCAATGTGTCGAAATTTTTACCAAATTTGACTATCTTTAAATGGTAAATGGCATTTTAGAAAAATCTGAGTAAACCACATGGAAAATCAGTTTTTGTAAATATTTTTCTTCAAAAACTTGAAAAATCCAAAAATATTGTCATTTTGTAAATTTTTTTATTTTTAGTGTGGGGGGGGGGGGGATCAGAAAAATACAAAAAAACATTTGAAAATTTCAAAAATAAAAAAAGAGAGAAAAAGCAAAAATCGAGTTTTCATTTGGTGAAAAGGGGAAAAATGATATGATCTCATCAGTGGACTATCTGAACCTTTTAAAATTATAAAAGAATTGGAAACGATAGGCAGCCTCTACAATGATGTGTCAGTAGGCTCAAAATCATTTCCAAGTTCGGCACGGTGATATAAACTAAATCGACTGAAAATTGTGTGGATTAACGTCGCATTGGCATATGGTCTTATTACCGAAATCTCATTTGATAGAATGCCAAAATATGAGATTTCGGATGTCTCTCAGAATAAGGGAGTGGAACATATGTCGTATGTTGGATTCGCAGCCGAACTAGGCACCTCTATGTCAATTCCAAGCAAAAGAAAAAGAAAGAGAAAAAAAAATAATAGAATAAATTCTGATCAGGAGATGTCTGTGAATCCTTTAAGAGCAAAAAGATTCGAAATGCCAAAACCCTAATTCTCATTGAGAATTCACTCTAAGGTATCAAATCATATGCCTAAAGCATCGTACCGATAAATCTTTTAACCGTATCGGACTCGTACCCTGGTCTGGATATCACTGGTCTATTTGTTGCATCGTTCATGCAGACCTGATCACCACCGAGTCCATTGCCTGTAAATACGGATGACAACAGCTTATTCACCGGTTACGAGGAAGCTTTGTGCATGTCTTGATATGGGAATGTGTCGCGTGTACGGGGAATACCATTTAATCAGTATTAATCATTACTTTAATGTATCTAAAGTGCCTAGCGATAAAATCTGATTTTGAGTTTAGGTGGACAACAATACTAGCGGTTGTTGTAGGATGCGTATAGGTAATTGAGCTATAAAGTGAACAAAAGGGAGGGGTCCAACATAGTCCGTGCACTGATATGATTCCCTAACAGATGAAACTTACAAAAATATGCATGTGACTAGTTTAAAATTTCTAGTTCTTTTATTTCTGCAATTTATTATAAATTCAAAAAGATTTTTCTTTTGTTTGTATTTTTGATTAACCGATGTTGGAATACAAGTATTCTTCGATTGGAATCTCAAATCCGAAGCAGAAACACAAATAAAATCTAAATTTTACAAAATTTAAGTGTCAGCTATCACTTTTAGGGGGAGAACGATTCGTCTCTCCAAAAGGTGGTCAAAATGGACAAATCTTGAATGTTCATCAAATGATAAACATCAAGAATTTGATTGAGTCTGGATTATTTGTCATATCTAATACAAGTTGTAGTTTGTGTGCAGTTTTTATTAATTTTTTCTATAGGATCAAACATAATGAGTATGCATATCATGATTCAAATGACAAGGCTTGAAGCTGAACAAGACCCGAACCTGAACAAAAAAATCATCCTGAACAGCAAGAACCCGATATTTCATCTTCAGAGAAACCAAATCGTGGTAGAGCTTCGGCAATCGAAGCTGAAGAAGATGAGAATCAAGAAAGAAAAGTGAAGATGATGTTGATCTTCGTCCTCGTCATAGAATCGTCAATCATAATAATGGAGATTTCTTGATTCCTCCCAAGTTATCGAAGCTAATCGAAGACCAAGACAAGATCTTATGAAGCCACGACTAAAGCTCAAATCAGAAAATATTCTCAAGTCTTCAAAGGCTCATACACTGCAGTGTTACCCTAAGTTGAAGAATATTGGATATGAAGACTCAAAGACTATATATCACCTGCTAGGTCCAAGCGGGAGTCTGTTAATATACTTCGTGTGTGTCCCCAAGCTAGGTGATAGGTTAAGTTTGTAAATCACTAGCTAGGTCCAAAGGGGAAAGGGACTGTAAGTGCATTATTTGCATGTCCCTAGCTAGTGATACGTCCTTGTAGGTCGCTGGCTAGGTTAATTGACTGGTTTATTGCTCGTAAATGTGATAAAGGGCGTGTTTATAGGTCAACAAGCGAGTATGAAATGTTTGCATGACTAGCTTTGCTAGTCTTGTGGTTTCGTACACGAGTATAGGCCTAGTCGTGTGACTTTCAGGAGACTATGACCCATAGTCGCCTGGCGTATTCCATAGTCACCCCATGGGCTGACTAGTTGGGCATATAAATAGGTGCACTCCTTGCCCTAATCACAAGAGTTGTTCATTTGTTCATTTTAGAGAAAAAAAAAAACTAGGTGTTTTGATGATCAGATTGTATTTGTAACACTTGAGCTCTGTTTATCATTGAAAACCAGATCCGAAAAACTCGTCTTTGTGTGTGTTTGATGTTTCTTGTTGCTTAAACCACGAACCGAGGATTCCACACTCATTTCGTGTCAAACTCGTGATATCCGGATCATCCGTGACGGTCCTAACTAGGGTTACAAATTAACTGAACTTTCAGCAAACAGTTCATGAACTGTTCGGCAGGAAGTTCGTTCGTGTTTGTTCATTTATTAAACAAACGAACACGAACAAAAATTTTCGAACGAACATGAATGGAGGCCACGTTCGTTCGTTTATGTTCGTGAACATCCGGTAACGTGTTCGTTAATGTTTGTTTATGTTCTATAGTTTAATAAGTTTTTAATTTTTATAATTTGTCTTAATATTATTTTATTTTTCTTTACTTAACCCAAATAAATAAATAACATATATGTATGTAAATTAGATTTTATTAGAAAGTTAACATATGTCCGTTTGTGTTCATAAACACTTTTTCGTGTTCATGAATGTTCGTTTGTGTTCATGTGCGTTCATAAACAAAATTAACAAACGAACACGAACATGATTGTTTTCTTAACAAACGAACACGAAAAGAAAATCTTGTTCGGTAAGTGTTCATGAATACATATTTTCCTTAACAAATGAACACGAACAAGACCTTGTTCGTGTTCGTTCGATTCGTTTGCAACCCTAGTCCTAACAGATATTACGTACCCGTCAAAGGTGTTCTTCAATTCTCTCCCTGCCAAACTGGCTGCTTCTTTCAGAGCATCTCTCCATCTCCCTGCAGCCTCTTCATCATGTTTGGCAAATGCTTCTCCAACTACTCCACTTTGGTTGCGGACTTCGGTGGGTTCCACATCATAGAAGATTGGGTAAGCAATTTGCCCGTTCATCTTCTGGCATTCCATAATCTTGACAAGCTCGTCTAAGCACCATGATGAAGATGCATAGTTCTTGGAGAAAACAATAACATAAATTCTCGAGTCTTCGATGGATCTGATGAGCTCATCACTGATCGCTTTCCCTTTTCTGATTTCTTCATCATCTTTGTACGTGTAAATGCCTCTTTGCTTAAGAGCATGATAGAGGTTATCAACAAAGTTCTTACGGGTATCTTCACCCCGGAAACTCAAAAACACATCAAACTTGAAACTCTTTTGAATGGATGAAGATGAAGTAGATGCCATTGAATGTATGCTTTAAGAATCCGATAAAATGATATCTTTGTTGGGGAAAGATTTATATGAACTGACTGATAAATTGATAAGTGGATGTGTAATGTGTTTGTTAGGAAAAATTGTAGTTGATATTAAGAAGACCGGGTCTCAGCACTGATTGTTGATAATATCGTTTTAACTATTATTTTACTAATACTTATACATCTTTTATGGGGCGTTTACTATGTATATAATTGTTTCATGCATTATTATACATTGTTTTTGGTGTATACAGCTTTTTTCTCATTTATCTAATCAAAATATTTATATACTAAAATTCAAAAAACATTTTCAAGAAAGTAGTTAAAAGAACACATTTTACAAGTAAAAAAAAAACAGTAGACTGACTACATTAACGAATAAAGGTATGCTTTGCGTTGTTTTTAAATTATTTTCTTTTTCATGATTCGTTCAGAAATACATATTTAAACACAATATTAAATTTTGTTTATCCCATGAAAGTCATCTAAACGACACCTAACATGCCTTCTACGTTCTAAAATAAACATCTTTTATTTTCATTTTAGTTTTGGAGTTTTCAAAGCCGATTTGATCTATATTTAAGGGTTAAGTTATCTTACACAGTGTAACAAAAATGAGAAAAATACAAAAAACACAATAGATTACGAAATATGACACAATAAGCCATAAAATATAACACAATGTTGAAGAAAAAAGACACAATAAATCGCAAAAATGACACAATGATGAAAATAAGAGAAAGACACAATGATATAACGTAAATTCTCAAAACTACAAGCTAAAAACTAAGATCGTAGGGTTCGATGAGATAGTTCCAATGCCGCTTGAATGTGTTTAGTTGAAATTCGTTTGATACCCTTCCTTCGATTTCATATTTTTCTTTCATTGTGTATTTGATCATAACCATTGCCAACTATTTTGTTTGCGAGCACCGTGATTATGCAACTCTACTCCTAAACTACACCGAAGTATTCATAATTTACTCATGCCAAGAATTGAACTATGGTTTTCTCTCAAGAGCAAAAACGTCTACAACCCAACCAAAGTGAAATGACCTGACAACTATTTTTTTTTTTTTTTTTTCTAAATTAGCTTTGGATCAACATTCAAAAGCCAAAACCATTATTGATGATTAATCTGTTGGGAATCATGGTATCGTATACGAAGCGGAAGTGGTTTCTATTATTATTTATCATTAAAATGAATATATATACAAATATATATATTTGCGATTTATATATATAAATAATAATAATAATAAATTTATTAATCCAATTAACAAAATATTCCCAATCAGGATCTCAGTTAAACGCGTATAAACAAATAAATAATAAACAACCATAGGGGGTTTAGTAATCAACCTTTGATGACTACACCGGAATTGTAACACGCGCGTTACAATGAATCCTCGCTAGTAGGAAGTTCACAACCGAGCACGAACCAACCGAGAAGCAACACTTTGCAATAAGGAGGCGGCGGCGTGTGGTGGTTTGGCCAAGACAAGGGCGGCGGCCCTAAAGGGTGGCGGCCAAAACCTTTTCTTGGGAGGCAAGGAGTTGTTTTGTGTTAAAAGGGTATCGTTAGGGTTTACCCCTTAACCCCCTTTTATAGAACACAATCTTACGCTAAACCCCCTTGTTAAATATCATAATATTCCTTAATATTAATCTAATTAATATTAAGTCCCTTGAGTTCAAAACTATTATTATTTCATAAATAATAATCCACCGACACGTGAACTTATCTGATTCGTGTACCAACGTGTAACTCTTCGGATCGTACTGGGTCAGGTTACGTTGACCTCGACTTTTAATTACATCGGACATACTATATATCCAACAATCTCCCATGTGACATCCGTCACTTTTCGTTTTCACTTGTTACTGTAACGTTTCGTTTATCCAATCAATAAAACGCCGAATTTATCTTTCTAGTACACTTTAAAAATATCTTGTGACATTTTCGGACTCTAATAATGATATAATGACGTTACTATAATAAAATAATAGAGTTTTAATAAAAAAATGCATGGACCGGGACTCGAACCCGCGTCCATGGACGGTTCAAACATACAAACACTCCAACCAACTGGGCTGCACTCATGATGGTGATACATGTCAATCGCAAACAAATAAAAACCCTTCCTATACGCGTAGTTGACTGTGGAAAGTCAACTGCAGGATCAATCCTTTCCAAAACAACACCAAATCTTTTAAAATTCATGATTAAGCTCTAGGTATGGCAAGAATCTCGTAATTGAACCATGATTAATGACCAATAAGTGCTTCCACGTCAGACTATATTCACATTCATGCGTTTTCAGCTCTAAATATCATAAATTCGATCCTATTTTACCGGGTTTTGACCAACCATTAGTCAAGAATCAAAACCTTATAAATACCTGTTATTATTCCAATCAAACTTGCACCTACACTCAAGCTATAGCGATTAAAAGAACCCCCTTATAATAACCCTCTGTCGTGCTATCAATCGTCTAGAATCGAAGCATTTTTGGCTCGTTTGACTTTACGTTTGACTCACGATTAGGAAGCTTCATGTGTTGGGTGATACTTGGCAACGTTGGATTACACTTATTCAATTCCACAAGAATTAACACCTTGCTAAGGTGAGTATTACCTATCCCCTTTTTCGTTTTTACACTTTTGGGGTGATTCATGCACAAGTATACAAAACTTGCACATTCATCTACACATACATTTTTCTTCATTTACAATTCATATATGTGTCTTGTGTATCTTTGTGCTTTATGTTTGAACATGAATGTAGCTTACGTACAAAATCATACATCTAGACATAACTTATGTTATGGTGCTCTTTACATATAGACGTAACTTATGTTACGGTGCTCATTTAGACATAACTTATGTTATGGTGCTCTTTTAGACTTGACACGTGTTAGGGTGCTCATTATCAATTTTTTTTTACATTACCAACTTTACCTTTGATCTTGTCTTGTTTGGTTACTTATGTGTTTACATAATGCCTTGGTGATGCTAGACACATGAATTGTACCGCTTTTCAACTTATACTATATGTACAAAGCTAGGTAATATTCACCAACATCGTATGTTGACAAAATTTATTTTCGTGCATGTTTCAAGATAAGCTGCTTGACGCTTCACCTTGGACTTTGGACTTAGATTACATAAATCAACTATCTCTATTTTTGTTGTCGTGTATTATTTTCACATGTTGTAAAACAATATTCAATAATCAAATATTTACATTTTAGTACCATGAGCTTTTGAACAATCGTCACTACGTGACACCTCGATGATTCCGCCATCGGTTGGGGTGTTACATCCCACTTGGATGATTTTAATTAAATGAGTCAACGTGTGCAGAGTTGGACGCCTAGCTGCATCGCATTGCACCCAAACCAGTAAGACACTTTACAGTCGTCAACTAGTTCTTTGAGTTCAAGTAACACTTTACTTAACCAAATACTATAGCCCTGATAATTCTATCAATAAGTCCCTTCTGTATAGACATCAGTTGATCGTAAGACATGGATCATTCATTCTTATAGTGATCAACCATTCTCTATTCTCGTCTCTAATTCAAAGTGGTCTAACGAACTACCTTAGTCTAAGCGTGGCCACGCGTTTATACCAGTTTGAATTAACGAGGGCGCCAGAATGTCTAGACTTCTAATCCTATAGAAGTACAGAATTCCATCAGCGTCATACAACTCCCACTTAATCTTGGATTTCTCCCAACGCTACCTTTATTGCTACCCATGTTTCAGGATAGTGTTAGATAACATCAAAGATATTCCTTGATCAATGTAGTTTAATATGTGCCTTAGGAAAAAGGACAGATTGAACATATCAATATCAAAACATTTCATGACATAGATCCATGGAGATCGTTTTGAAGCGAGTTACATCCAATATCATTCCCTAATGATATCTGTGAATTATGATTCTCAAACCCTTGAGTTATTCATCTCATGAATACAATCATCTCAATTCACAATAGTCTTAAATTCAAATTCATTCCCATGAAAATTTGATCGACTACGGATATTTAGAATACTCTTATTCAAGGATTTAAACATACAAATAATGAACACAATTACAAAATATTTAAATTTGCATTTAACCCATTAAATCAAATAAATATTCCATGTAACTGTTATAGTTCAAAATAAAACACCAATACTAACTACAGATCATGCCAACTGTCTAGCAACTCTAAGCCCTATCTTTCCAGCATGCTCCTCAAGTTTAACTTGAGGTAAAGGCTTAGTAAAGGGGTCAACCAGATTCAGATCTGTATGAACTTTGTTTATTACGATGTCTCCACGTCCTATTATCTCTCTAATATAGTGGAATTTCTTGAGTATATGCCTTGTGGTCTGATGTGACCTTGGTTCCTTTGCAAGAGCAATGGCACCAGTGTTGTCACACAGTATCTCGATTGGTTTCTTTATGCTAGGCATAACATCGAGATCACCAATGAACTTCTTCATCCAGGCAGCCTCCTTTGTAGCATCCGATGCAGCATTGTATTCTAATTCACAGGTGGATTGAGCAACCACACTTTGCTTAGAGCTCTTCCAAGCAACAGTCCCACCATTCAGAATGAAAACATATCCCGTTTGTGACCTTGAATCATCACGATCAGTCTGGAAGCTTGCATCGGTATAACACTTAACTGACAGCTCCTCATCCAGTCCTCCATATATTAAGAACATGTCCTGAGTCCTTCTCAAGTACTTAGGAATGTTCTTCACTACAGCCTAGTGACTCTCTCCTGGGTTCTGTTGATATCTACTCGTCATGCTAAGAGCATACGAGACATCAGGTTTAGTACATAACATGGCATACATGATGGAACCAATCGCAGAAGCATATGGAACACCTTCCATTTTCTTCTTTTCCTCTTCAGTGTTTGCACACTGCTTGTTATTAAGGATAGTTCCATGTGCCATGGGCAAGAGCCCCCTTTTTTAGTCTTGCATTGAGAAGTGTCGTAAGACCTTATCAATATATGTACTTTGACTCAAACCCAATAACTGCTTTGATCTATCTCTATAAATCTTTATTTCCAGAATATAAGCGGCTTCACCAAGATCTTTCATTGCGAAACATTTACCCAACCAGGTCTTAACATCTTTAAGCATAGGGATATTGTTTCTAATGATTAGTATGTCATCTACATACAGTATAAGAAAAGTAATATAGCTCCCACTATATTTCTTATAAACACACGGTTCGTCTTCATTCTTGATAAAACCAAACTCTTTGATTTTTTGATCACAACGGAGATTCCAGTTGCGAGATGCTTGCTTTAATCCATAGATGGATTTATTCAGCTTGCACGCCTTATTAGGATTCTTTGGATCGACAAAACCTTCAGGTTGAACCATATAGACATCTTCCAGTAAGTGTCCATTAAGGAACGCGGTTTTGACATCCATTTGCCATATCTCATAGTCATAATATGCAGCAATGGCGAGAAAGTTTCCTCATAATCAATTCCTTGAGTCTGAGTAAAACCTTTCGCTACAAGCCTTGCTTTGTAGGTTTGCACATTCCTATCCATGCCAGTCTTCTTCTTGAAGATCCATTTGTTTCCTACAGTCCGACATTCGGCAGGAAGATCAACCAAATCCCAGACTTGGTTATCATACATGGATTGCATCTCTGCATTCATAGCTTCTTGCCATTTCTTAGATTCCGAATCCAAGATTGCAGCTTTGTAAGTAGTAGGCTCAGCTTCATCAATCATGAAGATATCGTCATACCTTACAGGTGCACGACGATCCCTAATACTTCTTCGAACACTTGGTGTTTCGGTAGTTTCTTGAGTCCTCTTAGGCTCAACTTCAACAACTGGATCAGTTACTTTTGGTTCTGTCTGAACAACTGGTTCAGTCACTTGTGATTCTCGAATTTCTTCAAGATCCACATGGTTATCTCCAATCTCTCATGCCAGAAGCTCTTCCTCTAGGAAAGTGCCTCTGCGTTTAGTGAAAATCCTATTTTCAGTGGGGTGGTAGAATAGGTAACCGACCTTCTTACCGTATGCAACAAAACCACTTTTTCGCCTCTGGAATCTAGTTTATCCGAAGATTCTAGAGTAACATAAGCATTACATCCCCAGACTTTAAGGTATGATACATGAGGTTTCTTTCCATGCCATATTTCATAAGGCGCTTTATCAACCTTTTTCGTTGGAGCTATATTCACAAGTCTTGCGGCAGTTTCCAAAGCATAACTCCAAAAGGATTTTGGAAGGTTTGTTCGACACATCATCGATCGAATCATATCTAATAGAATTTGATTTCTCCGCTCAGACACACCATTATGTTGCGGTGTTCCATGTGAAGTGAGTTGTGAAACTATTCCACAATCCTTTAGATGGTCGATGAATTCCTGACTAAGATATTCACCGCCTCGATCTGAACGAAGCATTTTAATAGTTCTATTTAGCTAATTTTCTACTTCGTTTTGGTACTCCTTGAACTTTTCAAGAGTTTCATGTTTATGCTTCAGATAAACATAACCATATCTACTGAAATCATCAGTAAATGTAACAAAGTATCTTTCTCCATGTCTTGACATTGTTCTGAATGGACCACATACATATGTATGTACAAGTCCTAACAGATCATTAGCTCTTTCTCCAACATTTGAAAAATGTGCTTTTGTTAACTTTCCACTTAAGCATGATTCACATTTTCCAAACGACTCTGAACCCCTGGAATCTAGGATTCCTGCGGTTTTGAGTTGTTTATCACGATTATCACTTATGTGACCAAGTCTACAATGCCACATATACGTATCATTAAAGTCCAACTTATTACGTTTATGGGAGATATTGCATAATATGTTATCGTTTTGGATTTATATCTCATAGATTCCATTGTTGGGTTTTGCATCAAAGTAAAATACATCGTTAAAATAAGCAGAAATAAATTCACCATTAAAACGATAATCAAAACCTTGTCTACGCAAAGCATGAAATGAAACAATATTTCTAGTCACACTAGGAATGTAATAAACATTGTTCAAAACAAGTTATAAACCAGAAGGAAGTAAAAGAACATATTCTCCTATCGCCTTCACTGCAACTCTTTGTCCATTGCCAACATGGACCTCCAAGTCGCCTTGTTTCAGCTTTCTAATCTTTCTTAGTCCTTGCAAAACATTACAAATGTGGAAACCACATCCTGTGTCAAACACCCATGTTTTGCTAGGAAAAGCAAAGATTTCAATAACATATATACTTGAGGACTCTCCTCCTGAAGCCTTAGCTTGCTTCAGCTCAGCTAAATACTTAGCACAGTTCCTCTTCCAGTGCCCAGTTTCATCACAATGAAAACACTTGGCATCTTTCCGAGGTTTCTTATTGGCAACAGATTTGCCTTTGCCCTTCCTTTGCCCTGATTGCCCATTTTCTTGGTGTTAGGTTTCTTAACTTGACCCTCCTTGATCACTAGTACTGGTGCAGTCTTGCTAGGTATGTTCACCTCAGCAGTTTTGAGCATCTGATGCAGTTCTGCAAGTGTCTTTTCCATCTCGTTCATATTGTAGTTCATAATGAACTAGTTATATGACTTGGGCAATGAGTTTAGGATAATATCCCCAGCTAACTCATTGCTCAAGGGGGGATTCCAGACGAGCCAAGTGATCAACATATGCCTTCATTTTTAGCACACGAGTGCTAACTGGCGTTTCTAGAACATACAACTTGTTCTCCGCCTTGAGAACAATTTTCAAGTTGCGGTGCCGGTCCATGAAGTTGGAGTGGTTAAGTTTGTCCTTCTCTAAGATGGACTTGAGAGAGAATTGGGAGGTGGAATTGTTTTCAGTTGACATCTACAAAGTTCAAAATCTAATTTATTAGTATTTTATGTTTTAAATATTCTAATTTATCTTATGACCCAAAAGCAAAATTAATTAGGATGAGACCCCGATTCATCAATACACAGTGAACTGGCTTAGCACTGTCCACTGGTACGATTAGGCAGGTAAACAACGATTGTTAATTGTGTCCGCTACACAACTCTCCATTTGGGGTTTTCGCTAAGAGCGATGTATGTTTAACCCTAACTATGATCACTTGTCAAACAAACGATGTTTGGTCATTTACTTGTTAACTGTAACACCGGCCTATGTTACACAGGAAACGCGATGATTACCATCACTCATGATCAACGCCCAGATGCAGGGTCAGCACTAACATTTGGGTTCGATTTAAAACGAAGTGTTAACTTGTTAAGGGTGGCATAAAACATCAATTTAAAATTGAGATTTAATTTTAATATTTACCATAAATATATTGAATGACTCGTTAGCATGATGTGAGTCACACAATAGTTTATAAAATCCAATTTTATATTGTTCGTGATAATTGAAACTTCTTTCAACACTCGACAGGGTATAGTTTTAAATACCCTATTTAAACTATGTTGGTCGCTTTATCGCGAATGGACTTGTTTTATACTAATAAAACTCCTTTTATTAAATATGCTTTTCGGTTTTTATAAAACTTGTTTTAATAAAACCGTTGCCATGATTATGAAAATTTTATTTATTTTAGGTTATCTAAATTATTTATAATAAATAAACCACAACCACAAAACATAATAATAAAATTAAACGAATCGAGCCCCTAATAGGTCGCCCATTTCGTTTTAGCCGGAAACGAAACGAACTAGTCAAAAAGGGGTTTCAAAACTATTTTGATATAGCTCCCACTTGACCCGAGATCTCTATCTTCATAGAACCTATTCGCCTTTTATCTTCGTCTTGATCTTGTACTTGTAGGATTACAAAATAAATTTGAAATACAAATAAAACAAATCTATTCTAATCCTATCTATTACACCGGATCCAATATCCGTAATAAAATACAAATCAATAAAAAAAAACATCACAAACACAACCATGACAAGGGTCAAAATACCTCGGGCTCGATTCACATCACAATCCATGAACAACAAAAAGCTTTTGATCTTTTGTCAAAAAAGATAAAAAAAATTTTTGACAAATAAAACATAGATCAAAATTATAACTTTACCATCTATACGCGCGTAACCGTGGCTCTGATACCAATGTTGGGAATCATGGTATTGTATACGAAGCGGAAGCGGTTTCTATTATTATTTATCATTAAAACGAATATATATACAAATATATATATTTGCGATTTATATATATAAATAATAATAATAATAATTTTATTAATCCAATTAACAAAATATTCCTAATCAGGATCTCAGTTAAACGCGTATAAACAAATAAATAATAAACAACCATAGGGGGTTTAGTAATCAACCTTTGACGGCTACACCGGAATTGTAACACGCGCGTTACAATGAATCCTCGCTAGTAGGAAGTTCACAACCGAGCACGAACCAACCGAGAAGCAACACTTTGCAATAAGGAGGCGGCGGCGTGTGGTGGTTTGGCCAAGACAAGGGCGGCGGCCCTAAAGGGTGGCGGCCAAAACCTTTTCTTGGGAGGCAAGGAGTTGTTTTGTGTTAAAAGGGTATCATTAGGGTTTACCCCTTAACCTCCTTTTATAGAACACAATCTTACACTAAACCCCCTTGTTAAATATCATAATATTCCTTAATATTAATCTAATTAATATTAAGTCCCTTGAGTTCAAAACTATTATTATTTCATAAATAATAATCCACCGACACGTGAACTTATCTGATTCGTGTACCAACGTGTAACTCTTCGGATCGTACCGAGTCAGGTTACGTTGACCTCGACTTTTAATTACACCGGACATACTATATATCCAACATAATCAACGTTGCAAATGTGGGGCTAGTCCATTTAGTAGAGACATGTGCTTCTTAGAAGTGAAGTCTCATGCATAATGCGAGCATTGAACAAAGGGGAATATATTAGGTTTATTGATGTAAAGTAGATTAAGACTCTATCAGTAACATTTGACGTTAAAAAAATGATTAATCAAACATTACATAGAGTTCATAACCCGACTATCCATGACAGTTTTGACCCATTTACCTACAATTAGCAGCTCGATAGGGGTTATGTTCAATCTCCAACCGGTTAAATAAGCTAAAAGATTCAACTGGGTAGAACATGCCAAATAGATTGGAAGTCATGAAAATTTATATAAATGCATAACCTCCTAAGTTGCTCCATTAAGAAATGTTTGATTAATATTGTAAATATTATAGTTTCAGAATCCTATTTTGCACTTCAATAATTTTAAAGTTCAAAAGATGGATAAGCAATTGTTTGGCCATATCACCACCTCTAAGTCTCGAACCTTAAGTTTCAGGAAGAATGTTTTAAGATACTAATGTTGATATTTGGCAAATTATGTTATCTAGGTTCTTAGAGATGACTGTGTTGACTTAATGTCGATGGAAGCTCCAACCGACACATCAACGATTTTGGAACCAGAAGGAGAATCCATAACATTGTCCACCACTTCCTTTTGGGAAACAGTGATACCGCAGTTTCCAGAACTCAAACCATCATCCATAAACAACAGCAGTGATGACAAAAGTTCGGTTTCCGGGAGGCGCTTAGAAAAATCGAGTAATGTTAGCATCATGGGTGCGCTTTTGGTTCTTATTCTGTCTATTTTAGTTGGTGTTATGCTCTTTGTTTTCAGGACTTAAACGGTTCGTTTACCATATGTTATCATGTTTTGTTCCTGTGTGAATTAGAATCATATAAATTCTTCTTGTGTTAATGGTTATATGGTGGATGTTAGTATTTTCAAGTAGTCATTTTCATTGAAGCTATTTTATTTATCTACATGGGTATATGCTTCTAATCGCTACGTACCACGTACATGTGTTGTATGTATGTATGCGACCACTTCCACCATCACTGCCGTCACTGACCACCGTTTTGTTCACAATCTGTCTTATTCCAAATTTAATTGTTATTTATTGAAGTGACCTATTGTGACCCATTAGTTTGTGTGACGTGACTGCCTGTGTTGCCAGGCTAATCAGGTTATGGGGTGTTTTGGATTTGCATTATAAAAGGTTTGATTATGGTTGTATCAAGATCGCATTCTCAGTTTCAAAACTTACCCTGATATTTTGTTTGAAACATGTTATGTTCTATAGAGTGGTATGTGTCAATGATGATAGTATGATTAATTGATTACAGTTATTTTTGTTATTCCCTTGTGGGAGACTATGTTTACTACGAAAGAACCCATGATTCAGTTTACTTGTTCTTCGTCCGTGATGGGTTTGTTTCTTTATTTTGTGAGTTGAAGAACCCCCTTTTGAATTCTGGTTGTCGAAACTGCATTAACTTGTGAAATTGCAAGTTTCTTTTCGCTTGCTGACACTTTCTTGGATGAATGCTGCAACTGCAAAAGGCAACATGAAAGTATTAGACCTTGTGGACGTCTCCCAACTCGTGAGTATGGATAATGTGAGAAGTGTGTGTATCCTTTTTTGTTGAATAAGTATAGTCTTTAAGCAACCAGAATAATCGAATCACTGCATTCCTTGTTTCCAAGATTATTCCGTGTTCCCAACAAGCTGGAATCAGATCCCGGTGTGCCTGCCATGATGCAAATATAATAGGTGATTTTGCTTGGTACATGCAAAATTTTTGGCTATTTATTGTGCAAGTTGGCTTCGCATTGTGGCGTTTATATAAAAGCTTAGGACTAACCTTCATTGCTTCATTAATTGCTACAGATATTGAGTTGCTGGTCAATCTTCCACTTGGAAAAAATCATCATACTTAGAGATGAGGAAGAAGGCGCATTGATGCTTTTGCGACATGTTTATTTGCCGGCATCCCTCTTGAATTAGGGAATGTACTTTCTTCTCAAGATATTTTCGCTGTTATTCCAAACTAAAGTCTCACTTGATCGAATCGCCACCTATCTCTGGTTCAAGGACATTGATTCTAGTGCTACTTAATAAGGTTTCACGAGGTAGTTTTGAAACCGCTGTCAAGATCATAGACAGTAAATTTTCATGGGATAATGTATCTTCTAACCCGACTTTGAAAGACATGAACGTAAGAGAGAATCATGGGATGCAGTTTGCAGTGTCTGGGACCGTTGGATCTAGAAAGTCAAGGTTACTGTCTTGTATTTTATGTGTAAGGTATTAGGGAGGGAGGGGCGCTACCAGCGGAGCATCCGTGTTGTACCTTCACCGCACCAATCGCAGCCTGCCACCTGGACCACCACTCGTGAGTTTTCTGGTTCCCTCTCTCCTTTGCATCTCTCTCTCTACACACATGAGGTAGTCTACGGAAACTCTCCACGGGACTACCAGAAATTAGCTACCCATGACCACGGCGGTGAACCCGTGGGGTAGTGGGGTACCAGTGCCATTCACTGGTTGCACCCCACCTTCCCCTAAAGATATTAGGAAGTGTGAAAGTCGAAGGATAAGATCTTGTTTGGTAGGGAGACAGAAGGATTACACAAGCCGTAAAGTACAACAGCATTCTCAATTCTGAAACCGACTTTATGGGCCTTGTACGTGCACCTATATACGCGATTTGCACTCTTATTTTACACAGCTGTTAACATTTCAATGTTTTTCTATATTATTTATAGGCACCTACAGACCAAAGTGCAGGGGAGTAGCAACATTTTCTTACCAAGTTGCATCATTTTTGTTTGCAATTATTCAACTTGTTAGCATCATTGCAGTTATACCACAATGCGCTTGGCATGTGATCATTATTTTCAATTCTGTTGCACGCTACAACAATAATACTTGCCAACTTAGTGCGAGGGTTAGAAAGAAGGGCCGAAGCAGAAGTGTTTTGTAATTTTTATTAGTGAAACATGTTCAATAGCTTCCATCAACAGAAGTTAACAATCACAGATACTAGTATTTAGTACAATTACATGAAAAGCTCAGTGAATATGATGAAATTCAAGATTTGATTCAAAACTCAAACAAGCGTTGTTTTCTTCATGTCTGCTGCAGATTGGAGATTTAAGGTTGCTGATGCACTGCGAAACATGATACTTTCGAACTTTAGTTTCCAAAATAACTACATGAGTTTATGATTATTGCAAACATCAGCTGTTAGATGATGTATTACCTCGAAGAAATTGTCTACCAGTAACAGGGATTGGCGCATTGTTCGATATGCTGTCCCTCTTTTATGCATGCCTTCAATCATCTTTCCACATTCTTCACTCTCTAGCCCAACTGTGAGACACAAAAAAATGAATTTAAAGTGCCTAAATTTTTGTAACATTATCTGACAGTTTCTTGCTCTAAGACATCAGCTGTTAGATGATGTATTACCTCGAAGAAATTGTCTACCAGCAACAGGAATTGGTGCAATGTTCGATATGCTGTCCCTCTTTTATGTCTGCCTGCCTTCAATCATCTTTTCACATTCTTCACTCTCTAGCTCAACCGTGACACACACACACACAAAAAAAAAAAAAAATGAATTTAAAGTGCCTGAATTTTTATAACATTATCTGACAGTTTCTTTCTCTAAAACAGATGACAAATAAAGTTGACCTGAAGAAAATCATGCTTTATATAAATTAATAGAAAGAAAGTACCTGTTATAAAATTATGTGTTTTTGGTGCGAAATGTACGAGAAGGCCATGTATTGCAACACATGCAGACGTGAACCATACGAATCAAGCTCCATCTAGAACAAGAATAGCAGATCTTCCAACTGATCTATGCTGGGCGGAAAATCTATTATCCTTGTACCTTTTATATTCAACTCTTTTAAACATCTTAAGCGTCCTATTTCCTTGGGCAATTTCTCAACTAGAATGCAGTCTGTGAGATGGAGGGATTTTAAACGTTTCATCTCACAGATGCTATTTGGAATATCTCGTAAGGATTTGCAATCCGTTAAGTGCAGCTCCTCTAAAAATTCTAATCTGTCAATATCCTCAGGTAACTGCTTAAGAAACCAACAACATTTGAACCGGAGAACTTTAAGATGTTTCAACATAAAAATGCTATCCGGAAAATGTTCAATATTTGTTGAAAACAAACTTAGCTCCTCTAGACTATCTAACCGGTCAAGATTCTTGGGCACCTCGGGAATACTTCCTTCGAGCGTAAGCTTTTTAAACTGTAAACCACAAATAATTCCTGATAAACTTACAAGATTTGTGAGAGTACAGTCAAAATGGAACTTAGGCAAATTATTGTCAGGGTGGAATGAGCATATACCAAAGGACCTTGCAATTAGATCTAACTCGGATAAAGAACCATCCATAGGAAACCCTTGGTTATCCATACAAGGCTTGAACCTGAAACTACCACTTAGACAACCAACGGGAGCTTGAATTTCTACCAAGTTATAACAATCATAAAGATATAAGCACTGAAGACACGGAGACAGCCCAAGGTGAAGGGTTCTCAGCTTAGAACATTTAATGATAACGGTTTTGAGCTTAGGACTTTCAATGGGCATGTGAAGTTTTAGCAAATCAACACATTGAAAAAGATGTAACTTCTCTAGATTTCGAGTTTGTGTAAGGTTAAGGGTTCTCAGCTTAGAACATTTAATGATAACGGTTTTGAGCTTAGGACTTTCAATGGGCATGTGAATTTCTAGCAAATCCTCGCAATAAGAAAGATCTAACTTCTCGAGATTCCGAGTTTGTGTAAGGTTAAGGGTTCTCAACTTAGAAGAATGTATTTCAATGATTCTGAGCTCAGGACTTTCAATGGGCATGTGAAGTTCTGCCAAATTATATAGAGAAAGAAGTAACTTCTTGAGATTCCGAGTTTGTGTAAGGTTAAGGGTTCTCAACGTAGAAGAATATAGATCAATGATCTTGATCTCGGGTCTTTCAACTAGCATGTGATGTTCTACCAAATTCCAACAATTTGAAAGATGTAACATCTCAATATTCCGAATCCCATTAATGGCTTTCAACTTATAACATCCATGGATGCATAGGTCTTTAATCTTTACAACGACCAAGTGAAGTTCTACCAAATCCTCAAGTTCTTCGATATTTAGTTTGTCGAGATTCTCAACCCATCCAATATCCAAGGTCCTCAGCTTAGAACCATAGAAGTTAACGGATTTGAGCTTAAAATGTTCAGCAGGCATGTGAAGCTCAACCAAATGATAACAACGTACAAGATCTATCGTCTCTAGATTCTGAGTCCGCCTAAGGTCAAGGGTTTTCAACTTAGAATATTGGAGGCTGAGGTGTTTGAGCTTTAGATTTTCAACGGGCATATTTAGTTCTACCAATTTCTTACATCCCACAACTTTTAGTGTGTCGAGTATCTGAGCCCGCACAAGATCCAAGGTCCTGATCCGGTTACAATGACTGATGCTAAGGAATTTGAGCTTACAACTTTCAATGGGTATGCGAAGTTCTGCCAATTTCCAACAATCTTCAAGATGTAACCTCTCGAGATTCATGGTCAACCCAATGTTCAAGGTTCTCAACTTACAAAAACGGAGGTCAATGAATCTGAGTTTCTTTAGAACCTATGTATCATGAGCAAAAACAAAGATGAATTCGGTGTAATGACAATCAAATAGATATATAGCATAAAAAGGATCATGCAAAAATAAAACTAGTAATTTTACCTTTTTTGCTCCACCCTTCCAAAGTTGATCAATTTTACTATAACGCATTTCAAGGCCAACAAGATTATTTGCTAGAAATGTATTGGGTAAAAACGTAAAAGGATAACCATGCCAACACAAATATCTTAAACTATTAGGTAGATGTAGGCTAGCTTCGTCAATATTATCATAGTCGGAACTAGGATAGAAACAACTTATACTTGAACCAATCACTTCAAGAAATCTAAGTCCCTTCATTTTTCGAAGACCTTTCATGATAATAACGGGATCAAGCAATTCTACTTTCATACATCTTGTTGCTTTAGTACCCTATGATAAAAAAAAAAAAAACAGATACAAATAAGTATATGTTAGTTTTCTCCACTTTACAAATAAACATGAACCTTACCTTGTCTTCAACCAATATATCTTCAATCTCCTCCTTAATCCATAGTCGGGTATGTTTGTAAGCCACATTGCGGTACAGACGACGAACAATATCCTTACCCATTTCTACAATCTGGTCATGCATACCTAAGCACCCATCACTAGATAAAGTCAAAAGAGATTTTTCCTCAAGAACTCTTAAACCAATCCTAGCATGAAAATCACAACTTTCAAGAGCTCTAATTGCTCTTTCTTTCTCCCAACCTTTTAATATGCATGCAACATCTAGGAATATTTCCTTGTAATCCTCTTCCAGTCCGTGATAGCTTAATTCCAGTTTTTCCATAGTTTCTTTCAAAGGAATTGTTTTTAGTCTCTCTAATGCATCTTTCCATTCAAGCCTGTCTTTACCGCATAGAAATGAACCCAAAACTTTGATTGTCAAGGGAAGACCGGCAGCATAACATACAACTTGGTCTGATAACTCTTTATAAGCTTGAGATGGAATCTCTCTCGCAAATGCATACCTACTAAAGAGGCAATTTGCTTCCACATGTGATAACAGATTGACATTAAGAATCTTGTTCATTGGCACACCATGTGCTACCAACACTTGTTCTTCTCTTGTTGTAATGATAACTCGACTTCCCGGCTTGAACCAACTAGGATCGCCAGCTAAGGCCTCAAGTTGGTCTATATGATCTACATCATCTAGAACAAGAAGAACCTTTCTACCACACATCCTTTGTTTCATAATATTTCTTCCTTCATAAACACCATTTATGATGATATTTTGTCCATTTAGTACATCTAAGAGTACTTGTTTTTGCAATGACTTCAAACCACACATTATGTTTTTTGAATTTTCCCTAACACTCTCAACAAAGCTTGAACCTTCAAATTGACAAGATATTTGATCAAAAACAACTCTCGCCAAAGTGGTCTTCCCAGACCCTCCCATTCCCTTGATCCCTATCATGATAAAATCATCGATATTAGTTTCTAAAGATGAAACTACAACTTTGACACGTGTCTCCATGCCTATTAACTTTCCATCAACACTATAGTTGATAACACGTAGCTTTAGTGAGACCTTTTCAACAATGTTTTGGATAACCTTGCCTTCATGCCTGTATGTTAAAGAAAATTTAATAAAATTACTCAAAACTCCTAAATGAAAAGTTAATCTAAAATATTTAACTTGCAAGAGTATATAGAGTAAATAAGTAGTGATATACTCATGTTTCATGTTCAATCTTTCAACACATGGAAGTCCCTTTTAAACAATGATTAAAAAAATTGAAAGAATAGAGAAAAATGCCCCGATAGTCCCTGTGGTTAAATCAAGTTTCACCTTTAGTCCCCAACAATTTGAAATTGCATTCTTGTTCCCTGTGGTTTGCTTGGTTGTTACTCGGATAATCTCTAAAGCGGATGTCCCCGTGGTTTAACTGTTTATCCGGTCTTCTAATTAGTAGGAGTAATTATGTCATTTTACATACTATCCAAGTACTAACCAAGCAAGTCACATGGAACAAGAATGTAATTTCAAAACTTTGGGTAAAAGTGAAATTTGGTTAAACCACATGAACCATCTACACATTTTCCTCGAAAGAATATAACAAAGTTATGCAGATCGAATTTACATACCCATCAAAGGTGTTTTTCAACTCCCACCCAGACAAACTGGCTGCTTCTTTCATAGCATCTCTCCATCTCCTTGCAGACTCTTTATTTACATGCTTGGAAAATGCTTCTCCAACGGCCCCACTTTGGTTACGGACTTCTGTGGGTTCCACATCATAGAAGACCGGATAAACAATATTCCCATTTATCTTCCGGCATTCCATAATCTTGACGAGCTCATCTAAGCACCACGATGAAGATGCATAGTTCTTGGAGAAAACAATAATGATAGACTTAGAGTCTTCGATGGATCTGACAAGCTCATCACCGATCGTTGTCCCTTTTTTAATTTCTTCATCATCTTTGTACGTGTAAATGCCTTTCTGCTTAAGAGCATGATAGAGGTTATCAACAAAGTTCTTACGGGTGTCTTCACCCCTAAAACTCAAAAACACATCATACTTGAACGTCTTTTGAATTGATGAAGCTGAAGTAGATGCCATTGAATTTATGCTTGAAGGATAGGATAAAATGATATCTTTGTTGGGAAAATTTACATGAACTGATTGAAAACAAACGCAGAAGAGATGACCAATCCTTCAAGAGTTGATATTAAGATGGTCGGGTCTCAGCAATGATTGTTGATTATTTCGTTTTAACTCTTCTAACTAATAATTTTACATCTTTTTGGTGCGTTTATTATATAATTTCCACATGCATTATACTATGTTGTAATTTTGTTTTTTTTTCCCATGAAAAAACATCAAAAAAGACACCACTTTCTAAAGTAAACAATTTTATTTTGAATTTATGATCACTTTCTAAGATGGTTTCATCAATATCCAACGTTAACTGTTTTGTTTGCAAGCACCATGATTATGACATCTATTTTTTTTTAAGTTTAGTAACATTCGAAACCATTATTGATGGTTAAACATTATATATATATATATATATATATATATATATATATATATATATATATATATAGGGAATGGATAGTTTGAGAACTCACTTGAGTTGTGAGAACCATAGGAACTCTTTTGGACCCTTGATCATGACCATCCAATGGATGAGATTTAATGTTGGGTTGTTTTTGTCTTTTTTTGTATACATATATCTTTTTAATTATCAATTTATAAAAATAACCCTGAAAAGGGTATTATTGGAAAGAAAAAACCATACCAAACCTTCCTCGGTTCCCTCCATCTGACAACTATCACTTCCTACTCTCTCTCTCTCTCTCTCTCTAGTAAAATTCAAAAACCATCAAAAAACCGTTCCGAATTCCTCTCTGCTCCTGGTGTTTCATCCCTTCCCCCTCGCCTCTAATTCCTCTTCGACACCGGTGATCAATAATTAGGGCCGTTGTTTGTTATTGGTTCCGATCATCATCGTGAATCATCGTCGTTTTTCAGAGGTATTATGTTAGTTGTTTTAAAATTTTTAACTGTACATTGTGTTTTTTTTTCTTTAGGACTGATAAGGATAAATGAAACCCTAGAATTTAGTTAAGACTTGTTTTTTTTAATATAGATTGAAAAAATTATTAAGTGTGTCCATTGTCTTGCAAAAAAAAAAAAAAAAACCCTACTTATTGCAAACCACTTCGTCGGTGTAAAGAGTTCTGGTTATGTGTGAAGAATTTTATTAGGGGATAAACAGTTTTGTTATGTGTTCAGATATTTTTCTTATGTGTATAAGAATTTTATTAGGGGATAAGTGGTTTTTATGGTTTGTCTGTGTGTGTTTTGATGTAAAGAATGTCTTTGTTAGGAGATAATCATTATTGCTATGTGTGTGGAATTTTACGTTGGTGTAAAAAACTGTACTAGGGTATAAGCATTTTTTGGATTTTCAGGCTGTTTTGATTGTTTGTGTTATACCAGTAAAGACAACAAAAACATGGTGGCTGGTACCAGGAGCTCTAAACGACCCCATGGTGACCTCTCAGCTAATGCAGAAGTTATTTGCCTAAATTCGGATAACAAAGGTAAAATAAAAAAAAAGGATCCTTCTGTTTTATTTGTATATTTGTTTACTCATGTTCATTGCTGTTGTAGTGGCCATCTAGATGAGGCAAACATCGACCCCACCGAACATTACCCGTAAGTTTACACCAACATAGAAAAATGATCCCACACCACCCTCCACCACATGTACTGACTCTGATATTGCAGGTACATGATGTACGAGGACCGCTATGGTGTACGGTCTGGTGCCCCACTTCTGCAGTCTTTGGCGGTGGGGAAAAGGTTGTATGGTTCGGTGGTGGATGCTTGGGTTAATGTCCTTAACAATGACCCGCTGTACCGTGACGTTGGAGGGTTACGTCGCTTGTTCCTTGCAAGTACCACAATTGTGAGTACGCGTGCCGGCCAAGTTTTTGGTTGCGTGGAGTATTTATTTTTATTTTTTTCCCCCGGCTTTCGCTTTAACCGTGATAATTATTTATTTATTTATTTATTTTTACCAGGTTGACTGGATGTTGAGATTGGTTGATGACCCAGAGGGGCTTCGTTTGGCAGCTTTCAAGAAGGGTGTATCTGGGGTGGTGAAGGGCAATCAGGACCAGCTGGGGTTTCAGTCATTCGACATGGTTTTTGTCCCGGTCCTGCAAAGTGAACACTTTTACGTTGTTGTGTTCGACTTCAAACATGAAGACATCTGCCTCCTAGATAACATTGCCCCAAAGAAGTCGCCCGTGATCCTGTCTGACAGCAACGTATATTACGCTAAAAGCACGCCGTATAAAGTGGTGAGAAAAATAACAAAAAAAATTAAAATTTCTTTTCTGCTTTGTTATTAATGTTTCAGTCCCGTAACTTATCTGACTAAAAACCGCATTGCAGAAACATATCTTCGTTGAGTACCTGTTATTGGTCAATCACCCCAAGGCGGCTACGATGAGCGAGCGCGACATCAGGCCGGTAACTTTGCCGTGGAAAACATACAAGAACACAGTGGACTGTGGCGTCTTTGCGATGCGGCACATGGAGAACTACTGCGGGGTTTCAACACGTTTCAACTGTGGATTTAACCTGAACGGTAAAAGAAAGCAATCGCAGCTGGACACATTGCGGAGGAGGTACGCGGCGGCAATCCTGCTGTCGGGGACAAACATCCACAGAGACCGGGTTTGGCGAGACGCGGTTAGGAAGTGAGTGACGTGTTTGTGTTGGACTTCTATGGTGTTTTGCAAAAAAAAAAAAAAAACAAAACTAGATGTTTTTATAACTTTTGTGTAACTAAAAAAAACTAGATGTTTTTTGTTGTGGGTTTGTTAGGTAGGTTAATCTACGTTAGGGAAAACGTATCTTTTCAGTTTACCCCGGTGTATAAAAAACTAGATGTTTTTTTGTTGTGGGTTTGTTTGGTTGTTTTTTATTTTTTGGTGTTGGTGGTGGTTAGCTGGGCTACTCTAAGGTAGGAAAATAAAAACAGCGTGGCATTATCTAATTGTGTTTACATCGGTGTAAAAATGTAAAACGACTCTGTTACCATGCCCGGCCAAAAAAAATAGGAGTGACTAAAGTAAGTAGAAACAGTACAAAGACTAAACCCCCCAATCAACATCCAAACAGACACTTGTCTTCCCCCCCCCCCCCCCCCCCCACCACCACATGGCAAGGACTTTTTTTTCAACTCATATAAATGATTACTACCACCACCCCTCTCTGTGATACATTGGCCCCACTTCCCCCTCTTTGATTTTTACACCATGGTAAAACTTGGTTTTATTATCTAGTTTGATCCACTTGGTCAGGAAAAAAAAAGATTCCCGAGTGGGAAAGGTCCGGACCCACTTTATTCCTGTGATGTTTTTTGTACGGGATACAGATGCAAAATAAAAAATTTAAAACGTGCAAAAATTATCTAATTGTGTTTACACCGGTGTAAAAAAATGTAAAACTAATTTTATTGTCTATTAAACTTAGTTTTTGTTTTACTGTGAAAAAGTAACTAATTTTATTATCTAATTTGCGACTCCATGTGCTTTAAACAACCTAAAGGTCTCACGTTATCACTTGATAATATATAAAACAATATAAACAAAAAATATGTAAAAAAAGGGATCCCATTGCCCATATTTAGCCATGTGTAAAAAAACCTTGTGTGAGAAAACAGTTTGTACAAAAAAAGCCATCACGTAAAAAAACGTACAAAAAATCGTCTAATTGTGTTTACACCGGTGTAAAAATGTAAAACTACTCTGTTACCATGCCCGCCAAAAAATATGAGTGAATAGAATAAGTAAAAAACGTACAAACACTATGCCCCCAAATCAACATCCAAAAAAGACACTTGCCTTCCCCCCCCCCCCCCCCCCACATGGCAAAGCACTTTTTATTCAACTAATATAATGATTATTACCACCACCCCTCTCTGTGATACATTGGCCCCACTTCCTTTTTTCACTACTTATACCCCCTCTTTGAGGGTGCCAATGGGAAGGAAAGTCACTGGTAATTGCTCAAAGTAGAAACACACAAGGTAACACCGCCCACAAAAAAAATTGCTTAAAAAAAAGTTATTTATTTATTTATTTACATGTTCCTTTTTTGTTTTTTATTTGTTTTTTTTTTTATTATTATTATTATTATTATTATTATTATTTCTGCATTGTTTGCATGGCTAACAAAATTTGTTGCTTATTTTTTCTACCATGTTTTATGTCCACCTATAACAGACATGAGTGGCGGCGAAGAGAAACCTCCTAGGTTCCCACGTAATGAGAGGACGGGGAAACTAGTGCAAGTATGGCATCGTTCGCAAATGGGGATAACATCGGGCGCAACCACTCCTCCGCCCCGCCAGCCAGCGTTGCCTGTCCCTCAGTTCACGCAGCCACCAGCACAGCAAGGTTTGGACAGGGGCAAGTCCATCGCACATGACGCGTACGGGACCAGACCTGGTTACGGTCCGCTGCCATTGTACTCCAGCCATGGAGTCGCAGGTTACGGAGGGTCTCAGCCCCATGGTCACTACACTAGCCCACCGTGGAGGGGCCAGGGGACCGAACGCAGCAGGAAAGGGACTGAAGACAGGTTGCTCGATTTGGGGTACGGAACACCACTGGGTCCGGATATGCGTCCACGCGTGCCGGATACTAATCCTAACGTCGTGAACAGGTCGGCAAAAAGCAGCCCCGTCAAACCGACATACAACCCGACTTCAAATGCATCAACGGCGCCCCTACCAGAGGAAGAGTACTGGGACCCAGACACCGCAAGTGACGACGACATTGTTGGTTTTGACTGGCCTTCTGAAGACGAGACTGACTGGGATGCAGTTATGTCGCCGAAAGGGCGTTATTAGAGAGGTATCTGGCCTGTAGGCTTTAATGTGGTCAATGTATCTAAAAAATAATGTAGGTGTGACCATGTGTGCTTGTTATGTGTACTGTTCTAGGTATTCCCTGTTGCTTGGGTCTTTTACACTGGTGTAAAAAGGTCCCACCAACCACCCCATTATGTTATGTTTATCTTAAATGCTTGTCCTAAATCCAGGTTGTATGGTCTACAAAAAAATAAAAAACTGGAAAAAAAAAAACCTACACAAAAGTGACAACCCATGTAACAAAAATAAAAAAGGATAGGCAAAAAAGGATTAAAACATAAAACCATACTTATAAACATTAATAAACCACAAAAACATCCATCATTCGACAAAAAAAACACCCAGCCCCGCCACCCCCCGTAGTTTGAACCTTGGGTTTTTACACGCTAACCACATAAAAAACAAAAGACATTGCCTGGGGTTACACATCGTGCGTGGCTTTGCAAAAAATGCACGTTCGGCATGTACAGCTTAGGTACATGCTGAACAAACATTTTACACCATGCCAAAAAAACAAAAAACCCACCAGGTTTCTAAAAAAGGTTCCATATTACTACTACAAGATAGACATTAATTACCACCAAAAAAAAGAGGGGATCATGAGCCTGGATCATAATCAGCGAAACAGCTACGTCCCTCTGTCTTTGTTCTTCAACGGGCAGTTCCTGGAGTCGTGGTCGGTGACAAATTCAAAGCATGCCTTGCACTGACACGGGTTCTTCTTCTTCTTGTTCACGGCCTTTTCACCAGGTCCCACCAGGCGGCGATTGGTACCACATCCCTTGTTCCTTATTCCCTGCGGGTTTGAACACGAAACTTCAACGTCGTCTTGTACCCCCAACAAATCGGCAATCACATTGACATTTTCGGGCTGCGGCTGCACTGGCTCGCTGGTCTTCCTAAATACATCGTCCTTGATACCCCTGAGCTGCTCTGAAAACGTAGATAAACGATCAGGCGAAACACTTAAACGATCAACGCATTCATTAAACATGTCGAGCAGCGCATTTCGCATAACAGCCTGGTCGTTATTGTCAACCCCGTAACGCGCATCTACATAAAACACAGATTTGGGTAACACGTCACGCCTCCACCTGTCCATGATATACTTTTCAGGGATTTCCTCTACTTTTGTGTATCTGAACACACAGAAAATGTGTCGGCACAAGTATCCAATGCGGGTCCAAGAGTTGCATGAGCATGTTACATCTCCATTGCTCGAGTCAACCGTGACCTATTCAAAAAAAATAAATAAATAAATAAACCATCGAAAAAAAACAAACAAAAATAATCATGGAAATTGTGTTTCTTTTTTCTACAGCTATACTACCGTGTAGTCGTTAACCGGGTCTGTGCGCTTGTCAAGGTGTGTTACAGTGTACACCTTCGCCCCATCGACTTCAGCTTGGTTGGTGATGAAACACCATAACACAGACTTCTGAATTTCCTTTCGGACTTCATGGAATATTGTTTGAGAGTATATCATGGCACATTGCTTCTCGATCGCCATACCAGTCTTCATTTCAGGGAGACGCCACTCTGTTTGATGCTCCGCAACCCTTTGCCTATATCTCTGGGAGTCCATTGTTGTATCAAAACACAACAAAAACTGCACAAGTGTATTGGCCCAGCTAGAATTGACTTTGAATGACGCGTTCAAGCTTTCGCACCTGGAGGTGGTCTTCATGAGGCACGACATTGGGATTTCACGGAAGTACGCAGGAACCCACATCTCCCTGATATTAAACATGTCCTGCAGCCACTCATTTTCTGCAAGTCCGTACTTGTCCAGCAATTTACCCCATCGGGTTTCAAAAGTCGACGGTTTTATGTAAACATTCCAGACCAGCTTATGGATAGCCGCCCGAACCTCTGCGTTGTCAGCGCCGCCTCCAACAACCTGTTCATCAAAAGTGCCACATACATAAGCGATGTTCATCAAAAGTCGACGGTTTTATGTAAAAAGTTTCTACCTTCGCCGGCAATTTCTTCATAATGTGCCACATACATAAGCGATGACTTGCCTCATTAAAAATGGCCGCCACGGCTTGCTTCATTGCTGGGTCCTGATCCGTTAACACCAACTTAGGTTGTTTCCCATGCACTCCAAGGAACGTGTTGAGCAACCAGCAATAAGACTCGATCGTCTCACTGAACAGTAACCCGGCGCCAAAAGTAACGCAACGTTTGTTGTTGTCCACACCAGTGAAAGGCACGAATATGAGATTGTACCTACATAAGTGAAACAGGCAATGTAATAAAAAAAATAGCAGAACAACAATTCCCAGCTGCATAAAACTAAAAATACGAGATCACCAATACCACTTTACCTGTTTGTTTGGTATGTCGCATCGAATGCAAGCACATCGCCGAACGCTTGGTAATTTATCTTTGATATCTCGTCAGCCCAGAAAACATGTCTAAGCTCTCCATTGACAAGGCTATACTTAAAAGAAAAGTTTGGCAAATTCTTCACCCGGTCGTTCAGCTTGTCAACCATCATCTGGGAGTCCCTGTTACCAATGAACATGCGGATACTCCTGGCAAAGTTCTTGTAGTCAGCGGGAGTGCCCTTGACATTGTGATGTCCCCCTTTTAGGCTAACTTGCATCTTGTGAGCTACTGTGGGGCCAACTTTGTTGAGGCTTAGCCGGTGGATGAATTCTTTGGTAGAATAATCCAACTTCCTCCCTATTTTAGTTAAATCTCTGTTGTACGAAGGAACCAGCATGTGATTGTGACTCTCTTCGAAGTGATAAATCTCCCACATTGACGTAACATTGCATAACTTGGCTCTGACACTTGCTTTACAGTCGCACACCTGGAAAGTTGACTGCCTAATCTTCAAAGATGTTTCATCTAGGCAGTCGAATTTCCTTTTGGTTTGGGGTTTCCCTGACTTTGAGCACAGTATGTACCTATGGGTGATGATGCCTTTAACCCTTTTCACGGTTCCAATCCTAGTAGAAAACCCACATTTCTTAGCATACGTCTCATACATTTGAACCACGTCTTGCCACTCCCTATACTTAGCAGTCATGTTCGGTTTTAGCGACTCGTCTACTATTGGTTTCCAGTACCGAGTGCCATTGGGTGTGAACCAAAAAGCAGACCCAGATCCTACAAAAAAAAAAAAAAAAAAAAAAAAAAAAAAACCAAAAAACAAAACACAAAACCATTACAAAAATACAGGTCTACCCTTATCATTCCTATTATGAATTCTCATGCAAAAAGTAACATTGTCTAAAATACTATACTACTATAATTTAATGCCCAGCTTCTTGTGTAAGTTAAAACTCATATCGAGAAACAATCATCCTTTATCATTCCTATTCCCATTAAAATCCCTTAAATCCAAACCCACCCTAAAAACTTCTTGGCTGTTCTTGCATATCACTCAGTCACTCACACAAAACATATAGTGGTCCAGTGAAGTAATATAACTAAACAACATTTTTTAGGGTGGAAAATACATGCCAACAATTACACATCTATACTTTACCTCGGTGTAAAAAGCAGGGAACTAAGTCCGTAGAAAAATTCACCTACAGAATTGTATTTTTAGGAACTTAAACACCGGTGTAAAACACGCGGCGATCAAAAAACCACCGATCAAAAAACCAGAAAAAACATAACCATAACAACGAAGAAGAAAGACACACCAAAAAAAAGACACAAAAAAAATATAGAAAAAGGAAAACATTACGATCTTCCTCAATGTGAGCCGGTTGGCTTATAGGGGATGCAATGATTTCTTCACCAGACGAACCACCTTCATCGACCGAGAAAACCCCACCAATCGTTTCTTCTGACTCATCCACCACCCTTTTCCCCTTGTCAACTACCGATCGCAGACTACTTTCAACCGAACCATTCTCTGCTTCTGAACTACTTGCTGGCGGTGCTTCTGCCATAAATCTAGCAACGTCCTCTAGGTCTTGCTCAGTGAAAAATTCAATACCGTGTGCTTCGTCGTTTGGATCGTTCATGATCACGAGAACCAGTGTTTCTAGGGTTTTCCTTTTGTTGAAGATGGGAATTATTTGGGGTTGAAGGTCATCTGCATGTGATGGAGGGTTTTTTAGGTGAGAGTATATATGAGGGTATGGGGGGTATCAATTAATGGGCGGGAAAATATATCTAGGGATATTAACCACTGACAAGTGTGACAAGTGTGTAAGATACTCTCTCCAAAAAAAAATATTAAAAAACACTATGATAATTTCATTTAGGAAAGATAATAATAGGGGATTGACAATTATACACATGAATATAATATACATAAGAAGCCTATGTGTCACTTTGTAATTGGCCAAATGGAGTTCTCAAGTTCTCGCAACTGGGATGAGTTCTCAAATGATCCCATTCATATATATATATATATATATATATATATATATATATATAGGGGATGGATCCATAGAAAACCCTAAATATTGAGAAAACTCTAGAAAACCCTTAAAAAAACCTACTTCCCGAGCTTCTTTTTTTTTAAATTAGGGCATGTAATATACATGTTTTTAAGTGTTTTGAGCCAAAAAAATCAAAAAAGCGCCGAAGGGTTTTTTTTTTTTTTTTTTAAAATAAGTTTTGCATCATAACATATGTTACCAGTGCAAAAATAAGCTAACATATGTTATGATGCAAAACTTATTTAAGAAAAAAAAAAAAACCCTTCGGCGCTTTTTTGATTTTTTTGGCTCAAAACACTTAAAAACATGTATATTACATGCCCTAATTTATTTAAAAAAAAGACCGGGAAGTAGGTTTTTTAAGGGTTTTCTAGAGTTTTCTCAAAATTTAGGGTTTTCTATGGATACTTAGCCTATATATATATGGTAATTTGTACCCATCTCATTTCTAACCAACTATTTAAATAAACATCACACACTCTAGTCTCTATCTCACACACTCCTCTCTCTATCTCTCTCTCTCTCTCTCTCTCTCTCTCTCTCTCTCTTACACACACACAGACACACATTACTTTCTCTCTTTCACACACACTCCTCTCTCTCTCTCGAAACAAATCTGAATGGGGGTTGGATCTCAAAACAGATCTGAACAGGGGTGGGGGTGGGATCTCGATCGTGGTGGGTTTTCGTGGTTGCGAAGATAGGTGGGTGGAGGTGATGGTGGTGGTCTACGGTTGGTTTGGAGGTGATGGTGATAGTGGTTTTTGGAGGTGATGGTGGTCGACGGTGGTTTTGGAGGTGATGAGCGGTGGTCAACAGATCTGTACCAGGTATGTTTGTTGTTATTATTATTATTATTGTTATTATTTTCCATGTTTTTATTATTTTTATTATCTGAATCTATATTATTATTATTATTATTATTATTATTATTATTATTATTATTATTATTATTATTATTAATAGAAGTGGTAATATTATGTTTGGTAGTCATGGTGACTCCCATCATTGGAAAACATTTCAGGCTCATCTTTCTATTTCCTATTTACTTTTTCTATTTTTTTTAATTTGAAATGTTTGATTCTATAACAAAATTATATAAATAATAATATTGTAATCATCTTTTTCCCTGGAACCTGTTCCTTTTTTTTGTGGGAAAAGCTCACATCAACATATTGTACCCAACCTAATTGAGTGTTTTTGAATTAGATCTGAATCTATATTATTATTATTATCTGAAGGTGTTTGGATGAAGGAATAGATGATAAGAAGGTTATGATGGAAGGTCAACAAGAACCGTCACAGATGGAAGCGGTCAACAACTCAAGGGAATTGGTCAAAGAGATGATAAGAAGGTCAACAAAAAGGTGTGCTTCTTCACGTACATGACCTTCCATGATGGAAGTAGTCAAAGAAATCAAGAAAGTATGCAAGTTTTGAAGTGCTTATTTAGTTTTTAAATCTTATGTTTGGTTAAACTTTGGATATTGATTTATATTTTTTGAGGACTATTGATGCAGAAAGATTTTTTTATCCAACATTTGCAACAGTTTATTTTCTGTTTTTGAGTTTGAATTTAAAACAAGTTACATACGCACCATTAACTACGATACATATGTAAATATGTAAAATGCTCTTTTTACAGTGTAACATGTTTTAAAATGTAACAATGTAAATACATACAAATGACACATATAACATGTTACAACGTAACACGTAAGTTGTTACAGCCAAATCTGACTGAGTTTGAATTTAAAACAAGTTACATACGCACCATTAACTACGATACATATGTAAATGTGTAAAATGCTCTTTTTACAGTGTAACATGTTTTAAAATGTAACAATGTAAATACATACAAATGACACATATAACATGTTACAACGTAACACGTAAGTTGTTACAGCCAAATCTGACCGATTCTCACCTATTAAAAGGTTTAAAAATTGAAAAAAAAAAGTAAAAGCAAGGAAAAAGTGAGGAGAGAGGAGAGAGAGAGAAGAGAGATGATAGAGATAAAATATATTTCACAATTCTCAATGCATTTTGTAATTTTATAATTTTAACTTTTCAAAACTACCCTTTTAAATTAAACAAATAAAAAGGATAACTATTTTAATATTATAAAATAAGTTGATAAATCTCAACCATTGATTGCTTTTGATATGTGGTATATATATATATATATATATATATATATATATATATACACAATTAGCAACTTGAGTCTCCTTCAACCATCACACCTTTTCATAATCTAAGACCCAACTTTTCACTCCCACTTCTAATATTTTTTTAGTCTCCTCCAACTATCACACCCTTTCATAATCTAACACCTAACTTTTCACTCCCACCATCTAATATTTTTTTAATACACCTTATTAATTTTCACTCCCACTTAGGGGTGTTCATCGGTTCGGTTTGCGGTTTATTTGGTTTATTCGGTTCAGTTTATTTGGTTTTCAATATTTTGTACGTCAAACCAAACACCAAACCAAATAAGGAATATATGAACCGAACCATATTCAACCGAATTCAATTCGGTTCGGTTTCTGTTCAAAACCAAAAAACCGATTTTAACCAAATTGAAACAAAGTTCTTTTTTCCCAAATTTATATTAATGTTTGTGTTCCAAATAGCAAGTTAGCAACTAATTTAAACCGAATAATTAAACAACACAACATGTTATAAAAGAAAATTTAAAAGCAAATAAAACAAAAAAATCTGAAAAATAGTCTTACATACAAACACAAAGTTAAAATTTTAAACACAAACATCATAGAAATTCGAAGTAGTCAACAAATGTTTACCAAAGCTACAATATAAATAAACTTCAAATTTAAATATTTCTCTAACTAAAGTAAGACACGTATTAACATTTGATGAATGAATTTATTTTGAGTTAGGCTTTACATTTTATATTTGGGCTTATATATTTTATATACTTTATCAAATAATATTATTTTTACTTGATATTTAATTAGCTAACCGGTTTATTTGGTTATCTGAATAAACCAAATAAAAAAAAAGTGTGGAACCAAAAACCAAACCAAACCGAACACCAAATTCATTGTTCGGATTGGTTTTTTTTGTTACGGTTATGTTTCGGTTTACGGTTTTTATTTGGTTTTCGATTTTTATGAACCATCACACCCTTTCATAATCTAACACCCAACTTTTCACTCCCACCTTCTAATATTTTTTTAATACACATTATTAATAAAATTCAAATTATATATCTATCTACACAAAAAACAACACAACCTTCTGCCTTTTACGAAATATTTCTTTTTAATGAATCTTTTTTTACAAAATCCTCTTTTATTCCCAAAAAAACCGTTTTCTTCTTCATGCATCAAAATCCTTTTCTTTACATTCTTACCCTTCCCTATTTCCCTTTCTGAGGCCTTCAATCTATCTTCATCCAAAACCATCCGTTATTCAAGTTCGTCATCAAAGGTACGTACGTCTCTTTAGACTTTGTTCATTCGAATCATCCATTATATAATATTCACAGTTCAATCACTTAACTTGAATAACAACCACTCCACTTGAATAACAGTTAGGGTAAAACCTACGTCTGATAATATTTAGGGTAATTTTTTACATATGATTCTCATATGTTCATTAATGCGTGTTTATGTATGAAACCAAATTCAGTTTTTTTAAGGATTAATTATCCAACTTATTAAGACCACTCTTTTTTCCCAGATTGTGTTAATGCTTCCTTCTTTCTCTTTGCTGACTATTACTTTCTTCGTTAGAGCATGATAAATAGGTTTTTTTTACACTTTGTATGTATTTATTTTGGGACAGTAACGCATATGTTTATGTTTATACATTTAGCAAACACTAAAACCTTTGTTATGATTTATGTTGTTCTCTTGACAACAATCAATTTTTTTTCCATTTTTGTTGCTTGCTTTTCTTGTAATTTATTATTTCCTTTGTGGTTGGATAACTAGATGCGCTTTTAATGTAGTCCTTTGTGTGTCATGGTGTTGATTTAGTGTTTCTCCATGTTTTCTTAATTTTTTCTGTTATGATCAATAAGATAGAATGGACATATGATCATCTTAAGGAAACTCTATATTCTCTTTATTACTTTTTACATATTAGTCAATAATGATATATAATAATCTTTCGGTTAAGAAACTAATAGTTAAAGTTTTTCACATTGAATGGTTAACCTATTGACATTTTTGCAATTTTGCTTTACTATAAACATATATACTTCCTAAGATGGCCATATACTGAAACACATTATATGAATGTTGTACACCATACATTGGTTTATAACTTGGTATGAGAACACCTTTAATTTGTTTAAGTGCATAACAAAAGATCCCTCTCCACTACTTCAACTTTGTCGATAATAATTGTTTTCGTGTGGTGATAGGTGTTGATGGTAAAGCAAAAATAGAGAAAATGTTTTGTATAAACAACAAAGTTTTCGTATCATATATAGTATTGTTGTATTAATATAAAAAATTATAATCAGCATCCTGCAACAACGCGCGGGGTTGCGTCAACTCGTTAATTATATATCATAGCACAACTATCTTGTAACTTGGATTAACGTACACAGTAACTTAATGGAATATAGCTTATTTTTTTTTTTTAACATTCACTTTCATTAAACAACGCAAAAAGTCCTCAAAACAAGGACTTGCGCACAAACCATTAAAACATATACATCGAGTTTTTTTATTCCATTCCTTCCACTCTATATTTTTACAATCCGACCTATGCTTATACCACCAATACGAATTAGCTTTAACTTTCTCAATAATTTATATAGCCTTGTTTTCCTTCCTTTTGAATACCTTTTCGTTTCGAGCTAACCATATGAACCATAAACATGTAATCACAATACCATGTAAATCTTTTTGCGCTTTTTATTCCCCGCTGCCGTTTTAAAAAGCTCCAACAAATCTCTCACATCGAAAGCATAAATAGGGATGACATTACACCACCTAGCGATCCTGGACCACACCTCCAAGGCTAAAGAGCAAGCTGTGAAGAGATGTTGAACCGATTCTGCATGCTCTTCACAGAACGAACAATCTGCCAAATCAATAATAAAATTCCTGCACTGCAGCTTGACTTTAGTAGGTAACCGATTAGCCTCCGCCCTCCAAGCATGTGTTGGGAATCTTGGTATCGTATACCCAGCGGAAGCGGTTTATATTATTATTTAAACTTAAAACCAATATATATATATAAATATATATATTTGCGAAAATAATAATAATAATTTTATTAATCCAATTAATAAAATATTCCCAATTAGGATCTCGGTTAAACGCGTATAAACAAATAAAACATAAACAACCATAAGGGGTTTAGTAATCAACCTTTGACGACTACACCGGAATTGTAACACGCGGGTTACAACGAATCCTCGCTAGTAGGACGTTCACACCGAGCACGAACCAACCGGGAAGCAACACTTTGCAAGAGGAAGGCGGCGGCTTGTGGTGGTTATTGGCCGAAACAAGGCAAAAAGAGGCGGCGGCCCTTTTCCCTTGTGTGGCGGCCACAAGAAACAAAGAGGAGGAGGCAAGGGTTTGTTGTTTTTATAAAAGTGTGTTCTAGGGTTTACTCCTTAACCCCCCTTTTATAAAACAATAACTTACATTAAGCCCCCTTGTTAAATATCATAATACTCCTTAATATTAATCTTATTAATATTAAGTCCCTCAAGTCTAAAACAATTATTATTTCATAAATAATAATCCACCTACTTATGAATTTATCTAATTCGTGTACCAACGTGTAACTCTTCGGATCGTACCGGGTCAGGTTACATTGACCTCTACTTTTAATTACATCGGACATACTATATATCCAACAATCTCCCACTTGGACGATTTTAATTAAATGAGTCAACGTGCGCAGAGTTGGACGCCTAGCTGCATCACATTGCACCCAAACCAGTATGACACTTTACAGTCGTCAACTAGTTCTTTGAATTCAAGTAACGCTTTACTCAACCAAATACTATAGCCCTGATAATTCTATCAATAAGTCCCTTTTGTATAGACATCCGTTGATCATAAGACATGGATCATTCATTTTTATATAGTGATCAACCATTCTCTATTCTCGTCTCTAATTCAAAGTGGTCTAACAAACTACCTTAGTCCGAGCGTGGCCACGCGTTTATACCAGTTTGAGTTTACAAGGGCGCCAGAATGTCTAGACTTCTAATCCTATAGAAGTACAGAATTCCATCAGCGTCATACAACTCCCACTTAATCTTGGATTTCTCCCAACGCTACCCTTATTGCTACCCATGTTTCAGGATAGTGTTAGATAACATCAAAGATAGTCCTTGATCAATGCAGTTTAATATGTGCCTTAGGAAAAAGGACAGATTGAACATATCAATATCAAAACATCTCATGACACAGATCCATGGAGATCATTTTGAAGCGAGTTACATCCAATATCATTCTCTAATGTTATCTGTGAATTATGATTCTCAAACCCTTCAGTTATTCATCTCATGAATACAACCATCTCAATTCACAATAGTCTTACATTTAAATTCATTCCCATGTAATTTGATCAACTACAGATATTTAGAATACTCTTATTCAAGGATTTAAAATACAAATAATGAACACAGTCACAAAATATTTAAATTTGCATTTAACCCATTAAATCAAATAAATATTCAATGTAACTGTATAGTTCAAAATAAAACACCAATACTAAGTACAGATTATGCCCACTGTCAAGCAACTCTAAGCCCTTATCTTTCCAGCATGCTCCTCATGTTGAGCTTGAGGTAAAGGCTTAGTAAAGGGGTCAGCAAGATTCAGATCCGTATGAACTTTGTTTATTACGATGTCTCCACGTTCTAGTATTACTCTAATATAGTGGAATTTTCTGAGTATATGCCTTGTGGTCTGAGGTGACCTTGGTTCCTTTGCAAGAGCAATGGCACCAGTGTTGTCACACAGTATCTCGATTAGTTTCTTTATGCTAGGCATAACATCGAGATCACCAATGAACTTCTTCATCTAGGCAGTCTCTTTTGCAGCATCCGATGCATCATTGTATTCTGATTCACAGGTGGATTAAGCAACCACACTTTGCTTAAAGTTGTTCCAAGTTACAGCCCCACCATTCAGAATGAAAACATATCCCGTTTGTGAACTTGAATCATCACGATCAGTCTAGAAGCTTGCATCAGTATAACACTTAACTGACAGCTCCTCATCCAGTCCTCCATATATTAAGAACATGTCCTTAGTCCTTCTCAAGTACTTAAGAATGTTCTTCACTGCAGCCCAGTGACTCTCTCCCGGGTTCTGTTGATATCTACTCGTCATGCTAAGAGCATACGAGACATCAGGTCTAGTACATAACATGGCATACATGATAGAACCAATCGCAAAAGCATATGGAACACCTTCCATTTTCTTCTTTTCCTCTTCAGTGTTTGCACACTGCTTGTTATTAAGAATGGTTCCATGTGCCATGGGCAAGATCCCCCTTTTTGAGTCTTGTATTGAGAAGCGTCGTAAGACCTTATCAATATATGTACTTTGACTCAAACCCAATAACCGCTTTGATATATCTCTATAAATCTTTATTCCCAGAATATAAGCGACTTCACCAAGATCATTCATTGCGAAACATTTACCCAACCAGGTCTTAACATCTTTAAGCATAGGGATATTGTTTCCAATGATTAGTATGTCATCTACATACAGTATAAGAAAAGTGATATAGCTTCCACTAGATTTCTTGTAAACACACGGTTCATCTTCGTTCTTGATAAAACCAAACTCTTTGATTTTTTGATCAAAACGGAGATTCCAGCTGCGAGATGCTTGCTTTAATCCATAGATGGATTAATTCAGCTTGCACACCTTATTAGGATTCTTTGGATCGACAAAACCTTCAGGTTGAACCATATAGACATCTTCCAGTAAGTTTCCATTAAGGAACGCGGTTTTGACATCCATTTGCCATATCTCATAGTCATAATATGCAGCAATGGCAAGTAGAATTCTAATAGACTTAAGCATGACTACTGGCGAGAAAGTTTCCTCATAATCAATTCCTTGAGTCTGAGTAAAACCTTTCGCTACAAGCCTTTCTTTGTAGGTTTGCACATTCCCATCCATGTCAGTCTTCTTCTTGAAGATCCATTTGTTTCCTACAGTCCGACATTCGGCAGGAAGATCAACCAAATCCCAGACTTGGTTATCATACATGGATTGCATCTTTGCATTCATAGCTTCTTGCCATTTCTTAGATTTTGAATCCAAGATTGAAGCTTTGTAAGTAGCAGGCTCAGCTTCATCAATCACGAAGATATCGTCATACTTTACAGGTGCACGACGATCCCTAATACCTTTCCGAACACTTGGTGTTTCTATTGTTTCTTGAGTGCTCTCAGGCTCAACTTCAACAACTGGATCAGTTACTTCTGGTTCTGTTTGAACAACTAGTTCAGTCACTTGTGATTCTCGAATTTCTTCAAGATCCACATGGTTATCTCCAATCCCTCACGCCAGAAGCTCTTCCTCTAAGAAAGTGCCTCTGCGTTTAGTGAAAATTCTATTTTCAGTGGGTGGTAGAATAGGTAACCGATCTTTTTACCATATCCAACGAAAACCACTTTTTCGCCTCTGGGGTCTAGTTTATCCAAAGATTCTAGAGTGACATAAGCATTACATCCCCAGACTTTAAGGTAGGATACATGAGGTTTCTTTCCATGCCATATCTCATAAGGCGTTTTATCAACTTTTTTCGTTGGAGCTATATCCACAAGTCTTGCGGCAGTTTCCAAAGCATAACTCCAAAAGGATTTTGGAAGGTTTGTTCGACACATCATTGATCGAATCATATCTAATAGAGTTCGATTTCTCCGCTCAGACACACCATTATGTTGCGGTGTTCCAGGTGAAGTGAGTTGTGAAACTATTTCACAATCCTTTAGATGGTCGATGAATTCCTGACTAAGATATTCACCGCCTCGATCTGATCGAAGCATTTTAATAGTTCTATTTAGCTGACATTCTACTTCGTTTTGGTACTCCTTGAACTTTTCAAGATTTTCATGTTTGTGCTTCATAAGATAAACATAACCATATCTACTGAAATCATCTGTAAATGTAACAAAGTATCCTTTTCCATGTCTTGACATTGTTCTGAATGGACCACATACATCGGTATGTACAAGTCCTAACAGATCATTAGCTCTTCCTCCAACATTTGAAAAAGGTGCTTTTGCTAACTTTCCACTTAAGCATGATTCGCAATTTCCAAACGATTCTGAACCCTTGGAATCTAGGATTCCTGCGGTTTTGAGTTGTTTAACACGATTCTCACTTATGTGACCAAGTCTACAATGCCACATCTGCGTATCATTAAAGTCCAACTTATTACGTTTATGGGAGATATTGCATAATATGTTATCGTTTTGGATTTCTATCTCATAGATCCCATTGTTGGGTTTTGCATCAAAGTAAAATCCATTGTTAAAATAAGCAGAAATAAATTCATCATTGAAACGATAATTAAAATCTTGTCCGCGCAAAGCCAAAACTGAAACAATATTTCTAGTCACACTAGGAATGTAATAAACATTGTTCAAAACAAGTTCTAAACCAGAAGGAAGTAAGAGAACACATTCTCCTATCGCCTTCACAGCAACTCTTTGTCCATTGCCAACATGGACCTCCAAGTCGCCTTGTTTCAACTTTCTAATCTTTCTTAGTCCCTGCAAAACATTGCAAATGTGGAAACCACATCCTGTGTCAAACACCCATGTTTTGCTAGGAAAAGCAAAGATTTCAATAACATACATGCCTGAGGACTCTCCTCCTGAAGCCTTAGCTTGTTTCAGCTCAGCTAAATACTTAGTGCAGTTCCTCTTCCAGTGCCTAGTTTCATCACAATGAAAACACTTGGCATCTTTCCGAGGTTTCTTATTGGCAACAGATTTGCCTTTGCCCTCCCCTTTGCCCTGATTGCCCATTTTCTTGGTGTTAGGTTTCTTAACTTGACCCTCCTTGATCATTAGCACTGGTGCAGTTTTGCTAGGTAAGTTTACCTTAGCAGTTTTGAGCATCTGATGCAGTTCTGCAAGTGTCTTCTCCATCCCATTCTTATTATAGTTCATAATGAACTGGTCATATGACTTGGGCAATGAGTTTAGGATGATATCCCCAGCTAAATCATCGCTCAAGGGGGATTCCAGACGAGCCAAGTGATCAACATATGCCTTCATTTTTAGCACACGAGTGCTAACTGTCGTTTCTAGAACATACAACTTGTTCTCCGCCTTGAGAATAATTTTCAAGTTGCGGTGCTAGTCCATGAAGTTGGAGTGGTTAAGTTTGTCCTTCTCTAAGATGGACTTGCGAGAGAATTTGGAGGCTGAATTGTTTTCAGTTGACATCTACAAAGTTCAAAATCTAATTTATTAGTATTTTATGTTTTAAATATCCTAATTTATCTTATGACCCAAAAACAAAATTAATTAGGATGAGACCCCGATTCATCAATACACAGTGAACTGGCTTAGCACTGTCCACTGGTACGATTAGGTAGGTAAACAACGATTGTTAATTGTGTCCACTACACAACTCTCCATTTGGGGTTATCGTTAAGAGCGATGTATGTTTAACCCCAACTATGCCCACTTGTCAAACAAGCGATGTTTGATCCTATACTGTTAACTGTAACACCGGCCTATGTTACACAGGAAACGCGATGATTACCTTCACTCATGATCAACGCCCAGATGCAGGGTCAGCACTAACATTTGGGTTCGATATAGAACGAAGTGTTAACTCGTTAAGGGTGGCATAAAACATCAATTTAAAATTGGGATTTAATTTTAATATTTGCAATAAATATTTTGAATAACTCGTAGCATGATGCGAGTTACACAATCAGTTTATAAAATCCAATTTTATATAATTCGTGATAATTGAAACTCCTTTCAACACTCGACACGGTATAGTTTTAAATACCCTATTTAAACTATGTTGGTCGTATTATCGCGAATGGACTTGTTTTAATATTAATAAAACTCCTTTTATTAAATATGCTTTTCGGTTTTTATAAAACTTGTTTTAATAAAACCGTTGCCATGATTGTGAAAATTTTATTTATTTTTGGTAATCTAAATTATTTATAATAAATAAACCACAACCACAAAACATAATAATAAAATTAAACGAATCGAGCCCCTAATAGGTCGCCCGTTTCGTTTTAGCCAGAAAGGAAACGAACTAGTCAAAAGGGGTTTCAAAACTATTTTGATACAGCTCCCACTTGACCCGAGATCTCTATCTTCATGGAACCTGTTCATCTTAATGATACGTAGATGTGGCATTGTAGACTTCGTCACATAAGCGCCTTCTTCATTGCAGCAACCGTAAAATCAGACTCCCTCTATCCTGTCCTGTCCTGGCCTGGCCCATTCCAATGCCACCTATCTTTAGCACTTGATAGCGATACCCCATATAAATGCCTCAGCATTTCCATAAGTTCTTGTATCTCAACCTCGAAGATAATCGGTCTGCTCCACTTCCAAACCATCCCACACCTATGCGGTCTGGATAAAGGTTTCTAGATGTTGATAGACACTAAAGGAACCATAATTTGTGATAATACATAAGGCTATGCTTGATTCATCTGTTAATTAGATTGTTGTATGCCCATGTGAAGTGGGTTTTGACCCTAGGTATGAACCATAAAAGGATGTGGTGAAACTTGCATAAGTTGTTATCTTTATGCTTTGTAAATGTGTTAGAAATCAAGGTGATCAATTGTTGATGATTAGCTAGTTAAATGACAAAGTTTGAGAAGTTCATAAGGCTTAGAATTCACTTACAAAATGGGTGCACATGAAGTGTTTGATACAATGCTTATATGAAACTTGAATTGGGTCAAATGGTGTAAAATTGTACGAAATTCGTCACTTTTGACAGCCCTAGATAGTCATCTTGTAAAGGGCATATCTCATTCGTTATTAGGAGTTAGAAGACGAGCCTTATATCGTTGAAAAGCTTTTTGCACATATTACATTTCATATTTAGTCATAAGAAGCTGATTCTGAGTTGTAGTGGGTCAAAACAGCATCTAAAGTTAACATTTCAGTTTTGACAGCAAAGCTGTTTGGTCAAAATTATGTTTCTGACCTGATCTTAAAATAGTCATATAAAATCATAGGAAAATCGTTAGGAGGTGTTCTTTATATGCTTGGAAAGATCATTGAATGAGGCACATTTTATATTTGATAGTCAAGATCCGATTCCGAGGTTTAGAAGGGGAAAAATGACCTTGAACAGCAGCTGCGCAGAAAATCGCTGCACATTTATAATGTAATCTTTAATAAGAAAATGTGTAAGTAAGAATGTACACGCTTGTAGTAGTCTTGGAGTACGGATTGTAGGGAAAGAGTAGCGTATTATGTGGCATTCAAATAGTGTCTAAAAACACTTACCAACTAGTTCATGCAAGTATTTTCACTAACGGGTCGAACGGGTAGTATATGGAAAGACTTATTGAATAGAACTAGTTGTTGAATGTATTGATGTCATGTTTGAATGAATACTAATATTTGAATAGGTAAGTTCCAAATTAGTATTCTAACACGGCATGTTGACTTGAAAGTAAGCTAGGTACAAGAAGCTTAAAAGTAAACGGGTCAAGTGGATATGATCTTGAGCTAGGTGAAAAGCTTGGGACTATAAGTCAAACGCGTATATGGCGTAAACACTCCTACGGGCAAAGGTAAGTGACTTATGATGCAAACTCTTGGTTTAGTAATTGTATGTTTATGCATAAATAGAGAATGAGATACAAGTATGAAAAGGTAATTTATAATAAGGTAAGCGAATTGATGTTGTGGGTGAACGGGTATAGTCCACCATACAACAATGAAAGTAGTTGGGATAAATGAGCAACAAAGATAAATGAAGGGAGGGTAATTAAGCATGAAATAAACCCAAGATTAACAAATATGGCATAAGAATGAATCGTAAAATGTACGGATTGATATGTGTGTATATATATAGATGGATCCATTAAATCATGGGTGTAGCTATTTAGATTGAATTGTATAGTTATGCAAGGTTACACAAATGGTAAACCGTTTAGTAAGTGGAGTTATCTCGCATTGGATTCTAGTGTAATAAAATGTGTACATAGTTGCTTATGCCCGGTAACGTGTGAAAGTGTTATGTATGTAAAGGTTGGTCGTTATGTGTAGGTTGAGTATAGGTTCGAAAACGTCATGTTTGTCCTTGAGAATACATGAAGGAAGAGTAGTATGACGGGTCAAGATAACTTGTGCATGGGATATGTATGCGCGTGTATATTGTAGTGTTATTAATTTGTTTGTTATGACGATGGTAATAAAGATGCAAGTATGTAAGTATGAATGCATGGAAATTGGAGGATAGGATCCGGAGACCGGATCCGAACTTATAAAAGGCGTCTGGATATGACCATTGAGTATTGTTGATGTTATTTCCATATTGTGAATATTTGCATGAAGTCACTTAATGAACTAACGAAATGGTTATGTGGTAGTTGCAGGTTGTCTAGTCAAGTTCACAAAGCAAGAAATGGTTGGAGGTGGAGTGAGGACACGAATTGTACGAGGTCGCGGTCACAGTCACGTAAACTAATAAAGATGAGTTGTATTTGATGTAATAAGAAACAATAAAAGAAGAAAGTACGAAACACCTATAATATTTAGTAAATATGGGTTCAAAACATACAAGAATGTTTTATCAAGCAAGAAATTTTCTAGTTCGTATTTCCGCTGCGTATTTTCGGTTAAAAAGGTTTAGGGTGTTTCACATACATAGCATCTCGCATCTTGTCTTTGGTCCATGCACGACAAGGATTTCTTATGTAATGCCAACGCTGTTGAAGAACCCCAAAACATCTCTCTATGTCCTTTCGCGCGGCCTCTTGAACTTTCTTAAAGTGTGCCCTTTTTTCATCGTACGGGTTACTGAACGTCTTAACGATAATGGTATACCTCGGATATATTCCGTCAGCCAAATAGTATCCGTGTGGGTAGTACTTTTCATTAGCATAAAAACACGCCTTTGCTACCCTGCCAGAAATGAAATCCTCAATAATAGGCGACTGCTCAAAAACGTTTAAGTCGTTGCATGAACCCGAAACACCAAAATAGGCCGACCAAACCCAAACATCGACTGAAGCCACCGCTTGAAGAATAATCGATGGTCCTTTTTGGTCACCACGTGTGTGCTGACCTCGCCAAGCGGTTGGGCAATTATACCACGGCCAGTGATGACAATCAATGCTACCCATCATTCCTGGTAACCCATGTTCATTCGTATGCACCTCGTAAATTTTTTGTAAGTCGTACCAAGTGGGCCTTCTAAGATATCGGGCTCCGTACAACTTTACTATTCCTAAAAAATAAATACAAATATATATGTATATATATATATATATGTTAGATTAAATATAAAAAAGGTAAATGAATTTATATTTTAAAAAAAAAAAGTGATGTACCTTGGCAAAAATACTCCAAAGAATCGCGCGTTGTTTTCTCGGGCATTTTTAAATACTCGTCGTTGATATCCGTCGTGTTACCGTATGCGAGTATACGCAGTGCCGAGGTACACTTTTGAATAGCGGTAAATCCCATCGCCCCCCTAGCATCCGATTTTTGTTGAAAGTAAGGAAACGCGTTTTCCAACTCTCCGGTAATACGTAGAAATAAATGTTTGCTCATCCGGAAACGACGCCTAAACGTCTTTGGGTCGGGGTAAGTCGGGTTTTCATCAAAGTAATCCTTCATCAATCAAGCATTTGCCGATTCACGATCTCGTTCGTAATACTGTCTACTCAGTTTTGGACGTGTAGGCGCACTAGTTTGTTCCATATATCTCGACGCAAGCGAAAGCGCACTCGTAACCGCATCTTGCTCCAACTCTTCGTCTGTCGACTCACCCTCATCGCCTAGAAACTCTGTTAGTACATGATGTCCCTAGGCTAGTATATCAGTTGTTTGGACGTGTTTCGGGGTGTTTGGAGACGTTTGTACGCGTTTTGGAGGGTCCGGGGAGCAGCATGCGATTAGTCATCAGTTACACGCGATCAGGGCCTTGATCGCGTTACTGTTCACGCGACTAGGCTATGTGTTCTGGCGATTAGCCCTAATCGCCCCACATAGTCTGGCTGATCGCGTATATGCTGCTGTACGTACCCGGGAGGTATAAATAGGCCCAATCATTGCCCTAATCATCAGTTCTTGCCTCACACACTCTCCAAACACCCTCCCATGGTCTGTAAGGTCTGATTTGATCTCTGTAAACACTCGTGCTCTGTTTTTAGTGATTAATCGATAATCTTTTGACCCGTGTGTGTGTTGTGATTACTCGTTTGTCTTAGTTTCATTCTCGTATCTGTTGTTAAAGCATATTAGAGGGATTCCGCACCTCTAGTATAAACCCCGTGAGTGTTGGATTTAGCGTTATTCGATCCTACAAGTGGTATCAGAGCCGAGGCTCTTATCACGGGTGTTTTAATAACAAAAACGAGCAAAAACAGGTTGTTTTTGGTGTAAAAGTTCAGATTTTTAAGCAAAAACCTGTTCTTATTTTTGAAACTTTGAGTTTTTGTCAAAAACCCATCTTTTTCAACATCTTGGTGTGTGTTTACGGTTAAAAACAAGTGTTTTTGATTAGGGTTTGCTCTAAAACTGTTTTGGTAACTTGTCTAATCATTTGGGATCAAAATACAATGTTTTAGATAAGATTTTGAGGCAAAATAGGTGATTTTTGAGCAAAAGTGCGGCAACAGATCAGATCAGGCGATTACGCAGTCCAAATCGCACAAACCTTTCATGCGATTAGGGTTTTCATGCGATCAGTGGTTAATCGCTAGTTAATATACACGATCAGTGGTTAATCGCGTGTTCCTGTTCACGATTAGGCCTAATTGCTTTTAAGCGATTAGCCCTAATCGCCTAACCAAATCTTGTCTGTCCAAAACCCTAATCGCATATAAAGAACTAGCGATTAGGTCCAATCGCTACACTATTCACACGATCTGCCTCTAATCGCGTATAAAACTCCCAAATTATAAACCAAATCGCCTATAAAGGTCTGGAACATAAAATTTGACTAAGTATCGGACTATTATCATACCTTAACATATGGCGAACCCGTGGGGACATCTGAGTCAACCGAGACCTCAGTATAATCAACAAATGAACAATCAACCTAACGTACCCACGAACCCTTGGCAGTATTCAGCAGAACGTAACGCGCAACGGATGCAGCAATCGCAAATGCAAGCGAATGTTGCCGGAATCAATCCGTGGGCGCTAGCTGCTCAACAGCAAATGGTGAACACGAATCCATGGGCACTCGCGGCTGCTGCAAACTCTCAGACAAATCATCTGTCTTCCGTACTCATGAGCGATTTAGAGACGGGTAGTTCCAACAGGGCACCGAAGCTGCAGTACATGTCCGACTACCACGGTTGGAAGGGCAGATTTCAGACTTATGTCGAGGGCATCGATGGTCTTGTATGGTCAGCTATCGAGACAGGGTACAGTCGGCCTTTAGTTGAGAACTCCACTACTCCGATCTCTATTGAAGACATGAATGAAGATCAGAGAAAGAAATACAACTATGAGAAGAAGGCAATGGCAGCATTGAAGCAAGCTCTTCCAAAGGACATCCTCCATCAATTCGCTCAGTGCACAACATCTCAGATGCTTTGGTTAGCATTGGCTGAGCGAAATGAGGGTAATATGAAGACAAGAAAGGTCAAAATGGATCAGCTGAAGAAGGAGTTCGAGAACTTCAATGCTATAGGGAACGAATCTCTGAGGGATTTGACGGCTAGATACTACCATCTGATGTCAGAAATGTATCAGTACGGGGTCTTATATTCATCTGCGGACCTTGTAGAAAGATTTGCTGAGGCACTACCTCCTCACTGGCATCAATGGTTGGATATTCTGAAGTCAAACAATGCATATCAGACACTCTCCATCAACGAGTTCATTACCGAGCTGGAGAACAAGGAGATAGAGGAGATCAGGAGAGCAAATAAGGCGCTCATTCCACAGAATCCCAGCATCTATTATGGGAATCCTCTTCTGGAAACCAGTGTGGGTGGCACCAAACCACAAACTGCTTTTGTGGTTAATCCGGACCCAGTTTATGCTTTCGACAATTATGGTCCCCCAGCTGATGTTCCTCCTCCTACATATCCTTTTGGACCAAACCCGTATCCTTTGAATTATAATGCTAACCAGTTTGGTGTTAACCCGTTCTCTCATCTTGCAGCACCAGCGCAGGCAACTGCAAACTTTAGTGGACCCTCTTCTGCAGGTTTTGGCGGGGCTCCAGCTACAAGTTATGGTGGATATGGAGGTGCTTCTAGTTCCAATCAAGGTGGCTATCAGACCAATACAGTCCCAGAGCAGCTGAACACTGCGGGTTTAGGAAAGGTGACTATAGAGCTAGCTCAAGAACACATGGCTCTATTGTCGACTTTGGTGAACTCCTATAGTGGACTGGTTGCTGGACAGATCGGGAATCCTCATCTTACACAGGAGGATTACTCGCAGATTGATAAGGACGACATGGATCTGATCGACATACAATGGCACTTCGCAAGCGTGGTGAGAAGGGCAAAGGATTACATGGAAAGGACGGGAAGGAGAGATGTCTTGATCAACAATAACACCAAGTTTGGGTTTGACAAAACAAAGGTCACATGCTACAACTGCGGCACAAAAGGGCATTTTGCGAGGGAATGTGACCGACCTAAGCAGCAAGGAAATCAGAATCCCTTCAACAACAACAGAGGTAATCAGAATCAGAGGCAGCAAGCTCAGGGTCAGCCTAATACTGAGCGTGCCATTGTCCCAGTCAACAACCTGAATCAGAACCAGAGGCCGCCTGCAAACAACAATCAAGGTCAAGCCATGGTTATTCAAGCTGATGAAGGCTATAACTGGAACCATCTGATCATCGGAGATGAAGCTCCTCAAGGTGGTGCAGCCTGTTTCGCTCAACAAGCATCTGAAGCACCAGCCGAAGTTGAAGAAACTTCGAGTCAGTCTGACATCATCACTTCTGAAACCGAGGTGTCTGACTGTGACTCGGAGTGCGATTCTGATAGTGGAGAAGATTTGGAGGAGTTGTTAGCTGAAGCAGATGCATTGATCAGCAAAAGATCATTTCTTGTGGATGCTGACTGCACAGAGAAGAACTACGGCGAATTCTTTGGAGCTCAGAAGACAGCAGCTCACTATGCATTGATGGCCATCACTGAATCGTCAAACAAGGTAAGTTCTTCTTCTGATTCAAAATTAGATTGTGTAGAGTGTAATCAGCTGAAATTCAGAATTAAAGAATTAACTGAAGAAAATCTGAATTTAAAAGCTGATGTTGGTCCGTTGCAAAGGTCAATTGATTCCTTGAGACAAAAGGAGAAAAATTTTCTAAGTACAATTGAAAATTATAAAAAGGATGTTTCTGAACTGTCCAAAACCTTAGCTAACAAACAGATTGCTATAAATAATTACATCAATGAGGTCGAAGACACTAAGAAACAATTGGCCATTGTTAACTGTGACTATGAAAAGATCAGGAAAAAGCTTGAGAGTTATTTAAACTGCAAGTATGTCCTTGATCACATAGTTGAACACTCTGACAAGGAAGGTTTCTCCACCAGTCCCAAATACTCTCAGTGTCCACCTCCGGTGAGATTCGAAAATCACAATTTTGATGTCTTGCCGAAGGAGGAACTTGTGGACGTGGCAGCCGAGGCAGCAAAAGCTGCAGAGGCGGCCAAGGTTGCTGAAGCAGCTAAACCTGCTGAAGTCACTAAGGTTGCTACTCCTGCTAAAGCTGTAAATTTGTGTGAGAAACCTGATGATATCAGTGTATATGACACTGACACTTCGGATGATGAGCTCGATGAACCTCCTAGGTATGCACCGGTTAAAACTATAGATGTTCCTCTTGCGAATCATATCATTACAACTGAAACCTTGAGTGAACTGCAACCGAAAGTGCAAACCGAGGATGGGAGGAGGATTAAGGTGTTCTATAAGTTAAAAGGGTCTGAAAAGGTGCATGCTGATGAGGAAGTCCCTCTCAGATGTATCGCCCCTGGTCTTGTTGCCAAAATTTGGCAAGAATCTGTCATTACCATAGAAAAGGAAACCTGGAGTAAAAACAAGGGTAAGGGTAAGGGTAGAAAGGATCAGGGAAATCAGTCAAATGAAAACAATAAGAAAAATCAAAAGTCGAACACCGTTAATCCTCAGAATCAAGCTCAAAGAAACGGTCCGAAAAAGCATGTGACTGAGTTCATTAGATCGAGCGGCACTGAAAGAAATGACGATCCTCAAGTCGATCAGCAAAGAAGATGTCTTGAGGATCTAAAACATAAAAACTCATTTGCCGTTCCATCTAACAAAAGGAACAAAAAGGAGACCAAACCCGAATCTCCTAAGTTTGAAGAATATAGATCCTGTCACAAGTGCGGGGAACGTGGGCATTTAGTTGCTGCGTGCCCTGAATTGAGACGAGAAAGGATCAAAGTGGATGATCATCCGAGTTCTAGCAAATCCAAGCAACCTGTTTCCCCTAAACTCTCACAGAAACAAAAGGGAAAACAGGTCGTTTATGATAACCGCAACAAAATTGCTATGAACCAAAAGCCAGTTGATGGCAGGGGTCCACAGCTGAGGGGGAGCACTGTTCCTCCAAAGGTTGAAGCAGCGCCTAAGCCACCAGCAAAGGCTGCAGCTAAACCGCAGGACAACCCCAAAGCTGCTCCACGCACAGTTAACTCTGAAGTGGATCCAAAATCTGTTCCTCCAAAGGAATCCAAGGCTGGACCTTCTAGCCCACAGGCAAAGAAGAAGCCCAAGCCAAAGAAACCTGAACAGATTTGGAGACCCAAGTCACCAACCAAAGAAGGAGAATCATCTGCTGGAAAAGGCACTGCGGTACCATCGGAAACAACTCCAACACCAAATGGGAAATGGGTTGACTTTCCGATGTTAGATGAAGTTGGTAGACCCAAGACCGTGAAGGCTTGGGTCCCCCTTAACCACTGAACTTTGAATGTTTGTGCAGGGAGTTCCACAGGGCCTTATCACTGGCACCGAGCGGCGGCTCCAAACGCCCAGTACTTAAAAAAAAATCCGGCGAGTGGCCGCGCGAAGGCTCTGTTCGAAATTTTTGGCAGAGGCAGATTGGGTATTTCACCTAAAAACTGAACCAAATCAACCCTAATAAACAAAAACTCGGCCGCTCACTTTTATTTTACCCGATTTCTTGCACTTTCTCTCAAAGAAACACCCAAAAACCTATCAATTCCACATCCAAATCTTCAAGTCCAAGGTATGAATCTCTTATATTCTTGCAATTCTTCTTGTTCTAGTGCAATGTAATCTAGTTTTATGCAATCTTTTCTGAATTTTTGGGTCTCTTCATAAATGTTTAACAAACCCTAAAGTTTTTAGATGGATTGTTTGCTTTGCTAGTATAGATTAGGGTATGTTATTGTCCAAATCTTTGAGTTTTTGGGTTTTCTTCATAATGTCCAAATCAAATCCGAAAATTTTAAAGATTTGTTTGAATTTTTAGTATAATATTTAGTGTAATCTAGCATAATAATAGATTAATCTCATGTTATGCTTATAGTATAGTGTTTATCTTAGTGTAAATTAGGTTTGTTCATGAATTTTGGGGATTCTTCATAATTGTTCAAAAGTCCCCAAATTCCATATGTTCTAGTGTGTAGATTGTTGTTAATTATCTTAAGTTTTGGGGTTTCTTCATAATGGTTTAACAAAACCCAAAATTTTAAGATTGTTAGTGTTTTTGATCTTAGTTTAGATAAGTACTGTTCATGAAACTTTGGGGCTTTCTTCATAATCGGACAAACGAGCCACAAGTTTCTTTGATACTTCATAAACATTCGTATTTTATTTCAGTATTGTTTATTTGGTTTGAATAATTAGATGATGAATGGATTTGATATGTTTTGCTTTTGTCAAGAATGGTGATAGTGCAGGAAACGGCGAGCACCGGTATGGATGCTCAATGCAGTCACCATACTTTTCGGGTTATCACCAACAGGGGAGTATTATTATCTTTTTTTCGCACGAATAGTTAGCTATTTCATAAACGCTTTCTATTGTCACATTGGGGACAATGTGAGTTTCAAGTGTGGGGAGGGATTATATCTTGTTTGTCCTCTTATATATATATATATGTTATATTTACTCTAAAAAATATATATATTAAAAAAATATATAATAATAATAAAAAAAAACCCTTTAAAAGTACATATATGTATATATTCACTTATAAACATCAAGCCTAACTAATTTTTGATAAAGATAACTTGAGGCGCGACAAACAGATGAGATGCGAGCGTGTTAGATTCGTACACTTGCAACCATTTCCTTCCGGTTATGTGAGCATTTGAGCCTTAGAATAGATTTTCATTTCTTTGACATGTTTTCGAGTGAGCCGGATGTTTTGTGTAATTTAGAACTTGTCATTAGCATACTTATTTAGATCAGATACGTGTGAGATTGTACGAACATGATTGAGGCATTTAGGATACCCTTTTGATTTAGCCTTTTCTTTTCGTTCTATCTGTTTCCCCGCACCCAAATGTTATCCACTAGTTAACCATGTTGAACCTAATCCCGTGTTTTTCTTATTTATCACCATTTTACCACTGAACCAAATAACCTTTTTCTTTTAAACCTTTTGTGTTAAAGCTCGGTTTAGGTTATTGTTTGACTAGTTTTTTATGTTGTATATAGTTCGTTTTCGGGTTTATATATTTAGAACCCGTATGTTGATCATATCAGTCTTAGTTATCAGTTATATATATCATAGATATATATATGTTAAAAAAAAGAAAAAAAAACAAAAAAAAGAGAAAAAAAAAAACAAAAAAAATCCAGAAAAATAGAACACCCTAAAATAGGGTGAATTAGCAGTGATTCGAGCAGTTTTTAGAGCTTTAAAGTTAAAAGTTATACGTTTAGCTCGATTTAAAATAAAAATCGCCTATATTAGCATTTGTGTTGTACAGTTGTAGTAGTTGCTATTAGTTAGACATAACCGCCGGGTTTTAGCCGATTTGTCACTGTAAATATCCCTTCCACACCCTTACCTTTGCCTAACATTACAACCCTTATAAGACCTCTTGATTTGTGCTTTTTCACACGTTAGTTGGTGAAGACTAGATCTTTTGACAAGCTTATGATATTGCACGATTCATTGTCTTGGCAATGGAGCGATTTACACATACACATTACACGTATGTATCATAAATAAAACCGAGTGTGTGTGAACATTGTGAGTCGTGTACGGGTTTGCGTGCTTGTAGATCGGAAGTGAGTCGTTGCTTTTTAGTTATCTTATCACCTGTTTATATATCTTTGTTGGCTTGTCTATTATCGTCTGTACAGGCTATATTTTGCCTTTGTTGCCACTTGGCGAGTTTTTCGTTTATTTTCTGTTTAAGTGTTTGCTTGAGGACAAGCAAAGTTCAAGTGTGGGGAGGTTTGATATACGTTAAAATACACATATAAAAGTCCCCGTTTAACTCCCATTTTCATATGTTTTTGGCCTTATACATGATGAATTGGTACTTATTTGGTATCTTTATGATTACAGGTCTTAAACGATGTCCCGGAAGCAAACCCGAAGAAAAACAAGGATTTCGGCCCTTTATCAGGAGAACTTTTGCGCAGCAGTTGTTCGGATCGTTTTTACCCCTTCTAAAACCCAAAATCCGACTTCGACTTTCAAATAAGAATGTTCTACGCTCCGAGAGCTTTCCAGGCATATAAAGAACACCTCCTAACGATTTTTCTACGATTTTATATGCAATTTTAAAGATCGTGCTGTCGTGCTGTTCTCTGTGAGCGGCCGCTCACTCTCTCCGAGCGGCCGCTCGCCATCCTGAACACCTCTAGAAGCTTCTAGAAGCCCTACGTCAGCTTTGCCCCACTTGTCTGTAAAGTGAGCGGCCGCTCCAAGCCTCCGAGCGGCCGCTCACAGGGTCTGTTCAGCTATAAAACTCCCATTCAGCCTCTGTTCGAAGTGTTGGATCTTGAGGGAAGCTTTTCTGGGCGATTTTTGGACGATCCAAGCTGCTGGAAAGCCGTTTAACAAGCTCGGAAGTCCATCCGTTCCATCCTTCATCATCCGATCCATCTCTTTAGCATTCTTATGGTTTGATCCTTGAAGCTTTTTATGATTCAAATCTGATTTTTGTATGCTATTTTGATGTTATTGTAGTTATTCATACGCCTACGGGCAAGAACAATAGTATTTAGTACGTAAAACAATCGTTTAGTATGTAATCATGTTTTGTATAAATTTGGCGTTTTTCACGTATTAGATCTTGATGATCATAGCGCAACCTTGTTTCGTTGTTGATGGATTTGTAGCTGTATTTGAATGACTTTAGCGATTGTCGAATGTGTTAGGCGGATACATGTTGAAAAACCGTCCGTTTAATCGTCCGGTAGTAGACTAGTTAACTTGTTAAATAGTTTATGCCATGAAACTGTAACCGGGTATTGGTTTGGTTAAAGTCAGTCGAATAACGGTTAAAAATGCTTACCGGCACGTAAAAGGGTTTAAAAAGCCTAATGGTGCCGTTACTAGTCTTTGACACGGTTAATGATCTTTGGTAGTTATTTTTGGTAAAAATGGCGATCTTAGTAGATCTGGGGTCAAAGTTGGTAAAATGGAATAGGTTGTGAAATGCTCTACTTTATGCTAGTTTAGGTGGCTGTGTTGTGTATTCGGTATCGCTTCCCTAAATTAGTGAGGTTAGAATACTCTTAACGGATGACTAACTTATCTTTAGAAGATCTGCGTGAGATTATATCAGCTGCTCGCTAATGAACGACTTGAAGCGGTTAACGTGTGTATTCGTGTTAGCTTTCTGTATAGTTGTCATGTTAGGATGCCCGAAAGGGACACTAACTGTCGGAAAATGGGAATGTTGATCACGCGCCTATATTACTTATTATATTTAGATAACATGCTAGGATTGGCGTATTATAGCTTATATAGTTATATTTTCTATTTGGAGTCGTAGTTAAGTTATTTATATGTTTTAGAATTAATTTAGTTTTAAACAAAACTCAAACTTATATTTTCCTACTGGTAAATCGGGGACAGAGTTTTAGTACAATTGCTCCGCGCGCGTCCATGGATCGATATCTGGTTCTTATCTGTACGTTACTACATATATGACAGGGTACACTTGCCCTATTGTGTGTGTTTTAATATTAAGGTCTAAACCATTTTTATAAATATTAAAGCAAAACGTGTGTTAAAATCCATTGTAAATATGTATAGTTACGCACACGTCAAGTTTTTGGCGCCGTTGCCGGGGACGCGACGAGCTTTAGGAACGAACCGAGTCAACTTTTTACCAGTGTACATGCTTGTGAATACTTGTTTATACTTTGTTGATTCTTTATTTCATTCATTTATTTGCATATATGATTATTTGGTTGTTTATTTGATTTATCTGTCTGTTAATATGTTGAATTGATTTTAGATTGGTTCATAGGTTTGCACATATATTCGTTCATTTATCTGCTTATAGGATTGTTTGATTGATTATTCGTTCATTAGGGTGTTGATAGATTTAATTGATTGATTATTGGATTTATTGGTTTATCTATGACTTTGATTTATTCTTTATTTGATTGATTAGATTTATTTGTTCGTATTTGAACTAATTATTAATTTCATGCTTTAGATAGTTTTATGCTTTGTCTGTTTGTTTCTGTTCATTTTATTGATTCTATTGGTTTTTATTTGATTTTTATGTATATATAGTTTTAATTTTACTTAAATATATAATGGAAGTCTGGGTATGTTACGTTTAAATTTGATGGTTCGGATGCTTTTATAAAAGGTTTGGGTTAAGAAAAATTGGGAAATTTATTTAATATAGAAGTGGTTTTAATAAAAATAATTTTCTGTGAAAAATGCTTCCTTGCGATTCGCAAGGAAGCTGGGCTTATGGTTCCGCTTTAAGCGAGTTCCTAATTACCCCGGATTTTATCTTTTATTGTTCGCGATACGTGAACAGGATCACCAGAGTCCTTCGTGTGATGTGAATAACCGCTATCTTCCGTTTTTAACTCAATACATTGGCATCCATCATCGTTTCTATTCATCAACTTCCGTTATATTATTTTTTGGTGAAAAAGGTTGTTTTCGCGCAAGCAAAAAGACGGTCTTTATCTTGTTGCAACGCGCGAGCACCTTGAGTCATTGTGCTCACTTGCGCCACGCGAGAAGCGGTCTATAGTTCTTCGCGATGCGCGAGCGACTCATATTTTCACTAAATTTTTTTTGTATATTTTCGTATTTATATATTATCATAATTTAAGTTAGTGTATAGTTTTTAGTATATTTATCTATCTATATTTCTTCCGTTTTTCTTAGATCGAGTCTGTAATTATTTCTTCTATTATTTCGTACATTGCGTCAGTTTAAGTGTGGGGATGGCCGATGTCTGTTCATTGCTCGATCGATCTTCTCGCCCGTACTCAATCTCCATTCGGGCGAAAGCGATCTTAAAGAAAATCTTTTATGAAAACGGCCATTCCAAGAAGTTTAAAGTCCATATGGACGAGTCCATAAATCAAAATGGACTAAGTTTGAAAGTCAACGGTCATCGCTTAAAAGCTTACATTGATGGACCGGTTGACCAATCCGTAGAGGTAATCGACCTCTACGCCCCACATGCTTAATAAGTGTGGGGAAGTGAGTCTAGCTAGCGACTCGTTAATAAACATAGCACGGCGTGTATGGGCGCGCCAAATTGTACAAATGTTCATAACTTAGTTTAATTTTTAGTTAAGTTGTTAGTTTTAACTTGTTTTGTAGTTTGTTTCTAATCTTTTTGCAGGTTTGATTCGCGCCTTGTGATTGTGTGGATAGTCGCTTCAAAACCATGGTGTTATGATAGGAAGCGTCTCAAAATAGGTATGTAGTTGTTTGTGTTGAAACAGAGCGAGTGCAGGAGATTTTGGAGGCGAAACTGCAGCAAAAATTCACATCAGCTGCAATGAACGGCCGCTCACTGGCACCGAGCGGCGGCTCCAAACGCCCAGTACTTAAAAAAAAATCCGGCGAGTGGCCGCGCGAAGGCTCTGTTCGAAATTTTTGGCAGAGGCAGATTGGGTATTTCACCTAAAAACTGAACCAAATCAACCCTAATAAACAAAAACTCGGCCGCTCACTTTTATTTTACCCGATTTCTTGCACTTTCTCTCAAAGAAACACCCAAAAACCTATCAATTCCACATCCAAATCTTCAAGTCCAAGGTATGAATCTCTTATATTCTTGCAATTCTTCTTGTTCTAGTGCAATGTAATCTAGTTTTATGCAATCTTTTCTGAATTTTTGGGTCTCTTCATAAATGTTTAACAAACCCTAAAGTTTTTAGATGGATTGTTTGCTTTGCTAGTATAGATTAGGGTATGTTATTGTCCAAATCTTTGAGTTTTTGGGTTTTCTTCATAATGTCCAAATCAAATCCGAAAATTTTAAAGATTTGTTTGAATTTTTAGCATAATATTTAGTGTAATCTAGCATAATAATAGATTAATCTCATGTTATGCTTATAGTATAGTGTTTATCTTAGTGTAAATTAGGTTTGTTCATGAATTTTGGGGATTCTTCATAATTGTTCAAAAGTCCCCAAATTCCATATGTTCTAGTGTGTAGATTGTTGTTAATTATCTTAAGTTTTGGGGTTTCTTCATAATGGTTTAACAAAACCCAAAATTTTAAGATTGTTAGTGTTTTTGATCTTAGTTTAGATAAGTACTGTTCATGAAACTTTGGGGCTTTCTTCATAATCGGACAAACGAGCCACAAGTTTCTTTGATACTTCATAAACATTCGTATTTTATTTCAGTATTGTTTATTTGGTTTGAATAATTAGATGATGAATGGATTTGATATGTTTTGCTTTTGTCAAGAATGGTGATAGTGCAGGAAACGGCGAGCACCGGTATGGATGCTCAATGCAGTCACCATACTTTTCGGGTTATCACCAACAGGGGAGTATTATTATCTTTTTTTCGCACGAATAGTTAGCTATTTCATAAACGCTTTCTATTGTCACATTGGGGACAATGTGAGTTTCAAGTGTGGGGAGGGATTATATCTTGTTTGTCCTCTTATATATATATATATATATATGTTATATTTACTCTAAAAAATATATATATTAAAAAAATATATAATAATAATAAAAAAAAACCCTTTAAAAGTACATATATGTATATATTCACTTATAAACATCAAGCCTAACTAATTTTTGATAAAGATAACTTGAGGCGCGACAAACAGATGAGATGCGAGCGTGTTAGATTCGTACACTTGCAACCATTTCCTTCCGGTTATGTGAGCATTTGAGCCTTAGAATAGATTTTCATTTCTTTGACATGTTTTCGAGTGAGCCGGATGTTTTGTGTAATTTAGAACTTGTCATTAGCATACTTATTTAGATCAGATACGTGTGAGATTGTACGAACATGATTGAGGCATTTAGGATACCCTTTTGATTTAGCCTTTTCTTTTCGTTCTATCTGTTTCCCCGCACCCAAATGTTATCCACTAGTTAACCATGTTGAACCTAATCCCGTGTTTTTCTTATTTATCACCATTTTACCACTGAACCAAATAACCTTTTTCTTTTAAACCTTTTGTGTTAAAGCTCGGTTTAGGTTATTGTTTGACTAGTTTTTTATGTTGTATATAGTTCGTTTTCGGGTTTATATATTTAGAACCCGTATGTTGATCATATCAGTCTTAGTTATCAGTTATATATATCATAGATATATATATGTTAAAAAAAAGAAAAAAAAACAAAAAAAAGAGAAAAAAAAAAACAAAAAAAATCCAGAAAAATAGAACACCCTAAAATAGGGTGAATTAGCAGTGATTCGAGCAGTTTTTAGAGCTTTAAAGTTAAAAGTTATACGTTTAGCTCGATTTAAAATAAAAATCGCCTATATTAGCATTTGTGTTGTACAGTTGTAGTAGTTGCTATTAGTTAGACATAACCGCCGGGTTTTAGCCGATTTGTCACTGTAAATATCCCTTCCACACCCTTACCTTTGCCTAACATTACAACCCTTATAAGACCTCTTGATTTGTGCTTTTTCACACGTTAGTTGGTGAAGACTAGATCTTTTGACAAGCTTATGATATTGCACGATTCATTGTCTTGGCAATGGAGCGATTTACACATACACATTACACGTATGTATCATAAATAAAACCGAGTGTGTGTGAACATTGTGAGTCGTGTACGGGTTTGCGTGCTTGTAGATCGGAAGTGAGTCGTTGCTTTTTAGTTATCTTATCACCTGTTTATATATCTTTGTTGGCTTGTCTATTATCGTCTGTACAGGCTATATTTTGCCTTTGTTGCCACTTGGCGAGTTTTTCGTTTATTTTCTGTTTAAGTGTTTGCTTGAGGACAAGCAAAGTTCAAGTGTGGGGAGGTTTGATATACGTTAAAATACACATATAAAAGTCCCCGTTTAACTCCCATTTTCATATGTTTTTGGCCTTATACATGATGAATTGGTACTTATTTGGTATCTTTATGATTACAGGTCTTAAACGATGTCCCGGAAGCAAACCCGAAGAAAAACAAGGATTTCGGCCCTTTATCAGGAGAACTTTTGCGCAGCAGTTGTTCGGATCGTTTTTACCCCTTCTAAAACCCAAAATCCGACTTCGACTTTCAAATAAGAATGTTCTACGCTCCGAGAGCTTTCCAGGCATATAAAGAACACCTCCTAACGATTTTTCTACGATTTTATATGCAATTTTAAAGATCGTGCTGTCGTGCTGTTCTCTGTGAGCGGCCGCTCACTCTCTCCGAGCGGCCGCTCGCCATCCTGAACACCTCTAGAAGCTTCTAGAAGCCCTACGTCAGCTTTGCCCCACTTGTCTGTAAAGTGAGCGGCCGCTCCAAGCCTCCGAGCGGCCGCTCACAGGGTCTGTTCAGCTATAAAACTCCCATTCAGCCTCTGTTCGAAGTGTTGGATCTTGAGGGAAGCTTTTCTGGGCGATTTTTGGACGATCCAAGCTGCTGGAAAGCCGTTTAACAAGCTCGGAAGTCCATCCGTTCCATCCTTCATCATCCGATCCATCTCTTTAGCATTCTTATGGTTTGATCCTTGAAGCTTTTTATGATTCAAATCTGATTTTTGTATGCTATTTTGATGTTATTGTAGTTATTCATACGCCTACGGGCAAGAACAATAGTATTTAGTACGTAAAACAATCGTTTAGTATGTAATCATGTTTTGTATAAATTTGGCGTTTTTCACGTATTAGATCTTGATGATCATAGCGCAACCTTGTTTCGTTGTTGATGGATTTGTAGCTGTATTTGAATGACTTTAGCGATTGTCGAATGTGTTAGGCGGATACATGTTGAAAAACCGTCCGTTTAATCGTCCGGTAGTAGACTAGTTAACTTGTTAAATAGTTTATGCCATGAAACTGTAACCGGGTATTGGTTTGGTTAAAGTCAGTCGAATAACGGTTAAAAATGCTTACCGGCACGTAAAAGGGTTTAAAAAGCCTAATGGTGCCGTTACTAGTCTTTGACACGGTTAATGATCTTTGGTAGTTATTTTTGGTAAAAATGGCGATCTTAGTAGATCTGGGGTCAAAGTTGGTAAAATGGAATAGGTTGTGAAATGCTCTACTTTATGCTAGTTTAGGTGGCTGTGTTGTGTATTCGGTATCGCTTCCCTAAATTAGTGAGGTTAGAATACTCTTAACGGATGACTAACTTATCTTTAGAAGATCTGCGTGAGATTATATCAGCTGCTCGCTAATGAACGACTTGAAGCGGTTAACGTGTGTATTCGTGTTAGCTTTCTGTATAGTTGTCATGTTAGGATGCCCGAAAGGGACACTAACTGTCGGAAAATGGGAATGTTGATCACGCGCCTATATTACTTATTATATTTAGATAACATGCTAGGATTGGCGTATTATAGCTTATATAGTTATATTTTCTATTTGGAGTCGTAGTTAAGTTATTTATATGTTTTAGAATTAATTTAGTTTTAAACAAAACTCAAACTTATATTTTCCTACTGGTAAATCGGGGACAGAGTTTTAGTACAATTGCTCCGCGCGCGTCCATGGATCGATATCTGGTTCTTATCTGTACGTTACTACATATATGACAGGGTACACTTGCCCTATTGTGTGTGTTTTAATATTAAGGTCTAAACCATTTTTATAAATATTAAAGCAAAACGTGTGTTAAAATCCATTGTAAATATGTATAGTTACGCACACGTCAATAAGCTTTGTTAAACAGATAGACCACAACTTGCTGAGTGTTTCGCAGATATGTGACAAGAAGTTCACTGTATTCTTTGATGACAACGCTTGTTTCATTCTGAAGCCTGGATTCAAAATACCGAAAGAGTGGTTCATGATCTCAGCTCCCAGGGTCAACAACTTATACGTCCTGGATATGAGCCGAGCAATGACAGCGAAAGGTCAAGTCACTTGTTTTCTGTCAAAGGCGACAGAGAAGGAATCGATAATGTGGCACAGACGAATGGGGCACATCCACTTGAGGAAAATGAACCATTTGGTCCAGAACCAACTAGTGGAAGGTGTTTCTGTTAAGAATTTTCATTTAAACGATGTCTGTGTCTCATGCAAGAAAGGGAAGCAGAAAAGAAAGTCTCACAAGCCTAAGAAGACAAACTCAGTTAGTCTACCACTCGAACGACTGCACATGGACCTGTTTGGCCCAGTCAATCAAAAGAGCAAGAACGGTGACTCATACTGCTTAGTGGTTACGGATGATTATTCTAGGTTTTCTTGGGTTGTGTGCATGAAGCACAAGAGTGAAACTTTTGATTACTTGAAGAATCTGTTTACTAAATTGGAAAATATATATCAGCTAAAGATCCGTAGGATCAGAAGCGATAACGGAACAGAGTTCAAGAATCACGCTATGGAGGCGTTATGTGCAGAAAAGGGTATTCATCATGAATTCACAGCGCCATACACTCCTCAGCAAAACGGGGTTGCAGAAAGAAAGAATCGGACTCTTATTGAGGCAGCCAGAACTATGCTCGCAGACTCGAACTTGCCTGTGATCTTCTGGAACGAGGCAGTTCACTGCGCGTGTTATACTCTGAATAGGGTTCTAACGGTAAAGAAGCTTGGAAAAACCTCTTACGAGCTTCTGAACCGAAGGAAACCGAACTTAGAGTTTCTGGAACCTTTCGGAGCTCCATGCACCATGATACATCCCGATGGGAAGTTTGGTGCAAAGGCAGAAGAAGGTTTCTTTGTTGGTTACAGCACTCCCAACAAAAGAGTGTACAACAAAAGAACCAACAACGTTGAGGATTGGCTTAATGTCGATGTTCAGCGTTATACTGCCAATGCACCTGGTGTTGGACCTGATTGGTTGTTCGACTATAAGGGTCTATTTGATTCTTTCAACGTGGAGAATTTGGTGGATGATGCTGTAGCGCAAATGTATTACGAATGTGAAAACGCAGCTAGCTCTCCGCTAATGCGTCCGATCGTGGTTAATGCACCTGCGCCTGCTCCATCTGATGCCTCTGCATCCACGGGTCCCCCCGATAAAACCGCAGCAGCAGAAGTTGAGGAAGTTTTTCAGGAAGCGTCTGCAGAGGTTCTCGAATCTTCATCTTCCGACGACGATTTTGCAGAGTCTCATGAAACTCTCACTGAGGAACAAGCTGGAAATGGTGAATCTACCACTACAGCTCCAGTTAATCTGACAGGAAACAATCAAGCTGGTCCTTCTTCTTCAGCAGCTCCAGGGATAGGTCTTCGGATTGATCTCTCCGGTTTTAATATGCAACCCGCTGCTCCCTCTAGTTCAAGCGCAGCTGAGACAAATATATCTCAAGGTTTGGAGAACCTAAATTTGCATTCGGATGATCCAGTGCCGGCACATCCGGAATCTCGGATTCACGACACTCATCCGATGCAAAATGTAATTGGTAATCCGACTAGCAGAGTCATGACGCGCAGTCAGCTCAGAAATGCTAGTTCAAGTGACAATGCAGGTACTATGGCACTCTACTCGGAAATCAGAAAAGCAGGTCATCAGAACGATTGGTCCTTCGCCTTATATGTTTCTCAAACTGAACCAAGAACTGTGCAAGAGGCACTGAGGGAAGAACCATGGATTGAAGCAATGCAAGCCGAACTTCAGCAGTTCCAAAAGCTAGGAGTGTGGGACTTAGTTGACTTACCTCCAGGCTCGAAAAAGATTGGAACAAAGTGGGTCTACAAGTGTAAACGGGATGACCGCGGGGTGATTATAAGAAACAAGGCTCGATTAGTTGTCCTCGGCTTCCGTCAAATCGAAGGAATAGATTACAACGAAGTATACGCTCTAGTTGCGCGCCTTGAAGCTATCCGGATGTTCTTAGCTTACGCTTCGTACAAACGGTTTAAGGTGTATCAAATGGACGTGAAAAGTGCTTTTCTGTATGGTGTCGTGAAGGAAGAGGTGTATGTTGCTCAGCCACCGGGGTTTGAGGATCCGCTGCATCGTGAAAAAGTCTACAAATTGAACAAAGCGTTGTACGGACTCCATCAGGCACCGCGTGAATGGTACCAAATGCTTAGCAACTATCTGATATCCAACGGGTTCAAACGTGGACTCGTGGACTGCACCTTATTCACCAAGGAAAAGGGTGGTGATCGTCTTCTGGTACAGGTTTATGTTGATGATATTATTTTTGGGTCTACTAATGATGTCATGTGCAGGGAATTCGAAAAGCTTATGCAGGACAAATTTGAGATGAGCTCGATGGGGGAGATGCAATTCTTCCTCGGTCTACAAGTAGAACAACAAGAGTCGGGGATCTTCATCCACCAGACAAAATACGTTGCTGACATCTTGAGCCGGTTCCAGATGGAAGACTCTACTCCAGTAGGCACACCGATTCAGACCAATCACGGGATTGGGCCTGACGAGAAAGGACAAACCGTTGATCCTTTTCTCTATCGAGCTATGATAGGCTCACTCATGTACCTCACTGCATCAAGACCTGACATAATGTTCGCGACATGCTTACTATCAAGATACCAGTCAAGGCCGAAACAGTCACACCTGGTTGCTGTGAAGAGGATCTTACGTTATCTAAAGGGTTGTCCGACCAAAGGTCTTTGGTACCCTAATGACGATAAGTTTGACCTCATCGCATTTAGTGATGCTGACTATGGCGGATGCAAGACAGACTTAAAATCCACATCGGCTGGATGCCAGTTTTTGGGACCAAGACTAGTCTCGTGGCAGTGCAAGAAGCAAGCCTCAGTCGCCTTATCCACCTGCGAGTCGGAATATGTAGCAGCATCGAGCTGCTGCTCCCAGAATCATGCAATACGGTACTTCGGCTAAGCACAACTGTCTTGCCTTCCTCGGACCGGTAAAGAAGCAGGAGTGCAGGCGTTTTGAAGGCATCATCGAGTACTTGAAGCGCTCGAAGATACACTATGCCATATCTACAGACTATGCGGCCTACAAGAACATTCTCCAGGAATTCTATCAGAATGCGAGTGTCGATGTTAGCACAGTTCCAGCTACTATCAGAAGCACGGTGCAACGAAAGGAGGTTCTTATCACTGAAGATATGATTCGCGAGATTCTTAGATTTGGTGATGATAAAGATGATCCAATCGTCTTCGACTCCATTTTGATACGAGGTGGATTCCTACGGATGAAGTATACGGGTGATATGCGTGCGCAGGAGATGTTACAAAAGGGTTGTCTTCCTCCTGAAATGAAGTATCTGACGCACGTGGTGCTAAAGTGTCTCGGACCTCGCAGAGGAACATTCGATGCTATCAAAGATATTTTGGCATCGGCGATTGTTGCATTGACGTTGAACAAACCGTTCAACTTCTCTGGGATGATTATGCATCACCTCAAGGAAGTGATTCTGCGAAAGCCGAAAGATCCCTTTATTGTTTATCCTCGCTTTCTGCAGATGATCCTTGACAATCAGATCCCGAACATGGTGAAACGGGTAGAAGAGCTGATTAACATAAGGAAGATTGATGAGGTTGAGATGAAGAGAATGTTGCAGTATACGAACAAGCCAAAGTCTGAATATCCTCCTAGTCGTAGACTGTTTGCCTTTCTGATGAGAAACGACTATGTGGCACCTCCAGGTAATAGATGGAGGCATGATGACAGTGATTCAGAGGACGATATTCTGATTCATAGACAGGTTTTCAAGGATGATGACAACATTGGGAGACCCACTGTAGCTTTGGGACCCAATGAACCGGGCAATATGGGTGATACTGGAGCAAGACTAGATGATGATATGCTTGATCCTGATTTGCTGAACATAGATGAACCATCAAGCTCAGGCAAAGGCAAAGCCAAGATTGATGAGGGCCCGGTTAACATTGAAGATGTTGATGAAGATGATGATGACTCAGAGCGTACCGAAGATGAATCACCTGATGTATTGACACTTGAGGAGGATAGAGCCCGCGCGGCTGCGGCAAGAGAGCTCGCAAAAGATCCCACTTTCACTCCTGTCAGTGATGATCTTGTTGCGGATATTGACGCTGAACTCAGCACGCCGCCTCCTCAGAAGAGACAAAAGTCGAAAGCAACGAAAGTTAGCAGGGGTCAGAAGAGAATGTCTGATAAGGCAGCTGCGACTGAGAGGACGCCTAAGAAAATGAGGGGAAGCGTATGAATCTCCCAGAATCTTTTGGACTACCTGCTTCTTCTTCTGTATCAGCAACAACAACAGCAGCAACAGAAACAACAACAGCAGCAACATCGACTGTCCCACTCTCTGTTAGTGCAGCTATGCCTGCGAGTGCGACAATGTCAATGCCTTCATCGGTAATCTTCACTGAGCCAGTCTCAGTTACCGTTGAAGCGACAGGTTCACAGTTGGCTGCTAATCCGATAGGCGACAGAATACGGATGATGAAAGAAGCAGCAAGAACGTCAGCTGCTAGGCCTTCGACCCAATCCTCATCCTCGACTCCAACAACCAACGAACAGCTTCAGCGCCAAATCAAAGAGCTTACTGCTTTAGTGGCCGCCCAAGCACGGGAAATGGCCGAAATGAAGAGCAAAAACGCCAACATAGAAGAAAATGAGACGGCGATGTTGGAACTGATTGGAGACACGATCACAGCTAACACTGAGCTGAGAGCCACTGTCGACTCACTTACTTTATCTAATCAGCAAGTCTTGGAGTCGAACAGGCAGATCATGGAAACACAACAGCAGCTCATGGAATCACATCAGCAGCTAATTCAGTCTAATCGTGATCTCCAGCTCGCAAATGTGAACAACGAGCGTCGAATCACCAAGTATAGGAAGCAAAACATAAGGCTAAGGACTAGGTTGAATGCGCTGACTGGAACTCAACCTAGACTTACTGGTGGTTCGGAAGCTGGAGCTAGTACTGCTGGTGATGATGATGATGAGGATAGTGAAGAGGATGATGATGATGAAGAAGAGGATGATGAGTCTGATGACGATGATGACAACGATGGTAAGGGTGATCCCGGAGCCACAGGCGGTGGTGGATCTACAGGTGGGTCTGCGTCGGGACGAACAAAGAAAAGTCACGATCGCAGTGGCAAGGATCCCAAGGCAGGTTCTTCTGCTCAGGGGGAGCCAGCACCGATGATAAGCAAGATTCAAGAACTTCGCGATAAAGTAAGGAAGAAAGCGATAGTTCTTGTTGAAGATGTGGAGCCTTTGAACTGCTACTTTGCATATGATGACGAAGGCAACTTGCTTCCACCCCCTGCCATGCCTGAGTACGATCTGGAAGAAGGAGAGATTCCACCAGAGATGACATCGGAGGACATGACCAAAGTATATGGCTTTGCATCTGGAGAATCTTCCAATGCAAGCCAAAGCGTTCCTCCTGAGATGCATCCAGAATGCAACGAAGTGGATCTCGAAGAAGGAACCAGCGTGCCGACCCCTGAGTATGTTGTAAATGACTCGGGCGCTGGAATTCCTAATATTGATGAAGAGATGATACGTGAGGCTGAAGAAAAGTTGAAAGCCGACTCTACTGAAGTTCCTGATGCTGTTAAGATTCGACATGACAAGATCAGAGAGCGGTATCCCCAATGGTTTAAACCTGAAGAGAAGAAAAAGGCTGTTGAGCGAGCTTCCATCTTCAAGAAGCGTCTGTCGAAGATGTCTGGGAATGTGATCAGCTGGGCGTATGTGAGCCAGACCAGAATGCTAGGGGTTAAATGGCAAGAGGGCGTACTGTACTTTGAGGATTTCAAAGACACTCTGAGCCTGCCATTCTGGTACATTCGCGACTTAGTTCGTCTCAACTATCCGTTATATGAAGAGAAATCTGCCTCTCTTAAGGGTTTTTACACGAAGCTGAAGCGAGAGAGCTCAGAGGGATGGAAAGAGTTTATGCCTCAGTATCCTAGATCGTATCAGACAGACAAGATTCATCCTTTCACCTTAAAGCCTATCTGGGAGCACAAGATCAAGCCGCCAAAATGTGTTTCAAGGATTCCCATTATCCCAGTTGAACAAGACTTTTCTTCGAAGCTGTATTATTGGCACTATGATGCAGCAACCACTGAAGCTGTGATAGTCTTGAGCAACAGTCCAAATCCGTGCAGAAAGATAAGGATTTGGGATCCTATGTGGTTGATAAATTGCTCAGAGAAGGACGTAGAAACGTTGTACCAACATCTGATCATGCACTTACCAGCCGAAGCCGATCAAGCCATGAAGTTTCAAAGGGTGATCCAGTTTTGCTATGCCAACAAAGTTCATGCAGGATGTGATTGGTCAAGAATCTCAAGGGTCAAGACAACGTCAAGCTAAAGTTGGAGACGGATGATGCTGTTTGTTATTTTGCTTAAGTTGTATTTGTTTATGTTTATCAGTCTGTAAAGTTGTTTGCTGTTGATATAAACGATGTCTTTTGTTTAAGTCTGTACGTATACTAGCCTGGTCCAAGGGGGAGTCTGTTAGTACATGATGTCCCTAGGCTAGTATATCAGTTGTTTGGACGTGTTTCGGGGTGTTTGGAGACGTTTGTACGCGTTTTGGAGGGTCCGGGGAGCAGCATGCGATTAGTCATCAGTTACACGCGATCAGGGCCTTGATCGCGTTACTGTTCACGCGACTAGGCTATGTGTTCTGGCGATTAGCCCTAATCGCCCCACATAGTCTGGCTGATCGCGTATATGCTGCTGTACGTACCCGGGAGGTATAAATAGGCCCAATCATTGCCCTAATCATCAGTTCTTGCCTCACACACTCTCCAAACACCCTCCCATGGTCTGTAAGGTCTGATTTGATCTCTGTAAACACTCGTGCTCTGTTTTTAGTGATTAATCGATAATCTTTTGACCCGTGTGTGTGTTGTGATTACTCGTTTGTCTTAGTTTCATTCTCGTATCTGTTGTTAAAGCATATTAGAGGGATTCCGCACCTCTAGTATAAACCCCGTGAGTGTTGGATTTAGCGTTATTCGATCCTACAAACTCTTTGTAATATTCTCTGGCAACGGATGATGACGCGGGGGAACCCATTTTTTAAAAATATTGGTGTGTTTTGATTGAATGTATAGTGTTTTATGTATATGGTTTGTGATGTGTTGTGTTTATGTTTTGTGTTGTGGTATATATATATATATATATATATATAACTAATATTAATATTTGACCGTTGGTTTAAAAAAAAAATTCGATCGTTGCAAAATAAAGCCGTTGGACTAGATGACGTGGCAAACATTGATTGGTTTATACAATTGTTCAGCGTTATTAATATAACGTCATTACACTTTTTTGAAGCATAGCGCCCCCTGTAATGGTGTGAGGGGCGCTATGTTATGGTTTCACGCCCAAAAAGCGCCCCACTACACCCGGTCTAAAAAGAGAAAAGTGTAAACATTTTATTGAAAAAACACATAGTCAAGCACATTCCCTAGTAAAAGATTCTACACACTAATACAGTGTCATTTGGGTCAAGTTTGCAGGTTTGGTTTTACAAGCTCACGAGATGAAACTGATGAAACTGAACACAATCGTATATCCATTCGTGTAAAAAAAAAAAAACATCAACGTTAACCAGTACATAGAAGTTAACACCATGCCTTTGTTCAAATGTGTTGGCAAGTGGTAATTTTTCAAATAAAACATTAAACCAAGTTACATCTGGATAATGGGTAAGCGAGCAACAAGCTGCGCCGCTATCCCCTTTTGAATCGCAAAGCCTATTCTACTAAATACAAACCCTTGGTTCCTCGGGCTTTGCGAGTCACTGTGGACCACCTTCTGCACCCGCTCCAAAAAGCGAACTGCCTCAGGGGCTAAGGATCCGAAAGTGGTAATCAAATTGTAAACAAGTTAAACAGTTGGTAAAAGCGTTGGTAGGCTGTAACGGACATTAGACTGCTCAGCCTAAAAAAATATTATATTCATACACCGTATGTTAGGAATTGCCACCATTAAGAGTATAGCCAGTCTATCATCCTAGAGATCCAAGCACAGAAGATAGAATTCGAGTAACATGACAAAACGTTATACACATAAAAGTTTCTCGCAATTGTGTCATTGAAATGTGAACTTTACAAAGATTAATCAAACATCATGCCAAAAGGTCTGAGAAGTGATAACTGCCAAGCCTTTCATCGCGTCAACAACAAAGGTTTTTACAAAATGACTATCCTGCACAATAGTTTAAGCAAGAATCATCACTATAGGTGAATTCAAAATAGAGGCAGCAATTTCAATCTGTTTATTTATTAACGACCCAGTCCAATAGTGGGTTAGATTAGGTTAAAAGGAAACATGTCAAACGGGCCAAATCTTGTTCGTCAAAAAATTATACTATATTAAATAATGCAAGTTTTATGATCTTAGCACACAAATTATTCAAATAAAATATATTTGTTGATCAATTTTGACCCGTTACCAACCCGTCCATTTTGCACATTTAGATATACCTGCAACAAGAATCACTTTGATGATGTCCATAAGGTCTGTGCTCATCGATTCTTGTCAAGTGTTCATCATCAAATCGCTTCCATGTCTTGATCATTTCAACTCCCAACCACTCGTTCTTCCCTTTTTTAAGTTGAGCAACTATGACTCTACCTCGGCGTGGTCACCCAGCCCAACCATAACCATGATAACCGAAACCACCACCATAACATAACCATATACCGTCTAAATTCCCACAGAAATCATTGACGTGATCATGGCCTATAAACACAGCTTTCACATCTCCCAGTGACACGAGTGTCTGCAATACTCCAGAGTTGACTATAGAACACGCCACGTGTTCTCGATATTCCCCAAAAATTTCCCTAAAAGGCCCGGACCGGATTTCTGGGATCAGGATATGGAAAAATGCTAGTGATGGAATGTCTCGTGATTGATCATGGCCCTGTTAGCAAGATCCTGCAACATGTTAATTAAATCTAAATCTAACAGAACCAACTCACAGAAAGGGGCAGGATTTAGTGCATGTCATTATGGGTCGGGTCAAAGTTGGTAACCTTCCTATGTAATCTGCCCTTTTGCAAAAACAATACTATTGCAGTACTTATGAAAATATATGAATAAAACTGTTAAAAAGGTTGTATTCATAAATAAAATAGTTGAGTCTGTTTGACTCAGTTGACTTGCTCCCCTTCTAGCATCATTAGCACTTGACCCGAATATGTTATCCTCTAGTATTGCACGAGAGAAAACATACTTACCAATACGAGTTTTTACAGTTCTGTTATATTTTTGAGGCATTACAGTGGAATTGCGGAAGGTTGCCAGCTATCTCACAGAACAGATAGAAAAAGTAATCCACTAATTCAACTTATGATGATTTCTTCAACAGATTTTAAATAGGCCTGTAACAAACAAAACAGGGCATGTTAGTGTTTATTTGTTTAAGTCCAACAGAACACACAAAAATGAACCATTCATGAATGTAAATGAACACAAACGTGAGATTGTAAGAGTGAACCACGGGATGCGGGTTGCAATTTGTGGGACCATTGGTCACGGAACTCAACTTTACTGTCTATATTTTAGGTGAGGTATCAAAGATATCAGGAAGTTTGAAAGTTGGAAGTATCAAAGGCGTATGTAGCTCAAGCCGTAAAGTAAAAGACAATCTGAATTTTGGAAGCGACTTAATGGGCCTTGTATGTGCACATTAATACGCGACTTGCACTCTTTTTACACATCTGTTAACATTTCAATGTTTTTCTTTATATTCATAGGTACCTACAGAACAAAGTGCAGGGGTCTTGCTAATTTTTCTTACCAACTTCTTAGAGTTTTATAATTTTTATTAGTGAAATATGTTCAATAGCTTCCATCAACAGAAGTTAACTATCACAGATGCAAGGTGCAGATTGGAGATTTACAGTTGTTGGTGCACTGCAGAACATCGATTTATGATTACTGCATACATCAGCTGTTAGATGTATTACCTCAAAGAAACTTTCTTCGGTGCATTGTTCAATATGCAGTCCTCTTTTCTGCTTGCCTTCAAGCTGATCTTTCCAGTATCTGAACCTTGTCCTAATGAGCCACTGGCGATAAAATTGTTACACCTGAAACATTACAAATTATTTTTCAACTGTGACAAACAGACAAAATATGAATTTGAAGGAACTTATTAGCATATTTATGTGAATAAGTGTGTTTATGATCTTACATTACTTATATAATCCTGCTGAACTATTTTTAACATGATGTATCCACCCGTCTTCATCAAGAAAACAATTTGAATTTCTGAAGAAGTCAATTATGTTAACTCAACTCCATGATTTAACTTATCAAACTTCACATTCTAAATTGATTTAAGGTACTTATTTAGTACATCTTCTAAGTTGGGGATCATACCTGTTGAAACTGGGAACAGCTTTGATCATTTGAAGGTATGTTTTGGAGATCATCATCATCATCATCATACTCAGTTAATCCCACCAATAGCAAAAGCTAAGGTAGGGTCTGAGGAGGGTAAGATGTAGACAGCCTTACCTCTACCCCGTGGGAATAGAGAGGCTGCTTCCAATGAGACCCCCGGCTCGATAGCGGTTTTGTATCAAGCCTTGGACATAAGGCACATAGAGATGATCCATTGATTGAGCCAAAACAAAACCGCTGAGGTGGGATCGGATCATTTGGTTCAATCCTCACAGACCCTGAAGAATAAAAACAAAAGCATTTCACTATTTGGCAGTTTCTTGCTCTAAACAGAATGCAAATAAAGTTGACAGAATTAAATTGATTTTTTTTCCTTGTGTTTTTCTTTCGAGCCTAAGGAGCAGTCTTTCTATCTCACCCTCACAGACCCTACTTTATGAGTGAGATATTATTGGATTTGTACATTTGTTTCTTTGACTTGAGTAAAATACCTACTATCATCCATCATTATTATTACTGTATTCACTTTAAATGGCAATTTTCTTTGTTTTCCTTTTAAATCGTAACACATCTTCTTCATATAAATTAATTATTTATCAATTTCAAAATGCAAATCAATATGATTAATAGAAAAATGAGAAAGTACCTGTTATAATATTCGGTGTTTTGGGTGCTAAATGTACCAGAAGCCCATGTGTATTGAGTTCTGCAACACATGCAAACGTAAACCATACGAACTCCAACTCCACCTAGAACAAGAATAACAGATCTTCCAACTCAAAAATGCCGAGCGGAAAATCTCTTATGCTTGTACCTTGTATGTTTAACTCTTTTAAACATTTTAAGCGTCCAATCTCGTTAGGCAATTTCTCAACTAGAATACAGTTGGTGAGATGGAAACATTTTAGACGTTTCATCTCACAAATGTTGTTTGGAATATCTCGTAAGGATGTGCAATCTGTAAAGTGCAGCTCCTCTAAACACTCTAGTCTGCCAATATCCTCAGGTAACTGCTTAAGAAACCAACAGGATTTAAACTGGAGAAATTTAAGATGTTTGAGCATAAAAATGCTATCCGGAAAACGTTCAATGTTTGTTGACAACAAGCTTAGCTCCTTTAGACTTTCTGATAACCGGTCAAGTTCCTTGGGCACCTCTGGAATACTGCCTTCGAGTGTAAGCTTTCTTAATTGCAAACGACAAATAATTCCTGATAAACTCGCAAGGTTTGTGCACGGACAAAGACCGAGAGAAATAAGCTTTACTAGATTTTGGGTGTATGAAAGTGGAAGTTTGTTATAAATACATTCGAAATGGAACCTAGGTAAATTATTGTTAGGGTGCAATGGGCATATACCTATGGACCTCGCAATTAGATGTAACTCAGCTAAAGAACTATCCATAGGAAACCCTTGGTTAACCAAACATGGTTTGAACCTGACACTACCACTTAGACATCCAACCGGAGCATAAATTTCTACCAAGTTATAACAATTATAAACATCCAAGCGTTGAAGATACGGACACAACCCAAGGTGAAGGGTTCGTAGCTTAGAGCACTCAATGATAATGGATTCAAGATCCGGACTTTCAATGGGCATGTGAATGTCTAGCAAATCCTCACATTGAAAAAGATGTAACTGCTTGAGATTCTGACTTCGTGTAAGGTTAAGGGTTCTCAGCTTAGAAGAATGTATTTCAATGATTTTGAGCTCAGGAGTTTCAATGGGCATGTGAAGTTCAACCAAATCCTTACAGTCTTCAAGATATAACATCTCAAGATTATGAGCCTGTGTAAGGTCAATAGTTTTCAACTTAGAACATTGACAAAGGATGAGCTTTTTAATCTTTTCAATGACCAAGTGAAGTTCTACCAAAGCCTCATATTTGGTAATATTTAAATTGTCAAGATCCTTGACCCACCCAAGATTTAAGGTCCTCAGCTTAGAACAATTAAAGTGAACAGATTTGAGCATAAAATTTTCAAGGGGCATGTGAAGTTCTACCAAATCCTTACATTGTACTAGATCTAACGTCTCCAGATTCTGAGCCCGCCTAAGGTTAAGGGTTTTCAACTTGAAACATTGGAGGTTGAGGTGTTTGAGCTTTGGATTTTCAACAGGCATGTGAAGTTCTACCAAATCATCACATACAAGATCTAACATCTCGAGATTCTGAGTCCGCATAAGGTTAAGCGTTTTCAACTTACACCATTGAAGGCTGAGGTGTTTTAGCTTTAGATTTTCAACAGGCATGAGTAGTTCTGCCAAATCCTCACATTCTTCAACTTTTAGTGTGTCAAGATTATGAGCCCATACAAGATCTAAGGTCCTAATCAGCTTACAGTGACCGATGCAAAGGAATTTGAGCTTACAACTTTCGATGGGCATGTGAAGTTCTACAAGATCCTCACATCTTGTTACTTTTAGTGTGTCGAGATTACAAGCTCGCTCAAGATCCAAGATCCTGATCAGCTGACAATGACTGATGCTAAGGAATTTGAGCTTACTTTCAATGGGCAAGTGTAGTTGTACCAAAGCCCTGCATTCTACAACTTTTAGTGTGTCAAGATTTTGAGCCCACACAAGATCCAAGGTCCTGATAACCTTACATTGACTTATGCTTAAGAATTTGAGCTTAAAATTTTCAGTGGGTATGTGTAGTTCTACCAAATCATCACATTCTTCAACTTTTAGTGTGTCAAGATTCTGAGTCCACACAAGATCCAAGGTCCTAATCACCTTACAATGACTGATGCTAAAGAATTTGAGCTTACAATTTTCAATAGGCATGTGTAGTTGTACCAAATCCCTACATTCTACAACATTTAGTGTGTCAAGATTCTGAGCCCACACAAGATCCAAGGTCCTGATCACCTTACAGTGACTGATGCTTAAGAATTTGAGCTCAAACTTTCTAGTGGGTAAGTGTAGTTCTACCAAATCATCACATTCTTCAACTTTTAGTGTGTCAAGATTCTGAGCCCACACAAGATCCAAGGTCCTAATCACCTTACAATGACTGATGCTAAAGAATTTGAGCTTACAATTTTCAATAGGCATGTGTAGTTGTACCAAATCCCTACATTCTACAACATTTAGTGTGTCAAGATTCTGAGCCCACACAAGATCCAAGGTCCTGATCACCTTACAGTGACTGATGCTTAAGAATTTGAGCTCAAACTTTCTAGTGGGTAAGTGTAGTTCTACCAAATCATCACATTCTTCAACTTTTAGTGTGTTAAGATTCTGAGCCCACACAAGATCCAAGGTCCTGATAGTCTTACACTGACTGATGCTAAAGAATTTGAGCTTACAATTTTCAGTGGGCATGTGAAGTTGTGCCAAATCATCACATTCTTCAACTTTTAGTGTGTCAAGATTATGAGCTCGCTTAAGATCCAAGGTCCTGATCAGCTGACAATGACAGATGCTAAGGAATTTAAGCTTACTGCCAATGGGTATATGAAGTTCTACCATATTTGAGCATTCTTCAAGACATAACCACTCGAGATTCATAGTCAACCCGATGTCCAAGGTCCTCAACTTACAATAACTGAGGTCAATGAATCTGATTTTCTTTAGAACCTATGTATCACAGGCAAAAACAAAGTTGAACTTGGTGTAAGGCAATCCAATAGATAAATCTCATAAAGAAGAACCATGCAAAAAGTAAAAGTAATTAACCATAAGTTTACCTTAGTTTCTCCACCTTTCCAAAGTTGATCAATATTGCTCGAATGCATTTCAAGGCCAACAAGATTATTTGCTAGAAAATTTTTGGGTAAACACGTAAAAGGGTAACCATGCCAACATAAATATTGTAAACTATTTGGTAGATGTAGGGTATCTTCATCAGCGGTACCGTAGTCGAAGCTACGACTAAAATAACCTCTAATTGTACCTTTCACTTCAAGAAATCTAAGTTCCTTCATTTTTCGAAGACCTCTCATGACAATAACTTGATCGGTAAATCCTATTGTCATACATCTTGTTGCTTTAGTACCCTGTAATTAGAAAAAAGTAAATACAAATAAGTATGTCTTAATTTTCTCCACCAGACATATAAATGTGAACCTTACCTTGTCTTCAACCAATATGTCTTTAATTTCCTCGTTAATCCACAATCGGCTATGTCTGTAAGGCTTGTTGGGGTACAAACGACGAACAATATTCTTACCCATTTCTACAATATGGTCATGCATACCCAAAAACCCACTACCAGATAAAGTTATAAGTGATTTTTGCTCAAGAACTCTTAAGCCACTTCTAGCATGAAGATCACAACTTTCAAGCACTCTGATTGCTCTTTCTTTCTCCCAATCTTTTAGTATGCATGCAACATCTAGGAATATTTCCTTGCAATCCTCTTCTAGACTGTAATAGCTTAATTCCAGAATTTCTAGAGTTTCCTTCAAAGGAATCGTTTTTAGTCTTTCTAATGCATCTTTCCATTCAAGCTCATTTTTACCACGTAGAAATGAACCCAAAACTTTAATCGTCAAGGGAAGACCAGCAGCATAACGTACAACTTGGCTTGATAGCTTGACGTAACCTTGAGTTGGAACCTCTTTCCCAAATGCATACCTACTAAAGAGGCAATTTGCTTCCTCATGTGATAATAAATTGACATCAAGAATCATGTTCATTGGCACACCGTGTGCTACCAACACTTGTTCTTCTCTTGTTGTAATAATAACACGACTTCCCGACTTAAACCAACTAGGGTCACCAGCTAAGGCTTCAAGTTGGTCTATATGATCCACGTCATCTAGAACAACAAGAACCTTTCTACCACACATCCTATGTTTCATAATTTTCTTTCCTTCATAAACACCATTTATGGTGATATTTTGTTCATTTAAGACATCTGAGAGTATTTGTTTTTGCAACAACCTCAAACCACACATTATGTTTTTTGAATTTTCCCTAACATTCTCAACAAAGCTTGAACCTTCGAACTGAAAGGATATTTGATCAAAAACAGCTCTCGCCAAAGTTGTCTTTCCAATCCCTCCCATTCCCTTGATCCCTATCATGCGGACATCATATATATCAGTTTCTAAAGAGGAAACTACATCTTTGACACGCTCCTCCATGCCTACTAATTTTCCATCAACGCTAGAGTTAATGAAACGTAGCTCTTGTGAGATCTCTTCAACAATTTTTTGGATAAACTTGGCTTCATGCCTGTGAGTTAAAGTTTCAATAAGATTACACAAACTCCCAACTGAACAATTAAACGTAAAATATATAACTTACAATCATATGTAAATAAATAACAAAGTGATTTACTCATGTTTGATGTTCAAAATTTCAACAAAACTAACAATAAAAACAAGATACCATGGATGTCCCTTTTAAGCATAGATTAAAAAAAGAAATAAAATGAAAGAACATAACAAAGAGCTCTAAACCGAATTTACGTACCCATCAAAGGTGTTCTTCAATTCTCTCCCTGCCAAACTAGCTGCTTCTTTCAGAGCATCTCTCCATCTCTCTGCAGCCTCTTCATTTACATGTCTGGCAAATGCTTCTCCAACTACTCCACTTTGGTTGCGAACTTCAGTGGGTTCCACATCATAAAAGACCGGGTAAGCAGTCTGCCCGTTCATCTTCTGGCATTCCATGATCTTGACAAGCTCATTTAAGCACCATGATGAAGATGCATAGTTCTTGGAGAAAACAATAACATAAATTCTCGAGTCTTCGATGGATCTGATGAGCTCATCGCTGATTGCTTTCCCTTTCCTGATTTCTTCATCATCTTTGTATGTGTAAATGCCTCTTTGCTTAAGAGCATGATAGAGGTTGTCAACAAAGTTCTTACGGGTATCTTCACCACGGAAACTCAAAAACACATCATACTTGAAGCTCTTTTGAATGGATGAAGATGAAGTAGATGCCATTGGATGTATGCTTGAAGGATCAGATAAATAATATCTTAATTTGTTGGGGAAAATTTTATATGAAGAGATGAATAAGCCTTTAAGAGTTAAAGTCAAGAACGGGTCTTAGCATTGATGGATAATATGTTTGTGGTTGATATTAATGTACGGGTAGCAGCTGTAATGGGTTGTAAAGTGATAAGGTACCCATGGACCCATGGTGTGTAGTAGTATGATGTGGTGATATTTGGTGAACTATTACTAATTAGTAATTACTATATAACTAGTAAAATTAATCCGTGCGTTACAACATAAAAACGTGATCATAGAGAATTTGGATTGTTTTCATGCGGAAAGCCCTAATCATAGAGAATTTATCTGGTATTCGTCCGCGTCATTATGTTATCAGAGTCAGAAACCACATCTATCTATCTATACATATAATAAACCAAAACATTTTTAATTACATGTCATAATATTATGCAATCTCTCTTTTGAGAGATGCCACATAGGATGTGATGTGGCATTAAAAATAAATAAATAAATATGGTTTAAATATGATAATCTATTAAATACCTAATCTACTAAATGTAAATATTAAAACTTTATTATTTTCACTCTCATGTTTCCTCTCATAACTTTTAAACGTTAATATCTTTTATATACGAGATTTTTTAAAGAAAAAAAATTACACCAAATTAACGAGCGTTTTATTATCTTTCCAACGAGTATCATAGTGCTATATAAAAATCGGAGAAAAAACGACTATTTTTTGTAACCCGACGGATATTGTGTCAGGTTTGGAATTAGTTTAAAAAAAATGTGGGTTTGGGTCGGGCCTGGGATTAGGTGATACCCGACCCAATTACCCTTTTTTTTATATTAGAATATGATAACTTATGGCAGAGATTTGTTTAAAATAATAATAATAATAATAATAATAATATTCATTAATCATATATTGGCAAGTCATTAATTATGTTGTCATATTAGATATTTTATTATGTCATATTAGATACTTCAACCCGGGACGCTCTCTAACAGGTAATTGCTATGTTTTCTTTTTCTACCATATTTTGAAATAGCTCAAATCTTATTGTATGCAGTTAAAGACCTTTGACTGGATGTATTGGTGCTAAACAATACATAGATGTCATTTTTATAGTTTAAATACTTCTAATTTTATTCACTTTACTTAGATTTCTCAACCCGGGACGCTCCCGGGGTATAGGCTAGTTCTATATAAGACCACAAGGAGTGGGCTTGGAAGAGGGGCGGGAAGGGGGGGGGGGGACACCGCCCCAGGTGGGCTTGGAAGAGGGGCGGGGAGAAATGCTGAATAAGTGGTTTATTTTGTTTGCATATACTGAGTCAAATTCAATAGAATCTTATATATAAAGTCATAAATTTATCTGTAAATTGTGTGTATATTTATTATTAAATAAATAAAAATTTATTCAAGCCGAACCGAGCCGAGTGAACCTTTGCTCGTGCTTGGCTCATTTACAAACCGAACCGAGCCGATCTGCTCATATACAACCGAGTGGAAGATCGAGCGAGCATTTTTCGAGCATTTTCTGAACGAGCGACGAGCGATCCACGAGCGGCGAGCAATTTGAACAGCCCTAATGATGCCTTGAGTTTCCTAACTCCATTCTTGCCCAGTGTTGGAATTGGAAACAAAAGCACTCATAAAGCAATTTCTTTTCCTCTCTAAACATGTTGCCAAGGGAATAGAAGAAAACTTAGGTAGAGAAGGAACGGGCTTCGATTTAGACAACACCCGTTTTTGGATTGGGTTCAGTGTAGATGGCGGGGGCAATGATGCCGTTTTCGGGGTTGATGTTGGTACAAAAGAAGTAAATTGATTTGGTTCGGGTGTAGGGATTAGTGGTACAGTGGCGGAAATGGGTGGTGGTGTAGGAGTTTGGTGGCCTTCCCGAGCGATTTGTATCGATCGAAGCTCGTTAAAGATGGTTTGCAACTGAGACTCAAGTCTCACCAAGTAATCATTCATCCATTGATAAAACTCGGTTTCGGATAGTGTGTGAGACGCCATGGGTCCGGGGAGATCACGACGGCTCTGATACCACTGATGTGGATCGATTGGTTTAATCAAATAAATTAGAAAATAAGAAGAACAGAAAGAAATTAGAGGGCAGTATAGGTAATAATCTTTTTCATGTCATTCAAAATCAAGAGAACCCCCATATATAGAGATAGGAGGATATATTACATTCAAATCTAAATCCTTAATTCACGTGGTGTTAAATGGTGGTCAACCGATCACACCCTTATTCTAGCACAATGATTATTTTAACACAATGGAAAATAATTAAAAGTCCAAAAGTTCTAAATATGGAAGCCATTTTCTTGGACTCAATCATGCGAGACCTATATTTGCTTGGGGACTCATTTGGCCTTCGGGTCCGCATCGGCACATAACACTTTCATAATACATAAGTTTTGATTACAATACATGTACGTTTACTTCAATATATAATGTATTTAATTCCTCTCCTGGATAATTTTCTTGACCCGGTTTCGAAATAAGTATTCATATTCAGTTCTTACCATAATCCGCAGGTCAAACCATCACTTACACTACCATTTATTAGCAAAATCAAAATCGTTTGAGATTTTTCTTTTACCCAAACCAAAACTACCATCAATTTGCATAGTTCGGGCAAGTAACTTCAATGTAGCAGACCTTAAGCTTGTACAAAAGGGATGGCAATGAGACGGGTATTGGTAATCCTGGTCCTATACCCAATTGTAAAAATCATGTATTATACACAGACAATACATCATTAGTTTGCCATCTACATTTCTTACTGTTTTAGTATTATATAATTTAGCTACCAATTGGGTAGCTAAATTGGACCCCAACCCAAAGCTCTAGTCACCACATGAAGCCCCAGATCTAGAACCACTGCTGTGAGTCTCATCGTCTTCCAATAAACCTTGTCCTTAACCCCTCTCCCTCCTCTTCTTACCTCCTCCTTCCCCCTCCGCCTCCTGTACAAACCGATTGAACCCCAACCCAAGCTCTAGTCACCACATGAAGCCCCAGATCTAGAACCACTGCTGTGAGTCTCATCGTCTTCCAATAAACCTTGTCCTTAACCCCTCTCCCTCCTCTTCTTACCTCCTCCTTCCCCCTCCGCCTCCACCCCTCTCTGTCCACCCTTATTTTGCAGCGCCTCCACCCCCACCCACCCCCAACGGTCACTTTTCAAAACCTAGCAAGCTGCCTTCATTCGACCCTTTTCACCCCTCGTGCAACCTTCATTCGCCCCTATTACCTTCATTCGACCCTTCCATCCCTCTTGCAACCTTCATTCGACCCTTTTCACCCCTCTGGCAGCCTTCTTTCGCCCCTTTTCACTCTTTTGCAGCCTTCATTCGCCTCTTCCCTGGCCTAACCTACACCCTTTGACCCACTGTCTTCTTCCTTCGACCATTTATTACTTTTAGCTACATATAGAATGCAGTAGTGGTGTGGAGCTGTATGTATTTATTGTCTTATTTTCAGTTGGGAAGATAACCTCAAAATAGAGTGTTTAAATGTGTTAAAGTGTTGGGTAATGGTTGACTAAAGTGGGGTGATTATAATAATAATAATAATAATAATAATAATAATTAACATGGGGTCCCACATATTTTTTCGGGTTTATTTCTTAACTTTAAAAACACCTATATAACATATTTAAATATATATATATATATATATATATATATATATATATATATATATATATATAATTATCCCTTTAAAGGATCCATGAGAGACAGTGGTGGGGGACCTGGACCCAGCTCGGCCACAGGGATATGGCGTTGCCCCTTTAAAAATTATCATTCTTGCAAGGATGGTACGCCGGGATACAAGGGATACTCTCGGTTACTAATGCATTTCCAACGAGATCATTTTAATGGGAAAGAAAGGAGAGGTGAGTTAAAGGAGCATCTTGCTTCAAATTTTGACCTTTACAATGACGTTGTTGATACCTTGCGTGTGCTGAAGAATTGGCTATGTGGGGAGTGCATGACCCTGCATGCCTTGAATGGGCGTTGTCGGCACGGCAAAGAAGTGGTTAAATGCACCTCGCGTGCAGGAGGCGAGATCGATTTTATAACGGGGATTCCTCAACCTCGTGATCCGCAAGTGACGCATGTGAGTGATACGTCTGGGAAGATGGTGGTAGATGTCGCTCTCCTTGAGCGCATCCTCGCCCTGCCTGTTGCTACGGTCAAGAGTATCCCGCCTGCATGTCGCATGGCTTTTGCCCATGCTTTGTCAGGGGGTCTCCGTAAAGTGGTGGATGCCCCAGGGTCCATTGAGGCTTGGGTTAAACTTTTGTTGTTGCCTCGCTGCACCTTACGGGTGGTCAAACCGGCCTCTAGGCAAGAACGAAGATCGGGTAACAGGAAATCGCTTCAATGTAGCTCTATTATGCGGGCATTGGCGGTTTGGAAAGATGGGGCAGGGTTAGAGGAATTGGTCCCGCCCCTCCTTGAACTCCCCGTGGCGTCGTTTTCGGGGAGGGTAGGGGACCAAGCTAAAGTAGATGGTGGGGGCAATATTAAGCAGTGCCTTCGGAAGGTAGCGGATGGCCATTATACTGCGGCCGTTAAGGTTCTGTGTTCATCTGGGGTTGCGCCTGCTGGGGAGGACACATTGAGAGCCCTGATAGATAAACACCCTGTTGTGGACCCCCCGACCATGCCCTCCGCCTTGCCTTTGGAGCCAGCCTTGCAGGTGGACGCTGAGTGCGTGTTGGAATGTATTAAAACGTTCCCGAAAGGGACATCTTGTGGGAGGGATGGTCTGCGGGCGCAACATATTTTAGACGCTTTCTGTGGCCAGGGGTCTCCAACTGCCTCTGGGCTCCTTAAAGCCATCACCGATGTTGTCAACTTGTGGCTTGGGGGGTTATGTCCTAAAGCTCTGGCGGAGTTCATTGCTTCGGCACCGCTGACCCCCCTATTAAAGCCTGACAACGGGATTAGGCCCATTGCGGTGGGGGCCATTTGGAGAAGATTGGTGTCAAAAGTCGCTATGCGTAAAGTGGGTAAAGAGATGGCAACCTATCTGGGGGATTTTCAGTTTGGGGTTGGGGTCCCTAATGGGGCAGAAGCGGTGCTGCACAGTGCTAACAGGTTTCTGAGCGCGTTCCATTCTGACGGGTCCCTGGCTATGCTCACTGTTGATTTTTCTAACGCCTTTAACGAGGTGGACCGTACGACACTTCTCAGGGAAGTTAGTTGCAGATGCCCATCTATCTTCCCGTGGGTCCAATTTTTATATGCGCAACCCGCAAGATTATATGTGGGGGATACCCATATTGGGGCTACCACAGGGGTGCAGCAAGGGGACCCTCTCGGCCCCCTTCTCTTTGCGCTGGTTCTTCATCCGCTGATCCTCCGTGTGCAGGGCGCCTGCTCCTTGCCCTTCCATGCCTGGTACTTGGACGATGGCACAATCATTGGTAAGGCAGAGGAAGTTTCTAGGGCGTTGGACATTATCCGTTCAGAGGGGGCATCTCTTGGGCTTAGGCTTAATATTCGGAAAACGGAGATTTTTTGGCCGTCATGCAATGGTGCGAAGAAAGTGTCGGGTTTATTCCCTAGCGAGATTAGCAGGCCCGTAGGGGGGGTTAAACTCCTCGGGGGGGCGGTTAGTCGGGATGCAAGGTTTATTCAGTCTTTGGCATCTAGACGAGCTCTTCGGGCGGTTGATCTTATGAAACGACTGTCGGACTTAAGGGACCCCCAAAGTGAGCTCCTCCTGTTGCGCTCGTGCATGGGGGTTGCTAAATTAGTGTTTGGGCTCCGGACTTGTCAACCCGAACATGTCAAAGAGGCTGTGTCTATCTTCAATGCAGGTCTGCGAGGGGCTGTTGAAGACATTGTTGTCAGCGGAGGACCGCATTTTGGGGACCTCCAGTGGAGGTTGGCTTCCTTCCCTATGCGCTGCGGGGGCTTAGGGCTTATATCGGCGGAGGACGTCTCCGCATATGCTTTTGTAGCATCCAGGGCCCAATCGTGGAAACTGCAGGACCACATCTTGCGAAGTGCTGGTGTTATGGGGGTGGATCCTGACTACTCCCTTGCGCTTGGTAATATTGGAACAACTCTCCCAGACCTTGATCTAGGCGGTTTTACTGATAAGGAGACCGCCCCCAAGAAACCTCAACAAACTTTGGCGAGTGCTCTGTATGGTAAACACGCACAGGATATGGAGGAGCGGTTCGATATGACCCCGCGTCAAAAGGCAGTTTTGGCCTGTCTCAAGGGGGCTCATGCCCAAGATTTTTTGACTGTTGCGCCCATTGAAGGTCTTGGGCAACGGATGTCAGCAGTTGAATACAGAGCCATCCTTAAATACCGGCTCATGATTCCCCTTTTCCCGCCAGACGACTCTTGCCCCATTTGTAAAAAAGCCTGTTTGGATAGATTTGGCGAGCATGCCCTTCACTGTAAGGAATTGCCGGGGTTCAAGTATCGTCATGACTGGGTTAGAGATGTTTTATGGGATGTGCTTAGGCGCGCCGGGATCTCAGCCAAGAAAGAAGCCCCTGTTAATTTTCTGACTGACCCACGAGAGGGAAGATCTACCCTGCGTCCTGCGGACGTCCTTGTGTTTGGCTGGGCGGGGGGTAAGCACGCGTGTGTTGACCTCACTGGGGTGTCCCCACTGGTGGGACTGAGAGATAGTGGATTCGTTCAGGGACAGGCGGTTTTGAAGGCGGAAGCTAGGAAGGTTGCTAAGCACGAGGCAGCATGTCTAGAGAATCAACATGTGTTCATTCCGTTTGCCTTCGATACTTTTGGATCCTTAGCCCCTGAGGCAGTTCGTTTTTTGGAGCGGGTGCAGAAGGTGGTCCACAGTGATTCGCAAAGCCCGAGGAACCAAAAGTTTGTATTTAGTAGAATAGGCTTTGCGATTCAAAAGGGTATAGCGGCGCAGCTTGTTGCTCGCTTACCCATTATCCAGATGTAACTTGGTTTATTTCGTATTTTAATAAAGAAAATATTTAAAAGCTACCAATTTGAAATATAGAAACTAAAATTAGGTGAATTAATATTTTTTTTTCTATAACCAAGGATATATATTAGTAAAAAAACATAAAGAAAATATTTGCATGTATGATTTGACTAAACGGATGTATACCATACCCCCAAAATATTTTTAAATAGTAAATACTAATCACATACCCAGTCTCATACCCAGCCATTGCCAATCAGGTTGGTTGGTTGAGCGCATTTTGACCCTTTCTATATTACTGCCTTGTTTAGATGGGATTACCCAAAGGCAGGAAAGTATTATCAGTGCGGCCATAAGTACGTGTATTACCTTTTTTTGCCAGCTTTTGTCGAACTTATCAGCATGCTTGCACGCATAAATTAGGTGACTGAAAACAAATTCTTTATTTGTAATCATTTTTTAGATTTGAAGTTTCTTTACGTTGGAATATATCAGCGCTCTTTTGAATCGGCCAGTTGCCTTTTAAGGACCTCATTTTCCTTCCTCAGTTTCATTACTTTCTGCTTCAGTGTATCAACATGTCGGTTTGAACTCAAATCTTGTGTGTTTTCAGCCAACTTTGTTCTGTTAATCAGCACTGCAACACACACAGATTAACTAAATATATCATTGCGAATGTAGGTTACTAATAACAGTGCCAAAAATGACAAACGGGCCCATTGGAACTGACTTAATACTATGCTCATTACAGTGGTAATCCAATTTTTATTCAAAACTACCATATGTTTTATGAGTTTAATTAATCTTGGGTGACTTTTAACCTGTCCAACTCATTCCATAAACAGAATCGACCCGTTAGTCCATAACATATCCAAATTGAAGTTACCGTAATTGCATATGTAAAATGAACATACATTCCTTTTCTAGACTCTGAAGCTTCCTGTTCAAACCATTTTTCTCTTCCTGCTCCATCATAAGACAATCCTTTAAATCTTGTATCTCGTATTGATCTGGAACAAAAACGTCACACAGTCAGTTTCAAAGAACATGTAAATAAATGTCTTGAAATTTTAACTACAGGAATAGAAGCTCACATGTCATTTCAACATCTGAATGAACCTGGTCCAATCTTTTTGCTAAAGCTTCAACATGGTTCCTATGTGCAGCTAAATCTTGGTGGAGCTGATTAATGGTTGATTCATTTGCCTTTTTCTGAGCCAGATTATCTCTGTTTTACAGTTATTATTTGCTAGCCCAAATTGGTCAACAAAAAAGCCTTTTAAAATGAAAACTTACCTGATTTGAAGTTCCAAATCTTTGATTCGGTTCTCGTAGTCATGCTTAAGCTGGTTAATTGCATTTCTGAACTCCTGTTGCAAATTCAAAGCTGTCACTCAAGTACGCATAATTCGCTACTACTAAAGATACCACCTAGATGGCTATAAAAGAGTTGACACAAACCAACTTTCACTGTAGAGATCTATATCGACTTCTTTCTAGGTTATTAGATTGTAGAAATATATATTGAGGTTAAATTCTAAAGGTGTGCAAATTAGGGCTGTAAATGAACTGAATCAAGAGTCAAGACAAATGGCGTTATGTTTGTGTTTGTTTCTTTACCCTTAACTGAAAAAACAAACAATGACACATAAATAAGGATATGTTCTTGTCCGTGTTTGTTCGTTAAGAAAATGAACTTGTTGGTGATCATTTACATTTGTTTTGTAATATACTAATATTCTAAATAAACATAATGAACATAAACCTATATATAAACGAACATAAAGAAATTTAACTGATAACCTGAAGAATCAAGACGAAGAGCCTAGGGTTTCTAGTGTTTAAACGTTGCAACTGGTCATTTGAAGCTTAATGGGCTGATGGCTCTCAAAATGGCTTGGACCTCACTTTCTTGGTAATATTTATTAGTTTGTCATTGTGATAGTGTACATGATCTTAAACAAAACCATCATTAAAAAACTTCCTGGCTAACAGTTCAAAGTGTTTTGATTGAACAGTTGGTTCGTCTATAACACAGATTCAGTTAAGTATGAAAACTACTTGGTGTCGCGAAACAAGTCACATTGTATTGGATTAGAGCAGCAGAGATATTGAAGACAGGAAGCGCATGTTTAAACAATATTGTAGTTTCAGTCATGTATATACTTTATAGTCACTTACATTCTCTTTGTTGGTATATTCATCATTCACTCTCTTCAGTTCTTCTTTCAAGCTTTGACAGTCATTTCTACGCTCAAGCTGTTTCATTGAACACAAAGTAAGAAACTTAGAACTGCATTACCATCTGCAAGTCAACATCAGATTATACTAGAAACCGAACATAACCGATCGAGTAATCACATCACTCACCTGAGTAGCCAGTTTACTGATGGATCCTGTATACAACCTCATCACTCTCTCATTCTCTACGAGTAGACATCAAACAAACAGTTAGCATGAACCTTCAAGCTCAAATCCACCGCCCTCAAGCCAAACAATCATTAATTAAACTAATCACAAACAAAAGCATAATCTAAGAAAACTATTGGCTATTGTGCAATTAAGGTTTCATATAGCAGGTTTCAACATCATCATTCCAGATCTGGAGTATCTAATATCACTTACCTAATAAAAAAAATCAAAATCTAAACTTCTGTAACCTAACAGAATTCATGATTAGATAAACACGAAAAAAATCAAGATAAAAATCCACAAGCAGCTATACAATTATGTAAATCAGATGAATGTAATCGAATTACACCTAAATCTCACAAAATAATAGGCAGATAAACAAAGAAAAACATGATTAGAATCCACAAATAGCTATATACAATTACGTAAATCATCATATTATAGTCGAATAATACCTAAATTTTACAACGATAGATGGATAGATAAACACAGAAAAACGAAATTAAAATCCACAAATAGCTACACAATTACGTAAATCACATACTCATAGTCAAATAACACGTTAATTTCGAGAGAATACAGTAAATCAAAAGCGAAAGTGCATACGATCATAAAGGAACACCTGATTTAAGAGTGTTGACGGTGGATTCAGCTGCTTGTCGTCTCTTGATTTCGGAGTTGCAGCGTGATTGAAGCGTTTTAATTTCAACAGTTTGTTGGATGAATTCCTGCACAAAACGGTTATGAGATTTAGGTTTTAAGAGATTTTGATATGATTATTATATTTGTAATAATAATAATAATAACAGAGAGTATTATTATTATATACAGTATGTATCTGATCGAAATCGGAGAGAAGTGAGTCCAATGCTTCCTTGGAAGTTGCCGCCATTCTTCAAACCTTTGAATAAACTGCAATGGAGAAATATATAGGGTGAAGAGAATAAAATAAAATAAAGAAGTCTAATATATATATGCAAACCGATTGAGTGACTGGGATGAGCATATTGCACCAAATATCGAATCGATACTGATCCCGTACCGAATCGAGGGTGTTCGGTATCGGTACTCATATTTAGAGGTTTTCGGTTTCGGTATTTTTGGTATCGGTATCGAGATTTAGTTTTGGGAGTTTTCGAGATCGGTATCTATTGAAATTGATACCGTCCCAAGCTAATCCCTATCGGGTGATGAGATCAGGTTTGTAAATAAACTGAGTGAAAGGCAATACCATTGCAATGCACTGGTAGAGGCATTGGTGAGGAATGATAGAAGACCTAGGGAATTCTGGGTTCGATTCTTGAGGCAAACAGGTTTTACCGGTATTTTCACCGCCGTGCATACGGGCCGGTGGGTTACCAGATTTTACCCAGAATTGGTGTTTAATGATTCGGGTTACTCTCGAAGTACTCGATTTATCTGGTGGGTGCCCCGAGAATGCTTGGGTTTAATTTGTTGGCCGTTCAAAAAAAAAACAAACAAACCGAGTGAACACGAGAAGGGATTGTTTGTGCTTGTTCATTTAATTGAATAAACGGACAACATAAACACTTAAATCTATGGATTTTTTTTTTTTGTTCTTGTCCGTTTATGAATATAAACTTATACAAACATAAATGAATAAACATAATTACAAAGACTAATGTGAATATTAAAACTAAAGTATAAAATACAACTATCCTTACATAAAACATTTCTAAATTAAACAATTAAACAAATATATCTATACAGCAGATTTAAAATATGAAAAATCAAGAAATTAAAAATAGTAATAAATAAATTTAAATGAATGTTGAAACGAACATAAGCGAATGAACAATTATAAACGAAAGTAAATAAATTATCATATAAACGACAGTAAACAAATTATCATAAATGAACGTTCACGAACGTAAATGAAGGAACGGGAGGTTGGTTCATGTTCGTTTGCTGACTCCATGTGTGAAACTAGATATTAGGGGGGACGGGGTGCTATCCGTTAGTTTTTTCAACTTCACTGATATCAATCAATCTTGTATTGGCACATCGCTTCACTAATTTCCTTCATTGAAACAGTTTTTTGGAGGCAGCACTCCATTCTTTACCCACAATCAAAGAGAGAGAGAGAGAGAGAGAGAGAGAGATCATTGTTACCATGCGTTAACTTGAACCAAAAAATGGTTCACGGATCCACTACTAGCATCACCGGAGGCGGTGTTACCGTGCTGGTAGTGGGGTACCCGTGACCAATTTGGGTGGCACCCCGTCCCCCCTATATTTGTTTGATAACAACCGAGTGTTTTTTAATAGAATCATTTAGGAAGTTTTATACACTTTGACAACATAGGAAGATTTTCCACACTAGTACAATGTGCCATGTTGGGTTTGCAGGTTCGGGTAGACAAGTTCGAAAGACGAAACTGATGAACCCAACCACAATATGCATACCTATTCGTTTAAAAAACATCAATGTTAACCGGTACACACTAAAACCATGCAACCTTCGTTCAAACGGGCTGGCGGGTTATCAAATTTTAAACAAGTTAAACAGATATAAAAGTTTCTTGCGATCGTGTCGTTGAAATGTGAATTTTACAAAGATAAATCGAATATCATGTCAAAAGGGCAGAGAAGTGAGCACTGCCAAGCCTTTCATCACGCCGACAACAAATTTTTTTACAAAATGACCATCCTGCAGAAATAGTTGTAAGCAATAATCATCAGTACAACTGATCCAAAATAGAGGCGGCAATTTCACTCCGTTATTTATTAACGAGCCAATCCAATAACGGATCATATTATGTTAAAAGGAAACATGTCAAACGGGCCTAGGCGCAGTTCTTCAAAAAAATACATTATTTTCTAAAATGATGCAAGTTTTATAATCTTAGGACACAAATTATTCAAAGAAAATATTTGTTGATCAATTTTGACCCGTTACCAACCCGTCCGTTTCGCACATCTAGACTCACCTGCAACAAGAATCACTTTGGTGATGTCCATAAGATCTGCTGATCGATTTTTGTCAAGTTTTCATCATCAAGTCGCTTCCATGTCTTAATCGTTTCAACTCCCAACCACTCGTTCTTCCCCTTTTTCAGTTGAGCAAGTATGACTCTACCTCGTCTTGACCACCCAGCCCGACCATAACCATGATACCCAAAACCACCGCCATAACAAAACCATATACCATTTAAATTCCCACAGAAATCATTGAGGTGATCATGGCCTATGAACACTGCTTTCACATCTTCCATTGACACGAGTGTCTGCAAGACCCCAGAGTTGACTATAGAACACGCCACGTGTTCTCGATATTCCCCAAAAGTTTCCCTAAAAGGCCCAGAACGGATTTCTGGTATCGGGATATGGAAGAATGCTAGTGATGGAATGTTTAGTGATTGATGGTTTTCTTCATTATGGCCCTGTTAGCGAGATCCTGCAACATGTTAATGAAATCTAAATCTAATGGAACCAATCCACAGAAGGGTGTTCATGGGCGGGTTGGATCGTTCGGATAACAATTCATAAAGGTCCATATTTTAGTACATGTCAAAATAGGCCTGGTCAAGTTGGGTTGAGATGATTTTGGTTGATTTTCTTGCTTTTGTAAATGATTAATGAGTTAAAAATGTGTACGTAAAATCGAAAAAATTATAAACAGGTAACCAACTTTTTTTGTTCTAAAGAAAGAACAAACAAATTTCATATATTTCAAGAAAAAACTATTAACTTTCAAAACTTCCATAAAAATCCTCGCACTTTTAATTCGTAGAAGAATGTTTTTGATGCGTGGGCTTTGGGGCTGAATTCGCGTTAACAGGTGCTTAGACACCAGTTTACCTGCTGTCATTCTGTCAACGTTGAATGTTACTTCAAATCAAATGTTCTTTCAGTTCAATGGTAATTTTTTGGTGGCAAAATAGTTAGTAACCTGAAATAAAAACTTAACCAAAGTTGGTTCCTTTTATTATGCAATTTGCCCTTGAAAAGAGATACGATTACAGTAGTTATGAAAACATACGAATAAAACAGCTTCTGGGTTTTAAAAAGCGCGCCTAGGGCGCCTCAGGGCTTTGCGCCTACCCAATTTCCCAAAGGCGCGTGCCTCAGGCGGTTTTTTGGCAAAATTTCAGTCGCTTTTGACCCTGAGGCGCGCGCCTCACGTACACCATGTATTTTTATGCATAAAAATGTTGTACCTTGGTGTTTTGGCTTGTACATATAGGTAAAATCACATAAAAACCTTATTTATAGCTATATTTTAGGTAAATGAAGCTAAAAACTCATGGGATAAATATGGGATACATAAAAAAAATTATATAATTAGTGTGCGCTTCGGGTACGAAAATCCCACGCTTTTTGCGCTTTGCGCTTCGCGCATAGACCTCGTTGCTTTTGTGCGAGGTGTGCTTTTTTAAACGAAGAACAGTTTAGACAGCGTTCAACCCATTCGACTCATTTGACATATTAATGGGTTGTATTTTGTCTCAAATGCATCAAATAGAAAAAAGTTAGATGCAAGGGCGTTAGGGGAACATGTCAACTGAATCGAATAGGTTGAACGCTGGCCACAGTCTATTTTTTAGGAATACAACCTGCAACATTTACTAACGGGTCGAAATTGCCGCATCTATACTTTATGCATGATATACCTTAGAAGCACCACGTAGCCAATTAAGTTGAGACTCCTTGATCCATCCATACGTTCTAAACCCATCGACAACAGCTCTGTCCCCACTGTCTAGAAAGAAGAGATTGAATACGGTCTGGTTGGCCAACGGATACCCTGGGGGACCCCATACCCTGAGATCATAGTTCCCAAACCCATCGATTTCTGTCATAGTCTTTTGTTTAGTAGGGTCTGTGGGATCTTGAGTCAACGGGTTGGGTTGTGATAGCGAATAATCCATCAGGGAGATGAATGACATCAGTTCTTCACGGGTCATAGTCGATTCTTGGTCATGATTGCCCAAAACCGCTGCCCATGGAAGCCTGGAATCCATTGCGGGACCAAAAGCTTTGAATAGTGACTCAGCTGCATCATTAGTGCTTGACCCGAATATGTTATCCCCTAGTATTGCACGAGAAAAACATACTTGTCAATACGAGTCGTTACAATTCTGAGACACCACTGTGGAAAGTTATAAGAATCTCACAGAACATATCAAAAAAGTAATCCACCAATTCAACTTATGATATCTTCAACGGATTCAACTAGGCCTGTAAGGAACCGAACGAACACGAACGGAATATGTTCGTGGTAGTTTGTTTTAGTTTAACCGAACACACAATCAAACATGAATACCTAAACAAATTCAGTTTTCAGGTTCACGTTCGTTGGTTAAGAAAATGAATGTGTAAAATGAATGTGTTCGTTTATGCTCACCCGTTAATAGTATAAAGCACGGTTCAGGAAAGTAAACGAACACAAAGGAACATAAACAAACGAACATAACTCAACCTAAACAAACATGGAGCAATCACCAACAAAAAGTAAACGTGAACGTTAATCTGTTGGGCCTAAAAAGTTTATAAACTAGATTAAATTGTAATTGGTGATAATTTATTTCATAAAAGTAGACAAAAATCTAAATGGCGGTACTTTGTTTTGCAAAACTAGATTAAATTGTAATGGACCCAAAAAAATGTAAATGAATATACAAACAAACGTAAACTAACAAAATAAATGAACGAACTTGACATGTGTTCACGTTCGTTTGTTTATCACATAAACGCATTACCCGCCGACCCGTTTACTTAACGTTCAGCTCGTTTCCAGGCCTAGTTTCAATGTAGTAATCTAACATTTTTCCCCCAAAAAAGTTGTGAAAATCAGTTGCAACTCAAGACCCGAAAGTAAATTGACCTTCTAAAGTCAACATTAAGATCCTTCAACCAAAACTGAATAACAATTCTTCAACAAACACAAAATTTACAATCACTAAGTAATCACATTCATCAGAACAAAATTAAAGTGCATCTGATCAAACATATACACACACATACCATTCATATTCCTAAATTAAAAAAAATCACACACATTATAAAAACACAAAACCTACCTGTAAAAGCGATGAAATCCGGCTTCTCATCCTCAATCATCCGCTTCAAAAACCGAGTCGTGTTAAGATCAGAACACGAGTCAAACTCAGAACTCAAAACATCTCTACACCGAGTCAACCCAGTTCCGTAATGCATATCAGCAACCTAATCAACAATTCAACACATACACAATCAACTGTTTACATTCCTTAACAAAACTTTTAATTCAACTTTGTTTCATAACACATTGATATTCATTATCATAAACATAGACCATTCCTTAAAATAAAGTGGCAGGTATGCAAACAACAAGTTACGCTGCAACCCCTTTTTGAAAAGCAACGACCTTTTGCTAACAAAACTATGAAAATTGACGAAATTTGAAAGTCAACCTGAAGGATCTTGAATGTTCCATCAGAATTGAACCGTAGGGGAAGATCTGGATGTTTTTTGATGGTGATTTTGTGATGGGATATTGTTAATCTGTCTGATAGGATCAGGGTATGTAGCGAATAGAGGGAGATGGTGATTAGAGTTAGGTAGATGAAGGATTGAATCCATTTTGTGCTGGATTGCATTGTGTGTTGGTGAAAGTTGAAATGGAGTGTGTTCACGAGTGTTTTTGTATTGGTAAATGTGACCAATGTTTTAAAAACCGGTAAATACCGACTGGTTGTACTGGTATTTCTGTAATTGAATGGAAATCCGGTACGAAACACTTCGTTAAATATGGGAAACGGTATCGATTTTATACCAGCCGTAAAATCCGGTATACCGTTTTGAACCGCTATACTAGGGATGAGCATACAAGGCCGAATACCGATCTCGTCCCGTCCCGTCCCGATCCTGATACCGTACCGAACCGAGGGGTTTCGGGATCGGTATTGGTACCCATATTTATGGATTTTCGGTTTCGGTATTATCGGTATCGGTACGGGATCGGTATGGTATTGGTATTTTAAGGTAAAATACCGATACCATACCGGTGTCGTACCGATACCGAACCGATACCGTACTGTATGTGTTCAGTATCGGTATCAGTATTGGTTTTTTGAACTTTTCGGTATCGGTATTGTTGGGATCGGTATCGGTTCGGTACCGATACCGTCTCGAGCTCATCCCTACGCTATACCGATACCGGCATAAGTTAGTTTTTTGGTTATTTTTAGATTTTTTTTATTAATGAATAACTTTTAAAAAAAACTTAAAAATTTAGATTATCTTTTGGATTATTTTTTAATTATTAATTAACTTTTTGATAGTATTTTAGTATGTAATTATGTATTTTTAGATTATTTTTTGTGTTAGTGTTGTAATTTATGAAATTATATAGCTAACTAATCAACCCGGTTGAACTGTCCGGTACAACACGGTTCAACCGGTTGAACCATTTTTAGCCAAATCCGGTATAATTAAAAAATCGGTTTTTAAAACATTGAATGTGAATCCATATTTGAAGTTTTGATTCAATGTTTTTAAAACCGGACTCGACGTCAAACGTTAAACTTTTCTTTTTATCGGTTTGTTGGTATGACTGGTTGGACCGATGTATGAACCGAATGATGTCATAGATATCCCTCAACACCGGTTTTTAATAGAGAGAGCAGCCGGCATTTTCAAAGATGAAGAAAGTAGAGAGAGAAACAAAGAATGCAGAGAGGAAGATGAATGGAAGGTTAAAGAATGCAGTGGGGTGTGTCATGTGCAAACATCTGTAGATTAGTCATCACACTGTAAGATGACATTACCCCTAGTAATCAAAGAAATTACAATATTATCATGAAATCACTATTCATTTACACGGTGCATCATTCGAATTCAAAGAAACATGTTCAGGCACAACAACAGATTGAATCCCCAATGAGTTAAAATCATTAAGGGGCTGTTTGGTAGCCTCTTAATCAGCCTCTTAATCATTCAGGTCTGAATCATTCAGCATTCAGATTGTTTGTTTCAGCATCTGAATGGAATGATTAAGTGCTGAACCATTAAGCTAATAAGAGATGCTGAATGATTCAGCTCTTAATCGTTCAGAGCCTCTTAACCATTCAGACCATCTTAATGATTCAGGGCTTAATCAACCAAACAGCCCCTAACTCTATCAATCCCAGTAAAAGTCATACTAACATTAGTACCAAATGACTGTTTCTTAACATCAGAAAAAACTACTAAACAGATTCATTGTAGGGACAACAGCACCAAGATACTGTCCTTTTAGAATTAGTGACGAGTCTGCAATGAGCTCTGACCGAGTGTGTGTGTGTGTTTTTTTTTTTTTTTTTTTTTGCTGTAATTGGTCAATTGTGAACAAAGATCTTGGTCGGGGAGTTATATCTAGGGGTGCAAACGAGGCGAGCCGAGCTCGACCAGGCTCGGGCTCGTTTAAGTTATGAAAGCTCGAGCTCGGGCTTGTTTAAGTTATGAAAGCTCGAGCTCGAGCTCAAGCTTGACTCGGGCTCGGCTCGTTTATTTGCGATGAGTGGGTTAGCTACCCCTAACATGCTTAAACTGACGATACTTGAACTTTTGGGTCTTAGAGACCTATGCTTTCGATTACTTTAAACTTGTTATCCAAACTGTGAACTCACTGACTTTATGTTGACACATGTTAGCATACTTTTGCAGGTAATTAGGTATGGAGCACGAGTAGAGCATGCATCATGTAGTGTCATTGGGATTATGAACACTTAAACTACTTTTGAGTATTTAACTATTTACTTATGGTTTTGGGCGCGGTGTTTTGCGCATACTTTAACTTAACTGTTTTACTATTTCGCTTCCGCTATTACTTAATTGGTTGGTTAAAACTTTTAAACTTGGTTTTACAATAACGAACTAAATGGGTTGGTCATTTAGAGTCGTTCATGTGACTTATGGCTATGGGATCATGGTTTGTCATGCGCCTCGCGGTATAAACCCCGCAGTAAAAATTTGAGGGTGTGACAATTGGCATGGTAAATATGTGTTGCAAAATACACTCATTTATCCTATGTATTTTGTATGTATTTAAGATGTTTTTATTAGTTTGTTATTGTTTATTTATTATGTTGTGGGTAATCGTGAGAAGAAAAGAGCTTTAAACGAATAAAATGATAAAAAAAAAAAAAAAAAAAAAAAAACGAATACCCGCGTCCAGGGATGAAGGATATATAGGGCTAGGGGTGGGTCCCCCCCCCCCTTTTGACGCAGTAGTGGAAATTTGCGATTTTCGTAGGTAAATTGAGTCCGGCCTCCGGCGATTTGCCACTATCGATCGAAAAAAATTAAGTCCGGCCTCTCCCGATTTGAAAACCAAGCTCCGCCCCTGCCTGCGTCAAGTGAGATTTATAGAAGAATTTTATTAAGTTGAAAGAAAAAAAAAAGAAAAAGAAAAAGAAACAGGCTTCTTTCATCGAACCCAAGCATCTCTCGGCCCAATAGCTAAACCCAAAATTATTAGGCCAATCATGAAGCCAAGATGTGAAGCCTATGACATGAAAGTTGGCCCAAATTGTGGCCTATGTTTTGCAGCCCAAGTGACATTGTAACAAAATAAAATGTCCAATTATTTTATTACCCTGGATCGAGACATAATGAGAAGGAACCATTAAAGCCAAGAAAAATATAAGAGACAAGGGAGGAACGAATTATTTAACGGTGTGACAACAATAATTTAAATAGGGGAATATTAATCTAGGAGTGGAGATCGATTTTTGGAGCTAATTTGAGCTTGACTAATAGGAGTTATGTTTTTTTGTTTTTTTTAATTACTATTGTGTTTTTATAATGTTTAAAGAGGCTAAATTCCTTGTATCATCTAGGCGTGTGATGAACTAGAATTATGTTTTAACCTCGTTTTTTAATGTTTGTGGATTATGACATTGAATTGAGTAAAATAACTCTGGTATGTTGCTTTTGATGATTATGTGTGCATGTTTTGATTGTGCCTTTTGTTTGTGATTGGTTAGGGTTGTTTTGACATGTAGAAATTTCTCATTGACATTAGACTAGAACCAGATTATGTAACAATCTTAAAAAATTAATAACTATAATTAAGTATTAAAACCTTAATATACGAAATGGGCTTCATAAATAATTGAACTTATAATCGGATTTCGCCACCTAAAGGTGTAGCCCAATAAGCGAGCATTATAAATGGGCCGATTAGGTTATTTAAGAAACGTTTGTCATTGGGCCACCATAAGGTGAAGCCCAATTCCCTTACCCCGAGTAATATTAATCGGCCCTCTAGAAACTCCTAAGCCCAATTCCTTCTTTAATATTAGAAGCCCATTTACTAAAGTTGAACCCTCATCGGCCCATCTTCCTTATAAATTTCCTTGGCCCAATACCCTTAACAAACAAAGCGTCCCTATTCCCTTTCCTTCGAAACCCAACAGCCACTAAACATCCCTATCCCTCCACCTGTTATATTCTCCTGCACACTCAACTTATCTTCAAACACTCCACCTATCCATCATATATCACCGGTCAACATTCGAAATCCAGGTAAGTTCTAACATTTTCCTCTTTAGAAAACGAGTGCCTAAGATGTAATGGCCAGCTTTTAGACTATATATTATACTCCGAAGCTGTAACGGTCAGCTATATACGTATATAATTAATATTATATCAATGTAACAGGTTCTTGGCCCAACTGAAATACCTCCGGCAACACCTAGTAACCGATCGGAACTCTCAATAATGAGTGCATGTCCCCCATTTTCTATTTAAAACATCTTTTGGGGTGAATGCATGTTGTGCGTTTGTCAAACTTTGCATTATTGTCGTGTGTAGGGGTGTTCATCGGTTCGGTTTACGGTTTATTTGGTTTATTTGATTCGGTTTATTCGGTTTTCAAAATTTTATACCTCAAACCAAAAACCAAACCAAACCAAATTAGAAATATGAAAACCAAACCAAATTCAACCAATTTGAATTCGGTTCGGTTTCGGTTTAAAACCAAATAAACCAAATTCAACCAAACAAACCAAATTGAAACGAAGTTTTTTTTTCTCTAACTTATATACCTATATGTTCCAAAATCTGAAAAGAAATTTTGTAATAAATATAAACCAAAAAATCAAACCACACAAACAGAAATATTATAAAAATTAGAAATAGTAAAATAAACCCTAGTTTACTAGTTTATACTCAGATTATTACCTCTATAAATTGGCGGGCTTCATTTATTTTGGGTTAGGTTTAATATTTTGGGCTTATATATTATATATGAGTTATTAAATATTATTATTTTTATTTAATAATTAATTATTTTACCGGTTTATTCGGTTATCCAAATAAACCAAATAAACCAAATAAAAAAAATGTAGAACCAAAAACCAAACCAAACACCGAATAAGCAATTCGGTTTCGGTTAAAACCAAACCAAACACCAAATTCGTTGTTCGGATTGGTTTTTTCGGTTACGGTTACGGTTCGGTTTTCGGTTTTTATTTGGTTTGCGGTTTTTCTGAACACCCCTAGTCGTGTGTTTATTCGAAATATAATCAGAGGTTGATCAAACATAGAAACGACTAGAAGTGGATCCACTTGGTTATTAATCTTGTTTTATATCTTGATCCGAAAGGGGGTTAAGTTCTAACTATCTAACATTGATAAAGTGTTACCATAAGTTATTATTTTTGGTTGACCAATTGCATGTGTCTTCGACATCACTCACTAGTTTAACGGCTAACGTATTTTAACATGCATTTCAGGTTATAAGTGAGAATGTGGAATACGGGAATCACGCATGTACAAGTGTTGTCACCGAATGAAATCGAATGTTTATAAATAATCTTTGATTAAGAAGAATGTTGTGTTATAACTTATGTAGTAAAAGTTTGATAATAATGAGTAATGAAGTTATGAGTTGAATATGTGCGTGATTGTGTTCTTGTTTAATACCAATCGGTAATGACTCGCATTATGAATCCAGGTCATTACAGTTTAGGTCGGGTATCTTGCAGGTATTCGCTCTAGAGCCTATTATTATAATTAATATAGGTTAACAAATTAATAAAACCAGTTAGATATTGTGTGCATTCAATACCAATGATGAGAAATCTCACTCGAATTGCTAGGGATGCATTAGGCGTTGTTTTGTAAATTGGGCACTCGTTAGCTCGGGGTCTTTCTGTTTAGTCGCACTTAGTCATACCTAGGTTTCCTGTGTATCATCCTAGAGTTAGCTTCACGTTTAGAGGAGTGTAACAGACTCAGTTTGCACATCTGATAATCGTGTGATTTGGTATTGCTAGTGCGGGTCGTTTCTCTTTAGCACTTTCTTCGTTGTCTTGATTGTTCTTCATTAGCTCGGTTTCATGAACATGAGAGCGTGGATCACACTCCTAGCTTCCTGATTACAATAGGATTTTATCATCCTTAACTGGAGGTAGGTTGGGTTAGATATCAGGACTTTAATATACATTCTTTTATATGTCATTACTTGTTCTAGGGATTCATTGTCTAGGTGGTTGTTTTCATTATCTGACTTTATCTTGTTCCTTAGCTATCCAGTTTTTGAGTTTAGTTACCATCATTTCCCCAATTTTCGTATTTTATTTATTTAGTATTCATTTATTTTAAAAACTCCAAAATCACTTTATTCCCAATCTCGTTTTCGGTTTAAGTCTTTTGCTTTGATTGTTTCCTATTGAGTCCTTAAGTTCGATACTCGGTCCTACTTGTCTACTACGTTGCTATCGGTACATTTGTTGTTTATGTGTAGTTTATTAGTGAGCCGTTTTAATTTAAAGCTTGTGAGAATTTATATTTATTACACATATCAATAAATATTTGACATATCATGAATTAGGATGCGTAAACTATATATGTATGATTTATGATTGATATCTTCGATAAGACTTGATATATAATTTATTGGCTTAAAACACACACATTCTTCAAAACTTTACACTAGTTACATAGTTATGTAAAAACAAGGAGTGCATTTTACAATGAGTAATCTTTTATGGATCAAGTAAGCTATCACACTTATGTTTTACCTTATATGGTGAATAGGGTAAAAATAAGTGTGATAGCTTACTTAAAAAACGGAAAGAAAAAAACATAACTAAACATTTATTATTTATATTGAAGAGACTAACATGCAACTAGTTCGCACAACCTTGTTCGACTTCGAGAGTACATTTGTGTTGTATCCTAGGAAATAGACAACAAGTTTGTTTCAAGGAAATTTTGTTATTCTTGTTTTTTTTTATTATTAAAATTATTCCCATTCCCATTCAATCATCGCGAAAAAATTACATTAAGATAGCGGGTAGGCGGGCAACAAGTTGCGCCGCCACCCCTTTCTTGTCAAACACAAACCTCTTTTCTTTCTTTTTTTTAATGTTTTTGGTCTCTATACTATCTTTGTATTTAGTTATCTTTATCTAATAATAAAATATATATTATTTATATATTTCGTTATATTAATAATAGTGATATCATGATATTTGAGAAAAAAGTCGAAACAAAATTTTATCAAAATCTGATGAAAACGACGGTTTTGTTTGTAAAATTACATAAAGGGGAGATATATTATGCTTTCTAAAAAAAAATATCAACCACCAAAAATAACGACAAATCAACTTTATCGCACGTATGCTATAATTTGAACACAAAACAAAGAAAAAAGCAATCAGTGTCCAATATCACAATCATGTTATTAATGTTGTCTTGGTCGGGATATATATTTTTATTTATTTTATTTCAAAAATGTAATAACCTTGCAGCAGCGGCGAACCTTGAAAAAAAATAGTCATGAGCGTCGAAAATCAGGAGACCCAATTTTTTTTTTTTTTTTTTTTTTTCTAATGGTGGGGGCCAGACTCAATGCATAAAGAAATTACCTACAAAAATCGTAAACTTTCACCACTAAACCGAAAAACGATACCCCTACTTTGTAGATACAAGTGGGTTTAAACGAAAACCTGCGTCATTTCGAAACAATTTGAGGATAAATGTATCCGTCATTGGATTGTAAAATCATTAAGAACAATAGTTTATTTGTCGATAACTATATGTATTCAATAACACTATAGCTTCTATTGATTTTAGAGATAATGGCTTATAGGTAAATTATTAAGAAGCTATAGTGTATTCATTGGAGAATATTATCGATGAATAAACTATACTTCCTAATGAGTTTACAATTAATAACAAATACATGTTAAATAGAAAAATTGTTCCTAAACAAATAGTTCTCATTAAAACCGAGCATTCACATTTGGTCTACCATATTATGTGAGTGAATTTTTCATATTTTAAAAAATAGTTTGATGGGTTATAAGTATAGAAGAGAGAAAAAGTTACTGTATATTTAGGGGAAACTATTCACCCATGTATATATTTTAATATTTCTGAAAATGGTTGTGAGTAAAGGAGATGGGAAAGAGAATGATAGAAGTATAAAAAAATATTATTTATTTAAAAATTAAAGAGAAAATTTAGTAATTTATAGTGTTTTTTAATGTAATTTGATGGATAAAATTTGGTGGACCAAATGTGAATACTCTAATGTCTACAAATATGATGTTTTGGGGGAAAAAAAATCAAATATGCCGTATTATATAATATTTCATCAAATCTTTCAAACATAAAAAATCGTAATAAATCTAATAAAAAAGAAAAAAATGATGAAGAAATAGGTAGGTTATAAACATAATGATAACAAATGCTAATGAAAGGCATGGCATTTGATTTTATGGTAGATTTTCAATCATATTTTTTGTATTTCTTCTTTAGTAAGCATCAATAATGAATATTGAATTTTGGTAGAATATATAAAAATTCATATCAATTGATAGTGATCTATCCTAATTGATTACACTCCTCACAAAAAAAAAAAAAAAAAAAAAAAAAAAAAAAAAAAAAAAAAAAAAGCATAAATGAACCATATAATACCCAAAAATTTTAAATTTCTTCAAATATCTTTCAATGAAAAAATAAAAAATAAAATAAAAAAGCAGGAAAAAATTGCAACTTTTTCAAGTATGCAGTCAGTCCAACAAAAGCTTAATTATCACACAACACCATTAACATAACAATCCCAAACAAGATCATGGGATGTAACAAAACATTACCAAACTATACACCTAATCATATTTTGGTCAAACTTTGACCTGCCAAGTAGCGAAACGCGCTACACTGGAATGACATCGGGATTTGAGGAGTCGTCGCATCTCAAAACGATGCCATCTAGGCTCGCGGGAAGCATACATGTAGTCCATTGGCATCCAGTTGGAACTGGCTCGGTTGGAGGGACAATCATCAACACGTTATCATGTCTTTGAACAACGCCCATCACGCTCACACTGCTGCCCTCTTTAATGTACCTATGTAAGAAAATCATTTAAGTAAATCAGTCGGGCGCTTACTTGTTTAACAAGGAACGACAAACAGACAAACAAAGCGTATGTTTATGTTTAAAAGGTTAGAAAGAATACCCTTCTTTGAGTTGCATCATTCGATCATCGCTGGATAGGTTCCTCTCAGCTAGCCATCGTATAAACTGTGGGGACGCATCTTTGTTGGATTGATTGATATCAATAACAACCGATTCCTCAACGTATGGAGTCACACGGGCGCCATAACCAGTCTTGACTAACGCTCTCAATCCCGACTGGAAATCAGATATATAGAAATCTACAACATGCCTCTGCAAGTATTTACAGAAAACATACAATCAAAAATCTGTTACAAATATCAGTTAAAAGTTAAAACTAATTAAAAAAAACTTTAATATTTGATTATTTAATTCACCTCTACGGAACGAAGACCCCATGTGAAACGTTGATGCGAGGGGTTAGCAGCTTTTGAATCCCAGCCGCGATATTCGTATAACATTGTGGATGTGTATACACATCTGGGAACCCTTTGGAATGATGACTCCAATGGTACATTGCCACAAGTAACAACCTTTAAAGAAATCAAGATTTTCTTGATCAGCAGAAGCAACTTTATAATGGTGTAGAATGTAGATATATCATATATGTATGCATAAATGTGTGTGTGTGTGTGTGTGTGTGTGTGTGGACGTACCCCGGAAACCTTGACAAACTGGCCATCTTTTGCTGTTCTAAGCTCAGCTTCTGGATACTTAGATATGAACTTAATGACGGCTTTTCGGCCACGATACACGTTCCAGGCGAAAGGCAGGCTCACGATAGCAAAAAGAACACCGACAACAATGAGAAGAACTGGATTACCAACGGCTGCAAGTATAAATACTGCAGAAATAAATCCCATCACAAACAGCAAAACTATGGACCAAAAAACTAGCTTCGGGAAGCTCTTGAAAAATGTATGTGAACCCTCTTGGTTCAGATGAGTAACCGCGTGGTTTTTAACCATTGAAGTGGTTCGTGATTTGATCGACCCTGAAGCGTCTAATGGACCTGATGACTTTCGTGGTGCTCCCGATGAGTTAAGTGGTCCAGAAGAAATAGGCCCGGATGTTATTAGACCAGTGGCGGAAATAACCGGCGGGAGAGGTCCAGAATTTTGGCGGGAAGAAGAAGTCAACCCTTGACTTTGAGACGAATATGACTTCCTTATCGGTTCTCCATGTTTGTTTAACGGGCCAGAAGTTGTCTTTTTCATTGAACCTGAGCCTGTAACACTGCCTGATAAAGAACTAATTCGGTTCATAGAATGTGACGATATTTGACCCGAATGACTTGTACTGCCACCACCCATTGACCCTGTTCTTAAAGGGCCACTGGTTAGCTGTCCTGATTTTCTTGGCCCCTCAAACATCTTTCCTAGCTCACCAGACTTTTTAATGTCGCCGCCAGTATACGGCATTGCGTTGGAGAACATCGTCGGAGCCTTTTCTTTTGGTGGCTCCGGCCGCCCTGATACGTACAAACCATTGTTCAACTGATGAGATGTGATCCGCGAACTCATTGGTGAAGAAGATCTTAACGCGGGTTGAAATTGTAGTACGCAAATGACCCGTTACTTGTTTCTATGTATGATCCAACCTACACAACAATATTACATTATAAGCATTATCATATAGTTCGAAACCATGTAACATCAATAAACTTATGGCGTTTGGGCTAAAATTCAAAAGGGTAACGCTAAATAGACACCGCCCCAAAAAACTTTACACCATGTCCGTTGTCCCATCATACGGGCCATATAATAGGGCGAAATAGTCATAAAGGCCCAAATGACTTTATCAGTGGTCACATCAGTCATTTATGTGTCAGCCAAACATTATCTTGACCACATGAATAGACAAACCACCTCATACGACCCATGTGACCATTTTCGCCCGAGCCAAGCCCAATCAAAATCCCTATCCAATTCCCCATACAAACACAAATCAAGATCCAATTTTGACAAAACACCAATTCCCTTAAAATCATCAAAAAACCACAACAACATAAACTTCACACATTCATATTAAACCACTAACATTTTACCAATCCAAAACTTACAAATGTTTCCCCAAATCCTAACACTATCACTCGAAAAGATCGAAAACATTAACAAACACAAATCACACCATTATTATATGAAATGTGAACCAAATTAAGCTTTGAAATAAAAATTTCACAACTTTATAATCTTCCACATTGAAAAACAAAATACCCACAAAAAAAAAAAAAAAACATTTACAATAAATTTAGCAAACCAACAACAAATGTGCATTGAATTTGGAGCTAAAATCAAAAGCCCCAACAAAGTGTAGCCTGGAGTGAGTGAGTGAGATGATAGCATGTTGACATACCTGGAGTGACTGTGTGTAAACATGGTAGAGAGAGAAAGTAGAGAGAGAGAGAGAGAGAGAGAGTAAAATGAAGGGTTTGTTTGTTTGCAGATGAAGGGTAACCAACAGGAAACTGCACTCTGCTAGTGTAGTGTGTGTATTTATATGAGTAGAGATTTTATCTTAATAAAATATATTATATTATTATTATTTTTTATATTAAATAGCTTGTCATATATATATATTTAACTAGTGTGTTTGCATGCCCTAAACCACTCTACCACCAAGTCATGTTGTGACTTATTATGAAATCATATATATTTATTAATAAATAGGTGTTTGTAAAAAAAAAAAAAAACCAATGATTCAAACCGTTTTCGAACCTAATACCTCAAATCACACAAATGCACCACAAACCACTCCACCACCAAGCCATTTTGTTAATTATTATAGAATCATATGTAAAAAAAATAAAAATGTCATGTTTGAAACGGGTTTCAAATCCAAGACCTCAAAGAACACACATGCACCACAAACCACTCCACTACTACCCCATTTTGTTAATTCTTATTGAATCATATGTATTTATATATAAATAAGTGTTGTAAAAAAAAAAAGGCTCAAATAGGTTTCAAACTCAAGACCTCAAAAAACACATATGCACCACAAACTACTCCACCACTATCCCATTTTATTAATTTTTATTGAACCGTGTATTTTTATATATAACAAGTGTTATAAAAAAAAGCATAAAAAGACAAAAACCATAAATGTGGTTACTATTCATTTTGCTCTCCAATAATATTATTTATAATTATAAGTAGTTGTATAAAATCACGCGCATTGCACGTTTTACAATCGAGATTTAGATGAGTGTTAATCAATCAATGAATTATACAATCGATATTCCATTTTGGTTGTAAACGTTCAAAAAAAAAATCTACACATAAGGTAACACAAGAAATTTGTAACGAAATTACATAAGATTATGTTATTTATATTAATAGTATATAATATAATAAATTTTTTTATAAAATAATATAAATAAAATAATAGTATATAATATATTAATAGTATATATTATAATAAAGTTTTTAAATAAAATAATAGTATATAATATATTAATAGTATATAATATAATAAAGTTTTTAAGTAAAATAATAATATAAATAAAATATTAATATTTTTACCAGAGTTACTATTTAAATAAGTTGTATTATTAATAGTATATAATTATAATATGCAAATATAAATCAAAAACTATAAACAATAATGTTCTTTAAAAAAAACTAATATAATTATAAATAAAAAACTTTTTTGATTAATTATTTTTTATTATGCTAACAATAATACTACAAAACAAGTTACATTTAAATGATGGGTAAGCGAGCAACAAGCTGTGCCACTATCCTCTTTTGAATCGCAAAGCCTACTTGTATAAACTATTTATATGTGCATCTTACAGAATTTGAAACTTCCTTTTTTTTTAATTTACATTTGTCCGTCTTGTATCGAAAGGAAATAACATGGCTAGTGTTTTGTAACCCGGACCAGACCGGTCGGTTGGACCGGGGTTGAATCGATCAGGGTCAGGGTATTGGACCGGGTGTGTAACGAGCCGGGGTTTGAACCTGAATTTTTAAATATTTTATCAAAAATTGCGCTATTGATTTTACGACACAATCTTGTTCTTACATCTGGTTAGAACGGTTGGACCAGTGAACAAGGTTTTTAAACCCGGACCGGACCGGCCGGTTCGACCGGTCGGACCGGGATACGGAGGCCACGCCGGGCCGGGTCGCCCTATAGGACCGCCTCTGCACTGACCCGCATGGTTGGACCGGGGACCGGGAGGTCGGACCGGAAACCGCTTAGTTTTGGACCGGACCGGAGATGAAATGATGATGATCGATGAAGATTCACGATGATGATTGTTGAAGATGAACACCTGCAATGGAGATGAAAAATGATGACTGATAAAGATGGACGGTGATTATTGATGAAGATGAAGATCAGAAGATGAACAATCGATGATGAAGATCAAATGGGGGTGTAGATTTTGGGACTTTGGGGGCTGCAAATTATGAAGGGTTTGGTAAAGTCTTTTTGTCTTGACCTTCTATAAAGTTGTCAGCTAATTACTATATTAAATATTAATGCAAATACTATATTATTAGAATACAATAATAGTTACTCCGTATATTTTAACTATTAAATCTAAGTTTTTTTATAATATAACATCTATTTTTCTAAATTTGTTAAATACAAACAGAAAGTGAATTTAACTATTGAATATATCCCTTAAAGCATAAAATTTAAAAAAAAAACATAAGGTCAGTAGACGTTATGAATTATATATATAATATTTATAATGTTGTCCGGTTCTTGAATCCGGTCCGACCGGTTCGACCAGTTCGACCAGTGAACCGGTAAGCAAACCGGTTCAACGTCCGGTCTGGTTCTGAAAATATTGCCAGTGAACAGGTAGAAAGACTGATTCAGCGTTCAATCTGGTTCTAAAAATATTGATAATAACACTAGATCATTTGTTCATTGATACAACAAGTACCTATAAATTATAATGGAAAACTAAAATAGTATTTTTAACATAAAACGAAAACGGAATTTGAAGTTCGATAGTCAAGTTATGAGATCAAGAGGATGGCAAAATTGAAACCAAAAATGATAGTTATATTTCTTGAATTGTGATTCAAAAGAAATGAGTCAAATACGTTGGGAAATGGGAACCACTTTTGATATGGGAAGATGGACACAATGTCCGACCATATCTTTTGTTTTGATTTATCTATATCCGTCTATAGTATATTATAAAGCATTTGATAAGTATTTCTTAAATTTTAAGAGGTATAAGTTTAATTTAATTGCTTATGATACAACACCTAATGCATATAGGGTTGGGTTATTCTACAAAGGCTACAAAAAATGAGAAAGGTGAGAAGGATACAAAAAACACAATAGATCATCAAATATGACACAATGAGCCACAAAATATAACACAGTGCCAAAAAATATAACACAATGCTGAAGAAAAAAGACACAATGAATTGAAAAAATGACACAACGATGAAAATAAGAAAAAGACACAATGGTACATAAAAGACATAATGATATAACGCATAATCTAAAAACTACAAGCTAAAACCCCAAAAAAACGAAGACCTAAAAACTAACGACGTAGGGTTCGATAAGACGATTCTAATGCCGCTTGAATGAGTTCAATCGGAGTACGTTTGATACCCTTCCTACGACTTCCTATTTTTCTTTCACTGTGTATTTGATCCTAACCCATGCATATAATAACTACTTTTTCGGGGTAATTTTGTCTTTAGAATACCATATTTAATCAAAATGAAGTTAAGAGTTAAGTGATGTTTATGAGAACTCATGATATTTAATTCTAGAATTACTTGGAACACATTAAATATAAAACATATAAAAGATCATTTATAATGTTACATGTTTTGTTACAATAATTTTTTATACAATTTAGGTACTTTATAAAAGTTAAAAGTTTTATAAACTAGATAACACTATAAGAAATCGAGAAATCAATAATGACAACCGCGTTTTTAATCGTGAGGCAAATTTTGCATTTTGAAATTATTACATTATATTGATACACCTAAGCATGCCTAATCTTATCTAAACTATACGTCACTGGATCCTATGACCGGGCAAGTTAACTCGCCGCCACACGTGTGTTTGAGTCAATGTTTTTTCACTTGTTTTTTGTTTGGTTGATCGGTCCCGCCACAACAAGCGGGTTTCCCACTAGTTTACAATATAGGGCAAAACTACACATTTGCCCTCAGATCACACACAAAAGCTAAATACCTCTCTCTCTCTAGAGATCATCTCCTTCCTTTGACTCCACCACCACAAAGTATAGACTTCCACAACAACACACAACACCATCACTAATAACCGCAACAATAACCACCGACCGAGAACAACCACCATCCAACACCACCAGCAACCGCCGCTACCAACACCACTTAACATCTGCGTTATAGATGTTGACCATCACCGGCACCACCTACCACCATATCCCCTATCTCTCTCTCTCTCTCTCTCATACTCTCTCTGAAAAAAACAAATCTGAACGGATCTGTGTCGGTGTGACGTTCATGATGATGACGGTTAGTTACGACGTTGACGGTGAGACCGATTCAATCGGCAAAACCCTTGCCGCCATCGTCGTAGGCGGCTCTTAGGTGTTCAGCCTCCTGTTGTGGTTACTGAGGTTCCGGGCAGGAACCGTCGTGTGGTGGCGGCGTCGGAAGCGCCCACGTAGTCGATATCGGTTGCAGGGCGGCGAAGGTGGTGTAACGTTGCAACTGCCATAAACTGCAGCTGTGGTGGTGGTAACGGAGCAGACGACGGCGGCGGAGTTATAGTCGGTGTGTTTATGTTGTGTAGTGTGGAAGACTCGAAGAAAGAGAGAAGAAGAAGAAAGTTTGTGGCAATACTATAAAGAAACAAAGTTTAGTGCAAAATTGCAAACAGGGGAAAGTAGCATACTGCCTATAACGTTGTGGTTTAATATATAGAGTAATTTGAGTCCACCACTAAATAAACGGATGTAAATATCGATAGAAGTAGTATTTATGGTTGTGACTCGTAATTGCTGCAGGGTAAAATATTTTTCTAACACTCGTGATCTCAAATAATCTACAAGAAAAGAAATGAGGGTCGTATAAAGGGAGGCGACTGCTATGATGCTAGAGAATAGCTCTAACATACAGACACAAAAATGATGTTGGCTACTTAGTGTAACATGACATGCCATATGAAGAAGGGGTAATTATGTGCCTTGTTATAGTAGTTAGAAAATATATCAGTTTTCCCGTTGTCAAAAACTTGATGTTTTAATTTCAAAACCTTGGTTTTGAGAAAAAGGTGATTTTTTACTTACACCATTAACAAGTTTTAAATTTATAAGTAAACAATAATTACTTAGAAACTAAAACAAACACATAGGCAGAGAACCTGACGTGTATAGTATAGATTTCTAGGGTAAATACCAAGTATCGTATTTCAGAGAACACATTTTCCCCTACTCAACCTTTCATCACTTTAAATAATCGGGTTTTGAAAAAGAAAATAAAACAGAGGGGTCTTAAAAGAAAAAAAAAGTTTTTGAAAAGGTTTTGGTTTTAAAATATAAAAGATAAAAATAGTAGGCTTAGAAAACATGTACATCTCGGGGACCCTCCGTATAAGTAGGCTATTTATATTAAAAATAGTAGTAAGTTTAATTATTGGTGAGGAGAACGGGTTTGAACGGTCCCTTTAGAGTTAGGATATGGGAAAAAATAGCAAGGGATGGTGTTCTGGTAACTATATGAGTCACGCCCAGGGGAAGTGTACGAGTCCCCATAAAGGTGTCTTCGGACTGTTGGCCCGTAAGCCGGTCTTCTCCTGGTTGACAGTGTGGTGTTACCTAACTCACACTAGCCATGTAACTTCTTGGGAAGCTTGAGTCCTGCTCGTTAGGCACTTCTCAAACCACCGCAAAGTCACTCGTTTAAGCACCGGGTTCCCTAATTTACCTTCTTAAATTTATGTAGAGGCTTAATTCCGACCGGGAATCCCTTCCACCTCTCTTAACTCCCGTTTTCCGTACTGAATGATCTCACATGCCATCAGCTTGTATGACGGGGGACCCTCTAAGAAGTTAACGACGTTGTACTAACGAGAGTTGGATAAAATATCTTTGTTTTATTTATCTTTTAAAAGTGACAACTTAATTATTTATTGATCAGATAAATATAAGTTTGATTTAGTCATTATATGAATTAACAAATTCAACCTTTAACCCCCCAAACCTATGAATGAAATCCTTAACAAAGGTGGAACATAATCCTAAAGATGCACAATCCGAAGATCATTGGTGCACCCGTAGGGAATCCTCCCTTTGCCAAGAAAATCACTCACATATCTGGTTTGAACAAAAAACTTGCCACCCGGATCTGGTCCACTTTAGAAGCCATTGCTTATAATCCGATTTGGATATCAGAAATCCCAAGGATCTGTCTCACTACTGGTTTTCTTGCCTTGGATCTAGCTCGGGACTACTAGAAGCCGTACGAACCCCATGATAGTTTGTTTTATTAGTTAAGTTTAGGTTGATTTTAAAGGTTTGTTAAGTTAACCACTAATTGAACCTGTCACAAAGATAAACAAACAAGAATTAGTTAAGAAGATAAACATACCAAATAACTAAAATTAAACTACTAATAATATAAAAGTCTAACAAATCGAATAGGTACGGAAGATACTAGATGGATACAACCATAATAGATAGTCAACACAAGAACATGGATGTCTCCAACTCAAAGACAAGCCTTCAATTTCCTTGTTCCTATGCCTCAAATTTGATCCTCATGACCCTCGATGTTTATTGCATGTAAACTACTACTACAGTTCCATTCTCGGCCAAGATAATCAAGGTAGGATGAATCCTAACCTTAGTGGGATGTTAGGATGGTCCTAAGGCCTCCTACAAGATGCCAAGATCTTTGGAAGAAGCCGGCCCAAGAAAGCTCTAGATGGCACAAGAAGGAACATCAAATAATTGAGTTGAGCTTGCTATTTATAGAGCTGCCAGGTCAAGCACGGGCGTGCTTAAGAGTGGTGCACGACCGTGCACCTGCCCCACATACGTTCTGTTGCTGCAGGATCTGTCTTGTCTATACTTTCGGTCGTGCACGGGCATGCCAGTTGACAAACATTGTTTTCTTGTCTCCCAAGTTGGCTACTTTGTCTTCTAGTGCGTCGGGCCCTCGTATAAGTAAGTAGGGGCGTGCTTGGTCAACCACGGGGCAAATTTATCATGCTTTAAGTCCCGAGAAGGTCTTTACACATCCTTGGAACATGCTTCGGGTCTCTTATTTCCAGGAATCTCCGGTTTTAGCTGTTTTTACCTGAAAATCATCTATTTTCAGGTTGGAGCTCCAATTTCCTGAGAAACACAAATATGAACGATTAAGTAACTATAATTATCAATTTTTGCCCTATTATGAGATTAACTATGCATGTTTTATATGTGTAAATGATGGCATATCAGGTAACCCTTTTTTATATATGACTTGCGTGGGCTAAACACCACTAACCCTTAGCCTAATATGGGACTAGGCCCAGGTTAAGGGGTGTCTCCACTTCCGGCCCAATATATTAGTACTTTTAGGAATGTGTCAATAAATGCTGACAGGAGAGAAGGAGTGTACCGCCTTTTTTGGAGCCACATGGCGTGACAGAAGTGGCCTCTCGTCTGTCCTTTCTGACGGGCGGAATGGTTTTGACCATTGGAGGCGTCTGACGTGACATCGGACGAGGTGTAGGGCGACATGTGTGTGTACAGTACACTGACAGTAGTATACATAGCAAGGTCCCAACATGGAAGCTATCACGTCGTTGTACCATTCGAGGTGGTTGGTCCAACTCTGACATGTGTCGTCTTTTGATTGGCTGGTGTCACACCCCGCCTAGACGGAAACACGAGATGCAACACGAAAGGTTTTCAAGCATAAGATTAGAGCAAACATTCAAAATAACTTATTATTAAAAGTACCATATTTGTTCAACAAAGACAACCTGTTAGGATCTGAGTTTGATTGTTTTGATTGTTTAAGTAATAAGAACAATGAATGAAATGAATTATAAATGGAAAGTGCAGCGGAATGATAAACTATTAATCAAAACAAGAGAATAAATGTTTTTCAATCGAATGCTTTCATAATATCAAATGATTACAAACAATTGTACAAGTACTCTCCTTCAGCCTCACTCAGTGATTGTTTGTCTAAGAGAATGTTTTGAGTGATGAATAGAACAGTACAAGCACTGTTCTATTTATAGACAAATCTAAACCTCTGATGACCTAGGCTGACGTCACCTAAGACAATGACCTCTAACATAATAACAAACATAAAACATCTGTTGATACAAACTACTGTTACATTGGAAAACTCTGAAAGGCAAACAGCTGATAGGGAAAACTCTGATGGTCTTGAATCATATGTTGGAGCCCAAGTGCTATTGGCTCCAACAGACCTTTAGTCTTCAGTACTTTTGTTCTTCATCAGACCTTTGGTCAGCAATTGTTCTCTAGCAGTTGTTATCTACCAGACCTTTGTAGCAGCAGTTGTCACAGCAGTTGTTAGGGTACAGCAAATGTTAGGGTCAACAGTCTTTTGGGAGAAGTAACTTGTAAATGCTGTTATTGCAAAGGATCAATTGAGTAGTATATTTTGGCTTTCCAATCGTCTGTTCTTCTCCAGGTCAGCAGACCTAACAATCTCCCCCTAGAACAGATGATGCCAAAACTAAGCTTTATTTTGATCTTTATTTCTCATCAGACTTCCTCTTATTTGCCCTTTAAACTGTAGTTCAAAACTTAAAGAGAAAAAGTCTTCTGCATCCCTTTCAAGCTCTAAGTTCAGCGATGTTTGGAGATCATCTACACATAGGCCATGTGCATCATCCATACTTAACTTTTGAGCTTCTCCATCTGATCTGAGCAGAGTCAATTCATGGTTGTCTTTGTTGACTTTCCATTTTAGAATTTTTGAATCAGAGGATCTGTTGGGCTGCAAGTTTATTGTTGATGAGTTTGGTGATGGAGGTCTCCCAATGAGTCTTCTGAGTTCTTCAGATGTGGGATCAGAGAAATAGTGTACTTGATTGAGAGGCCCTCTTTTACAAAAGTATCAGCAAACTTCTTCTAGTCTTCTTCAGACATTTCCTTCTGTTTCTTGAACTGTCTTTTGGCAGCAACAGATAGGTCAGAAGTGTCAAGTAGGTTGTCTTGTGTAAAGGCCTGTTGAGTTCTCTTCATCATTGGAGCATCAGAGTAAAGTGGTTTTCTGGGCAGTGTAGGGTCTTTCTTTCTATTTTTTTTCCAACTTCTTGTATGTCTCAACCAGCCTTAGCTCTGACCATCTTGCAACAGACCTCATCTCCCCATATTTGGCAGCCACAATTTCTTCTCTCATTCTTTTGAACTTTAAAGCTCTGGCTGGATCTTTGCCTTTCCTAAAATCAGGGGTAGAGACTTTTGCTGGGGGATTCTTGGCCATGTCTTCTATTCTCATGAGTTCTTCTCTAAGTGCATGAGTGGTCCAGCCTACAAACTGTTTCTTGTTTGCTTTGTAGGGAATGGTTGCCAAGATTTGGTCAAGAAGAGTGTGACAACCTGCACCCTTCACTTTTCATAAATGTGCATAATTGGTTCCTCAACTATTTCAAAATTTTCATTTTTAACCCTCGTATTTTAATAGGACCAAAATTCACAATTAATAAAACTTATAATTTTTATAAGTAAAAGTATGCACGTTTTATACTCACATCTACACCCGAGCACGTATGTTTCAGACCTTGATACTCAAAGCCCTTAATTTTCGGTTCTAAAACAACTTAGAAACAGAAGGAAACAAGTCTATAACTTAAAATTGATTAAATTAGAAAAAATATTTTTTTAGCCCTCGTGGTCCGCTAAGACAGTCAAACAGTCAAAGTTCCAGTTAAAGTCCTAGTTGTCTCAGTCAAAATCCTAGTCAAAGTAATAGTCAAAGTCCTAGTCAATTCATCTTAAAACCTTACTTTATTGTGTTGACCAATTTTAAAACCTAATTGAATCCAAAACTAGTATAAAAACCCACCTATGACCCATTACACTTTGCACCTCTAAATCGATTGTTTCAATTCGATTAAACTCTCCATCATACCTTTCTTCTAGAGTATATTACTTCTACATTTGAAGCTTTTATTATAAGCTCTTGTAATTGGCGAATTGGATGATAATTTTCCTATTCGGTTTCTTTTCTTCTAAATTGGACTAGTTTCGTTGTTGAATCTTTGGATTGCTCGCATTTTCACGCTCGCTTAGTCATCTAGTCATTTGGCGAAAGTGAGTATTTCCTATCCCCCTTTTGTTTTTATTTACTCTTGGGATGTTACATGTACACTTATACAAATTACACATACAAGTTTACATTTTTACAATACAATTCTAGTACTATGTGCATTTGCTTACAAACGTGCTTTATGCTTAGACACTCCATGTAGAATACATTTGTACTTAGTGAAATCATTAACATTGTACAAGCCGACCTTAACATTGGATAGCGCTATTGGATTGACAACCCGCCTAGGTTGATTATCCCCCTTTTTCATCGGAGAATCCATGGTCATTGTTAAGTTATTATCCAATTAGTTGGATAAGTACACCGCCGTTCATTTAGTACATTATACAGTCACAGGATTGATTTCGCTCATTTGTATGATACATAGTTTACATATTTGCACTGTTGCTTTGCACTTGAATTGTATATCATTTTTCCAACTTACTATATGAATTAAAACTAGGAATGCTCACCAACATTTCTTATGTTGACAAAACCTATTTTGTACATGTTTCAGGTGCAGTTTGATCTTAGTTGCATAGCATTGGACTTTAGTGCTTGCTTTTAATAAGTTATTTCAAATTTCATGTTTCGTTCAGACTTTTGTATTTTTTTTCCATTTCATCTATGTAAGACAATTTAAATTATTCAATAATATATTTACATTTTAGTACCATGTGCTTTTGAACAATCGTCACTACGTGACACCTCGATGATTCCGCCATCGGTTGGGGTGTTACAAAGAGATTCCCTAACCACCCTTTCCATGTCATTGCTAAGAGGCATGGTGGACATGGAGTTGCTCAGGGTCTTAGCAAAATCTTCAATCCTTCTCAGTTTGCTAAGCTCTGCTGAATGGATGCCCTGAGCGGTCATGTCATCCTTCCCTTTACATCTCTCCTTGATGATTAATTCAGCCTGTTCAGTCTTGAGTTTGATATATTTATCTAAGTTTTGAGGAGCAGGAAAATTTGGAAGAGATGGGAAAGATCTTTCAGATGGCTGTTCAGTATTGTAGAAGGATTGCATTTCCACCTTGAGTAGATCAAGCTCAAGAGGATACTAAACAACCAATAGTGTGATGGATGGTGGTGGTCTGTGAGATGTGAATTGTGAAGTGTGTGGTGAGTATGATGAAAGTAGGATGGCTGATATTGGTGTAGGCTGGGTGGTTGAAGTAGGAGGTGGTAATGTTTGTATGTTTTCATCTTGTACCACAAAGGTTGATTTTCTCTTCCTTCTGTACAAGATGCGTGGTGATGGTGGTGTTGCAGCAGTGGTTATGTTAACATCTGTTGGCACTTGTGTAGGACCAGCAGATGTTTGGGATTTGGGTGGTGAATTGGTTGTAGGTGGTGTATTGGTGGTTGTGGTGGTGGATTTGGTTGTTGGTTTGGTGGTAGGTTCAGTTGTTTTGGTGGCATCAGTGGTTTTGGTGGTATCAGTGGTTTTTGTGGCAGTGGTTTTAGCAGCAGCAGTTTTGACAACAAGTTTAGATGGTGGTTGTCTGACATGTTTGGCAGGCATCTTTTTCCTTTTAGAGGAACCCACATCCTCAACTTCTTGCTGTTGCTCTATCTTACTTTGTACAAGAGCTTCTGCTTTGCATTCCAAAGTATCAAGCCTCTTTTGTTTCTCTTCAGCAGTCTTTTCAGCAATAACATTTGCAGAGGTATCAACTTCTTTTGCTTTGCTAGTTTTGACAGTTTCAGTATCAGCAGAGGTTTGAACATTGGGTTGTTGTTGTTGTGGTGCTGTTTGGGTAGACCCTGGTTTGTTGGCAGCTTTTGATTTTCCCTTTTGTGAGGGTGGACAACCAAAGGGATCTAGCTTTGGCAATCTATCTCTGCCACTCTCCCCCTTTTTGGCATCATCAGCAGTGAATTCATCATCATCTTCATCTCTGAGAATTGTGGTAGGAGCAGAGCCAGTGGTCTTCAGCAGGTGGTCTTTGATGGCTTTAATGTCTGCTTGGGTATCTGTGATTCACCAAATCTGAATGATTCAGCTCTTAATCATTCAATTCAGAGCCTTTTTTAAGTTGAGACAAACAGTCTGAATGCTAAACCATTCAGAGCTGAATGGTTCAGAGCCTTATTAAGAGGCTACCAAACCGGCCCTAATTTTTATTCGGAATTTGATAAAGTCTAAATAAACTCGAAATTGAACAAAGTTATAAACTAAATGAACTCAAAATCAAATACATCAACTCTATATTAACTTACCATTGAATTATTATATTCAATTTGGTAAGCCTCTTAATGAGGCTCGGAACCATTCAACGCTGAATGATTAGCATTCAACGCGTTTGTTTCAGCTTCTGAATGGAATGGTTAAGGATGAACCATTAAGACTTAAGATGTTGCTGAATCATTAAGCGTTGAACTAGGCTTAACCTTAATGAGACTCTCCTACCATTGTGGGACAAGAATATTAACCATTAAGAGGTCCAACTTAATGATTCAGCACTTAACCATTCAGACCTCTTAATGATTCAGCACTTAAGTAACCAAACAACCCCTTAGACATATACTGATTTTAGTGTATTTGTGTATTAAGTTAATCATTGGATTAAATATTACATGTTTGAGATGTCCAAATATTAAGGTGGGAAGGGTGCTACCCCGTTTTTTTTTCACTTCACTGATTTTAACCAATCCTGCACTGCCACATCACTTCACTGAAACTGTTTTTGGAGGCAGCACTCCACTGATTCGTTTATTTTTTTTCATTTAAATAAATAAATGCTTAACCCCACCATCACTACAGTCATCTTTGTTTATTTTTTTTTCCAGTTTATCACAACACCATCAGTCATCTTCTCCACCCCATAAGAATTCCACCCTCACCCACCATCAACCGTCACCTACCCTCACCAATCCAACCATGATAACCACCTCAAACCCCACCACCGTCTACTGTACACCTCAAATCCAGCCATGGTTACAGATGGTGGTGATGATGATAGTTGGGAAAACGAGAGGATATATGTGTGTGTATTAGTGATTTGAGAGAGAGAGAGAGAGAGAGAGAGAGAGAGAGAGAGAGAGAGAGAGAGAGAGAGAGAGAGAGACGAGAGAGAGAGAGAGAGAGAGAGAGAGAGAGAGAGAGAGAGAGAGAGAGAGAGAGAGAGAGAGAGAGAGAGAGAGAGAGAGAGAGAAATCATTGTTACTGTTCCGTTAACTAGAATCAGGATTTGGTCCACGGATCCACTACCAACACCGGGTGGCGACGTTGTTACCGTGCTGGTAATAAAGTACCCGTGATCAAATCGGGTGATGCCCCGTCCCCCCTTAGAACTTAAAGTCCTAAAATCCATTTTATAGTTTTTTTTTTTATGTATATATGGTGTGTAAAACAAAAAAAAGCAAAACACATAATCGAAATTCAAATTCAAATTTCGAATCCAATCCAACTAATGTTTTATATCATTCTTGAAACAAGTTACATTTAGATGGCGGGTAAGCGGGCAATAAACTGCGCCGCTATCCTCTTTTAAATCGCAAAACCTATCCCACTAAACAAAAATTATTGGTTCTTAAGACGAATAACTTTTGAGTTTTTCGAATCCAAATATGATATTTTCCCAAGGATCATAGTTGTCAATCTTACTAACATAAAGTCACCAAAAAAGAAAAGCATGATAAAAACCAGGACCATCAAAGGGCAAATATATACCACCCCACCCCACCCCCACCACCACTGCCACTACAGTTGCAGTTTCCTTCTGCTTACCCTTACAAACAAACAAACAAACAAACAAACCCCTCATTTCTCTCTCTCTCTCTCATGATCAACCAAACCATGTTTACACACACTCACTCCAGGTATGCTAACATAATGTACATTCTTCCTTCACTTTGCTAACTTCAATCGATTCGTTATTATTATTATTATTATTATTATTATTATTATTATTTCGTTATTTTCCGTTTTCCAATGCGGAAAATAAATAGTTACCAAACCTAACAAACTTTGCTTTATGTTTACTTTTTGTTTGGTGGAACAGTTCCGATCTGTACAGTTGCTTTCTAAACTCTCTTCCTTATTTTAGATCTGTGGAATGTTATTATTTACTTCATGTTTCAGAGCTCGTAGCCACTGTTGATTTGCTGCTAACCGGATCTGGATTTGTGTTGTGTTGTGTTATTGTTTTCGTCTTTGATTCGCTTTGTTGAATGAGAATGAGAATGAGAATTTTGGTTTGTTTTTGTTCCGAGTTTATGCGCACGTTAGCAGGTTTCTGATCTCGTATGCTTGCCTTTCATTTTTTTGTTATCAATTGGATGAGGATTTTGTTTTGTTTTTGTTTTGTTTTTGTTCGGAGGTTTAGCGCGCGGATTCGAAGGTTTTTAATCACGTATGCTTTACATTTTTATATAGTTTTTGGTTTTTAAGATCTTTAGAGCTGAGACTATGCATTGTTGTAATCGGTATTCAATTAGTGATGTGGTTCGCCGATCTTTGTTAATTTCTTTGTTGTCTTGTGTGGTTTCTGTTTCATGAGATGATAGTGATTACTGATTAGTGGCCCATTCTGTTCTTTGAATAATTGAATCTATGTATTATAATCCTCTGTATGTAATGTAGTACTTTGTGTGTCGATTTATAGGATGTTTTGATTTGGGATCGAACTGCATTAGTCGGTAATTAGTGTTGAAGTAAAATTTGTTTATGATTCCGAGTTTTGGTATAACTGGATCTGGGTTATCAGGGAAGGAGTTGTTATAACATAACCAATTTTTTTTTTAAATAACAATTTAAAAAAAAATGTTTTCATCTAAATACCACCTAACCTTTGTGGGAGGCAAATGGCAAGCACCATACCACTGGACCACTAGGTTAATTATTCACATAAATGTAAAGTTACTTAACTATCCCTAAATATAATTAGTTAATTATCTGATTATAGTTTTTCAAGTCACATAGTTGTTACTAGTGAAAATAGCGCTCTGTATAGCGAATAGCGTAGCGAAGCTGGATGTTCAAAGCCTAAATAGCGGATGTATTTCTTCCATATTTACCGGATTTTTTTTTTTTGAAAATGGGCATCGAAATACCGGCCCCTATAGGTAGCTTGTCGCTATCGTCCGGTATTCGTTATTGACACCTATGAAGTCACAATCATCATTTTGAAAATGGACATCGAAATACCGGACCCTTAGCACCTAGTGTTGGTGGTACATATGAATGTGACATAGTTTTCCCTTATATGAGATAATTATGCTAATTGTCGACTTGTCGTAATATTTGGTTTTTCAAGTCATGTAAAAACACTCTCTCAACAAATCCAAACTTCCATTAAACTACAAGCAACATATTACTGATTTTTCAAGTCACAATAATCACTTTCAATGCTTATGATACAATTTTTTTTTATGTGTAGGTTTGATCATAACTAAAAACTAGCACTCAAATTCATCATCTTCTATTCTTCTGCTACGCAAGATCTTCACCAATGAGTTCCCGATTTCCGTCTCATCAGTTGAACAATGGTTTGTATGTATCAGGGCGGCCAGAGCCGCCAAAAGAAAAGGCACCGACAATGTCCTCTACTGCAGTGCCTTACACAGGCGGTGACATTAAAAAGTCCGGTGAACTAGGAAAGATGTTCGAAGGGTCAAGAAAATCAGGACAGTTAACTAGTGGTCAGTTAAGAACAGGGTCTATGGGTGTCGGGAGTACAGCTCACTCAGGCCAAATTTCGTCTCATTCCATAAACCGAATGAGTAATCTGTCAGGAGGTGTTCCAGGATCAGCTTCAATGAAAAAGACCAGTTCTGGCCCATTAAACAAACACGGAGAACCGATAAGAAAGGTGTCTGGGCCTCAAGGTCAAGGGTTGACTTCTGGTTCAAGGCAAAATTCTGGGCCTCTCCCTCCGGTTCTCCCTGCCACGGGTCTGTTGACATCCGGGCCTGTTTTGTCTGGACCACTTAACTCATCAGGTGGGCCCAGAAAGTCATCGGGCCCCTTGGACTCTTCTGCGTCAATCAAATCACGGACCACTTCAATGGTGAAAAACCAAGCGGTTACTCATTTGAGTCAAGATGGTTCACATTCGTTCTTCAGGAACTTCCCGAAGATAGTATTTTGGTCCATGGTTTTGCTGTTTGTGATGGGGTTTATTTCTGCAATATTTATACTTGCAGCCGTTGGTAATCCTATTCTTCTCATTGTTGTTGTTGTTCTTTTTGGTATTGTGAGCTTGGCTTTTGCTTGGAATGTTTACTGGAGTCGCAGAGCTGTCATTAAGTTCATATCCGAGTATCCGGATGCCGAGCTTAGAACAGCAAAAGATGGTCAGTTTGTCAAGGTTTCTGGGGTAAGTCACACACATATAAAAATTTAAATAATTTCAGAAATTATATTTTCTCTAAAACATTTGGTCTTTGATCTTTCTATTTATATATATATATATATATATATATATATATATTATATTTTTGAATCATCATAAAGCTACTTCTGCTGATCAAGAAAATCTTGATTTCTTTAAAGGTTGTTACTTGTGGTAATGTACCATTGGAGTCGTCATTCCAAAGGGTTCCAAGATGTGTTTACACATCCACAAGTTTGTATGAATATCGCGCCTGGGGTTCAAAACCTGCCAACCCGACACACCAACGTTTCACATGGGGTCTTCGTTCCATGGAGGTGAATTAAATAATCAAATATTGTGGTTTTATTAATTGAATATAAATGATAGTTGCAAAAGATTCCTGATTATATGTTTTCTGTATACGCATGCAGAGGC